>CM038669.1:292795808-294287038 GCA_021605145.1 Aegilops bicornis
TCTTCATCAACATCAAAATCAACATACTCGGGGTGTGTTACCTTAGGACCTTTGGCCATGAAGCATCTTCCAATTCCTTTATTTGGTGATTCAAATATGTCGTAGGAGTTGGTTGACACAAGTGCTAGACCGGCAACACCTTCATATTGAGTGTATTCGGAGTCGGAGTGATAGCTTCTCTCGGAGTGATGGTCGGAGTCGGAGCCGGATACCCATTCACCAACATGAGCTTGATGTCTTCGTTTTGTGTAGCTCTTCAATGACTTATCCTTTCTTTCCGAATCCTTGCTTCTCCGTGAGGATCTTCGTTCATATTGATCATCCCTACTCCTCCTCTCTCTTGGTGATGATTCTTCTCTTTTGCTTCTTCTTCTTGGAGAATCTTCTCTTCTTTTGTAGGGTGTCGTACACTCATTGGAGTAGTGTCCGGGTCTCCCACAGTTGTAGCAATTGCGCTCTCGACTAGACGATCTTTTGTCATGGTAGGATCTTGACTTGGAGCTTCTTTCTTTGCTTCTACTCTTGTAGAATTTGTTGAAGTTCTTCACCATTAAGCTCAATTCTTCATTGAATGTTTGTTTCTCATTTGATGATGTGGGGGTTTCACTTGAGGCTTTATAAGCACCACTTGACTTGTTGTGAAGTTCCTCCTTATCCTTGAGTGACATCTCATGAGCAACAATTCTTCCAATGACTTCCATTGGCTTGAGATCTTTGTAGTTTGGCATCATTTGAATCAATGTGCACACGGTATCATACTTTCCATCCAATGCTCTTAGGATTTTCTTGATGATGAATTTGTCGGTCATCTCTTCACTCCCTAAGCCGGCAATCTCATTTGTGATAAGAGCAAGCCTAGAGTACATTTCAGCGACACCTTCACCATCCTTCATTTTGAACTTGTCAAGCTGACTTTGGAGAACATCCAACTTGGATTCCTTGACGGACTCGGTACCTTCATGCATATCAATCAAAGTATCCCAAATTTCCTTTGCGTTCTCAAGACGGCTGATTTTGTTGAATTCTTCGGGGCACAATCCGTTGAAGAGGATATCACAATCTTGAGCGTTGTATTGCAGCATCTTCAACTCTTCCGCACTAGCTTCACGGTTCGGTTCTCTCCCATCAAAGGATTCACCTTGCAAACCAATACACACAATAGCCCAAACGGCGGGGTTATGTCCGAGAATATGCATTTACATCTTATGCTTCCAACTAGCAAAATTTGTACCATCAAAGTAAGGACCTCTACGGTGATAATTTCCCTCGTTAGACGCCATACTCTCCTAGGTTGTGAAACCAAGGCTATGACCACCAAAAGCTATGGAAATCAAAGAAAATGGAGACCAAAGCTCTGATACCACTTGTAGGACCTTGAAGTATGTCTAGAGGGGGGGGGTGATTATAATACTTGACCAATAAAAATTAACCTTTTCCCAATTTTAGAGTTTGGCAGATTTTAGCTACTTTAGGACAAGTCAAGCAATCATCACACAATTCAAGCAAGCATGCAAAGAGTATATAGGCAGCGGAAATTAAAGCATGCAACTTGCAAGAAAGTAAAGGGAAGGGTTTGGAGGATTCAAACGCAATTGGAGACACGGATGTTTTTGGCGTGGTTCGGATATGTGGTGCTATCCTACTTCCACGTTGATGGAGACTTCAACCCACGAAGGGTAACGGTTGCGCGAGTCCACGGAGGGCTCCACCCATGAAGGGTCCACGAAGAAGCAACCTTGTCTATCCCACCATGAACTTCGCCCACGAAGGACTTGCCTCACTAGCGGTAGATCTTCACGAAGTAGGCGATCTCCTTGCCCTTACAAACTCCTTGGTTCAACTCCACAATCTTGTCGGAGGCTCCCAAGTGACACCTAGCCAATCTAGGAGACACCACTCTCCAAGAAGTAACAAATGGTGTGTTGATGATGAACTCCTTGCTCTTCAAATGATAGTCTCCCCAACACACAACTCTCTCTCATAGGTTTTGGATCTGGTGAAAAGAAGATTTGAGTGGAAAGCAACTTGGGGAAGGCTAGAGATCAACATTCATATGGTAGGAATGGAATATCTTGGCCTCAACACATGAGTAGGTGGTTCTCTCTCAGAAATGGTAAGTTGGAAGTGGAGGTTCGCTCTGATGGCTCTCTCCACGAATGAAGAGGAGGTGGAGGGGTTTATATAGCCTCCACACAAAATCTAACCGTTACACACAATTTACCAAACTCGATGGGACCGAATTGTTAAACTTGGTCGGACCGATTTAGTAAACCTAGTGACCCTTAGTGATTTTCGGTGGGACTGACTTGCATCTCGGTGAGACTGATTCGGTTTGGGTTAGGGCATAACGTAATCTCGGTAAGACCGATTACACAAACTCGGTGAGACCGATTTGGTAATAAGCTTTCCAGAGAGTTGGTCAGGTAAAGTCGGTGGGACCGATTTGCTCTTTTCGGTGAGACCGAAATGTTACAAAAAGGAAATAGAGAGTTTACATTGCAATCTCGATGGGACCGATCACTCACTTCGGTTAGACCGAAACGTTACGAAGGGAAACAGAGAGATTGCAACCCCATCTCGGTGAGACCGAGATCCCTATCAGTAAGACCGATTTGCTTAGGGTTTGTGGCAGTGGCTATGACTTTTGGAATCGGTGGCGCCGGATAGGAAGAATCGGTGTGACCGATTTTGGCTTTGGGTTTAGGTCTTTTGTGCATGTGGGAAAGTAGTTGAGGGTTTTGGAGCATATCACTAAGCACATGAAGCAAGAGGCTCATTAAGCAACGCCTCATCCCTCCTTGATAGTATTGGCTTTTCCTATAGACTCAATGTGATCTTGGATCACTAAAATATAAAATGAAGAGTATTGAGCTTTTGAACTTGAGCCAATCCTTTGTCATTAGCATTTTGATGGGTCCACTTTCATCATCCATGCCATGCCATTCATTTAGCGTTCCTGAAATAGTAGTCTTGGAATAGCAGTAGCTCAATGAGCTATATGTTGTTATGAATTACCAAAACCACCTAGGGATAGTTGCACTTTCACTCCTCTTAGCAACTGAACCAGTATCATATACCGAGGGCTTGCTATAAACACTAGTAAAGTACACATCAATAATATTTATATCAAAGATACCTTTGTTCACTTTGCCATCCTTCTTATCCGCCAAACACTTGGGGTAGTTCCGCTTCCAGTGACCATTTCCTTTGCAGTAGAGGCACTCGGTCTCAGGCTTTTGGTCTTAGACTTGGGTTTCTTCACTTGAGCAGCAACTTGCTTGCCGTTCTTCTTGAAGTTCCCTTTCATTCCTTTTGCCCTTTTTCTTGAAACTAGTGGTCTTGTTAACCATCAACACTTGATGCTCTTTCTTGATTTCTACGTTTGCCGATTTCAACATCGCGAAGAGCTCGGGAATCGTTTTTATCATCCCTTGCATATTATAGTTCATCACAAAGTTCTAGTAACTTGGTGATAGTGACTAGAGAACTTTGTCAATTACTATATTATCTGGAAGATTAACTCCCACTTGATTCAAGCAATTGTAGTACCCAGACAATCTGAGTACATGCGCACTGGTTGAGCTATTCTCCTCCATCTTGTAGGCAAAGTACTGTGTCAAAGGTCTCATACCTCTCGACATGGGCATGAGATTTGAAATACCAATTTCATCTCTTGGAACATCTCATATGCTCCATGGCATTCAAAACATTTTTGAAGTCCCGGTTCTAAGCTGTAAAGCATGGTGCACTAAACTATCAAGTAGTCATCATACCGAGCTATGTCAAACGTTCATAACGTCTGCATCTGCTCCTGCAATAGTTCTGTCACCTGGCGGTGCATCAAGGACATAATTCTTCTGTACAGCAATGAAGATAATCCTCAAATCACAGACCAAGTCCGCATCATTGCTACTATCATCTTTCAACATATTTTTCTCTAGGAACATATAAAAAATAAATGGGGAGCTACATCGCGAGCTTTTGATCTATAACATAGTTATGCAAATACTATCAGGACTAAGTTCATGATAAATTAAATTTCAATTAATCATATTACTTAAGAACTCCCACTTAGATAGACATCCCTCTAATCATCAAAGTGATCACGTGATCCACATCAACTAAACCATGCCCGATCATCACGTGAGATGGAGTAGTTTTCAATGGTGAACATCACTATGTTGATCATATCTACTATATGATTCACGCTCGACCTTTCAGTCTCAGTGTTCCGAGGCCATAACTGCATATGCTAGGCTCGTCAAGTTTAACCCGAGTGAGGGAGTCCCGGACTAGGGGGTGTCCGGATGGCCGAACTATCATCTTTGGCCGGACTCCTGGACTATGAAGATAGAAGATTGAAGACTTCACTGCGTGTCCGGATGGGACTTTCCTTGGCGTGGAAGGCAAGCTTGGCGATACGGATATATAGATTCCCTACCATTGTAACCGACTCTGTGTAACCCTAACCCTATTCGGCGTCTATATAAACCGAAGGGTTTTAGTCTGTAGGACGAATAACAATCATACCATAGGCTAGCTTCTAGGGTTTAGCCTCCTTAATCTCGTGGTAGATCTACTCTTGTACTACCCATGTCATCAATATTAATCAAGGTGAGTAGGGTATTACCTCCATCAAGAGGGCCCGAACATGGGTAAAAACATCGTGTCCCTTGTCTCCTGTTACCATCAGCCTAGACGCACAGTTCGGGACCCCCTACCTGAGATCCGCCGGTTTTGACACCGACATTGGTGCTTTCATTGAGAGTTCCTCTGTGTCATCACCTATAGGCCCGATGGCTCCTTCGATCGTCAACAACGACGCAGTCCAGGGTGAGACTTTTCTCCTCGGACAGATCTTTGTATTCGGCGGCTTTGCACTGCGGGCCGATTCGTTAGGCCATCTGGAGCAGATTGAAAGCTACGCCCCTGGCCATCAGGTCAGATTTGGAAGTTTGAAATATACGGCCGATGTCCGCGGGGACTTGATCTTCGACGGATTCGAGCCACGGCCGATCGTGCCGCACTATCTCGATGGGCATGATCTAGCTCTACCACCGAACAGTGCCCTGGAAGTCAAACCAGTACCCGCTCCGACCTTTAATCCGGAGCCGGTTTCGCCGATCGAGGACGGCTGGATGGACACCGCCTCCGGGGCTGAAATCTCTATGGCGATCGAGCCGAACACCATCCCTGTCCTTTTGCGAAGATCATGACTCCCAGGTGCCGTACTCCTTTCCGGAATCCGCACCTCCCGCGCCCCTGCCAGTCGAATCCGACTGGGCGCCGGTCATGGAGTTCACCGCCGCAGACATCTTTCAGCACTCGCCCTTCGGCAATATCCTGAACTCATTAAAGTCTCTCTCTTTATCAGGGGAGCCCTGGCCGAACTATGGTCAGGAAGGTCGGGATTCAGACGACGAAGAAATTCAACGCCCACCCACCACCCACTTTGTAGCCACTGTCGATGATTTAACCGACATGCTCGACTTCGACTCCGAAGACATCGACGGTATGGACGATGGTGCCGGAGACGATCAAGAGCCAGCGCCCACGGGGCACTGGAAGGCCACCTCGTCATACGACATATACATGGTGGACATCCCAAAAGATGGGAACGGCGATGGAACAGCGGAGGATGACCCCTCCAAGAAACAACCGAAGCGCCGACGTCAGCGGCGCCGCTCTAAATCCCGCCACAGTAAAAATGGTGATTCCGGCATGGAGACAATAACACCGGACAGGTAGAAGACGCACCCTCCAAAGCAGGACTCAAAGACAGAGGAGGGAGAAGCAAGTCCGCACGACAGTGCGGCAGAAAGAGAGGCAGAGGACGATAACTATGCGCCCCCCTCCGAAGACGAGGCGAGCCTCGACAACGACGAATTCGTCGTGCCAGAGGATCCCGTTGAACAAGAGCGTTTTAAACGCAGGCTCATGGCCACGGCAAGTAGCCTCAAGAAAAAGCAGCAACAGCTTAGAGTCGACTAAGACACGCTAGCCGACAGATGGACCAAGTCCTTGCGGTAGAAGAGTATGAACTTAACGCCTCCAAAAGCTACCCCAAACGCAGGCCATTGCCTCGATCAGAGGAGGAAGCACCCGAGTCACCAACGCAAGACATGGCAGACCGGCCACCCCGTGGCCGCGACAGAGAAGCCTTTCGGCCCTCCGCTCAAGCCACACCCCGACGCCGCTCAAAAGGTACCAAGGCACGGGAAAACGCACCGGACTTGCGAGATATATTGGAGGATAAGGCAAAGCATACAAGATCGATCTACAGATCGCATGGGCGCCCAACGACTCGGGATGATTACCGTCACGCCGGATACTGATAACCCGGCCGGGCGAACACGATGAGACAAAGCTCATATGAGCTACGCCGTGATATAGCCCAATCTGAGGCGCCAAGACACCCACTATGCTTCACAAATGAAGTAATGGATCATCAAATCCCTGAGGGCTTCAAACCCGTAAACATCGAATCATACGATGGCACCACAGATCTTGCGGTTTGGATCGAGGACTATCTCCTTCATATCCACATGGCTCGCGGTGATGATCTACATGCCATCAAATACCTCCCACTCAAGCTTAAAGGACCAGCTCGGCATTGGCTCAATAGCTTGCCAGCAGAGGCAATTGGTTGTTGGGAGGACCTGGAAGCCACATTCCTTGATAACTTCCAGGGCACATATGTGCGACCACCATTCGCCGATGACCTTAGCCATATAATTCAGCAGCCAGAAGAATCGGCCAGACAATTCTGGACACGGTTCCTCACAAATAAAAATCAAATCGTCGACTGTCCGGATGCAGAGGCGTTAGCAGCCTTCAAACATAACATCCGTGACGAGTGGCTAGCCAGGCACCTAGGACAGGAAAAGCCGAAATCCATGGCAGCCCTCACCACACTCATGACCCGCTTTTGCGCGGGAGAGGACAGCTGGCTAGCTCGAAGCAACAACTTGGCCAAGCACCCTGGTAGTTCGGATACCAAGGACAACAATGGCAGGTTGTGTCGCAACAAGCATAAACGCCGCATTAACGGTGATAATGCTGAATATACGGCAGTAAATGCCGGATTCAGAGGCTCTAAACCCGGTCGCCGGAAGAAGCCATTCAAAAGAAATACCTGTGGTCTGGCCCAACTTGGACCGAATACTCGATCGCTTGTGCCAGATACATGGCACCCCCGGAAAACCAGCCAATCACACCAACAGGGATTGATGGGTGTTCAAGCAAGTAGGCAAGTTAAGCGCCGAAAACAACGATAAGGGGCTGCATAGCGATGACGAGGAGGAGCCCCGGCCGCCGAACAATAGAGGACAGAAGGGCTTTCCCACACAAGTGCGGACGGGGAACATGATATATGCAACCCACATACCTAAAAGGGAGCGGAAGCGTGCATTACGGGACGTATACGCGATGGAGCCAGTTGCCCCGAAGTTCAACCCATGGTCTTCCTGTCCGATCACCTTTGATCGAAGGGACCACCCCACTAGCATTCGTCACGGCGGTTTCGCCGCATTGGTTCTTGACCCAATCATTGACGGATTTCACCTCACCAGAGTCTTGATGGACGGCGGCAGCAGCCTGAACCTGATTTATCAGGATACAGTGCGCAAAATGGGCATAGACCTGTGAAGGATCAAACCCACAAAGACGACCTTTAAATGCATCATTCCAGGTGTCGAGGCCAACTGTACAGGCTCTGTTACACTTGAAGTGGTCTTCGGATCCCCGGATAACTTCCGGAGCGAGGAGTTAATCTTCGATATAGTCCCATTCCACAGCGGCTATCACGCACTGCTCGGACGAACCGCATTTGCAAAATTCAACGCGGTGCCGCACTACGCGTACCTCAAGCTCAAGATGCCAGGCCCTCGAGGCATAATCACGGTCAATGGAAACACCGAGCGCTCCCTCCGAACGGAGGAGCATACGGCCGACCTTGCGGCAGAAGTACAGAGCAGCCTCTTAAGGCAATCCTCCAGTCCAGCCAATAAACAAGCGGACACTGCCAATCGTGCCCGGAGTAACCCACATCAAGACTGCCTGGCAGGTTCCGAACATGCGTAGTAATGCGGCCCCAACCCCAGCCCCCGCGAACTCGCGAAGCCAGTACTACGCGTACTTAATTGCGCTCTGGAAGTACCATGGGCATAGGGGACCGGCCACGACCACGGCATGCCTAGAGTGCGGCTAGACCGTACTAGGGGCTCCCGTTTGAGTCATTTGTTTTTTCCTTTTTCCTTTTTTTACTTTCAGGACTCTGTTCTTCAGAAGCCCTGTCCGGCATTTGCGCCGAACACACGATGCAACAGCGAGGGAAGCAGAAAACCGTGTCGAGTGTCCAGGTGGTCTCTATTACGAGCAATATACCTCTTTTACATACCACACCGCGAACTTACCCCTGGAAGGGGGACATGTCAAAAGTCCCATACCTTGCGTACCGCACTATTTGTATCATTCTGCTCTTATTGCAGTTTCTTTTGAATAAAACAATATATAGCTTTTGCCTATTATTGCATTACCCTTTTTTTTATATGTTCAGTTATGACATTGGTGCAACCGTACAGTTTGGTACGGCCAATACACCAGGGGCTTATGTACCCCAAAATATGGTGTGATAAGTCCGAACACTTTCACAAGTGCGGCACCCCGAACTTATAGCATTATATGAATTGGCTCCGAATCATGTCTTGGCTCAATAGATGGGTTTGCCCGGCTCCCATGTTTTGGTACCTTACGTTCCGTTATATCGGCTAAGGTAGCGCTGGGAGAACCACTGCGATTGTGCCCCGGTTGAGCTGGGTTGAGCACCTCTGTGGAGAAAGCTAAAACTGACCGTCATGATAAGGCGAGAGTCGGTCGCTGTTCGAGAGGTTTCTTCGAGTCCCTAAAGACTTATGCCGCTTAGAGCGATGAACCGGCCAAGGCGTGGATAGCGCCCAGAACTCGGTCTTCCGAATACTAGGGGCTTCGTCGAAATTTAAAATTATAGAATTATATGGCTAAGTGAGAGTGTTCAAGCATTATAGTCCGGTTGCCTGGTTCGTTGCGTTGAGCGCCTCCCTCGAAGGACCCAAGAATGGGAACAAGAGCGCTCAAATTTATCCCGAACACCCCAGCACTCGTGGCATGGGGGCTGAAGCCAACGACTCGCCATCTCTCAAATTTGATAAACGACCGCACAGAAGGTAATATTTTAAATTAAAAAGTGTTGCTTAGCGCATATGCGCAAGTTTTCAGCGTACAGGATAACAATTGCGAGTCTACTAAAAAATTACATCTTTGGAGCATTCACCCGCTGATGCGGAGCATCCGACGATCATCCCCATGTACACTCCGACTAATCTCCAAGCCCCAAGGATACATAAGACGAGACCTCGACTATGCGCCATTGGACACAAGGTGAACCCGTTCCTAAATGCTTCCCATTTCCATTCGCGTGAGACGTGGCTACTACCTCATGCATGGACCTTTCCTATACTCAGGTACAACCGAGATGACCATGGAGAATCAAAGGAAAAAGGCCAAGCATGGAAGAGGAGAAGAAAGAAGAGCCAGCTGCTACAGGTCCCGGACATCCGGCCCCAGCCCGGACATCCGGCCCTTCCCGCAAGCCCGGACATCCGGCCACAGCCCGGACATCCGGCGCCCATCACAGAACGCATCCAGGAGCTGAACCCCGTCAGCCCGGACATCCGGCTCTTCCTGAGCCGCCGGATATCCGGCGCCTGCCCGGAAATGCGGCGCATGCTATCCAGAGAGCAGAAGCATCGGCCAGTCCAGCCCGGACATCCGGCCCACTAGCCCGGACATCCGGCACCTTGTGAAGGCCCGGACATCCGGCCCGACGCCCGGACATCCGGCCTCCCCTGCCTGCGTGCAGCACATCTGGGTCGAGGCCCATGTACCCCTTCGCCCCTTAGACTATATATACTCCCCTCCACCTATGTTTTAGGTTTAGCATTGATTTAGCTCAAGTTAGAGATGAAACCCGGCTCATCCATCGGATCTCCTCCTCGTGAGAGACCGCGGCCTCTTCGGAGAAGATCCTATCGGATTCAAGACCCCTCGTGGGAAGATCCCTTGTGGATTCAAGCCCTCCTTGCGGAGAAGAACGGTTCCTTTGTATCCTCTACCTTTGTTGACTTTGGATCTCGTGTATCTCTTTGTGTTCTTTGATCTAGCATTTGTGTGACCGATTCCTTGTTGGTTGAGTGTTTTCCCTCGTTCCTCCCCGTGATTTCCTCGTGTTCTTCCGCTCGTTCTTCGTGTCTCCCCGTAGGATCCACTCCAAACGTGAAAGATCGACGCTATAGGGTTCCACCCTACATCATCTTGGTATCATGAGCCACGTTGATCACGTTTTTGGAGCCCTACCCTGTGTTTTCTAGCTTGATTTTGTTGATTTCGTCCTAAATCCGAAAATCCCCACCAAAAATAGCCCCAATTTTTTTGTGATTTGTTAGTTTTGATGACGTTTTTTTGATTTTGATCCATGGATTTGCTTGGTTTCGAGTGGATCTAGCATTTCCACAAGTTTCCCCACTTTCCATCCACGAAATCTCTCCAATTTTGACCTTGAAATCATCAATTTCCGCCCTCAATTCGAAAATTTCCGCCCCAAACGAGATCTGGATTCGTCGGGCCGGACATCCGGGCCTCAGGCCGGACATCCGGGCCCCAAGCCGGACATCCGGCTCCTGGAGCACCAAATCTGCTCGGTTCTGGACAGACACCCCCGGAAATCCGGGCTCCACCCCGGACATCCGACCCCTGGGATTTCAGAATTTCCCGTTTCACCGTTTTGTCCATAACTAATTCATCCGGAGTCCGTTTTTGACGTTCTTTAGTTCGTTTTGAAGCTATTAACATCCCCCATCCCATAAAAATACTACCACCACCATTTGACTCCATCAAATTTTCGGAACTTTGGCATCTTTGCCTAGGGCTTCCACAACATCCTCCGCATAACCACCACCGACTTCCGCAACCTAACCAATTTTGTTCCCCTTTGTATTTGAGGTTGTTTGAGTTGTGATTCGAGTCTCCTAAGGTGTTTAGGCTACTTAGGGACGGTTGCATCTTCATCAACCACCACCACCACCATAACTTCCGCATAGGCTTGCCCACCATACACTTCAACCACCTCAACTTAACCCAATAGTTGTTTGAGCTTGTTTGAGTTGTGGCTTGTGTCTCCTAAGGTGTTTCGGCTACTTAGGGACGGCAACTTCAACTCCTACACGTGTATAGCCCATCATTCCACTTCCGCATTGCCAAGTGCAAACCACCACCGCATTCCCGCTACCACCATTTTGACATTTGACGTTTGAGATTTTGAGTTCGCGGTTTTTCCGTTTCCTAAGGTGTTTCGGCTACTTAGGGACGAGTCTCCATCATCTTGGTATCTACATCAAGAACACCGCCACTCATCATCGCCAGACGGTAACCTCCATATCATCTTGGTATCGTGGTATCCCTCCATTGTATATTCCCTTGCCATTGCATTGTTAACCCCTAGCCTTACTTTTTTACAAGCATTACTTGCCTATTGAGACTAGCCATTTGAGTATTGCCGCAACGTTACTTGTGCACATTAGTGATCATACTTCCCATAGCATATATACCATATCATTGTGGTGCATATATTGGTATCATATCTTGTGTCACAAGTTTGTTCCGCATACACACAATTGCTATCTTGGTTTGTGCATTGTGCAAAGTGGCCATAGAAAAAAGCTTTTAAGCAAAAGAAAGAGAGCAAAGAAGCTTGTAAGCAAGTGCCATAGCATCATACCACATTGCATATAAGATTGTCATATCCGATCATCTTGGATCATCTTGAGAGAAACACCGGGAACCATACATACATAGCATACTTGGGATAGAAGTTTATCCATTTTGCATCTTATAGGTTGTGCACAAGTGTCGTATCCGCCTATTGAGCAATCGTGCTAGCGTCTCTCTTGAGTTGTGCAACATGAGCGTTTCCGTGGATTCCACATTTTGTGCTCATTCCTTGGTTGCACGACCCCATTTATCTATCCGTGTGTGTGTTTCCGTGTGCCATTCTTTGCTATTGGTCCATTTGTTTCACTTGCGAATTTGTGAATGTCTTTCAACATTATTGACTCTTGCTAACATTTTTCATTAAATTTTTGTGCCACTATCCTCACCGAGCTCCTCCATAAGCTTTACTTGTGTAGGTGTGAGAACCGGCAAGGATTGGTACCAATAGTGCTATTTCATTGTCCGCATTTGAGTAAACTTGATTCATTGTCAACATCGGTCAAGGTACATTGGTATAAGTTCTTCTCTTTCTCCCACTCATATTTGCTCGAGTCTTGTGATGGATAGGCAAGGCATTTCCTCTTCGGTCCTCGACAACAACGATGGCGTGAACAACTACATCACCAAAGCGTCTATCTTCGATCTACAACGACAAGTGCAAGGCACACAATCAAGATTGCGAGAGCGCATCGAGAACATCTCCATCGACATTCATCACTCACTGAAGCAAGGAGAAGGGACTACATCGACAAGAAGCTTGCCGCACATAAAGAGGAGCAAGATGCAAGGATGGAGGATATTAGAGCCTTGATCAAGTCTACTTCCCTTCGTCATCTTCAAGGCGGCGACATTCAAGCCACAAGTCTTCGGAGCGCGGAAACGACGCAAGTGCAAATCGTCCTCGTCCATGTCTACATGGCGACCACCATCACGCTCGCGGATCAACATCGTCATGAAGGGCAAGTCACCTCCAAGCATCATGTGCACGACGACGACGAACGCCAAGGAGCTCAAGCACGACAATGACATCATCATCATGAAGATGCTCCACAAGCGCAAATGCACAAGTCCCAACAAGCCCTACTTCACGCCAAGTCGAAGCTTCATAAGCACAAGAGAAGACCGCGAGACGAGCACCACCAAGACGGTGCCACGGCTACAACAACCACTTCGCATCTTCGCCAAGTGCAATCAAGAAATCTTCGCCTTTGGACGTGACGGCATCTTCGCCTACTTCCCACGCAGTACGCCTACATCGACTTCATCAAGTCCAAGACGACCACCCACGAGCGAGGGCGACACTTCCATCTTCTAAGCCCCTCAAGGAAGATGGCCGAGCATGGGAAACTCCCTTCGGTCATGGAGGCGAGCTATGAGGTGCCACATCATATGGGCCTCCAACACCAAGACGGTGATAAGACGGTCGAGCAAGGGCCATCCCCTTTGACCACGGCGACGAGCGCGAACCTCTTCAACAACATGAAGACGACGCCCACATTGGACTCATACTCCGAGTCAAGCTACGCGACCGCGCATGGAGACATTTGCACCTACATCTCTCCGGCACCCACATATGTCGAGATGCCCCAATTGCCATGTGAGGAGAGCCACCACCCCATGAGTGACATGAGTGACTCCACTAGCCCCACACATGAGAGCATGTCACACATCCTATGTGAGGTTGAGCGCCATTTGAGTGACTCCACCCACCATACAAGTGAGAGCATCCTTGAGGGAGTGAGTGAGCCACAACACTTAGTGAGTGAGGTAGTTGACACGGCACATGAGGCCACTATGATTTCTAACGACTTAACCTCTACTCCTAGTGTGTTTTCTTCTTTGGTGCTATGTCTCCTACATGATGACATGCCTATCCTCGTTTGAGTCCATCCCTACATTGGAGACGACGATGGCCATGGTGGACGATGATACACCCCCACATGGTTCCATCAAGATGAAGATGACAACGAATGGATCGTTGACACCTCACCTACAACACATGAGCGATGCTCCAAAGGTAACATAGGTGATGGTACTTCTCTTGTCCCACTAGTGGACCATCTTGACATTGATTGCTCCCATGATGTCGACCCACCTATTACCATGCTTCATGCTAGTGAAACTTCTTCATGCCTTGACTTACCTATTTATGATGAATATGATGATGAGCATGTTGAGTTGCCTAGTTGTGATGTTATGCTCCATAGGATATCATGTGAAAATTCTTTTGGTCACATCATATTTGACAATCCATTGAACTTGTCATATGCTATGAGTGAGATCTCCCATATTGCATCTTCACAATCTCAACATAGTAACTATGCATGCCCCATTAAAATAAATCCCATTTGCACTTATGGCATAGATGACGAGATGATGGTCATAGGCTTTTGCTTCTCTTGTGATGATATTGCCATGCTTCCTTTACATGATTTGCGAATTAAGTCTACTATTCCATGCCATGATCACATTGTTCCAAATATGAATTGTTTTGGATGTTGTCAATATTCTCCATGTGATGTTTCCATTAATGCTCATGAGGAGACCCCCATAGTTTCCTCATACATATTAGGGGATCTTGATGCATTTCATACTTTGCATGATTCCCATGATTGTGTACACCATATGCATTCCATGAACAACAATGCTCTAGACATTTCTCATGATGCATTACACAATTTGAGTCTCCATTATGCGATACATCATAACAAACCTCTCATGATGGATGACATGTTTCTATATCACGCATCTCATTTATTTGAGCATTGGATATTTTGTGCTAACAAACACACGCACGTATGCATCATGATGGATGATGCGTACATCTACCACGCACACACAATTTTTCCTTTGTCTTTGTTTTGTGTAGGTGCAAGACGTATACTCGTCAACATCTCAATCCCATGAGTTGACGAAACGAGCTCTTGAGAGCAACGATGCTTTGGGATCCCGTGGACTATCCTTACCACCGTTCCCTTTGCGCAAGGACTACGCGCATCTCTTTTACTTGTCTCTCACACGGCTTTGGGCTATATATCACTTGTTACCTTATGCCCATTCTATCGTGTTCACTTTGCATGTTATTCCTCTTTACATGACTTTGCCATGCAATTGTGACACTTACTTGCATCTACCCATGATTCACCATTATGCTACTCCTATGTGTATTTGCATGCTTGGTGGAGATCCTTGTTTCTATTGCCATGTTTATCATGTGCCCCATGCTATTGATGCTATTTTGCTCATATCTTGCCTTTATGCTTGTGCTATGACATGTGAATTAGTCATGCCCACTATTTGCACCAATGACATGCTTGCCATGATTCCTTCTAATCGTTGCATCTTCGCACTACTAGCTTGCTTGACTTGATCGCTATGATTGCTTCCTATGTTGCATCACCCATGTTCCACTATTACTTGCTTTCTTGGGTTGATGACATATATGTTCATGCCTCTCACATGATATATCTTGTTCATTGTCTCTTGTGTCCATTAGTTGCCTCTTTCATATCCACTTGTATTGAGTGCAACCATACTATGCTTATTGGTCTTGGAGACTTTGACACCTTACTTGTGATGCATGCTTGTTTGATTGAGCCTATTTTACTTGGTTGTTCTTGCATCATATGCCTCCATACTATGACATGCTCCCTTGTACTTTCTTATGATGAGCATGATGCATACACTTGTTGGGTATCTTACCACTCAAATGATAGGTTTTGCATTTCCGCTAACCTCATTTGTTTTTCCGAGTGTTTGTCATGTTCTTTCATTTTGGAGGTTTCACAAGGCGATGCCGTTATGACAACTTGGTCATGCGAAGGCATACACGATGTGCAACACCAACATTTGCGAGAATCTACTAAATGTGAACTCCTTCCCTTTGAGCCATCCTCAAGTTTGCATATTGGATGGGTCATTCTTTCATTGTTGTTTCCTTCTTATTGTCCACATGATACATCTATTGGATGGAGGATCGACATTGGAGATCGACTCTATGGACCTTCACATTGAGGAGCGCTCGGACTTATGGGATGCACCTTCGAACCTCCACTCATGCCACGACATCGAGCATTGGTACATCAACACTCCTTTGACACATTGCACCCACACCTTCATATTTGTTGATTGTGCTCATACATGTCATGCTCGATGGACATATCATACCCATAGCAAATTTGCGTCTTATGCATGGATTGACTCACATTATGATTGCCTTGTTGCATCTTGTATTCCCATGTCATCCATGATATATGAGCTTGTGCACTTCCTTAGCAAATTTGTTGTGATCTTTCTTGATGGCATATTCATACATAATGATCACATTGCCTACCATCAATTGCATGATAACATAATTATATTGCGCATCCATTGCCATATTCATGCTCTTGATAAACCGTCTCACTATGCCATCATTTTGCACCATGGTTGCATTACTCCCATGAATGCTTTTGCTCCCGTGAATGCTTTACATCTCATTCCATATTATCTTGCTAAGCTTCATGTGCTTTGTCATGAACAATCTTGCCTC
This sequence comes from Aegilops bicornis, assembly GCA_021605145.1. Lineage (NCBI taxonomy): Eukaryota > Viridiplantae > Streptophyta > Magnoliopsida > Poales > Poaceae > Aegilops > Aegilops bicornis. The sequence goes on from CM038669.1 coordinate 292,812,145, forward strand.
ACGGACTCATTCTTACATGATGGACACTTTGTGTGCGCTTAACCATTGTATTTCCGAGTGTCGTTTGTGTTTGCTCTCTTTGCATGTCTACCATCCCGACGACATCTTCAAGTACTTGGATTGCGCCATGACTTCCACTCCGTCCAATTACAAGTTCGTCCACGACAACCGTTTCCATGGTGATGAGGATTTTGATCCGAGGTCGGATCTTTCCCAAGGGAGGGGAGATGATGCGGAGCATCCGACGATCATCCCCATGTACACTCCGACTACTCTCCAAGCCCCAAGGATACATAAGATGAGACCTCGACTATGCGCCATTGGACACAAGGTGAATCCGTTCCTAAATGCTTCCCATTTCCATTCGCGTGAGACGTGGCTACTACCTCATGCATGGACCTTGCCTATACTCGTGTACAACCGAGATGACCATGGAGAATCAAAGGACAAAGGCCAAGCATGGAAGAGGAGAAGGAAGAAGAGCCAGCTGCTACAGGCCCCGGACATCCGGCCCCAGCCCGGACATCCGGCCCTTCCCGCAAGCCCGGACATCCGGCCACAGCCCGGACATCCGGCGCCCATCACAGAACGCATCCAGGGGCTGAACCCCGTCAACCTGGACATCCGGCCAGAGGCCCGGACATCCGGCTCTTCCTGAGCCGCCAGACATCCGGCGCCTGCCCGGAAATCCGGCGCACGCTATCCAGAGAGCAGAAGCATCGGCCACTCCATCCCGGACATCCGACCCACTAGCCCGGACATCCGGCACCTCGTGAAGGCCCGGACATCCGGCCCGACGCCCGGACATCCGGCCTCCTCGCTCAAGGCAGGCAGATCTGGGCCGAGGCCCATGTACCCCTTCGCCCCTTAGACTATATATACTCCCCCTCCACCTATGTTTTAGGGTTAGCGTTGATTTAGCTCAAGTTAGAGATAGAGCTTCGCTCATCCATCGGATCTCCTCCTCGTGAGGGACCGCGGCCTCTTCGGAGAAGATCCTATCGGATTCAAGACCCCCTCGTGGGACGATCCCCTTATGGATTCAAGCCCTCCTCGCGGAGAAGAACGGTTCCTTTGTATCCTCTACCTTTGTTGACTTTGGATCTCGTGTATCTCTTTGTGTTCTTTGATCTAGCATTTGTGTGACCGATTCCTTGTTGGTTGAGTGTTTTCCCTCGTTCCTCCCCGTGATTTCCTCGTGTTCTTCCGCTTGTTCTTCGTGTCTCCCCATAGGATCCACTCCAAACGTGAAAGATCGACGCTATAGGGTTCCACCCTACATCACCCGCTATAAGGCGGACACCCTTCAGGACGCCCTCATAATACAACTCGGGCTTGCGGTTATCTTTGCCCGGCGGTGGCCCGTCCGTCACAAGATTCTCAGCGGCCAGCTTGCCCCAGTGCACCTTAGCACGGGCAAGGGCCCTACGGGCACCTTCAATACAGACGGAGCGCTTGATGACTTCGACCCATGGACAGGCATCCACCAGCCGCCGCACTAGCCCGAAGTAGCTCTGGGCATGGCCTCCTTCGCCACGGCCGAGCTATAAGGCCCTTCATGGCCTGTTCGGCGACCTTGTGGAGCTCGACCAATTGCTTGATTGGTCGCTCAAGGGCACCGGTTGTTCGGCCTCAGCATACTGAGACCAAAACACCTTCTCCGTCGAGCTCCCCTCTTCGGCTCGGTAGAAAGCGGCGGCGTCAGATACACTGCGGGGCAGATCTGCGAAGGCTCGGGTAAGTAATAAGTAATTGACCTTTACATTCTTGCTTTGCATAAAGAATGCCTTACCTGCCGCTATCTTCCTCATCGCCTCAATCTCCTGGAGGGCTTTCTGGGCCTGGGCCTTAGCAGCTTTGGCACTCTCAAGAGCCGAAGCAAGCTCGGACTCTCGGGTCTTCGAGTCACGCTCCAAACTCTTGTGTTTTTCCATGAGAGCCTGGAGCTCTTGCCGGACCTCCCCCAGCTGCGCCTCCCCCTTCTCTCGCTCGGTGCGCTCCGCGGCCTCTTTGTTTTCGGCCGCGGACACCGCCTCCTTCAGGGTCGCCACCTCGTTCGTGGTCCCTGCGATACCCACGTTATCCCTGTTATTTTCCGCAACCGCATTTCTTATATGCATAATCCCGTAAGGTATCACTTACCTTCCTTGTCCTCGAGCTGCTTCTTGGCATGGCCGAGCTTGTTCTCGGACCGCTCGAGGTTCTCCTTTAAAGCATTGACCTCCGCAGTCAGTGCGGCAGAGGTCAGCAGGGCAGCCTGCATTCCCATATTGACATAATTATGTTAGACTCCTCACAGATATCTTTTAGATCCTCGGTCGGCTTTTCTTTCCGAACACCGAACTGAGCATCAGGGGCTACTGTCTATGCGGTAATCTTCTTTCATATATTAAAAACTTACCTCAAAGCCTGTTAGAAGGCTGCTGCAGGCTTCAGTCAGCCCGCTCTTGGCGGACTGAACCTTCTGGAGCACCACACTCATGACAGTCCGGTGCTCCTATTCGATGGAGGCGCTGTTAAGCGCCTCCAGTAAGCTATTCGGTGCCTCCGGTTGGACGGAGGACACCGGCGTCTTACCCTTCTTACGAAGGAGCCGCTTGCCAGACTTCGGAACCACTGAAGGTTCCGGTACGGAGTCCGGACAAGGGTCGGGCTTAGAGCCCCCAGGGGTCTTGCTCCCCTCGTGGCTGGAGTCCGGGAGGCTGCCTTGTGGCGCCTCCTGCGTCACCTCCTCCTGACCGGGCTCCCCTTGGGGTCCCACCTCGGCGTCGTTGGCGGCGCGTGGAGAGGAGGCGGCCGGAAGCGAGGTGCTCTCCACTTCCGATGAATCCAGGGACCGGCTTGATGAAGCGGCGAGCTCGTCCTTGGGCAGGCTGCATAGTTGTTCGGCATTAAAAGACACTATGCAATAAATGAAAAAGCCATAGGCTATACGGAATCCGGACACTTACGATCTCGCCAGGGGCTTGGACCTCGAGCGCCACTCCTCCTCGTCATTGTCGACGTTGGTAGAGACGTCCGGAGGAAGGGTCCTTCCTTTCTTGGACCCTCCGGCCTCCCCAGTTGGGGCGGCCTTCCTCTTCTTCTCTCTCCCCGCTGGGGGAGGGGCTTATTTTTCCTCTTCCTCGTTTTCACGGGAGGAGTCCGCCTCCGAGTCGTCGGACGATGAGTCCGACAACACCTTGCGCCGGGCACTCCATCGAGTCCCCGTGGCCTCCTTCTTGGCCTTCTTCTCCGGCACCACGTAAGGCGCCGGAGCCAGCAGCCCCGCTAAGTGGGCGTCTACTGGGTCTTCTAGCAAAGGAGCCGGACAGTTAACCTGCCTGGACGTGTTCCGCCAGTCCTGTCAAAGGCAAGGGAGTTTAGATCCCGCATAGAGTCAAACTATGAAAAGCAAGATTTTCGTGAAGGGCAAAATAGTTTACCTCGGTAGCTTGACGCTGCGAGCTGAATCCACGATCTTCTATAGCGGATGAGGGAGCCTCGGCGCCCTTGAACAGCACCTTCCAGGCATCTCCGTACGTAGCGTCGAAGAGCCTCTTCAGGGTTGGATGCCGAGACGGATCGAACTCCCACAATTTGAAGGCCCGTTGTTGGCATGGGAGGATCCGGCGGATGAGCATGACCTGGATCACATTGACGAGCCTGAGATTCTTGTTCACCAAGGTCCGCATGCAGGTTTGGAGTCCGGTCAGCTCTTCCGAATTACCCCACGCCAGGCCGGTCTCCTTCCAGGAAGTGAGCCGCATGGGAATATCAGACCGAAATTCGGGGACCGACCCCCATTTGGGGTCGCGCGGCTCGGTGATGTAGAACCACCCCGATTGCCACCCCTTCACGGTCTCCATGAAGGAGCCGTCGAGCCATAAGACGTTGACGATTTTGCCGACCATGGCGCCCCCGCACTCCGCCTGACGGCCCTTCACAACCTTCGGCTTGACGTTGAAAGTCTTTAGCCATAAGCCGAAGTGGGGCTGGATGCAGAGGAAAGCCTCGCACACGATGATGAACACCGAGATGTTGAGGATGAAATTGGGGGCCAGATCGTGGAAATCTAGGCCGTAGTAGAACATGAGCCCCCGGACGAATGGGTGAAGTGGAAAACCCAGTCCGCGGAGGAAGTGGGCAAGAAATACGACCCGCTCATGGGGCTCAGGGGTGGGGATGAGCTGCCCTTCGTTGGGCAGCCGATGTGCGACGTCGCCGGACAAGTATCCGGCCTTCCGCAGTTTCTTTATGTTGCCCTCCGTGACGGAGGAGACCATCCACCTGCCTCCCGCTCCGGACATGGCTGGAGATGGTTGAGGAAGGATGTGCGGACTTGGGCGCTGGAGCTCAGAGTGCGCGAAAATGGATGAGAAAGGGAGGAGGAAGGCGTAGGTGAAAAAGGAGGATCCTTATCCCCTTATATGGACGGACGAGGTTATGCGTCCCCCACCAGCCTGATAAAACTCGCTTACCTCCCAAGCGCCGCAATCAATGGCGCGGTTGGGTTACCCACGTCCGTATTGATGAGAATCCCGGAATAAGGGGGCACGATCTACGCTTTGATAAGACGTGCCAAGGAAACCGCCTCGCTAAACGCGCTGAGGTGGGACCATAAAAACGATTCGAATAAAAGCCTGGCCGTGGTGTGATGTCACGCCGCGGAATACGTCAGTAGATCTGTGAAAAAATTATTCTCTCTACGGTGTTATGTGGAACTTGTTTTGCGAGCGGACCGCATCCATGTGTTCAAAACCTTCTAAGTATTCGGAGGACGAACCCGTCTTGCAATGCCGAAGACAATATGCGCGCCAGACTCGTCGTCATTGAAGCCTGGTTCAGGGGCTACTGAGGGAGTCCCAGACTAGGGGGTGTCCGGATGGCCGAACTATCATCTTTGGCCGGACTCCTGGACTATGAAGATAGAAGATTGAAGACTTCACCCCGTGTCCGGATGGGACTTTCCTTGGCGTGGAAGGCAAGCTTGGCGATACGGATATATAGATTCCCTACCATTGTAACCGACTCTGTGTAACCCTAACCCTATTCGGTGTCTATATAAACCGAAGGGTTTTAGTTCGTAGGACGAATAACAATCATACCATAGGCTAGCTTCTAGGGTTTAGCCTCCTTAATCTCGTGGTAGATCTACTCTTGTACTACCCATATCATCAATATTAATCAAGCAGGAGTAGGGTATTACTTCCATCGAGAGGGCCCGAACCTGGGTAAAAACACTGTGTCCCTTGTCTCCTGTTACCATCCGCCTAGACGCATAGTTCGGGACCCCCTACCGGAGATCCGCCGGTTTTGACACCGACACCGAGTATTCTTCGTGTGCAAAACTGGCTTGCACCCGTTGTATGTGAACGTAGAGCTTATCACACCCCATCATCATGTGGTGTCTCGGCACGACAAACTATAGCAACGGTGCATACTCAGGGAGAACACTTGTACCTTGAAATTTAGTGAGAGGTCATCTTATAATGCTACCGTCAATCAAAGTAAAATAAGATGCATAAAGGGTAAACATCACATGCAATCAATATAAGTGATATGATATGGCCATCATCATCTTGTGCCTTTTATCTCCATCTCCAAAGCACCGTCATGATCACCATCGTCACCGGCGCGACACCTTGATCCTCATCGTAGCATCGTTGTCATCTCACCAACTATTGCTTCTACGACTATCGCTACCGCTTAGTGATAAAGTAAAGCAATTACATGGCGATTGCATTTCATACAATAAAGCGACAACCATATGGCTCCTGCCAGTTGCTGATAACTCCGTTACAAAACATGATCATCTCATACAATAAAAATATAGTATCATGTCTTGACCATATCACATCACAACATGCCCTGCAAAAACAAGTTAGACGTCCTCTACTTTGTTGTTGCAAGTTTTACGTGGCTGCTACGGGCTTAGCAAGAACTGTTCGTACCTATGCATCAAAAACCACAATGATTTTTCGTCAAGTGTGTTGTTTTAACCTTCAACAAGGACCGGGCGTAGCCACACTCGATTCAACTAAAGTTGGAGAAACTGACACCCGCCAGCCACCTGTGTGCAAAGCACGTCGGTAGAACCAGTCTCGCGTAAGCGTACGCGTAATGTCGGTCCGGGCCGCTTCATCCAACAATACCTCTGAATCAAAGTATGACTATTATCGCCCACAACTCTTTGTGTTCTACTCGTGCATATAACATCTACGCATAAACCTGACTCGGATGCCACTGTTGGAGAATGAAGTAATTTCAAAAAAATTCCTACGATCACACAAGATCTATGTGATGCATAGCTATGAGCGGGAGAATGTTGTCCACGCACCCTCATAGACCATAAGCGGAAGCGTCAAGTGACACGGTTGATGTAGTCGAACGTCTTTGCGATCCAACCGATCAAGTACCGAATGCACGACACCTCCATGATTTGCACACGTTCAGCTCGGTGACGTCCCTCATACTCTTGATCCAAATGAGGCGAGGGGACAGTTCACAAGACGACGGCGTGGCAGGACGGTGTTGATGAAGTTACCGATGCAGGGCTTCGCCTAAGCACTACAACGATATGACCGAGTTGGGACTCTGTGGAGGGGGGCACCGGACACGGCTAAACAATGTCAACTTGTCTGTTCTAGGGGTGCCCCTGGCCACGTATATAAAGGAGCAAGGGGAGGAGAACGACGGCCTCATAGGGTGCGCCCCAAGGGGGGAATCCTACTCCTACTAGGAGTAGGTTCCCCCTTTCCTAGTCCAAGTAGGAGGGAAAGGAAATAGGAGGAGGGGAGAAGGAAAGAGGGGGCCGGCCCCCAAATCCCTAAACCAATTCAATTTGGGCCTAGGGGGCACACCCCACACTTCCTTGCTGCCCTCTATTTCCACTAAGGCCCATTGACCTCCCGGGGGGTTCCGGTAACCTCCCGGTACTCCTATATTTATCCGGTGACCCCCGGAACTCATCTGGTGTCCGAATAACATCATTCAATATATCAATCTTTATGTCTCGACCATTTCGAGAGTCCTCATCATGTCCGTGATCACATCCGGGACTCCGAACTACCTTCGGTACATCAAAACACATAAATTCATAATACCGATCGTCATCGAACGTTAAGCGTGCGGACCCTACGGGTTCGAGAACTATGTAGACATGACCGAGACTCATCTCCGGTCAATAACCAATAGAAGAACCTGGATGCTCATATTGGTTCCCACATACGAAGATCTTTACCGGTCAAACCGCATAACAACATACATTGTTCCCTTTGTCATCTGGATGTTACTTGCCCAAGATTCGATCGTCGGTATCTCAATACCTAGTTCAATCTCGTCACCGGCAAGTCTCTTTACTCGTTCTGTAATGCATCATCCTGTAACTAACTCATTAATCACATTGCTTGCATGGCTTATAGTGATGTGCATTACCGAGAAGGCCCAGAGATACCTCTCCGACAATCGGAGTGACAAATCCTAATCTCGATCTATGCCAACTCAACAAACACCATCCGAGACACCTGTAGAGCATCTTTATGATCACCCAGTTACTTTGTGATGTTTGATAGCACACAAGGTGTTCCTCCGGTATTCGGGAGTTGCATAATCTCATAGTCATAGGAACATGTATAAGTCAGGAAGATAGCAATAGCAACAAACTAAACGATCAAGTGCTAATGCTAACGGAATGGGTCATGTCAATCACATCATTCTCTAATGATGTGATTCTGTTCATCAAATGACAACTCATGTCTATGGCTAGGAAACTTAACCATCTTTGATTAACGAGCTAGTCAAGTAGAGGCATACTAGTGACACTATTTTTGTCTATGTATTCACACATGTACTAAGTTTCCGGTTAATACAATTCTAGCATGAATAATAAACATTTATCATGATATAAGGAAATAAATAATAACTTTATTATTGCCTCTAGGGCATATTTCCTTCAATGGTGATGGTGCTGGTAGACATCTCTCATGAAGTCCATGGCCTAGTCAGTTATGCGGGATTCACCCCGTAGGTCAGTGGCAAGAAATAGTCTGCAGAGTTTAATTAGTACAACTTTGCTTGTCTGTAGTAAGTACTATTGTTCAGTACTTGATTTGTGTGTGTGAACCATGTATTGTTTAGTACTGCCGCTTTTGGTGTGTGGTGAGTCCTGAGAACAGTCTATGTTAATGTCTGTTCACTCAATTCAGTCTATATATTTTGAAGTATCCCGATCATCTTTTTTGTGAGGACGGTTTATAAATTATGGTTACACTCCAATGTCTATATGCATTGCAGGGTTTATCGCACCCATTAGGATTTCCAGTTCCATGGATGTTCGGTCCATACGATTTGTCACGGCCTTTGGACTGTCCTGCTTGTGAGAGTAAGAGGGGGCCCTGCATGCCACGCGTAGTTGGACGATCAATCTTCTGTTTAGAACTTGAACATAGTGATTTCTTGGTAAGGATTCACTCGTGTCACATCAAGTAAATCTTATTGATTTTCTGTCTAAATCTTATTAATTTAATGTCATGTTTTCTTACTTTTGCAGCAATTTTACGATGCAGGTTTTGCCATGTGACATTCATCATAGAATAAACCGTTTGGTTTGCTCTACGATGGTTATTTTTGCAGGTTTCACTTCTTATGTCGTGTCAGTAACGAAGGCACTGTCCATCACTTATATTACTGGACACAATTGGATCAGTCTGTTGTCTCAGTACAATCTAAAGCCCTATGATGAACTTCAGTTTGGTTTAACAAAGACGCCACAATTAGTCCTTCTCGCGTTTAAAAGAAATGAAGAAACTGGATCATGGTCACGGAGCCTAGTCAAGTTAGAAAGTTGATCATAGCAGACCAGACACGATCGTTGATGTCCCGCACATCGGTACCACCTTCAGCAACAAATCGAGCACCGTCACCTTCTCCGACGGCACTTGCTCTAGCACTGACAGCGGTAGCAGCTCAGTCAGATCCACCTAAGGATTGCGCACCGACCGCGTCAACGGATCAGGATGATCTACCGGAGGATTGGGCGTCAACACCGGCATCTGCTCCGACACTGGCACGAGCTTCACAGGGAGCACCATCTCCGCCAGCAGTAGCGGCACTACGAGTTGCACCGGCACGGGCACCAGTAACGGCTCTGGCACCTGCTCCAACACTTGCACTTGCATCTGCTCCGACCCGTGTAGCGGCAATGGAACCAGCAGTTGCACCGGCAACAGATTGGGCTACAGTTCGCATTGCATATACCAAAGTCCTTACAAAAACCAACATCTCCACCTTCTTGGTAAGCATTGGCCGCCCAAGTGCTTTGTTTTTTTTCTTTCCATGTTGTTTCACATGATTCTCCGTGTTGATCTAACTGTTTGTGTATGTCTTCTTGTTTGCAAACAGAGAATTCCTAGAGCAACGAGGGAGTCGTTCAACAATCTGGGCGACCGTGGCCAAGTTTCTCTCACAATGCACAGCCTTGGTGTGAATGAACATGCTCAATATACCATAAGTACAAAGGATGATCGCATGATGATTGATGCTCAAGGATGGTCGAGGTTCAAATCTAAATCAAATCTTGCAGTAGGGGATGATGCCAAAATCGAACTTTCTTGGCAATGAGATCTGGTCCAAATCAACTTTGAAATTCTTCAGTAGCAACACATATCGCCGAACTGATCTATCCTCCGAGAGATTTTGATGTAATAATCTGGCATGGTGAAACAGGTTTTCCTGTGTGTATAAGTAGTACGACAATATTATTTATCACGTAGGATTTCGTTGATAGGATTGCAACTTTGATTGCTGGTTAGAAACCGCTGCTCGATTTCATTCTAATGTTGTCGTGCTTTATTCAATTTTCTGTATTCGCCTTGCGACAACATCTAAAACCAGCACCGTACCGATCGCTTGCAATATGAAAAGCGCTGAGGTAGAACACATGGCCCCCCAAACATGTAGGCCCACCTGCCTGTGGCCCAAAGTCCAGAACTGTGAGCCTGTCTCAGTATTATATTCTCAGCTGAACCCCCATATTATGTTATGTATATTCCCCTTCACTTTTCTTATGTATAAAGTTGTGATATAAAAGATTTTTATATTTCTTTACAGAGGGAGTATCACTCTGTCAAAAATATATTTATGTATAACTAGTTACTCCTGCCTTTCTACTTCCTTTCGCTGATATGTGGGGCATCCGGCAACGGGTTCCACGTGCCATGCACCAAATTAGAGTGCACAACTGCACGGTAGACTCACCCCGGTCAGAAGGCGCGCAAAGAATGCCCAATGAGACGTCAAATCACAACCCCCCCACCTTTCTAGCTTTAGCGATAAGCTGGGCCAGACGAAGCAGCAATATTTCATCGGGCCTAAATCCCTTCTCCCTCGTGCGCTTGTTGGAGAAAACCCCTCTCGGCTATTGCATAAGGTTTTCTCATGGAGAACCAGGTACGAATTCTTCATCCATCCCCGATGAATCCAAGTCTCTTGGTTGCGGGTAATCCTAGGATGGCGGCTGAGGGAGTCCTGGATTAGGGGGTCCTCGGACTGCCGGACTATATATTTTGGCCGGACTGTTGGACTATGAAGATACGAGATTGAAGACTTCATCCCGTGTCTGGATGGGACTCTCCTTGGCGTGGAAGGCAAGCTTGGCAATTCGGATATGTAGATCTCCTCCCTTGTAACCGACTCTGTGTAACCCTAGCCCCCTCCTGTGTCTATATAAACCGGAGGGTTTAGTCCGTAGGACAACAACAATCATAATCATAGGCTAGCTTCTAGGGTTTAGCCTCTACGATCTCGTGGTAGATCAACTCTTGTAATACTCATATCATCAAGATCAATCAAGCAGGAAGTAGGGTATTACATCCATCGAGAGGGCCCGAACCTGGGTAAACATTGTGTCCCCCGCCTCCTGTTACCATCCGCCTTAGACGCACAATTCGGGACCCCCTACCCGAGATCCGCCAGTTTTGACACCGACATTGGTGCTTTCATTGAGAGTTCCACTGTGTCGTTGCAATAAAGGCTTGATGGCTCCTTCGATCATCGACAACGATGCGATCCAGGGTGAGGTTTGTTGGGGAACGTAGTAATTTCAAAAAATTTCCTACGATCACGCAAGATCATGGTGATGCTTAGCAACGAGATGAGAGTGTTGTCTACGCATTCGTGAGACCAGCAACGGAAGCGTTGACACAACGTAGAGGAAGTAGTCGTACTCCTTCACGATCCAACCGATCCAAGTACCGAACGTCACGGCACCTCCGAGTTCTGCACACGTTCAGCTCGATGGCGTCCCTCGAACTCCGATCCAGCCGAGTGTTGAGGGAGAGTTTCGTCGACCTGACGGCGTGGTGGCGATGATGATGTTCCACCGGCGCAGGGCTTCGCCTAAGCTCCGCCACGGTATTTTCGAGGTGTAATATGGTGGAAGGGGCACCGCACGGCTAAGGAACGATCTCAATGATCAACTTGTGTGTCATGGGGTGCCCCTGCCCCTGTATATAAAGGAGGGAAGGGGAGGGCTGGCCGGCCAAGGAGAGGAGGCGCACGGGGTTTCCTACTCCTACTAGGAGTAGGATTCCCCAATCCTAGTCCAACTAGGTTTCCCCAAGTGGGAAGGGAGAGAGAGAGGCGCCCCTTCTCCTAGTCCTAATAGGACTAGGGAAGGGGAAGGTCTTGACCAGCACTTGGGCCCCTTTTCTCCCTTTCCACTAAGGCCCATGTTGGCCCATTAGCATTCGGGGGTTCGGTAACCTCCGGTACTTGGTAAAATTCCCAATTTCACGGAACACTTCCGATGTCCAAACATAGACTTCCAATATATGAATCTTTATGTCTCGACCATTTCGAGACTCCTCGTCACGTCCGTGATCTCATCCGGGACTCGAACAACCTTGGTACAGAAACATCATAAAAACTCATAGTAGCATCGCCGAAGCGTTAAGCGTGCGGACCCTACGGGTTCGAGAACTATGTAGACATGACCGAGACACCTCTCCGGTCAATAACCAATAGCGGGACCTGGATGCCCATATTGGCTCCTACATATTCTCTGAAGATCTTTATCGGTCGGACCGCATAACAACATACGTTGTTCCCTTTGTCATCGGTATGTTACTTGCCCGAGATTCGATCGTCGGTATCCAATACCTAGTTCAATCTCGCTACTGCAAGTCTCTTTACTCGCTTCAGAATACATCATCTCACAACTAACTCATTAGTTGTGATGCTTGCAAGGCTTATGTGATGTGTATTACCGAGAAGGCCCAGAGATACCTCTCCGAGCAATCGGAGTGACAAAACCTAATCTCGAAATACGCCAACCCAACAAGTACCTTTGGAGACACCTGTAGTACTCCTTTATAATCACCCGATTACGTTGTGACGTTTGGTAGTACCCAAAGTGTTCCTCCGGTAAGCAGGAGTTGCATAATCTCATAGTTATAGGAACATGTATAAGTCATGAAGAAAGCAATAGCAACATACTAAGCGATCAAGTGCTAGGCTAACGGAATGGGTCATGTCAATCAGATCATTCTCCTAATGATGTGATCCCGTTAATCAAATGACAACTCATGTCTATGGTTAGGAAACATAACCATCTTTGATTAACGAGCTAGTCAAGTAGAGGCATACTAGTGACACTCTGTTTGTCTATGTATTCACACATGTATTATGTTTCCGGTTAATACAATTCTAGCATGAATAATAAACATTTATCATGAAATAAGGAAATAAATAATAACTTTATTATTGCCTCTAGGGCATATTTCCTTCAGTCTCCCACTTGCACTAGAGTCAATAATCTAGTTCACATCATCATGTGATTCAACACTAATATTCACATCGTATGTGATTAACACCCATAGTTCACATCGTCATGTGACCAACACCCAAAGGGTTTACTAGAGTCAATAATCTAGTTCACATCGCTATGTGATTAACACCCAAAGAGTACTAAGGGATGATCATGTTTTACTCGTGAGAGAAGCTTAGTCAACGGGTGCATCACATTGAGCCGTATGTATTTTACAAATATTCTATGTCTACAATGCTCTTGCGGGGGCTACTCTAGCTAATTGCTCCCACTTATAATATGTATCCATATTGAGACTTAGAGTCATACGGATCAGTGTAAAAAGCTTGCATCGATGTAACTCTTTACTGACGGGCTCTTTTATCACCTCCATAATCGAGAAATATTTCTTTAGTCCCCACTAAGGATGTTCTTGACCAATGTCCAGTGATCTACTCCTAGATCACTATTATACTCCCTTGCAAAATTCAGAGCAAGGTATACAATAGGTGCAGTACATAGCATAGCATACTTTATAGAACCTATGGTGAGGCATAGGGAATGACTTTCATTCTCTTTTCTATTTTCTGCTTTGTGGTCGGGATTTGAGTCTTACTCAACTTCACACCTTGCAACACAGGCAAGAACTTTTCTTTGACTGTTCCATTTTGAACTACTTCAAAATCTTGACAAGGTATGTTCTTATTGAAAAACTCATCAAGCGTTTTTTGATCTATCTCAATAGATCTTGATGCTCAATTTGTACGCAGCTTCACCGAGGTCCTTCTTTGAAAAACTCCTTTCAAATACTCCTTTATGCTTTGCAGAATAATTCTACATTATTTCCGATCAACAATATGTCATACACATATACTTATCGAAATCTTTGTAGTGCTCCCACTCACTTGCTTGTAAATACAGGCTTCTCCAAAAGTCTGTATAAAACTATATGCTTTGATCACACTATCAAAGCGTTTATTCCAACTACGAGATGCTTGCACCAGTCCATAGTTGGATCATTGGAGCTTGCACATTTTGTTAGTTCCTTTAGGATTGAAAAAACCTTACGGTTGTATCATATACAACTCTTCTTTAATAAATCCATTAAAGAATGTAGTTTTGACATCCATTTGCGATTTCATAAAATGTGGTAATTGCTAACATGATTCGGACAGACTTAAGCATCGCTACGGTTGAGAAAATCTCATTGTAGTCAACACCTTGAACTTGTCGAAAACCCTTTTGTGACAAGTCGAGCTTTGTAGATAGTAACACTACTATCAGTGTCCGTATTCCTCTTGAAGATCCATTTATTTAACATGGCTTGGCGATCATCGAGCAAGTCAATCAAAGTCCATACTTTGTTTTCATACATGGATCCTATCTCAGATTTCATGGCCTCAAGCCATTTCGCGGAATCTGGGCTCATCATCGCTTCCTCATAGTTCGTAGGTTCATCATGGTCTAGTAACATGACTTCCGAACATGATTACCGTACCACTCTGGTGCGGATCTTACTCTGGAAGACCCACGAGGTTTGGTAGTAACTTGATCTGAAGTTTCATGATCATCATCATTAACTTCCTCACTAATTGGTGTAGAAATCACTAGAACTGATTTACGTGATGAACTACTTTCCAATAAGGGAGAAGGTACAATTACCTCATCAAGTTTCTACTTTCCTCCCACTCACTTCTTCGAGAGAAACTTCTTCTCTAGAAAGGATCCATCTTAACAACGAAAAACTTGCCTTCGGATCTGTGATAGAAGGTGTACCCAATAGTTACCTTTGGGTATTCTATGAAGACGCACTTCTCGATTTGGGTTCGAGCTTATCGGTGAAAACTATTTCACATAAGCATCACAACTCCAAACTTTTAAGAAACGACAGCTTAGGTTTCTTTGTTAAACCATAGTTCATACGGTGTCGTCTCAACGGATTTAGATGGTGCCCTATTAAACGTGAATGCAGTTGTCTCTAATGCATAACCCCAAAAGCGATATTGGTAAATCGGTAAGAGACATCATTGATCGCACCATATCAAAATAAAATGCTGATTCTGACGTTCGGACACACCATAACGTTGTGGTGTTCCGGTGGCGTGAGCTGTGAAACTATTCCACTTTGTTTTAATTGAAGACCAAACTTCATAACTCAAATATTCATCTCCACGATCGGATCGCGAAACTTTATTTTCTTGTTACGATGATTTTCTACTTCACTCTGAAATTCTTTGAACTTTTCAACTATTTCAGACTTATGTTTCATCAAGAAGATATACATATATCTGCTCAAATCATCTGTGAAGGTCGGAAAATAATGATACTTGCCACGAGCATCAACACTCATTGAATCGCATACATCGGTATGTATTATTTCCAATAAGTCGGTAGCTTGTTCCATTGTTACGGAGAGCGGAGTTTTAGTCATCTTGCCCAAAAGGCACGGTTCGCAAGCATCAAATGATTCATAATCAAGTGATTCCAAAAATCCATCGGCATGGAGTTTCTTCATGCGCTTTACACCAATATGACCTAAGCGGCGATTACCACAAATAAGTTGCACTATCATTATTAACTTTGCATCTTTTGGTTTCAATATTATGAATATGTGTATCACTATGATCGAGATCCAATGAACTGTTTTCATTGGGTGTGTAAACATACAAGGTTTTATTCATGTAAACAGAACAACAATTTATTCTCTTACTTAAATGAATAACCGTATTGCAATAAACATGATCAAATCATATTTATGTTCAACACCAAATAACACTTATTTAGGTTCCACACTAATCCCGAAAGTATAGGGAGTGTGCGATGATGATCATATCAATCTTGGAACTACTTCCAACACTCATCGTCACTTCACCCTTAACTAGTCTCTGTTCATTACGCAACTCCCTTTTCGAGTTACTAATCTTAGCAACTGAACTAGTACCAAATCTTTGAGGGGTTGCTATGAACAATAGTAAAGTACACATCAATAACATGTATATAAAATATACTTATTTTTATTTTGCCAACCTTCTTATCCACCAATCGCTTGGGGTAGTTCCGCTTCCAGTTACCAGTTCCATTGCGGTGAAAGCACTTAGTCTCGTGCTTAGGTCCAGACTTGGGCTTCTTCACTCGAGCAACAACTTGCTTGCCGTTCTTCTTGAAGTTCCCCTTCTTCCCTTTGCCCTTTTCCTTGAGACTAGTGGTCTTGTCAATCATCAACACTTGATGCTTTTCTTGATTTCTACCTTCGTCGATTTCAACATCACGAAGAGCTCGGGAATCGTTTTCGTCATCCCTTGCATACTATAGTTCATCACGAAGTTCTAGTAACTTAGTGATGGTGACTAGAGAATTACATCAATCAACATCTTATCTGGAAGATTAACTCCCACTTGATTCAAGCGATTGAAGTACCGGACAATCGAGCACATGCTCACTAGTTGAGAGATTCTCCTCCATCTTTTAGCTTTAGAACTTTGTTGGAGTCTTCATATCTCTCAACTCGGGTATTTGCTGGATATATTATCTTCAACTCCTGGATCATCTCATATGGTCCATAACGTTCAAAACGTCTTTGAAGTCCCGATTCTAAGCCGTTAAGCATGGTGCACTAAACTATCAAGTAGTCATCATATTGAGCTAGCCAAAGCGTTCATAACGATGCATACGCTCCTGCAATAGGTACATCACCTAGCGGTGCATCAAGGACATAATTCTTCAGGCAGCAATGAGGATAAACCTCAGATCACGGATCCAATCCGCATCATTGCTACTAACATTTTTCAATACAATTTTCTCTAGGAACACTTATAAAAACATAGGGAAGCAACAACGCGAGCTATTGATCTACAACATAATTTGCAAAATACTACGGGACTAAGTTCATGATAAATTTAAGTTCAATTAATCATATTACTTAAGAACTCCCACTTAGATAGACATCTCTCTAGTCATCTAAGTGATCACGTGATCCAAATCAACTAAACCATGTCCGATCATCACGTGAGATGGAGTAGTTTCAATGGTGAACATCACTATGTTGATCATATCTACTATATGATTCACGCTTTCGACCTTCGGTCTCCGTGTTAGAGGCCATATCTGTTATATGCTAGGCTCGTCAAGTTTAACTTTGAGTATTCGCGTGCGCAACTGTTTTGCACCCGTTGTATTTGAACGTAGAGCCTATCACACCCGATCATCACGTGGTGTCTCAAAGACGAAGAACTTTCATAGCGGTGCATACTCGGGAGAACACTTCTTGATAATTTTAGTGAGAGATCATCTTATAATGCTACCGTCAATCAAAGCAAGATAAGATGCATAAAGGATAAACATCACATGCAATCAATATAAGTGATATGATATGGTCATCATCATCTTGTGCTTGTGATCTCCATCGTCGAAGCACCGTCATGATCACCATCGTCACCGGCGCGACACCTTGATCTCCATCGTAGCATCGTTGTCGTCTCGCCAACTATTGCTTCTACAACTATCGCTACCGTTTAGTGATAAAGTAAAGCATTACATCGCGATTGCATTGCATACAATAAGCGACAACCATATGGCTCCTGCCGATTGCGATAACTTCGGTTACAAAACATGATCATCTCATACAATAAAATATAGCATCACGTCTTGACCATATCACATCACAACATGCCCTGCAAAAACAAGTTAGGCGTCCTCTACTTTGTTGTTGCAAGTTTTACGTGGCTGCTACGGGCTGAGCAAGAACCGTTCTTACCTACGCATCAAAACCACAGCGATAGTTTGTCAAATAGACTCCGTTTTAACCTTCTCAAGGACCGGGCGTAGCCACTTTTCAGTTCAACTAAAGTTGGAGAGACAGGTCTTCCGCAAGCCATCTATGTGCAAAGCACGTCGAGGGAACCGGTCTCGCGTAAAGCGTCTGGCGTAAGGTTGGTCCGGATCGTCTCGTCCAACAATACCGCTGAACCAAAGTATGACATCTTTGGTAGGCGGTATGACTTGTATCGTCCACAACTCACTTGTGTTCTACTCGTGCATATGACATCTACGCATAAAACCAGGCTCGGATGCCCTTTGTTGGGGAACGTAGTAATTTCAAAAATTTCCTCACGATCACGCAAGATCATGGTGATGCATAGCAACGAGAAGAGAGAGTTGTCTACGTACCCTCGGAGACCCCCAGCGGAAGCGTTGACACACCGTAGAGGAAGTAGTCGTACTCCTTCACGATCCAACCGATCCAAGTACCGAACGTACGGCACCTCCGAGTTCTGCACACGTTCAGCTCGATGACGTCCCTCGAACTCCGATCCAGCCGAGTGTTGAGGGAGAGTTTAAATCGACCTGACGGCGTGGTGGCGATGATGATGTTCCACCGGCAGGGCTTCGCCTAAGCTCCGCCACGGTATTTTCGAGGTGTAATATGGTGGAAGGGGCACCGCACGGCTAAGGAACGATCTCAATGATCAACTTGTGTGTCATGGGGTGCCCCTGCCCTGTATATAAAGGAGGGAAGGGGAGGGGCTGGCCGGCCAAGGAGAGGAGGCGCACCAGGTTTCCTACTCCTACTAGGAGTAGGATTCCCCCAATCCTAGTCCAACTAGGTTTCCCCAAGTGGGAAGGGAGAGAGAGGCGCCCCTTCTCCTAGTCCTAATAGGACTAGGGAAGGGGGAAGGTCTGACCAGCACTTGGGCCCCCTTTTCTCCTTTCCACTAAGGCCCATGTTGGCCCATTAGCATTCCGGGGTTCGGTAACCTCCGGTACTTGGTAAAATTCCCAATTTCACCGGAACACTTCCGATGTCCAAACATAGACTTCCAATATATGAATCTTTATGTCTCGACCATTTCGAGACTCCTCGTCACGTCCGTGATCTCATCCGGGACTCGAACAACCTTCGGTACAGAAACATCATAAAACTCATAGTAAGCATCGCCATCGAATCGTTAAGCGTTCGGACCCTACGGGTTCGAGAACTATGTAGACATGACCGAGACACCTCTCTGGTCAATAACCAATAGCGGGACCTGGATGCCCATATTGGCTCCTACATATTCTACGAAGATCTTTATCTGTCAGACAGCATAACAACATACGTTGTTCCCTTTGTCATCGGTATGTTACTTGCCCGAGATTCGATCGTCGGTATCCAATACCTAGTTCAATCTCGTTACCGGCAAGTCTCTTTACTCTTTCAGTAATACATCATCTCACAACTAACTCATTAGTTGTGATGCTTGCAAGGCTTATGTGATGTGTATTACCGAGAAGGCCCAGAGATACCTCTCCGAGCAATCGGAGTGACAAAACCTAATCTCGAAATACGCCAACCCAACAAGTACCTTTGGAGACACCTGTAGTACTCCTTTATAATCACCCGATTCACGTTGTGACGTTTGGTAGTACCCAAAGTGTTCCTCCGGTAAACGGGAGTTGCATAATCTCATAGTTATAGGAACATGTATAAGTCATGAAGAAAGCAATAGCAACATACTAAGCGATCAAGTGCTAGGCTAACGGAATGGGTCATGTCAATCAGATCATTCTCCTAATGATGTGATCCCGTTAATCAAATGACAACTCATGTCTATGGTTAGGAAACATAACCATCTTTGATTAACGAGCTAGTCAAGTAGAG
Organism: Aegilops bicornis; assembly: GCA_021605145.1. Classification (NCBI taxonomy): domain Eukaryota; kingdom Viridiplantae; phylum Streptophyta; class Magnoliopsida; order Poales; family Poaceae; genus Aegilops; species Aegilops bicornis. The sequence goes on from CM038669.1 coordinate 292,831,566, forward strand.
GCATACTAGTGACACTCTGTTTGTCTATGTATTCACACATGTATTATGTTTCCGGTTAATACAATTCTAGCATGAATAATAAACATTTATCATGAAATAAGGAAATAAATAATAACTTTATTATTGCCTCTAGGGCATATTTCCTTCAAGGTTTTCCTCCCCGGACATCTCTTCGTATTCGGTGGCTTCGTACTACAGGCCAACTCGCTTGGCCATCTGGAGAAGATCGAGAGCTATGCCCCTGGCCATCAGGTCAGGTTCGGAAGCTTGAACTATACTGCCGACATCCGCGGAGACTTGATCTTCGGCGGATTTGAACCCATGTCAGGTGCGCCGCACAGTCACGATGAGCACGACTTAGCTCTGTCATCGGACGGTGTTCGTGAGATCACACCTGTGGCTACTCCGGCCCTTGATCCGGAGCAGATCGTGCCGTCCGAGGAAGTGTGGATGGACCCTGCCTCGAAGGCCGCACACTCAGTGGCGATAGAGCCGAATGCTGACTTCGCCCCCTATGAGACCCGTGTTGTCGGACACCTGGATTCGTCCCAGGCCACGGGCTCCGAACCGCCTGCGGCCGTGCCTATCGAATCTGATTGGGCACCGATCATGGAGTTTTCCTCCGTGGATATCTTTCATCACTTGGCACTGGGCGACGTGCTAAATTCATTAAGGTCTCTCTCCTTGTCTGGAGACCCTTGGTCGAACTATGTCCGGCTTGAGTGGGAAGCGGACGAAGAAGAAATTCATTCCCCACCCAACACCCACTTAATAGCCACTGTCGACGACTTAACCGACATGCTCGATGTCGGCTCCGAAGACATCGACAGTATGGACGACGATGCAGGAGATGAACAGGAACCACCGCCCACAGGGCGCTGGACTGCCACCTCATCATATGATATATACATGGTGGACACCCCCAAAGAAGGCGATGGCGATAAGGCAACAGAGGATAATCCCTCCAAGAAGCAATCCAAGCACCAGCGTCAGCGACGCCGCTCTAAGTCTTGCCATAGCAAAAGCAGTGATACCGGCACAAGAGACAATAACACTTCGGATAGTGCCGAAGACGAAGACAATCCCTTCCAGCCAGGCCTCGAGTGGGAGGATGGTCAAGCTAGCCCTCAAGAACAGGCAGCAGACGGAGAATCAGAGGATGACAATTACATGCCTCTCTCCGAAGACGAGGTGAGCCTCGGCGACAAAGAATTTATCGTGCCTGAGGATCCCGTCGAGCAGGAGCGCTTCAAGCGCCGGCTTATAGCCACAGCAAATAGCCTGAAGAAAAAGCAACAATAGCTTCGAGCTGACCAAGACCTGCTAGCGGATAGATGGACCGAAGTCCTGGCGGCCGAGGAATACGAACTCGAACGCCCAACCAAGAGTTACCCAAAGCGCAGGTTGCTACCCCAACTCAAGGAGGAAGCACTAAAACCTAAATTACTAGCATATGATGCGGCTGATCGGCCACCTCGTGGCCGAGACAGAGTGGCATATAAGCCCGAAGTCTTGCCCACACCCCGCCGCCATTCAAACAAAAATACCAAGGCCCGGGGAAACACGTGGGACCTGCGAGAAATATTGGAAAACAAAGCAGGACATATAAGATCGATCTACAGATCACGGGGGCGCGCCCCAATGCATGACAATGATCGTCACGCCGGATACACTAAAAGCAAATCCGGCCGGGCCGAATACAGCAGACAAGACTCGTACGAACTGCGTCGTGACATAGCCCGGCACAGAGGCGCCACACACCCCCTATGCTTCACCGATGAAGTGATGGATCATGAAACCCCCGAAGGATGCAAACCCGTGAACATTGAGTCATACGATGGTACAACAGACCCCGCGGTATGGATCGAGGATTTCCTCCTCCACATCCACATGCCCCACGGTGACGATCTACATGCCATCAAGTACCTCCCACTAAAACTCAAAGGACCAGCTTGGCATTGGCTGAATAGACTGCCAGCAAACTCCATTGGCAGTTGGGAGAATTTGGAAGATGCATTCCTTGACAACTTCCAGGGCACTTATGTGCAACCACCGGATGGTGATGACTTGAGCCACATAACCCAACAGCAAGGGGAATCGGCCAGGAAATTTTTGACTCGGTTCCTAACTAAAAAGAACCAAATTGTCGACTGTCCGGATGCCGAGGCCTTAGTGGAATTTAAACATAACATCCGGGACGGGTGGCTCGCCCGACACCTCGGCCAAGAGAAGCCAAAGTCCATGGCAGCCCTCACGACACTCATGTCCCGCTTTTGCGCGGGCGAGGACAGCTGGCTGGCTCACAGCAACAACACATCAAGAAATCCTGGCAATTCAGATGCCAAAGATACTAACGGCAGACCACGTCGCAACAGACACAAGCGCCGCAACAACGGTGACAACGCCGAAGACATGATAGTCAATGCCGGATTCAGTGGCTCTAAATCCGGTCAGCAGAAAAAGCCGTTCAAAAGAAGCAATCCGGGCACGTCCAGTTTGGACCGCATACTCGATAGGTCGTGTCAAATTCGCAGCACCCCCGATACGCCAGCCAATCACACCAACAGAGAATGCTTGGTGTCCAAGCATGCCGGCAAGTTGAATGCCGAAAACAAGGACAAGGGGCTGCATAGCACCGACGAGGAGGAGCCTCGGCCGCCGAACATAGGAGGTCAGAAGAGGTTTCCTCCACAAGTGAAAACGGTGAACATGATATACGCAACCCATATTCCCAAGAGGGAACGGAAGCGCGCACTAAGGGACGTCTATGCGATGGAGCCAGTTGCGCCAAAGTTCAACCCATGGTCCTCTTGTCCGATCACCTTTGATCACAGGGACCACCCCACTAGTATCCGTCATGGCGGTTCTGCCGCATTGGTCCTTGACCCCATCATTGACGGATTTCACCTCACTCGAGTCCTTATGGACGGTGGCAGCAGCCTGAACCTGCTCTATCAGGATACAGTGCACAAAATGGGCATAGACCCCTCGAGGATCAAACCCACCAACACCATCTTTAAAGGTGTCATCCCAGGTGTAGACGCCTGTTGCACGGGCTCAATCACACTGGAAGTGGTCTTCGGATCTCCGGACAACTTCCGAAGCGAGGAGTTAATCTTCGATATCGTCCCCTTCGCGGTGGCTATCACGCCTTTGCCGGACGAACCGCATTTGCCAGATTCAATGCGGTACCGCATTATGCATACCTCAAACTCAAAATGCCAGGACCACGCGGGGTTATAACAGTTAATGGAAACACAGAGCACTCGCTCCGCACGGAGGAGCACGCTGCAGCCCTCGCAGCAGAAGCACAAAGCAGCCTTATTAGGCAAACCGCCAATTCGGCGGAAAAGACCGCAGACACCTTCAAGCGAGTCCGGAGTACCCCATAGGAGGATCGCCAGGCACGTTTTGAGCTCGCCTAGCAATTCGGCCTCCGTCCTAGTCCCAGTCAAGCGGCGAAATTTGCGTTGCGCGTACATAACTATGCACTCAAGATACCATGGGCATAGGCGGAGGCACGGCTACGGCACGTCCCACAATGCGGCTCAACCGCCCCAGGGGCCATATACCTTTATCATTTTCTCTCTTTCAGGACCTTACTCTCTGGAAGCCCTTTCCGGCAGTCTGATTGTTGGACCCATCGGCGGAAGGAAATACCAACGAAGCAAGACGCCTCGACGTACAAGGGAATCCCCAGGTGGTCTCTGATAACGATCGATATACCTGTTTTACATAACCATATGCAGCTTGCCCTTGGATAGGACATGTCAAATAGTCCTATTTTTTGCTTATTGCACTACTTGTATCTGTACGCTTTGACGTATTATTCAATAACAATGCATAGCGTTAGCCTATTATTGCATTTCGTTTTTTCCTTGTCTGCTTATTTACGACAAATTGCACCCGTACATTCTGGTACGACCAGTGCGCCAGGGGCTTCAGTGTACCCCATAACACGGCGTGAAAAGTCCGAACACTTTCGACAGTGCGGCACCCCGAACTTATAGCATTATATGCATCAGCTCTGAATCATGTCTTGGGTCAATAGTTGGGTTTGCCCGGCTCCCATGTTTTGGTACCTTACGTTCCGCTATATCGGCTAAGGTAGCACTGGGAGAACTACAACGATTGTGTCCCGGTTCTTCCGGACGAGCACCTAAGTAGAGAAAGCCGAAAACTGACTGTCATGATGTGGCGAGAGTTGGTCGTTGTTCGAGAGGTTTCAAATCCTTAAAGATTTTTTCCGCTTCGGGCGAGGAGTCGGCCTTGTTCGATTTAGGCGTACATAGCGCCCAAGTTCGGCCTTCCGAATACTAGGGGCTTCGCCAAAATTTAAAATTGTAGACTTCTATGGCTAAGTGGGAGTGATAAAGCCTTATAGTGCAATTGCCTGGTTCGTTGTGCTGAACACCTCCTTTGAAGGACTCAAAACTGGGATAAAGAGTGATTAGGTTTATCCCGAACACCCCAGTACTAGTTACATGGGGGCAGAAGCCGACGACTGGCCAACTATCAGATTTTGTAAACGGCCGCACAGAAGGTAATATTTTAAAATAACAAAGCGTTACATAGCGCACATGAACTCATTTCATATTACAGGATCACATGTGTACATTCATTCAAATATTACATCCTTAGCACATTCCTCCGCCACAAGGCGAGCACCCTTCAGGACACTGTCATAATACTTTTCGGGGGTGGCGATGCTCCTTGCCCTCCGGCGGCCCCTCCTTCACTAGCTTTTCGGCGTCCAGCTTCGCCCAGTGCACTTTCGCCCGGGCGAAAGCCCTGCGCGCACCTTCAATGCAGACGGACCGCTTTATGACTTCAAACCGGGGGCAGGCATTCACAAGCCGCCTCACCAAGCCGAAGTAGCTGCCAGGCAGGGGCTCGCCAGGCCTCATGCCAGTTCGGACGCCTTGTGCAGCTCGACCAGTCGCTTCAACTGGTCGCTCAGGGGCACCGGATGTTCGGTCCCAGTATACTGAGACCAGAACAACTTCTCCGTCGAGCTCCCCTCCTCAGCCCGGTAGAACTCCGCGGCATCCGCCACACTGCGGGGTAGATCTGTGAACGCTCCTGGAGAGCTCCGAACTCGGGTAAGTAAAAGGAAAGTTTCCTTCAGATGCTTGCTTTGCATAATGAATGCCTTACCCACCACTATCTTCTTAACTGCTTGAATCTCATGGAGGGCCTTTTGGGCTTTGGCCTTGGTATGTTGTGCATTTTCGAGGGCCTTCGCAAGCTCGGACCCTTGCGTCTTAGAGTCACACTCCAAGGACTCGTGTTTCTTGAGGAGAGCCTGGAGCTCTTGCTGCACCTCGCCGACTCGGGCCTCTTGCTTCTCTCGCTCGATGCGCTCCTTGGCCGCTTTGTCTTCAGCCTCGGACAGCGCCTTCTTCAGGGCCGCCACTTCGGTCGTGGCCCCTAGCAAAATTCGTGACGATCTTGTTATTCAAAAACCACATTTTCCTTTATCAATATACATACGGGGTATCACTTACCTTTGTTCTCTTCGAGCTGCCTCTTGGTAAGGCCGAGCTCTTCCTTGGACCGCTCAAGGTCCCGCTTCAGTGCGGCGACCTCCGCAGTACGAGCGGCAGCGGCCAACAGTGAAGCCTGCTTATTCACATAGACACATTCAGATTAGACTCCTGCGGTTATTATTTGATCTTCTATTCGGCCTTTCTTCGTGAACGCATAAGCAGCATCAGGGGCTACTGTCTATGCTGTTACATTTTCTTATAATTTTATTATTTACCTCAAAGCCTGTTAGGAGGCTGGCACAGACTTCAGTCAGTCCGCTTTTGGCGGACTGAACCTTCTTGACCACCACACTCATAACAGTGCGGTGCTCTTCGTCGATGGAAGCGCCGCGAAGCGCTTCCAGCAAGTTGTCCGATGCCTCTGGATGGACAGAGGCATCGGCAAGGACGGCTCGCCCCCCTTGGCGAGGGGTTGCCTGACAGAATCCGGAACCACTGGAGGTTCCGGCGCAGTATTCGGCTGGGGGCTAGGCTTGCTGCCCCCGGCGTTAGGGCCCAGGGGAGTCTTGCCCCTCGTGCACCCAGCGCCTGGAATGTCGCCTTGGGGCACCTCCGGAACCGTCTCCCCTTGGTTCAGTGCCCTTTGAGACAACACCTCGGCGTCGTCCGTGGGGCGGGGGGAGGAGGCGGTCGGGAGCGAATCGTTGTTCATATCCGACGGGCCCAAAGAATCATCCCAAGAAGATACGTCGATATGGCTCGGGATGGACTGCATAATCATGTTCGGCGTGATAAGAAGCAATAAAATAAAACATACCAAGAACTATTATGGTATCCGGATACTTACGACTCCGCTAGGGGCTTGTCCCTGGGCAACCGCTCATCATCAATAAAAGCGACTGTTGTGGAGCAGTCCGGAAGGAGGGTCCTTCCCTTCTTGGACCCTTCGGCCTCCCCAGAGGGGACGGCCTTCCTTTTCTTGTCTCCCCCGGCTGGGGGGAGAACTTTCCTCTTCCTCCTCCTCGTTTTCGTGGGAGGAGTGCGCCTCGGTGTTTTCGGACGATGAGTCCGATATAACCTTGCGCCGGAGACCTTTCCTGGTCCTCGTGGCCTTCTTCTTGACCTTCTTCTCCGCCGCCTCATAAGGCGCGGAACCAGCATCTCTGTTAGGAGAGCATCTGTTGGAATTTCGGGCAGGGGTGCTAGACAATCGATCTGCTCCGCTATCGCTACCCAGTCCTGTTAGAAGGCGTGGAGGCTCAGATCCCTCACACGGTTATACTGGAGAAAAGAACATCTTATGAGATATAAAAGACTTACCGGATTGGTAGGGCGCTTTGCGCTGAGTCCGTCATCCTCGGTAAGGGGATGAGGTACCTCGGTGCCCTTAAACAGCACCTTCCAGATGTCTTTGTGCGTCTTGTTGAAGATTTCTCGCAGCGTCTGGTGCTCAGCCGAGTCGAACTCCCACAAATTGAATTCCCGACTTTGACACGGGAGGATCCGGCGGAAGAGCATGACCTGGACCACGTTGACAAGCTTGATTTTCTTGCTTATCATATTCTTGATACATTTCTGTAGTCCGGTCAGCTCCACCGATGAACCCCAGGACAGGCCCTTCTCTTTCCAGGAGGTGAGCCGCATGGGGATGCCGGATCGAAATTCGGGGGTCGCCACCCAATTGGTGTCGCGCGGCTCGGTGATGTAGAACCATCCCGATTGCCACCCCTTCACGGTCTCCACGTAGGAGCCTTCGAGCCAGGTGACGTTGGGCATTTTGCCCACCATGGCGCCTCCGCACTCCGCCTGCTGACCGACTACCACCTTTGGATTCACGTTGAAGGTCTTCAGCCATAGGCCGAAGTGGGGCTTGATGCGAACGAAGGCCTCGCACACGACGATAAACGTCGAGATGTTGAGGATGAAGTTAGGGGCCAGATCATGGAAGTCCAGCCCATAGTAAAACATAAGCCCGTGGACAAACGGATGGAGGGGAAATCCCAGTCCGCGGACGAAGTGGGTAAGAAATACTACCCTCTCATGGGGTTCTAGAGTAGGGACGATCTGCCCTGCTTCTGGGAGCCGGTGCGCGATGTATGCGGCTAGGTATCCGGCTCCCCAGAGCTTCGTAATGTCCTCAACTGTAACGGAGGAGACCATCCACTTGCCCCCCGCTCCAGACATGCTTGTAATGGCTTTGCGGAGAGGATGAAAACTTGGGCGCTGGAGCTCGAGTGCGTATGAGTGGGCAGGAGAAGAGGAAGGCGTGGGTGAAAAAGATGAATCCTTGTCCCTTTATAAAGGCGGAAGAGACTATGCGCCTCCCGACCTGCCTGGTAAACTCGCTTATTCCCCAAGCGCCGTAATTGATGGCGCGATTGGGTTACCCACACCCGTATTGATGAGAATCCCGTGATAAGGGGACACGATCTCTACTTCGACAAGACGTGCCAAGAAAACCGCCTCACAATATGTGCAGTAGCTGGTTGAGAAAAACGGGTCGAATAATGATCGGGCCGTGGCGTGATGTCATGCTGCGAAATGTGTCAGCAGATTAGATTTGTGGGATATTATACTCTCTAAGGTGGTATGTGGAATTTATTTCGCAGAGATGGACACGATCCTTGTGTTCGAAATCTTCTATGGAGTATTCGGAGGAAGAACCCGCCTTGCAATGCCGAAGACAATCTGCGCGCCAGACTCATCGGCATTGAAGCCTGGTTCAGGGGCTACTGAGGGAGTCCTGGATTAGAGGGTCCTCGGACTGCCGGACTATATACTTTGGCCGGACTGTTGGACTATGAAAATACAAGATTGAAGACTTCGTCCCGTGTCAGAATGGGACTCTCCTTGGCGTGGAAGGCAAGCTTGGCAATTCGGATATGTAGATCTCCTCCCTTGTAACCGACTCTGTGTAACCCTAGCCCCCTCAGATGTCTATATAAACCGGAGGGTTTAGTCCGTAGGACAACAACAATCATAATCATAGGCTAGCTTCTAGGGTTTAGCCTCTACGATCTCGTGGTAGATCAACTCTTGTAATACTCATATCATCAAGATCAATCAAGCAGGAAGTAGGGTATTACCTCCATCGACAGGGCCCGAACCTGGGTAAACATTGTGTCCCCCGCCTCCTGTTACCATCCACCATAGACACACAGTTCGGGACCCCCTACCCGAGATCCACCGGTTTTGACACCGACATGCCGCCGCCGTTGATGCATTTTTCTTCCTACTGAATCTAGTGTGTTTCGTTTGCAGTGCCCAAAGTGCGAGGACCCTACAGGTTTCTGCGCCCTCGGCGAGATGCCACACTTCTTCCTTCTCATCCTAACACATAATTTTAAAACGCGCACAGTATGTTCCTAGAATCCTCTTTCCTATCCGGGAGGGTGGGGCTTTTTGAACATGTTGTCGACTAATTTGGAAATTTTGCTTGCTATATTTGGATAAAAGGTACTGGTACCGTGGTCAACACTGACGTGAAGGAGGAAATTATTTCTAGATTTGGATAGGGAATACATTATGTTCTCGTATTATTTTTCCTGCAGTGCATTCCTTGCTCTACCATAACACATGTACTCAAGATGCTCGGCCTTGCCATAACTGAATACACCAGTTTAATGGTCACCTTGAAGACAAGCCATGGTTATAAGTTCCAAGTTGGGTTCATGAACCAAGAAGATCGCTGCTTTTTTATGGCGAACTTGGATAAACTTTCTCAAGTGTTACGGACTGAAAGTTGGCGCATGAATGTTGTGGAAATAGCGAACCTGGTCTCATCTTCACTGTGATCTTACACCCCGACGTCGTTCCAATTGTTCATCCATGTTAGTTTTGTATCTGATTCTTGCTTGTTGCCTCGATTACTTCTTAATCCACCTATTCTGTCTAACTAATCACAATTTAACTTTAGAAGTAGCAACGAATCTCTCACGAAGATGCTACTTCTAACTAATATTTCTTATAATTGGTGGCACGTGTAGGTTATTTCAAAGTTAAGCAGGCTACTCATTTGTTATTCTATAAGAACTTCATTTATTCTTGATGGCCTTTGAAGTTGGTAGGATGACATCCACAAGTTCCTACACTTTATTGATCGTCTTGAGGTCCTTGTGGGGCGTTTCAATGGTGGAAGGCCACATGGGATATGTGTGCCCTTCTGCACACGTTGAACAGGTCCAAGCGTGTCGAGAAACTTATTGTACGAGCTGTTTTACATTCTATATGTTGTTCATAAACTCTTGCTTATACATAGCTTTACAGTTGTGATCTTCTTGAAACAGAAACTGCCCAGTTCTATTGTTCCTATACAGATGCCTGACCATGGTCGGGTCAGACTTGCGCTTGGTCACAACAATACAAAATGATGTTTATGTTGACCTACTCCATTCCCCTTGGAGGTGAAAAGATACTTATTCATGGGTGGTCCCAAATAATGAAGGCCCGTCCATCTTGGAGAATAATACAGAAGGTTATGTTCATGCTTTTCCATGGCTCTAAAGCGAATACCCTGTTTATTGACCACATTGCGAGATGAAGCTGCTTTCAGAAGGTTGTGGATGCGCGGGGTGGCGCCTGGGCATTGTCCTGGGGCTTGGTGTCCTCACACTTGGTTAACTGTAGGCAAAGTAGCACTGTTCGAGGCGTGCTTTGTACGGTTGAACCTGTATAAGTACTCATATTGCTTTCAGCTATGATTGTTAAGTGCCCCTGTTGGTTTTAGTTAAGGTTGTTAAGTACTCCTGCTGCTTTACAGTCTATCATGTTTCTTCAGTCCTATCTTCCTCTAGCCGCCAAAACCAAACCAGCGCCGGCGGGGCCACCTGCTTCCACCTCCCACTGCTGGTTGCGCCTCAACGCACACATCGCCGCACCACCGTCTCCTAAATTGTTAACACCGACGTCTGAGGCCTCGTTGTTGTCCTCCGCGTGCTTTGGTGCGCTCATCGTAGCGCCGCCCTCTCGCGTTGTCAGCATGGTCAACAAACAAGAGAATCAGGAGAGGACTGTACGTCGAGAGGATGACATTAGGGGCCCACCATGTCCATGGCCGTACGAAAGGAAGTTCCTCATTTTTTTGTTATATATACTCCATTGTCATCGTATATGATGAGGACATCAATACCATTGTTACACCCACAGCTCCTGCTGCTATACATAAAATGAAAGAAATCCCTAAACAATTCAACTGTGGGCTCCTCTTGAAGATAAGCCTCACAAAAGACTTGGAAATGGTAGATGTTGGACAGAGTTTGGACCGATGTCCTGAGGGTGAAGCTGAAAACTAGCAAGCACATCTAGGAAGAATTTTGAACTGGGAGGGCTTAAACCTCGACCCAGATAGTCAACAAAAATGACTACTTCTCCGTCCTTGGGTTCTGGAGGATTTTCCGGACCAGGGGCCCTCCAGTGGATGACCTCTTTCTTGGCTAAGGCACCAGTTGCGACACATCTGTTCAACTGTTCTTTCGTGACCTGGGAAGGAACCCAGTTGCATTCATAGACTTGTTTGGCCATCTCAATGGAAGACTGAAACATAGTTATTGCTTGTTTAGGATTTATAATGAGCAAGTATAAAGTGATGCAAGTTAAAGCAGAGGTGCACGCATATTGTTAAACCGAATTATGACATTATTAAACCGGAGTCTGATATTGCTAAAGACGGAATCTGACGATGGAGAAGGTGCAAAGACAAATGAATCAGCGGTTTAAGAGAGGACTAATCGTACCTACCAGATTATCATTTTTTCAAAAGCTAAACCGCCTATATTGGTATGAAAGGTACAGATCTAAGGTACCTAAGTGAAGGAAAAACAAGTTTCACAATTTGGCATGGTAATTTCAGATCTGCAGTGTGTTGGAAAATCAAAATATATTACGACCTAAGGCGCAGTGCTTAAGCAGTTTAATAGTTCGAGATGAGTTTTTCTACCCAAAGCAGATGTTCTAATGAGGAAAAAGAGTTTTAATTACTAAAGGCCTTTGGAAAATATCAGATCTGATTTGTCATTTGTACTACTAAAGAGGAACAAGGAAGAACAGCTCCAAGAACAGCGAAGAACACTGAAACCCTAATGGTGGATCTAGAGCGATGAAAGGAAGAAGACTCACCAATGTCAAAAGAACGGCGGAGAGGTGTCGCGGCTTTCTGGTACAATCAGGTTGATGCAGCGGCCGTTGTTGAGGCAGATGCGAAGGTCGACGGCGGCGGCAGAGCTCGACGGTTCGATCAGGTGCGAGGAAGAATACGATGCAAAGAGGCACGAGGGGGAAAATGGAAAAGACCCCCTGGCCCTATTTATAAAGGCAAAGGGATAAGTGACAGGCGCGAAGATCGAGGAGCCCAAAATTGGATAGGAGGCAGAGCTGTCGCCTCGATTGTCGGAGGATCATTAATAAGGGAGAGCTTTATGCAATTTTCAATAACAGATGACGTCATGGCGGTTTATTATGATCCTGGAAGATGACGTCATGGCGGTTTACAAGACTTATGCGTAAGTATTGAAGAAGAAATTTTCTCAAGTATTGAGGATTGACATGAACCAGTTCAAATCAATCTGGGGCCTAATGTTGGGGATATTGCTACTAGGCGTAAACCGGCCAGAAGAGGTCGGGTTATCCCTATAATGAGTTATTATACTCGAAGACCGTGAAGAAAAGGATGATGATGCTTTATGAGGGCCCAAGGCCCAAAGGCGGATTAACGCCTGTAGTCATAAACCGACCTTGATATGTATGCTTGTATTGTAAGGCATAAATAGTAGAGACCGGGCCGGACACATTTATGAGCCAGCCTCGGAACCCTGTAAACCGGCGGGCATCAACCCATGTATATAAGGGGACGACCCGACGGCGGTTTAGGGACGACAGACAACAACTCGAGACTCAGGCAAAGCGTATTCGCTCCCTGGTCATCGAAACCCTAGCAATTCCACAAACAACTGGATTAGGCTTTTACCTTCACCGCAAGGGGCCGAACCAATATAAACTCTCTGCATCCCCTGTCCGCTTTAACCCCTTTAAGCTAACCCGTCACGATGGCTCCACGACTAAGTCCTTTCTCTAGGACATCTGACGTGACAAAACCACGACAGACACCCTACCGCGTGTTTTCTGGGTCCTCCTCGGTCGTAGCGCCAAAGCAAGTAAATGAGTCGTCAAATCACGAAAGACCACCTTTCCCGCCGAGTACATAAGTGAAGCATGGTCGCTAGCTAGACAGGTAAATTTAAATATCCACCGCGGCGTTGCTTTGGTCTTTGGACACGGCAGGATTTTTAATTATTTTGATTGACGGGAGCAGGTGCGACATGATTTTTAATTTTTTGATTGATGGGAGCAGGCGCGACATCAATTAGTCACGATGACTCCGCTTTGTAAAACCCATCGCTCACGATGTGAAAAGTCGTCGATTTGGTGTTTCCCCATGGTGAAAACCAAAAGATTCACCCGCTCCTCGGTGGCTCCCTTCACCTTCCCGTAGATTGCATTGCCTTTCAGCCGTTCCGCCCCCTTTGCTTCTCTCCCCATTGCTTCTACCTGGTTCCATGGTGGCGCAGCAGATCACGGAGTCTGAGGTGAGGCGCCTGACGCAGGAGCTCCAGACCAAGGGTACGGAGCTCAGGGCCAAGGACGTGGAGCTCCGTGAGCTCAAGGAGGAGAGGAGTGCCGTGCTCCTCCTTTATGTGCGGGAGTTCACGGAGCTTCAAAAGCGGCAGGCGTCCACCACAAAGATGCTCGTGAAGGAAATATGCCCTAGAGGCAATAATAAAGTTGTTATTTATATTTCCTTATATCATGATAAATGTTTATTATTCATGCTATAATTGTATTAACCGGAAACATAGTACATGTGTGAATACATAGACAAATAGAGTGTCCTTAGTATGCCTCTACTTGACTAGCTCGTTTATCAAAGATGGTTATGTTTCCTAACCATAGAAATGTATTGTCATTTGATAAATGAGATCACATCATTAGGAGAATGATGTGATGGAAAATACCCATTCGTTAGCTTACCATTATGATCGTTACAGTTTCATTGCTACTGCTTTCTTCATGACTTATACATATTCCTCAGACTATGCGATTATGCAACTCCCAAATACCGGAGAAACACTTAGTGTGCTATCAAACATCACAACGTAACTGGGTGATTATAAAGATGCTCTATAGGTGTCTTCGATGGTGTTTATTGAGTTGGCATAGATCGAGATTAGGATTTGTCACTTCGAGTATCGAAGAGGTATCTCTAGGCCCTCTCGGTAATGCACATCACTATAAGCCTTGCAAGCAATGTGACTAATGAGTTAGTTGCGGGATGATGTATTATGAAACGAGTAAAGAGAGTTGCCAGTAATGAGATTGAACTAGGTATTAGGATACCGACGATCGAATCTCGGGCAAGTAACATGCCGATGACAAAGGGAACAACATATGTTGTTATGCGGTTTGGCCGATAAAGATCTTCATAGAATATGTAGGAGCCAATATGAGCATCCAGGTTCCGCTATTGGTTATTGACCGGAGATGTGTCTCGGTCATGTCTACATAGTTCTCGAACCTGTAGGGTCCGCACGCTTAACGTTCGATGACGGTTTGTATTATGAGTTTATGTGATTTGATGACCGAAGGTTGTTCGGAGTCCCAGATGAGATCACGGATGTGACGAGGAGTCTCGAAATGGTCGAGACATAAAGATTGATATATTGGAAGGTTATATTCGGACACCAGAATGGTTCCGAAGCGTATCGGGTATTTTCCGGAGTACCGGGGGGTTACCGGAACCCCCCGGGGTGTTAATGGGCCTTCATGGGCCCTAGTGGAAGAGAGGAGGCAGAAGCCAGGACCAAATTGGACTAGGGGTTGGGGGGGCGACCCCCCTTTCCTTTCTCTCCTCCTCCTCTTTCCCCCTTCTCCTTGTAGGAATAGGAAAGTGGGGGGGGGGGGCGAATCCTACTTCGAGGAGGACCCCCCCCCCTTGGGCGCGCCACACCTGGCCGGCCTCCTCCTCCCTCCCTCCTTTATATACGGGGGTAGGGGGCACCCCATAGACATACAAGTTGATCTTTTAGCCGTGTGCGGTGCCCCCTCCACAGAAAATCACCTCGGTCATATCGTCGTAGTGCTTAGGCGAGCCCTGCGCCGGTAACTTCATCATCACTGTCACCACGCCGTCGTGCTGAAGAAACTCTCCCTCGGCCTCAACTGGATCAAGAGTTCGAGGGACGTCACCGAGCTGAACGTCTGCAGAACAACACTTGACGAAAAATCGTTGTGGTTTTGATGCGTAGGTAAGAACGGTTCTTGCTAAGCCCGGAGCAGCCACGTAAAACTTGCAACAACAAAGTAGAGGATGTCTAACTTGTTTTTGCAGGGCTTGTTGTGATGTGATATGGTCAAAACGTGATGATATATAAATTGTTGCATGAGATGATCATGTTTTGTAACAGTTATCGGGAACTGGCAGGAGCCATATGGTTGTTGCTTTATTGTATGAAATGCAATCTCCATGTAATTGCTTTACTTTATCACTAAACGGTAGCGATAGTCGTAGAAGCAATAGTTGGCGAGACGACAACGATGCTTCGATGGAGATCAAGGTGTCAAGCCGGTGACGATGGTGATCATGATGGTGCTTTGGAGACGGAGATCAAAGGCACAACATGATGATGGCCATATCATATCACTTGTATCGATTGCATGTGATGTTTATCCTTTATGCATCTTATTTTTCTTAGTATGGCGGTAGCATTATAAGATGATCTCTCACTAAATTTCAATGTACAAGTGTTCTCCCAGAGTATGCAACGTTGCGACAGTTCATCGTGCCAAGACACCACATGATGATCGGGTGTGATAAGCTCTATGTTCACATACAACGGGTGCAAGCCAGTTTTGCACACGCAGAATACTCGGGTTAAACTTGACGGGCCTAGCATATGCAGATATGGCCTCGGAACACTTAGACCGAAAGGTCGGCGTGAATCATATAGTAGATATGATCAACATAGTGATGTTCACCATTGAAAACTACTCCATCTCACGTGATGATCGGACATGGTTTAGTAGATTTGGATCACGTGATCACTTAGATGATTAGAGGGATGTCTATCTAAGTGGGAGTTCTTAAGTAATATGATCATGAACTTAGTACCTGATAGTATTTTGCATGTCTATGTTGTTGAAGATAAATGGCCCGTGCTACTGTTCTGTTGAATTTTAATGCATTCCTAGAGAAAGCTAAGTTGAAAGATGATGGTCGCAACTACACGGACTGGGTCCGTAACTTGAGGATTACCCTCATTGCTGCATAGAAGAATTACGTCCTAGAAGCACCGCTAGGTGCAAGACTCGCTACAGGAGCAACGCCGGACGTTATGAACGCCTGGCAGAGCAAAGCTGATGACTACTCGATAGTTTAGTGTGTCATGCTTTACGGCTTAGAACCGGGACTTCAACGATGTTTTGAACATCATGGAGCATATGAGATGTTCCAGGAGATTTCTAGAAAATGCTCAGATTGAGAGAAACGAAGTCTCCAATAAGTTCTACTGCTGCAAAATGGAGGAGAATAGTTCTGTCAGTGAACATATACTCAAAATGTCTGGGTACCACAATCACTTGACTCAACAGGGAGTTAATCTTCCGGTTGATAGTATCATTGACAGAGTTCTTCAATCACTGCCACCAAGCTACAAAAGTTTCGTGATGAACTATAATATGCAAGGGATGGATAAGACAATTCCTGAGCTCTTCGCGATACTAAAGGCTACGGAGGTAGAAATCAAGAAGAAGCATCAAGTGTTGATGGTTAACAAAACCACTAGTTTCAAGAAGAAGGCCAAAGGGAAGAAGGGGAACTTCAAGAAGAACGGCAAGCAAGCTGCTGCTCAAGTGAAGAAGCCCAAGTCTGGATCTAAGCCTGAGACTGAGTGCTTCTACTGCAAAGGGACTGGTCACTGGAAGCGGAACTGCCCCAAGTATTTGGCGGACAAGAAGGATGGCAAAGTGAAAGGTATATTTGATATACATGTTATTGATGTGTACCTTACTAATGCTCGTAGTAACGCCTGGGTATTTGATCTTGGTTACATTGCTCATATTTGCAACTCGAAACAAGGGCTACAGATTAAGCGAAGATTGGCTAAGGACGAGGTGACGATGCGCGTGGGAAATGGTTCCAAAGTCGATGTGATCATCGTCAGCACGCTACCTCTACATCTACCTTCGGGATTAGTTTTAGACCTGAATAATTGTTATTTGGTGCCAGCGTTAAGCATGAACATTATATCTGGATCTTGTTTGATGCGAGGCGGTTATTCATTTAAATCAGAGAATAATGGTTGTTCTATTTATATGAGTAATATCTTTTATGGTCATGCACCCTTGATGAGTGGTCTATTTTGTTGAATCTCGATAGTAGTGATACACATATTCATAGTATTAAAGCCAAAAGATATAAATTTAATAATGATAGTGCAACTTATTTGTGGCACTGCCGTTTTGGTCATATTGGTGTAAAGCGCATGAAGAAACTCCATGCCGATGGGCTTTTGGAATCACTTGATTATGAATCACTTGATACTTGCGAACCATGCCTCATGGGCAAGATGACTAAGACTCCGTTCTTCGGAACAATGGAGCAAGCAACAGACTTGTTGGAAATAATACATACAGATGTATGCTTTCCAATGAGTGTTGAGGCTCGCGGCAGGTATCATTATTTTCTAACCTTCATAGATGATTTAAGCAGATATGGGAATATCTACTTGATGAAACATAAGTCTGAAACATTTGAAAAGTTCAAAGAATTTCATAATGAAGTGAAAAATCATCGTAACAAGAAAATAAAGTTTCTACGATCTAATCGTGGAGGTGAATATTTGAGTTATGAGTTTGGTCTTCATTTGAAACAATGCGGAATAGTTTCGCAATTCACGCCACCCGAAACACCACAGCGTAATGGTGTGTCCGAACGTCATAACCGCACTTTATTAGATATGGTGCGATCTATGATGTCTCTTATTGATTTACCGCTATCGTTTTGGGGTTATGCTTTAGAGACGGCTGCATTCACGTTAAATAAGGCACCATCTAAATCCGTTGAGATGACACCATATGAACTGTGGTTTGGCAAGAAACTAAAGTTGTCGTTTCTTAAAGTTTGGGGCTATGATGCTTATGTGAAAAAGCTTCAACCTGATAAGCTCGAACCCAAATCGGAGAAATGTGTCTTCATAGGATACCCAAAGGAAACTGTTGGGTACACCTTCTATCCCAGATTCGAAGGCAAGATATTCGTTGCTAAGAATGGATCCTTTCTAGAGAAGGAGTTTCTCTCGAAAGAAGTGAGTGGGAGGAAAGTAGAACTTGATGAGTTAATTGTACCTGCTCCCTTATTGGAAAGTAGTTCATCACAGAAATCAATTCGAGTGATTCCTACACCAATCAGTGAGGAAGCTAATGGCGATGATCATGAAGCTTCTGATCAAGTTACTACCAAACCTCGTAGGTCAACCAGAGTAAGATCCGCACCAGAGTGGTACGGTAATCATCTTCTAGACGTCATGTTACTTGACCATGACGAACCTACAAACTATGAGGAAGCGATGATGAGACCAGATTCCACAAAATGGCTTGAGGCCATGAAATCTGAGATGGGATCCATGTATGAGAACAAAGTGTGGACTTTGGTTGACTTGCCCGATGATCGGCAAGCAATAGAAAATAAATGGATCTTCAAAAAGAAGGCCGACGCTGACGGTAATGTTACTGTATACAAAGCTCTACTTGTTGCAAAAGGTTTTCGACAAGTTCAAGGAGTTGACTACAATGAGACTTTCTCACCCGTAGCGATGCTTAAGTTTGTCCGAATCATGTTAGCAATTGCCGCATTTTATGATTATGAAATTTGGCAAATGGAGGTCAAAACTGCATTCCTGAATGGATTTCTAGAAGAAGAGTGGTATATGATGCAGCCAGAGGGTTTTGTCGATCCAAAGGGTGCTAACAAAGTGTGCAAGCTCCAACGATCCATTTATGGACTGGTGCAAGCCTCTCGGAGTTGGAATAAACGTTTTGATAGTGTGATCAAAGTATATGGTTTTATACAAACTTTTGGAGAAGCCTGTATTTACAAGAAAGTGAGTCAGAGCTCTGTAGCATTTCTAATATTATATGTGGATGACATATTGTTGATAGGAAATGATATAGAATTTATGGATAGCATAAAAGGATACTTGAATAAGAGTTTTCTATGAAAGACCTCGGTGAAGCTGCTTACATATTGGGCATCAAGATCTATAGAGATAGATCGAGACGCTTTAATTGGACTTTCTCAAAGCACATACCTTGATAGGATTTTGAAGAAGTTCAAAATGGATCGACCAAAGAAAGGGTTCTTGCACGTGTTACAAGGTTTGAAGTTGAGTGAGACTCAATGCCCGACCAACTGCAGAAGATAAAGATAAAATGAAAGTCATTCCCTATGCTCAGCCATAGGTTCTATCATGTATGCAATGTTGTGTACCAGACCTGATGTGTGCCGTGCTATAAGTATAGTAGGGAGGTACCAAAGTAATCCAGGAGTGGATCACTGCACAACGTTCAAGAACTCCTGAAATACCTGAAAAGGACTAAGGATATGTTTCTCGTTTATGGAGGTGACAAAGAGCTCGTCGTAAATGGTTACGTCGATGCAAGCTTTGACACTGATCCAAATGACTCTAAGTCACAAACCAGATACGTATTTATATTGAATGGTGGAGCTGTCAGTTGGTGCAGTTCCAAACAGAGCATTGTGGCGGGATCTACGTCTGAAGCGGAGTACATAGCTGCTTCGGAAGCAGCAAATGAAGGAGTCTGGATGAAGGAGTTCATATCCGATCTAGGTGTCATACCTAGTGCATCGGGTCCAATGAAAATCTTTTGTGACAATACTGGTGCAATTGCCTTGGCAAAGGAATCCAGATTTCACTAGAAAACCAAGCACATCAAGAGACACTTCAATTCCATCCGTCATCAAGTGTCGGAAGGGGACATAGAGATTTGCAAGATATATACGGATCTGAATGTTGCAGACCCGTTGACTAAGCCTCTCTCACGAGCAAAACATGATCAGCACCAAGACTCCATGGGTGTTAGAATCATTACTTTGTAATCTAGATTATTGACTCTAGTGCAAGTGGGAGACTAAAGGAAATATGCCCTAGAGGCAATAATAAAGTTGTTATTTATATTTCCTTATATCATGATAAATGTTTTCTATTCATGCTAGAATTGTATTAACCGGAAACATAGTACATGTGTGAATACATAGACAAACAGAGTGTCCCTAGTATGCCTCTACTTGACTAGCTCGTTTATCAAATATGGTTATGTTTCCTAATCATAGACATGTGTTTTCATTTGATAAACAAGATCACATCATTAGGAGAATGATGTCATGGACAAGACCCATTCGTTAGCTTAGCATTATGATCGTTACAGTTTCATTGCTACTGCTTTGTTCATGACTTATACATGTTCCTCAGAATATGAGATTATGCAACTCCCGAATACCGTAGGAACAATTAGTGTGCTATAAAATGTCACAACGTAACTGGGTGATTATAAATATGCTCTACAGGTGTCTCCGATGGTGTTTGTTGAGTTGGCATAGATCAAGATTAGGATTTGTCACTCCGAGTATCGGAGAGGTATCTCTGGGCCCTCTTGGTAATGCACATCACTATAAGCCTTGCAAGCAATGTGACTAATGAGTTAGTTGCAGGATGATTTATTACGGAATGAGTAAATAGACTTGCCGGTAACGAGATTGAACTAGGTATAAGGATACCGACGATTGAATCTCGGGCAAGTAACATACCGATGACAAAGGGAACAATGTATGTTGTTATGCGATTTGGCCGATAAAGATCTTCGTACAATATGTAGGAGCCAATATGAGCATCCAGGTTCCGCTATTGGTTATTGACCAGAGATGTGTCTCGGTCATGTCTACATAATTCTCGAACCCGTAGGGTCCGCATGCTTAATGTTCGAATTTGTATTATGAGTTTATGTGATTTGATGATTGAAGGTTGTTCGGAGTCCTGGATGAGATCACGGACATGACGAGGAGTCTCGAAATGGCCGAGACATAAAGATTGATATATTGGAAGGTTATACTCAGACACCGGAATGGTTCGGAAGTGTATCGGGTATTTTCTGGAGTACCGGGGCAGTTACTGGAACCCCCCCCCCCCCCGGGGGGGGTTAATGGGCCTTCATGGGCCCTAGTGGAAGAGAGGAGGCAGCAGCCAGGAGGAGGCACCCCCCCCAAGCCCAAACCGAATTGGACTAGGGGTTGGGGGCGACCCCCCTTTCCTTTCTCTCCTCCTCCTCTTTCCCCCTTCTCCTTGTAGGAATAGGAAGGGGCTGAATCCTACTTGGAGTAGGACTCCCCCCTTGGGCGCGCCACACCTGGCCGGCCACCTCCTCCCTCCCTCCTTTATATACGGGGGAGGGGGCACCCCATAGACACACAAGTTGATCTTTTATCCGTGTGCGGTGCCCCCTCCACAGAAACACACCTCGGTCATATTGTCGTAGTGCTTAGGCGAAGCCCTGTGCCGGTAACTTCATCATCACCGTCACCAGGCCGTCGTGCTAACGAAACTCTCCCTCATCCTCAACTGGATCAAGAGTTCGAGGGACGTCACCGAGCTAAATGTGTGTAGATCGCAGAGGTGCCGTGCTTTCGGTACTTGGATCGGCTGGATCGCGAAGACGTTCGACTACATCAACCGCGTTACTTCACGCTTCCGCTTTCGGTCTACGAGGGTACGTGGACACACTCTCCCCGCTCATTGCTATGCTTCTCCTAGATAGATCTTGCATGATCGTAGGAAGTTTTTTGAAATACTACGTTCCCCAACAGCTCGAGGCGTCAGCTGCGTTGCTGCAGAAAGCGGGAGGATATGATAGGCCATCAGGCGAGCCAGCTGGAGCGCGAGCGGGCCGATCGTGACGAGGTCCAGGATTGCCTCAGCCACTTGGTGGACCATGTTTCCATGCATGTGTAGCGGCTGCGCGATGCCTACCGTCGTGCCTGCGCAACCATGTTGGTCGTCGGGCTAAACCCTTTCGACCACCTCGTCGACTTCAACGAGTTGCGGCTTCCTGACATGGTCTCCTTCTTCACCTATATCTCCGAGGAGCTGAGTCGTCTCCGCGCAATGGTGGGGGTGGAGCTGGAGAAGGAGGGGTTGCGGGCTGCCGTCACCGTTGCCGGGCGAATCCTCTCGGGGCTCCGTCACCGGAATCCATTCGTGCCATTGGACACCGTCTTTGACGAGCTAACTCCCGTCGACCGGGAGCGGGCTCTGTGGATGGTTGCACCCTGCATCACCAATGTCATGCGCCTCAAGAAGCAGAGGGACTTCGGTGGTGTTTTGGCGTCCTCTGCATGGGCATGTCCATGTCTCGGCGCAACATGACCGTTGGATCAAACTCAGACGGTGCAGATCAGTCACTGTAGCACAAAGCGTGTGGGTGTGTTTGGTTGCATTCTCATCTCAATATAGTTGTTCCCTCTTCATGCATGCTCATCTTAGCACCCCTCTTCATGCATGCTCCTAGTGTATTTGTGTTAACCTACTATGTGGACTCGTGCACCCTTCATGCACTCTGCCAAACACCCAAAAGTAGGTTGAGAAGGGAACTTTTTCTCCCATCCCGTGCACCTTCATACACCCTGCCTAACACTCATTCGTGCTTCATATGGTTCATGTTCCGTGGAGTACTATAGCACCGTACTCTCCGTGTGCTGTAGACGTAGTTCTGTTAACATTGATCTCACCGTTCATTCTCGACCGGACAGTCAAAAAAGGGGTACTATGTTACATTACTATTCATATAGTTGACATGCACACAACATCATTTGTTATTGTCATATCTTACTACACTAGCAACAAGATTATGTAGTACTGACGTATGAACCATCGCACATGCCTAGTAGTAGGAGCACTATGTAAGTTCAACTGGCTGCCGTGTTTGGCACTCCATCGTAAGAGTGGAAACGCTTGTTGTAATCATTTTTTAGAAAAATAGTGGACACGCTCTACCGTGCGGATCCTCCTCGACGATCGTCGGGAACCTTGCTACTCACTTTCGCCGACGTGTGGGACAGCCAGCATCGGGGTCCACTAGCCATGCACTAAATTACTCTGTCGTAGAGTGCCCAACTGCACGGTAGACTACCCCGATCGAAAAGCGCCGCAGTAATGCCCAATGAGCCATCAAATCACAAAAACCCCTCCTTTCCAGCAGTAAGTTGGACGGACGAAGCAACCATCATTTCATTCCTCTCCCTCAGTTTCCTCTCTTGAAGAAAACTCCAACTCGCTTCTCCCTCATCTTGTTCCTCGTTTCTTCAAGAAAACCCCGGCCTGCTTCTGCCATTGTTCTTCTCTCCCAAAGAAGGAAACATGAGCGCATCAATGGTGTTGATTCTAGACAAGGCCCGGTCTTGCAACCCCGAGACTGATCCTATAACTCCCTCTCTGTTCTTCTTTTGGGTTTGTGATTATGGTTTCTTTTCTTTTATTTCTATTTGATTGTTTCTTGATGAACCCTGGAGCACCGGCCAAAGTGATGTCTATGGCTCTGGCCAAAACCGTCGAGTCTCATGGTTCGAAGAAGCGCAAGCACACCGCCGAGACTACCATAGACAAGCTCAAGGCCATCGCCCTGTCCAAGGCCCCCTCTCCCAGATCCCTCATTAAGCAAGTCCAGGTAATATCTCTTCTTGATTATCTTTTTCTTAATCTTGATCATGTTTTTTCATCTAACACGCAGTAATAGTAGTACAACTTTTTGGGTGATCTTGCATGTGACTTTTGTGTGCCAAATGATGATTCTAAATTCCTCTTTTGACCAAAACATACGATAGGTTGACACTGATTTCTTATACATTACTTTCAACTACTTTATGAACATCAATGCTACCTTTGAAGAGAGTATATTTGCCTCGGTAACTTGTGTTATGGATATTACAAATAATCCCTCTGCTCTCATGCCTTTGAAGACATGTTCTAGTGTCTTTGTTCACTCATTTATGTGCGTATATGTAGTCTTATATGTAGTAAAATATTAAAAATCATATTATATTTGTGAACGGAGGTAGTAATAAAATATTTGGTTTCAGTTTGAATTAGAACCAGGTCCGTGGTGGAGATGAAGTCCTCAAAGTCATGCCGCGTGAACTGGAAGACCTGAGGATGAGTTCTACAACAATTTCCTAGTTGTGCCTTCGATTACGCAGGGTGTGGTTCTTGTAAAGTTTCCCGACAAATCAGATGCGGACTGTCTTCATCGTCATGTTTATGAGTGGAAAGACCACTCTGTTAGGTTCTCCAAGGTTGACGAGATGGTTGTTGGAGAACGCAGTAATTTCAAAATATTTCCTTCGATCACGCAAGATCTATGTGATGCATAGCTACGAGCGGGAGAGTGTTGTCCACGTACCCTCGTAGACTATAAGCGGAAGCGTCAAGTGACGCGGTTGATGTAGTCAAACGTCTTCGCGGTCTAACCGATCAAGTACCGAATGCACGGCACCTCCGCGATCTGCACACGTTCAGCTCGGTGACATACCTCGTACTCTTGATCTAGCTGAGGCCGAGGGATAGTTCCATCAGCACGAGGGCATGGTGACGGTGTTGATTAAGTTACCAACGCAGGGCTTCGCCTAAGCACTACAACGATATGACCGAGGTGGAATTCTGTGGAGGGGGGCATCGCACACGGCTAAACAATCTCAACTTGTGTGTTCCAGGGGTGCCCCTTGGCCACATATATAAAGGAGCAAGGGGAGGAGGCCAGCGGCCACATAGGGTGCGCCCCAAGGGGGGAATCCTACTCCTACTAGGAGTAGGTTCCCCCTTTCCTAGTCCAACTAGGAGGGGAAGGATATAGGAGGAGGGGAGAAGGAAAGAGGGGGCCAGCCCCCAAAGCCCTAAACCAATTCGGTTTGGTCCTAGGGGGGCGCACCCCACACTTCCTTTCTGCCCTCTATTTCCACTAAGGCCCATTGACCTCTCGGGGGGTTCCGGTAACCTCTCGGTACTCCGATATTTATCTGGTAACCCCCGGGACTCATCTGGTGTCCGAATAACATCGTCCAATATATCAATCTTTATGTCTCGACCATTTCGAGACTCCTCGTCATGTCTGTGATCACATCTGGGACTCCAAACTACCTTCGGTACATCAAAACACATAAACTCATAATACCGATCGTCATCGAACGGTAAGCGTGCGGACCCTACGGGTTCGAGAACTATGTAGACATGACCGAGACTCATCTCCGGTCAATAACCAATAGCGGAACCTAGATGCTCATATTGTTTCCCACATACGAAGATCTTTATCGGTCAAACCGCATAACAACATACGTTGTTCCCTTTGTCATCGGTATGTTACTTGCCCGAGATTCGATCGTTGGTATCTCAATACCTAGTTCAATCTCGTCACCAGCAAGTCTCTTTACTCGTTCCGTAATGCATCATCCTGTAACTAACTCATTAGTCACATTGCTTGCAAGGCTTATAGTGATTTTCATTACCGAGAGGGCCTAGAGATACCTCTCCAACAATTGGAGTGACAAATCCTAATCTCGATCTATGCCAACTCAACAAACACCATCAGAGACACCTGTAGAGCATTTTTATGATCACCCAGTTACTTTGTGATGTTTGATAGCACACAAGGTGTTCCTCCGGTATTCGGGAGTTGCATAATCTCATAGTCATAGGAACATGTATAAGTCATCAAGAAAACAATAGCAACAAACTAAACGATCAAGTGCTAATGCTAACGGAATGGGTCATGTCAATCACATCATTCTCTAATGATGTGATTCCGTTCATCAAATGACAACTCATGTCTATGGCTAGGAAACTTAACCATCTTTGATTAACGAGCTAGTCAGGTAGAGGCATACTAGTGACACTATGTTTGTATGTGTATTCACACATTTACTAAGTTTCCGGTTAATACAATTCTAGCATGAATAATAAACATTTATCATGATATAAGGAAATAAACAATAACTTTATTATTGCCTCTAGGGCATATTTCCTTCAGTCTTCCACTTGCACTAGAGTCAATAATCTAGTTCACATCGTCATGTGATTTAACACTAATAGTTCACATCTTTATGTGATTAGTTCACATCACCATGTGACCAACACCCAAAGGGTTTACTAGAGTCAATAATCTAGTTCACATTGCTATGTGATTAACACCCAAAGAGTACTAAGGTGTGATCATGTTTTGCTTATGAGAGAAGTTTAGTCAACGGGCCTGACACATTCAGATCCGTATGTATTTTGCAAATTTCTATGTCTACAATGCTTTGCATGGTGCTACTCTAGCTAATTGCTCCCACTTTCAATATGCATCCAGATTGAGACACTGAGACATCCGGATTAGTGTCAAAGCGTGCATCGACGTAACTCTTTACGACGAACTCTTTATCACCTCCATAACCGAGAAATATTTCCTTAGTCCTCTTAGGTACCTAAGGATAATTTTGACCGTTGTACAGTGATCTACTCTTAGATCACTATTGTACCCCCTTGCCAAACTCATGGCAAGGTACACAATAGGTCTGGTGTACACCATGGCATACTTTATAGATCCTATGACTGAGGCATACGGAATGACTTTCATTCTCTCTATCTTCTGTCGTGGTCGGGCTTTGAGTTTTTACTCAACTTCACAACTTGCAACACAGGCAAGAACTCCTTCTTGACTGTTCCATTTTGAACTACTTCAAAATTTTGTCAAAGTATGTACTCATTGAAAAATCTTATCAAGTGTCTTGATCTATCTCTATAGATTTTGATACTCAATATGTAAGCACCTTCACCGAGGTGTTTCTTTGAAAAACTCCTTTCAAACACTCCTTTATGCTTTCCAAAAAATTCTACATCATTTCCGATCAACAATATGTCATTCACATATACTTATCAGAAAGGCTGTAGTGCTCCAACTCACTTTCTTGTAAATACAGGCTTTTCCAAAAGTCTGTATAAAACTATATGCTTTGATCAACTCATCAAAGCGTATATTCCAACTCCGAGATGCTTGCACCAGTATATACAACTCTTCTTTAATAAATCCATTAAGGAATACAACTTTGACATCCATTTGCCAAATTTCATAAAATGTGGCAGTTGCTAACATGATTCGGACAGACTTCTAAGCATCAATACAAGTGAGAAAATCTCATTGTAATCAACACCTTGAACTTGTCGAAAACATTTTTGCGACAATTTGAGCTTTGTAGAAATTAACACTACTATCAGCGTCCGTCTTCCTCTTGAAGATCCATTTATTCCCTATGGCTTGCCGATCATCGGGCAAGTCAACCAAAGTCCATACTTTGTTCTCATACATGGATCCTATCTCAGATTTTATGGCCTTAAGCCATTTCGTGGAATCTGGGCTCATAATCGCTTCCTCATAGTTCGTTGGTTCGTCATGGTGTAGTAACATGATTTACAGAACAAGATTACCGTACCACTCTGCTGGAACGCATCGTCAATTGACCCACGAGGTTTAGTAGTAACTTGATCTGAAGTTTCATGATCATCATCATTAACTTCCTCACTAATTGGTGTAGGCATCACTAGAACTGATTTCTGTAATGAACTACTTTCTAATTCGGGAGAAGGTACAATTACCTCATCAAGTTCTACTTTCCTCCCACTCACTTCTTTTGAGAGAAACTCCTTCTCTAGAAAGAATCCATTTTAGCAACAAAAATCTTGCCTTCGGATTTGTGAGAGAAGGTGTACCCAACAATTTCCTTTGGGTATCCTATCAAGATGCATTTATCCAAAATGGGTTCGAGCTTATCAGGTTGAAACTTTTTCACATAAGCATCACAACCCAAAACTTTAAGAAACGACAACTTTGTTTTCTTGCCAAACCACAGTTCATATGGTGTCGTTTCAACGGATTTAGATGGTGCCCTATTTAACGTGAATGCAGCTGTCTCTAATGCATAACCCCAAAACGATAGTGGTAAATTGGTAAGAGACATCATAGATCGCACTGTATCTACTAAAGTACGGTTACGACGTTCAGACACACCATTACGCTGTGGTATTCCAGGTGGCGTGAGTTGTGAAACTATTCCACTTTGTTTTAATTGAAGGCCAAACTCATAACTCAAATATTCGCCTCCGCAGTCAGATTGCAGAAACTTTATTTTCTAGTTACGATGATTCTCCACTTCACTCTGAAATTCTTTGAACAATTCAAATGTTTCAGACTTGTGTTTCATTAAGTAGATACACCCATATTTGATCAAATCATGTGTGAAGGTCAGAAAATAATGATAGTTGCCACAAGCCTTAACACTCATCGGATTGCATACATCAGTATGTACTATTTCCAATAAGTCAGTTGCTCTATCCATTATTCCAGAGAACGGAGTCTTAGTCATCTTGCCCATGAGGCATGGTTCGCATCAAGTGATACACAATCAAGTGATTCCAAAATTCCATATGCATGGAGTTTCTTCATGCGCTTTACACCAATATGACCTAAACGGTAGTGCCACAAATAAGTTGCACTATCATTATTAACTTTGCATCTTTTGGCATCAATAGTATGAATATGTGTATCACACGATCGAGATTCAATAAACCATTCACATTGAGTGTATGACCATTGAAGGTTTTATTCATGTAAACAGAATAACAATTATTCTCTGACTTAAATGAATACCTGTATTGCAATGAACATGATCCAATCATATTCATGCTCAACGCAAACACCAAATAACATTTATTTAGGTTCAACACTAATCCCGAAGGTAAAGGGAGTATGCGATGGTGATCTTATCAACCTTGGAATCACTTCCAACACACATCGTCAACTCGTCCTTAACTAGTCTCTGTTTATTTTGCAACTCCTTTTTTGAGTTACTCCTTGTAGGACCTTGAAGTATGTCTAGTGGGGGGGTGATTAGACTACTTGACCAATAAAAACTTAACCTTTTCCCAATTTTAGAGTTTGGCAGATTTTAGCTACTTTAGGACAAGTCAAGCAATCATCACACAATTCAAGCAAGCATGCAAAGAGTATATATGCATCGGAAATTAAAGCATGCAACTTGCAAGAAAGCAAAGGGAAGGGTTCGGAGGATTCAAACGCAATTGGAGACACGGATGTTTTTGGCGTGGTTCGAATAGGAGGTGCTATCCTACTTCCACATTGATCGAGACTTCAACCCACGAAGGCTAACGGTTGCCTGAGTCCACGGAGGGCTCCACCCACGAAGGGTCCATGAAGAAGCAACCTTGTCTATCCCACCATGGCTGTCGCCCACGAAGGACTTGTCTCACTAGCGGTAGATCTTCACGAAGTAGGCGATCTCCTTGCCCTTACAAACTCCTTGGTTCAACTCCACAATCTTGTCTGAGGCTCCCAAGTGACACCTAGCCAATCTAGGAGACACCACTCTCCAAGAAGTAACAAATGGTGCGTTGATGATGAAATCCTTGCTCTTGTGCTTCAAATGATAGTCTCCCCAACACTCAACTCTCTCTCATAGGTTTTGGATCTGGTGAAAAGAAGATTTGAGTGGAAAGCCACTTGGGGAAGGCTAGATATCAAGATTCATATGGTAGGAATGGAATATCTTGGCCTCAACACATGAGTAGGTGGTTCTCTCTAAAATGGTAAGTTGGAAGTGTAGGTTTGTTACGATGGCTCTCTCCACGAATGAAGAGGAGGTGGAGGGGTATATATAGCCTCCACACAAAATCTAACTGTTACACACAATTTACCAAACTCGGTGGGACCGAATTGTTAAACTCGGTCGGACCAATTTAGTAAACCTAGTGACCGTTAGTGATTTTCGGTGGGACTAACTTGCATCTCGGTGAGACCGATTCGGTTAGGGTTAGGGCATAACGTAATCTCGGTAAGATGATTACACAAACTCGGTGAGACCGATTTGGTAATAAGCTTTCCAGAGAGTTGGTCAGGTAAAGTCGGTGGGACCGATTTGCTCTTTCCGGTGAGACCGAAATGTTACAAAAAGGAAACAAAGAGTTTACATTGCAATCTCGGTGGGACCGATCGCTCACTTCGGTTAGACTGAAACGTTACGAAGGGAAACAGAGAGATTGCAACCCCATCTCGGTGAGACCGAGATCCCTATCGGTAAGACCGATTTGCTTAGGGTTTGTGGCAGTGGCTATGACTTTTGGAATCGGTGGCGCCGGATAGGAAGAATCGGTGTGACCGATTTTGGCTTTGGGTTTAGGTCATTTGTGCATGTGGGAAAGTAGTTGAGGGTTTTGGAGCATATCACTAAGCACATGAAGCAAGAGGCTCATTAAGCAACGCCTCATCCCTCCTTGATAGTATTGGCTTTTCCTATAGACTCAATGTGATCTTGGATCACTAAAATATAAAATGAAGAGTCTTGAGCTTTTGAACTTGAGCCAATCCTTTGTCATTAGCATTTTGATGGGTCCACTTTCATCATCCATGCCATGCCATTCATTTAGCTTTCCTGAAATAGTAGTCTTGGAATAGCATTAGCTCAATGAGCTATATGTTGTTATGAATTACCAAAACCACCTAGGGATAGTTGCACCTTCAATCTCCCCCTTTTTGGTAATTGATGACAACATATAGATCAAAGCTTCGACAAAAGATAATAAGATTGAATAACGTCGTCGCTTTGAGAAGTATGTGATAAGCAAGAGCTCCCCCTAAATTTGTGCATAGTTTTAGATTTGCTTTGGACTGCAAATGCACAATGAATTAGGCTCATGGGTTACTCTTCCATGTCACATACATCTTGGTGGAGCGCTCAAAATAATAAACAATGAATATATGCACTCATCACCAAGCATAGTGAGTGATCACATAAGATAGATAGGATAATATCTAGCATGCATAAGTATAGCTTATGGTCAAACACATGATCATCAATGTCTCACAAGCATAGTATCTCAACCAAAAGCAAACAAAGTTTGAAAAACCACCAAATAAAGCAAGAGAGAGTAAAAGCAACACTCTCTCTCTCGAAGCCTATGATCTATACATTTTTCTCCCCCTTTGGCAACAAGTTACCAAAAAGTTCATAGAAAATGCATAGTGCTAGATCAACTCTCAGGCTTGATCTTCTGGTGGTGGTGGAGTCTGGATCACTCCAAGGATGAAGGCTTCTGTTGAAGTGGATGGAGCTGGAGCTGAAGTAGATGCTGGAGCTGGTTGGGTTGGTGTTGTAGCTGGAGCTGAGGTGGTGGCTCTGGTGTCTGGAGTTGGTACTGCGGCTGACCTCTGAGCTCGTGGCACTCTGGCAAATGCATCAGTGGTTGTCTTGCCCTTCCTTTCCTGCATGTCATCTTGAAGTTGCTCTACTGCAGACTGAATCTCTGTTACTTTTACATCCAAGTCATAGAACTTTTGTTCCATGATTCTTTCTAAGCTCTCCTGGTTTTGAGTGAGGGTGGCCAGTCCTTTCTCAATCCTCAGAGTTGATGCTATCAAGTAACCAAGCTGCTCTTGTTTGGTTTTCAAGAAATACTCAGATGCCTCCTCTTGAGTTGGCATCTTGGCAGCCTTCTCCTTCTTTGCCTTCTCCTTCTTCTCCGAGCTTGAACTGATTGTGGATCATGTTCATTCATGACAACCTCATTGTCCTCAAAGTCTGGATAAAGTGGAAAGTGTTCCTTATCCAACTGATATTTCCATGTGCCCATCTTTGAGTTTATCAATTCTTGAATCTGAGGTGCATATCCACAGCTCCTCTTCTGATCTGCTGTAGTCCTCTTGATTGTTTCAATAATCAGGCTCATGACTTTGAACTTCTGTGGCACATCAAACAAATGCAACATGTTGATAGAATGCCCTCTGATCATGTTATGGTCACCAGACTTGGGCAACAAAGTGTGCCTCAGAATCCAATTTATGGTTGGCAACCCTGGCAGCAGAAAGTGAACTGATCCAAACTTGTGAGTCTCTACTGCTTTGTCTGGAATCTCCTTGTACATGTGAGCCATTGAATTGTGACCCAACTTCTTCTTTGCATAAATTTCCAGGTCATCCTCTTCTTCCTTGGGGGCATTAATCAGACTTGCCCATTCTTCAACAGTGGACTGGTACCTTGTACCTTCAGACATCCAGACAATTCTTCCACCTGGGTAAAAATGTGATGTGGAGTAGAACTGCATGTTAAGCTCATCATTCCAGTTGGTAAACTTCTGTCCAACAAAATCTGCAACTCCACAGGCAACAAAGCTGTCTTGCACTCCAGGGTAGTGCTGCTCATTCTCCTTGATGAATTTCCAGTCAACCCATCTCATGTCACAGACTATGGGCTTCTTGTCCAACAGAATTGTTTCATAGAAGTCCTGCTGTTCCTTTGTGTGGAACATGTAGTCAACAACAGTTCTTCTCCTTGAAGCATGTGGATCTTCCATCCTCCACAGTCTCAGCCCTGAATCCTTTCTGATTCTCATGTCCTCAGCCACATGATGGGCATCATTGTGGTCTGGTATCTTGGGCTTGAGCTTTCTAAGAACCTGTCATTCTTCATCTGAATCTTCAGCAACATTGGGCACTGGGGCCTTGTTCTTCTCAGCAGCTGGAATACTCCTAGTATTCCTCTTTGGAGCTTGCTTGGCCTTGGAGGCATATTTGGGTGCTTCCTTGGGCTTGGATGTTGCAGCCCCTGATCTGATTGCATCTCCCATAAGCTTAGGTGCCTTAGGAGCTGGTGCAGCATCCTCTTCCTCATCTTCCATCATGGAAGGTCTCCCTATGACTCTGACTGTGGTCTTCTTGACCCTCTCTTTCCTCTTTTTCCCTTCAGCAGTAACTGGCTCTTTGGGTGCAGGCTTTTCAGGAATCTGAGTTGAAGCTCTGGCCTTTGGCATAGGTTGCATGCCTGCTGGCCTTTTGACTTTCAGGCCTGGCTTGGTGCTCTGAGCTGAGCCATATTCCTTCTTGAGCACTACTTTCTTAGAAGTAGCTTCATCTTCCTCAGCTTTTTAATCTTCATCCTCAGAATCTGATGTTCTTTTCCTCCTTTGCCTAGTTGCAGCCTTAGGCAAGTTGCTAGGAGTACTTCTGCTCCCATAATCTGAAGTTGAGGGACTAGTGCCCTCACTCAAGTCCATCTGCTCTTCAGACCTATTCTTGTCACTACGATCGACATACCGCAAAAGTCGATTGCTGACCCTGTGAAGAGTTATAGATGAGATAGAAAAGATGAGCATCACAAAATGCAGAGATTTTTGCAAAAGAATGATTCAAAAGTTCAGTTTTAGTTTTCCACAGAAAGCATTTCGGGTCAACAGATTTTCAAACTCGGTGATACCGAAGCAATTTTGGAACCTAAACTGATGATCTCGGTTGGACCGAGTTTCATTTCGGTGGCACCGAGACTGCTAGGGTTTCACAGAATCTTCAAATCGGTCGCACCGATTAGTAATTCTCGGTCAGACCGGGAGTCACTAGTGCAATGGCATAAGCCAAATCGGCGAGACCGAGTTTTTCAACTTGGTGGGTCCGAGATGGTTTCGGCGGAAACCTAACCCTAAAAATTTGAATCGCATCTAATCTATGAACTACTTTGGCTAGATAGAAGAGTTTCAATCGTGGCAAGAATCAATATGAAAACAATGTCCCAGGAATCAGACGTGGATAGCACAAAGATCAAGTCCATACCCTAACTTGGCGGTGGACTTGCTACGGCGGCAACGGCGGGGACGAAATGGCTGACGGCGGCGAAGACCAGCGACGAGGAGGTCTGGCGACGAGGAGACGATCCGGAGACCACGATGGCGGAAGCGAGCTGTTGCATGGCGAAGGGTTTCGGAGAAATTTCCAAACTTTTGCCCGTGGCTATATATAGCCCGACCGCTGTCGGTGTGACCGAGTGGAACAACTTCGGTGGCACCGAGATGCATAATCGTGTTCGATTATAGCAAATCGGTGAGACCGAAAAGTTCAAATCGGTTGCACCGAGATTGAAAACTCAGATCAACTTGGTGATCTCGGTAGGACCGAAATGGAAGAATCGGTCAGACCGAGAGTCACAAAGAAGTTTTGGAAGTTTAAGTCTATGACGAATCGGGGACTCCAAGTGCTCCTCACACAGAGTGGTTCGAATCTAACTTGATCAAATTTTGTGATGTAGCATGAACAGAGTTTGGGAAGAGAAAAGCATAGATAGCTAGAGAAGGTTCTTAGGCATTCTTGTCTATCCACTTGGCAAAAAGAAGAGAAACCAATCAATCAAAACAACAAGTGGATGTCCTCGAATGAGTAAAATATGCACCAACATGCTCACACAATAAGATGGCAAATGAAATATGTGGCAAAGCATGCACAACCAATTCTAGCATCTATCAAGCAATTGGCGATGACTAGGTCATCTATATATGAGTATATTGACTTAGGAGTCAAATGAGAACATTTGATCATAGGTCATACTCATCGTTTAAGCTCAAGTGGGGTTACCACTTTTACATAAAGCATTAATATGTTCACACCATTAGAGTTGCTTTGACTCAATCCTTAGAGTTAAGCTCCCCCTAGATGTGAGATCTCCCCTTAGAGGGATGAACTAACCTTGGGTTTTGTCGATGATGACTTCATGTAGGTGTTGAAGATGTGAATTCTCAATGTTGATGTAGATCATTTGGAGCAATCCTTTGGGGTGAGTTGCACTTTCAACTTACCTACATGGGTTAGTCCCACAAGGAACAAACAAGAATATCCATAGACATAGAGTGATACACACACAAGATGATGTCCATGAATTCATTAGGTTACCTTGTCCCTTGCCTTACCAACATGAGGGTTTGTGACTCCTTGAACTTGTGCAAAATGTGGAAGTTGATTGCACTTGTTCTTGCCATAATGATATGAGTGAAGAATGTTGGCGGAGTCACCCTCAAGAACTCTCTAGTTCTTCTTCTTCGGGATCCACATCATTTTGATGGGAATCCTTGGAGTTGTAGTTCTACTTGATGAAGTAGAACTTGACGTAGTCTTGGGGACCCACTTGAACGAGGCTTTAGGTGCTTCTTCAAATGCATCAATCTCTTCTTGAAGCTTGTCCTTGCCTTTGTTCTTGTGGACTTGTGGTGGAAGATCATCTTGAGCTTGTGTTCCCTTGAAGGAAGTAGGATAATACTTCTCTTGTTGAGGAACAAACTTCGTCTTGGGGTATTGATCTTATTCCCACTCAACTCCATTGGCGTTGAACTTTCGTTCAAAACCAACACCTTGATTCTTCCGGTGTCTTCCTTGCTTGTGTACAATTTCCTCGAATTGCTTACTCCCGGCAAGACTCTAGTATACACCTTTCTCTATAATTCCCTTCAATAAGCTATTTTCTTGCTCAAGTGTAACTTGGCTAAGAGAATCATTAGTGGAATCAAGAGAACTACTAGAAGCAACAATATTGGATTTGGCATTGTTATTGTTACTACTAGAGAAAGAATCTTTCTTGTTCTTGTTACTAGATTTGACTTGAGGCATGTAAGTAGATAAGAGTAAACGCTTGGCAATGTAAGAAGAACTTTTCTTGCGGAGATCATCATTGATTGCTTTTAATAACTCATGCTCTTGCTCAAGATTGAGCTTTTCAAAGCATAACTTCTCATGAGCTCTTAAAAGTTCTCGACGATCTTCGAAGATAGTTTCATGAGCTAACTTAAGAGTGTTTAGTTCTTTAGTTAGACGCTCAATTTTCTCCTTATCATTGTCATTCGTTTTATCTTGATTAGCATGATTAATTGACGTTTCATCATAGTATTCATCACTAGAGTTGTCAACAAGTAAATCATCATCACCTAGCAAGTCATCTTCATCAACATCAAAATTAACATACTGGGTGTGTTACCTTAGGACCTTTGGCCATGAAGCATCTTCCAATTCCTTCATTTGGTGATTCAAATATGTCGTAGGAGTTGGTTGACACAAGTGCTAGACCGGCAACACCTTCATCTTGAGTGTATTCAGAGTCGGAGTGATAGCTTCTCTCGGAGTGATGGTCGGAGTCGGAGCCGAATACCCATTCACCAACATGAGCTTGATGTCTTCGTTTTGTGTAGCTCTTCGATGACTTATCCTTTCTTTCCGAATCCTTGCTTCTCCGTGAGGATCTTCGTTCATATTGTTCATCCCTACCTCCTCCTCTCTTGGTGGTGATTCTTCTCTTTTGCTTCTTCTTCTTGGAGAATCTTCTCTTCTTTTGTAGGGTGCCATACACTCATTGGAGTAGTGTCCGGGTCTCCCACAATTGTAGCAATTGCGCTCTCGACTAGACGATCTTTTGTCATGGTAGGATCTTGACTTGGAGCTTCTTTCTTTGCTTCTACTCTTGTAGAATTTGTTCAAGTTCTTCACCATTAAGCTCAATTCTTCATTGAAGGTTTGTTTCTCATTTGATGATGTGGGGTTTCACTTGAGGCTTTATAAGCACCACTTGACTTGTTGTGAAGTTCTTCCTTATCCTTGAGTGACATCTCATGAGCAACAATTCTTCCAATGACTTACGTTGGCTTGAGATCTTTGTAGTTTGGCATCATTTGAATCAATGTGCACACGGTATCATACTTTCCATCCAATGCTCTTAGGATTTTCTTGATGATGAATTTGTCGGTCATCTCTTCACTCCCTAAGCCGGCAATCAAATTTGTGATAAGAGCAAGCCTAGAGTACATTTTAGCGACACCTTCACCATCCTTCATTTTGAACTTGTCAAGCTGACTTTGGAGCACATCCAACTTGGATTCCTTGACGGACTCGGTACCTTCATGCATATCAATCAAAGTATCCCAATTTCCTTTGCGTTCTCAAGACGGCTGATTTTGTTGAATTCTTCGAGGCACAATCCGTTGAAGAGGATATCATAAGCTTGAGCGTTGTATTGCAGCATCTTCAACTCTTCCGCACTAGCTTCACGGTTCGGTTCTCTCCCATCAAAGAATTCACCTTGCAAACCAATACAAACAATAGCCCAAACGGCGGGGTTATGTCCGAGAATATGCATTTTCATCTTATGCTTCCAACTAGCAAAATTTGTACCATCAAAGTAAGGACCTCTACGGTGATAGTTTCCCTCGCTAGACGCCATACTCTCCTAGGTTGTGAAACCAAGGCTATGACCACCAAAAGCTATGGAAATCAAAGCAAATGGAGACCAAAGCTCCGATACCACTTGTAAGACCTTGAAGTATGTCTAGAGGGGGGGTGATTACACTACTTGACCAATAAAAACTTAACCTTTTCCCAATTTTAGAGTTTGGCAGATTTTACCTACTTTAGGACAAGTCAAGCAATCATCACACAATTCAAGCAAGCATGTTAAGAGTATATAGGCAGCGGAAATTAAAGCATGCAACTTGCAAGAAAGTAAAGGGAAGGGTTTGGAGGATTCAAACGCAATTGGAGACACGGATGTTTTTGGCGTGGTTCTGATAGGTGGTGCTATCCTACTTCCACGTTGATGGAGACTTCAACCCACGAAGGGTAACGGTTGCGCGAGTCCACGGAGGGCACCACCCATGAAGGGTCCACGAAGAAGCAACCTTGTCTATCCCACCATGGCCGTCGCCCACGAAGGACTTGCCTCACTAGCGGTAGATCTTCACGAAGTAGGCGATCTCCTTGCCCTTACAAACTCCTTGGTTCAACTCCACAATCTTGTCGGAGGCTCCCAAGTGACACCTAGCCAATCTAGGAGACACCACTCTCCAAGAAGTAACAAATGGTGTGTTGATGATGAACTCCTTGCTCTTGTGCTTCAAATGATAGTCTCCCCAACACTTATCTCTCTCTCATAGGTTTTGGATCTGGTGAAAAGAAGATTTGAGTGGAAAGCAACTTGGGGAAGGCTAGAGATCAAGATTCATATGGTAGGAATGGAATATCTTGGCCTCAACACATGAGTAGGTGGTTCTCTCTCAGAAATGGTAAGTTGGAAGTGTAGGTTCGTTCTGATGGCTCTCTCCACGAATGAAGAGGAGGTGGAGGGGTATATATAGCCTCCACAAAAAATCTAACCGTTACACACAATTTACCAAACTCGGTGGGACCGAATTGTTAAACTCGGTCGGACCGATTTAGTAAACCTAGTGACTGTTAGTGATTTTCGGTGGGACTGACTTGCATCTCGGTGAGACCGATTCGGTTAGGGTTAGGGCATAACATAATCTCGGTAAGACCGATTACACAAACTCGGTGAGACCGGTTTGGTAATAAGCTTTCCAAAGAGTTGGTCAGGTAAAGTCGGTGGGACCGATTTTCTCTTTTCGGTGAGACCGAAATGTTACAAAAAGGAAACAGGG
Source organism: Aegilops bicornis (assembly GCA_021605145.1). Classification (NCBI taxonomy): domain Eukaryota; kingdom Viridiplantae; phylum Streptophyta; class Magnoliopsida; order Poales; family Poaceae; genus Aegilops; species Aegilops bicornis. The sequence continues at coordinate 292,869,442 of CM038669.1, forward strand.
AGTTTACATTGCAATCTCGGTGGGACCGATCGCTCACTTCGGTTAGACCGAAATGTTAAGAAGGGAAATAGAGAGATTGCAACCCCATCTCGGTGAGACCGAGATCCCTATCGGTAAGACCGATTTGCTTAGGGTTTGTGGCAGTGGCTATGACTTTTGGAATCGGTGGCGCCGGATAGGAAGAATCGGTGTGACCGATTTTGTCTTTGGGTTTAGGTCATTTGTGGATGTGGGAAAGTAGTTGAGGGTTTTGGAGCATATCACTAAGCACATGAAGCAAGAGGCTCATTAAGCAACGCCTCATCCCTCCTTGATAGTATTGGCTTTTCCTATAGACTCAATGTGATCTTGAATCACTAAAATATAAAATGAAGAGTCTTGAGCTTTTGAACTTGAGCCAATCCTTTGTCATTAGCATTTTGAGGGGTCCACTTTCATCATCCATGCCATGCCATTCATTTAGCTTTCCTGAAATAGTAGTCTTGGAATAGCATTAGCTCAATGAGCTATATGTTGTTATGAATTACCAAAACCACCTAGGGATAGTTGCACTTTCACTCCTCTTAGCAACTGAACCAGTATCATATACCGATGGCTTGCTATAAACACTAGTAAAGTACACATCAATAATATGTATATCAAATATACCTTTGTTCACTTTGCCATCCTTCTTATCCACCAAATACTTGGGGTAGTTCCGTTTCCAGTGACCATTTCCTTTGCAGTAGAGGCACTCGGTCTCAGGCTTTTGGTCTTAGACTTGGGTTTCTTCACTTGAGCAGCAACTTGCTTGCCGTTATTCTTGAAGTTCCCTTTCTTTCCTTTTGCCCTTTTTCTTGAAACTAGTGGTCTTGTTAACCATCAACACTTGATGCTCTTTCTTGATTTCTACCTTCACCGATTTCAACATCGCGAAGAGCTCGGGAATCATTTTCGTCATCCCTTGCATATTATAGTTCATCACGAAGTTCTAGTAACTTAGTGATAGTGACTAGAGAACTTTGTCAATTACTATCTTATCTGGAAGATTAACTCCCACTTGATTCAAGCAATTGTAGTACCCAGACAATCTGAGTACATGCACACCGCTTGAGCTATTCTCCTCCATCTTGTAGGCAAAGTACTGTGTCAGAGGTCTCATACCTCTCAACATGGGCATGAGATTTGAAATACCAATTTCATCTCTTGGAACATCTCATATGCTCCATGGCATTCAAAACATTTTTGAAGTCCCGGTTCTAAGCCGTAAAGCATGGTGCACTAAACTATCAAGTAGTCATCATACCAAGCTATGTCAAACGTTCATAACGTCTACATCTGCTCCTGCAATAGTTCTGTCACCTGGCGGTGCATCAAGGACATAATTCTTCTGTACAGCAATGAAGATAATCCTCAAATCATAGACCAAGTCCGCATCATTGCTACTATCATCTTTCAACATATTTTTCTCTAGGAACATATAAAAAATAAACAGGGAGCTACATCGCGAGCTATTGATCTATAACATAGTTATGCAAATACTATCAGGACTAAGTTCATGATAAATTAAAGTTTAATTAATCATATTACTTAAGAACTCCCACTTAGATAGACATCCCTCTAATCATCTAAGTGATCACGTGATCCACATCAACTAAACCATGCCCGATCATCACGTGAGATGGAGTAGTTTTCAATGGTGAACATCACTATGTTGATCATATCTACTATATGATTCACGCTCGACCTTTCAGTCTCAGTGTTCCGAGGCCATAACTGCATATGCTAGGCTCGTCAAGTTTAACCCGAGTATTCTGCGTGTGCAAAACTGGCTTGCACCCGTTGTATGTGAACGTAGAGCTTATCACACCCGATCATCATGTGGTGTCTCAGCACGACAAACTATAGCAACGGTGCATACTCAGGGAGAACACTTGTACCTTGAAATTTAGTGAGATGTCATCTTATAATGCTACCGTCAATCAAAGTAAAATAAGATGCATAAAGGATAAACATCACATGCAATCAATATAAGTGATATGATATGGCCATCATCATCTTGTTCCTTTGATCTCCATCTCCAAAGCACCGTCATGATCACCATCGTCACCGGCGCGACACCTTGATCCTCATCGTAGCATCGTTGTCGTCTCACCAACTATTGCTTCTACGACTATTGCTACCGCTTAGTGATAAAGTAAAGCAATTACATGGCGATTGCATTTCATACAATAAAGTGACAACCATATGGCTCCTGCCAGTTGCTGATAACTCCGTTACAAAACATGATCATCTCATACAATAAAAATATAGTATCATGTCTTGACCATATCACATAAGAACATGCCCTGCAAAAACAAGTTAGACGTCCTCTACTTTGTTGTTGCAAGTTTTACGTGGCTGCTACGGGCTTAGCAAGAACTGTTCTTACCTACACATCAAAAACCACAACGATTTTTCGTCAAGTGTGTTGTTTTAACCTTCAACAAGGACCGGGCGTAGCCACACTCGATTCAACTAAAGTTGGAGAAACTGACACCGAAGCCACACGTGTGCAAAGCACGTCGGTAGAACCAGTCTCGCGTAAGCGTACGCGTAATGTCGGTCCGGGCCGCTTCATCCAACAATACCTCTGAATCAAAGTATGACATGCTGGTAAGCAGTATAACTATTATCGCCCACAACTCTTTGTGTTCTACTCGTGCATATAACATCTACGCATAAACCTGACTCGGATGCCATTGTTGGAGAACGAAGTAATTTCAAAAAAAATCCTACGATCACACAAGATCTATGTGATGCATAGCTACGAGCGGGAGAATGTTGTCCACGCACCCTCATAGACCATAAGCGGAAGCGTCAAGTGACACGGTTGATGTAGTCGAACGCCTTCGCGATCCAACCGATCAAGTAGGTGACGTCCCTCATACTCTTGATCCAGCTGAGGCCGAGGGACAGTTCCGTCAGCACGACGGCGTGGTGACGGTGTTGATGAAGTTACCGATGCAGGGCTTCGCCTAAGCACTACAACGATATGACCGAGTTGGGATTCTGTGGAGGGGGGCACCGCACACGGCTAAACAATGTCAACTTGTGTGTTCTAGGGGTGCCCCTGGCCACGTATATAAAGGATCAAGGGGAGTGGGACGGCGGCCTCATAGGGTGCGCCCCAAGGGGGGAATCCTACTCCTACTAGGAGTAGGTTCCCCCTTTCCTAGTCCAACTAGGAGGGAAAGGAAATAGGAGGAGGGGATAAGGAAAGAGGGGGCCTGCCCCCAAAGCCCTAAACCAATTCGATTTGGGCCTAGGGGGTGCACCCCACACTTCCTTGCTGCCCTCTATTTCCACTAAGGCCCATTGACCTCCCGGGGGGTTCCGGTAACCTCCCGGTACTCTGATATTTATCCGGTGACCCCCGGAACTCATCTGGTGTCCGAATAACATCATTCAATATATCAATCTTTATGTCTCGACCATTTTGAGAGTCCTCATCATGTCCGTGATCACATCCGGGACTCCGAACTACCTTTGGTACATCAAAACACATAAATTCATAATACCGATCGTCATCGAACGTTAAGCGTGCGGACCCTACGGGTTCGAGAACTATGTATACATGACCGAGACTCATCTCCGGTCAATAACCAATAGTGGAACCTGGATGCTCATATTGGTTCCCACATACGAAGATCTTTACCGGTCAAACCGCATAACAACATACGTTGTTCCCTTTGTCATCTGGATGTTACTTGCCCGAGATTCGATCGTCGGTATCTCAATACCTAGTTCAATCTCGTCATCGGCAAGTCTCTTTACTCGTTCTGTAATGCATCATCCTGTAACTAACTCATTAGTCACATTGCTTGCAAGGCTTATTGTGATGTGCATTACCGAGAAGGCCCAGAGATACCTCTCCGACAATCAGAGTGACAAATCCTAATCTTGATCTATGCCAACTCAACAAACACCATCCGAGACACCTGTAGAGCATCTTTATGATCTCCCAGTTACTTTGTGATGTTTGATAGCACACAAGGTGTTCCTCCGGTATTCGGGAGTTGCATAATCTCATAGTCATAGGAACATGTATAAGTCAGGAAGATAGCAATAGCAACAAACTAAACGATCAAGTGCTAATGCTAACGGAATGGGTCATGTCAATCACATCATTCTCTAATGATGTGATTACATTCATCAAATGACAACTCATGTCTATGGCTAGGAAACTTAACCATCTTTGATTAACGAGCTAGTCAAGTAGAGGCATACTAGTGACACTATTTTGTCTATGTATTCACACATGTACTAAGTTTCCGGTTAATACAATTCTAGCATGAATAATAAACATTTATCATGATATAAGGAAATAAATAATAACTTTATTATTGCCTCTAGGGCATATTTCCTTCAATGGTGATGGTGCTGGTAGACATCTCTCATGAAGTCCATGGCCTAGTCAGTTATGCGGGATTCACCCCGTAGGTCAGTGGCAAGAAATAGTCTGCAGAGTTTAATTAGTACAACTTTGCTTGTCTGTAGTAAATACTATTATTCTGTACTTGATTTGTGTGTGTGAACCCTGTATTGTTTAGTACTGCCGCTTTTGGTGTGTGGTGAGTCCTGAGAACAGTGTATGATAATGTCTGTTCACTCAATTCAGTCTCTATATTTTGAAGTATCCAGATCATCTTTTTTGTGAGGATGGTTTATAAATTATGGTTACACTCCAATGTCTGTATGCATTGCAGGGTTTAATGCACCCATTAGGATTTCCAGTTCCATGGATGTTCGGTCCATACGATTTGTCACGGCCTTTGGACTGTCCTGCTTGTGAGAGTAAGAGGGGGCCGTGCATGCCATGCGTAGTTGGACGATCAATCTTCTGTTTAGAACTTGAACATAGTGATTTGTTGGTAAGGATTCACTTGTGTCACATCAAGTAAATCTTATTGATTTTCTGTCTAAATCTTATTAATTTAATGTCATGTTTTCTTACTTTTGCTGCAATTTTACGATGCAGGTTTTGCCATGTGACATTCATCATAGAATAAACAGTTTGGTTTGCTCTACGATGGTTATTTTTGCAGGTTTCACTTCTTATGTCGTGTCAGTAAGGAAGGCACTGTCCATCACTTATATTACTGGACACAATTGGATCAGTCTGTTGTCTCAGTACAATCTAAAGCCCTATGATGAACTTCAGTTTGGTTTAACAAAGACGCCACAATTAGTCCTTCTCGCGTTTAAAAGAAATGAAGAAACTGGATCATGGTCACGGAGCCTAGTCAAGTTAGAAAGTTGATCATAGCAGACCAGACACGATCGTTGATGTCTCGCACATCGGTACCACCTTCAACAACGAATCAAGCACAGTCACCTTCTCCGACGACACTTGCTCTAGCACTGACAGCGGCAGCAGCTCAGTCAGATCCACCTGAGGATTATGCACCGACCGCGTCAACGGATCAGGATGATCTACCGGAGGATTGGGCATCGACACTGGCACCTGCTCCGACACTGGCACGAGCTTCACAGGGAGCACCATCTACGGCAGCGATGGCGGCACTCTGAGTCGCACCAAAGACGGGCACGATAATGGCTCGCACTGCTCCAACACTTGCACTTGCATCTGCTCCGACCCATGTAGCGGCAATGGAACCAGCAGTTGCACCGACAACAGATTGGGCTACAGTTCGCACTGCATATACCAAAGTCCTTACAAAACCAACATCTCCACCTTCTTGGTAAGCATTGGCCGCCCAAGTGCTTTGTTTTTTTCTTTACATGTTGTTTCACATGATTCTCTGTGTTGATCTAACTGTTTGTGTATGTCTTCTTGTTTGCAAACAGAGAATTCCTAGAGCAACGAGGGAGTCGTTCGACAATCCGGGCGACCGTGGCCAAGTTTCTCTCACAATGCGCGGCCTTGGTGTGAATGAACCTGCTCAATATACCATAAGTACAAAGGATGATCGCATGATGATTGATGCTAAAGGATGGTCGAGGTTCAAATCTAAATCAAATCTTGCGGTAGGGGATGATGCCAAAATCAAACTTTCTTGGCAATGAGATCTGGTCCAAATCAACTTTGAAATTCTTCAGTAGCAACACGCAACTGCCGAACTGATCTATCCTCCGAGAGATTTTGATGTAATAATCTGGCATGGTGAAACAGGTTTTCCTGTGTGTATAAGTAGTACGACAATATTATTTATCACGTAGGATTTCGTTGATAGGATTGCAACTTTGATTGCTGGTTAGAAACTGTCGTTCGATTTCATTCTAACAGTTGTCGTGCTTTATTCAATTTTCTGTATTCGCCTTGCGACAACATCTAAAACCAGCGTCGTACCAATCGCTTGCAATATGAAAAGCGCTGAGGTAGAACACATGGCCCCCCAAACATGCAAGCCCACCGGCCTGTGGCCCAAAGTCCAGAATGGTGAGCCTGTCTCAGTATTATATTCTCAGCTGAACCCCCATATTATTTTATGTATATTCCCCTTCACTTTTCTTATGTATAAAGTTGTGATATAAAAGATTTTTATATTTCTTTACAGAGGGAGTATCACTCTGTCAAAAATATATTTATGTGTAACTAGTTACTCCTGCCTTTCTACTTCCTTTCGCTGATATGTGGGGCATCCCAACAACGGGTCCACGTGCCATGCACCAAATTAGAGTGCACAACTGCACGGTAGACTCACCCCGGTCGTAGCGCCGCAGTAATGCCCAATGAGACATCAAACCACAAAACCCCCCCCACCTTTCTACCTTTAGCAGTAAGCTGGACGGACGAAGCAGCAATATTTCACTTTGGGCACGAATCCCTTCTCCTCGCTCGCTTGTTGGAGAAAACCCCCTCTCGGCTATTGCATAAGGTTTTCTCATGGAGAACCAGGTACGAATTCTTCATCCATCCCCGATGAATCCAAGTCTCTTGGTTGCGGGTAATCCTAGGATGGCGGCTGAGGGAGTCCTGGATTAGGGGGTCCTCGGACTGCCGGACTATATTTTGGTCGGACTGTTGTACTATGAAGATACAAGATTGAAGACTTCATCCCGTGTCTGGATGGGACTCTCCTTGGCGTGGAAGGCAAGCTTGGCAATTCAGATATGTAGATCTCATCCCTTGTAACCGACTCTGTGTAACCCTAGCCCCCTCCTGTGTCTATATAAACCGGAGGGTTTAGTCCGTAGGACAACAACAATCATAATCATAGGCTAGCTTCTAGGGTTTAGTCTCTACGATCTCGTGGTAGATCAACTCTTGTAATACTCATATCATCAAGATCAATCAACAGGAAGTAGGGTAATACCTCCATCGAGAGGGCCCGAACACAGGTAAACATTGTGTCCCCCGCCTCCTGTTACCATCCGCCTTAGACGCACAATTCGGGACCCCCTACCCGAGATCCGCCAGTTTTGACACCGACATTGGTGCTTTCATTGAGAGTTCCACTGTGCCATCGCAATAAAGGCTTGATGGCTCCTTCGATCATTGACAACGATGCGATCCAGGGTGAGGTTTTCCTCCCCGGACATCTCTTCGTATTCGGTGGCTTCATACTACAGGCCAACTCGCTTGGCCATCTGGAGCAGATCGAGAGCTACGCCCCTGGCCATCAGGTCAGGTTCGGAAGCTTGAACTATACTGCCGACATCCACGGAGAATTGATCTTCGGCGGATTTGAACCCATGTCAGGTGCGCCACACAGTCACGATGAGCACGACTTAGCTCTGTCATCAGACGGTGTTCGGGAGGTCACACCTGTGGCTACTCCGGCCCTTGATCCGGAGCAGATCATGCCGTCCGAGGAAGTGTGGATGGACCCTGCCTCGAAGGCTGCACACTCGATGGCGTCTGACCGAATCATCGACTTGATATGAGACCCGTGTTGTCGGACACCTGGATTCGTCCCAGGCCACGGGCTCCGAACCGCCTGCGTCCGTGCCTATCGAATCTGATTGGGCACCGATCATGGAGTTTTCCTTCGTGGATATCTTTCACCACTTGCCACTGGGCGACGTGCTAAATTCATTAAGGTCTCTCTCCTTGTCAGGAGACCCTTGGCCGAACTATGTCCGGCTTGAGTGGGAAGCGGACGACGAAGAAATTCGTTCCCCACCCACCACCCACTTAATAGCCACTGTCGACGACTTAACCGACATGCTCGATTTCGGCTCCGAAGACATCGACAGTATGGACGATTTACGCAGGAGATGAACAGGAACCACCGCCTACGTATACCGGACTGCCACCTCATCATATGCTATATACATGGTGGACACCCCCAAAGAAGGCGATGGCGATAAGGCAACAGAGGATAATCCCTCCAAGAAGCAATCCAAGCACCGGCATCAGCGGCGCCGCTCTAAGTCTCGCCATAGCAAAAGCAGCGATACCGGCACAAGAGACAATAACACTCTGGATAGTGCCGAAGACGAAGACAATCCCTTCCAGCCAGGCCTCGAGTGGGAGGATGGGCAAGCTAGCCCTCAAGAACAGGCAGCAGACGGAGAATCAGAGGATGACAATTACATGCCTCTCTCTGAAGACGAGGTGAGCCTCGGCAACGAAGAATTTATCGTGCACGAGGATCCCGTCGAGCAGGAGCGCTTCAAGCGCCGGCTTATAGCCACAGCAAATAGCCTGAAGAAAAAGCAACAACAGCTTGGAGCTGACCAAGACCTGCTAGCGGATAGATGGACCGAGGTCCTGGCGGCCGAGGAATACGAACTCGAACGCCCAACCAAGAGTTACCCAAAGCGCAGGTTGCTACCCCAACTCGAGGAGGAAGCACTAAAACATACATTACTAGCATATGATGCGGCTGATCGGCCACCTCGTGGCCGAGACAGGGTGGCATATAAGCCCGAAGTCTAGCCCACATCCCGCCGCCATTCAAACAAAAATACCAAGGCCCGGGGAAACACATGGGACCTGCGAGATGTATTGGAAAACAAAGCAGGACATACAAGATCGATCTACGGATCACGGGGGCGCGCCCCAACGCATGACAATGATCGTCACGCCGGATACACTAAAAGCAAATCCGGCCGGGCCGAATACGAACAAGACTGCATTTAACCGTGTCGTGACATAGCCCGGCACAGAGGCGCCACACACCACGTATGCTTCACCGATGAAGTGATGGATCATGAATTCCCAGAAGGATTCAAACCCGTGAACATTGAGTCATATGATGGTACAACAGACCCCGCGGTATGGATCGAGGATTTCCTCCTCCACATCCACATGGCCCGCGGTGACGATCTACATGCCATCAAGTACCTCCCACTAAAACTCAAAGGACCAGCTTGGCATTGGCTGAATAGCCTGCCAGCAAACTCCATTGGCAGTTGGGAGAATTTGGAAGATGCGTTCCTTTACAACTTCCAGGGCACTTATGTGCAACCACCGGATGCTGATGACTTGAGCCACATAACCCAACAGCAAGGGGAATCGGCCAGGAAATTCTGGACTCGGTTCCTAACTAAAAAGAACCAAATTGTCGACTGTCCGGATGCCGAGGCCTTAGTGGCATTTAAACATAACATCCGGGACGAGTGGCTCGCCCGACACCTCGGCCAAGAGAAGCCAAAGTCCATGGCAGCCCTCACGACACTCATGACCCGCTTTTGCACGGGCGAGGATAGCTGGCTGGCTCACAGCAACAACACATCAAGAAATCCTGGCAATTCAGATGCCAAAGATACTAACGGCAGACCACGTCGCAACAGACACAAGCGCCACAACAACGGCGACAACACCAAAGACAAGGCAGTCAATGCCGGATTCAGTGGCTCTAAATCTGGTCAGCAGAAAAAGCCGTTCAAAAGAAGCAATCCGGGCACGTCCAGTTTGGACCGCATACTCGATAGCTCGTGTCAAATTCGCGGCACCCCCGGCACCCCCGATAGGCCAGCCAATCACACCAACAGATAATGTTGGTGTTCAAGCATGCCGGCAAGTTGAATGCCGAAAACAAGGACAAGGGGCTGCATAGTGACGAGGAGGAGGAGCCTCGGCCGCCGAACACAGGAGGACAGAAGAGGTTTCCTCCACAAGTGAAAACGGTGAACATGATATACGCAACCCATATTCCCAAGAGGGAACGGAAGCATGCACTAAGGGACGTCTATGCGATGGAGCCAGTCACCCCAAAGTTCAACCCATGGTCCTCTTGTCCGATCACCTTTGATCACAGGGACCACCTCACTAGTATCCGTCATGGCGGTTCTGCCGCATTGGTCCTTGACCCCATCATTGACGGATTTCACCTCACTCGAGTCCTTATGGACGGTGGCAGCAGCCTGAACCTGCTCTATCAGGATACAGTGCGCAAAATGGGCATAGACCCCTCGAGGATCAAACCCACCAAAACCACCTTTAAAGGTGTCATCCCAGGTGTAGACGCCTGTTGCACGGGCTCAATCACACTGGAAGTGGTCTTCGGATCTCCGGACAACTTCCGAAGCGAGGAGTTAATCTTCGATATCGTCCCCTTTCGCAGTGGCTATCACGCACTGCTCGGACGAACCGCATTTGCCAGATTCAATGCGGTACCGCATTATGCATACCTCAAACTCAAAATGCCAGGACCACACGGGGTTATAACAGTTAATGGAAACACAGAGCACTCGCTCCGCATGGAGGAGCACACTGCGGCCCTCGCAGCAGAAGCGCAAAGCAGCCTTATTAGGCAAACCGCCAATTCGGCGAAAAAGACCCCAGACACCTTCAAGCGAGTCCGGAGTACCCCACAGGAGGATCGCCAGGCACGTTTTGAGCTCGCCTAGCAATTCGGCCTCCGTCCTAGTCGATCAAGCGGCGAAATTTGCGTCAGCGTACATAACTATGCACTCAAGATACCATGGGCATAGGCGGAGGCACGGCTACGGCACGTCCCACAATGCGGCTCAACCGCCTCAGGGGCCATATACCTTTATCATTTTCTCTCTTTCAGGACCTTACTCTCTGGAAGCCCTTTCCGGCAGTCTGATTGTTGGACCCATCGCGGGAAGGAAATACCAACGAAGCAAGACGCTCTGACGTACATGGGAATCCCCAGGTGGTCTCTGATAACGATCGATATACCTGTTTTACATAACCATATGCAGCTTGCCCTTGGATAGGACATGTCAAATAGTCCTATTTTTTGCTTATTGCACTACTTGTATCCGTACGCTTTGATGTATTATTTAATAACAATGCATAGCGTTAGCCTATTATTGCATTTCCTTTTTTTCCTTGTCTGCTTATTTACGACAAATTGCACCCGTACATTCTGGTACGACCAATGCGCCAGGGGCTTCAGCGTACCCCATAACACGGCATGAAAAGTCTGAACACTTTCGACGGCGGCACCGAACTTATAGCATTATATGCATCAGCTCGAATCATGTCTTGGGTCAATAGTTGGGTTTGCCCGGCTCCCATGTTTTGGTACCTTACGTTCCGCTATATCGGCTAAGGTGGCACTGGGAGAACTACTGCGATTGTGTCCCGGTTCTTCCGGACGAGCACCTCAGTAGAGAAAGCCGAAAACTGACTGTCATGATGCGGCGAGAGTTGGTCGTTGTTCGAGAGGTTTCAAATCCTTAAAGATTTTTTCTGCTTCGGGCGAGGAGTCGGCCTTGTTCGATTTAGGCGTACATAGCGCCCAAGTTCGGCCTTCCGAATACTAGGGGCTTTGCCAAAATTTAAAATTGTAGACTTCTATGGCTAAGTGGGAGTGATAAAGCCATATAGTGCGATTGCCTGGTTCGTTGTGCTGAACACCTCCTTTGAAGGACTCAAAACTGGGATAAAGAGTGATCAGGTTTATCCAGAACACCCCAGTACTAGTTACATGGGGGCAGAAGCCGACGACTGGCCAACTATCAGATTTTGTAAACGGCCGCACAAAAGGTAATATTTTAAATTAACAAAGCGTTACATAGCGCACATGAACTCGTTTCATATTACAGGATCACATGAGTACATTCATTCAAATATTACATCCTTAGCACATTCCTCCGCCACAAGGCGAGCACCCTTCAGGACACTATCATAATACTTTCCGGGGGTGGCGATGCTCCTTGCTCTCCGGCGGCCCCTCCTTCATTAGCTTTTCGGCGTCCAGCTTCGCCCAGTGCACTTTCGCTCGGGCGAAAGCCCTGTGCGCACCTTCAATGCAGACGGACCGCTTTATGACTTCAAAACGGGGGCAGGCATTCACAAGCCGCCTCACCAAGCCGAAGTAGCTGCCAGGCAGGGGCTCGCCAGGCCACATCTGGACTATGGGACCCCTCATGCCAGTTCGGACGCCTTGTGCAGCTCGACCAGTCGCTTCAACTAGTCGCTCAGGGGCACCGGATGTTCGGTCCCAGTATACTGAGACCAGAACAACTTCTCCGTCGAGCTCCCCTCCTCAGCCCGGTAGAACTCTGCGGCATCCGACACACTGCGGGGTAGATCTGTGAACGCTCCTGGAGAGCTCCGAACTCGGGTAAGTAAAAGGAAAGTTTCCTTCACATGCTTTCTTTGCATAATGAATGCCTTACCCGCCGCTATCTTCTTAACCGCCTGAATCTCCTGGAGGGCCTTTTGGGCTTCGGCCTTGGCATGTTGTGCATTTTCGAGGGCCTTCGCAAGCTCGGACCCTTGCATCTTAGAGTCACACTCCAAGGACTCGTGTTTCTTGAGGAGAGCCTGGAGCTCTTGCTGCACCTCGCCGACTCGGGCCTCTTGCTTCTCTCGCTCGTCGCTCCTTGGCCGCTTTGTCTTCAGCCTCGGACAGCGCCTTCTTCAGGGCCGCCACTTCGGTCGTGGCCCCTAGCAAAATTCGTGACGATCTTGTTATTCAAAAACCACATTTTCCTTTATCAATATACATACGGGGTATCACTTACCTTTGTTCTCTTCGAGCTACCTCTTGGTAAGGCCGAGCTCTTCCTTGGACCGCTCAAGGTCCCGCTTGATCTTGGCGACCTCCGCATGATCTGGCGGCGCCAGCAGTGAAGCCTGCTTATTCACATAGACACATTCAGATTAGACTCCTGCGGTTATTATTTGATCCTCTATTCGGCCTTTCTTCGTGAACGCCAAACAAAGCATCAGGGGCTACTGTCTATGATGTAACATTTTCTTATAATTTTATTATTTACCTCAAAGCCTGTTAGGAGGCTGGCACAGATTCAGTCGGTCCGCTTTTGGCGGACTGAACCTTCTTGACCACCGCACTCATAACAGTGCGGTGCTCTTCGTCAATGGAAGCGCCGCGAAGCGCTTCCAGCAAGTTGTTCGATGCCTCTGGATGGACAGAGGCATCGGCAAGGATGGCTCGCCCCCCTTGGCGAGGGGTTGCCTGACAGAATCCGAAACCACTGGAGGTTCCGGCGCAGTATTCGGCTGGGGGCTAGGCTTGCTGCCCCCAGCGTTAGGGCCCAGGGGAGTCTTGCCCCTCGTGCACCCAGCGCCTGGAATGTCACCTTGGGGCACCTCCGGAACCGTCTCCCCTTGGTTCAGTGCCCTTTGAGACAACACCTCGGTGTCGTTGTGGGGCGGGGGGAGGAGGCGGTCGGGAGCGAATCGCTGTTCATATCCGACGGGCCCAAAGAATCATCCGAAGAAGATACGTTGATATGGCTCGGGATGGACTGCATAATCATGTTCGGCGTGATAAGAAGCAAAAAAATAAAACATACCAAGAACTATTATGGTATCTGGATACTTACGACTTCGCTAGGGGCTTGTCCCTGGGCAACCACTCATCGTCGCTAAAAGCGGCTGTTGTGGAGCAGTCCGGAAGGAGGGTCCTTCCCTTCTTGGACCCTTCGGCCTCCCCAGAGGGGACGGCCTTCCTTTTCTTGTCTCCCCCGGCTGGGGGGGGGAGAACTTTCCTCTTCCTCCTCCTCGTTTTCGTGGGAGGAGTGCGCCTCGGTGTTTTCGGACGATGAGTCCGATATAACCTTGCGCCGGAGACCTTTCCTGGTCCCCGTGGCCTTCTTCTTGACCTTCTTCTCCGCCGCCTCATAAGGTGCCGGAACCAGCATCTCTGTTAGGAGAGCATCTGTTGAATTTTCGGGCATGGGTGCTGGACAATCGATCTGCTCCGCTGTCGCTACCCAGTCCTGTTAAAAGGCGTGGAGGCTCAGATCCCTCACACGGTTATACTGGAGAAAAGAACATCTTATGAGATATAAAAGTCTTACCGGATTGGTAGGGCGCTTTGCGCTGAGTCCGTCATCCTCGGTAAGAGGAGGAGGTACCTCGGCGCCCTTAAACAGCACCTTCCAGATGTCTTTGTGCGTCGTGTTGAAGAGCTCTCGCAGCGTCTGGTGCTCAGCCGAGTCGAACTCCCACAAATTGAATTCCCGACTTTGACACGGGAGGATCCGGCGGAAGAGCATGACCTGGACCATGTTGACAAGCTTGATTTTCTTGCTTATCATATTCTTGATACATTTCTATAGTCCGGTCAGCTCCACCGATGAACCCCAGGACAGGCCCTTCTCTTTCCAGGAGGTGAGCCGCATGGGGATGCGGATCGAATTCGGGGTCGCCACCCAATTGGTGTCGCGCGGCTCGGTGATGTAGAACCATCCCGATTGCCACCCCTTCACGGTCTCCACGTAGCAGCCTTCGAGCCAGGTGACGTTGGGCATTTTGCCCACCATGGCGCCTCCGCACTCTGCCTGCTGACCGACTACCACCTTTGGATTCACGTTGAAGGTCTTCAGCCATAGGCCGAAGTGGGGCTTGATGCGAGCGAAGGCCTCGCACACGACGATAAACGCCGAGATGTTGAGGATGAAGTTAGGGGCCAGATGTTGCGGACAAACGAACGGAGGGGAAATTCCAGTCCGCGGACGAAGTGGGTAAGAAATACTACCCTCTCATGGGGTTCTAGAGTAGGGACGATCTGCCCTGCTTCTGGGAGCCGGTGCGCGATGTATGCGGCTAGGTATCCGGCTCCCCAGAGCTTCGTAATGTCCTCCTCTGTACCGAAGGAGACCATCCACTTGCCCCCCGCTCCAGACATGCTTGGAATGGCTTTGCGGAGAGGATGAAAACTTGGGCGCTGGAGCTCGAGTGCGTATGAGTGGGCAGGAGAAGAGGAAGGTGTGGGTGAAAAATATGAATCCTTGTCCCTTTATAAGGGCGGAAGAAACTATGCGCCTCCCCACCTGCCTGGTAAACTCGCTTATTCCCCAAGCGCCGTAATTGATGGCGCGGTTGGGTTACCCACACCCGTATTGATGAGAATCCCGTGATAAGGGGACACGATCTCTACTTCGACAAGACGTGCCAAGAAAACCGCCTCACAATATGTGCAGTAGTTGGTTGAGAAAAACGGGTCGAATAATGACTGGGCCGTGGCGTGATGTCATGCTGCAAAATGTGTCAGCAGATTAGATTTGTGGGATATTATACTCTCGACGGTGGTATGTGGAATTTATTTTTGCAAAGCTGGACACGATCCTTGTGTTCGAAATCTTCTATGGAGTATTCGGAGGAAGAACCCGCCTTGCAATGCCGAAGACAATCTGCGCGCCGGACTCATCGGCATTGAAGCCTGGTTCGAGGCTCTTGAGGAGTCTGGATTAGGGGTCCTCCATCGCCGGACTATATACTTTGGCGGACTGTTGGACTATGAAGATACAAGATTGAAGACTTCGTCCCGTGTCGAATGGGACTCTCCTTGGCGTGGAAGGCAAGCTTGGCAATTTGGATATGTAGATCTCCTCCCTTGTAATCGACTGTGTAACCCTAGCCCTCCGGTGTCTATATAAACCGGAGGGTTTAGTCCGTAGGACAACAACAATCATAATCATAGGCTAGCTTCTAGGGTTTAGCCTCTACGATCTCGTGGTAGATCAACTCTTGTAATACTCATATCATCAAGATCAATCAAGCAGGAAGTAGGGTATTACCTCCATCGAGAGGGCCCGAACCTGGGTAAACATTGTGTCCCCCGCCTCCTGTTACCATCCGTCTTAGACACACAGTTCGGGACCCCCTACCCGAGATCCACCGGTTTTGACACCGACATGCCGCCGCCGTTGATGCATTTTTCTTCCTACTGAATCTAGTGTGTTGCGTTTGCAGTGCCCAAAGTGTGAGGACCCTACAGGTTTCTGCGCCCTCGGCGAGATGTCACACTTCTTTCTTCTCATCCTAACACATAATTTTAAAACGCGCATAGTATGTTCCTAGAATCCTCTTTTCTATCCGGGAGGGTGGGGCTTTTTGAACATGTTGTCGACTAATTTGGAAATTTTGCTTGCTATATTTGGATAAAAGGTACTGGTACCGTGGTCAACACTAACGTGAAGGAGGAAATTATTTCTAGATTTGGATAGGGAATACATTATGTTCTCATATTATTTTTCCTGTAGTGCATTCCTTGCTCTACCAGAACACATGTACTCAAGATGCTCGGCCTTGCCATAACTGAATACACCAGTTTAATGGTCACCTTGAAGACAAGCCATGGTTATAAGTTCCAAGTTGGGTTCATGAACCAAGAAGATCGCTGCTTTTTTTATGGCCGAACTTGGATAAACTTTCTCAAGTGTTACGGACTGAAAGTTGGCGCATGAATGTTGACGGAAATAGCAGAACCTGGTCTCATCTTCACTGTGATCTTACACCCCGACGTCGTTCCAATTGTTCATCCATGTTAGTTTTGTATTTGATTCTTGCTTGTTGCCTCGATTACTTCTTAATCCACCTATCCTGTCTAACTAATCACAATTTAACTTTAGAAGTAGCAATAAATCTCTCACGAAGATGCTACTTCTAACTAATATTTCTTATAATTGGTGGCACGTGTAGGTTATTTCAAAGTTAAGCAGGCTACTTGTTTGTTATTCTATAATAACTTTCATTATTCTTGATGGCACTTTGAAGTTGGTAGGATGACATCCACAAGTTCCTACACTTTATTGATCGTCTTGAGGTCCTTGTGGGGCGTTTCAATGGTGGAAGGCCACATGGGATATGTGTGCATCGATGCACACACGTTGAACAGGTCCAAGCGTGTCGAGAAACTTATTGTACGAGCTGTTTTACATTCTATATGTTGTTCATAAACTCTTGCTTATACATAGTTTTACAGTTGTGATCTTCTTGAAACAGAAACTGCCCAGTTCTATTGTTCCTATACAGATGCCTGACCATGGTCGGGTCAGACTTGCTCTTGGTCACAACAATACAAAATGATGTTTATGTTGACCTACTCCATTCCCCTTGGAGGTGAAAAGATACTTATTCATGTGTGGTCCCAAATAATGAAGGCCCGTCCATCTTGGAGAATAGGACAGAAGGTTATGTTCATGCTTTTCCATGGCTCTAAAGCGAATACCCTGTTTATTGACCACATTGCGAGATGAAGCTGCTTTCAGAAGGTTGTGGATGCGCGGGGTGGTGCATGGGCATTGTCCTGGGGCTTGGTGTCCTCACCCTTGGTTAACTGTAGGCAAAGTAGCACTATTCGAGGCGTGCTTTGTACGGTTGAACCTGTATAAGTACTCATATTGCTTTCAGCTACGATTGTTAAGTGCCCCTGCTGGTTTTAGTTAAGGTTTTTAAATACTCCTGCTGCTTTACAATCTGTCATGTTTCTTCAGTCCAACCTGCTTCCGCCTCCCACGGCTGGTTGCGCCTCAACGCACGCATCGCCGCCCCACCGTCTCCTAAATCGTTAACACCGACGTCTGAGGCCTCGTTGTTGTCCTCCGCGTGCTTTGGTGCGCTCATCGCAGCGCCGCCCTCTCGCGTTGTCAGCATGGTCAACAAACAAGAGGAATCAGGAGAGGACTGTACATGGAGAGGATGACAGTAGGGGCCCACCATGTCCATGGCCGTACGAAAGGAAGTTCCTCATTTTTTGTTATATATACTCCATTGTCAGCGTATATGATGAGGACATCAATACCATTGTTACACCCATAGCTCCTGCTGCTATACATAAAATGAAAGAAATCCCTAAACAATTCAACTGTGGGCTCCTTTTGAAGATAAGCCTTACAAAAGACTTGGAAATGGTAGGTGTTGGACACAGAGTTTGGACCGATGTCCTGAGGGTGAAGCTGAAAACTAGCAAGCACATCTAGGAAGAATTTTGAACTGGGAGGGCTTAAACCTCGACCCAGATAGTCAACAAAAACGACTACTTCTCCGTCCTTGGGTTCAGGAGGATTTTCCGGACCAGGGGCCCTCCAGTGGATGACCTCTTTCTTGGCTAAGGCACCAGTTGCGACACATCTGTTCAACTGATCTTTCATGACCTGGGAAGGAACCTAGTTGCATTCATAGACTTGTTTGGCCATCTCAATGGAAGACTGAAACATAGTTATTGCCGGTTTAGGATTTATAATGAGCAAGTATAAAGTGATCAAGTTAAAGCAGAGGTGCACGCATATTGTTAAACCGAAGTATGACATTATTAAACCGGAGTCTGATATTGCTAAAGCCAGAATCTGACGATGGAGAAGGTGCCAAGATAAATGAATCGGCGGTTTAAGAGAGGACTAATGGTACCTACCAGATTATCATTTTTTCAAAAGCTAAACCGCCTATATTGGTATGAAAGGTACAGATCTAAGGTACCTAAGTGAAGGAAAAACAAGTTTCACAATTTGGCATGGTAATTTCAGATCTGCAGTGTGTTGGAAAATCAAAATATATTCTGACCTAAGGCGCAGGTGCTTAAGCAGTTTAATAGTTCCAGATGAGTTTTTCTACCCAAAGCAGATGTTCTAATGAGGAAAAAAGAGTTTTAATTACTAAAGGCACTGGAAAATATCAGATCTGATTTGTCATTTGTACTACTAAAGAGGAACAAGGAAGAACAGCTCCAAGAACTGCGAAGAACACTGAAACCCTAATGGTGGATCTAGAGCGATGAAAGGAAGAAGACTCACCAATGTCAAAAGAACAGCGGAGAGGTGCCGCGGCTTCCTGGTACAATCAGGTTGATGCAGCGGCCGTTGTTGAGGCAGATGCGATCACGAAGGTCGGCGGCAGAGCTCGAAGGTTCGATCAGGCGCGAGGAAGAAGACGATGCAAAGAGGCACGAGGGGGAAAATGGAAAAGACCCCCTAGCCCTATTTATAAAGGCAAAGGGATAAGTGACAGGCGCGAAGATCGAGGAGCCCAAAATTGGATAGGAGGCAGAGCTGTCGCCTCGATTGTCGGAGGCTCATTAATAAGGGAGAGCTTTATGCAATTTTCAATAACGAGATAGCGTCATGGCGGTTTATTATGATCACGGAAGATGACGTCATGGCGGTTTACAAGACTTATGCGTAAGTATTGAAGAAGAAATTTTCTCAAGTATTGAGGATTGACATGAACCAGTTCAAATCAATCTGGGGCCTAATGTTGGGGATATTGCTACTAGGCGTAACCCGGCCAGAAGAGGTCGGGTTATCCCTATAATGAGTTATTATACTCGAAGACCGTGAAGACAAGGATGATGACGCTTTATGAGGGCCCAGGGCCCAAAGGCGGATTAACGCCTGTAGTCATAAACCGACCTTGATATGTATGCTTGTATTGTAAGGCATAAATAGTAGAGACCGGGCCGGACACGTTTATGAGACGGCCTCGGAACCCTGTAAACCGACGGGCGTCAACCCATGTATATAAGGGGATGACCCGGCGACGGTTTAGGGACGACAGACAACAACTCGAGACTCAGGCAAAGCGTATTCGCTCCCTGGTCATCGAAACCCTAGCAATTCCACAAACAACTGGATTAGGCGTTTACCTTCACCGCAAGGGGCCGAACCAGTATAAACTCTCTGCGTCCCCTGTCCGCTTTAACCCCTTTAAGCTAACCCGTCGCGATGGCTCCACGACTAAGTCCTTTCTCTAGGACATCTGTCGTGACAAAACCATGACAGACACCCTACCGTGTGTTTTCTGGGTCCTCCTCGGTCGTAGCACCGAAGAAAGTAAATGAGTCATCAAATCACGAAAGACCACCTTTCCCGCCGAGTACATAAGTGAAGCATGGTGGCTAGCTAGTTGGGCTAATGTGACCGATTAGCTAGGCCGCCGCCACATTTATTTTTCACCCCTTTTATCTCCTTGCCGATGTAAATTTAAATATCCACCATGGCGTTGTTCTGGTCTTTGGACACGACAGGATTTTAATTATTTTGATTGACGGGAGCAAGTGCGGCATGATTTTTAATTTTTTGATTGATGGGAGCGGTAGCGGCATCAATTAGTCACGATGACTACTTTGTAAAACATACTGCTCCCTGATGTGAAAAGTCGTCGACTGGTGTTTCCCCATGGTGAAAACCAAAAGATTCACCCCGCTCCTCAGCTGGCTCCCTTCACCTTCCCATAGATTGCATTGCCTTTCAGCCGTTCCACCCCCTTTCCGGGGGGTTACCGGAACCCCCTGGGGGTTAATGGGCCTTCATGGGCCCTAGTGGAAGAGAGGAGGCAGCAGCCAGGACCAAATTGGACTAGGGGTTGGGGGCGACCCCCCTTTCCTTTCTCTCCTCCTCCTCTTTCCCCCTTCTCCTTGTAGGAATAGGAAAGTGGGGGGGTGAATCCTACTTCGAGGAGGACCCCCCCTTGGGCGCGCCACACCTGGCCGGCCTCTTCCTCCTTCCCTCCTTTATATACGGGGGGAGGGGGCACCCCATAGACACACAAGTTGATCTTTTAGCCGTGTGCGGTGCCCCCTCCACAGAAACACACCTCGGTCATATCGTCATAGTGCTTAGGCGAAGCCCTGTGCCGGTAACTTCATCATCACTGTCACCACGCCGTCGTGCTGAAGAAACTCTCCCTCGGCCTCAACTGGATCAAGAGTTCGAGGGACGTCATCGAGCTGAACGTCTGCAGATCACGGAGGTGCTATGCGTTCGGTACTTGGATCGGTTGGATTGCGAAGACATTCGACTACATCAACCGCGTTACTTAACGCTTCCGCTTTCGGTCTACGAGGGTACATGGACACACTCTCCCCGCTCGTTGCTATGCTTCTCCTAGATAGATCTTGCGTGATCGTAGGAATTTTTTTTGAAACACTAAGTTCCCCAATAGTGGCATCCGAGCCAGGTCCATGCGTAGATGTTATATGCAAGAGTAGAACACAAAGAGTTTTGGGCAATAATAGTCATACTGCTTACCAGCATGTCATACTTTGGTTCGGCGGTATTGTTGGATGAAGCGGCCCAGACCGACATTACATGA
This sequence comes from Aegilops bicornis, assembly GCA_021605145.1. Classification (NCBI taxonomy): domain Eukaryota; kingdom Viridiplantae; phylum Streptophyta; class Magnoliopsida; order Poales; family Poaceae; genus Aegilops; species Aegilops bicornis. The sequence goes on from CM038669.1 coordinate 292,890,632, forward strand.
CTGCGTTCATGATACTGGTTCTACCGCCGTGCTTCGCACACAGGTGGCCAGTGGGTGTCTGTTTCTCCAACTTTAGTTGAATCGAGTGTGACTACGCCCGGTCCTTTTTGAAGGTTAAAACAACACACTTGACGAAAAATTGTTGTGGTTTTGATGCGTAGGTAAGAACGGTTCTTGCTAAGCCCGTAGCAGCCACGTAAAACTTGCAACAACAAAGTAGAGGACGTCTAACTTGTTTTTGCAGGGCTTGTTGTGATGTGATATGGTCAAAACGTGATGATATATAAATTGTTGCATGAGATGATCATGTTTTGTAACAGTTATCGGGAACTGGCAGGAGCCATATGGTTGTTGCTTTATTGTATGAAATGCAATCTCCATGTAATTGCTTTACTTTATCACTAAACGGTAGCGATAGTCGTAGAAGCAATAGTTGGCGAGACGACAACGATGCTTCGATGGAGATCAAGGTGTCAAGCCGGTGACGATAGTGATCATGATGGTGCATTGGAGATGGAGATCAAAGGCACAAGATGTTGATGGCCATATCATATCACTTGTATTGATTGCATCTGATGTTTATCCTTTATGCATCTTATTTTTCTTAGTACGGTGGTAGCATTATAAGATGATCTCTCACTAAATTTCAATGTACAAGTGTTCTCCCTGAGTATGCAACGTTGCGACAATTCATCGTGCCAAGACACCACATGATGATCGGGTGTGATAAGCTCTATGTTCACATACAACGGGTGCAAGCCAGTTTTGCACACGCAGAATACTCGGGTTAAACTTGACGGGCCTAGCATATGCAGATATGGCCTCGGAACACTTAGACCGAAAGGTCGAGCGTGAATCATATAGTAGATATGATCAACATAGTGATGTTCACCATTGAAAACTACTCCATCTCACGTGATGATCGGACATGGTTTAGTAGATTTGGATCACGTGATCACTTAGATGATTAGAGGTATGTCTATCTAAGTGGGAGTTCTTAAGTAATATGATCATGAACTTAGTACCTGATAGTATTTTGCATGTCTATGTTGTTGTAGATAAATGGCTCGTGCTCTTTGTTACATTGAATTTTAATGCATTCCTAGAGAAAGCTAAGTTGAAAGATGATGGTAGCAACTACACGGACTGGGTCCGTAACTTGAGGATTACCCTCATTGTTGCACAGAAGAATTACGTCCTAGAAGCACCGCTAGGTGCAAGACTCGCTACAGGAGCAACGCCGGACGTTATGAACGCCTGGCAGAGCAAAGCTGATGACTACTCGATAGTTTAGTGTGTCATGCTTTACGGCTTAGAACCGGGACTTCAACGATGTTTTGAACATCATGGAGCATATGAGATGTTCCAGGAGATTTCAAGAAAATGCCCAGATTGAGAGAAACGAAGTCTCCAATAAATTCTACTACTGCAAAATGGAGGAGAATAGTTACAAGGATGAACATATACTCAAAATGTCCGGGTACCACAATCACTTGACTCAACTGGGAGTTAATCTTCCGGTTGATAGTGTCATTGACAGAGTTCTTCAATCACTGCCACCAAGCTACAAAAGCTTCGTGATGAACTGTAATATGCAAGGGATGGATAAGACAATTCCTGAGCTCTTCGCGATACTAAAGGCTGCGGAGGTGGAAATCAAGAAGAAGCATCAAGTGTTGATGGTTAACAAGACCACTAGTTTCAAGAAGAAGGCCAAAGGGAAGAAGGGGAACTTCAAGAAGAACGGCAAGCAAGCTGCTGCTCAAGTGAAGAAGCCCAAGTCTGGATCTAAGCACGAGGCCGAGTGCTTCTCTTGCAAAGGGACCGGTCCTTTGGAAGCGGAACTGCCCCAAGTATTTGGCGGACAAGAAGGATGGCAAAGTGAAAGGTATATTTGATATACATGTTATTGATGTGTACCTTACTAATGCTCGTAGTAATGCACAGGGTATTCGATCTTGGTTACATTGCTCATATTTGCAACTCAAACAGGGCTCTGATTAGCGAAGATTGGCTAAGGGCGAGGTGACGATGGCGTGGGAAATGGTTCCAAAGTCGATGTGATCATCGTCGCACGCTACCTCTACATCTACCTTCAGGATTAGTTTTAGACCTGAATAATTGTTATTTGGTGCCAGTGTTAAGCATGAACATTATATCTGGATCTTGTTTGATGCGAGACGGTTATTTATTTATATCAGAGAATAATGGCTGTTCTATTTATATGAGTAATATCTTTTATGGTCATGCACCCTTGATGAGTGGTCTATTTTTATTGAATCTCGATAGTAGTGATACACATATTCATAGTATTGAAGCCAAAAGATATAAATTTAATAATGATAGTGCAACTTATTTGTGGCACTTTGCCGTTTTGGTCATATTGGTGTAAAGCGCATGAAGAAACTCCATGCTGATGGGCTTTTGGAATCACTTGATTATGAATCACTTGATACTTGCGAACCATGCCTCATGGGCAAGATGACTAAGACTCCGTTCTTCGGAACAATGGAGCGAGCAACAGACTTGTTGGAAATAATACATACAGATGTATGCGTTCCAATGAGTGTTGAGGCTCGCGGCAGGTATCGTTATTTTCTGACCTTCATAGATGATTTAAGCAGATATGGGTATATCTACTTGATGAAACATAAGTCTGAAACATTTGAAAAGTTCAAAGAATTTCATAATGAAGTGAAAAATCATCGTAACAAGAAAATAAAGTTTCTACGATCTAATCGTGGAGGTGAATATTTGAGTTATGAGTTTGGTCTTCATTTGAAACAATGCGGAATAGTTTCGCAATTCACGCCACCCGGAACACCACAGCGTAATGGTGTGTCCGAACGTCATAACCGCACTTTATTAGATATGGTGCGATCTATGATGTCTCTTCTTGATTTACCGCTATCGTTTTGGGGTTATGCTTTAGAGACGGTTGCATTCACGTTAAATAAGGCACCATCTAAATCCGTTGAGATGACACCATATGAACTGTGGTTTGGCAAGAAACTAAAGTTGTCGCTTTCTTAAAGTTTGGGGCTGTGATGCTTATGTGAAAAAGCTTCAACTGATAAGCTCGAACCCAAATCGAGAAATGTGTCTTCATAGGATACCCAAAGGAAACTGTTGGGTACACCTTCTATCACAGATCTGAAGGCAAGATATTCGTTGCTAAGAATGGATCCTTTCTAGAGAAGGAGTTTCTCTCGAAAGAAGTGAGTGGGAGGAAAGTAGAACTTGATGAGTTAATTGTACCTGCTCCCTTATTGGAAATTAGTTCATCACAGAAATCAATTTGAGTGATTCCTACACCAATCAGTGAGGAAGCTAATGGTGATGATCATGAAGCTTCTGATCAAGTTACTACCGAACCTCGTAGGTCAACCAGAGTAAGATCCGCACCAGAGTGGTACGGTAATCATGTTCTGGACGTCATGTTACTTGACCATGACGAACCTACGAACTATGAGGAAGCGATGATGAGCCCAGATTCCACAAAATGGCTTGAGGCCATGAAATCTGAGATGGGATCCATGTATGAGAACATAGTGTGGACTTTGGTTGACTTGCCCGATGATCGGCAAGCAATAGAAAATAAATGGATCTTCAAAAAGAAGGCCGACGCTGACGGTACTGTTACTGTATACAAAGCTCGACTTGTTGCAAAAGGTTTTCGACAAGTTCAAGGAGTTGGCTACAATGAGACTTTCTCACCCGTAGCGATGCTTAAGTTTGTCCGAATCATGTTAGCAATTGCCGCATTTTATGATTATGAAATTTGGCAAATGGAGGTCAAAACTGCATTCCTGAATGGATTTCTAGAAGAAGAGTGGTATATGATGCAACCAGAGGGTTTTGTCGATCCAAAGGGTGCTAACAAAGTGTGCGAGCTCCAACAATCCATTTATGGACTGGTGCAAGCCTCTCAGAGTTGGAACAAACATTTTGATAGTGTGATCAAAGTATATGGCTTTGTACAGACTTTTGGAGAAGCCTGTATTTACAAGAAAGTGAGTCAGAGCTTTGTAGCATTTCTAATATTATATGTGGATGACATATTGTTGATAGGAAATGATATAGAATTTATGGATAGCATAAAAGGATACTTGAATAAGAGTTTTTCTATGAAAGACCTCGGTGAAGTTGCTTACATATTGGGCATCAAGATCTATAGAGATAGATCGAGACGCTTAATTGGACTTTCACAAAGCACATACCTTGATAGGATTTTGAAGAAGTTCAAAATGGATCAATCAAAGAAAGGGTTCTTGCCTGTGTTACAAGGTTTGAAGTTGAGTGAGACTCAATGCCCGACCACTGTAGAAAATAAAGATAAAATGAAAGTCATTCCCTATGCTCAGCCATAGGTTCTATCATGTATGCAATGTTGTGTACCAGACCTGATGTGTGCCGTGCTATAAGTATAGTAGGGAGGTACCAAAGTAATCCAGGAGTGGATCACTGCACAACGTTCAAGAACTCTGAAATACACGAAAAGGACTAAGGATATGTTTCTCGTTTATGGAGGTGACAAAGAGCTCGTCGTAAATGGTTACGTCGATGCAAGCTTTGACACTGATCCAAATGACTCTAAGTCACAAACCAGATACATATTTATATTGAATGGTGGAGCTGTCAGTTGGTGCAGTTCCAAACAGAGCATTGTGGCATGATCTACGTCTGAAGCGGAGTACATAGCAGCTTCGGAAGCAGCAAATGAAGGAGTCTGGATGAAGGAGTTCATATCCGATCTAGGTGTCATACCTAGTGCATCGGGCCCAATGAAAATCTTTTGTGACAATACTGGTGCAATTGCCTTGGCAAAGGAATCCAGATTTCACTAGAAAACCAAGCACATAGAGATTTGCAAGATATATACGGATCTGAATGTTGCAGACCCGTTGACTAAGCCTCTCTCACGAGCAAAACATGATCAGCACCAAGACTCCATGGGTGTTAGAATCATTACTTTGTAATCTAGATTATTGACTCTAGTGCAAGTGGGAGACTAAAGGAAATATGCCCTAGAGACAATAATAAAGTTGTTATTTATATTTCCTTATATCATGATAAATGTTTTCTATTCATGCTAGAATTGTATTAACCGGAAACATAATACATGTGTGAATACATAGACAATCAGAGTGTCCCTAGTATGCCTCTACTTGACTAGCTCGTTTATCAAAGATGGTTATGTTTCCTAACCATAGACATGTGTTGTCATTTGATAAACGAGATCACATCATTAGGAGAATGATGTGATGGACAAGACCCATTCGTTAGCTTAGCATTATGATCGTTACAGTTTCATTGCTCCGCTTTGTTCATGACTTATACATGTTCCTCAGAATATGAGATTATGCAACTCCCGAATACCGTAGGAACAATTAGTGTGCTATAAAATGTCACAACATAACTGGGTGATTATAAATATGCTCTACAGGTGTCTCCGATGGTGTTTATTGAGTTGGCATAGATCGAGATTAGGATTTGTCACTCCGAGTATCGGAGAGGTATCTCTGGGCCCTCTTGGTAATGCACATCACTATAAGCCTTGCAAGCAATGTGACTAATGAGTTAGTTGCGGGATGATGTATTAAGGAATGAGTAAATAGACTTGCCGGTAACGAGATTGAACTAGGTATAAGGATACCGACGATTGAATCTCGGGCAAGTAACATACCGATGACAAAGGGAACAATGTATGTTGTTATGCGGTTTGGCCGATAAAGATCTTCGTAGAATATGTAGGAGCCAATATGAGCATCCAGGTTCCGCTATTGGTTATTGACCGGAGATGTGTCTCGGTCATGTCTACAGAATTCTCGAACCCGTAGGGTCCGCATGCTTAACGTTCGAATTTGTATTATGAGTTTATGTGATTTGTTGATCGAAGGTTGTTCGGAGTCCTGGATGAGATCACGGACGTGACGAGGAGACTCGAAATGGCCGAGACATAAAGATTGATATATTGGAAGGTTATATTCGGACACCGGAATGGTTCAGAAGTGTATCGGGTATTTTCCGGATTACCGGGGGGGTTACTGGAACCCCCCCGTGGGGTTAATGGGCCTTCATGGGCCCTAGTGGAAGAGAGGAGGCAGCAGCAAGGAGGAGGCACCCCCCCCAAGCCCAAACCGAATTGGACTAGGGGTTGGGGGCGACCCCCCTTTCCTTTCTCTCCTCCTCCTCTTCCCCCCTTCTCCTTGTAGGAATAGGAAGGGGGCGAATCCTACTTGGAGTAGGACTCCCCCCTTGGGCGCGCCACACTGGCGGCCTCCTCCTCCCTCCCTCCTTTATATACGGGGGAGGGGCACCCCATAGACACACAAGTTGATCTTTTATCCGTGTGCGGTGCCCCCTCCACAGAAACACACCTCAGTCATATTGTCGTAGTGCTTAGGCGAAGCCCTGCGCCGGTAACTTCATCATCACCGTACCAGGCCGTCGTGCTAACGAAACTCTCCCTCGGCCTCAACTGGATCAAGAGTTCGAGGGACGTCACCGAGCTAAACGTGTGCAGATCGCAGAGGTGTCGTGCGTTCGGTACTTGGATCGGCTGGATCGCGAAGACGTTCGACTACATCAACCGCGTTACTTCATGCTTCCGCTTTTGGTCTACGAGGGTACGTGGACACACTCTCCCCGCTCATTGCTATGCTTCTCCTAGATAGATCTTGCATGATCGTAGGAAGTTTTTTGAAATACTACGTTCCCCAACAGCTCGAGGCGTCAGCGGCGTTGCTGCAGAAAGCGGGAGATACGATAGGACATCAGGCGAGCCAGCTAGAGCGCGAGCGGGCCGACCGTGACGAGGTCCAGGATTGCCTCAGCCACTTGGTGGACCATGTTTCCATGCATGTGTAGCGGCTGCGCGATGCCTACCGTCGTGCCTGCGCAACCATGTTGGTCGTCGGGCTAAACCCTTTCGACCACCCCGTCGACTTCAACGAGTTGCGGCTTCCTGACCTGGTCTCCTTCTTCACCTATATCTCCGAGGAGCTGAGCCATATCCGTGCAATGGTGGGGGTGGAGCTGGACAAGGAGGGGTTGCGGGCTGGCGTCACCGTTGCCGGGCGAATCCTCTCGGGGCTCCGTCACCGGAATCCATTCGTGCCATTGGACACCGTCTTTGACAAGCTAGCTCCCGTCGAGCGGGAGCGGGCTCTGTGGATGGTTGCACCCTGCATCACCAATGTCATGCGTCTCGAGAAGCAGAGGGACTTCGGTGGTGTTTTGGCGTCCTCTGGATGGGCATGTCCATGTCTCGGCGCAACATGACCGTTGGATCAAACTCAGACGGTGCAGATCGATCCTTTGTAGCACAAAGCGTGTGGGTGTGTTTGGTTGCATTCTCATCTCAATATAGTTGTTCCCTCTTCATGCATGCTCATCTTAGCACCCCTCTTCATGCATGCTCCTAGTGTATTTGTGTTAACCTACTAGTGTGGACTTGTGCACCCTTCATGCACTCTGCCAAACACCCAAAAGTAGGTTGACAAGGGAACTTTTGCTCCCATCCCGTGCACCTTCATACACCCTGCCTAACACTCATTCGTGCTTCATATGGTTCATGTTCCGTGGAGTACTATAGCACCATACTCTCCGTGTGTTGTAGACCTACTTCTGTTAACATTGATCTCACCGTTCATTCTCGACCGGACAGTCAAAAAAGGGGTATATGTTACATTACTGTTCATATAGTTGACATGCACACAACATCATTTGTTATCGTCATATCTTACTACCCTAGCAACAAGATTATGTAGTACTGACGTATGAACCATCGCACATGCCTAGTAGTAGGAGACACTTTGTAAGTTCAACTGGCTGCCGTGTTTGGCACTCCATCGTAAGAGTGGAAACGCTTGTTGTAATCATTTTTAGAAAAACAGTGGACATGCTCTACCGTGCGGATCCTCCTCGACGATCGTCGGGAACCTTGCTACTCACTTTCGCCGACGTGTGGGACAACCAGCATCGGGGTCCACTAGCCATGCACTAAATTACTCTATAGTACAGTGCCCAACTGCACGGTAGACTACCCCGATCGAAAAGCGCCGCAGTAATGCCCAATGAGCCGTCAAATCACAAAACCCCCTCCTTTCCAGCAGTAAGTTGGACGGACGAAGCAACCATCATTTCACTCTTCTCCCTCAGTTTCCTCTCTTGAAGAAAACTCCAACTCGCTTCTCCCTCATCTTGTTCCTCGTTTCTTCAAGAAAACCCCGACCTGCTTCTGCCATTGTTCTTCTCTCCCAAAGAAGGAAAGATGAGTGCATCAATGGTGTTGATTCTAGCCAAGGCCCGGTCTTGCAACCCCGAGACTGATCCTATAACTCCCTCTCGGTTCTTCTTTTGTGTTTGTGATTATGGTTTCTTTTCTTTTATTTCTATTTGACAGTTTCTTGATGAACGCTGGAGCACCGGCCAAAGTGATGTCTATGGCTCTGGCCAAAACCGTCAATGCTCATGGTACGAAGAAGCGCAAGCACACCGCCGAGACTATCATAGACAAGCTCAAGGCCATCGCCCTGTCCAAGGCCCCCTCTCCCAGATCCCTCATTAAGCAAGTCCAGGTAATATCTCTTCTTGATTATCTTTTTCTTAATCTTGATCGTGTTTTTTCATCTAACACGCAGTACTAGTAGTACAACTTTTTGGGTGATCTTGCATGTGATTTTTGTGTGCCAAATGAAGATTCTAAATTCCTATTTTGACCAAAACATACGAGAGGTTGACACTGATTTCTTATATATTACTTTCAACTACTTTATGAACATCAATGCTACCTTTGAAGAGAGTATATTTGCCTCGGTAACTTGTGTTATGGATATTACAAATAATCCCTCTGCTCTCATGCCTTTCAACACATGTTCTAGTGTCTTTGTTCACTCATTTATGTGCGTATATGTAGTCTTATATGTAGTAAAATATTAAAAATCATCTTATATTTGTGTAAGGAGGTAGTAATAAAATATTTGGTTTCAATTTGAATTAGAACCAGGTCCGTGGTGGAGATGAAGTTCTCAAAGTCATGCCGCGTGAACCGGAAGACCTGAGGTTGAGTTCTACAACAATTTCCTAGTTGTGCCTTCGATTACGAAGGGTGTGGTTCTTGTAAAGTTTCCCGACAAATCTGATGCGCACTGTCTTCATCGTCATGTTTATGAGTGGAAAGACCACTCTGTTAGGTTCTCCAAGGTTGTGAGATGGTTGTTGGAGAACGCAGTAATTTCAAAATATTTCCTTCGATCATGCAAGATCTATGTGATGCATAGCTTCTGGCGGGAGAGTGTTGTCCACGTACCCTCGTGGTACATGGCGAAGCGTCAAGTGGCTTGATTGATGTAGTCGAACGTCTTCGCGGTCCAACCGATGAAGTACCGAATGCACGGCACCTCCGCGATCTGCACACGTTCAGCTCGGTGACATACCTCGTACTCTTGATCTAGATGAGGCCGAGGGATAGTTCCGTCAGCACGAGGGTGTGGTGACAGTGTTGATGAAGTTACCAACACAGGGCTTCGCCTAAGCACTACAACGATATGACCGAGGTGGAATTCCGTGGAGGGGGGCATCACACACGGATAAACAATCTCAACTTGTGTGTTCCAGGGTGCCCCTTGGCCACATATATAAAGGAGCAAGGGGAGGAGGCCAGCGGCCTCATAGGGTGCGCCGCAAGGGGGGAATCCTACTCCTACTAGGAGTAGGTTCCCCCTTTCCTAGTCCAACTAGGAGGGGAAGGATATAGGAGGAGGGGAGAAGGAAAGAGGGGGCCAGCCCCCAAAGCATAAACCAATTCGGTTTGGGACTAGGGGGCGCACCCCACACTTCCTTTCTTCCCTCTATTTCCATTAAGGCCCATTGACCTCCCAGAGGGTTCCGCTAACCTCTCGGTACTCCGATATTTATCTGGTGACCCCCGGGACTCATCTGGTGTCCGAATAACATCGTCCAATATATCAATCTTTATGTCTCGACCATTTCGAGACTCCTCGTCATGTCCGTGATCACATCTGGGACTCCAAACTACCTTCGGTACATCAAAACACATAAACACATAATACCGATCGTCATCGAACGTTAAGCGTGCGGACCCTACGGGTTCGAGAACTATGTAGACATGACCGAGACTCATCTTCGGTCAATAACCAATAGCGGAACCTAGATGCTCATATTGGTTCCCACATACGAAGATCTTTATCGGTCAAACCGCATAACAACATACGTTGTTCCCTTTGTCATCGGTATGTTACTTTCCCGAGATTCGATAGTTGGTATCTCAATACCTAGTTCAATCTCGTCACCAGCAAGCCTCTTTACTCGTTCCGTAATGCATCATCCTGTAGCTAACTCATTAGTCACATTGCTTGCAAGGCTTATAGTGATTTGCATTACCGAGAGGGCCCAGAGATACCTCTCCAACAATCGGAGTCACAAATCCTAATCTCGATCTATGCCAACTCAACAAACAGCATCAGAGACACCTGTAGAGCATTTTATGATCACCCAGTTACTTTGTGATGTTTGATAGCACACAAGGTGTTCCTCCAGTATTCGGGAGTTGCATAATCTCATAGTCATAGGAACATGTATAAGTCATCAAGAAAACAATAGCAACAAACTAAACGATCAAGTGCTAATGCTAACGGAATGGGTCATGTCAATCACATCATTCTCTAATGATGTGATTCCGTTCATCAAATGACAACTCATGTCTATGGCTAGGAAACTTAACCATCATTGATTAACGAGCTAGTCAGGTAGAGGCATACTAGTGACACTATGTTTGTCTATGTATTCACACATTTACTAAGTTTCCGGTTAATACAATTCTAGCATGAATAATAAACATTTATCATGATATAAGGAAATAAACAATAACTTCTTTATTGCCTCTAGGGCATATTTCCTTCAGTCTTCCACTTGCACTAGAGTCAATAATCTAGTTCACATTGTCATGTGATTTAACACTAATAGTTCACATCTTTATGTGATTAGTTCACATCACCATGTGACCAACACCCAAAGGGTTTACTAGAGTCAATAATCTAGTTCACATTGCTATGTGATTAACACCCAAAGAGTACTAAGGTGTGATCATTTTTTGCTTATGAGAGAAGTTTAGTCAACGGGCCTGACACATTCAGATCCGTATGTATTTTGCAAATTTCTATGTCTACAATGCTTTGCATGGTGCTACTCTAGCTAATTGCTCCCACTTTCAATATGCATCCAGATTGAGACCTGAGACATCCAGATTAGTGTCAAAGCTTGCATCGACGTAACTCTTTACGCATTTAACTCTTTATCACCTCCATAACCGAGAAATATTTCCTTAGTCCTCTTAGGTACCTAAGGATAAATTTGACCGTTATGCGATGATCTACTCTTAGATCACTATTATGCATCCTGCCAAACTCATGGCAAGGTACACAATAGATGCAGTGTACAGCATGGCATACTTTATAGATCCTATGACTGAGGCATACGTAATGACTTTCATTCTCTCTATCTTCTGCCGTGGTCGGGCTTTGAGTTTTTACTCAACTTCACAACTTGCAACACAGGCAAGAACTCCTTCTTGACTGTTCCATTTTGAACTACTTCAAAATTTTGTCAAGGTATGTACTCACTAAAAAATCTTATCAAGTGTCTTGATCTATCTCTATAGATTTTGATACTCAATATGTAAGCACCTTCACTGAGGTTCTTCTTTGAAAAACTCCTTTCAAACACTCCTTTATGCTTTCCAGAAAATTCTACATCATTTCCGATCAACAATATGTCATTCACATATACTTATCAGAAAGGTTGTAGTGCTCCAACTCACTTTCTTGTAAATACAGGATTTTCCAAAAGTCTGTATAAAACTATATGCTTTGATCAACTCATCAAAGCGTATATTCCAACTCCGAGATGCTTGCACCAGTATATACAACTCGTCTTTAATAAATCCATTAAGGAATACAACTTTGACATCCATTTGCCAAATTTCGTAAAATGTGGCAGTTGCTAACATGATTCGGACAGACTTCTAAGCATCAATACAAGTGAGAAAATCTCATTGTAATCAACACCTTGAACTTGTCGAAAACATTTTTGCGACAATTTGAGCTTTGTAGAAATTAACACTACTATCAGCGTCCGTCTTCCTCTTGAAGATTCATTTATTCTCTATGGCTTGCCGATCATCGGGCAAGTCAACCAAAGTCCATACTTTGTTCTCATACATGGATCCTATCTCAGATTGTATGGCCTTAAGCCATTTCGTGGAATCTGGGCTCATAATCGCTTCCTCATAGTTCGTAGGTTTGTCATGGTGTAGTAACATGATTTACAGAACAAGATTACCGTACCACTCTGCTGCGGAATGTACTCTGGTTGACCTACGAGGTTTGGTAGTAACTTGATCTGAAGTTTCATGATCATCATCATTAACTTCCTCACTAATTGGTGTAGGCATCACTAGAACTGATTTCTGTGATGAACTACTTTCTAATTCGGGAGAAGGTACAATTACCTCATCAAGTTCTACTTTCCTCCCACTCACTTCTTTTGAGAGAAAACTCCTTCTCTAGAAAGAATCCATTTTAGCAACAAAAATCTTGCCTTCGGATTTGTGAGAGAAGGTGTACCCAACAATTGCCTTTGGGTATCCTATGAAGATGCATTTATCCAAAATGGGTTCGAGCTTATCAGGTTGAAACTTTTTCACATAAGCATCACAACCCAAAACTTTAAGAAACGACAACTTTGGTTTCTTGCCAAACCACAGTTCATATGGTGTCGTTTCAACGGATTTAGATGGTGCCCTATTTAACGTGAATGCAGCTGTCTCTAATGCATAACCCCAAAAGCGATAGTGGTAAATTGGTAAGAGACATCATAGATCGCACTATATCTACTAAAGTACGGTTACGACGTTCAGACACACCATTACGCTGTGGTATTCCAGGTGGCGTGAGTTGTGAAACTATTCCACTTTGTTTTAATTGAAGGCCAAACTCATAACTCAAATATTCGCCTCATGATCAGATTGCGTAAACTTTATTTTCTGAGTTACGATGATTCTCCACTTCACTCTGAAATTCTTTGAACAATTCAAATGTTTCAGACTTGTGTTTCATTAAGTAGATACACCCATATTTGATCAAATCATGTGTGAAGGTCAGAAAATAATGATACTTGCCACAAGCCTTAACACTCATCGGATTGCATACATCAGTATGTATTATTTCCAATAAGTCAGTTGCTCGATCCATTGTTCCAGAGAACGGAGTCTTAGTCATCTTGCCCATGAGGCATGGTTCGCATCAAGTGATTCACAATCAAGTGATTCCAAAATTCCATATGCATGGAGTTTCTTCATGCGCTTTACACCAATATGAACTAAACGGTAGTGCCACAAATAAGTTGCACTATCATTATTAACTTTGCATCTTTTGGCATCAATAGTATGAATATGTGTATCACACGATCGAGATTCAATAAACCATTCACATTGAGTGTATGACCATTGAAGGTTTTATTCATGTAAACAGAATGACAATTATTCTCGACTTAAATGAATACTGTATTGCAATGAACATGATCCAATCATATTCATGCTCAGCATAAACACCAAATAACATTTATTTAGGTTCAACACTAATCCCGAAGGTAAAGGGAGTATCACGATGGTGATCTTATCAACCTTGGAATCACTTCCAACACACATCGTCAACTCGTCCTTAACTAGTCTCTGTTTATTTTGCAACTCCTTTTTGAGTTACTCCTTGTAGGACCTTGAAGTATGTCTAGAGGGGGTGATTAGACTACTTGACCAATAAAAACTTAACCTTTTCCCAATTTTAGAGTTTGGCAGATTTTAGCTACTTTAGGACAAGTCAAGCAATCATCACACAATTCAAGCAAGCATGCAAAGAGTATATAGGCAGCAGAAATTAAAGCATGCAACTTGCAAGAAAGTAAAGGGTAGGGTTTGGAGGATTCAAACGCAATTGGAGACACGGATGTTTTTGGCGTGGTTCGGATAGGTGGTGCTATCCTACTTCCACGTTGATGGAGACTTCAACCCACGAAGGAGTAGCAGTTGCTTGAGTCCACGGAGGGCTCCACCCACGAAGGGTCCACGAAGAAGCAACCTTGTCTATCCCACCATGGCCATCGCCCACGAAGGACTTGCCTCACTAGCGGTAGATCTTCACGAAGTAGGCGATCTCCTTGCCCTTACAAACTCCTTGGTTCAACTCCACAATCTTGTCGGAGGCTCCCAAGTGACACCTAGCCAATCTAGGAGACACCACTCTCCAAGAAGTAACAAATGGTGTGTTGATGATGAACTCCTTGCTCCTGTGCTTCAAATGATAGTCTCCCCAACACTCAACTCTCTCTCTCATAGGTTTTGGATCTGGCGAAAAGAAGATTTGAGTGGAAAGCAACTTGGGGAAGGCTAGAGATCAAGATTCATATGGTAGGAATGGAATATCTTGGCCTCAACACATGAGTAGGTGGTTCTCTCTCGAAATGGTAAGTTGGAAGTGTAGGTTAGATTACGATGGCTCTCTCCACGAATGAAGAGGAGGTGGAGGGGTATATATAGCCTCCACACAAAATCTAACCGTTACACACAATTTACCAAACTCGGTGGGACCGAATTGTTAAACTCGGTCGGACCGATTTAGTAAACCTAGTGACCGTTAGTGATTTTCGGTGGGACTGACATGCATCTCGGTGAGACCGATTCGGTTAGGGTTAGGGCATAACGTAATCTCGGTAAGACCGATTACACAAACTCGGTGAGACCGATTTGGTAATAAGCTTTCCAGAGAGTTGGTCAGGTAAAGTCGGTGGGACTGATTTGCTCTTTTCGGTGAGACCAAAATGTTACAAAAAGGAAACAGAGAGTTTACATTGCAATCTTAGTGGGACCGATCGCTCACCATCTCGGTGAGACCGAGATCCCTATCGGTAAGACCAATTTGCTTAGGGTTTGTGGCAGTGGCTATGACTTTTGGAATCGGTGGCGCCGGATAGGAAGAATCGGTGTGAACGATTTTGGCTTTGGGTTTAGGTCATTTGTGGATGTGAGAAAGTAGTTGAGGGTTTTGGAGCATATCACTAAGCACATGAAGCAAGAGGCTCATTAAGCAACGCCTCATCCCTCCTTGATAGTATTGGCTTTTCCTATAGACTCAATGTGATCTTGGATCACTAAAATATAAAATGAAGAGTCTTGAGCTTTTGAACTTGAGCCAATCCTTTGTCATTAGCATTTTGAGGGGTCCACTTTCATCATCCATGCCATGCCATTCATTTAGCTTTCCTGAAATAGTAGTCGTCGAATAGCATTAGCTCAATGAGCTATATGTTGTTATGAATTACCAAAACCACCTAGGGATAGTTGCACTTTCAATCTCCCCCTTTTTGGTAATTGATGACAACATATAGATCAAAGCTTCGACAAAAGATAATAAGATTGAATAACATCGTCGCTTTGAGAAGTATGTGATAAGCAAGAGCTCCACCTAAATTTGTGCATAGTTTTAGATTTGCTTTGGACTGCAAATGCACAATGAATTAGGCTCATGGGTTACTCTTCCATGTCACATACATCTTGGTGGAGCGCTCAAAATAATAAACAATGAATACATGCACTAATCACCAAGCATAGTGAGTGATCACATAAGATAGATAGGATAATATCAAGCATGCATAAGTATAGCTTATGATCAAACACATGATCATCAATGTCTCACAAGCATAGTATCTCAACGAAAAGCAAACAAAGTTTGAAAACCCACCAAATAAAGCAAGAGAGAATAAAAGCAACACTCTCTCTCTCTCTCTCTCTCTCGAAGCCTATGATCTATACATTTTTCTCCCCCTTTGGCAACAAGTTACCAAAAAGTTCATAGAAAAGGCATAGTGCTAGATCGACTCTCAGGCTTGATCTTCTGGTGGTGGTGGAGTCTGGATCACTCTAAGGATGAAGGCTTCTGTTGAAGTGGATGGAGCTGGAGCTGAAGTAGATGTTGGAGCTGGTTGGGCTGGTGCTATAGCTGGAGCTGAGGTGGTGGCTCTGGTGTCTGGAGTTGGTACTGCGGCTGACCTCTGAGCTCGTGGCACTCTGGCAAATGCATCAGTGGTTGTCTTGCCCTTCCTTTCCTGCATGTCATCTTGAAGTTGCTCTCTTGGTGAATCTACATTACTTTTACATCCAAGTCATAGAACTTTTGTTCCATGATTCTTTCTAAGCTCTCCTGGTTTTGAGTGAGGGTGGCAGTCCTTTCTCAATCCTCGAGTTGATGCTATCAAGTAACCAAGCTGCTCTTGTTTGGTTTTCAAGAAATACTCAGATGCCTCCTCTTGAGTTGGCATCTTGGCAGCCTTCTCCTTCTTTGCCTTCTCCTTCTTCTCCTGAGCTTGAACTGATTGTGGATCATCTTCATTCATGACAACCACATTGTCCCGAAGTGCGGATAAAGTGGAAAGTGTTCCTTATCCAACTGATATTTCCATGTGCCCATCTTTGAGTTTATCAATTCTTGAATCTGAGGTGCATATCCACAGCTCCTCTTCTGATCTGTTGCAGTCCTCTTGATTGTTTCAATGATCAGGCACATGACTTTGAACTTATGTGGCACATCAAACAAATGCAACATGTTGATAGCATGCCCTCTGATCATGTTATGGTCACCAGACTTGGGCAACAAAGTGTGCCTCAAAATCCAATTTATGGTTGGCAACCCTGACAGCAGAAAGTGAACTGATCCAAACTTGTGAGTCTCTCTTGCTTTATGCGGAATCTCCTTGTACATGTGAGCCATTGAATTGTGACCCAACTTCTTCTTTGCATAAATGTCCAGGTCATTCTCTTCTTCCTTGGGGGCTTTGACCAGACTTGCCCATTCTTCAACAATGGACTGGTACCTTGTACCTTCAGACATCCAGACAATTCTACCATCTGGGTAAAAATGTGCTGTGGAGTAGAACTGCATGATAAGCTCATCATTCCAGTTGGTAAACTTCTGTCCAACAAAATCTGCAACTCCACAGGCAACAAAGCTGTCTTGCACTCCAGGGTAGTGCTGCTCATTCTCCTTGATGAATTTTCAGTCAACACATCTCATGTCACAGACTATGGGCTTCTTGTCCAACAGAATTGTTTCATATTAGTCCTGCTGTTCCTTTGTGTGGAACATGTAGTCAACAGCAGTTCTTCTCCTTGAAGCATATGGATCTTCCATCCTCCACAGTCTCAATACAGATCCTTTCTCGATTCTCATGTCCTCGGCCACAGGATGGGCATCATTGTGGTGCAGTATCTTGGGCTTGAGCTTTCTAAGAACATGTCCTTCTTCATCCGAATCTTGACAACATTGGGCACTGGGGCCTTGTTCCTCTCAGCAGCTGGAATGCTCCTAGTATTCCTCTTTGGAGCTTGCTTGGCCTTGGAGGCAGCTTTGGGTGCTTCCTTGGGCTTGGATGTTGCAGCCCCTGATCTGATTGCATCTCCCATAAGCTTAGGTGCCTTAGGAGCTGGTGCAGCATCCTCTTCCTCATCTTCCATCATGGAAGGTCTCCCTATGACTCTGACTGTGGTCTTCTTGACCCTCTCTTTCCTCTTTTTCCCTTCAGTAGCAACTGGCTCTTTGGGTGCAGGCTTTTCAGGAATCTGAGTTGAAGCTCTGGCCTTTGGCATAGGCTGCCTGCCTGCTGGCCTTTTGACTTTCAGGCCTGGCTTGGTGCTTTGAGCTGAGCCATATTCCTTCTTGAGCACTACTTTCTTAGAAGTAGCTTCATCTTCCTCAGCTTTGTAATCTTCATCCTCAGAATCTGATGTTCTTTTCCTCCTTTGCCTAGTTGGAGCCTTAGGCAAGTTGCTTTCTGAGTACTTCTGCTCCCATCATACGAAGTTGAGGGACTAGTGCCCTCACTCAAGTCCATCTGCTCTTAGGACTGTTACATTTGTCACTCTGATCGGACATCTTGCCAAAAGCTGATTCTTGACCACTGTGAAGAGTTATAGATGAGATAGAAAAGATGAGCATCACAAAATGCAGAGATTTTTGCAAAGAATGATTCAAAAGTTCAGTTTTAGTTTTCCACGAAAGCATTTTGGATCAACCGATTTTCAAACTTCGGTGATCTAGAAGCAATTTTGGAACCTAAGCGATGATCTCGGTTGGACCGAGTTTCAGTTCGGTGGCACCAAGACTGCTAGGGTTTCACAGAATCTTCAAATCGGTCGCACCGATTAGTAATTCTCGGTCAGACCGAGAGTAACTAGTGCAATGGCATAAGCCAAATCGTTGAGACCGAGTTTTTCAACTCGGTGGGTCCGAGATGGTTTCGGCGGAAACCTAACCCTAAAAATTTGAATCGCATCTAATCTATGAACTACTTTGGCTGGATAGAAGAGTTTCAATCGTGGCAAGAATCAATATGAAAACAATGTGCTAGGAATCAAACATGGATAGCACAAAGATCAAGTCCATACCCTAACTTGGGGGTGGACTTGCTCACAACGGCTGGCGGGGGACGAAATCCGTTGGCGGCGGTGAAGACCAATGACGAGGCTCTTTGGCTGACGAGGAGACGATCCGGAGACCACGATGGCGGGAAGCGAGCTGTTGCGGGCGAAGGGTTTCGGAGAAATTTCCAAACTTTGCCCGTGGCTATATATAGCCCGACCACGCCGGTGTGACCGAGTGGAACAACTTCGGTGGCACCGAGATGCATAACTGTGTTCGATTATAGCAAATCGGTGAGACCGAAAAGTTCAAATCGGTTGCACCGAGATTGAAAACTCAGATCAACTTGGTGATCTCGGTAGGACCGAAATGGAAGAATCGGTTAGACCGAGAGTCACAAAGAGGTTTTGGAAGTTTAAGTCTATGACGAATCGGGGACTCCGAGTGCTCCTCACACAGAGTGGTTCGAATCTGACTTGATCAAATTTTGTGATGTAGCATGAACAGAGTTTGGGAAGAGAAAAGCATAGATAGCTAGAGAAGTTTCTTAGGCATTCTTGTCCATCCACTTGGCAAAAGGCGAGAAACCAATCAATCAAAACAACAAGTGGATGTCCTCGAATGAGTAAAATATGCACCAACATGCTCACACAATAAGATGGCAAATGAAATATGTGGCAAAGCATGCACAACCAATTCTAGCATCTATCAAGCAATTGGTGGTGACTAGGTCATCTATATATGAGTATATTGACTTAGGAGTCAAATGAGAACATTTGATCATAGGTCATACTCATCGTTTAAGCTCAAGTGGGGTTACCACTTTTACATAAAGCATTAATATGTTCACACCATTAGAGTTGCTTTGACTCAATCCTTAGAGTTAAGCTCCCCCTAGATGCGAGATCTCCCCTTAGAGGGATGAACTAACCTTGGGTTTTGTCGATGATGACTTCATGTAGGTGTTGAAGATGTGAATGCTCAATGTTGATGTAGATCATTTGGAGCAATCCTTTGGAGTGATTTTCACTTTCAACTTACCTACATGGGTTAGTCCCACAAGGAACAAACAAGAATATCCATAGACATAGAGTGATGCACACACAAGATGATGTCCATGAATTCATTTAGTTACCTTGTCCCTTGCCTTACCAACATGAGGGTTTGTGACTCCTTGAACTTGTGCAAAATGTGGAAGTTGATTGCACTTGTTCTTGCCATAATGATATGAGTGAAGAATGTTGGCGGAGTCACCCTCAAGAACTCTCTAGTTCTTCTTCTTGGGATCCACATCATTTTGATGGGAATCCTTGGAGTTATAGTTGTACTTGATGAAGTAGAACTTGGCGTAGTCTTGGGGACCCACTTGAGCGAGGCTTTAGGTGCTTCTTCAAATGCATCAATCTCTTCTTGAAGCTTGTCCTTGCCTTTGTTCTTGTGGTCTTGTGGTGGAAGATCATCTTGAGCTTGTGTTCCCTTGAAGGAAGTAGGATAATACTTCTCTTGTTGAGGAACAAACTTCGTCTTGGGGTATTGATCTTCTTCCCACTCAACTCCATTGGCGTTGAACTTTCGTTCAAAACCAACACCTTGATTCTTCCGGTGTCTTCCTTGCTTGTGTACAACTTCCTCGAATTGCTTACTCCCGGCAAGACTCTTGTATACACCTTTCTCTATAATTCCCTTCAATAAGCTATTTTCTTGCTCAAGTGTAACTTGGCTAAGAGAATCATTAGTGGAATCAAGAGAACTACTAGAAGCAACAATATTGGATTTGGCATTGTTATTGTTACTACTAGAGAAAGAATCTTTCTTGTTCTTGTTACTAGATTTGACTTGAGGCATGTAAGTAGATAAGAGTAAACGCTTGGCAATGTAAGAAGAACTTTTCTTGCGGAGATCATCGTTGATTGCTTTTAAGAACTCATGCTCTTGCTCAAGATTGAGCTTTTCAAAGCGTAACTTCTCATGAGCTCTTAAAAGTTCTCGATGATCTTCGAAGATAGTTTCATGAGCTAACTTATGAGTGTTTAGTTCTTTAGTTAGACGCTCAATTTTATCCTTATCATTGTCATTCGTTTTATCTTGATTAGCATGATTAATTGACGTTTCATCATAGTATTCATCACTAGAGTTGTCAACAAGTAAATCATCATCACCTAGCAAGTCATCTTCATCAACATCAAAATTAACATACTCGGGGTGTGTTACCTTAGGACCTTTGGCCATGAAGCATCTTCCAATTCCTTCATTTGGTGATTCAAATATGTCGTAGGAGTTGGTTGACACAAGTGCTAGACCGGCAACACCTTCATCTTGAGTGTATTCAGAGTCGGAGTGATAGCTTCTCTCGGAGTGATGGTCGGAGTCGGAGCCGAATACTCATTCACCAACATGAGCTTGATGTCTTTGTTTTGTGTAGCTCTTCGATGACTTATCCTTTCTTTCCGAATCCTTGCTTCTCCGTGAGGATCTTCGTTCATATTGATCATCCCTACTCCTCCTCTCTCTTGGTGGTGATTCTTATCTTTTGCTTCTTCTTCTTGGAGAATCTTCTCTTCTTTTGTAGGGTGCCGTACACTCATTGGAGTAGTGTCCGGGTCTCCCATAATTGTAGCAATTGCGCTCTCGACTAGACGATCTTTTGTCATGGTAGGATCTTGACTTGGAGCTTCTTTCTTTGCTTCTACTCTTGTAGAATTTGTTGAAGTTCTTCACCATTAAGCTCAATTCTTCATTGAAGGTTTGTTTCTCATTTGATGATGTGGGGGTTTCACTTGAGGCTTTATAAGCACCACTTGACTTGTTG
Source organism: Aegilops bicornis (assembly GCA_021605145.1). Lineage (NCBI taxonomy): Eukaryota > Viridiplantae > Streptophyta > Magnoliopsida > Poales > Poaceae > Aegilops > Aegilops bicornis. The sequence continues at coordinate 292,911,929 of CM038669.1, forward strand.
TGAAGTTCTTCCTTATCCTTGAGTGACATCTCATGAGCAACAATTCTTCCAATGACTTACGTTGGCTTGAGATCTTTGTAGTTTGGCATCATTTGAATCAATGTGCACATGGTATCATACTTTCCATCCAATGCTCTTAGGATTTTCTTGATGATGAATTTGTCGGTCATCTCTTCACTCCCTAAGCCGGCAATCAAATTTGTGATAAGAGCAAGCCTAGAGTACATTTCAAATGACACCTTCACCATCCTTCATTTTGAACTTGTCAAGCTGACTTTGGAGCACATCCAACTTGGATTCCTTAACGGACTCGGTACCTTCATGCATATCAATCAAAGTATCCCAAATTTCCTTTGCGTTCTCAAGACGGCTGATTTTGTTGAATTCTTGAGGCACAATCCGTTGAAGAGGATATCACAAGCTTGAGCGTTGTATTGCAGCATCTTCAACTCTTCCGCACTAGCTTCACGGTTCGGTTCTCTCCCATCAAAGAATTCACCTTGCAAACCAATACACACAATAGCCCAAGCAGGCGGGGTCATGTCCGAGAATATGCATTTTCATCTTATGCTTCCAACTAGCAAAATTTGTACCATCAAAGTAAGGACCTCTACGGTGATAGTTTCCCTCGCTAGACGCATACATACTCTAAATGGTTGTGAAACCAAGGCTATGACCACCAAAAGCTATGGAAATCAAAGCAAATGGAGACCAAAGCTCCGATACCACTTGTAGGACCTTGAAGTATGTCTAGAGGGGGGGGGTGATTAGACTACTTGACCAATAAAAACTTAACCTTTTCCCATTTTTAGAGTTTGGCAGATTTTAGCTACTTTAGGACAAGTCAAGCAATCATCACACAATTCAAGCAAGCATGCAAAGAGTATATAGGCAGCGGAAATTAAAGCATGCAACTTGCAAGAAAGTAAAGGGAAGGGTTTGGAGGATTCAAACGCAATTGGAGACACGGATGTTTTTGGCGTGGTTCGGTTAGGTGGTGCTATCCTACTTCCACGTTTATGGAGACTTCAACCCACGAAGGGTAGCAGTTCTTGTGAGTCCACGGAGGGCTCCACCCACGAAGGGTCCACGAAGAAGCAACCTTGTCTATCCCACCATGGCCGTCGCCCACGAAGGACTTGCCTCACTAGTGGTAGATCTTCACGAAGTAGGCGATCTCCTTGCCCTTACAAACTCCTTGGTTCAACTCCACAATCTTGTCAGAGGCTCCCAAGTGACACCTAACCAATCTAGGAGACACCACTCTCCAAGAAGTAACAAATGGTGTGTTGATGATGAACTCCTTGCTCTTGTGCTTCAAATGATAGTCTCCCCAACACTTATCTCTCTCTCATAGGTTTTGGATCTGGTGAAAAGAAGATTTGAGTGGAAAGCAACTTGGGGAAGGCTAGAGATCAAGATTCATATGGTAGGAATGGAATATCTTGGCCTCAACACATGAGTAGGTGGTTCTCTCTCAGAAATGGTAAGTTGGAAGTGTAGGTTAGATTCGATGGCTCTCTCCACGAATGAAGAGGAGGTGGAGGGGTATATATAGCCTCCACACAAAATCTAACCGTTACACACAATTTACCAAACTCGGTGGGACCGAATCGTTAAACTCGGTCGGACCGATTTAGTAAACCTAGTGACCATTAGTGATTTTCGGTGGGACTGACATGCATCTCGGTGAGACCGATTCGGTTAGGGTTAGGGCATAACGTAATCTCGGTAAGACCGATTACACAAACTCGGTGAGACCAATTTGGTAATAAGCTTTCGGAGAGTTGGTCGAGTAAAGTCGGTGGGACCGATTTGCTCTTTTCGGTGAGACCGAAATGTTACAAAAGGAAGCGAGAGTTTACATTGCAATCTCGGTGGGACGATCGCTCACTTCGGTTAGACCGAAATGTTACGAAGGAAAGCAGAGATTGCAACCCCATCTCGGTGAGACCGAGATCTCTATCAGTAAGACCGATTTGCTTAGGGTTTGTGGCGATGGCTACGACTTTTGGAATCGGTGGCGCGGATAGGAAGAATCGGTGTGACCGATTTTGGCTTTGGTTTAGGTCATTTGTGGATGTGGGAAAGTAGTTGAGGGTTTTGGAGCATATCACTAAGCACATGAAGCAAGAGGCTCATTAAGCAACGCCTCATCCCTCCTTGATAGTATTGGCTTTTCCTATAGACTCAATGTGATCTTGGATCACTAAAATATAAAATGAAGAGTCTTGAGCTTTTGAACTTGAGCCAATCCTTTGTCATTAGCATTTTGAGGGTCCACTTTCATCATCCATGCCATGCCATTCATTTAGCTTTCCTGAAATAGTAGTCTTGGAATAGCATTAGCTCAATGAGCTATATGTTGTTATGAATTACCAAAACCACCTAGGGATAGTTGCACTTTCACTCCTCTTAGCAACTGAACCAGTATCATATACCGAGGGCTTGCTATAAACACTAGTAAAGTACACATCAATAATATGTATATCAAATATACCTTTGTTCACTTTGCCATCCTTCTTATCCGCCAAATACTTGGGGTAGTTCCGCTTCCAGTGACCATTTCCTTTGCAGTAGTAGCACTCGGTCTTAGGCTTTTGGTCTTAGACTTGGGTTTCTTCACTTGAGCAGCAACTTGCTTGCCGTTCTTCTTGAAGTTCCCTTTCTTTCCTTTTGCCCTTTTTCTTGAAACTAGTGGTCTTGTTAACCATCAACACTTGATGCTCTTTCTTGATTTCTACCTTCACGATTTCAACATCGCGAAGAGCTCGAGAATCGTTTCGTCATCCCTTGCATATTATAGTTCATCACGAAGTTCTAGTAACTTGGTGATAGTGACTAGAGAACTTTGTCAATTACTATCTTATCTGGAAGATTAACTCCCACTTGATTCAAGCAATTGTAGTACCCAGACAATCTGAGTACATGCTCACTGGTTGAGCTATTCTCCTCCATCCTGTAGGAAAAGTACTGTGTCAGAGGTCTCATACCTCTCAACATGGGCATGAGATTTGAAATACCAATTTCATCTCTTGGAACATCTCATATGCTCCATGGCATTCAAAACATTTTTGAAGTCCCGGTTCTAAGCCGTAAAGCATGGTGCACTAAACTATCAAGTAGTCATCATACCGAGCTATGTCAAACGTTCATAACGTGCGCATACGCTCCTGCAATAGATTACATCACTGGCGGTGCATCAAGGACATAATTCTTACATGCAGACAATGAAGATAATCCTCAAATCACAGACCAAGTCCGCATCATTGCTACTATCATCTTTCAACATATTTTTCTCTAGGAACATATAAAAAATAAACGGGGAGCTACATCGCAAGCTATTGATCTATAACATAGTTATGCAAACACTATCAGGACTAAGTTCATGATAAATTAAAGTTCAATTAATCATATTACTTAAGAACTCCCACTTAGATAGACATCCCTCTAATCATCTAACTGATCACGTGATCCACATCAACTAAACCATGCCCGATCATCACGTGAGATGGAGTAGTTTTCAATGGTGAACATCACTATGTTGATCATATCTACTATATGATTCACGCTCGACCTTTCGATGTCGGTGTTCGAGGCCATAACTGCATATGCTAGGCTCGTCAAGTTTAACCCGAGTATTCTGCGTGTGCAAAACTGGCTTGCACCCGTTGTATGTGAACGTAGAGCTTATCACACCCGATCATCATGTGGTTTCTCGGCACGACAAACTATAGCAACGGTGCATACTCAGGGAGAACACTTGTACCTTGAAATTTAGTGAGATGTCATCTTATAATGCTACCGTCAATCAAAGTAAAATAAGATGCATAAAGGATAAACATCACATGCAATCAATATAAGTGATATGATATGGCCATCATCATCTTGTTCCTTTGATCTCCATCTCCAAAGCACCGTCATGATCACCATCGTCACCGGCGCGACACCTTGATCCTCATCGTAGCATCGTTGTCGTCTCACCAACTATTGCTTCTACGACTATCGCTGCCGCTTAGTGATAAAGTAAAGCAATTACATGGCGATTGCATTTCATACAATAAAGCGACAACCATATGGCTCCTTCCAGTTGCTGATAACTCCGTTACAAAACATGATACTCTCATACAATAAAAATATAGTATCATGTCTTGACCATATCACATCACAATATGCCCTGCAAAAACAAGTTAGACGTCCTCTACTTTGTTGTTGCAAGTTTTACGTGGCTGCTACGGGCTTAGCAAGAACTGTTCTTACCTACGCATCAAAAACCACAATGATTTTTCGTCAAGTGTGCTGTTTTAACCTTCAACAAGGACCGGGCGTAGCCACACTCGATTCAACTAAAGTTGGAGAAACTGACACCCGCAAGCCACCTGTGTGCAAAGCACGTCGGTAGAACCAGTCTCGCGTAAGCGTACGCGTAATGTCGGTCCGGGCCGCTTCATCCAACAATACCTCTGAATCAAAGTATGACATGCTGGTAAGCATTATAACTATTATTGCCCACAACTCTTTGTGTTCTACTCGTGCATATAACATCTATGCATAAACCTGACTCGGATGCCACTGTTGGAGAACGAAGTAATTTCAAAAATATTCCTACGATCACACAAGATCTATGTGATGCATAGCTACGAGCGGGAGAATGTTGTCCACGCACCCTCATAGACCATAAGCGGAAGCGTCAAGTGACACGTTTGATGTAGTCGAACGTCTTCGCGATCCAACCGATCAAGTACCGAATGCACGGCACCTCCACGATTTGCACACATTCAGCTCGGTGACATCCCTCATACTCTTGATCCAGCTGAGGCCGAGGGACAGTTCCGTCAGCACGACGGCGTGGTGATGGTGTTGATGAAGTTACCGATGCAGGGCTTCGCCTAAGCACTACAACGATATGACCGAGTTGGGATTACGTGGAGGGGTACCGCTGCGGCTAAACAATGTCAACTTGTGTGTTCTAGGGGTGCCCCTGGCCACGTATATAAAGGGGCAAGGGGAGGAGGACGGCGGCCTCATAGGGTGCACCCCAAGGTGGGAATCCTACTCCTACTAGGAGTAGGTTCCCCCTTTCCTAGTCCAACTAGGAGGGAAAGGAAATAGGAGGAGGGGAGAAGGAAAGAGGGGGCCGGCCCCCAAAGCCCTAAACCAATTCAATTTGGGCCTAGGGGGCACACCCCACACTTCCTTGCTGCCCTCTATTTCCACTAAGGCCCATTGACCTCCCGGGGGGTTCCGGTAACCTCCCGGTACTCCGATATTTATCCGGTGACCCCCGGAACTCATCTGGTGTCCGAATAACATCATTCAATATATCAATCTTTATGTCTCGACCATTTTGAGAGTCCTCATCATGTCCGTGATCACATCCGGGACTCCGAACTACCTTTGGTACATCAAAACACATAAATTCATAATACCGATCGTCATCGAACGTTAAGCGTGCGGACCCTACGGGTTCGAGAACTATGTAGACATGACCGAGACTCATCTCCGGTCAATAACCAATAGCGGAACCAGGATGCTCATATTGGTTCCCACATACGAAGATCTTTACCGGTCAAACCGCATAACAACATACGTTGTTCCCTTTGTCATCTGGATGTTACTTGCCCGAGATTCGATCGTCGGTATCTCAATACCTAGTTCAATCTCGTCATCGGCAGAATCTCTTTACTAGATACGTAATGCATCATCCTGTAACTAACTCATTAGTCACATTGCTTGCAAGGCTTATAGTGATGTGCATTACCGAGAAGGCCCAGAGATACCTCTCCGACAATCGGGGTGACAAATCCTAATCTTGATCTATGCCAACTCAACAAACACCATCCGAGACACCTGTAGAACATCTTTATGATCACCCGGTTACTTTGTGATGTTTGATAGCACACAAGGTGTTCCTCCGGTAGTCGGGAGTTGCATAATCTCATAGTTATGAGAACATGTATAAGTCAGGAAGATAGCAATAGCAACAAACTAACCGATCAAGTGCTAATGCTAACGGAATGGGTCATGTCAATCACATCATTCTCTAATGATGTGATTCTATTCATCAAATGACAACTCATGTCTATGGCTAGGAAACTTAACCATCTTTGATTAACGAGCTAGTCAAGTAGAGGCATACTAGTGACACTATTTTTGTCTATGTATTAAACACATGTACTAAGTTTCCGGTTAATACAATTCTAGCATGAATAATAAACATTTATCTTGATATAAGGAAATAAATACTAACTTTATTATTGCCTCTAGGGCATATTTCCTTCAATGGTGATGGTGCTGGTAGACATCTCTCATGAAGTCCATGGCCTAGTTAGTTATGCGGGATTCACCACGTAGGTCAGTGGCAAGAAATAGTCTGCAGAGTTTAATTAGTACAACTTTGCTTGTCTGTAGTAAGTACTATTATTCAGTACTTGCTTTGTGTGTGTGAACCCTGTATTGTTTAGTACTACCGCTTTTGGTGTGTGGTGAGTCCTGAGAACAGTCTATGTTAATGTTTGTTCACTCAATTCAGTCTATATGTTTTGAAGTATCCAGATCATATTTTTTGTGAGGACGGTTTATAAATTATGGTTACACTCCAATGTCTGTATGCATTGCAGGGTTTATCGCACCCATTAGGATTTCCAGTTCCATGGATGTTCGGTCCATATGATTTGTCACGGCCTTTGGACTGTATCACCTTGTGAGAGTAAGAGGGGCCCTGCATGCCACGCGTGGTTGGACGATCAATCTTACATTTAGAACTTGAACATAGTGATTTCTTGGTAAGGATTCACTCGTGTCACATCAAGTAAATCTTATTGATTTTCTGTCTAAATCTTATTAATTTAATGTCATGTTTTCTTACGTTTGCTGCAATTTTACGATGCAGGTTTTGCCATGTGACATTCATCATAGAATAAACCGTTTGGTTTGCTCTACGATGGTTATTTTTGCAGGTTTCACTTCTTATGTCATGTCGATGTGAAGGCCTTGTCCATCACTTATATTCTTGGACACAATTGGATCGGTCTGTTGTCTCGAGTACAATCTAAAGCCCTATGATGAACTTCAGTTTGGTTTAACAAAGACGCCACAATTAGTCCTTCTCGCGTTTAAAAGAAATGAAGAAACTGGATCATGGTCACGGAGCCTAGTCAAGTTAGAAAGTTGATCATAGCAGACTAGACACGATCGTTTATGTCTCGCACATCGGTACCACCTTCAACAACGAATCGAGCACAGTCACCTTCTCCGACGGCACTTGCTCTAGCACTCACAGCGGCAGCAGCTCAGTCAGATCCACCTGAGGATTGTGCACCAACCGCGTCAACGGATCAGGATGATCTACCGGAGGATTGGGCATCGACACCGGCACCTGCTCCGACACTGGCACGAGCTTCACCGGGAGCACCATCTCCGGCAGCGATGGCGGCACTCTGAGTCGCACCACACGGCACGATGTGGCTCTGGCACCTGCTCCAACACTTGCACTTGCATCTGCTCCGACCCGTGTAGCGGCAATGGAACCAGCAGTTGCACCGGCAACAGATTGGGCTACAGTTCGCACTGCATATACCAAAGTCCTTACAAAAACCAACATCTCCACCTTCTTGGTAAGCATTGGCCGCCCAAGTGCTTTGTTTTTTTTCTTTCCATGTTGTTTCACATGATTCTCTGTGTTGATCTAACTGTTTGTGTATGTCTTCTTGTTTGCAAACGAGAGAATTCCTAGAAACAACGAGGGAGTCGTTCAACAATCCGGGCGACCGTGGCCAAGTTTCTCTCACAATGCGCAGCCTTGGTGTGAATGAACCTGCTCAATATACCATAAGTACAAAGGATGATCGCATGATGATTGATGCTAAAGGATGGTCGAGGTTCAAATCTAAATCAAATCTTTCGGTAGGGGATGATGCCAAAATCGAACTTTCTTGGCAATGAGATCTGGTCCAAATCAACTTTGAAATTCTTCAGTAGCAACACGCAACTGCCGAACTGATCTATCCTCCGAGAGATTTTGATGTAATAAGCTGGCATGGTGAAACAGGTTTTCCTGTGTGTATAAGTAGTACGACAATATTATTTATCACGTAGGATATCGTTGATAGGATTGCAACTTTGATTGCTGGTTAGAAACTGTCATTCGATTTCATTCTAACAGCTGTCGTGCTTTATTCAATTTTCTATATTCGCCTTGCGACAATATCTAAAACCAGCGCCGTACCAATCGCTTGCAATATGAAAAGCACTGAGGTAGAACACATGGCCCCCCAAGCATGCAGGCCCACCGGCCTATGGCCCAAAGTCCAGAACTGTGAGCTTTGTCTCGATATTATATTCTCAATTTGAACCCCCATATTATGTTATGTATATTCCCTTCACTTTTCTTATGTATAAAGTTGTGATATAAAAGATATTTATATTTCTTTACAGAGGGAGTATCACTCTGTCAAAAATATATTTATGTGTAACTAGTTACTCCTGCCTTTCTACTTCCTTTCGCAGTAATTAGAGTGCACAACGGGGTCCACGTGCCATGCACCAAATTAGAGTGCACAACTGCACGGTAGACTCACCCAGTCGTAGCGCCCTTGTGATAATGCCCAATGAGACATCAAATCACAAAAAAAACCCACCTTTCTAGCTTTAGCGATGGTGGGCCAGACGAAGCGACAATATTTCACTTTGGGCCTGAATCCCCTTCTCCCTCGTGCCTTGTTGGAGAAAACCCCCTCTCGGCTATTGCATAAGGTTTTCTCATGGAGAACTAGGTACGAATTCTTCATCCATCCCCGATGAATCCAAGTCTCTTAGTTGCGGGTAATCCTAGGATGGAGGCTGAGGGAGTCCTGGATTAGGGGGTCCTCGGACTGCCGGACTATATACTTTGGCCGGACTGTTGGACTATGAAGATACAAGATTGAAGACTTCGTCCCGTGTCAGAATGGGACTCTCCTTGGCGTGGAAGGCAAGCTTGGCAATTTGGATATGTAGATCTCCTCCCTTGTAACCGACTCTGTGTAACCCTAGCCCCCTCCGGTGTCTATATAAACCGGAGGGTTTTAGTCCGTAGGACAACAACAATCATAATCATAGGCTAGCTTCTAGGGTTTAGCCTCTACGATCTCGTGGTAGATCAACTCTTGTAATACTCATATCATCAAGATCAATCAAGCAGGAAGTAGGGTATTACCTCCATCGAGAAGGCCCGAACCTGGGTAAACATTGTGTCCCCCGCCTCCTATTACCATCCGCCTTAGACGCACAATTCGGGACACCCTACCCGAGATCCGCCAGTTTTGACACCGACATTAGTGCTTTCATTGAGAGTTCCACTGTGCCGTCACAATAAAGGCTTGATGGCTCCTTCGATCATCGACAACGATGCGATCCAGGGTGAGGTTTTCCTCCCCGGACATCTCTTCGTATTCGGTGGCTTCGTATTACAGGCCAACTCGCTTGGCCATCTGGAGCAGATCGAGAGCTACGCCCCTGGCCATCAGGTCAGGTTTGGAAGCTTGAACTATACTGCCGACATCCGCGGAGACTTGATCTTCGACGGATTTGAACCCATGTCGGTCGCCCGCCTGATCCACGATGAAAGCACGACTTAGCTCTGTCATCAGACGGTGTTCGGGAGATCACACCTGTGGCTACTCCGGCCCTCGATCCGGAGCAGATCGTGCCGTCCGAGGAAGTGTGGATGGACCCTGCCTCGAAGGCCGCACACTCAGTGGCGATAGAGCCGAATACTGACTTCACCATGTATGAGACTCGTGTTGTCGGACACCTGGATTCGTCCCAGGCCACGGGCTCCGAACCGCCTGCGTCCGTGCCTATCGAATCTGATTGGGCACCGATCGTGGAGCTTTCCTCCGTGGATATCTTTCATCACTTACCACTAGGCGACGTGCTAAATTCATTAAGGTCTCTCTCCTTGTCTGGAGACCCTTGGTCGAACTATGTCCGGCTTGAGTGGGAAGCGGACAACGAAGAAATTCGTTCCCCACTCACCACCCACTTAATAGCCACTGTCGACGACTTAACCGACATGCTCGATTTCGGCTCCGAAGACATCGACAGTATGGACGACGATGCAGGAGATGAGCAGGAACCACCGCCCGCAGTATTTGGACTGCCACCTCATCATATGATATATACATGGTGGACACCCCCAAAGAAGGCGATGGCGATAAGGCAACAGAGGATAATCCCTCCAAGAAGCAATCCAAGCACCGGTGTCAGCGGCGCCGCTCTAAGTCTCGCCATAGCAAAAGCAGCTATACCGGCACAAGAGACAATAACACTCCGAATAGTGCCGAAGACGAAGACAATCCCTTCCAGCCAGGCCTCGAGTGGGAGGATGGGCAAGCTAGCCCTCAAGAACAGGCAGCAGACGGAGAATCAGAGGATGACAATTACATGCCTCTCTCCGAAGACGAGGTGAGCCTCAGCGACGAAGAATTTATCGTTCCTGAGGATCCCGTCGAGCGAGCGCTTCAAACGCCGGCTTATAGCCACGACAAATAGCACGAAGAAAAAGCAACAACGACTTGAGCCGACCAAGACCTACTAGCGAGATAGATGGGTGAGGTCTGGCGGCGAGGAATCTGAACTCGAGCAGCCCAACCAAGAGTTACCCAAAGCGCAGGTTGCTACCCCAACTCGAGGAGGAAGCACTAAAACCTACATTACTAGCATATGATGCGGCTGATCGGCCACCTCATGGCCGAGACAGGGTGGCATATAAGCCCGAAGTCTAGCCCACATCCCGCCGCCATTCAAACAAAAATATCAAGGCCCGGGGAAACACGTGGGACCTGCGAGACGTATTGGAAAAAAAGCAGGACATACAAGATCGATCTACGGATCACGGGGGCGCGCCCCAACGCATGACAATGATCGTCACGCCGGATACACTAAAATCAAATCCGTCCGGGCCGAATACAGCAGACAAGACTCGTACGAACTGCATCGTGACATAGCCCAGCACAGAGGCGCCACACACCCCGTATGCTTCACCGATGAAGTGATGGATCATGAATTCCCAGAAGGATTCAAACCTGTGAACATTGAGTCATATGATGGTACAACAGACCCCGTGGTATGGATCAAGGATTTCCTCTTCCACATCCACATGGCCCACGGTGACGATCTACATGCCATCAAGTACCTCCCACTAAAACTCAAAGGACCAGCTTGGCATTGGCTGAACAGCCTGCCAGCAAACTCCATTGGCAGTTGGGAGAATTTGGAAGATGCATTCCTTGACAACTTCCAGGGCACTTATGTGCAACCACCGGATGCTGATGACTTGAGCCACATAACCCAACAGCAAGGGGAATCGGCCAGGAAATTCTGGACTCGGTTCCTAACTAAAAAGAACCAAATTGTCGACTGTCCGGATGTCGAGGCCTTAGTGGCATTTAAACATAACATCCGGGACGAGTGGCTCGCCCGACACCTCGGCCAAGAGAAGCCAAAGTCCATGGCAGCCCTCACGACACTCATGACCCGCTTTTATGGCGAGGCGAGGACAGCTGGTTGGCTCACGGCAACAACACATCAAGAAATCACGGCAATTCAAATGCCAAAGATACTAATGGCGAGACCACGCCGCATAGCAGACACAAGCGCCGCAACAACAGCGACAACACCGAAGACACGGCGGTCGTCAATGCGGATTGATGGCTCTAAATCCGGTCAGCAGAAAAAGCCGTTCAAAAGAAGCAATCCGGGCACGTCCAGTTTGGACCGCATACTCGATAGCTCCTGTCAAATTCGCGGCACCCCCGGCACCCCTGATAGGCCAGCCAATCACACCAACAGAGAATGCTTGGTGTTCAAGCATGCCGGCAAGTTGAATGCCAAAAACAAGGACAAGGGGCTGCATAGTGACGACGAGGAGGACCCTCGGCCGCCGAACACAGGAGGACAGAAGAGGTTTCCTCCACAAGTGAAAACGGTGAACATGATATACGCAACCCATATTCCCAAGAGGGAGCAGGCGTGCACTAAGGGACGTCTATGCGATGGAGCCAGTCACCCCAAAGTTCAACCCATGGTCCTCTTGTCCGATCACCTTCGATCACAGGGACCACCCCACTAGTATCCGTCATGGCGGTTCTGCCGCAATGGTCCTTGACCCCATCATTGACGGATTTCACCTCACTCGAGTCCTTATGGGCGGTGGCAGCAACTGAACCTACTCTATCGAGGATCTGATTGCACAAAATGGGCATAGACCCCTCGAGGATCAAACCCACCAAAACCACCTTTAAAGGTGTCATCCCAGGTGTAGACGCCTCTTGCACGGGCTGAATCACACTGGAAGTGGTCTTCGGATCTCCGGACAACTTCCAAAGCGAGGAGTTAATCTTCGATATCGTCCCCTTTCGCAGTGGCTATCACGCATTGCTCGGACGGACCGCATTTGCCAGATTCAATGCGGTACCGCATTATGCATACCTCAAACTCAAAATGCCAGGACCACGCGGGGTTATAACAGTTAATGGAAACCTGAGCACTTTTCGCTCCGCGACGGATGAGCACTGCTGCGGCCCTCGCAGCAGAAGCGCAAAGCAGCCTTATTAGGCAAACCACCAATTCGGCGAAAAAGACCCCGGACACCTTCAAGCGAGTCCGGAGTACCCCACAGGAGGATCGCCAGGCATGATTTGAGCTCGCCAAGTAATTTGGCCTCCGTCCTAGTCCCAGTCAAGCGGCGAAATTTGCGTCGCGAGTACATAATTATGCACTCAAGATACCATGGGCATAGGCGGAGGCACGGCTACGGCACGTCCCATAATGCGGCTCAACCGCCCCAGGGGCCATATACCTTTATCATTTTCTCTCTTTCAGGACCTTACTCTCTGGAAGCCCTTTCCGGTAGTCTGATCGTTGGACCCATCGCGGGAAGGAAATACCAACGAAGCAAGACGCTCTGACGTACAAGGGAATCCCCAGGTGGTCTCTGATTACAATCGATATACCTGTTTTACATAACCATATGCAGCTTGCCCTTGGATAGGACATGTCAAATAGTCCTATTTTTTTTTTTTGCTTATTGCACTACTTGTAACCGTACGCTTTGATGTATTATTTAATAACAATGCATAGCGTTAGCCTATTATTGCATTTCCTTTTTTTCCTTGTCTGCTTATTTACGACAAATTGCACCCGTACATTCTGGTACGACCAGTGCGCCAGGGGCTTCAGCGTACCCCATAACACGGCATGAAAAGTCCAAACACTTTCGACAGTGCGGCACCCCGAACTTATAGCATTATATGCATCAGCTCCGAATCATGTCTTGGGTCAATAGTTGGGTTTGCCCGGCTCCCATGTTTTGGTACCTTACGTTCCGCTATATCGGCTAAGGTGGCCTTTGGGAGAACCTCTGCGATTGTGTCCGGTTCTTCCGGACGAGCACCTCAAGAGAGAAAGCCGAAAACCGATCGTCATGATGCGCGAGAGTTGGTCGTTGTTCGAGAGGTTTCAAATCCTTAAAGATTTTTTCCGCTTGGGCGAGGAGTCGGCCTTGTTCGATTTAGGCGTACATAGCGCCCAAGTTCGGCCTTCCGAATACTAGGGGCTTCGCCAAAATTTAAAATTGTAGACTTCTATGGCTAAGTGGGAGTGATAAAGCCTTATAGTGTGATTGCCTAGTTCGTTGTGCTGAACACCTCCTTCGAAGGACTCAAAACTGGGATAAAGAGTGATCAGGTTTATCCCGAACACCCAAGTACTATTTACATGGGGGCAGAAGCCGACGACTGGCCAACTATCAAATATTGTAAACGGCCGCACAGAAGGTAATATTTTAAATTAACAAAGCGTTACATAGCGCACATGAACTCATTTCATATTACAGGATCACATGAGTACATTCATTCAAATATTACATCCTTAGCCCATTCCTCCGCCACAAGGCGAGCACCCTTGAGACCTTTGTCATAATACTTTCCGGGTGGTGATGCTCCTTGCCCTCCGGCCCCTCCTTCACTAGCTTTTGGCGTCGGCCAGCTTGATGCACTTTCGCCGGGTGAAAGCCTGCGCGCACCTTCAATGCAGACGGACGCTTTATGACTTCAAACCGGGGCGAGGCATTCTGGCCGCCTCACCAAGCCAAGTAGCTGCCAGGCGAGGCTCGCCGAGCCACATCCCGGACTATGGGACCCCTCATGCCGATTCGGACGCCTTGTGCAGCTCGACGATCGCTTCAACTGGTCGCTCGGGGCACGGATGTTCGGTCCCAAAGATATCGAGACCAGAACAACTTCTCCGTCGAGCTCCCCTCCTCGGCCGGTAGAACTCGCGGCATTCGACACACGCCGGGGTAGATCATGAGCAGCTCTGGAGAGCTCGAACTTCGGGTAAGTAAAAGGAAAGTTTCCTTCACATGCTTGCTTTGCATAATGAATGCCTTACCGCCGCTATCTTCTTAACACTTTGAATCTCACGGAGGGCCTTTTGGGCTTCGGCCTTGTCATGTTGTTCATTTTCGAGGGCCTTATGGCTTCGGACCCTTGCATCTTAGAGTCACCTCCAAGGACTCGTGTTTCTTGAGGAGAGCACTGGAGCTCTTGCTGCACCTCGCCGACTCGGGCCTCTTGCTTCTCTCGCTCGTCGCTCCTTGGCGCTTTGACTTCAGCCTCGGACGGCGCCTTCTTGAGGCCGCCACTTGGTCGTGGCCCCTAGCCAAATTCGTGGCGATCTTGTTATTCAAAACCACATTTTCCTTTATCAATATCTGACGGGTATCACTTACCTTTGTTCTCTTGAGCTACCTCTTGGTAAGGCCGAGCTCTTCCTTGGACCGCTCAAGGTCACCTTGATCTTGGCGACCTCCATGATATGGCGGCGTGACGGCGATGAAACCTGCTTATTCACATAGACACATTCAGATTAGACTCCTGCGGTTATTATTTGATCCTCTATTCGGCCTTTCTTCGTGAACGCCAAACAGAGCATCAGGGGCTACTGTCTATGATGTAACATTTTCTTATAATTTTATTATTTACCTCAAAGCCTGTTAGGAGGCTCGCACAGATTCAGTCAGTCCGCTTTTGGCGGACTGAACCTTCTTGACCACCGCACTCATAACAGTGCGGTGCTCTTCGTCGATGGAAGCGCCGCGAAGCGCTTCCAACAAGTTGTCCGATGCCTCTGGATGGACAGAGGCATCGGCAACAACTTCGCCCCTTGGCGAGGTTGCCTGACAGAATCCGGAACCACTGGAGGTTCCGACGCAGTATTCGGCTGGGGGCTAGGCTTGCTGCCCCCAGCGTTAGGGCCCAGGGGAGTCTTGCCCCTCGTGCACCCAGCGCCTGGAATGTCGCCTTGGGGCACCTCCGGAACCGTCTCCCCTTGGTTCAGTGCCCTTTGAGACAACACCTCGGCGTCGTCCGTGGGGCGGGGGGAGGAGGCGGTCGGGAGCGAATCTCTGTTCATATCCGACGGGCCCAAAGAATCATCCGAAGAAGATACGTCGATATGGCTCGGGATGGACTGCATAATCATGTTCGGCGTGATAAGAAGCAATAAAATAAAACATACCAAGAACTATTATGGTATCCGGATGAATTCTGACTTCGCTAGGGGCTTGTCCTGGGCAACCACTCATCGTCGCTAAAAGCGGCTGTTGTGGAAGCAGTCCGGAAGGAGGGTCCTTCCCTTCTTGGACCCTTGGCCTCCCGGAGGGGACGGCCTTCCTTTTCTTGTCTCCCCGACCGGGAGAACTTTCCTCTTCCTCCTCCTCGTTTTCGTGGGAGGAGTGCGCCTCGGTGTTTTGGACGATGAGTCGATATAACCTCTTGCCGGAGACCTTTCCTGGTCCCCGTGGCCTTCTTCTTGACCTTCTTCTCCGCCGCCTCATAAGGCGCCGGAACCAGCATCTCTGTTAGGAGAGCATCTGTTGGATTTTCGGGCATGGGTGCTGGACAATCGATCTGCTCCGATGTCGCAACCCAGTCCTGTTAAAAGGCGTGGAGGCTCAGATCCCTCACACGGTTATACTGGAGAAAAGAACATCTTATGAGATATAAAAGACTTACCGGATTGGTAGGGCGCTTTGCGCTGAGTCCGTCATCCTCGGTAAGAGGAGGAGGTACCTCGGTGCCCTTAAACAGCACCTTCCAGATGTCTTTGTGCACCGTGTTGAAGAGCTCTCGCGGCGTCTGGTGCTCAGCCGAGTCGAACTCCCACAAATTGAATTCCCGACTTTGACACGGGAGGATCCGGCGGAAGAGTATGACCTGGACAACGTTGACAAGCTTGATTTTCTTGCTTATCATATTCTTGATACATTTCTGTAGTCCGATCAGCTCCACCAATGAACCCCAGGACAGGCCCTTCTCTTTCCAGGAGGTGAGCCGCATGGGGATGTGTCGGTGTACTAGAGTAGGGGTACCCTAGTATCCCGTACTCGTGCCGCAGACGATTCTGACACCCAGGGCAGGGTTTGCTGGTCACCGCCAAGATCCTCCGTGGCTCCTTTGGAGCCATTCAAGAACAAAGTATTTGACTAAGAAGACAAGGCCCGGCAAGAGGAGCTTGCCGGAAGGCCATTTAAGGCATGCAGAAGACAAGGCCCGGCAAGAGGAGCTTGCGGGAAGGCTCAGGCGCGACAAGCCTCCGGACGCGACAAGGATTCGTAGCGGAAAAGGCGCTTGCGCGGCAAGCAACCTCACTCCATCTCCACTCCAGCTCATCCAACAACGTGTCGCCATGGGACCATTCCATGCGCAGCGTGTCAAGAGGTTGTGCAGCCCGGCGGAGAAGCAGCGATAAGCGGCCCGACAAGCTTGCCATCGTGGCGGCGGTGGCGCACTGACGGTCTCTGTTGCCTTTGTTTAGGCGACATAGAGCGGGCATTTATTGCTTTTGTCCCTTGCCGTCGAGTTAGGTATTTTGCACTATACCTTTGTTCAAGTAGGTGTACCAACTTCTGTTTTACATTTGTACCCTCATCTATGTTGCCACCGCCGAGACCCCTTGAGCATATAAAAGGAGGCCCATGTGCAGCGTAGAGGGGGTTCGGTTCATTCGACTCACTCGAGACCATATCACGCTCACGCTTAGGTTTTGTAGCTCGACGCCGGCTCCCTAGCAAGAACACAATACATCAAACAAGCAGCAGTAGGAGTTTTCTCTCCGGAGAGCTCCGAAGCTGGTTAAACTGCTCGTGTGCCTCGCCTCGATCCGCTCTTCGTGTGATCTCCGCCCCCCTCCGAACCACAAGGGGCCTGGTCCGCCGGCCCCATAGGTGTTCGTGGAGTGCGATCGACCTCCCGACATCTTTGGCGCGCCCGGTATGGGCGTCGAGGCCGTGTGAATCTGATCCGGCGTTCACGAGCGGCGTCCCAACATCTTCCTCAACATGCCACGAAGAAGAAGGCTTGGCGGCGGCGAAACCGTCCGCGTCGTATCCACCATCACCGCGACAAGCGGGTGGTGGGGCGGGCAGCGGAGGAAACGGCGCCCGACGAAGGAGTTCGTGGCGTCGCCAAGTCCAAGGACAAGGCCCGCAAACCTCGGCATCCGCGCATCCCCGCGCCCATCTCGGGGAGGCGGGACCAACAACGCCATGGCGTTCACAATGCCATACGTTCGTTGGATCGAGACCCTCAAAGGCCAGCATGCGGCGCCAACATCTTGTACAGTGAGATACGATCACACGGGCGGGGTGCTGCTCCTTCTAACGTAGTTAGAAGTCCGAGCATATCCGCTCCTCGCACCGTTCGCCAATGCCACCCACTACTCAGCGAAGCTCTGGCGAGAGCTCGGCTGCTCCTCGACTACCCTCCAACGACCGACAAGGTCGGCCAGTGGAAGGCCACTATCGAGCCTCATCGGCTTTGCCAGCAGCGGCAGCTCGCGGCAACCAACGCCATCATTGCGCGGCAAGGCGACAAAACACGAGCGGTGGCGGCAGGACTGTCGGAGGTGCAACTACCATGCACTCTCCGCCCGAAAACCAAGATCGCCGACTCACCGGATCCACCTCGGCGGCGACTCCACCGCGTCGTCGGATCCATGAGCTCGCCGCGATCAACGCCAAGTTCTTCATGAGCGACAACAAGAGGACGCCGAACTTCGCGCCAGCGCCGGAGAGAAGCGCGACGTCGGTCAAACAAAGCCTTGGGCCTTCTGTTGACATCGCAGCGCGAGGAGCGAGGCGACTTACCGTCTGCGGTAGGTTGCCCTGCGTTCACTCGTGAGCTGCGGCAAGTCGGTGGCCCAGCGGAAAAACTTCAAACCAGATGTGCCGGAGAAGTATGATGGCGGGGCGCATCCGTTGGAGTTTCTCGGCATCTACACCATCGCGGTGCAAGCTGCGGGGGAC
The DNA here is from genome assembly GCA_021605145.1 of Aegilops bicornis. Taxonomy (NCBI): domain Eukaryota; kingdom Viridiplantae; phylum Streptophyta; class Magnoliopsida; order Poales; family Poaceae; genus Aegilops; species Aegilops bicornis. The sequence goes on from CM038669.1 coordinate 292,930,278, forward strand.
GGGGCGACAAGATCCTCGCCAACTACTTCCGCTCGTGCTCAAGCCCAGCGTCGAGATCTTGGCTCATGCACTTGCGGACAGCTCCATATCCTCTTGGGCAGATCTATGCCATCGGTTTGTTGGCGCCTTCACGGTGGCCACAAGCCTCATGGCCAAGAGTGACCTTCATATGCTCGCCCGGAAGGAAGGAGAGTCCCTGCGCCAAGTTCATTGAGAGATTCAGCGTGTGCACTACAACATCCCGGATGTCCACCCTGCCGTGGTGATCGGCGCGTTTCATCGAGAACATGCGGAACCGCGGGATGAGGAGGAGATGGCGATGTGCAAAGTCAAGGATGTTAGTGAGGCTGTGCGCCTTGGCGGCGACAAGTGTGCCTTGTGAGGAAGGAGGAGACTCCCAAGAGAGAATGCACAAGCGAGGATCGGCGGTGAGGAGACCGCCCGGCAAAGAAGAGTCGTGGCGAGGCAACAGGAAGAAGAAAAGCAGAGAAGTGTTAGCTGTTGAGCAGTCCGACAGCGGAGGTGGCGACAAAACGCCAAGGCTGGTGGCTCCGGCAAGGAGGTTCTTCTTGGCGCCAACCACCGATCTGTGGCGGCCGCCGACAAGCGGGGACGGCTCCGGCAAGCAATCTGCAAGATCCACTGCACCAAGGGCCACGACCTCCGAGCTGCAAGAAGGTCGAGAAGCTTGTTGAGCAGCGAAGGCTGAAATCTGGCTGACACGACAAGGAGAAGGCCCAGGAAGGTGTTGGGGGAGCAAGCAAGAAACGTCCCGGCCGGGGAGGGCGCCGCAGCAAGGCCAAGCAGCGGCAAGGAGATAGACCTCCCCGCGGCTGCGACAAGGATGAAGATGATGACGACGACGAAGATATGGAAGACGACGACGCCGATGAGCAGGAGTTTCAGAAAGCCACGGAGGTCCTCTGCGTTGACGGAGGTGCTTCCCTGCATACTTCCACCGCCAACTCAAGCGGTGGATGCGGGAGGTCAATGCAGCGGAACCATCCGTAGAGTCACGCAAGCCTCTGAAGTGGTCCAGCACGCCTATCGTCTTTGATATTGAGGACCACCCTGATCGCATAACTGCGGTCGGGTGCTTGCCGATGTTGGTCTCACCAACCATCCGCAACCTCAAGGTCACCAAGATGCGAGTTGACGGTGGGGCCGGCTTGAATCTGATCTCCTCCGCGGTGATCCAGAAGCTTCAAATCCCTGACAGCGAGCTCGAAGATACTGGCACTTTCCAAGGAATCAATCCGGGAAGGAGCAAGCCGAAAGGGAAGATTACGTTGCCGGTAACATTTGGCAGCGAGCTGAACTTTAGGACTGAGAGGGTCACATTCGACGTTGCCGATTTCCCATTGCCTTACAATGGGATACTTGGCCGTCCAGCACTTGCCAAGTTCATGGCAGCCTCTCACTATGCCTACAACTTACTCAAGATGCCAGGCCCGATAAGTGTCATCTCTGTCCATGGCGACAAGAAGGATGCCCTTATCTGCGCCGACAAGATCTACCGGGATGCGGCAACGCGACAGATTTCCAAACACTTGCCGCTGAAGCTCTCGGGGGGAAGAAGACAAAGTCCAAGTCCGGCAAGAGCTCTGATGCCCACTCCGGCAAGCGCACCTCTTTGGAGTGTTGCGTTACCGTCGAGGACGCACCATCGAGCTCCAGCGGCAAGTGCAAGAAGAATATGGTAGCTCCGCCGAAGACCAAGAAGGTGCCCACCAAGGAGGACGGCACTGGTGGTACCTTCGCCATCAGTGCCTCTCTCGACCCTAAATAGGAAGGCGCGCTCGTTGCTTTCCTGCGGGCGAATGTCGACGTGTTTGCATGGCAACCGTCGACATCCCAGTGTTCAGGAAAGTGATTGAGCACCGCTGGCCGTTTAATCCTCATCGCGGCCCGTCAAGCAAAAAGTCGAGGAAGCAAGCGGTGGGCGCCAAGAATTCATAGCAGAAGAGATCAAGAAACTGGAAGCAGTAGGCCTTGTCAGAGGAGTGCTCCATCCTACGTGGTTGGCCAATCCTGTAGTCGTGCGCAAAGCAAATGGAAAATGGAGACTTTGTATTGACTTCACGGATGCTAATAAAGCTTGTCCCAAAGATCCATTTCCCTTACCGCGCATCGACCAGATTGTTGACTCCACGGCTGGATGTGATTTGCTTTTGTTTCTTGATGCATACTCAGGATATCATCAGATCTTCATGGCTGAAGAAGATGAGGAGAAGACCGCATTCATTACACCATGTGGCACATCTTGTTTCATACGGATGCCTTTCGGTTTGAAGAATGTTGGTTCAACATTTGCAAGGAGTAGTCCATGATGCTTTTGAGCCGCAAATGCAGAAATGTAGAAGCCTACATGGATGACATAGTGGTCAAAAGCAAGGACAAAGCAACTCTGGTTCAAGATTTGGGCCGAGACCTTTGCAAATCTGCGCAAGATCAACCTCAAGCTCAATCCCGAGAAGTGCGTGTTTGGAGTCCCTTCCGGCAAGCTTCTTGGGTTCTTCGTGTCTCGGCGAGGATTGAAGCCAATCCCGACAAGATCAAGGCCATTGAGCAGATTGAAGCACCAAAGCGCGTCAAGGATGTACGAAGACTTGCGGTTGCGTAGCTGCTCTCGACGCGTTTATTTCTAGAGTCTGCTTTGGCGCCCTGCCGTTTTCAAGATTTTGAAAAAGGCAGGTCCAATGAAATGGACTCGAGCGGAGGCTGCACTGCAGAGACTTAAAGAGATACCTGTCCTCCACTCCAACACTTGTCGCACCTAAACCACAAGAGAAGTTGTTGCTATATATAGCGACAACCAATCAAGTGGTTAGTGCTGCGTTAAATAGCGGAGAGGGAGGCGGATGACGAGCCCGACAACCACGGCAAGAAGCACATCCGGCGACAAGCGGGGGCTTCGCCCGACAAGCTCTGGTCCCGACAAGGACGAATCCAGCAGACGCATGAGCAGATGCGAGAAAAGGATGGTGCAGCGCCCAGTTTACTTTGTCGGTTCCCTCTGCGGGGGCTAGGTCAAGGTACTACGGTGTGCAGAAATTGCTTCGGCCTCCTCATGGCCTCGAGAAAGCTGCGCCATTACTTCCAAGCACATGAGATCACGATCGTCACTCGCTTTCCGCTCAAGAGGATCTGCAGAATCCGGAGGCAACAGGCAGGATTGTCGAGTGGGCCTTTGGGCTGTCAAGCTTTGGTCTCAAGTTTGAAAGCACTTCAACTATCCAAAGGAGAGCATTGGCAGAATTCATAGCAGAATGGACACCAACGCCAGATGAAGGGATTCCGGAGACGAGCATTCCCGTCAAGGAAGCAAGCAAAGAGTGGCTAATGTACTTTGATGGTGCCTTCTCGCTGCAAGGCGCCGGTGCCGGTGTACTGCTTATCGCACCCACCGGAGAGCACCTCAAGTACGTAGTCCAGATGCACTTTCCCAAGGAGCAAGCAACAAACAATACTGCAGAGTATGAAGGTTTTCTTGCCGGTCTCAGGATCGCCGTGGACCTTGGGATCAAAAAGCTTATCGTCAAGGGTGACTCGCAGCTTGTCGTCCGCCAAGTGAACAAAGATTATCAGAGTCCGTTGATGGAAGCCTACGTCGATGAAGTGAGGAAGCTAGAAGAGCACTTTGACGGCCTGCAAATGGAACATGTTCCAAGAGCTCAGAATGATATTGCAGACGGCCTGTCAAAGTGTGCTGCACTTAAGTTGCCTGTGGAACCATGGATTTTCGTGCTCAAGCTGACTCAACCAACCGTAACACCGTCAACTGGACAGAGCAAGAAGAGGAAGTTGCTCTCTGGTGACTACTTCAGCGAGCTTCCGAAGCCGCCCGCATGAAGGTCCCCAAGATCGACACCAACAGTCTTTGAGGCGATCTGCTCCAACAAGCCCGAGGTTTGTTTCGTTGAAGCGAGCGCTCCCGACAAGTTTACTCGGCAAGCTTGCCGGGGAGCATCAAGCTCGGCTGAGCCGCGAGTTCTTGCCGTAGAAGCTGATGTTCCCTTGGCAGCAGAATGTGCCTTTAGTCCTCGTTGTCGAGCCGCAAGCTCCGGCATGGGCGCGATCGATTGTCCTTTTCCTTGAGACGGAGAAATTCGAAGAGCAAGAAGAAGCGGAAAGAGTAGCCCGGCGGTCAAGTATGTACCAGTTTGTCGACACCATACTTTGCATGAAGAAGACTCAACGGTGTGAAATTGAAGTGTATTCCGGGAAGATGGGCGAAGTTGTTGGCGAGATACACGGAGGCATATGTGGTCACCACATTGGCGCAAGAGCACTTGCCGCAAAGCTTTCCGGCAAGGTTTCTTCCGCCGACAGCCCTCGAGGATGCAATCGCACAAGTAACCAAGTGTGAAGCGTGCGGTTCCATTCCAAGCAGATACACCAGCCGGCTCAAGCTCTCCAGACGATCCCTTTATCCACGGCCCTTTTCGGTGCGGGTGCTCGACATCCTCGGCCCTTTCCCCGAGCTGTCGGGGCTTTGAGTACTTATGCGTCGCCATCGACAAGTTCACAAAGTGGCGGAAGTGGAAGCGATGAAGAAGGTGGCGGCGCGGTCGTGATCAAGTTCTTGGTCGATTATGCGCCGTTTGAATCCCTAACAGGATCATCACCGACAACGGCACACAATTCTGAGTCGCACCTTCATGCGATCGTCCAAGATCTTGGCGCCAAGGTCTGCTTTATACATTGCTCACCCGAGAAGCAGCGGTCAAGCGAAAGGGCAAATCTTTGAAGTGCTGCGCGGGCTCAAGACCAGAACTTTCGGGCAGGCTGCACAAGTGCGGAAGAAACTGGATCGAGGAGCTGCCGGTGGTTCTTTGGTCGATCAGACGACGCCAAATCGAGCCATCGCCGACACCCTTTGCTCTAGTCTATGGAGCGAGGCAGTTCTCCCCACGGAACTCGTATACGGATCACCTCGAGTGCTCGCTTATGATGAGCTTGAGCAAGAGCAGCTGCGACAAGATGACGCTTTGCTCCTTGAGGGGGGTCGTCTTCAAAGCGGCCAGGCGAGCTGCTTGCTACCGACAAGCTTTGCGTCGCTACCATAGTCGCAAAGTTAGTGCGAAGCCTCGAGGAAGGCGACCTTGTTCTTGGTAGCGTCCGATCCGCCAAGAATTCAAACAAGTTGACGCCAAAGTGGGAAGGCCCTTATCGGGTGAAACGAGTCACTAGGCCTGGCGCTGTCCGCCTTGAGACCGAAGATGGCATTCCGGTGAGCAACTTATGGAACATTGAGCATCTTCGTAAGTTTTACCCATAAGGCGCGGTTGCCGGAACCTGTTCCGGCAACCACCTTTTGTACAAGTCTTGCCGCTGTTGCATGTAATCCTTTGTACAAAAGCGGCGCAGACCCCGTGCATCAGTAAAGCTCATGTGTTGCGCACAACTTGTCAAATTCATGCTTTCATCATTTTATTGCATGCTTTGGCTAATGCTTTGTGCAGCAACCACACCTGGTAAGCAAAATCGAGCCGCTGGGCTCCATAACTTTATGTTCTCTTATTTCTCTTTTCTTAAAGAAAGGAAGGCTCCCTCGCGCACAAGTTAACCAGGGGGAAGGAGAAGATAATACTATGGACCAAGCATCGCTCAAGGAAGTTTTGCCTTATCGGGAAGCAAGAGACAGAAAAGCTAAGTTGCCAAAGTTTGAGCAATCAATTTTTAAATTTTTAAGTTATCTTCCTCGAATGATAGTACTTTGTATGGAAAACCTGTGCGCAGAGGAACCAACTCGCATGAGCTAGTCGCCCTTACTTTGTTTGAGTCCGCTCAACAACTTAAGTGAGTTGCAGCTAGTCGCGACAAGGTTGCTTGTCGGAGGCGGCACTTGCCGGCAGTCTTGACGTTCGCACTCGGCGCTTCATGACAAAGGTGCCCGCACCGACAAGTCCCCCAAATGCGTAGGGCAGAAACGTACAAAGGAAGGAATCAAGTAGAGGAAATAACGTTGCATTGATTGCCTAAGATAGAGTATATTACAAAATAACGTGTCGCTGATCTAACAAAGTGTTCTAAACATGATCAGCAGCGACAAGGGAAAGATAAAATTGGCGGCCCTAGTCTCACGCGGTGCGCCATCAATCCGCTTGATCTTGTTCACCTTGTCCACAATGGGTGCGACAAGGGCTTTGAGCTCCTCCACGTTGGCATCTGGCGGCAAGGATCGAGGGCGCCGTTAAGGTTGAGGCCGGATTGCGGAAGGCCACCTTTATCAACACCTTCTCGAGGGCTCCTGCACAGATCTGGCGTGATTCCTCGGCGGATGCTTTGGGACCTCTTCCGGAGTCGGCTGGAGGCCCGTCACCACACCTTTGAAGAATAAACCGAGTTTGGCGCTGGGTGGAGATGCTCGTCGGAAGAGTATGCAAGGTCCGCCATCCCCAGCTCCATCATTTCGTTGTGGATATCGGCGGCGGTGTCCACAAGGCCTTGATCAACGCTCCACACTCTCCCTCAAAGGCGCTCACGAGTGGAGATAGCATTCGCTAGCAGCTCCTCCTTGGCCTTGATAGTCTCCAACAGGCCCACTTCCCGCTCTCTGGCGCCGTCCGGTCTGCGTCGAGTGGTCGGCTTCAGCTCAAGATCCGCCTTGGAATCCTTGGCGGCGTCGAGCTCCTTGCCCCTATCGGCGAGGCGATTCTGCAGCTTCGCCAAGAGTGTAAGCGTCCTTCTGGCGCCGTGCTTGGCGCGGCAAGCTCTTCGCCCGCTCTTCTTGAGGCTGGCCTCGGCTGTGCCACCTTCGCCTTCAACTCTTCCTTGGCGGCCTCGGCGGCTGCGGCAGCATCCTTCGCTTCCTTAAGCGCCCCGCCAAGTGACTCCTCACGCGCGGCAAGGTATTCTTCATGGCTGTCCAGGTTGACCTTCCGCTGCGCCCATTTCGCTTTCTGCGCGGAGAGCTTCTCGGCAGCCAGCCGCTGCTCCTCCTCATTGCGGCCTTCTCAAGGATGAAGGCCATGCGCTCTGCAAGTTGCCCAGCGCTTACGCTATGTCGCGGAGAGTTTCTTGGTTGGCGTTCGGAGCTCTTACGCATGCTTCTCCATGTCCGCTCCTTCCCTCGCGACAAGTGCTTCCGGGACTCCAACTTGGCTTGCCGGGCGGTAGAAGCGACAGCAGCTTCTTCGGCCATTGCTCCTCCTCAGACTTCGCCTTCTTGCTGCTTGGCGCGTCCACAGCGTCAGCCAGCGGGCGAGTAGCTTCGCCATCGAAGGTCTCTCCTTCGACCGGCGCCTGAGCTCGACTCCCGGGGAGTTTGATGAAGACACCCTCGCCCGGCCTTGGTAGGCGGCCAGGCTGAGGCTCCTCGAACTGGCCAGCTGCGGCGGGGAAGTCGGCTGTCGATTATGGCGCTGGCGCTCCTGCGGCCCTCGGGGCCGTCGGTCACGATCGCCCGACCCCTCGCCCGGCCTGCGTCGGCAGCCTCGGTGGCCTTCGCCATGCAGGCTCGTCGTGACGGCCTCTTCTTCCACAACAACGACCTCTTCTTCCACGGCAGCCTCGTCGGTGTTGCCGCGCGCTTCCTCCTCGCCGGCAGCCTCGACCTCCATCGGCTCTGCGTCAGACGAAGAAAGAGCAGTCAAGCAAATGTTCAAAAAGAGAAGCCCAAGGGAAATTTTCGTGTAAGGAAATTACCTGCAACGGGATCCGCAGCCATGGCCTCGACCAGCGGAGGGTCCTTTGGCGCTGTCCCTTGCAGGGGTAGCCTCCCTTGCGGAGTGGCCTCCCTTGTCGGAGGGCGCTCCCTTGCCGAGAATCCTCCCTTGGCGGCGTGGTGGCAGTGAGCGAGGATTCGGGGTGGCTTCGAGCCCTCGATGAGGCTGCTCTGCTCCTACACAAGCAAACAATAAGGTATCAACGAAGAAGGAGCACCCCTGCACACGATAGTAAAAAAACCCCCCTTTTACTTACCACAGGGGGCTGTCTTTGGGGCTGCTCTGAGGAAAGGTTGCCGGGTCCGGCAAGGGGGTCTTAGACGCCTCCTCTGTTGCCATGGGTGGATCGTCCTCAACGACGACCGCCGGGATCTTGGCCCTCTTCGACGCTCTCTGGGCTAGCGTCTTGAAAAGGAAAGCGTTCAGAACGAAGCAAATCAGATTCAAGATGAAGCAACAAAATTGAAGAAATACAAACACAATCTCAAAAGCTTACTCTTCATCTTCCTCCTCGGAGCTGAGCGCGGAGAAGTCAAACTCCGGCTCGCCTCCGGTGCGACGAGGCGGGGGAGTGGGCTCTCTTGGCCGCTTGGCGGGCGTCGGCGGTGGCACAGGAAGATCCGCCCGGTTGTCGCAGCGGTGTGAGGCGCTCAGCGGCAACATGGCTTGCCGCGGTAGAGCGCGTCGCGTGGCGCTGCTGCTGTGGGCCAGTCTGCCGCCCCGACTCGTCTCCGGCCTTGCGGAGACGCCTCTTCGGCGGAGCCGGGGGCTCCGCTGGTGGCAAGTCGCGGGGTGGTGGAGAAGAAGCGCCCTCGGCGGGTCCACTCGACCCGGCCTCGGGCTCGACAAGCTCGTCCTCGCCGGCGATCTCCCTTCGCTCGGCAAGGCTGGCCGCCTTCGCCGCGTCTGCCTCCTCCACGGTGTACCCGAAGGCTCCGGTGGCGGCGAGCTGCTGCCGCCTCCTCCAACCTAGTGGCATCTGGCGCCATCTCCTCGTCGGTGGTGTCACGGTGAGCCTTTTACGCTTTCGTCGGGCGGATCGGCACTTCTTCCAAGTCGTCGAAGAACTGCTGCACGACCTCGTCGGGAGGCTCCTGCCAGGTTGGAGCGATCCCATGGGAATCGCTGGCAACGGCATCATGGCGCGGATGCGGTCGGCGCCGAGTTATTGCACAATGGGGCGACCCCCTCGGCAACCTAAACCACTCGGGGTGATCGGGTCGTTCTTGAACAGCTCTAGCAAGATCGCATCCAGCTCCAAGACGGTGAAATTCCGATTCAGGCCAGGCGCAACCTCATGATGTACGCCGCATTTTGGAACTCCCAAGCAGGCCTCCTCCTCTCCTGCAAGGGAAGCGATCGTGGCGAAGGAAGTCTGCGCCAAGCTGCGCCTCTGATTGTTAGCCCGGCAAGCCCGAGGCGCAAAATCCGAGTCTGACTATCTTCAACCTAGCATCCTCTGGCGTAAGCTACTCCAATCTCTGCCGCACACTATTGGGGTTTGGCGCCTGCAGCGATGAAGGGCTGCGGGTTCTCCTCTCACGACCCAACACCAATTGGCTCTCCACTCCTCCCACTTGTTGCGGAACTCTCCTTCGAGATAGGCTTCTTTCTTGCCGATCCACGGAGACCCAAGCTATCCCTCCCAAGCGGCTCTCCTCTCTCTCGGCAGCACGAAGAAGTGGCGGAAGAGTGCCACATTTGGGTGGACTCCGACAAAGTTTTCGCAAAGGTGTGCGAAAACTGCCATGGTCAAGACAGCGTTGGGGGTGAAATCAAGGAGGCGGAGGCCATATGTGTTCATGATATCGCTTGAAGAACTTCGGAAAAGGCGGGCGAGCCTGCAATAGAAGAAAAGGGCAAAGAAGGGTACCCAGTTGGGGCGAATCGAAGCGTGGCGGAGAGTACCTTCGATGCGCGGATGCGCACGCGTCTCCGTCGACCAAAAGAGATAGAAGAGCTCCCACAGCTCCTTTGCGCCGGTGAGGAGAAGATGGCCCGCTCCTTGCAGCGCCTTGCGAAGCCGCTGCGCCTCGGCCGACAGACGCCCTTCTCCTTGTCGGCTTTGGAGCCATGGCGGGCGGCGGAGGAGGCCGACGGCGGTGGGTGTGCTTGTGGCGAAAGGGGCGGGCGCTGCTCTCTTCGCCTTTGGAGAAGAAGGGGAGCGGCGGTGGTTTTCTTGACAAGACAGCAATGGCGAAGTGGACGGCCTGCCCCTGTTTCCCCTGCTTATAAGGAGGGGGAGGGGGCGGACGTTCCGCTTTTCCTAATAAAGAAACCCCCACGACCACGCCCTAAATCTCTCGCGCAACGCCACGTTCGGTGCGTGCCGTTAGTGGGGGTTGTGGTGGATCCGGGGCGAGTTACGGCGTGATCGAGGCCGCGTGTGGCCGTGCACTGTCTTGGGCCTGGCCCGACAGTGCTCGGCACCGTGTCTGACCCGGGCAGGGGCTCTGTCGGTGTACTAGAGTAGGGGTACCCTAGTATCCCGTACTCGTGCCGCAGACGATTCTGACACCAGGCGAGGTTTGCACGGTCACCTTAAGATCCTCCGTGGCTCCTTTGGAGCCATTCAAGAACAAAGTATTTGACTAAGAAGACAAGGCCCGGCAAGAGGAGCTTTGGGAAGGCCATTTAAGGCATGCAGAAGACAAGGCCCCGGCAAGAGGAGCTTGCTGGGAAGGCTCGGAGCGCGACAAGCCTCCAGACGCGACAAGGATTCGACCGCGGCAAGCAACCTCTCTCCATCTCCGCTCCAGCTCATCCAACAACGTGTCGCCATGGGACCATTCCATGCGCGCGTGTCAAGAGGCTGTGCAGCCAGCGGAGAGCAGCGATAAGCAGCGCTGACAAGCTTGCCATCGTGGCGAGCGGTGGCGCTTTGACGGTCTCTGTTGCCTTTGTTTAGGCGACACAGACGGGCATTTATTGCTTTTGTCCCTTGCCGTCGAGTTAGGTATTTTGCACTTTACCTTTGTTCAAGTAGGTGTACCAACTTATGTTTTTACATTTGTACCCTCATCTATGTTGCCACCTGTCGGAGACCCCTTGAGCATATAAAAGGAGGCCCATGTGCAACGTAGAGGGGGTTCGGTTCATTCGACTCACTCGAGACCATATATGCTCAAGCTAGGTTTTGTAGCTCGCATCTCTCCCTAGCAAGAACACAATACATCAAACAAGCAGCAGTAGGAGTTTTCTCTCCGGAGAGCTCCGAAGCTGGGTAAACTGCTCGTGTGCCTCGCCTCGATCCGCTCTTCGTGCGATCTCCGCCCCCCTCCGAACCAAAAGGGGCCTGGTCCGCCGGCCCCATAGGTGTTCGTGGGTACAATGAGCCTCCCCGACAGGATGCCAGATCGAAATTCGGGGGTCGCCACCCAATTGGTGTCGCGCGGCTCGGTGATATAGAACCATCCCGATTGCCACCCCTTCACGTTCTCCACGTAGGAGCCTTCGAGCCAGGTGACGTTGGGCATTTTGCCCACCATGGCGCCTCCGCACTCCGCCTGCTGACCGACTACCACCTTTGGATTCACGTTGAAGGTCTTCAGCCATAGGCCGAAGTGGGGCTTGATGCGAACGAAGGCCTCGCACACGACGATAAACGCCGAGATGTTGAGGATGAAGTTAGGGGCCAGATCATGGAAGTTCAGCCCATAGTAAAACATAAGCCCGCGGACAAATGGATGGAGGGGAAATCCCAGTCCGCAGACGAAGTGGGTAAGAAATACTACCCTCTCATGGGGTTCTAGAGTAGGGACGATCTGCCCTGCTTCTGGGAGCCGGTGCGCGATGTATGCGGCTAGGTATCCGGCTCCCCAGAGCTTCGTAATGTCCTCCTCTGTAATGGAGGAGACCATCCACTTGCCCCCCGCTCCAGACATGCTTGGAATGGCTTTGCGGAGAGGATGAAAACTTGGGCGCTGGAGGTCGAGTGCGTATGAGTGGGCAGGAGAAGAGGAAGGTGTGGGTGAAAAAGATGAATCCTTGTCCCTTTATAAGGGCGGAAGAAACTATGCGCCTCCCCACCGCAGTAAACTCGCTTATTCCCCAAAGCGCCGTAATTGATGGGCGCGGTTGGGTTACCCACACCCATATTGATGAGAATCCCGTGATAAGGGGACACGATCTCTACTTCGACAAGACGTGCCAAGAAAACCGCCTCACAATATGTGCAGTAGCTGGTTGAGAAAAACGGGTCGAATAATGACCGGGCCGTGGCGTGATGTCATGCTGCAAAATGTGTCAGCAGATTAGATTTGTGGGATATTATACTCTCTACGGTGGTATGTGGAATTTATTTTGCAGAGCTGGACACGATCCTTGTGTTCGAAATCTTCTATGGAGTATTCGGAGGAAGAACCCGCCTTGCAATGCCGAAGACAATCTGCGCGCCGGACTCATCGGCATTGAAGCCTGGTTCGAGGGACTCTTGAGGAGTCTGGATTAGGGGTCCTCGGACTGCCGGACTATATACTTTGGCGGACTGTTGGACTATGAAGATACAAGATTGAAGACTTACGTCACGTGTCGAGAATGGGACTCTCCTTGGCGTGGAAGGCAAGCTTGGCAATTTGGATATGTAGATCTCCTCCTTGTAACCGACTACTGTGTAACCCTAGCCCCCTCCGATTATGCTGTATAAACCGGAGGGTTTAGTCCGTAGGGACAACAACAATCATAATCATAGGCTAGCTTCTAGGGTTTAGCCTCTACGATCTCGTGGTAGATCAACTCTTGTAATACTCATATCATCAAGATCAATCAAGCAGGAAGTAGGGTATTACCTCCATCGAGAGGGCCCGAACCTGGGTAAACATTGTGTCCCCCGCCTCCTGTTACCAGCCTTAGACACACACTTCGGGACCCCCTACCTGAGATCCACCGGTTTTGACACCGACATGCCGCCGCTGTTGATGCATTTTTCTTCCTACTAAATCTAGTGTGTTTTGTTTGCAGTGCCCAAAGTGCGAGGACCCAACAGGTTTCTGCGCCCTCGGCGAGATGCCACACTTCTTCCTTCTCATCCTAACACATAATTTTAAAACGCGCACAGTATGTTCCTAGAATCCTCTTTTCTATCCGGGAGGGTGGGGCTTTTTGAACATGTTGTCCACTAATTTGGAAATTTTGCTTGCTATATTTGGATAAAAGGTACTGGTAGCGTGGTCAACACTAACGTGAAGGAGGAAATTATTTCTAGATTTGGATAGGGAATACATTATGTTCTCATATTATTTTTCATTCATTGCATTCCTTGCTCTACCAGAACACATGTACTCAAGATGCTCGGCCTTGCCATAACTGAATACACCAGTTTAATGGTCACCTTGAAGACAAGCCATGGTTATAAGTTCCAAGTTGGGGTCATGAACCAAGAAGATCGTTGCTTTTTTTATGGCCGAACTTGGATAAACTTTCTCAAGTGTTACGGACTGAAAGTTGGCGCACGAATGTTGATGGAAATAGCAGAACCTGGTCTCATCTTCACTGTGATCTTCCACCCCGACGTCGTTCCAATTGTTCATCCATGTTAGTTTTGTATCTGATTCTTGCTTGTTGCCTCGATTACTTCTTAATCCACCTATCCTGTCTAACTAAACACAATTTAACTTTAGAAGTAGCAACGAATCTCTCACGAAGATGCTACTTCTAACTAATATTTCTTATAATTGGTGGCACGTGTAGGTTATTTCAAAGTTAAGCAGGCTACTTGTTTGTTATTCTATAAGAACTCGACTGTTACTGATGGCACTGAAGTTGACTGGGATGACATCCACAAGTTCCTACACTTTATTGATCGTCTTGAGGTCCTTGTGGGGCGTTTCAATGGTGGAAGGCCACATGGGATATGTGTGCCACTGCTGCACACGTTGAACAGGTCCAACTGTGTCGAGAAACTTATTGTACGAGCTGTTTTCTGTTCTATATGTTGTTCATAAACTCTTGCTTATACATAGTTTTACAGTTGTGATCTTCTTGAAACAGAAACTGCCCAGTTCTATTGTTCCTATACAGATGCCTGACCATGGTCGGGTCAAACTTGCGCTTGGTCACAACAATACAAAATGATGTTTATGTTGACCTACTCCACTCCCCTTGGAGGTGAAAAGATACTTATTCATGGGTGGTCCCAAATAATGAAGGCCCGTCCATCTTGGAGAATAGGACAGAAGGTTATGTTCATGTTTTTCCATGGCTCTAAAGCGAATACCCTGTTTATTGACCACATTGCGAGATGAAGCTGCTTTCAGAAGGTTGTGGATGCGCGGGGTGGCGCCTGGGCATTGTCCTAGGGCTTGGTGTCCTCACCCTTGGTTAACTATAGGCAAAGTAGCACTGTTCGAGGCATGCTTTTTACGGTTGAACCTGTATAAGTACTCATATTGCTTTCAGCTATGATTGTTAAGTGCCCCTGCTGGTTTTAGTTAAGGTTGTTAAGTACTCCTGCTGCTTTACAGTCTGTCATGTTTCTTCAGTCCTATCTTCCTCTAGCCGCCAAAACCAAACCAGCGCCAGCGGGGCCGCCTGCTTCCGCCTCCCACGGCTGGTTGCGCCTCAACGCACGCATCGCCGCCCCACCGTCTCCTAAATCGTTAACACCGACGTCTGAGGCCTCGTTGTTGTCCCCCGTGTGCTTTGGTGCACTCATCGCAGCGCCGCCCTCTCGCGTTGTCAGCATGGTCAACAAACAAGAGGAATCAGGAGAGGACTGTACGTGGAGAGGATGACAGTAGGGGCCCACCATGTCCATGGCCGTACGAAAGGAAGTTCCTCATTTTTTGTTATATATACTCCATTGTCAGCGTATATGATGAGGACATCAATACCATTGTTACACCCACAGCTCCTGCTGCTATACATAAAATGAAAGAAATCCCTAAACAATTCAACTGTGGGCTCCTCTTGAAGATAAGCCTCACAAAAGACTTGGAAATGATAGATGTTGGACACAGAGTTTGGACCGATGTCCTGAGGGTGAAGCTGAAAACTAGCAAGCACATCTAGGAAGAATTTTGAACTGGGAGGGCTTAAACCTCGACCCAGATAGTCAACAAAAACGACTACTTCTCCGTCCTTGGGTTCAGGAGGATTTTCCGGACCAGGGGCCCTCCAGTGGATGACCTCTTTCTTGCCTAAGGCACCAGTTGCGACACATATGTTCAACTGATCTTTCGTGACCTGGGAAGGAACCCAGTTGCATTCATAGACTTGTTTGGCCATCTCAATGGAAGACTGAAACATAGTTATTGCCGGTTTAGGATTTATAATGAGCAAGTATAAAGTGATGCAAGTTAAAGCAGAGGTGCACGCATATTTTTAAACCAAAGTATGACATTAATAAACCGGAGTCTGGTATTGCTAAAGCCGGAATCTCACGATGGAGAAGGTGCAAAGATAAATGAATCGGCGGTTTAAGAGAGGACTAATGGTACCTACCAGATTATCATCTTTTCAAAAGCTAAACCACCTATATTGGTATGAAAGGTACAGATCTAAGGTACCTAAGTGAAGGAAAAACAAGTTTCACAATTTGGCATGGTAATTTCAGATCTGCAGTGTGTTAGAAAATCAAAATATATTCTGACCTAAGGCGCAGGTGCTTAAGCAGTTTAGTAGTTCCAGATGAGTTTTTCTACCCAAAGCAGATGTTCTAATGAGGAAAAAAGAGTTTCAATTACTAAAGGCACTGGAAAATATCAGATCTGATTTGTCATTTGTACTACTACAGAGGAACAAGGAAGAACAGCTCCAAGAACTGCGAAGAACACTGAAACCCTAATGGTGGATCTAGAGCGATGAAAGGAAGAAGACTCACCAATGTCAAAAGAACAGCGGAGAGGTGCCGCGGCTTTCTGGTACAATCAGGTTGATGCAGCGGCCGTTGTTGAGGCAGATGCGAAGGTCGACGGCGGCGGCAGAGCTCGAAGGTTCGATCAGGCGCGAGGAAGAAGACGATGCAAAGAGGCACGAGGGGGAAAATGGAAAAGACCTCCTGGCCCTATTTATAAAGGCAAAGGGATAAGTGACAGGCGCGAAGATCGAGGAGCCCAAAATTGGATAGGAGGCAGAGCTGTCGCCTCGATTGTCGGAGGCTCATTAATAAGGGAGAGCTTTATGCAATTTTCAATAACAGATGACGTCATGGCGGTTTATTATGATCCTGGAAGATGACTTCATGGCGGTTTACAAGACTTATGCGTAAGTATTGAAGAAGAAATTTTCTCAAGTATTGAGGATTGACATGAACCAGTTCAAATCAATCTGGGGCCTAATGTTGGGGATATTGCTACTACGCGTAAACCGGCCAGAAGAGGTCGGGTTATCCCTATAATGAGTTATTATACTCTAAGACCGTGAAGACAAGGATGATGACGCTTTATGAGGGCCCAGGGCCCAAAGGCGGATTAACGCCTGTAGTCATAAACCGACCTTGATATGTATGCTTGTATTGTAAGGCATAAATAGTAGAGACCGGGCCGGACATGTTTATGAGACGGCCTCGGAACCCTGTAAACCGACGGGCGTCAACCCATGTATATAAGGGGACGACCCGGCGGCGGTTTAGGGACGACAGACAACAACTCGAGACTCAGGCAAAGCGTATTCGATCCCTGGTCATCGAAACCCTAGCAATTCCACAAACAACTGGATTAGGCTTTTACCTTCACCGCAAGGGGCCGAACCAGTATAAACTATCTGTGTCCCCTGTCCGCTTTAACCCCTTTAAGCTAACGCGTCGCGATGGCTCCACGACTAAGTCCTTTCTCTAGGACATCTACCGTGACAAAACCACGACAGACACCCTACCGCGTGTTTTCTGGGTCCTCCTCAGTCGTAGCGCCGAAGAAAGTAAATGAGTCGTCAAATCACGAAAGACCACCTTTCCCGCCGAGTACATAAGTGAAGCATGGTGGCTAGCTAGTTGGGCTAATGTGACCGATTAGCTAGGCCGCCGCCACATTTATTTTTCACCCCTTTTTTATCTCCTTGCAGTCTGGTAAATTTAAATATCCACCGCGGCGTTGCTCTGGTCTTTGGACATGGCAGGATTTTTAATTATTTTGATTGACGAGAGCAGGTGCGGCATGATTTTTAATTTTTTGATTGATGGGAGCAGGCGCGGCATCAATTAGTCACGATGACTCCGCCTGTAAAACCTACTGCTCCCTGATGTGAAAAGTCGTCGACTGGTGTTTCCCCATGGTGAAAACCAAAAGATTCACCCCGCTCCTCGGCTGGCTCCCTTCACCTTCCCATAGATTGCATTGCCTTTCAGCCGTTCCGCCCCCTTTGCTTCTCTCCCCATTGCTTCTACCTGGTTCCATGGTGGCGCAGCAGATCACGGAGTCTGAGGTGAGGCGCCTGACACAGGAGCTCCAGACCAAGGGTACGGAGCTCAGGGCCAAGGATGTGGAGCTCCGTGAGCTCAAGGAGGAGAGGAGTGCCATGCTCCTCCTTTATGTGCGGGAGTTCACGGAGCTTCAAAAGCGGCAAAGGCCCACCACAAAGATGCTCGTGAAGGAAATATGCCCTAGAGGCAATAATAAAGTTGTTATTTATATTTCCTTATATCATGATAAATGTTTATTATTCATGCTAGAATTGTATTAACCGGAAACATAGTACATGTGTGAATACATAGACAAATAGAGTGTCCCTAGTATGCCTCTACTTGACTAGCTCGTTTATCAAAGATGGTTATGTTTCCTAACCATAGAAATGTATTGTCATTTGATAAATGAGATCACATCATTAGGAGAATGATGTGATGGAAAATACCCATTCGTTAGCTTACCATTATGATCGTTACAGTTTCATTGCTACTGCTTTCTTCATGACTTATACATGTTCCTCAGACTATGCGATTATGCAACTCCCAAATACCGGAGGAACACTTAGTGTGCTATCAAACGTCACAACTTAACTGGGTGATTATCAAGATGCTCTGCAGGTGTCTTTGATGGTGTTTATTGAGTTGGCATAGATCGAGATTAGGATTTGTCACTCCGAGTATCGAAGAGGTATCTCTAGGCCCTCTCGGTAATGCACATACTATATGCCTTGCAAGCAATGTGACTAATGAGTTAGTTGCGGGATGATGTATTACGGAACGAGTAAAGAGACTTGCCAGTAATGAGATTGAACTAGGTATAAGGATACCGACGATCGAATCTCGGGCAAGTAACATGCCGATGACAAAGGGAACAACGTATGTTGTTATGCGGTTTGGCCGATAAAGATCTTCGTAGAATATGTAGGAGCCAATATGAGCATCTAGGTTCCGCTATTGGTTATTGACCGGAGATGTGTCTCGGTCATGTCTACATAGTTCTCGAACCCGTAGGGTCCGCACGCTTAACGTTCGATGACGATTTGTATTATGAGTTTATGTGATTTGATGACCGAAGGTTGTTCGAAGTCCCAGATGAGATCACGGATGTGATGAGGAGTCTCGAAATGGTCGAGACATAAAGATTGATATATTGGAAGGTTATATTCGGACACCAGAATGGTTTCGAAGTGTATCGGGTATTTTCCGGAGTACCGGGGGGTTACCGGAACCCCCCGGGGGGTTAATGGGCCTTCATGGGCCCTAGTGGAAGAGAGGAGGCAGCAGCCAGGAGGAGGCAGCAGCCAGGACCAAATTGGACTAGGGGTTGGGGGGCGACCCCCCTTTCCTTTCTCTCCTCCTCCTCTTTCCCCCTTCTCCTTGTAGGAATAGGAAAGTGGGGGGGTGAATCCTACTTCGAGGAGGACCCCCCCTTGGGCGCGCCACACCTGGCCGGCCTCCTCCTCCCTCCCTCCTTTATATACGGGAGGAGGGGGCACCCCATAGACACACAAGTTGATCTTTTAGCCGTGTGCGGTGCCCCCTCCACAGAAACACATCTCGGTCATATCGTCGTAGTGCTTAGGCGAAGCCCTGCGCCGGTAAGTTCATCATCACTGTCACCACGCTGCTGAAGAAACTCTCCCTCGGCCTCAACTGGATCAAGAGTCGAGGGACATCACCGAGCTGAACGTCTGCAGATCGCGGAGGTGCCATGCGTTCGGTACTTGGATCGGTTGGATTGCGAAGACGTTCGACTACATCAACCGCGTTACTTAACGCTTCCGCTTTCGGTCTACGAGGGTACATGGACACACTCTCCCCGCTCGTTGCTATGCTTCTCCTAGATAGATCTTGCGTGATCGTAGGAATTTTTTTTGAAATACTAAGTTCCCCAATAGTGGCATCCGAGCCAGGTCTATGCGTAGATGTTATATGCAAGAGTAGAACACAAAGAGTTGTGGGCAATAATAGTCATACTGCTTACCAGCATGTCATACTTTGGTTCGGCGGTATTGTTGGATAAAGCGGCCCAGACCGACATTACATGACTGCATTCATGATACTGGTTCTACCGCCGTGCTTCGCACACAGGTGGCCAGTGGGTGTCTGTTTCTCCAACTTTAGTTGAATCGAGTGTGACTACGCCCGGTCCTTTTTGAAGGTTAAAACAACACACTTGACGAAAAATCGTTGTGGTTTTGATGCGTAGGTAAGAACGGTTCTTGCTAAGCCCGTAGCAGCCACGTAAAACTTGCAACAACAAAGTAGAGGACGTCTAACTTGTTTTTGCAGGGCTTGTTGTGATGTGATATGGTCAAAACGTGATGATATATAAATTGTTGCATGAGATGATCATGTTTTGTAACATTATCGAAGCTGGCAGGAGCCATATGGTTGTCGCTTTATTGTATGAAATGCAATCGCCATGTAATTGCTTTACTTTATCACTAAATGGTAGCGATAGTCGTAGAAGCAATAGTTGGCGAGACGACAACGATGCTTCGATGGAGATCAAGGTGTAAAGCTGGTGACGATGGTGATCATGATGGTGCTTTGGAGATGGAGATCAAAGGCACAAGATGATGATGGCCATATCATATCCCTTGTATTGATTGCATGTGATGTTTATCCTTTATGCATCTTATTTTTCTTAGTACGGTGGTAGCATTATAAGATGATCTCTCACTAAATTTCAATGTACAAGTGTTCTCCCTGAGTATGCACCGTTGCGACAGTTCATCGTGCCAAGACACCACATGATGATCGGGTGTGATAAGCTCTATGTTCACATACAATGGGTGCAAGCCAGTTTTGCACACGCGGAATACTCAGGTTAAACTTGACGGGCCTAGCATATGCAGATATGGCCTCGGAACACTTAGACCGAAAGGTCGAGTGTGAATCATATAGTAGATATGATCAACATAGTGATGTTCACCATTTAAAACTACTCCATCTCACGTGATGATCGGACATGGTTTAGTAGATTTGGATCACGTGATCACTTAGATGATTAGAGGGATGTCTATCTAAGTGGGAGTTCTTAAGTAATATGATCATGAACTTAGTACCTGATAGTATTTTGCATGTCTATGTTGTTGTAGATAAATGGCCCGTGCTACTGTTCTGTTGAATTTTAATGCATTCCTAGAGAAAGCTAAGTTGAAAGATGATGGTAGCAACTACACGGACTGGGTCCGTAACTTGAGGATTACCCTCATTGCTGCACAGAAGAATTACGTCCTAGAAGCACCGCTAGGTGCAAGACTTCCTTCTGAGAACAGCAGCGGACGTTATGAACGCCTCGCGAGCAAAGTCGATGACTACTCGATAGTTTAGTGTGTCATGCTTTACGGCTTAGAACCGGGACTTCAACGACGTTTTGAACATCATGGAGCATATGAGATGTTCCAGGAGATTTCAAGAAAATGCCGGATTGAGAGAAAGCGAAGTCTCCAATAAGTTCTCTGCTTTGTAAAATGGAGGAGAATAGTTACGTCGGTGAACATATACTCAAAATGTCTGGGTACCACAATCACTTGACTCAAATGGGAGTTAATCTTCCGGTTGATAGTGTCATTGACAGAGTTCTTCAATCACTGCCACCAAGCTACAAAAGCTTCGTGATGAACTATAATATGCAAGGGATGGATAAGAAAATTCCTGAGCTCTTCGCGATACTAAAGGCTGCGGAGGTAGAAATCAAGAAGAAGCATCAAGTGTTGATGGTTAACAAGACCACTAGTTTCAAGAAGAAGGCCAAAGGGAAGAAGGGGAACTTCAAGAAGAACGGCAAGCAAGCTGCTGCTCAAGTGAAGAAGCCCAAGTCTGGATCTAATCCACGAGGCCGAGTGCTTCTCTTGCAAAGGGACTGGTCACTGGAAGCGGAACTGCCCCAAGTATTTGGCGGACAAGAAGGATGGCAAAGTGAAAGGTATATTTGATATACATGTTATTGATGTGTACCTTACTAATGCTCGTAGTAATGCCTGGGTATTCGATCTTTGGTTACATTGCTCATATTTGCAACTCAAAGCAGGGCTCTGATTAAGCGAAGATTGGCTAAGGACGAGGTGACGATCTGGCGTGGGAAATGGTTCCAAAGTCGATGTGATCATCGTCGGCACGCTACCTCTACATCTACCTTCGGGATTAGTTTTAGACCTGAATAATTGTTATTTGGTGCCAGCATTAAGCATAAACATTATATCTGGATCTTGTTTGATGCGAGACGGTTATTCATTTAAATCAGAGAATAATGGTTGTTCTATTTATATGAGTAATATCTTTTATGGTCATGCACCCTTGATGAGTGGTCTATTTTTATTGAATCTCGATAGTAGTGATACACATATTCATAGTATTGAAGCCAAAAGATATAAATTTAATAATGATAGTGCAACTTATTTGTGGCTTCGCCGTTTTGGTCATATTGGTGTAAAGCGCATGAAGAAACTCCATGCTGATGGGCTTTTGGAATCACTTGATTATGAATCACTTGATACTTGCGAACCATGCCTCATGGGCAAGATGACTAAGACTCTATTCTTCGAAACAATGGAGCGAGCAACAGACTTGTTGAAAATAATACATACAGATGTATGCGTTCCAATGAGTGTTGAGGCTCGCGGCAGGTATCGTTATTTTCTGACCTTCATAGATGATTTAAGCAGATATGGGTATATCTACTTGATGAAACATAAGTCTGAAACATTTGAAAAGTTCAAAGAATTTCATAATGAAGTGAAAAATCATCGTAACAAGAAAATAAAGTTTCTACATCTAATAGTGGAGGTGAATATTTGAGTTATGAGTTTGGTCTTTATTTGAAACAATGCGGAATAGTTTCGCAATTCACGCCACCCGGAACACCACAGCGTAATGGTGTGTCCGAACGTCATAACCGCACTTTATTAGATATGGTGTGATCTATGA
The DNA here is from genome assembly GCA_021605145.1 of Aegilops bicornis. NCBI lineage: Eukaryota > Viridiplantae > Streptophyta > Magnoliopsida > Poales > Poaceae > Aegilops > Aegilops bicornis. The sequence goes on from CM038669.1 coordinate 292,952,220, forward strand.
TGTCTCTTACTGATTTACCGCTATCGTTTTGGGGTTATGCTTTAGAGACGGTTGCATTCACGTTAAATAAGGCACCATCTAAATCCGTTGAGATGACACCATATGAACTGTGGTTTGGCAAGAAACTAAAGTTGCCGTTTCTTAAAGTTTGGGGCTGTGATGCTTATGTGAAAAAGCTTCAACCTGATAAGCTCGAAGCCAAATCGGAGAAATGTGTCTTCATAGGATACCCAAAGGAAACTGTTGGGTACACCTTCTATCACAGACCCGAAGGCAAGATATTCGTTGCTAAGAATGGATCCTTTATAGAGAAGGAGTTTCTCTCGAAAGAAGTGAGTGGGAGGAAAGTAGAACTTGATGAGTTAATTGTACCTGCTCCCTTATTGGAAAGTAGTTCATCACAGAAATCAATTTGAGTGATTCCTACACCAATCAGTGAGGAAGCTAATGGTGATGATCATGAAGCTTCTGATCAAGTTACTACCGAACCTCGTAGGTCAACCAGAGTAAGATCCGCACCAGAGTGGTACGGTAATCATGTTCTGGGCGTCATGTTACTTGACCATGATGAACCTACGAACTATGAGGAAGCGATGATGAGCCCAGATTCCGCAAAATGGCTTGAGGCCATGAAATCTGAGATGGGATCCATGTATGAGAACAAAGTGTGGACTTTGGTTGACTTGCCCGATGATCGGCAAGCAATAGAAAATAAATGGATCTTCAAAAAGAAGGCCGACGCTGACGGTAATCAAGTATCGTATACAAAGCTCGACTTGTTGCAAAAGGTTTTCGACAAGTTCAAGGAGTTGGCTACAATGAGACTTTCTCACCCGTAGCGATGCTTAAATTTGTCCGAATCATGTTAGCAATTGCCGCATTTTATGATTATGAAATTTGGCAAATGGAGGTCAAAACTGCATTCCTGAATGGATTTCTAGAAGAAGAGTGGTATATGATGCAACCAGAGGGTTTTGTCGATCCAAAGGGTGCTAACAAAGTGTGCGAGCTCCAACAATCCATTTATGGACTGGTGCAAGCCTCTCGGAGTTGGAATAAACATTTTGATAGTGTGATCAAAGTATATGGTTTTATACAGACTTTTGGAGAAGCCTGTATTTACAAGAAAGTGAGTCAGAGCTCTGTAGCATTTCTAATATTATATGTGGATGACATATTGTTGGTAGGAAATGACCTCGGTGAATAAGAGTTTTTCTACGAAAGACCTCGGTGAAGCTGCTTACATATTGGGCATCAAGATCTATAGAGATAGATCGAGACGCTTAATTGGACTTTCACAAAGCACATACCTTGATAGGATTTTGAAGAAGTTCAAAATGGGTCAGTCAAAGAAAGGGTTCTTGCCTGTGTTACAAGGTTTGAAGTTGAGTGAGACTCAATGCCCGACCACTGCAGAAGATAAAGATAAAATGAAAGTCATTCCCTATGCTCAGCCATAGGTTCTATCATGTATTCAATGTTGTGTACCGGACACTGATGTGTGCCGTGCTATAAGTATAGTAGGGAGGTACCAAAGTAATCCAGAGTGGATCATCGCACAACGCTCAAGAACTCCTGAAATACGAAAAGGACTAAGGATATGTTTCTCGTTTATGGAGGTGACAAAGAGCTCGTGCGTAAATGGTTACGTCGATGCAAGCTTTGACAACGATCCAAATGACTCTAAGTCACAAACCAGATACGTATTTATATTGAATGGTGGAGCTGTCGGTTGGTGCAGTTCCAAAGCGAGCGTTGTGGCGGGATCTACGTGCAAGCGGATTACATAGCTGCTTCGATAGCAGCAAATGAAGGATTCTGGATGAATGAGTTCATATCCGATCTAGGTGTCATACCTAGTGCATCTGGTCCAATGAAAATCTTTTGTGACAATACTGGTGCAATTGCCTTGGCAAAGGAATCCAGATTTCACTAGAAAACCAAGCACATCAAGAGACGCTTTAATTCCATCCGTCATCAAGTGTCGGAAGGGGACATAGAGATTTGCAAGATATATACGGATCTGAATGTTGCAGACCCGTTGACTAAGCTTCTCTCACGAGCAAAACATGATCAGCACCAAGACTCCATGGGTGTTAGAATCATTACTTTGTAATCTAGATTATTGACTCTAGTGCAAGTGGGAGACTAAAGGAAATATGCCCTAGAGGCAATAATAAAGTTGTTATTTATATTTCCTTATATCATGATAAATGTTTTCTATTCATGCTAGAATTGTATTAACCGGAAACATAGTACATGTGTGAATACATAGACAAACAGAGTGTCCCTAGTATGCCTCTACTTGACTAGCTCGTTTATCAAAGATGGTTATGTTTCCTAACCATAGACATGTGTTGTCATTTGATAAACGAGATCACATCATTAGGAGAATGATGTGATGGACAAGACACATTCGTTAGCTTAGCATTATGATCGTTACAGTTTCATTGCTACTCCTTTGTTCATGACTTATACATGTTCCTCAGAATATGAGATTATGCAACTCCCGAATACCGTAGGAACACTTAGTGTGCTATAAAATGTCACAACGTAACTGGGTGATTATAAATATGCTCTACAGGTGTCTCCGATGGTGTTTGTTGAGTTGGCATAGATCGAGATTAGGATTTGTCACTCCGAGTATCGGAGAGGTATCCCTCGGCCCTCTTGGTAATGCACATCACTATAAGCCTTGCAAGCAATGTGACTAATGAGTTAGTTGCGGGATGATGTATTACGAAATGAGTAAATAGACTTGCCGGTAACGAGATTGAACTAGGTATAAGGATACCGACGATTGAATCTCGGGCAAGTAACATACCGATGACAAGGGAACAATGTATGTTGTTATGCGGTTTGGCCGATAAAGATCTTCGTACAATATGTAGGAGCCAATATGAGCATCCAGGTTCCGCTATTGGTTATTGACCGGAGATGTGTCTCGGTCATGTCTACATAATTCTCGAACCCGTAGGGTCCGCATGCTTAACGTTCGAATTTGTATTATGAGTTTATGTGATTTGTTGATCGAAGGTTGTTTGGAATTCTGGATGAGATCACGGACATGACGAGGAGTCTCGAAATGGCCGAGACATAAAGATTGATATATTGGAAGGTTATATTCGGACACCGGAATGGTTCAGAAGTGTATCGGGTATTTTCTGGAGTACCGGGGGGGTTATTGGAATCCCCCCGGGGGGTTAATGGGCCTTCATGGGCCCTAGTGGAAGAGAGGAGGCAGCAGCCAGGAGGAGGCACCCCCCCCAAGCCCAAACCGAATTGGACTAGGGGTTGGGGGCGACCCCCCTTTCCTTTCTCTCCTCCTCCTCTTCCCCCTTCTCCTTGTAGGAATAGGAAGGGGGCGAATCCTACTTGGAGTAGGACTCCCCCCTTGGGCGCGCCACACCTAGCCGGCCTCCTCCTCCCTCCCTCCTTTATATACGGGGGAGGGGCACCCCATAGACACACAAGTTGATCTTTTATCCGTGTGCGGTGCCCCCTCCACAGAAACACACCTCAGTCATATTGTCGTAGTGCTTAGGCGAAGCCCTGCGCCGGTAACTTCATCATCACCGTACCAGGCCGTCGTGCTAACGAAACTCTCCCTTGGCCTCAACTGGATCAAGAGTTCGAGGGACGTCACCGAGCTAAACGTGTGCAGATCGCAGAGGTGTCGTATGCGTCGGTACTTGGATCGGCTGGATCGTGAAGACGTTCGACTACTTCAACGCGTTACTTCACGCTTCCGCTTTCGGTCTCACGAGTGCGTGGACACACTCCCCGCTCATTGCTATGCTTCTCCTAGATAGATCTTGCATGATCGTAGGAAGTTTCTTTGAAATACTACGTTCCCCAACAGCTCGAGGCGTCAGCGGCGTTGCTGCAGAAAGCGGGAGATACGATAGGCCATCAGGCGAGCCACCGAGCCTTGGCGGGCCGATCGTGACGAGGTCCAGGATTGCCTCAGCCACTTGGTGGACCATGTTTCCATGCATGTGTAGCGGCTGCGTGATGCCTACCGTCGTGCCTGCGCAACCATGTTGGACGTCTGGCTAAACCCTTTCGACCACCCCGTCGACTTCAACGAGTTGCGGCTTCCTGACCTGGTCTCCTTCTTCACCTATATCTCCGAGGAGCTGAGCCGTCTCCGTGCAATGGTGGGGGTGGAGCTGGACAAGGAGGGGTTGCGGGCTGCCGTCACCGTTGTCGGGCGAATCCTCTCGGGGCTCCGTCACCGGAATCCATTCGTGCCATTGCACACCGTCTTTGACGAGCTAGCTCCCGTCGAGCGGGAGCGGGCTCTGTGGATGGTTGCACCCTGCATCACCAATGTCATGCGCCTCAAGAAGCAGAGGGACTTCGGTGGTGTTTTGGCGTCCTCTGCATGGGCATGTCCATGTCTCGGCGCAACATGACCGTTGGATCAAACTCGGGCCAGTGCAGATCGATCCATGTAGCACAAAGCGTGTGGGTGTGTTTGGTTGCATTCTCATCTCAATATAGTTGTTCCCTCTTCATGCATGCTCATCTTAGCACCCCTCTTCATGCATGCTCCTAGTGTATTTGTGTTAACCTACTAGTGTGGACTCGTGCACCCTTCATGCACTCTGCCAAACACCCAAAAGTAGGTTGAGAAGGGAACTTTTGCTGCCATCCCGTGCACCTTCATACACCCTGCCTAACACTCATTCGTGCTTCATATGGTTCATGTTCCGTCGAGTACTATAGCACCGTACTCTCCGTGTGCTGTAGACCTAGTTCTGTTAACATTGATCTCACCGTTCATTCTCGACCGGACAGTCAAAAAAGGGGTACTATGTTACATTACTGTTCATATAGTTGACATGCACACAACATCATTTGTTATCGTCATATCTTACTACACTAGCAACAAGATTATGTAGTACTGACGTATGAACCATCGCACATGCCTAGTAGTAGGAGCACTGTGTAAGTTCAACTGGCTGCCGTGTTTGGCACTCCATCGTAAGAGTGGAAACGCTTGTTGTAATCATTTTTAGAAAAATAGTGGACACGCTCTACCGATGCGGATCCTCCTCGACGATCGTCGGGAACCTTGCTACTCACTTTCGCGACGTGTGGGACAGCCGGCATCGGGTCCACTAGCCATGCACTAAATTACTCTGTCGAGAGTGCCCAATCGCACGGTAGACTACCCCGATCGAAGAGCGCCCTTGATAATGCCCAATGAGCCGTCAAATCACAAAACCCCCTCCTTTCCAGCAGTAAGTTGGACGGACGAAGCAACCATCATTTCACTCTTCTCCCTCAGTTTCCTCTCTTGAAGAAAACTCCAACTCGCTTCTCCCTCATCTTGTTCCTCGTTTCTTCAAGAAAACCCCGACCTGCTTCTGCCATTGTTCTTCTCTCCCAAAGAAGGAAAGATGAGCGCATCAATGGTGTTGATTCTAGCCAAGGCCCGGTCTTGCAACCCCGAGACTGATCCTATAACTCCCTCTCTGTTCTTCTTTTGTGTTTGTGATTATGGTTTCTTTTCTTTTATTTCTATTTGACAGTTTCTTGATGAACGCTGGAGCACCGGCCAAAGTGATGTCTATGGCTCTGGCCAAAACCGTCGATGCTCATGGTACGAAGAAGCGCAAGCACACCGCCGAGACTACCGTAGACAAGCTCAAGGCCATCGCCCTGTCCAAGGCCCCCTCTCCCAGATCCCTCATTAAGCAAGTCTAGGTAATATCTCTTCTTGATTATCTTTTTCTTAATCTTGATCGTGTTTTTTCATCTAACACGCAGTACTAGTAGTACAACTTTTTGGGTGATCTTGCATGTGATTTTTGTGTGCCAAATGACGATTCTAAATTCCTCTTTTGACCAAAACATACGAGAGGTTGACACTGATTTCTTATACATTACTTTCAACTACTTTATGAACATCAATGCTACCTTTGAAGAGAGTATATTTGCCTCGGTAACTTGTGTTATGGATATTGCAAATAATCCCTCTGCTCTCATGCCTTTGAAGACATGTTCTAGTGTCTTTGTTCACTCATTTATGTGCGTATATGTAGTCTTATATGTAGTAAAATATTAAAAATCATCTTATATTTGTGAACGGAGGTAGTAATAAAATATTTGGTTTCAGTTTGAATTAGAACCAGGTCCGTGGTGGAGATGAAGTTCTCAAAGTCATGCCGCGTGAACTGGAAGACCTGAGGATGAGTTCTACAACAATTTCCTAGTTGTGCCTTCGATTACGAAGGGTGTGGTTCTTGTAAAGTTTCCCAACAAATCTGATGCGGACTGTCTTCATCGTCATGTTTATGAGTGGAAAGACCACTCTGTTAGGTTCTCCAAGGTTGACGAGATGGTTGTTGGAGAACGCAGTAATTTCAAAATATTTCCTTCGATCACGCAAGATCTATGTGATGCATAGCTACGAGCGGGAGAGTGTTGTCCATGTACCCTCGTAGACTGTAAGCGGAAGTGTCAAGTGATGCGGTTGATGTAGTCGAACGTCTTCGTGGTCCAACCGATCAAGTACCGAATGCACGGCACCTCCGCGATCTGCACACGTTCAGCTCGGTGACATACCTTGTACTCTTGATCTAGCTGAGGCCGAGGGATAGTTCCGTCAGCACGAGGGCGTGGTGACGGTGTTGAAGAAGTTACCAACGCAGGGCTTCGCCTAAGCACTACAACGATATGACCAAGGTGGAATTCCGTGGAGGGGGGCATCGCACACGGCTAAACAATCTCAACTTTTTTGTTCCAGGGGTGCCCCTTGGCCACATATATAAAGGAGCAAGGGGAGGAGGCCAGCGGCCTCATAGGGTGCGCCCCAAGGGGGGAATCCTACTCCTACTAGGAGTAGGTTCCCCCTTTCCTAGTCCAACTAGGAGGGGAAGGATATAGGAGGAGGGGAGAAGGAAAGAGGGGGCCAGCCCCCAAAGCCCTAAACCAATTCGGTTTGGGCCTAGGGGGGCGCACCCCACACTTCCTTTCTGCCCTCTATTTCCACTAAGACCCATTGACCTCCCAGGGGGTTCCGGTAACCTCTCGGTACTCCGATATTTATCTGGTGACCCCCGGGACTCATCTGGTGTCCGAATAACATCGTCCAATATATCAATCTTTATGTCTCGACCATTTCGAGACTCCTCGTCATGTCCGTGATCACATCTGGGACTCCAAACTACCTTCGGTACATCAAAACACATAAACTCATAATACCGATTGTCATCGAACGTTAAGCGTGCGGACCCTACGGGTTCGAGAACTATGTAGACATGACCGAGACTCATCTCCGGTCAATAACCAATAGCGGAACCTAGATGCTCATATTGGTTCCCACATACGAAGATCTTTATCGGTCAAACCGCATAACAACATACGTTGTTCCCTTTGTCATCGGTATGTTACTTGCCCGAGATTCGATAGTTGCTATCTCAATACCTAGTTCAATCTCGTCACCAGCAAGTCTCTTTACTCGTTCCGTAATGCATCATCCTGTAGCTAACTCATTAGTCACATTGCTTGCAAGGCTTATAGTGATTTGCTTTACCGAGAGGGCCCAGAGATACCTCTCCAACAATCGGAGTGACAAATCCTAATCTTGATCTATGCCAACTCAACAAACACCATCAGAGACACCTGTAGAGCATTTTTATGATCACCCAGTTACTTTGTGATGTTTGATAGCACACAAGGTGTTCCTCCGGTATTCGTGAGTTGCATAATCTCATAGTCATAGGAACATGTATAAGTCATGAAGAAAACAATAGCAACAAACTAAACGATCAAGTGCTAATGCTAACGGAATGGGTCATGTCAATCACATCATTCTCTAATGATGTGATTCCGTTCATCAAATGACAACTCATGTCTATGGCTAGGAAACTTAACCATCTTTGATTAACGAGCTAGTCAGGTAGAGGCATACTAGTGACACTATGTTTGTCTATGTATTCACACATTTACTAAGTTTCCGGTTAATACAATTCTAGCATGAATAATAAACATTTATCATGATATAAGGAAATAAACAATAACTTTATTATTGCCTCTAGGGCATATTTCCTTCAGTCTTCCACTTGCACTAGAGTCAATAATCTAGTTCACATCGTCATGTGATTTAACACTAATAGTTCACATCTTTATGTGATTAGTTCACATCACCATGTGACCAACACCCAAAGGGTTTACTAGAGTCAATAATCTAGTTCACATTGCTATGTGATTAACACCCAAAGAGTACTAAGGTGTGATCATGTTTTGCTTATGAGAGAAGTTTAGTCAACGGGCCTGACACATTCAGATCCGTATGTATTTTGCAAATTTCTATGTCAACAATGCTTTGCATGGTGCTACTCTAGCTAATTGCTCCCACTTTCAATATGCATCCAGATTGAGACACTAAGACATCCAGATTAGTGTCAAAGCTTGCATCGACGTAACTCTTTACGACGAACTCTTTATCACCTCCATAACCGAGAAATATTTCCTTAGTCCTCTTAGGTACCTAAGGATAATTTTGACCGTTGTACAGTGATCTACTCTTAGATCACTATTGTACCCCCTTGCCAAACTCATGGCAAGGTACACAATAGGTCTGGTGTACAGCATGGCATACTTTATAGATCCTATGACTGAGGCATACGGAATGACTTTCATTCTCTCTATCTTCTGCCGTGGTCGGGCTTTGAGTTTTTACTCAACTTCACAACTTGCAACACAGGCAAGAACTCCTTCTTGATTGTTCCATTTTGAACTACTTCAAAATTTTGTCAAGGTATGTACTCATTGAAAAATCTTATCAAGTGTCTTGATCTATCTCTATAGATTTTGATACTCAATATGTAAGCACCTTCACCGAGGTGCTTCTTTGAAAAACTCCTTTCAAACAATCCTTTATGCTTTCCAGAAAATTCTACATCATTTCCGATCAACAATATGTCATTCACATATACTTATCGGAAAAATTTGTAGTGCTCCAACTCACTTTCTTGTAAATCTGAGGCTTTTCCAAAAGTGCGTATAAAACTATATGCTTTGATCAACTCATCAAAGCGTATATTCCAACTCGAGATGCTTGCACCAGTATATACAACTCTTCTTTAATAAATCCATTAAGGAATACAGCTTTGACATCCATTTGCCAAATTTCATAAAATGTGGCAGTTGCTAACATGATTCGGACAGACTTCTAAGCATCAATACAAGTGAGAAAATCTCATTGTAATCAACACCTTGAACTTGTCGAAAACATTTCTGCGACAATTTGAGCTTTGTAGAAATTAACACTACTATCAGCGTCCGTCTTCCTCTTGAAGATCCATTTATTCTCTATGGCTTGCCGATCATCGGGCAAGTCAACCAAAGTCCATACTTTGTTCTCATACATGCATCCTATCTCAGATTTTATGGCCTTAAGCCATTTCGTGGAATCTGGGCTCATAATCGCTTCCTCATAGTTCGTAGGTTCGTCATGGTGTAGTAACATGATTTACAGAACAAGATTACCGTACCACTCTGCTGCGGAACGTACTCTGGTTGACCTACGAGGTTTGGTAGTAACTTGATCTGAAGTTTCATGATCATCATCATTAACTTCCTCACTAATTGGTGTAGGCATCACTAGAACTGATTTCTGTGATGAACTACTTTCTAATTCGGGAGAAGGTACAATTACCTCATCAAGTTCTACTTTCCTCCCACTCACTTCTTTTGAGAGAAAACTCCTTCTCTAGAAAGAATCCATTTTAGCAACAAAAATCTTGCCTTCGGATTTGTGAGAGAAGGTGTACCCAACACTTTCCTTTGGGTATCCTATGAAGACGCATTTCTCAAAAATGGGTTCGAGCTTATCAAGTTGAAACTTTTTCACATAAGCATCACAACCCCAAACTTTAAGAAACGACAACTTTGGTTTCTTGCCAAACCACAGTTCATATGGTGTCGTTTCAACGGATTTAGATGGTGCCCTATTTAACGTGAATGCAGCTATCTCTAATGCATAACCCCAAAACGATAGTGGTAAATTGGTAAGAGACATCATAGATCGCACTATATCTACTAAAGTACGGTTACGACGTTCAGACACACCATTACGCTGTGGTATTCCAGGTGGCGTGAGTTGTGAAACTATTCCACTTTGTTTTAATTGAAGGCCAAACTCATAACTCAAATATTCGCCTCTGCAGTCAGATTGCAGAAACTTTATTTTCTAGTTACGATGATTCTCCACTTCATTCTGAAATTCTTTGAACTATTCAAATGTTTCAGACTTGTGTTTCATTAAGTAGATACACACATATTTGATCAAATCATGTGTGAAGGTCAGAAAATAATGATACTTGCCACAAGCCTTAACACTCATCGGATTGCATAAATCAGTATGTATTATTTCCAATAAGTCAGTTGCTCGATCCATTGTTCCGAGGAACGGAGTCTTAGTCATCTTGCCCATGAGGCATGGTTCGCATCAAGTGATTCACAATCAAGTGATTCCAAAATTCCATATGCATGGAGTTTCTTCATGCGCTTTACACCAATATGACCTAAACGGTAGTTCCACAAATAAGTTGCACTATCATTATTAACTTTGCATCTTTTGGCATCAATAGTATGAATATGTGTATCACACGATCGAGATTCAATAAACCATTCACATTGAGTGTATGACCATTGAAGGTTTTATTCATGTAAACAGAATAACAATTATTCTCTGACTTAAATGAATACCTGTATTGCAATGAACATGATCCAATCATATTCATGCTCAACGCAAACACCAAATAACATTTATTTAGGTTCAACACTAATCCCGAAGGTAAAGGGAGTGTGCGATGGTGATCTTATCAACCTTGGAATCACTTCCAACACACATCGTCACCTCGTCCTTAACTAGTCTCTGTTTATTTTGCAACTCCTTTTTTGAGTTACTCCTTGTAGGACCTTGAATTATGTCTAGAGGGGGGTGATTAGACTACTTGACCAATAAAAACTTAACCTTTTCCCAATTTTAGAGTTTGGCAGATTTTAGCTACTTTAGGACAAGTCAAGCAATCATCACACAATTCAATCAAGCATGCAAAGAGTATATAGGCAGCGGAAATTAAAGCATGCAACTTGCAAGAAAGTAAAGGGAAGGGTTTGGAGGATTCAAACGCAATTGGAGACACGGATGTTTTTGGCGTGGTTCGGATAGGTGGTGCTATCCTACTTCCACGTTGATGGAGACTTCAACCCACGAAGGGTAGCAGTTGCATGCGAGTCCACGGAGGGCTCCACCCACGAAGGTTCCACAAAGAAGCAACCTTGTCTATCCCACCATGGCCGCCGCCCACGAAGGACTTGCCTCACTAGCGGTAGATCTTCACAGTAAGCGATCTCCTTGCCCTTACAAACTCCTTGGTTCAACTCCACAATCTTGTCGGAGGCTCCCAAGTGACACCTAGCCAATCTAGGAGACACCACTCTCCAAGAAGTAACAAATGGTGTGTTGATGATGAACTCCTTGCTCTTGTGCTTCAAATGATAGTCTCCCCAACACTCAACTCTCTCTCTTAGGTTTTGGATCTGGTGAAAGGAAGATTTGAGTGGAAAGCAACTTGGGGAAGGCTAGAGATCAAGATTCATATGGTAGGAATGGAATATCTTGGCCTCAACACATGAGTAGGTGGTTCTCTCTCAGAAATGGTAAGTTGGAAGTGTAGGTTTGTTCTGATGGCTCTCTCCACGAATGAAGAGGAGGTGGAGGGGTATATATAGCCTCCACACAAAATCTAACCGTTACACACAATTTACCAAACTCGGTGGGACCGAATTGTTAAACTCGGTCGGACCGATTTAGTAAACCTAGTGACCGTTAGTGATTTTCGGTGGGACTGATTTGCATCTCGGTGAGACCGATTCGGTTAGGGTTAGGGCAGAACGTAATCTCGGTAAGACCGATTACACAAACTCGGTGAGACCGATTTGGTAATAAGCTTTCCAGAGAGTTGGTCAGGTAAAGTCGGTGGGACCGATTTGCTCTTTCGGTGAGACCGAAATGTTACAAAAAGGAAACAGAGAGTTTACATTGCAATCTTGGTGGGACCGATCGCTCACTTCGGTTAGACCGAAGCGTTACGAAGGGAAACAGAGATTGCAACCCCATCTCGGTGAGACCGAGATCCCTATCAGTAAGACCGATTTGCTTAGGGTTTGTGGCAGTGGCTATGACTTTTGGAATCGGTGGCGCCGGATAGGAAGAATCGGTGTGAACGATTTTGGCTTTGGGTTTAGGTCACTTGTGGATGTGGGAAAGTAGTTGAGGGTTTTGGAGCATATCACTAAGCACATGAAGCAAGAGGCTCATTAAGCAACGCCTCATCCCTCCTTGATAGTATTGGCTTTTCCTATAGACTCAATGTGATCTTGGATCACTAAATTATAAAATGAAGAGTCTTGAGCTTTTGAACTTGAGCCAATCCTTTGTCATTAGCATTTTGAGGGGTCCACTTTCATCATCCATGCCATGCCATTCATTTAGCTTTCCTGAAATAGTAGTCTTGGAATAGCATTAGCTCAATGAGCTATATGTTGTTATGAATTACCAAAACCACCTAGGGATAGTTGCACTTTCAATCTCCCCCTTTTTGGTAATTGATGACAACATATAGATCAAAGCTTCGACAAAAGATAATAAGATTGAATAACATCGTCGCTTTGAGAAGTATGTGATAAGCAAGAGCTCCCCCTAAATTCGTGCATAGTTTTAGATTTGCTTTGGACTGCAAATGCACAATGAATTAGGCTCATGGGTTACTCTTCCATGTCACATACATCTTGGTGGAGCGCTCAAAATAATAAACAATGAATGCATGCACTCATCACCAAGCATAGTGAGTGATCACATAAGATAGATAGGATAATATCAAACATGCATAAGTATAGCTTATGATCAAACACATGACCATCAATGTCTCACAAGCATAGTATCTCAACAAAAAACAAACAAAGTTTGAAAAACCACCAAATAAAGCAAGAGAGAATAAAAGCAACACTCTCTCTGTCTCTCGAAGCCTATGATCTATACATTTTTCTCCCCCTTTGGCAACAAGTTACCAAAAAGTTCATAGAAAATGCATAGTGCTAGATCGACTCTCAGGCTTGATCTTACGGTGGTGGTGGAGTCTGGATCACTCCAAGGATGAAGGCTTACATTGAAGTGGATGGAGCTGGAGCTGAAGTAGATGTTGGAGCTGGTTGGGCTGGTGCTGTAGCTGGAGCTGAGGTGGTGGCTCTGGTGTCTGGAGTTGGTACTGTGGCTGACCTCTGAGCTCGTGGCACTCTGGCAAATGCATCAGTGGTTGTCTTGCCCTTCCTTTCACGCATGTCATCTTGAAGTTGCTCTCTGCGGTGAATCTCTGTTACTTTTACATCCAAGTCATAGAACTTTTGTTCCATGATTCTTTCTAAGCTCTCCTGGTTTTGAGTGAGGGTGGCGGTCCTTTCTCAATCCTCAGAGTTGATGCTATCAAGTAACCAAGCTGCTCTTGTTTGGTTTTCAAGAAATACTTAGATGCCTCCTCTTGAGTTGGCATCTTGGCAGCCTTCTCCTTCTTTGCCTTCTCCTTCTTCTCCTGAGCTTGAACTGATTGGATCATCTTCATTCATGACAACCTCATTGTCCTCAAAGTCTGGATAAAGTGGAAAGTGTTCCTTATCCAACTGATATTTCCATGTGCCCATCTTTGAGTTTATCAATTCTTGAATCTGAGGTGCATATCCACAGCTCCTCTTCTGATCTGCTGCAGTCCTCTTGATTCTTTCAATGATCAGGCTCATGACTTTGAACTTCTGTGGCACATCAAACAAATGCAACATGTTGATAGCATGCCCTCTGATCATGTTATGGTCACCAGACTTGGGCAACAAAGTGTGCCTCGTAATCCAATTTATGGTTGGCAACCCCGACAGTGAAAGTGAACTGATCCAAACTTGTGAGTCTCTACTGCTTTGTCTGGAATCTCCTTGTACATGTGAGCCATTGAATTGTGACCCAACTTATTCTTTGCATAAATGTCCAGGTCATTCTCTTCTTCCTTGGGGGCTTTGATCAGACTTGCCCATTCTTCAACAGTGGACTGGTACCTTGTACCTTCAGACATCCAGACAATTCTACCATACAGGGTAAAAATGTCTTTGTGGAGTAGAACCGCATGATAAGCTCATCATTCCGGTTGGTAAACTTCATCCAACAAAATCTGCAACTCCACAGGCAACAAAGCTGTCTTGCACTCCAGGCTAGTGCTGCTCATTCTCCTTGATGAATTTCCAGTCAACACATCTCATGTCACAGACTATGGGCTTCTTGTCCAACAGAATTGTTTCATATTAGTCATGTTCTTCCTTTGTGTGGAACATGTAGTCAACAGCAGTTCTTCTCCTTGAAGCATATGGATCTTCCATCCTCCACAGTCTCAGCCCTGAATCCTTTCTGATTCTCATGTCCTCAGCCACAGGATGGGCATCATTGTGGTGCAGTATCTTGGGCTTGAGCTTTCTAAGAACATGTCCTTCTTCATCTGAATCTTCAGCAACATTGGGCACTGGGGCCTTGTTCTTCTCAGCAGCTGGAATACTCCTAGTATTCCTCTTTGGAGCTTGCTTGGCCTTGGAGGCAGCTTTGGGTGCTTCCTTGTGCTTGGATGTTGCAGCCCCTGATCTGATTGCATCTCCCATAAGCTTAGGTGCCTTTGGAGCTAGTGTAGCATCCTCTTCCTCATCTTCCATCATGGAAGGTCTCCCTATGACTCTGACTGTGGTCTTCTTGACCCTCTCTTTCCTCTTTTTCCCTTCAGTAAGCTGGCTCTTTGGGTGCAGGCTTTTCAGAATCTGAGTTGAAGCTCGGCCTTTGGCATAGGTTGCATGCCTGCTGGCCTTTTGACTTTCAGGCCTGGCTTGGTGCTCTGAGCTGAGCCATATTCCTTCTTGAGCACTACTTTCTTAGAAGTAGCTTCATCTTCCTCAGCTTTGTAATCTTCATCCTCAGAATCTGATGTTCTTTTCCTCCTTTGCCTAGTTGCAGCCTTAGGCAAGTTGCTAGGAGTACTTCTGCTCCCATCATCTGAAGTTGAGGGACTAGTGCCCTCACTCAAGTCCATCTGCTCTTCAGACCTGTTCTGGCTGTCACTCTGATCAGACATACTGCAAAAGCTGACTGCTGACCCTGTGAAGAGTTATAGATGAGATAGAAAAGATGAGCATCACAAAATGCAGAGATTTTTGCAAAAGAATGATTCAAAAGTTCAGTTTTAGTTTTCCACAGAAAGCATTTTGGATCAACCGATTTTCAAACTCGGTGATACCGAAGCAATTTTGGAACCTAAACTGATGATCTCGGTTGGACCGAGTTTCAGTTCGGTGGCACCGAGACTGCTAGGGTTTCACAGAATCTTCAAATCGGTCGCACCGATTAGTAATTCTCGGTCAGACCGAGAGTCACTAGTGCAATGGCATAAGCCAAATCGTTGAGACCGAGTTTTTCAACTCGGTGGGTCCGAGATGGTTTCGGCGGAAACCTAACCCTAAAAATTTGAATCGCATCTAATCTATGAACTACTTTGGCTAGATAGAAGAGTTTCAATCATGGCAAGAATCAATATGAAAACAATGTGCTAGGAATCAGACGTGGATAGCACAAAGATCAAGTCCATACCCTAACTTGGCGGTGGACTTGCTACGACAGCAACGGCGGGGACGAAATCCATTGACGACGGCGAAGACCAGCGACAGGAGGCTACTGGCGGCGAGGAGACGATCCGGAGACCACGATGGCAGAGCGAGCTGTACTTGCAGCGAAGGGTTTCGGAGAAATTTCCAAACTTTTGCCCGTGGCTATATGTAGCCCGACTGCCGGTGTGACCGAGTGGAACAACTCGGTGGCACCGAGATGCATAACTGTGTTCAGTTATAGCAAATCGGTGAGACCGAAAAGTTCAAATCGGTTGCACCGAGATTGAAAACTCAGATCAACTTGGTGATCTCGATAGGACCAAAATGGAAGAATCGGTCAGATCGAGAGTCACAAAGAGGTTTTGGAAGTTTAAGTCTATGACGAATCGGGGACTCCGAGTGCTCCTCACACAGAGTGGTTCGAATCTGACTTGATCAAATTTTGTGATGTAGCATGAACAGAGTTTGGGAAGAGAAAAGCATAGATAGCTAGAGAAGGTTCTTAGGCATTCTTGTCCATCCACTTGGCAAAAAGAAGAGAAACCAATCAATCAAAACAACAAGTGGATGTCCTCGAATGAGTAAAATATGCACCAACATGCTCACACAATAAGATGGCAAATGAAATATGTGGCAAAGCATGCACAACCAATTCTAGCATCTATCAAGCAATTGGCGATGACTAGGTCATCTATATATGAGTATATTGACTTAGGAGTCAAATGAGAACATTTGATCATAGGTCATACTCATCGTTTAAGCTCAAGTGGGGTTACCACTTTTACATAAAGCATTAATATGTTCACACCATTAGAGTTGCTTTGACTCAATCCTTAGAATTAAGCTCCCCCTAGATGTGAGATCTCCCCTTAGAGGGATGAACTAACCTTGGGTTTTGTCGATGATGACTTCATGTAGGTGTTGAAGATGTGAATTCTCAATGTTGATGTAGATCATTTGGAGCAATCCTTTGGAGTGAGTTGCACTTTCAACTTACCTACATGGGTTAGTCCCACAAGGAACAAACAAGAATATCCATAGACATAGAGTGATGCACACACAAGATGATGTCCATGAATTCATTTAGTTACCTTGTCCCTTGCCTTACCAACATGAGGTTTTGTGACTCCTTGAACTTGTGCAAAATGTGGAAGTTGATTGCACTTGTTCTTGCCATAATGATATGAGTGAAGAATGTTGGCGGAGTCACCCTCAAGAACTCTCTAGTTCTTCTTCTTCGGGATCCACATCATTTTGATGGGAATCCTTGGAGTTGTAGTTGTACTTGATGAAGTAGAACTTGACGTAGTCTTGGGGACCCACTTGAACGAGGCTTTAGGTGCTTCTTCAAATGCATCAATCTCTTCTTGAAGCTTGTCCTTGCATTTGTTCTTGTGGTCTTGTGGTGGAAGATCATCTTGAGCTTGTGTTCCCTTGAAGGAAGTAGGATAATACTTCTCTTGTTGAGGAACAAACTTCGTCTTGGGGTATTGATCTTCTTCCCACTCAACTCCATTGGCATTGAACTTTCGTTCAAAACCAACACCTTGATTCTTCCGGTGTCTTCCTTGCTTGCGTACAATTTCCTCGAATTGCTTACTTCCGGCAAGACTCTTGTATACACCTTTCTCTATAATTCCCTTCAATAAGCTATTTTCTTGCTCAAGTGTAACTTGGCTAAGAGAATCATTAGTGGAATCAAGAGAACTACTAGAAGCAACAATATTGGATTTGACATTGTTATTGTTACTACTAGAGAAAGAATCTTTCTTGTTCTTGTTACTAGATTTGACTTGAGGCATGTAAGTAGATAAGAGTAAAACCTTGGCAATGTAAGAAGAACTTTTCTTGCGGAGATCATCATTGATTGCTTTTAAGAACTCATGCTCTTGCTCAAGATTGAGCTTTTCAAAGCGTAACTTCTCATGAGCTCTTAAAAGTTCTCGATGATCTTCGAAGATAGTTTCATGAGCTAACTTAAGAGTGTTTAGTTCTTTAGTTAGACGCTCAATTTTCTCCTTATCATTGTCATTCGTTTTATCTTGATTAGCATGATTAATTGACGTTTCATCATAGTATTCATCACTAGAGTTGTTAACAAGTAAATCATCATCACCTAGCAAGTCATCTTCATCAACATCAAAATCAACATACTCGGGGTGTGTTACCTTAGGACCTTTTGCCATGAAGCATCTTCCAATTCCTTCATTTGGTGATTCAAATATGTCGTAGGAGTTGGTTGACACAAGTGCTAGACCGGCAACACCTTCATCTTGAGTGTATTCGAGTCGGAGTGATAGCTTCTCTCGGAGTGATGGTCGAAGTCGGAGCCGGATACCCATTCACCAACATGAGCTTGATGTCTTCGTTTTGTGTAGCTCTTCGATGACTTATCCTTTCTTTCCGAATCCTTGCTTCTTCGTGAGGATCTTCGTTCATATTGATCATCCCTACTCCTCCTCTCTCTTGGTGGTGATTCTTCTCTTTTGCTTCTTCTTCTTGGAGAATCTTCTCTTCTTTTGTAGGGTGCCGTACACTCATTGGAGTAGTGTCCGGGTCTCCCACAATTGTAGCAATTGCGCTCTTGACTAGACGATCTTTTGTCATGGTAGGATCTTGACTTGGAGCTTCTTCCTTTGCTTCTACTCTTGTAGAATTTGTTGAAGTTCTTCACCATTAAGCTCAATTATTCATTGAAGGTTTGTTTCTCATTTGATGATGTGGGGGTTTCACTTGAGGCTTTATAAGCACCACTTGACTTGTTGTGAAGTTCCTCCTTATCCTTGAGTGACATCTCATGAGCAACAATTCTTCCAATGACTTACGTTGGCTTGAGATCTTTGTAGTTTGGCATCATTTGAATCAATGTGCACACGGTATCATACTTTCCATCCAATGCTCTTAGGATTTTCTTGATGATGAATTTGTCGGTCATCTCTTCACTCCCTAAGCCGTCAATCTCATTTGTGATAAGAGCAAGCCTAGAGTACATTTCAGCGACACCTTCACCATCCTTCATTTTGAACTTGTCAAGCTAACTTTGGAGCACATCCAACTTGGATTCCTTGAGCCGGACTCGGTACCTTCATGCATATCAATCAAAGTATCCCAAATTTCCTTTGCGTTCTCAAGGCGGCTGATTTTGTTGAATTCTTGAGGCACAATCCGTTGAAGAGGATATCACAAGCTTGAGCATTGTATTGCAGCATCTTCAACTCTTCCGCACTAGCTTCACGGTTCGGTTCTCTCCCATCAAAGAATTCACCTTGCAAACCAATACACACAATAGCCCAGACGGCGGGGTTATGCCCGAGAATATGCATTTTCATCTTATGCTTCCAACTAGCAAAATTTGTACCATCAAAGTAAGGACCTCTACGGTGATAGTTTCCCTCGCTAGACGCCATACTCTCCTAGGTTGTGAAACCAAGGCTATGACCACCAAAAGCTATGGATATCAAAGCAAATGGAGACCAAAGCTCCGATACCACTTGTAGGACCTTGAAGTATGTCTAGAGGGGGGGTGATTAGACTACTTGACCAATAAAAACTTAACCTTTTCCCAATTTTAGAGTTTGGCAGATTTTAGCTACTTTAGGACAAGTCAAGCAATCATCACACAATTAAAGCAAGCATGCAAAGAGTATATAGGCAGCGGAAATTAAAGCATGCAACTTGCAAGAAAGTAAAGGGAAGGGTTTGGAGGATTCAAACGCAATTGGAGACACGGATGTTTTTGGCGTGGTTCGGATAGGTGGTGCTATCCTACTTCCACGTTGATGGAGACTTCAACCCACGAAGGGTAGCAGTTCTTGTGAGTCCACGGAGGGCTCCACCCATGAAGGGTCCACGAAGAAGCAACCTTGTCTATCCCACCATGGCCGTCGCCCACGAAGGACTTGCCTCACTAGCGGTAGATCTTCACGAAGTAGGCGATCTCCTTGCCCTTACAAACTCCTTGGTTCAACTCCACAATCTTGCTCTGAGGCTCCCAAGTGACACCTAGCCAATCTAGGAGACACCACTCTCCAAGAAGTAACAAATGGTGTGTTGATGATGAACTCCTTGCTCTTGTGCTTCAAATGATAGTCTCCCCAACACTCAACTCTCTCTCTTAGGTTTTGGATCTGGTGAAAAGAAGATTCGAGTGGAAAGCAACTTGGGGAAGGCTAGAGATCAAGATTCATATGGTAGGAATGGAATATCTTGGCCTCAACACATGAGTAGGTGGTTCTCTCTCAGAAATGGTAAGTTGGAAGTGTAGGTTCGTTTTGATGGCTCTCTCCACGAATGAAGAGGAGGTGGAGGGGTATATATAGCCTCCACACAAAATCTAACCGTTACACACAATTTACCAAACTCGGTGGGACCAAATTGTTAAACTCGGTCGGACCGATTTAGTAAACCTAGTGACCGTTAGTGAATTTCGGTGGGACTGACTTGCATCTCGGTGAGACCGATTCGGTTAGGATTAAGGCATAACGTAATCTCGGTAAGACCGATTACACAAACTCGGTGAGACCGATTTGGTAATAAGCTTTCCAGAGAGTTGGTCAGGTAAAGTCGGTGGGACCGATTTGCTCTCTTCGGTGAGACCGAAATGTTACAAAAAGGAAACAGAGAGTTTACATTGCAATCTCGGTGGGACCGATCGCTCACTTCGCTTAGACCGAATCCTTCCGATGGGAAACAGAGAGATTGCAACCCCATCTCGGTGAGACCGAGATCCCTATCGGTAAGACCGATTTGCTTAGGGTCTGTGGCAGTGGCTATGACTTTTGGAATCGGTGGCGCCGGATAGGAAGAATCGGTGTGACCGATTTTGGCTTTGGGTTTAGGTCGTTTGTGGATGTGGGAAAGTAGTTGAGGGTTTTGGAGCATATCACTAAGCACATGAAGCAAGAGGCTCATTAAGCAACGCCTCATCCCTCCTTGATAGTATTGGCTTTTCCTATAGACTCAATGTGATCTTGGATCACTAAAATATAAAATGAAGAGTCTTGAGCTTTTGAACTTGAGCCAATCCTTTGTCATTAGCATTTTGAGGGGTCCACTTTCATCATCCATGCCATGCCATTCATTTAGATTTCCTGAAATAGTAGTCTTGGAATAGCATTAGCTCAATGAGCTATATGTTGTTATGAATTACCAAAACCACCTAGGGATAGTTGCACTTTCACTCCTCTTAGCAACTGAACCAAAGATTATCATATACCGAGGGCTTGCTATAAACACTAGTAAAGTACACATCAATAATATGTATATCAAATATACCTTTGTTCACTTTGCCATCCTTCTTATCCGCCAAATACTTGGGGTAGTTCCGCTTCCAGTGACCATTTCCTTTGAAGTAGAAGCACTCAGTCTCAGGCTTTAGGTCTTAGACTTGGGTTTCTTCACTTGAGCAGCAACTTGCTTGCCGTTCTTCTTGAAGTTCCCTTTCTTTCCTTTTGCCCTTTTTCTTGAAACCAGTGGTCTTGTTAACCATCAACACTTGATGCTCTTTCTTGATTTCTACCTTCGTTGATTCCAACATCGCGAAGAGCTCGGAATCGTTTTCGTCATCCCTTGCATATTATAGTTCATCACGAACTTCTAGTAACTTGGTGATAGTGACTAGAGAACTTTGTCAATTACTATCTTATTTGGAAGATTAACTCCCACTTGATTCAAGCAATTGTAGTACCCAGACAATTTGAGTACATGCTCACTGGTTGAGCTATTCTCCTCCATCTTGTAGGCAAAGTACTGTGTCAGAGGTCTCATACCTCTCGACATGGGAATGAGATTTGAAATACCAATTTCATCTCTTGGAACATCTCATATGCTCCATGGCATTCAAAACATTTTTGAAGTCCCGGTTCTAAGCCGTAAAGCATGGTGCACTAAACTATCAAGTAGTCATCATACCGAGCTATGTCAAACATTCAGAACGTCTGCATCTGCTCCTCCAATAGTTCTGTCACCTGGCGGTGCATCAAGGACATAATTCTTCTGTACAGCAATGAAGATAATCCTCAAATCACATACCAAGTCCGTGTCATTGCTACTATCATCTTTCAACATATTTTTCTCTAGGAACATATAAAAAAATAAACGGGGAGCTACATCGCGAGCTATTGATCTATAACATAGTTATGCAAATACTATTAGGACTAAGTTCATGATAAATTAAAGTTCAATTAATCATATTACTTAAGAACTCCCACTTAGATAGACATCCCTCTAATCATCTAAGTGATCACGTGATCCACATCAACTAAACCATGCCCGATCATCACGTGAGATGGAGTAGTTTTCAATGGTGAACATCACTATGTTGATCATATCTACTATATGATTCACGCTCGACCTTTCAGTCTCAGTGTTCCGAGGCCATAACTTCATATGTTAGGCTCGTCAAGTTTAACCCGAGTATTCTGCGTGTGCAAAATTGGCTTGCACCCGTTGTATGTGAACGTAGAGCTTATCACACCCGATCATCATGTGGTGTCTCGGCACGACAAACTATAGCAACGGTGCATACTCAGGAAGAACACTTGTACCTTGAAATTTAGTGAGAGGTCCTCTTATAATGCTACCGTCAATCAAAGTAAAATAAGATGCATAAAGGATAAACATCACATGCAATCAATATAAGTGATATGATATGGCCATCATCATCTTGTGCCTTTGATCTCCATCTCCAAAGCACCGTCATGATCACCATCGTCACCGGTAGCGACACCTTGATCCTCATCGTAGCATCGTTGTCGTCTCACCAACTATTGCTTCTACGACTATCGCTACCGCTTAGTGATAAAGTAAAGCAATTACATGGCGATTACATTTCATACAATAAAGCGACAACCATATGGCTCCTGCGATTGTCGATAACTCCGTTACAAAACATGATCATCTCATACAATAAAAATATAGTATCATGTCTTGACCATATCACATCACAACATGCCCTGCAAAAACAAGTTAGACGTCCTCTACTTTGTTGTTGCAAGTTTTACGTGGCTGCTACGGGCTTAGCAAGAACTGTTCTTACCTATGCATCAAAAACCACGACGATTTTTCGTCAAGTGTGCTATTTTAACCTTCAACAAGGACCGGGCGTAGCCACACTCGATTCAACTAAAGTTGGAGAAACTGACACCCGCCAGCCACCTGTGTGCAAAGCACGTCGGTAGAACCAGTCTCGCGTAAGCGTCTGGCGTAATGTCGGTCCGGGCCGCTTCATCCAACAATACCTCTGAATCAAAGTATGACATGCTGGTAAGCAGTATAACTATTATCGCCCACAACTCTTTGTGTTCTACTCGTGCATATAACATCTACGCATAAACCTGACTTGGATGCCACTTTTGGAGAACGAAGTAATTTCAAAAAAATTCCTATGATCACACAAGATCTATGTGATGCATAGCTACGAGCGGGAGAATGTTGTCCATGCACCCTCATAGACCATAAGCGGAAGCGTCAGGTGACACGGTTGATGTAGTCGAACGTCTTCGCGATCCAACCGATCAAGTACCGAATGCACGGCACCTCCATGATTTGCACACGTTCAGCTCAGGGACATCCCTCATACTCTTGATCCAGCTGAGGCCGAGGGAGAGTTCCGTCAGCACGACGGCGTGGTGATGGTGTTGATGAAGTTACCAATGCAGGGCTTCGCCTAAGCACTACAACGATATGACCGAGTTGGGATTCTGTGGAGGGGGGCACCGCACACGGCTAAACAATGTCAACTTGTGTGTTCTAGGGGTGCCCCTGGCCACGTATATGAAGGAGCAAGGGGAGGAGGACGGCAGCCTCATAGGGTGCGCCCCAAGGGGGGAATCCTACTCCTACTAGGAGTAGGTTCCCTCTTTCCTAGTCCAACTAGGAGGGAAAGGAAATAGGAGGAGGGGAGAAGGAAAGAGGGGGCCGGCCCCCAAAGCCCTAAACCAATTCGATTTGGGCCTAGGGGGCGCACCCCACACTTCCTTGCTGCCCTCTATTTCCACTAAGGCCCATTGACCTCCCGGGGGGTTCCGGTAACCTCCCGGTACTCCGATATTTATCCGGTGACCCCCAGAACTCATCTGGTGTCCGAATAACATCATTCAATATATCAATCTTTATGTCTCGACCATGTCGAGAGTCCTCATCATGTCCGTGATCATATCCGGGACTCCGAACTACCTTCGATACATCAAAACACATAAATTCATAATACCGATCGTCATCGAACGTTAAGCGTGCGGACCCTACGGGTTCGAGAACTATGTAGACATGACCGAGACTCATCTCCGGTCAATAACCAATAGCGGAACCTGGATGCTCATATTGGTTCCCACATACGAAGATCTTTACCGGTCAAACCGCATAACAACATACGTTGTTCCCTTTGTCATCTGTATGTTACTTGCCCGAGATTCGATCGTCGGTATCTCAATACCTAGTTCAATCTCGTCACCGGCAAGTCTCTTTACTGGATACGTAATGCATCATCCTGTAACTAACTCATTAGTCACATTGCTTGCAAGGCTTATAGTGATGTGCATTACCGAGAAGGCCCAGAGATACCTCTCCGACAATCGGAGTGACAAATCCTAATCTTGATCTATGCCAACTCAACAAACACCATCCGAGACACCTGTAGAGCATCTTTATGATCACCCAGTTACTTTGTGATGTTTGATAGCACACAAAGTGTTCCTCCGGTATTCGGGAGTTGCATAATCTCATAGTCATAGGAACATGTATAAGTCAGGAAGATAGCAATAGCAACAAACTAAACGATCAAGTGCTAATGCTAACGGAATGGGTCATGTCAATCACATCATTCTCTAATGATGTGATTACATTCATCAAATGACAACTCATGTCTATGGCTAGGAAACTTAACCATCTTTGATTAACGAGCTAGTCAAGTAGAGGCATACTAGTGACACTATTTTTGTCTATGTATTCACACATGTACTAAGTTTCCTGTTAATACAATTCTAGCATGAATAATAAACATTTATCATGATATAAGGAAATAAATAATAACTTTATTATTGCCTCTAGGGCATATTTCCTTCAATGGTGATGGTGCTGGTAGACATCTCTCATGAAGTCCATGGCCTAGTCAGTTATGCGGATTCACCCGTGGAGTCGGTGGCAAGAAATAGTCTCCAGAGTTTAATTAGTACAACTTTGCTTGTCAGTAGTAAGTACTATTGTTCAGTACTTGATTTGTGTGTGTGAACCCTGTATTGTTTAGTACTGCCGCTTTTGGTGTGTCGTGAGTCCTGAGAACAGTCTATGTTAATGTCTGTTCACTCAATTCAGTCTATATATTTTGAAGTATCCAGATCATCTTTTTTGTGAGGACGGTTTATAAATTATGGTTACACTCCAATGTCTGTATGCATTGCAGGGTTTATCGCACCCATTAGGATTTCCAGTTCCATGGATGTTCGGTCCATACGATTAGTCACGGCCTTTGGACCGTCACCTTGTGTGATGAAGAGGGGCCCTGCATGCCACGCAGCGTAGTTGGACGCATCAATCTTACATTTAGAATTTGAACATAGTGATTTCTTGGTAAGGATTCACTCGTGTCACATCAAGTAAATCTTATTGATTTTCTGTCTAAATCTTATTAATTTAATGTCATGTTTTCTTACTTTTGCTGCAATTTTACGATGCAGGTTTTGCCATGTGACATCCATCATAGAATAAACCGTTTGGTTTGCTCTACGATGGTTATTTTTGCAGGTTTCACTTCTTATGTCGTGTCGATGCTTGAAGGCACTTGTCCATCACTTATATTATCGGACACAATTGGATCAAGATGTTGTCTCAAGACAATCTAAAGCCCTATGATGAACTTCAGTTTGGTTTAACAAAGACGCATACAATTAGTCCTTCTCGCGTTTAAAAGAAATGAAGAAACTGGATCATGGTCACGGAGCCTAGTCAAGTTAGAAAGTTGATCATAGCAGACCAGACACGATCGTTGATGTCTCGCACATCGGTACCACCTTCAGCAACGAATCGAGCACCGTCACCTTCTCCGACGGCACTTCTCTAGCACTGACAGCGGCAGCAGCTCAGTCAGATCCACCTGAGGATTGTGCACCGACCGCGTCAACGGATCAGGATGATCTACCGGAGGATTGGGCATCGACACCGGCACCTGCTCCGACACTGGCACGAGCTTCACAGGGAGCACCATCTCCGGCAGCAGTAGCGGCACTACGAGTCGCACCAGCACGGGCACCAGTAATGGCTCTGGCACCTGCTCCAACACTTGCACTTGCATCTGCTCCGACCCATGTAGCGGCAATGGAACCAGCAGTTGCACCGACAACAGATTGGGCTACAGTTCGCACTGCATATACCAAAGTCCTTACAAAAACCAACATCTCCACCTTCTTGGTAAGCATTGGCCGCCCAAGTGCTTTGTTTTTTTTCTTTCCATGTTGTTTCACATGATTCTCTGTGATGATCTAACTGTTTGTGTATGTCTTCTTGTTTGCAAACAGAGAATTCCTAGAGCAACGAGGGAGTCGTTCAACAATCCGGGCGACCGTGGCCAAGTTTCTCTTACAATGCGCAGCCTTGGTGTGAATGAACCTGCTCAATATACCATAAGTACAAAGGATGATCGCATGATGATTGATGCTAAAGGATGGTCGAGGTTCAAATCTAAATCAAATCTTGCGGTAGGGGATGATGCCAAAATCGAACTTTCTTGGCAATGAGATCTGGTCCAAATCAACTTTGAAATTCTTCAGTAGCAACACGCAACTGCCGAACTGATCTATCCTCCGAGAGATTTGGATGTAATAATCTGGCATGGTGAAACAGGTTTTCCTGTGTGTATAAGTAGTACGACAATATTATTTATCACGTAGGATATTGTTGATAGGATTGCAACTTTGATTGCTGGTTAGAAACTGTCATTCGATTATATTCTAACAGCTGTCGTGCTTTATTCAATTTTCTGTATTCGCCTTGCGACAACATCTAAAACCAGCGTCGTACCGATCGCTTGCAATATGAAAAGCGCTGAGGTAGAACACATGGCCCCCCAAACATGCAGGCCCACCGGCCTGTGGCCCAAAGTCCAGAATGTGAGCCTGTCTCAGTATTATATTCTCAGCTGAACCCCCATATTATGTTATGTATATTCCCCTTCACTTTTCTTATGTACAAAGTTATGATATAAAAGATTTTTATATTTCTTTACAGAGGGAGTATCACTCTGTCAAAAATATATTTATGTGTAACTAGTTACTCCTGCCTTTCTACTTCCTTTCACTGATATGTGGGTCATCCGGCAACGGGGTCCACGTGCCATGCACCAAATTAGAGTGCACAACTGCACGGTAGACTCACCCCGGTCGTAGCGCCGCAGTAATGCCCAATGAGACGTCAAATC
This sequence comes from Aegilops bicornis, assembly GCA_021605145.1. Classification (NCBI taxonomy): domain Eukaryota; kingdom Viridiplantae; phylum Streptophyta; class Magnoliopsida; order Poales; family Poaceae; genus Aegilops; species Aegilops bicornis. The sequence goes on from CM038669.1 coordinate 292,979,332, forward strand.
ACAAAACCCCCCACCTTTCTAGCTTTAGTAGTAAGCTGGACGGACGAAGCAGCAATATTTCACTGGGCCTGAATCCCCTTCTCCCTCGTCTGCTTGTTCAGAGAAAACCCCCTCTCGGCTATTGCATAAGGTTTTCTCATGGAGAACCAGGTACGAATTCTTCATCCATCCCCGATGAATCCAAGTCTCTTGGTTGCGGGTAATCCTAGGATGGCGGCTAAGGGAGTCCTGGATTAGGGGGTCCTCGGACTGCCGGACTATATATTTTGGCCGGACTGTTGGACTATGAAGATACAAGATTGAAGACTTCATCCCGTGTCTGGATGGGACTCTCCTTGGCGTGGAAGGCAAGCTTGGCAATTTGGATATGTAGATCTCCTCCCTTGTAACCGACTCTGTGTAACCCTAGCCCCCTCATGTGTCTATATAAACCGGAGGGTTTAGTCCGTAGGACAACAACAATCATAATCATAGGCTAGCTACTAGGGTTTAGCCTCTACGATCTCGTGGTAGATCAACTCTTGTAATACTCATATCATCAAGATCAATCAAGCAGGAAGTAGGGTATTACCTCCATCAATAGGGCCCGAACCTGGGTAAACATTGTGTCCCCCGCCTCCTGTTACCATCCGCCTTAGACGCACAATTCGGGACCCCCTACCCGAGATTCGCCAGTTTTGACACCGACATTGGTGCTTTCATTGAGAGTTCCACTGTGTCGTCGCAATAAAGGCTTGATGGCTCCTTCGATCATCGACAATGATGCAATCCAGGGTGAGGTTTTCCTCCCCGGACATCTCTTCGTATTCGGTGGCTTCGTACTACAGGCCAACTCGCTTGGCCATCTGGAGCAGATCGAGAGCCACGCCTCAGCCATCGTGTCGAGTTCGAAGCTTGAACTATACTGCCGACATCTGCGGAGACTTGATCTTCGGCGGATTTGAACCCATGTCAGGTGTGCCGCACAGTCACGATGAGCACGACTTAGCTCTGTCATCAGACGGTGTTTGGGAGATCACACCTGTGGCTACTCCGGCCCTCGATCCGGAGCAGATCGTGCCGTCCGAGGAAGTGTGGATGGACCCTGCCTCAAAGGCCGCACACTCAGTGGCGATAGAGCCGAATACTGACTTTGCCCCCTATGAGATCCGTGTTGTCGGACACATGGATTCATCCCAGGGCACGGGCTCCTAACCGCCTGCGTCCATGCCTATCGAATCTGATTGGGCACCGATCATGGAGTTTTCCTCCGTGGATATCTTTCATCACTTGCCACTGGGTGACGTGCTAAATTCATTAAGGTCTCTCTCCTTGTCTGGAGACCCTTGGTCGAACTATGTCCGGCTTGAGTGGGAAGCGGACGACGAAGAAATTCGTTCCCCACCCACCACCCACTTAATATCCACTGTTGATGACTTAACCGACATGCTTGATTTCGGCTCCGAAGACATCGACAGTATGGACGACGATGCAGGAGATGAACAGGAACCACCGCCCACAGGGCGCTGGACTGCCGCCTCATCATATGATATATACATGGTGGACACCCCCAAAGAACGCGATGGCGATAAGGCAACAGAGGATAATCCCTCCAAGAAGCAATCCAAGCACCAGCGTCAGCGGCGCCGCTCTAAGTCTCGCCATAGCAAAAGCAGCGATACCGGCACAAGAGACAATAACGCTCCGGATAGTGCCGAAGACGAAGACAATCCCTTCCGTCCAGGCCTCGAGTGGGAGGATGGGCAAGCTAGCCCTCAAGAACAGGCAGCAGACGGAGAATCAGAGGATGACAATTACATGCCTCTCTCCGGAGACGAGGTGAGCCTCGGCGACGAAGAATTTATCGTGCCTGAGGATCCCGTCGAGCAGGAGCGCTTCAAGTGCCGGCTTATAGCTACAGCAAATAGCCTGAAGAAAAAGCAACAACAGCTTCGAGCTGACCAAGACCTGCTAGCGGATAGATGGACCGAGGTCATGGCGGCCGAGGAATACGAACTCGAATGCCCAACCAAGAGTTACCCAAAGCGCAGGTTCCTACCCCAACTCGAGGAGGAAGCACTAAAACCTACATTACTAGCATATGATGCGGCTGATCGGCCACCTCGTGGCCGAGACAGAGTGGCATATAAGCCCAAAGTCTAGCCCACACCCCGCCGCCATTCAAACATAAATACCAAGGCCCAGGGAAACACGTGGGACCTGCGAGACGTACTGGAAAACAAAGCAGGACATACAAGATCGATCTACGGATCACGAGGGCGCACCCCAACGCATGACAATGATCGTCACGCCGGATACACTAAAAGCAAATCCGGCCGGGCCGAATACAGCTGACAAGACTCGTACGAACTGCTCGTGACATAGCTCGGCACAGAGGCGCCACACACCCCGTATGCTTCACCGATGAAGTGATGGATCATGAATTCCCAGAAGGATTCAAACCCGTGAACATTGAGTCATATGATGGTACAACAGACCCCGCGGTATGGATCGAGGATTTCCTCCTCCACATCCACATGGCCCACGGTGACGATCTACATGCCATCAAGTACCTCCCACTAAAACTCAAAGGACCAGCTCGGCATTGGCTGAATAGCCTGCCAGCAAACTCCATTGGCAGTTGGGAGAATTTGGAAGATGCATTCCTTGACAACTTCCAGGGCACTTATGTGCAACCACCGGATGCTAATGACTTGAGCCACATAACCCAACAAAGAAGGGGAATCGGCCAGAAATTCGGACTCGGTTCCTAACTAAAAAGAACCAAATTGTCGACTGTCCGGATGCCGAGGCCTTAGTGGCATTTAAACATAACATCTGGGACGAGTGGCTCGCCCGACACCTCGGCCAAGAGAATCCAAAGTCCATGGCAGCCCTCACGACACTCATGACCCGCTTTTGCACGGGCGAGGATAGCTGGCTGGCTCACAGCAACAACACATCAAGACATCCTGGCAATTCAGATGCCAAAGATACTAACGGCAGACCATGTCGCAACAGACACAAGTGCCGCAACAACGGCGACAACACCGAAGACACGGCAGTCAATGCCGGATTCAGTGGCTCTAAATCCGGTCAGCAAAAAAAGCCGTTCAAAAGAAGCAATCCGAGCACGTCCAGTTTGGACCGCATACTCGATAGCTCGTGTCAAATTCGCGGCACCCCCGATAGGCCAGCCAATCACACCAACAGAGAATGCTTGGTGTTCAAGCATGCCGGCAAGTTGAATGCCGAAAACAAGGACAAGGCGCTGCATAGCGACGACGAGGAGGAGCCTCGGCCGCCGAACACAGGAGGACAGAAGAGGTTTCCTCCACAAGTGAAAACGTTGAACATGATATACGCAACCCATATTCCCAAGAGGGAACGGAAGCATGCACTAAGGGACGTCTATGTGATGGAGCCAGTCGCCCCAAAGTTCAACCCATGGTCCTCTTGTCCGATCACCTTCGATCACAGGGACCACCCCACTAGTATCCGTCATGGCGGTTCTGCCGCATTGGTCCTTGACCCCATCATTGACGGATTTCACCTCACTCGAGTCCTTATGGGCGGTGGCGGCCTTTGAACCTGCTCTATCAGGATACAAAGGCACAAAATGGGCATAGACCCCTCGAGGATCAAACCCACCAAAACCACCTTTAAAGGTGTCATCCAGTGTAGACGCTTTGTTGCAGACGGGCTCAATCACACCTGGAAGTGGTCTTCGGATCTCGGACAACTTCCGAGCGAGGAGTTAATCTTCGATATCGTCCCCTTTCGCAGTGGCTATCACGCACTGCTCGGACGAACCGCATTTGCCAGATTCAATGCGGTACCGCATTATGCATACCTCAAACTCAAAATGCCAGGACCACGCGGGGTTATAACAGTTAATGGAAACACAGAGCACTCGCTCCGCACGGAGGAGCACACTGCGGCCCTCGCAGCAGAAGCGCAAAGCAGCCTTATTAGGCAAACCGCCAATTCGGCGAAAAAGACCCCGGACACCTTCAAGCGAGTCCGAAGTACCCCACAGGAGGATCGCCAGGCACGTTTTGAGCTCGCCTAGCAATTCGGCCTCCATCCTAGTCCCAGTCAAGCGGCGAAATTTGCGTCGCGCGTACATAACTATGCACTCAAGATACCATGGGCATAGGCGGAGGCACGGCTACGGCACGTCCCACAATGCGGCTCAACCGCCCCACGGGCCATATACCTTTATCATTTTCTCTCTTTCAGGACCTTACTCTCTGGAAGCCCTTTCCGGCAGTCTGATTGTTGGACCCATCGCGGGAAGGAAATACCAAGGAAGCAAGACGCTCTGACGTACAAGGGAATCCCCAGGTGGTCTCTGATAACGATCGATATACCTGTTTTACATAACCATATGCAGCTTGCCCTTGGATAGGACATGTCAAATAGTCCTATTTTTTGCTTATTGCACTACTTGTATCCGTACGCTTTGATGTATTATTTAATAACAATGCATAGCGTTAGCCTATTATTGCATTTCCTTTTTTTTCCTTGTATGCTTATTTACGACAAATTGCACCCGTACATTCTGGTACGACCAGTGTGCCAGGGGCTTCAGCGTACCCCATAACACGGCGTGAAAAGTACAAACACTTTCGACAGTGCGGCACCCCGAACTTATAGCATTATATGCATCAGCTCCGAATCATGTCTTGGGTCAATAGTTGGGTTTGCCGGGCTCCCATGTTTTGGTACCTTACGTTCCGCTATATCGTCTAAGGTAGCACTGGAGAACTATCGCGATTGTGTCCCGGTTCTTCCTGGACGAGCACCTCAAAGAGAGAAAGCCGAAAACTGACTGTCATGATGCGGCGAGAGTTGGTCGTTGTTCGAGAGGTTTCAAATCCTTAAAGATTTTTTCCGCTTCGGGCGAGGAGTTGGCCTTGTTCGATTTAGGCGTACATAGCACCCAAGTTCGGCCTTCCGAATACTAGGGGCTTCGCCAAAATTTAAAATTGTAGACTTCTATGGCTAAGTGGGAGTGATAAAGCCTTATAGTGCGATTGCCTGGTTCGTTGTGCTGAACACCTCCTTCGAAGGACTCAAACCGGGATAAAGAGTGATCAGGTTTATCCCGAACACCCCAAAGATTAGTTACATGGGGGCAGAAGCCGACGACTGGCCAACTATCAGATTTTGTAAACGACCGCACAGAAGGTAATATTTTAAATTAACAAAGCGTTACATAGCGCACATGAACTCATTTCATATTACAGGATCACATGAGTACATTCATTCAAATATTACATCCTTAGCACATTCCTCCGCCACAAGGCGAGCACCCTTCAGGACACTGTCATAATACTTTTTGGGGTGGCGATGCTCCTTGCCCTCCGGCGGCCCCTCCTTCACTAGCTTTTGGCGTCGGCTTCGTGATGCACTTTCGCCGGGCGAAAGCCTCTTGCGCACCTTCAATGCAGACGGACCGCTTTATGACTTCAAACCGGGGGCAGGCATTCACAAGCCGCCTCACCAAGCCGAAGTAGCTACCAGACAGGGGCTCGCCAGGCCACATCCGGACTATGGGACCCCTCATGGCCAGTTCGGACGCCTTGTGCAGCTCGACCAGTCGCTTCAACTGGTCGCTCAGGGCACTGGATGTTCGGTCCCAGTATACTGAGACCAGAACAACTTCTCCATCGAGCTCCCCTCCTCAGCCCGGTAGAACTCCGCGGCATCCGACACCTTCTTGAGGGTAGATCTGTGAACGCTCCTGGAGAGCTCCGAACTCGGGTAAGTAAAAGGAAAGTTTCCTTCACATGCTTGCTTTGCATAATGAATGCCTTACCTGCCGCTATCTTCTTAACCGCCTGAATCTCCTGGAGGGCCTTTTAGGCTTCGGCCTTGGCATGTTGTGCATTTTCGAGGGCCTTCGCAAGCTCGGACCCTTGCGTCTTAGAGTCACACTCCAAGGACTCGTGTTTCTTGAGGAGAGCCTGGAGCTCTTACTGCACCTCGCCGACTCGGGCCTCTTGCTTCTCTCGCTTGATGCGCTCCTTGGCCGCTTTGTCTTCAGCCTCGGACAGCGCCTTCTTCAGGGCCGCCACTTCGGTCGTGGCCCCTAGCAAAATTCATGACAATCTTGTTATTCAAAAACCACATTTTCCTTTATCAATATACAGACGGGGTATCACTTACCTTTGTTCTCTTCGAGCTGCCTCTTGGTAAGGCCGAGCTCTTCCTTGGACCGCTCAAGGTCCCGCTTCAGTGCGGCGACCTCCGCAGTACGAGCGGCAGCGGCCAGCAGTGAAGCCTGCTTATTCACATAGACACATTCAGATTAGACTCCTGCGGTTATTATTTGATCCTCTATTCGGCCTTTCTTCGTGAACGCCAAACAGAGCATCAGGGGCTACTGTCTATGCTGTAACATTTTCTTATAATTTTATTATTTACCTCAAAGCCTGTTAGGAGGCTGGCACAGACTTCAGTCAGTACGCTTTTGGCGGAATGAACCTTCTTGACCACCACACTCATAACAGTGCGGTGCTCTTCGTCGATGGAAGTGCCGCGAAGCGCTTCCAGCAAGTTGTCTGATGCCTCTGGATGGACAGAGGCATCGGCAAGGACGGCTCGCCCCCCTTAGCGAGGGGTTGCCTGACAGAATCCGGAACCACTGGAGGTTCCGCCGCGATTCGGTGGGGCTAGGCTTGCTGCCCCGGTGTTAGGGGCCCACGAGTCTTGCCCCTCGTGCACCCAGCGCCTGGAATGTCGCCTTGGGGCACCTCCGGAACCGTCTCCCTTGGTTCAGTGCCCTTTGAGACAACACCTCGGCGTCGTCCGTGGGGCGGGGGGAGGAGGCGGTCGGGAGCGAATCGCTGTTCATATCCGACGGGCCCAAAGAATCATCCGAAGAAGATACGCCGATATGGCTCGGGATGGACTGCATAATCATGTTCGGCGTGATAAGAAGCAATAAAATAAAACATACCAAGAACTATTATGGTATCCGGATACTTACGACTTTGCTAGGGGCTTGTCCCTGGGCAACCACTCATCGTCGCTAAAAGCGGCTGTTGTGGAGCAGTCCGGAAGGAGGGTCCTTCCCTTCTTGGACCCTTCGGCCTCCCCAGAGGGGACGACCTTCCTTTTCTTGTCTTCCCCGGCTGGGGGGGAGAACTTTCCTCTTCCTCCTCCTCGTTTTCGTGGGAGGAGTGCGCCTCGGTGTTTTCGGACGATGAGTCCGATATAACCTTGCGCCGGAGACCTTTCCTGGTCCCCGTGGCCTTCTTCTTGACCTTCTTCTCCGCCGCCTCATAAGGCGCCGGAACCAGCATCTCTGTTAGGAGAGCATCTGTTGGATTTTCGGGCAGGGGTGCTGGACAATCGATCTGCTCCGCCGTTGCTACCCAGTCCTGTTAAAAGGCGTGGAGGCTCAGATCCCTCACACGGTTATACTGGAGAAAAGAACATCTTATGAGATATAAAAGACTTACCGGATTGGTAGGGCGCTTTGCACTGAGTCCTTCATCCTCGATAAGAGGAGGAGGTACCTCGGCGCCCTTAAACAGCACCTTCCAGATGTATTTGTGCGTCGTGTTGAAGAGCTCTCGCAGCGTCTGGTGCTCAGCCGAGTCGAACTCCCATAAATTGAATTCCCGACTTTGACACGGGAGGATCCGGCGGAAGAGCATGACCTGGACCACGTTGACAAGCTTGATTTTCTTGCTTATCATATTCTTGATAGATTTCTGTAGTCCGGTCAGCTCCACCGATGAACCCCAGGATAGGCCCTTCTCTTTCAGGAGGTCGCATGGGGATGCCGGATTGAAATTCGGGGGTCGCCACCCAATTGGTGTCGCGCGGCTCGGTGATGTAGAACCATCCCGATTGCCACCCCTTCACGGTCTCCACGTAGGAGCCTTCGAGCCAGGTGACGTTGGGCATTTTGCCCACCATGGCGCCTCGGCACTCCGCCTGCTGACCGACTACCACCTTTGGATTCACGTTGAAGGTCTTCAGCCATAGGCCGAAGTGGGCCTTGATGCGAACGAAGGCCTCGCACACGACGATAAACGCCGAGATGTCGAGGATGAAGTTAGGGGCCAGATCATGGAAGTCCAGCCCATAGTAAAACATAAGTCCGCGGACAAACAGATGGAGGGGAAATCCCAGTCCACGGACGAAGTGGGTAAGAAATAATACCCTCTCATGGGGTTCTGGAGTAGGGACGATCTGCCCTGCTTCTGGGAGCCGGTGCGCGATGTATGCGGCTAGGTATCCGGCTCCCCAGAGCTTCGTAGTGTCCTCCTCCATAACGGAGGAGACCATCCACTTGCTCCCCGCTCCAGACATGCTTGGAATAGCTTTGCGGAGAGGATGAAAACTTGGGTGCTGGAGCTCGAGTGCGTATGAGTGGGCAGGAGAAGAGGAAGGTGTGGGTGAAAAAGATGAATCCTTGTCCCTTTATAAGGGCGGAAGAAACTATGCGCCTCCCCACCTGCCTGGTAAGCTTGCTTATTCCCCAAGCGCCGTAATTGATGGCGCGGTTGGGTTATCCACACCCGTATTGATGAGAATCCCGTGATAAGGGGACACGATCTCTACTTCGACAAGACGTGCCAAGAAAACCGCCTCACAATATGTGCAGTAGCTGGTTGAGAAAAACGGGTCGGATAATGACCGGGCCATGGCGTGATGTCATGCTGCGAAATGTCTCAGCAGATTAGATTTGTGGGATATTATACTCTCTACGGTGGTATGTGGAATTTATTTTGCAGAGCTGGACACGATCCTTGTGTTCGAAATCTTCTATGGAGTATTCGGAGGAAGAACCCGCCTTGCAATGTCGAAGACAATCTGCGCGTCGGACTCATCGGCATTGAAGCCTGGTTCAGGGGCTACTGAGGGAGTTCTGGATTAGGGGGTCCTCGGACTGCCGGACTATATACTTTGGCCGGACTGTTGGACTATGAAGATACAAGATTGAAGACTTCATCCCGTGTCAGAATGGGACTCTCCTTGGCGTGGAAGGCAAGATTGGCAATTCGGATATGTAGATCTCCTCCCTTGTAACCGACTGTAACCCTAGCCCCCCTCACGGGTGTCTATATAAACCGGAGGGTTTAGTCCGTAGGACAACAACAATCATAATCATAGGCTAGCTTCTAGGGTTTAGCCTCTACGATCTCGTGGTAGATTAACTCTTGTAATACTCATATCATCAAGATCAATCAAGCAGGAAGTAGGGTATTACCTCCATCGAGAGGGCCCGAACCTGGATAAACATTGTGTCCCCCGCCTCCTGCTACCATCCGCCTTAGACACACAGTTCGGGACCCCCTACCCGCGATCCGCCGGTTTTGACACCGGCATGCAGCCGCCGTTGATGCATTTTTCTTCCTACAGAATCTAGTGTGTTTCGTTTGCAGTGCCCAAAGTGCGAGGACCCTACAGGTTTCTGCGCCCTCGGCGAGATGCCACACTTCTTCCTTCTCATCCTAACACATGATTTTAAAACGCGCGCATAAAGATGTTCCTAGAATCCTCTTTTCTATCCGGGAGGGTGGGGCTTTTTGAACATGTTGTCGACTAATTTGGAAATTTTGTTTGCTATATTTGGATAAAAGGTACTGGTACCGTGGTCAACACTGACGTGAAGGAGGAAATTATTTCTAGATTTGGATAGGGAATACATTATGTTCTCATATTATTTTTCCTGCAGTGCATTCCTTGATCTGCCAAAACACATGTACTCAAGATGCTCGGCCTTGCCATAACTGAATACACCAGTTTAATGGTCACCTTGAAGACAAGCCATGGCTATAAGTTCCAAGTTGGGTTCATGAACCAAGAAGATCGCTGCTTTTTTATGGCCGAACTTGGATAAACTTTCTCAAGTGTTACGGACCGAAAGTTGGCGCACGAATGTTGATGGAAATAGCGTAACCTGGTCTCATCTTCACTGTGATCTTCCACCCCGACGTCGTTCCAATTGTTCATCCATGTTAGTTTTGTATCTGATTCTTGCTTGTTGCCTCGATTACTTCTTAATCCACCTATACTGTCTAACTAATCACAATTTAATTTTAGAAGTAGCAACGAATCTTTCACGAAGATGCTACTTCTAACTAATATTTCTTATAATTGGTGGCACGTGTAGGTTATTTCAAAGTTAAGAAGGCTACTTGTTTGTTATTCTATAAGAAATCGACTGTTACTGATGGCACAGTTGTGATCTTCTTGAAACAGAAACTGCCCAGTTCTATTGTTCCTATACAGATGCCTGACCATGGTCGGGTCAGACTTGCGCTTGGTCACAACAATACAAAATGATGTTTATGTTGACCTACTCCACTCCCCTTGGAGGTGAAAAGATACTTATTCATGGGTGGTCCCAAATAATGAAGGCCCGTCCATCTTGGAGAATAGGATGAAGGTTATGTTCATGTTTTTCCATGGCTCTAAAGCGAATACCCTGTTTATTGACCACATTGCGAGATGAAGCTGCTTTCAGAAGGTTGTGGATGCGCGGGGTGGCGCCTGGACATTGTCCTGGGGCTTGGTGTCCTCACCCTTGGTTAATTGTAGGCAAAGTAGCACCGTTCGAGGCATGCTTTGTACGGTTGAACCTGTATAAGTACTCATATTGCTTTCAGCTATGATTGTTAAGTGCCCCTGCTGGTTTTAGTTAAGGTTGTTAAGTACTCTTGCTGCTTCTGATCTGTCATGTTTCTTGATCCTATCTTCCTCTAGCCGCCAAAACCAAACCCGGTAGCCGGGCCGTCGCTTCCGCCTCCCACGGCTGGTTGCGCCTCAACGCACGCATCGCCGCCCCACCGTCTCCTAAATCGTTAACACCGACGTCTGAGGCCTCGTTGTTGTCCTCCGCGTGCTTTGGTGCACTCATCGTAGCGCCGCCCTCTCGCGTTGTCAGCATGGTCAACAAACAAGAGGAATCAGGAGAGGACTGTACGTGGAGAGGATGACAGTAGGGGCCCACCATGTCCATGGCCGTACGAAAGGAAGTTCCTCATTTTTTGTTATATATACTCCATTGTCAGTGTATATGATGAGGACATCAATACCATTGTTACACCCACAGCTCCGCCGCTATACATCTTGGACCAATTACTAGAGCTCACAAGACGCCAATTATATTATCGGTACTTTCGTTTCTTGGTAATGATTCTAATGTTCATGAGAATATGATGCTGCCTAAATTGGATACATTTGTTTTGCTTACAAATGAAGGGCCTGACATGGATAAGAGGGATGAACACTGGAGCAAGACCAAGCATGGATATGATGGCATGCACAAGGGAAACAAGAACGGAGTTACAAGTGATGATTTCAGGACTATGAAGCCACCATAAGGAGTGCAAGAAGCCTTGGACGAAATATACAAGATGCCACTTCATAAAATTCGTCCAGAGGCTATTCTAGGTGCTGCGTCACCTTATTATCGGGCCACGCCCATGTAATTTCGAAATACTTCATTATAGGCTGTTTTTAGAGTCCGTATGTGTGGGGAAACAAGAGTTAGGGTTGGTTTCGGACCCCTTCCTCGAGGGCCACGAAATTCCCCCCCTCTTCCTCCATATATACAGCCCTTAGGGCATCGTTTAGACTTTGGGTTTTGTTTAGATTAAAGTTTGCCATAGCTGCAACTTCGCGTACTTCGTTTGTGTTCAACGACCAGACAAAGGCGTCACAGAACCCCACCTTGATCAATAAAGCTTTCCTCTTATATTCGCAATATCCAGATTGGAATCTTAAGTTTCTTGCTTGTTCTTCGTTTGCCTGCAGGAAACAGACCTTCGTGGTCAGGTTGATAGTGCTCCAGCGTGGTCAATAACCTCTCGGAGTTGGTTTAGCGACTGCTAAGGCGCGACGTCCTCGCACATTCGTAGTCGGATCGTCAAAGTCGACTTCCTCCAAAACGGTAGCCACCATCTCATCGAAAGATGGGACACCTTTGCCTCTATCAAGTGGTATCGGATTTTCAGGTTGCTCGGTGAGATTTTACAGTTTTTTGTAGTTTAGATCGAGTATGTTCTTCATACCTATAGTCCATGAAAAACCCACAAAAAATTAGGGTTAGTTCCTCATCTCCGAACCAATCTGAGCCTTTGCATAATCTTTTTAGGGTTTTACTTTTTTGAATTTGCGGTTGCATCGTCGTGTCAAGTTGCTGGTCTTAGCGTTTAGTCCTTTAGAGTTTCGAGTTCTGTCACAGTTGTCACGCCGCCGCCGCACCATCGTCATCGCTCCTGCCATCTACCACCACCGCTTATCCGCCACCAATCCATATCCATATACCACCACCAATCTGTATCCATATACCACCACCAATACGTATCCATATACCACCACCAATCCGTATCCATATACCACCACCGCTGCCATATACCACCACCAGTGTCATATCGTACCATCATATATCCACCACCAATCCGAGTTCTTTTGATATTAGGTTTGTTTTCGAGATCCATCTATTTTCCGATTCGTGTTTCCTTGCCTGAGTAGGTTTTAGAAAAAAAATTCGGTGACCAAAAATATTTTTTCCCTATCATGTTTTTAGGTCCCAAGGAGCGTTTTGAGACACTCGCATCATAGTGATTTTTTGTCGCACTTTTTCGTCGTCGCTGCGCTGTTTTCCGAAAAAAAATGTCAAAAACATTTCGTGCATATCCTGTTAGTTTGACTTGGGAAGAGTTTTGAGACACTCACCATAATAGTGAATTTTCGCAAAAAAAAGAGGAGCGCAAAAAAAGAGAAAAAACATGCGGAAAAAAAATCAGAGTGTGCTTTTCCCTTGTTTATGTGGAGCGCCGTGATTTTGTTAGTGTTCTAGGCTCGCGTCTCTAGCACGGTCTAGCCTAGGACCAGCACAGTACCGTCGTTGAGCGTTTATTCAGCTTTGCATCTCTGAATTGGTTATTGCTAACATTTTTGCTACCATATTATAAGCCTTCCCAGCTCCACATACATCTATGTCGTGTGTTTGACTCTCCCTGGTAATCGCTCTATCCAAGCTTTGAGAGTTTTGACTACAACGGTTGCCGATCACCACCTGCTGTTGGGTAAGAACTGGTAAGAATTTGAGATTTGCTTGACGGATTTGTGACACCCCAGCACCACCATTTTCTAGTAGTCTGTAGGATCCTTTCCTTCTCTATTTCTATTGCTCCTAACCATGGCAGGATCACAAGCCGACGAGATTGACTGGGAGAACATGACGAACAAGGAGTTGCATGATAAATTTCAGCAAATGATGAGTGGCCAGGTGGGAGATGTGCTAAACAGATTTGAAGAGGCCATGGAGAAGATAGATGGCATGGAGAAGTCATTTGAAACAAAGCTCGATAACAAATTTAATGAACTACTTGCGCGTCTTCCACAACCACCACCGGCTGCACCTGCCGCACCTCTGCAACAACAACAACAACAACAACAACAACAATGACTACCTCCATGTCGCGAAACAGCCCTCCGCCGAGCGAGTCGTGTCCCTCTTGAGCCTGGCCAAACTGTTGGTGCTGTTGTTGATACTTCTGTGGCTCCTGCTGCTGTTGATACTTCTGTGGCTCCTGCTGCTGATGAGGAGGAGGATTAATGGGACACTTTGGTGTGAAGAAGACGGAGGACGTACTCTCTACACATTTCTTTTGGCCAAAGATGAGACGAGATGTTGAGCGTTTTGTTGCTCGCTGCACTACATGCCAAAAAGCTAAGTCATGACTCAATCCTCATGGTTTATATATGCCTTTGCTTGTACCTAGTGTTCCTTGGGAGGATATATCTATGGATTTTGTTGTAGGGTTACCTCGAACAAAGAAGGGGAGGGATAGCATATTTGTTGTCGTGGATAAATTTTCAAAAATGGCACACTTCATACCATGTCATAAAAGCGATGGTGCTGCTAATGTTGTTGATCTGTTCTTTCTGAAATTATTCGCTTGCATGGTGTTCCAAATACTATTGTTTCAGATCATTATACTAAATTTCTTAGCCACTTTTGGAGATGTTTATGGGCTAAGTTGGGGACTAAACTGCTTTCTAGTACTACTTGTCACCCCCAAACTGATGGACAAACTGGGGTAGTCAATAGAACATCGCCTACTGTGCTTAGGGCTGTTTTGAAGAATAATAAGAAAATGTGGGAAGAATGCTTGCCTCATATTGAATTTGCTTATAATCGTTCATTGCATTCTACTACTAAGATGTGCCCTTTTGAGATTGTGTATGGTTTCCTACCTCATGCACCTATTGATTTGTTGCCTCTTCCATCTTCGAAGAAGGTTAACTTTGATGCTAAACAACGTGATGAATTTATTTTACAAATGCATGAGTTAACTAAGGAAAAAATTGAGCATATGAATGCTAAATATAAACTTGTTGGAGATAAGGGTAGAAAACATGTTGTGTTTGCACCTGGAGATCTTGTTTGGTTACATTTGTGTAAGGATAGATTTCCTTATTTGCGCAAATCAAAACTAATGCCACGTGTTGATGGTCCTTTCAAGGTGTTAGAAAAAATAAATTATAATGCATATAAACTTGAGCTGCCTGCAGATTTTGGGGTTAGTCCCATTTTTAACATTGCAGATTTGAAGCCTAATTTGGGTGAGGAAGATGAGCTTCCGTCGAGGACGACTTCATTTCAAGAAGGGGAGGATGAGGAGGACATCAATACCATTGTTACACCTGACTCCTCTTGCTATACATCTTGGACCAATTACTAGAGCTCACAAGATGCCAATTAAATTATCAGGTACTTCCGTTTCTTGGTAATGATTCTAATGTTCATGAGGATATGATGCTGCCTAAATTGGATACATTTGTTTTGCTTACAAATGAAGGGCCTGGCATGGATAAGAGGGATGAACACTGGAGCAAGACCAAGCATGGACGAAATATACAAGATGCCACTTCATAAATTTCGTTCAGAGGCTATTCTAGGTGCTGCGTCACCTTATTATTGGGCCAAGCCCATGTAATTTCGAAATACTTCATTATAGGTTGTTTTTAGATTCCCTATGTATGGGGAAACAAGAGTTAGGGTTGGTTTCGACCCCTTCCTCAAGGGCCACGAAATTCCCCCCCTCTTCCTCCAACAGCCCTTAGGGCATTGTTTAGACTTTGGGTTTTGTTTAGATTAAAGTTTGCCATAGCTGCAACTTTGCGTACTTTGTTTGTGTTCAACGACCAGACAAAGGCGTCACAGAACCCCACCTTGATCAATAAAGCTTTCCTCTTATATTCGCAATATCCAGATTGCAATCTTAAGTTTCTTGCTTGTTATTCGTTTGCCTGCAGGAAACATACCTTCGTGGTCAGGTTGATCGTGCTCCGGCGTGGTCAATAACCTCTCGGAGTTGGTTTAGCGATCGCTAAGACGTGGCATCCTCGCACGTTCGTAGTCGGATCGTCAAAGTCAACTTCCTCCAAAACGGTAGCCACCATCTCATCGAGAGACGGGACACCTTTGCCTCTATCAGTATAGAAAAAGAAAATGCTTCCTCCTAGTGGTTTCCTGACATCTGGGACCTAAGACATTGTCAGCGTATGTAGTCAATAGACAAGAGAACAACACAAGATCGGCTGACACCTGGGACGTAGCTGCTCGAGCAGTATTTTTTTTGTTATTGTTGAGACGTAGCAGGGTTTCAATTGGGTTGTGGCCCGTCTAGCCCAGGCTTATATTTTACGTTCACAACATGACCAGCCCATCTATTTTTTCTTTGTGAAAATGAGCACAATTTATTTTTTTCTAAAGAATACCCAATCCAGGCCTATTTATTTTTCTACGCCCTGATGGGCTGCAACTCTTACAAGACGGCTGCAAATCTTGAAATTAATATGAAATGGGCCATCCCTCTACTCACCCACATCCCTCCACTGTTGTGGCTTCGCCGCCTCCGGGTCATTCCCTTCCCGGGTCTCGCCGTCGTCCATCGCTATTGGTGTTCTCGACGCAGGCGTGGTCAACGTTGTCAACAAACGACAACATCGAAAGAGGGATGTACATGGAGAGGCTGACAGTTGGGACCCACATGGTCCATGGCCGCACACAAGCAAGTACCTCCTTATTACGCCAAAAATAGAATACTCCCAATGACAGTTGGGACCCACCAGCTATATCTTGGCACGGAAGGAAGTGCCTCCTTATTAAGCAAAAAATAACGAGTGCTCCCCATGACAGCTGGGGCCCACCAGATTTGGAGGCTGACTTGTGGCCCTACTAAGTTGACGCATATGGAGGATTTGTCAACTTAGTCAACAAACGATTCCATCACCAGTGACTGTTGGATTGTTAACATCCAACGGTCGTCCTGCTTCTTCAACCTCTGATTTTCTTGCTCCAATCGTCCAAACCACCGCGTGCTCCTGCCTCCCGTGGCCGGCTGTGCTGCCGCGGAGGCCTCACTGCCCCTACTACTCCCACCGCTGGCCAAACCATCCCTCTGCTCACCCACACCCCATGTTATTCTGTGGCGACAACAGCCTCACACCACAGCCGAACCAGTCAACCCTCGTACTATCCTTCGCATGTTCCCAGGCTCACCGTCGTCCACCACCTGGTGTTGTCCGCACGGCGTGGTCAACATGGTCAACGAACGACAGCCATCAGAAGAGGACTGTACGCGGTGAGGCTGACAGATGGACCCACCAGCTACATCTTCGCACGCAAGAAAGTGCCTCCATATTACGTGCAAAAAAAAGAATCGTCCCCCTGTCAGCTCGGACCCACCAGCTACATCTCCCACGCAAGGAAGTGCCTCCTTATCCTCCCTGATAGCCGGGACCCACCCGGTCGAAGCTACATAGCGTTGTCATTCTGGTCACAAATGTGTATGTACATACTGGTCCATCGGTCTTTCTGCCACGATGAACCGTGGCCCAGTAAGGAGCAGTAGCTGTTCAGGCAGTCATGTCTATATCGTGTACACGTATGTACATACGTACAGGCGGGGTCTCGAACGCCTACTCGCGCATACATACGGCCAGGGCTCGTGTACATGGAGAGGCAGCGATGACGTCCTGTTCATCGGCAGCCAACCGGCTGGGTCGGAACGGAGAAACTGCGTCGTTGTGTTCATCGGGAGGCAACGGAATGCATCGTGTTCATCGGGAGCCAACCGGCTTGGACGGAACAACCGAAACGAGGCCCAACGTATCGCAGGACGGAGGAAACGACCTTGTGTTCGACTGCCTACAATCGAAACGGGATCCTGTTCGCCGGGAGGGGTGTGGTGTACCGCAAAATGGAGGAAACAAACTTCTCTTGGACCTCCTACGGTCGAAACTGGGTCCTATTGATCGGGAGGGGTGTGGCGTACCGTAAAATGGAGGATGCGGACTTGTGTTGGAGCGCTATGGTCGAAATGGGGGTCCTGTTCATCGGGAGGGGTGTGGCGTACCGCAAATCGGGACTCCACGGGCTACTGTTCATCTCCACCATCAACCTCCTCCAGCCTCCACCTGCGACTGTTCATCCACGGCGTCTCCCTCCTGCCTCCATCAGCTACTGTTCATCCAGCCTTCATCGCTCCTCCACCGGCTACTATTCAACCAGCCCTCTCCACGGGGTCCTGTTCAACCACCCCTCCATGGGCTACTGTTCATCCAGCCCTCCACCGACTACTGTTCAACCAGCCCTCCACGGGGTCCTGTTCATCCACCCCCAACCAGCTCGATCGATCGGGGTCCTGTTCATCCAGCGGCAACGGCCTCTACTACCACGGGGTCCTGTTCATCCAATCCCCACCGGGAACTGTTCATCCAACCCCCCAACAACGCTCACTATTCATCAAGAGGCAGCAGGTTCGATCGGCTTCAGTTAGCAGCAGTAGCGAAGGAATCGCTCGATCGCTCGGGTTCAGTAACGCGTAGCCTGTAGTGCAATCGCTCGGGTTTAGTAGGCGAACGCCTTGCTCGGGTTCAGTTAGAGCCCAACGCCTCGCACCCACGCGCGTACGTGTACGAGAGAAACGCGCATTGCTCGCCCCCGACCACCCACCGTAACCGGGAACTCCCCGATATTTTCCTCGTCCTCGCTTCTACCACGGTTTTCCGTCATGGACGGCCCAAAGAATGTCATGCAGTTGCGTCTCCGGCCCGCCCAGGACGAAAAGCCCATTTTTTGTCATGATTTTTTGTCATAGAAGTAGGAGCCCACCACATCTATGATGATACCGGGTTTTGTCACAATTATAGTCATAGAAGTGTCATAAGCATGACAGAAAAAAATTGTTCGGCCCAAAATGTCACGGATGTGTCTTTTTTTTGTAGTGGCAGTAGGCATCACGAGGAAGAAGAGAAGTGGAGGTGACAGGGTGGAAGGTGTAAAAGGCAGGCCCCCGTGCCTATTTATAAGGAAAAAGGATGGCACAGTAACAGGTGTGCGCGAAAATCGAGGAGGCATAATAACCGCTACAACAAAAAGGACGACTCGATCCTCGGAATGGTTGATTAATGCGAAAGATCCGCTGTTACGTCATGAGGATTTTTCTGAATTTTTGAAGATGACGTCATCCTTTCATATGGCGGGTTATGAAGCTATGTTCAAGATTAAACGTTTAGGAGAACCAAAGAAGACTCGCCAACCAGAGACAATGAAGATTGACGTAACAAGTTCAAATCAATCTGTGGCCTAATGTTTGGGATATGACCCCATGGTGTAACCCGCCCTATAAGGGCCAGGTTAGGCTGTTGGCGACTTAGACAATGAAGCCTTAAATAGGCCCAAGAGACCAAGATATGAAGCCAGGGAGGCGACTTACAAGGTGGGCCGGATGGAGGCCCAAGGCCAGAAGACGGTGCATGACTCGGAAGTGTAAGCCGCCTGATGGCGACTTGCCCAAGGAGGCAGGCCGACTTAGAGCCAGGATCAGTTACGAAATATAACCCGACCCGGACTCTTGTAAGCCCAGGGCCTCAACCTGTGTATATAAAGGCGAGTCCCTGCGACGGGTAAAGTTAAGTTACAATCGATCAATAGCTAGGTCAAGCGAATCTGCTCCCTTGTAATCGACACTCAAGCAATACAACACAAAGCAGGAAGTAGGCTTTTACCTCGATCGTGAGGGGCCGAACCTGGGTAAACTCATGTCTCTCGTCCCACTCAACCCCTTTAAGCTAATCAGTGTAGCCATGGCCTCGCACCTAAGTACTTTCACTAGGGCATTTGCTGTGTTAACCCCACGACATCAGGGGTAAGAGCCGGGCATGACCTCAGAATTAGGAGCCAACGTGGAAGATGGAGCTCGCCTACGAAGCCAAAGACTCAAACTTACGGAATTATCTCAAAGAAGGTGTCTGATGTCCTCAGCATGAAGACTAGTTCGGGGGCTACTGTTAGTGTCCTAGATTAGGGGTGCTTGCCACGTCGGTCCATCAATGATGGGACAAGCTGAGGACCCGTTGAAGATTGTTGACATGGCCGTGTCGACCTTGGGCCAATGCGTGATCAAGATGAAGATTTCCTGAAGACTTGGCATTCACTTTAAGCGTGCTTCAACCGGCATGGTTATCTCTAAAGATTGCAACCGCCTATCTGTAAACCCTAGGTACCCTCGACGTTTATATAAGCCCTGAGGTTTAGCGCTTAAGGAGATACGCATTCACCTTTACAAGGTTTAAAGCTTAGACAAACTCACACGATCTCGAGGTAGATCAATATGTACTCTGTACCACATCACAATCAATAAAAAGTAAGACATAGGGTTTTATCTCATCAAGAGGGCCCAAACCTGGGTAAAACAGCATGTCCCTACTTTCCCTGTTTATCATCTAGCTCTGATCATCAAGCTTGGGACCCCCTACTCGAGATATGCCGGATTTAGCACCGACACCTAGTGGCGGAGCCGGGCCATTCATGTGGAGCATGGAGCAATGGAGCATCAACTCCATATGCTCCTCGTACTCTGCATTGGTGGCGGCGTACACCTGGCCCGCCACCACCGGTGTGGACTGCTGCTGCTGCGGTGGCTGCTCCTCCTCGTCGCCGGAGGAGATGAAGATCTCCGCATTCGTCGAGGGGACGCCTGCCGATGGGAATGACAACCACGGAGCTCGAGGGTAGTGTCATCACGACCCGTCGGAGCCCGTCCCGGAACCGCCGCCTGCCGGCGTCAAGGCCCACGGCTTGCCCATCGCCGGAGTTGTGGAGGGAGATGGGCGGGAGAGGAGAGAAGGAGGAGGAGGAAGAGTGGATAGATTGTGATGTGGACAGCCCCAGAGCGCAGATTATATAGCCTCAGCCAGGCCATGCGAAGGGCCGGCCAGCCGCTTCAATGCAGCGCAACGGCCGGAGATGGTTCCCAGGAAAGGTGTGTCCGCATTGAAGCGACGGCTCCTGA
The DNA here is from genome assembly GCA_021605145.1 of Aegilops bicornis. Lineage (NCBI taxonomy): Eukaryota > Viridiplantae > Streptophyta > Magnoliopsida > Poales > Poaceae > Aegilops > Aegilops bicornis. The sequence continues at coordinate 292,999,653 of CM038669.1, forward strand.
GAGGTCGCGTTGGTCAACGCCGCCCTCCATATGGTCACATCGCGGCATAAATGCCGACCGCTACGTACTCTGGGCCGGTATGAATGTGACGTGGTAAGCGGCGTATGCGTCGGAAGGAAAGCGCGGGAGGGGCGGGTGGGGGGTTGGGGTGGGCCAGGCGGTCAGAAGCGGGCGCTGGTGCTGTCCGAACGCCCGCAAAACCCCTCACGTTTGTCTCCGGTTTGCGGGAAAAAGTACACTCAGTGCTGGAATTTTTGTCTATTTGGGCCTAGCCCAATAGCAGTTTCAGAAATTCCTAATAAATCTTAGAGGCCAACGCAGCCCATTCGTGCAAGGCAAGATGATGCGGAGCATCCTATGGACATCACCATGTCAAGAGTCCGTTTGGCGAGTGACACATGCGACATCTACTTCACATACACAAAGGTGAATCATCTCCTTTACACGTGCTCACTTGACCCCTTCAAGGATGGTATACTACTTGACACTTCTCCCGTGTGCATGCATAGGTATTGTCGGAGCTTCACGGATGTTGAGGAGGAGTGCAAGCGCCAAGGAACAACTACACCATCCGCGAGGGAAGCCTGGAAGCGACGACGGAAGAAGACGGAGTTGCTGAAGCTACAGCGGCCGGACAACCGGGCCAGAGGCCGGACATCCGGCGCCAGTGCAGCCGCCAAGGAGCTACACCAACAGACGGCCAACAAAGATCGGGCCCGGACATCAGCGCCAGCCCCGGACATCCGGCGCCTCGCCAAAGCCCGGACATCCGGCCCTTTTCCCCGGAAATCCGGCATCGATGACAGAACGCACCCGAAGTTTGGCCCTTTCAGCCCGGACATCCGGCGCCTCGCGAAGCCCCGGACATCCGGCCCCCAGCCCGGACATCTGGCGCCTGCCTGCGCGCAGAGACGGGCCAGAGGCCCATGTATCTCTCTTTCCCACTTACCCCTTGGTGGCTTAGACTATAAATACTACTCCCGCTCCTCCTAGTTAGGGTTAGCAAATATGATAGCTCATTCTTAGGTGAGCTTTGCTCCTACCTCTACTCTTGAGAGAGAGAGACCCCTACTCCATTGGAGGCCAAGACCTCCATCTAGGAGAAGATCTGCGGGATATATCATCAAGACCCCTCTTGGGCGGACCCCTTCAAGACCTCCTCACGGAGATGAACTCTACCTTGTATCTTTCCCTTTGTTGTTCGTGGTACCTTGTGGATCTTGTGTGTTTGATTGTCTAGTGGATGTGTGATTGGACTTGTTCTTGAGTGTTTTCCCTGTGATTTCTCCCCGTTCTTCCCGTGTTCTTCGTGCTCTCGAGGATCCCACTCCAAACGTGAAAGATCGGCCTACACCGGGTTAGCCCCGTATCATATGGTATCATGAGCCACGTTGATCACGTTTTTGGAGTCCCTACCCCGTGTTTTCTAGCTTGATTTTGTTGTTTTCGTCCTAAATCCAAAAATCCCCACCAAAAATAGCCCCCAATTTTTTTTTGTGATTTGTTGGTTTTGATGATGTTTTGTTTATTTTGATCCATGGATTTGCTTGGTTTCAAGTGGATCTAGCATCTCCCCAAGTTTCCCCATCTTTCCTCCACGAAATCTCTCCAATTTTGCCCCTGAAATCATCAATTTCCGCCCCAAAATCGAGTTCCTCGAGTTCATCCTCGGATTTGGAGCCCGGACATCCGGCCCGAGCCCCGGACATCCGGCCATCCCGGAAATCCGGCCATTAGCCCGGAAATCCGGCTCCTGGAGTGCAGTTTCGCACAAGTTTCTGGACATCAGGTCCCGGAAATCTGGCCCGAGCCCCGGATGTCCGGCCCCTGTCATTTCAGCTTTTCCCATTTCACCGTTTCGGCCATAATTAATTCATCCGGAGTCCTATTTTGACGTTCTTTAGCTTGTTTTGAAGCTATTGACATCCCCCATCCCACAAAAATACCACCAACACCATTTGACTCCATCAAAATTTCCAAAATTTGGCAAGTTTGCCTAGGCCCTCCATCATATCATCCGCATAGCCACCACCGACTTCCGCAACCTAACCCATTTTGTTCCCCATAGCATTTGAGGTTGTTTGAGTAGTGACTTGAGCCTCCTAAGGTGTTTTGACTACTTAGGGACGGTTGCTTCTTCATCAACCACCACCATACCTTCCGCATAACCGTGCCCACCATACATTCCACCCCAACTTAACCCAATTTTGTTTGAGTTGTGAGTTGTGTCTCCTAAGGTGTTTCGGCTACTTAGGGACCGCGTGCTTCCAACTCTTACACCGTGTATAGCCAATCATTTCACTTCCGCATTGCCAAGTGCAAACCACCACCGCTTTCCGCTACCACCACTTTGACATTTGCCTTTGAGATTTTGAGTTTGCGGTTTTTCCGTTTCCTAGGGTGTTTCGGCTAACTAGGAACGGCTCGACATCAAGAACACCGCCACTCATCATCGCCAAGGACGGTAACCTCGACGACACCATTGTATATTCCCATTGCAATTGCATTGATAACCCCTAGCCCATTTGCGTCACTTGCCTATCGAGACTAGCCATTTGAGTATTGCCGCAACGTTACTTGTGCACATTAGTGATCTACACCTTCCATTGCATACATACCATATCATATTGGTATCATATCATCCCTTGTGTCACAAGATTGTTCCCATATATACACAATTGCTATCTTGGTTTGTGCATTTCGCAAAGTGGCCATACATACAAAAAAAGAGAATAAAGCTTTTAAGCAAAAGAGTGAGCAAAGAGCTTGTAAGCAATAGCCATAGCATCACAATATATCATATGTTATCATACTCGATAATCTTGTGAGAAACACCGGGAACCATACAAACATAGCATACTTGGGATAGAAGTTTACCCATTTTGCATCTTATAGGTTGTGCACAAGTGTCATATCCGCCAATAGAGCAATCGTGCTAGCGTCTCTCTTGAGTTGTGCAACACCGGCGTTTTCCGTGGATTCCACATTTTGTGCTCATTCCTTGGTTGCACGACCCCATTTATCTATATGTGTGTGTGTTTCCGTGTGCCACATATTGCTATTGGTCTACTTGTTTCGCTTAAGTAATTTGTGAATCTCTTTCAACATTATTGACTCTTGCTAACATTTTGCATCAAATTTTTGTGCCACTATCCTCACCGAGCTCTACCATAAGCTTTACTTGATAGGTGTGAGTAAACAAGTCCGGTACCAATTCCACTATTCTTTCATTTCACATTGAGTGAAACGGGATACATCCTCAACTTTGGGAAAAGGTAACTTGGTATTGTTTATCTCATTTCCTACTCACCTCTACTCGAGTCTTGTGATGGATAGGCAAGGCATTTCACCTTCGGTCTACAACAACAACGCAGCGAGTTCGATGCCACGAACAACAACTCCGACGCCAAGATGCAAGCTCAAATGGAGGAGATCAAAGCCCTCATCAAGGCCTACAAGCGATCTTCCTCATCTTCGAGAAGACGCTCAAGAGCACATGCTTCCGAGCTACCGTCTCCGGCAAGATCACATCGACATCGACACCATCACCAACAAGAACGTGAAGGTCAAGAGCTCTACATCAACAACCACTCAATGACTTCACCATCTCCCTTGGCATCTTTGCCAAGCGACTTCAAGGCATCTTCGCCTACGGACATACGGCGTCTTCGCCAACAAGAACCTCAAGGCTACGCTCAAGAGAAGCTCCCCAAGCTCAAGTCCGCGACTTCACCGAGCTACTACGACCTCGACATCGACCATGCGATTCCTTTCTATGGGACTCAAGAACCCGAGGAGTACCTCGAGTGGGAGCGTTTGATGGACGACTACCTCAAGCTACATCAAGTTCCTCCCGAAGATCAAGTGAAGTGCGCCACAAGAAACTTCCACGACCACGCCTTGACATGGTGGCTTCACACACCTTGAGTACTACGACATGAGTTGGCCCAAGGCGAAGAGAGCTTTGCGGCGAGAGTTTATGCCTCCAACCTACACGCGGAACAACTTCGACGCCAATTGGAGAACACCACCCAAGGATCCAAGTCCATCGACAAGTACTTCAAGGAGATGAAGATTGCCTTGCGACGAGCCGGCGTGGACGACCCCATTTCGATGAAGTTCCACTTCATGATGGGATTACACAACGACATCTCCAAGACCATCTTCCTCGAGAACTACAAGTCCATTGAAGACTACTACATTGGTGCTCTCAAGGCAGAACAAGAACTCATGAAGGCCAAGGCTTCTCCACCCCAAGCACACTTCGCGGCGACCAAGCTCTACGACAAGCATGAGGCTAGTACCACCACGATGTCCAAGCCCGATGAGCTCCAAGACGATGCTCCCAAGTTTGAATTCACCGCCATCCCTCTTTGTGGCATTGATGGTGCCGAGTCTACTTCGACTCTTTTTCAAGACGGTGCGGCGACGAGTACGACTACGGACACCCTCAAGGACCAAGCTTTGGAGGCGAGCGACAAGGTGGCGAGCGAGGATGATGCTTCCATCTTTGGAGGTGAGAGTGATGATGTGCCATCTTCGGCCTTCATCAACAGCGACGGTGACGAGATGATCGAGCATGGGATTTTCCCTTCGGTCATGGAGGAGAGTGATGATGTGCCATCTTCGGCCTTCATCCACGGTGACAATGACGAGATGGTTGAGCATGGGATCTTCCCTTCGACCACGGCGACGTATGATGACTTGAGTGACTTGTGCCACCATATTGAGAGTGAGAGTGACTTCACCACTAGCCCCATATATGATGAGTTGCCACAATTCCCATGTGAGGAGAGCCACAACCCCCACCACTTGAGTGAGATGAGTGACTCCACCATATATGAGATTGAGTGCACCTACTTTGAGGGAGTGAGTGAACCACCACATAGAGAGAGTGAGATAGTTGATAGGGCATGTGAGGCCACTTGATTTCTAACGACTTAACCTCTACCTCTATTGTGTCTTCTCATTTGGTGCTAGGTACCATATATGATGACGCTACGATCCTCGGCGACTTCTGGCCCTCCCTTTGGACAAGACGATGGCCATGGTGGAATATGATGCACCCCCCACATGGCTCCATCAAGATGAAGATGACCACCATTTGGTCTTTCCCACCTCACCTACACAACTTGAGTGGAATGACAAAGGTAACATAGGTGAAGGTGATGCTCTAGTCCCACTAGTGGACATTCTTGACATTGATTGCTTGCATGATGTTGATCAACCCATTGCCATGCTTCATGCTAGTATGATTTCCCCATGCGATGATTTTCCCATTTTATGATGAATATGATGATTCTCATGTGGAGTCTATTAGTTGTGATGCCATGTTACATAGGATTTCTTGTGACAATTCTCTAGGTCACATCATGTTTGACAATCCGCTTGACTTGTCATATGCTATGCATGAGATCAATCATATGTCATATTTGCAATCTCATCTTAGTGACTATGCATATGCCATTAAAATTAACCCCATTTGTACTTATGGCATAGATGACAAGCTCATGGTTATTGCATTTGTTTTTCTTGTGATGATATTGATATGCTTCCTTTGCATCATTTATCTCATATGCCATGCCATAACTACCTAGCTTCGGATATGCATTGTTTTGGATGTTATACATTTTCTCCATATGATGTTTCCAATATTGCTCATGAGGAGACCCCCATAGTTTCCTCATACATTTTAGGAGATTTTGATTCATCCTATACATTGCATGATCCCAATACTTGTGTGCACCATATGCTCCCCATGAATAAACATGATATTGATGTGCCATATACTTGCATTCTCAATTTGTGTCCGCATCGTGTCATACATAATAACTATTCTTTCATGATGGATGACATGTTCTTATACCATGCATCAAATTTCTTTGGCGATGCTTATCTTGTGCTAACTCACATGTGCACATACACATCATGATGGATGATGTGTACATTTACCACGCGCACAATTTCTTTGGTTTGTGTCTCTTTTGTGTAGGTACCCATGAATACTTGTCAACTTCGCAATCCCACGAGTTGACAAAACGAGCTCTAGAGAGCAAGGATGACTTGGGATCCCATGGATTGCCTTTCCCACCGCTCACTTCACGCAAACACTTCGCGCATTTCTTTTACATGGCCCTCACATGGTTATGGGTAGTTGTCCATTATATATCCTTTGCCCATCTTGCCATGTTCACTTTGCATGATATGCCCATTCCTATGCCTTTGCCATGCATTTGTGACCCATGCTTTGCATTACACATGATGATTGATTCTAGTACTTGTATGTGTATTTGCAAGCGTGGTGGAGATATTGTTTGTTATTGCCATGATTGCTTTGTGCCCCATGCCTATGATGGCACTATGATCTTGATTTATGTTCGTGCTTGCGATATGTCATGTACATTGCCTATGTCTATTCTTTGCTCACATGACATGATTGCCATGATTTCCTCTAGTGTGTTGCATCTTTGCTCCACTAGTTTGCACGACTTGATTACTATGATTGCTTGCCTTGTTGCACCACCGATGATTCATACTTGCTCACTTCATGCGGTTGATGACAACCATTTCCATGCTTTGCACATGATTGTTATTGCTTCTTGTCATTTATCTCCATGTGTTGCCTCTCTCATGCTAGATTTGCCATGTATTGAGTGCAACAATGATTCTCTTCTTGCTCATGAGATTGCCCCCATAGCTTGTCTTACTTCTTTGCACCATATACCTAGTGCCATGAATTTAGCCATTGTTGCATCATATTATTCATGCACTTGTGCTTCTAATGGTTTTGTGCAAAAGATGAGAACCATCATGATGGATGATGTGTTTATCTACCATGCTTGTCGTTCTATGTTTTGTTTTGTGCATGTGTAGGATACTTGGACTTTGTGTCGACTTCCACTTCACGTGAGTTGACCATTCGAGCTCTTGAGAGCGAGCCTCATACATTCTACCACGACTCGCTTCTACACCGTATTTGCTTCCACTTGGCATTGTGAAGAATGCACAAGGAAATGCTTTCAAGGTGACATCCTTCTTGAGCTTGGATATTGTGGATCATACTTCATGTGTTGCTTGCACCATTTGCACGCATGTTCGAGATATTGCTCTCACCTATGATTGCCACATTTCCATGCTTCATCATATATATACCTTGTGTGTTGCATCCAATTCTTGGTCTACTTGCTACTATCATACGGTTGGTTGCACCAATATCAATTCCTCACATATGCCATGTCCCATTGCTTGTAACATGCTTGACTCGATTGCCTCACACATGATGAACAATTGCTCTTTCTATTGTGTTGAGTGCCACACTATATTAGCTACACCCTATGCACGTTATGCTTGGATTGTCTTGCACTTGTCCCATGTGTTTAGACACTTCATTTTATTTGGTGTAGTGAATGATTCCTATGCCTACCATAGACCTTTCATTGAGCGCTTTGCCCATGCTTGCTATGACCTTGAGGTAGATGCTTGTTCTCTTGACACACATATTTGCATCACTACCTCACATTTACATGCTTGTCCCCATGATATCTTTGCTTGTGCTCAATTGATATGCTTACATGCCATGTCACAATCCTTTGTCACACCATATGCTTTGCATGATGACGACACTTGTTTGGTGAATCACCTCTTGAATGCTTGGTTTTGCACTAACGCTAACCACATTTGTTTTTCCAAGTGTTTGTTGTACTTACTCATTTTGAAGGAATCACAAGACGGTGCGACATTGGAGAGTGCCCATTTCGAGCTTCAAGATGACAAATACTTGGTGAACATCCACTTCTACACGGCGAAGCCATCTCTTTCCCATGGTGATTTGGTTTTCGATCTGAGGTCGGATCTTTACCAAGGGAGGGGAGATGATGCGGAGCATCCTATGGACATCACCATGTCAAGAGTCCGTTTGGCGAGTGACACGTGCGACATCTACTTCACATACACAAAGGTGAATCATCTCCTTTACACGTGCTCACTTGACCCCTTCGAGGATGGTATACTACTTGACACTTCTCCCGTGTGCATGCATAGGTATTGTCGGAGCTTCACGGATGTTGAGGAGGAGTGCAAGCGCCAAGGAACATCTACACCATCCGCGAGGGAAGCCTGGAAGCGACGACGGAAGAAGACGGAGCTGCTGAAGCTACAACGACCGGACATCCGGGCCAGAGGCCGGACATCCGGCGCCTGTGCAGCCGCCAAGGAGCTACACCAACAGACGACCAACAGCACCAGCGGCCGGGCATCCGGCGCCAGCCCCGGACATCCGGCACCTCGCCAAAGCCCGGACATCCGGCCCTTTTCCCCGGAAATCCGGCATCGACGACAGAATGCACCCGAAGTTTGGCCCCTTCAGCCCGGACATCCGGCCCGAGCCCCGGACATCCGGCGCCTCGCGAAGCCCCGGACATCCGGCCCCCAGCCCGGACATCCGGCGCCTGCCTGCGCGCAGAGACGGGCCAGAGGCCCATGTATCTCTCTTTCCCACTTACCCCTTGGTGGCTTAGACTATAAATACTACTCCCCCTCCTCCTAGTTAGGGTTAGCAAATATGATAGCTCATTCTTAGGTGAGCTTTGCTCCTACCTCTACTCTTGAGAGAGAGAGACCCCTACTCCATTGGAGGCCAAGACCTCCATCTAGGAGAAGATCTGCGGGATATATCATCAAGACCCCTCTTGGGCGGACCCCTTCAAGACCTCCTCACGGAGATGAACTCTACCTTGTATCTTTCCCTTTGTTGTTCGTGTACCTTGTGGATCTTGTGTGTTTGATTGTCTAGTGGATGTGTGATTGGACTTGTTCTTGAGTATTTCCCCCCTGTGATTTCTCCCCGTTCTTCCCCGTGTTCTTTGTGCTCTCCGAGGGATCCCACTCCAAACGTGAAAGATCGGTCTACACCGGGTTAGCCCCGTATCACAAGAGGTGGAACTAAAGTTTAGTCCCACATTGCTAGTTTAGAGGGAGTTGGACCTCTTTATAAGGGAGGCTCCTTCCCCACTTGTATGAGCATGAGAACAAGAGGGACATCCACGCGCGCTCCTCCTCCGCCGCCCGCCTCGCCACGCCACGCCACGCCTCGTCACGCCGCCGCGCCAAGGCCGCTGAATGAGCCGAGCCGATGTCTAAATTTTGCCACGCACTACGGGTATCTGAAAGGTCACACAGGCTGAAAAGTTTTGCGGCAGTGGGGTTTGAATGCGAAAGGTGCTGCCCTTGGTTCTTGGCTGTTCGCTTAACCGTCTTCGTCTCTTTGTTTCACCTTCCGTCGCCGCCTCTCGCCTCCTTCTCTTGCGCCTATAAAGGGAGGTCGCTCCTCTCGAGAGACGCACTAGAACTTCTCCTTCCTCTCGCCACGGTTCCAATCTGCCGCTGCTTTGTCTTCCCTCATCCGGCTTGCGCGTGCACCATGAGTTGGGACGAGGGCCTCAAAACGCACCTTTTGAGTCCCAGACGGGAGAAGGGTGATAAGGTTTTTGGGGGCGCTCTGGCGACATCGACTTCTTCGTCACGGATGCCCCGGACTCCGACAACTACTTCCCCGACGACGACTACTTCCCCGACGTCGACAACCTCCTCGACGACATGGAGGACACCGATCCCAAGTCCAGTGCCTCTGCTCCTGCTGCTGTCACGTACGTGTTTCCCCCTTTTCTATTGGAGGTTCTGATATAGTTCCTTGTTCTAGTATTTGCCCTAGATATGTTAGACTATATTTCATATATGCAACTTGCTATACTGTCGGCTCAAGATATGTTTAGTTACGGTTCATATATGAAGATGTTGTTTACTTTCTCTTTGTCAAATCGCATGACTTGTTTTATCATTGCTACACTAGTCATGCTTTATCTAGTATTTCTGTTAATAAAATCACTCGGTAAATTGCTCGTATTTCCAACACCCAGCCCACGTCGCGAATCGATACAAGGAACATGTTGGAGGATGAGCGATTGGAGATGCATAAGTCCTACTATGTCATTGATAACATCCGTATTTTATTGAGAGAATTCCTTATTTGGCCCTTTCTTAAAATTCGCTTCCTTATTTGGCCCAAATAAAATTTTCTTCTCTATTTGACACCTAAAGTACATTTCGGTCCTTATACGACACTTCCATCCATTTTAAACACTAACGGTATTAAGTGTGAGGTGAAAAGACCATTTTGCCCCTAGTGCATTGTGTAACTATCTTTGGATGTAATAAAAAAGCAATCAATTCACCCGTACTTTAGGGATGTTGAACCGATACACATGTATATGTATGCTCCAATGTTACATTCCTTAGATATCCGGTCTGTGCGTTTAAAGGGCATACAAAACATCGTAACTTGCAATCGCATATCAAGACAATACCAAATTTTGCTTAGTTAATCACGTTCCAAAGTACAATATTACACAGTCACATACTACTAAATCCTCCAATTAACACATCGCGGTAGACCTCACGCACGGCCGACAGACAAGGACGGCGACAATCGGACACCACGTCGATCATTGACTACACGTGCATGTACCTCGACTCCTTTCTCTTAGGGTGCAGGGCGGACGCTGCGGCTGAGCCTTTCCTTCGTCTCTGTTGGAATTAACCACGATGAAGAGTCTATGTTCGGCTTGGTGAAATAATCATCCGAGTCCCGCTTAGGGAGGTTAGCTTTGTACCGATGATCGTATACGTGCATGTACTAGTACTAGGTTCACGTGGAATCAATTCACCTGGTTGCCTGCCTGCTTGATGTGTATATGCCCCTCAACTCCCGGAGTCGGTTAGCTCGTGTCTCGGCGGAACCAAGTTACGACGTGCGATCTGGTAGCGGAAGTACTCGACCACTTTGACGACCGTAGCTTATGGCACCACTGTGGAGCAAAATATTGGAGTACATAAACATACGCAGCATCCGTTGCACATCCCTAAAACATGTGTGAACCGATTGCTTTTTTACTACATCCAGTATACTCACACAACCCACTAGGGGCAAAATGGTATTTTCACCACACCATCAGTACCTAAAATGGATGGAAGTGTCATATAAGGAACAAAATTTATTTTAAGTATCAAATAGTGAAGAAAAATTTATTTTGAGCCAAATAAGGAAACAAATTTTAAGAAATGCCCGAATAAGGAATTCTCTCTATTTTATTTAGGCGACAAACCGAGTCAACCCCCACCCGCCGCTGATGCCCGCCCGAAGCGCCATATAGCAGCCACCGGCCCTGTTTACTGGTACTAGTATATTTAGGAGTATAGCGCCCGAAGCGATTGGAGTATTTCTTAGGGTTACTAGTACTATTTAGTTGGGAAATAAAAACCAGCGAGGAGTAGAAAACAAGGCCACCGATCCGAACCCCGGTTCTGCCCCTCCGCACGGAGGTGCCGCACTGCCGCGGTCGCTTTCTCCGTCCTACGGCACTTCCGCTGCACCGGCCCGGTGTCTTCCTCCAGGGTTCTGGGATCCGACAGTCCCGCGCCGAGGCGCTCCCTGCTCCGGTGCTCCTCCCTTTCCGCGCACTCTATCCCAGGTATTTCTTCAGATTTTTTTGCGTCAATTGTTAACCATCACTAGTGGCTTCAATCGAACAAAGTTTGATTTACTATCTTTTCTATCACCTACAATCCAATAAATCAATGTTTTGTTTGTTACCGCAAAAAGAAATTACCTTTTACTAGCTGTATGTGAAAGATATCTATTGCTGCAAATCAATCCATATTTTTCCCTTGTTCGATTATCGAGTACTGTGTTCAGACTCTAGGTCAATTATGGAGTAGTTATGGGCTAATGTTTCGGCCCGGGGCTTGGTTGTTGTAATCTTCAGTATGTTTATATCACTTTGTAATTTGATTCATCTAGCATGTTGAGAACTTGTTAAGAGAACTCTAGCAGAGTCGCCAGAAGAGCATGGTCAACTACCGACTATATAAAGTTACCACGTCACATATAGTCAACCTGATAGCCAATATGTATAGTAGCACTTGCTAAGTAGTATTAGTTTATTACTTACTATACATGACCCACCTTACACTCTCACAATGTTTCTTGGAGTCCGTGCTATGGCCGACTGTTAATCTACAGCCCGCTTCCCTTCTCTCTCCTCTTCTCTCATCCAAATCAGCTGAAATATAATAGTTTAATCCTTACAGCCTGCAGGCTGTACCTTATTACACTTGCTCTAATATCGATAATAATATGGAGGCTGCCAAGGCCACGTGGAAACTCAGAATCACCATATATCATAGCCTCCAAAAAAATTCCAGTGTGGGACCTGTTTGTCTTTGGCTATAAGATCTATTCCTTCCCCTCCTCAGCAATAGAAATCTTTTTGTACTAGATTTCAACATGGATTACAACTAGGTTTTGAACAACCATTTAAACTACGATTCTCTACTAGAATTTGAACTATGACTCTTGCTCCATTTGGAAGTGACCTCGCAGGCAGGGGCTTCCGCTGCCGTGACTTCCACGGCTACGCGGTCGACGACTGTGCGTCCTGGATACGAGACAAGGCCACAGTTTTGAAGGCCGGCATGAGTGCGGCGCCATTTCTGCCTAGGTGGCCGTTGACATGTGATTGAAGTAGGCCATGGAGGCGGGCACGGCCGGCGGCTGATTCAGCCTTACGACTAGCGTCCTCATCGACCCGCTGGGAGTAGTCCCATGCCCTCTCCCAGAACTCTCGACGCGGCCCTCTTCACTCTCGCTGGGGAAAGGTTTGCGAGGAGGGAGCGACTGTGAAGGGCGAAGATAGGGGGTGTGATCGCAGCCGGCGAGGGGACCGATGGGAGTGAGTGTGACGGCGACGGGGATGGAGGAATATAGGGGTGTGGGGTGGCGCCGGCGAAGGAAGGCGATGGGGTTTATATACCCGCGGATGTGTGTCCTCTGACGGGAAACTGGGGCGGATTACACGTGTGCGGGTGGCAAACGGGTGTGAAACGAGGTGGCGACCATTAATTGACGCTCTTCTAGGTGGAAAAGCGGCTCCGCCATTGGCATGGAGGAAGCAGCAGCTGTACGGACGGCAGAGGTTGGGGTGAAACTTCCCTCCCGCTCGAACGGTTGCCGATGGAGGCCGCTCCATATCAGTGGCCCCAGCCTCCAAATATGGAGTCTCACGGGCTCAATTGGAGCGCGCTTCATAAATTATGCAGGCCGAGGGGCGTATGGAGACTCCGCTAGGGCAGCCTTTTTGGCTACGATTGCCATACGGACGGTTATTATGGCGATCGTCCCAATATGGCGACTCTGCTAGAGTTGCTCTAAGCTGCACCCCTTTGTAATTAGGATATATCTATCAATCGAGATTCACATGTTCAGTGTTTTGCTTATCTGGCCCAAGTTTGTTTTCGCTTGTAAAAATGAGCAGGAAGCATTATCTAACAACTTCAAAACATTAATTAGAATTTGTAGAACAAACTTTTCTCATAGATTAGCATCGAAGATCTGCAATTTGATGATATGTTTTATGCTTTTTTAATGCAAAATATGTTTAAGTTATGCGATGTTGCACTAGTCAACAAATTAGATTATCCTTTCGGTAGATTGGTCGGTTGGCCGACAAACTTTCGGTATTGAGGTACTTGCTGTTATATCCTACATTTAAATTTCATTTATAGTTTGATAGAGTTTCATGTGTTTTATGGTTTCTTGATGATCTGGCTTAACTAGAGTTCGCATTGAGATTCTATTGCTACTAGTACACGTGCATTGCACGCGTGAGATTTGGTAACCAAAGTATGAATAAATACCACATTATAGCATGTAAGCTTTGAGTCATATATGCATGATGTAGATATTCATTTAATTCTTATAGTTCATCTCATTCAAAATCAATTAGTTTTATAAGAGAAGTTAATATATTTTAAGATTCATGGATATTGTGCATTGTAAAGCATAAAGTAAAAACAAATAATGACAATTCATTTAGAAAAAAAAGTTTGGACAATTATGATATGGAGATTCTAGAACAAAGGAGAAATGCTTGTGTTTTGAGGTTTGTGCATTATGCTGAAGTTCAACCATGGAGTCTTCTAGATTGTACATGTGGCAAAATCTGGTGGAGTGTAGATGATATCCAACGGCTAGTAGTGCTCGGATTTGCCATCTCTGCACCGTCGGATTGGCTTCGTCCAACGACCAACTTTTAAAGTTACTCGCACACTATATAGGGGCATAGAAAATGGATATTGTGTGGCCAAGTTTGCCCGATAAAGAAATTAGAATTTGAATACATATAACTTTGAGACTTCTAATTCTTTTGTCATCATATATTTGTAACATCTAATTGTAATACTGATTTCCTCAATCTAATTGTATAATGTGGAAGCATGAGCCTATGAGGGGAAAACTTCTGATCTTACATCACACTACTCGTTTACACTTAGAATAAGATGGTTTAGTGAAATACAGTGAAGGTCATGCTATGATGTTGCCTGGAAACAAAGAGGATTATGTTCTCTTATCTAAGTCAGACAGTATGCATCTGTAATGGTATTTCCATGGCAATGGATGGTCACTTACCCCGTTTCCTTCTTTTTTTTTTACTTTGTTCCAGTCATTATATGTTGTGGTCTTTGAAGTTCAACTTGGTACACTTCGCTCTTGACCTTTCAAAATATGTATTGCTGCTTAATTCCTTCTTTTGACCCCACTGTCTTATAAAGTTATGTCATGTATGCCTTGCCTTAGAGCACGAGCAATGCGGAAAAAAAGCAGAAACCGGCGCTCTAGTGGTTGTGACGTATATGGATAACTTCTGGTCTATCAAGTAGACACCCATTCTCGATTCCTAAGCGCAATGGATTTGTTTCTGTTGGCGAAAGCTGTATTCTGAAGACGAATCATTTTAAACCATCGACTTATTGTGACAATATTTACCGATATGAGGTAAGATCTTGTCCATGGAAACTTGTGATATCATATGAAGTTCTTTTGATCACAACGATCTTTCATTTGTGACATTTTATAGGTATTTATGAACTATGAGTTTCTGTCATCTGGCCTCTCTCATGCTACCGCTTATCTCATGTGGTGTCAAACGTGCTGTTATGAGAAAGCTTTGCAAGATGTATAGGGAATCACATTTGCGTGGCCGTCGTCCTGCATATGATGGAAGGAACAGGTTATATGCATCTGGACCGTTTTCATTTGAATCTGAGACCTTTATTATAACATTACAAAATGAGGAAGATAGTCTTGATTATGGGCAAACCCCACAGAGGTATGATATTCTGGACATATATTTGTAACATCTAATTGTAATACTGATTCCTCGATCTAATCTGCAACCTGATACAATCAATGTTGCTGCTAATCTCAAGGCCCACGACAGTGTTTTCTGTCACGATAACTTACAATGCATTTTTGACCGGAGCAATTGACAGTGAAGAATTCATTCAAGCATGCAACACTGTTCTGTGTGAATCTCCGATTGAAGGGTTATTCTGTTCTCACCATCTTTTTCAGTACCATTATATCTGTCGAACTGCTGAGATAATCTTTTTTTGTTTGTGTAGGCATTTCCGAGTCGGTCGATCATTTTATCGATCTAGTGCGATGTTCCACGAACTTGGTGGAGGCTTGAAAGGCTGCTGTGGTTTTTATCGAAGCATGCTACGCAGTCAGATGGGACTTTCACTAAATATCGGTTAATCCCAAGCTCGAGCTTCTTGTTTCATATTCCAGTTCCGAGTTCCCCTTCTTCACAATAGTAATTGTGGTTATGTTGCAATGCTTGCATGTCAGAATTGAGTCAAAGTAGATCAACTGTTCGATGATTTAAATGTTCATACCTTGCTTTGGTTAAGCCGATATGATTGTATTGGCTTCTTAGAAGTTAGTTAAAAAAAGGGCAGCCTGGTGCACGTAGCTCCTGCTTGCACAGGGTCCGGGGAAGGGTCCGACCACTTTGGGCCTTTTGTGTGCAGCCTTTCCCTACATTTCTGCAAGAGGTTGTTTCCAGGACTCGAACCCATGACCTCATGGTCAAAAAGAGGCTTCGTAGAAGCTAGAAGTAATAAATTCTGAACATAAGAAAGAGAAAAAAAAAGCTCCGAACCATTTTGTTTTGACTATTAAGAATATATTATGTGGGATCATCACGTTAGTTAGTTCTGGGGATCCATGCAGCTGCAAGAGAAGAAACCATAGTTATGGAGGGCATCATTTAGATTTGATTTAGGACTCTAGTTCTTGGGATCGTGCAGATGCGAGATAAGTGTGGTTTACTGTCATGGTACATAGAGGGCACTAATCAGACTTGAATTTGGACTCATTTTTTCCCGAGAAAAATGCAAATCTTGCGGCTCGATGCTTTATAATAGAAGAATATGTACATGCTTTAAGTGAGCCTGAGGTAACAACACATGTAGGCAACAGCTTTTGAGCCTTGATACACAATATTGAATATATCGATTGCATGGATGAACAATATTGGTGAGAGGCGATCCCCCTGACCTTGGTGACTTGGTGATTGAGGAGCTTTGTATGTCACGGTGCGAAACAGCAAGGCAATACAGGCTGTGAACTGTATGCTAAAGCCAAGCTTTCGGAGGACCTCAAAACGATACAATCGAAGGAGCACTGATGTCCAATTTGAGGACAACTGAGGAGCTTTGAACCTTGCCAGGAACTGCGCCATGAGCTGTGCCAACATGAAATTGTCATGGATGCTCCTATCGTGCAATGAAGGCTCCTTGGTTTTGCATCTTCATTACGTCGAGCTTGGGTGCAGGTGGCGGGCTAAAACCTTGGCTATGAGATGTATAGATGGTCTGTACTCCTGAAGTTTTGCTACATCTTGACGCTTAGGGAGGATGGTGAAGGGAGCTTCTATTCACGAAATCTATTTCTGGGAATGCATGGAGCTGCAAGATGATGATCTTGATAACCATAAATAATAATAATAATAATAATAATAATAATAATAATAATAATAGTAGTAATATATATGTTTTGACATTTCTTTCACACTAGTTATGCATATTAAATTGGAAATAATATGCAAACATTCTATTCCGCCATAAGGTGGCCATGAAATTGACTCTTCATACCTTCCTGCAGATACTTCCTATAAAGCATTCATCAAGCCTCAACTCGTGATTGATTTTGTTGCCGAGCTTCTTTGCAGACGCATCTCCGATGGCCCCATAAATTATATTGAACGCCTGAAGGTGTTGTCCTTATATTATGGTGTTTTATACTTCAACTTTGTCCTCACTTTCTTAATAACGGCTGAACACTTCCCTATTAGTAAGTTAGACCCTTTGCTAATTGACAGATCGCGAAAGCTTTGCATGGTATAAAGGTTTATGTCACACATAGGGGTGATGTGCGTAAGAAGTACCGTATATCTGGCCTTTCATCAGAAGGGGCAAGCAAGCTATCGTATGTATTTTGAGCATACTCATATATAAAGCTTGTCTTATGTCTTTGACAGTGCTGACTGAAGATATAGAACTCTGGTATGCTAACGTTATTTGGCTGGTTCGTCTTTTGATAGTTTTCCAGTTGGTGATCATGGAACTCAGAAGACAGTAATGCAATACTTCCAGGAGAAACATGGCTATGATATTCAGCATTTTGTTTTGCCTTGCTTGCAAGTTGGTAATCAGCAGAGGCCAAATTACCTGCCAATGGAGGTTAGTATCCTAATTTTCTGTTTTCAAGATTTTAAGTACCATGTTTAACATATTCAACAATATCACAATTGTTATGTATAACTTCATGTCATAACAATCTGATTTGCATTACTTTGAAACTTTAGGTCTGTAAGATAGCCGAGGGACAACACTAAAGAGAACAGTTAAATGAGGAACAGTTATCTGCTCTTCGTGAAGTTACTTGCCAGCGCCCCATAGAGAAGGAACTGGCCATTTTACAGGTAATCGTACGAATGGTTGCAGTGTAAATTATTTAGAATGGTTCCTGCTGTATGTTTATTTCTTCCTTCAAATTTCTTATTTAATTAGTGACTTTGTTGTTCATTTTATTCAATATACACGTGCACTTTTTCCACCATCAACTACTTACCATACAATGTAATGGGGGAAGGGTTAATCTTATCGTTGGAATAAGAGTTGGGGAAGTGGAGTATATATAGGTGCAACAAGAATTTAAATTTCCGTTGCTAGAAGTTGCTTGTACTATGGAATATGGACAGCCCATTATTTCTTGGTGGACCACTATATGTTTGTAGATACTTATGCATAAACCTGTATTGATTGTAAATCTTTTTATTTGTGGATTTTCTACCTTGATCGAAGAAGTCCAGTTAATCTTGAAGTACTATGCAATAGCAACTTAACTGCCTGAAATGGGAAAACCTAGTATGCATGAAGTTTATCCTTGGCACATCAATCATTTACTAGAAGGGGACACGTGCCTTTGTCGCACTGTTTTTTAATAAGGGTTTTGAGTTAAAGGCCGACACTACAACGGACAAGAACACAACTTGACGACGCGAATGACCGACGATCAATCGCCAACAGCACCCTGAACCCTCAAACAACCTGAAATCCTGAATGCATAAAAATCCAGCCCCAAAATGTCACCACCCTAACCCGGCACACCAACAAACCTAGCAATGCAAACCAGGGCAGTAATTAGGCAATAGAGGAATAAAAGAGCAAACTGAAGGCACATAAGCGGAGGCAGGAGCCGACACCACAGCAGACAGGAACATTAGTCGACAACGTGAATCAACGGCGAACAACCACCAAGAGGCAAAGGTCTTGCTGTAAGTCGTAGTCCCCTTCACATTTGCCTAACCCTTGGAACCGCTTTTGTAAGAACAAGCTGTAGAGGTGACCAAGTGGCAAGCCCTAACTAGGGAAATTTCGTGACTAAACTCGGTGAATTCAGGCAAAATCATATGGGGAAAGCTTTCTTGTAGATGAAGCAAGATATATTTATTTACCTGTTAGGGTTTAGTAGATGGCGGATAGATGATGAGTGATCCTGTTAAGTAGGTGTCGGCGGCGGTGTAGTTTGGTGAGTTACATGCAGGCACGTGTCAGCTCACCGCCGAAGATACAACTTTACTGACATCGTCTTGGAGGCGTTTCAAGCTAATAAGAGGTACCTGGGCGAACAACACAGAAGGAGAGGCAACCCTTGCCGACAAGCATCACCAGCTCGACACCTCACGGCAGAGTTAGGTATGATAGCACTTGGGCCACTGTTTACGGTGTGTATTTACTATTTTGCTATTGTCGTGACCCCTTCATCTATAAAAGGAGGCCCATGGCTACCTTTCAAAAGGTCAACGACTTTGCTCATTTCACTCCCGTAGCTGCACTTCACGCACACCTTGCCGGCAAGTTGCGCTCCTTGTACTTGAGCTCAACACATCCAATCCAATACAACCAAAGCAAGAGTAGGGTTTTGCACCTCACGGTGGCCCGAACCTGGGTAAATCTCTACAACTGGATTGGCCAACCATGTTGGATGTAGAACTCCTCTGACCAGTCCTGCTGCTTCTAGCTTTTTAATTTTTTCGGCAACTTGCCGCTCCAAGGCTTGCTTCCTGACCTTTTGCTTGACGGGTCGTGCATGAGGGCAGATGGCAAGGTGGTGCTCAATTACTTCCCTGGGAACATTGGGGATGTTAGATGGTTGCCATGCAAACACATCGACATTCGCCCGTAGGAAAGCAATGAGCGCGCTTTTCTATTTGCTGTCAAGGGTGGCACTTATGGTGAAGGTGCCTCCCGCGCCATCCTCCATTGTGGACACCTCTGGTGGAGTTGCCTTGGATTTCTTGCTCTTGCCGGTAGAGCTCTCCGGCACATCCTCAATGGGTGTGCAACACTCCGAAGAGGTGCGCTTCCCAGAGTCCTTGTCAGAGGTCTTGCCGGTCTTCTCCCCCCCCCCCACCCCCCCGGGAACTTTGCCAGCAGGAGCAAGTACCTTGGCGGCAGATGCTGCAACTGCTTCCCGGTAGAGTTTGTCGGCGCAGATGACTGCGTCTTTCTTGTCGGAGTGGATGGTGATGACACTCATCGACCCTGGCATCTTGAGTGTGTGTTGTAGGCGTAATGGGGCGCCGCCATGAACTTTGCCAAGACTGGCAACCAAGAATTCCATTGTATGGCAATGGAATTTTGACGATGTCGAAGACAATTTTCTCCGTCCTATAGTTCAGTTCACTGTCAAACGTCACCGACAATGTTATCTTCCCCTTGGGTTGACTCCTTCCCGGATTGATCCCTTGAAACATGCCTGTCTGCTCGAGATCTTCATTAGGTATTTGCAGCCTCTTGATCATGTCAGGCGAGATCAAGTTCAAGCCGGCCCCATCGTCAACTAACATCTTTGTCACCTTAAGGTTGCGAATTGTTGGTGAAACCAACAACGGCATACACCCGACCGTAGTTATGCGATCAGGGTGGTCCTCGGCGTAAAAAATGATAGGCGCGTATGCTTCTGTGTCTCAATTGCCGGCTCCGCAACATTGATCTCACGCGCTCACTGCTTGAGTTGGCGGTGAGAGGAGTGCAAAGATGCTCCTCCATCAATGCACATGGCTTCTGTAGCCTTCTGGAACTCTTGTTCGCTGGACTCCTCTTCGTCCTTGTCATCATCCTCATCATCCTCCTTGCCATGGCCTCGAGCAGGCTTCTCCTTCTGCTGCTTGGCCTTGCCACGACGACCTTCCGCGGCCGCTACGACCTTTCTTGCCGGACCCACCAGGCCCTTCTCCTTGTCGCGCTTCTCATATTCAGCTTTCTGCTTCTCGGCAAGTTGCTCAACTTGTCGACACTCGTGGAGATCATGGCCCTTGGTACGGTGGATCTTGCAGTATGGCTTGCCGGGGCTCTCCGTCTTGTCGCCGGTGGCTACCTCATGACCACAAGTGCATCCGGCAACTTCCTTGCCGGAGCTCTCGGTATTGGGCTTCTTGCTGGCATTGGCGTTGCTGGAGCCTTCAATCGCCATGACTGCCTTGCCTTTGCGCTTCCTGTTGTGCTTCCAACCTTTCTTCTTCGGAGTCGATGCGTCGTCGTCTTCGGAATCGACCTCTGCATAGCATCTTTCCCGGGAAGTTGCCTCCCCTCTTTCCCGGGAAGAGTCAACTGGTCAGGATAGGAGCGGTCAGGATAGGAGCGGTCAGAACCAGTAGCAGATCAATCAGACGAAAAGCCAGCCGAACGATGACCAAATCGATTTGACAGAGTCACGATCTGGAGCAGTAGACACCCGGACATGAAACGGCAGCAGCCACTCACGTGACCACGCGAGCGCCAGTAGATAGCCGCGGAAGACGGCAGCGGCGCGGACGGGGCCGGCGGCCGGTGGCGCTGCAGAAGGCAGTATCGGTGCGGACAAGGCCGACGGTTGGCAGCAGCGGCCCGGACGAGGCCTACGGCCGGCAGCGACCTTGGAGGAGGACGAGCGGCCAGCGGCTGGATCGATTGGGACCAAGTCCGATAGGATCCAATACTAGCCAGCGGATTCCACGTGAGGGCCAAATCGATTGGGACCAAATCGATTCACAGTGGATTCCACGACAACTAGCCAGCGGCTGGATCAACTAACTAGCTTGGATGGGAAATTCCTATAGCTGGAGATGGACGCATGCAAAAGCAAAATCACGGCCAGCAGAATAGAGAACAACGGCGGCCGTGCAGGAGATTGGATCGGGAGCAGCATGAGTTGCGCGTGTGGAAAAAAATACCTAGAGCTCTAAATACCATGTTTAGAATAGCAACTTGTATTATTAGAAGGCCAAAACCAACATATATACACATACATGAGGATGCCAAAAGGCTAGAATACAAGAGGCCAAAAGACATCACTAATATAACAGACACGCCTCCAGGACAGGTGTCATTAAAGTTGTATCTTCGGCGGTGAGCTGACACGTGCCCAGACATAACTCACCAAACTACCTGGCCGCTTGACACCTACTTGACAGGCGACTGGCGTGTCGCTGAGGTGGAGCGATGGAGCTGTAGTGGGAGCTTGCCGGGCCTTCGCTTGCCGGCAACCAAAGTCTTGATCTTCAGTACTAACTTAGTACTTCTCAATGACCTGCCTTGAGGTTTTCTTCATGGTTTTATTAACCAACTCTCAAGTCTTGTTTGTAGCTGCCCTCCGGCAAGCCCTGCCGTCGGGAAGGCTACAACTGCCTGTGCACAAGTCAGGGTACTAAGGTACCTATGTCTTGGTACACCGACAGATCCCAAGCGCAGCTGGGTATTTATATTACAAGCAGTTAAACTAAAGACTGCTGAATGAGCTACAGTAAACAGATGTGCAGGTAGTAAACAGTGTCTCCGCCTTGGGCACCCTAGGCCGTAGATGCTGGGTGACGTGGAGCTTGCTGGTGTGCCGGATAACTGAATCCAGTTGACAGTGTTAATCTTCAGAGACGAAATCCTGACACCAAGCTGGCTAGACCATGGTCGAGACGACACCAAACGATTTGCTGACCCAGCCCGATCAATCCCAGCACAACAAATCCAGCGGCAAAACAGTGACAGTCTACCCCAAAACATAAAACCAGGACTGCTATATAGTTTCCCAAATAAATCGGAGTACGAAAAGGAATATGGCTCAGCTCAATGTAGTATTGGTAATTTTTGGTATTTTGGACTTTTTGTATAAAACTGCAGAATATTTACTATTTGAACCCTACAATCTTGGTATTCAAGGATAAGAAATGTTGAGGAACATGCCATGGATTCCTGGCTCCCTACCATAGGATCAAAGTCCACATAAGTTGCAAAATTAAATAGTTGCTTACACATATAAAAAAGGGCAGCCCGGTGCATGTAGCTCCCGCTTGCGCAGGGTCCAGGTATTGAGCCAAAAAAGATGAAACATATGCACTAAGAGAAAGCAAATCATCATTTAGATTGGAGGACAACACAATAGAGCTATGTTATAAAGCCCATATATGGTATTTCTGTAAAGGTTGCCTCTCTAACGTGCTTAGGCAGTGTGGCCATTTTCGGCAATAAAAGAGGAGCATCACACCAAGAAGTCACGCCAACACAGAGCACACAAGAGCAAAGAAGAATAAAACTGTACCACCGCGCTTATGGCCACATCTTGCACATGTGGCACAGCCCGGCCGCGGGGATCCATCGCCCTGGGGGAGATGAATTAACGAAACCAACCAAAAGACATGGGTAAAATCCATCCCCAAATAGGAAACCTCACACAAGCGGCGCATAATTTTTTTTTTTGAGGTAATGGGCAGCTGCACCCTTCTATTCATTCATAACTGATTCATTACAAATAATGGTCCTGATTACATCAGGGATCTCATTAAGCCAGCAGGACCAAGCATCATGCTCTGCCGATTTGGCCAGAACATGTGCTGCCTCATTACAACAACGATTGACATGAATAAAACTACAAGATACAAACTTTGTGGCATTTCCTAATATCATGGACTATGGCTCCAGTAGGGGACCTATCAAAACCTGAACCCTTGATCTTGTTTATCAATGATAGACAGTCAGATGCTACCATGATCTTCCTCATACCAGTGCTATTGGCAAGGATTAAGGCTTGACGAAGTGCCATGGCTTCCGCTACTTCAGGAATTTGAACTCTTTCAAAGTAGCCTCTGTTCGCCACCTGCACCCTTCCCCGGTGATCACGTATCACCACACCAAAGCCCGCTCTTGCTGATTGGGAGAAGATCGCTGCATCCACACTGACGAGCATTGACCCCTCCGGCGGCGGAGACCATCTTTTGTTCGACTCCAAGGTCTCACGTCTAATGGAAGTGGTCGAGCTGAAAGAATGCATATTAATAAATTCAACATAAGCTTTGATCTTTCCCACCACACGACGAGGATGATTTAAAGCCTCCCCATTACGATAAGCATTTCTATTCTCCCATATGTGCCATATTGCCACTGCCATAATCATATAGTGAAACTCTGTAGCGTTTTGTATCCACTCTAAAAGCCATTGCCTAATGTGATTTAAACTTTTCAGTTTCAGGCAAATACCATATTCTTTCTTGAGTTCTTTCCAGATTTCTCTAACATAATGGCAGTGCAAAAAACAATGCTCAACGGTTTCCTCCCTATTACAGAAATGACAATCATACCTTGTGGGGATCAATCTCACTTTAAGTTGAGCACCTGTTGGGAGACAATTATGAGCCAATCTCTACAGAATTACTTTCATTTTATTTGGGCATTGAATTTGCCACAGTTTCCTCCAATTTTTCTCCATGATCTTTTGGTCGGAAATAGCCCCCTTGCCATTTGCACTTCTGTCCCCCCAGAAATTTAGTGTTCTCACAAAATTATATGCTGACCTCACTGTGTAAACACCATCTTTTGTGTGGGGCCATGAAGCAAAATCTGTGCATCCTTCTATACTCAGTGGTATGCTAAGAATTTTCTCTGCTATGTCCTCTGGCAAAATGTTTCTAACAGTTTCTTCCTTCCACTTTTGTTCCCCTTCTATTATCAAGGAACTCACCATATCATTACCACTTCTAAGGGAAATATGTTGTAGAGTTCCAGAGGTAATGCCAGGGATCCAATTATCTTCGTATGTATGTATTTTGTTGCCATCATCCACTCTCCATAGTAGGCCATCCTGCAGCACTTTTCTCCCATACATCAGACTACACCAAGTATATGAAGATGACCTCGGGCATTTAGCTGTCCAAAAATCCCCTTCTGGATAGTACCTTCCTTTTAAAACCTTGGCACACAATGAATTAGCATTTGTTAATAGGCGCCAACATTGTTATCCCAACAAAGCCTGATTGAAAATTGCTAAGTCTCTAAAGCCCATGCCACCTAAATATTTTGGCGAGGATAACCACTTCCAAGATCTCCAATGCACTTTCCTTCTCCCATCTTCTACACCCCACCAGAAATTTGAAATAGGCCTTTTCATCTTTTCACAGACACCAATGGGAAGTTGAAAGCAACTCATTACATAAGTTGGCATTGCCTGTGCGACTGATTTTAATAGAATTTCCTTCCCAGCCCTTGACAGAGGTCTATCACTCCAACCGTTGAGTTTTTTCCAGAGTCGACCAGTGAGAAAGCTAAAGCTGTTCGTTGGTGAACGTCCCACCCAGGTCGGCATACCAAGATAAGTAGCTTGTAGTGTATCATCATGGATTCCCATCTTCTGCTTTACCCTTTCCTTTATTTGCTCATTACAATGGGTGCCAAAGAATATAGATGATTTTCGAGTATTGATCTTCTGTCCAGACCCATCGCAATAAGTTTGAATAGCTGATTTAAGAGTATCAATACTCCTATCATCTCCTTTAGTAAAGAACACGCTGTCGTCGGCAAAAAGGAGATGGGAGATAGGAGGGCCATTTCTGCCATTACGAACCCCCTTCAATTCTCCAGAAGCTTCCTTTTGCTGCAATAAGCAAGATAATCCTTCAGCGCACAACAAAAAAAGGTAGGGGCTAATTGGATCCCCTTGCCTAATGCCTCTAGTAGGTTTAAAAGGTTGAGTTAAATCTCCATCAACTTTAACTGCATATTTCACAGAAGTTACACATCTCATTACCATCTCAACCCATTTATCATTAAAACCCATTTTCAATAATATACCCTTGAGGTAGTTCCACTCCACCCTATCATAGGCCTTTGTCGTATCGATTTTAAATGCAATGAAGGGGTGCTTGACTTTTTGCTTTCTTATTGTGTGGAGACATTCATAAGCTATAAGAACATTATCTGTAATTAGTCTTCCTGGCACAAAAGCACTCTGTTGTTCAGAGATTAAATCCGGCAAATAAAGTTTGAGTCGATTAGCTATAACTTTGGAAGCAATTTTATATATAACGTTGCACAAACTTATTGGCCGAAAATTAGAGAGCACGTCGGGAGAGTTTACTTTTGGGATTAATACAATTACCGAATCATTGAAGCCTTCTGGAATTTCTGATCCCAATAGAAAACCCTTCACTGCTGCACAAATATCCTCTTCTAGCAGCTCCCAATGTTTTTGGTAAAATAGAGCAGGGAATCCGTCGGGTCCAGGGGCCTTGGTGGGGCCCATCTGGAATAGCGCAGTCTTGATTTCGTCATTTGTATATTCTCGACAAAGCGCTTCATTGATTTCTTCATTCACCTTAGAAGGAATTGCTTCCAGCACTGCATCTAATGAGGTACAAGGTTCAGAGGTGAATAAGTTAGCATAAAACTCATATACCATACTCTTGATTCCTTCACGATCTTCGCATCTTGTTCCGTCAGATCTCTTCAAGAGATTAATTAAATTTGTTCTTCTCCTAGCTGAAGCTCGGGCATGGAAAAAGGAGGTGTTGCGGTCCCCCTCTCGCAGCCAATCAATCCTTGAGCGTCGACGTGCCATAATTTCTTCTCTCAAATAGTTCACATAACTGTTTTTCAATCTGCTTCTCTTCGCCAGAACTATCAGTCACCAAATTGTTCCTTCTTATCTCAGCAAGGCGTTTCTCGAGTCTTCTTATCTCTTTTTTTATTTGTCCAAATGATGTCCTGCTCCAGGTATGGATAGATTTAGATAATTTATTAAGTGCAGACCATGTGTTGTTTAGGGAAAAAGGAGCACCATCTTTCAGAAATTTCCAGTTTTCCTCTATCATTTGATTATAATCCGGAGCCTTCATCCATGCAGCTTCAAATCTGAAAGAATGATTCACTGGAATGGAAGCAATCTGGTCACCACTTTTTGCTATCGTTATCAATATTGCATAGTGATCTGAGGATGAAGTGATAATGTTTTCAACGGAGCAATTATCAAATCTTTTGAGAAACTCACCGTTTGCCAAAGCTCGATCTGGTCTAACTCTTATATTCATCCCACCATGTTGTCGGTTAGACCATGTAAATTTAGGGCCAATATACCCAAGGTCCAAAAGTCCACATACATCTAGGCAATCTCTAAACAGAGCCATTTGATTCTCATCTCTGTCTCTAAAGCCCATGTGCTCATTCCCATGTAAAGCTTCATTAAAATCACCAGCACATATCCACGGTCCATTCCATTGGGACTTCAAGAATCTGAGTCTATCCCAGAATATGTGCCTCAATTCTTTCTTTGGTTCTCCATATACCAATGTTGTACGCCATTCAACTCCATTTTCTGTTTTGACTCTAATATCCATCAGTTGCATGGAGTAAGCTTTTAGAGACACTGAGATAGAGGCAGACCAATAAAGGGCCAAACCCCCACTCAATCCATCACTGCTAACTGCAAAAGCTCCCGAAAAACCCAACGTCCACATTAGGCTCCGAGCTCTTGAGTCCCTCATCTTCGTCTCGGATAGAAAGAGGAGGGAGGGACGATATTTATTAACGAGCCATTTCAGCTCGCCAACTGTCGCGTCCGTCCCTAGGCCGCGACAGTTCCAACACAAGAACCTCATGGCGTGTGGCGGGGGCAACCTCCGCCTGATCCGCCGATCCTGATGGTAATTTGTCAAAATCCTTTTTCTGCTTCTTATAAGTTTCAGAGATACATACGTCTCGGTCTGGTAAGGCAATCGGAAGTGGACATTCTGCATTATTGTTTAGTCCTCCAATTGTAGGGACGAGATTATTTGTTTCTCGCACCAATTTCTCCTCAGAGTTCACAACTTGACTCTTTGGCCTGTAGACTTTTAATTGTTTCCTCTTCTGTCCAATCACTCTTATCCGTGCTAGGCTGTAAAAGAAATGGCTCATTGCTTGCCTCACCATATCTTACTTTGTCTTTCTGCTTATAATCAAGTTCCTTCATTTTCAACGGAGAAGTAGCACCATCCTGCATCTCTTTTATACCTGAGTCCTTCTCCTCTGAGTTACTTCTTGGAGATCTTTGAGGACCACTGTTCTTCTCTCTACAGTGAGAGCTTTTGTCACTAGACTGTGAACTCTGTCCTGACCATGAAGTAAAAATATTTTTCTTTTTGTCATCCTTCACGCACAGCCTGTCGGCATTATAAGGAAGTTTACCATCCTCATCTCTCTTCCCAGGGTTGAACATTCTAGTGAAGAATGGCCAATGATGCCACAGGAGAAGCAGTAGTGTGGAATTTTTTCATATTGCACTTCATACCTCTCATAAGCTTTCTTCTTCTTTGAAAAAATGGTGACCCATCTCATTAGCGGCTTTGAGATCTCCACAGAAACTCGAATTCGTAGATAGTTACCCCAGGCTCTTCCCTGGCTATCTACATCAACCTTCTCTACAGTACCAATTTTAGCACCCAGGGATTCCCCCCAGGTCCTATTCATTAATTCAAAGCGAAGGTCCTTGATTCGTGCCCACAAAGAAATTCTGTCAAAAGTAACTTCAGACGGCTTCAGTCTTGGATCAAAGATGTTGAACAGAACTGCATGTTTACCTACTGTCCAAGGAGCCCTGCCACAACTCTATCCAAGTCTTCCTTGTTAGCAAATTCCACAATAAAAGTATTGTCCCCCACTGGTTTTGCTGACAATCCTTGGGTTCCCCCATGCTGGTCTCAATGCAGACATGATAGTGTGGATATGGAGGATATTTGGGGACAGAACCTTACCTATCAACGCCTAATCCAGGCTCACCAAATCCTCTTCATTCTCATCTTCGAGGATTACAGCCGAGGCCTCCTCTGAGGTGAGGTTGAGACGCCCCAGCAAATCCGTCACATTGTCTGTCACATTGTCCTCTGGTCCGCCTGAATCCTTGTCGGACCCATCGACCAACTTTTCCTTCAAATCCGACGCCCCCATTACCAAATCGGAGTTGGTATTGGTTGCTAACATCGCCTTCTCGCTACTTTTCCTCGAATCCGCCATGAAAACGCCTGTGATTTCAACCCCAAGCTACAGCCAAGGGTGGGCAGCGGCTCTGTTAGCCCTAAATCACCCCGAACTGTGGTGTTGGAGGTTGATCTCGGAGGGAGAGTGTGGCTAGGTTCGAGGGAGTGGATCCGGAGAGGGAAAGCAGACTTGGATGGATTCAAGTGGGATCGAGTCCACCAGAGCAAGAGCCTACGCTGAGAATTGTTCGTCGCCAGAGGAGACGAGAGAGTTCTACAGCAGGCAGAGTGCGAGTGTGAGGCAGTCCCTTCTGTCCATATGTTTGGTGTGGCGCGCATAAATTGGGCGGCACAAGAACATGTCACTAAGTAGGCCAACAGAACACAACACTAATCACTGTAATCAGGATGATAGAGAAGGAAGAGAGCAAACCGGAACTTGCGCGAGGCGACAACCCTCTGTAGCGCCCCGGCCACAACCACCGGTTCCTGGCCGTTACGCCTGGTGGGATCTAGACTGGCCCCACAGACCAACACTAGTCTTTCCTGCACACTTTGTCCTCACTTTTGCGCACCCGTGATCTATTTACCAGTTGGTCACCCATCCTCAAGGCAAGCATGTTTAACGGATCAACTTCCCAGTTGGTCACCCATCCTCAAATTGCTCCAAGCCAAGCACGCTTAACTTTGAGGTTCCTTTTGGATGGACTTCCGGAAAAGAAGGAATTCCTTGTTGATATGAGTAGTCTATCTATCATTCCTATTAAGCCAGGTTCTCACACCCTCGTAACCGGACTGACCAGCAGCGGGCAACACCTGTGCCCCCGAGGCCACACCAGGAGAATCAACAGCGCAGTGGCAGGGAGGACTGCGTGAATTGTTGGGAAGTGGCCACCAGCGCTGAAACCCCGTGTGACAGAGAAAACCAATTGCAACTTAAGTAGCTCCAAGGCACTGCTTTAGGTTCAATATAGTCCTCGACAATCTTCAACTTAGCTAGCTCTGTGTGGTGATTGCACGGCACAATTTGGAGAAAACCAGTTGGTCCAGAATATCTTGACAATCAAAAGATGGCTTTGAAGGACCACAGATGAGTGGAATTGATGCAGACCTGAAATGTCGTAGTGTTGTTATTTCTCTGGTGACAATTTCATAATTTTAATAACAAGTCAAATATTTAGGAAAATAGTTTGCTTTTATATAAACGTGGAAGACCTGTTCGAGGTTCTACAGGCATGCGTGGTCATAAACAAATCCTATGCCTTGGCTTTGGAGAACAAAACCAGGGCATATGGTTATAGTTCTCTGCCTAGTCTAACCAGCATGGTGTGCAGGCTGTTGGCTGAGAGGCTGCCGATCATCAAGTCCATTATCGCTGTATGTTGTGGTTGCCACTGAGTTGAGTCTATTGCCACTGTTTGGCCAAAGATGCCGTGGTGGCAAGTCTGCCTCCATCAAGTGTTGAGTTTACTTTTTCTGTTTTGGTAATTTGTTCTTTTACTTCTTTTTGTTGCATACTGTCATGGCAAATGGCAAGTATAATGACTAGGTGCAATTTACACAATTAGTTATATCCTTGTATTTGTTCTTGTTAGAACAGGCACAGTTGCATCAACCTCTAGATTTTATCCTTTATCTTGTTTTACCTTTTTTTACAGACTTCAAAATTATACAATGCGGACCCATATACAAAGGAATTTGGCATAACTTTTTATAACAAACTCACAACAGTTGAAGGTCGTGTGCTACCTCCTTACGTAAGTATCATAACTATCAGTTTGTATCTACTTATTTCCCATATATGTTACATTTGCATTGTCTCTCTGTGTTTTACTATTTTTTTTGGGTCTTAGCTTAAATTTCTTGATCGCACTGGCAAAAATGATGTATTAGTGTTACCAAAAGTCGGCAAGTGGGATATGTGGTGCAAGGTACCGAAGTCACTTCATCATTCAATGCAAATCTTCTATTTTTATGTATCCCTCCATATATTTTTGTTTTTCCATAACTTCCTTAATTCTGTGATTATTTTATCTTTTGTATTATTGCACAATGTGAAAAAATAGTTTTATGGGTAATGCTTTTGTTGTAGAAAATGGTCAATGGAGGAGTAGTTAACACCTGGGCATGCATTAACTTTTCTTGGGAAGTCACAGATGCTCATGCTCTGAATTTTTGTGATGAGTTGGTGCTGATGTGCAATGTATCCGGGATGGTAGGTATCTTTTAAATCCATATAGGGCTTCTAGACATCTTTTTATCTATCAGCATTCTTACTTGATTTTTTGTTGTAGGACTTCAGGCCTGAACCTGTGCTCCTGTAGCAGCTTATGACCCTAAATCCGTAGCACGGTCACTCAAGGAACACCATAAACGTGTCATGAACATACTTGGACCACGGCGCCAAAAACTCGACCTGCTGATTCTAATATTGCCTGACAATAATGGCACTCTTTATGGTATTATTTTTGTTTTTTAAAAATACACTAGCATATTGACTGATTATTATATTTTATTGATACAGTCATCATTATTTAGGTGACATCAAAAGAATATTGGAGACAGATATTGGAGTGGTCTCTCAATGTTGTCTTGCAAAACATGTTTTATGCCAAAAAACAGTATTTTGCAAATGTTGCCCTTAAAATTAATGTTAAGGTATGTTTTCTTCTATCCTTTATCATGCTGGTTTTGCTGGTTATGCAGCATATTACATTCCTTCGACTTCCGTAGGCCGGAGGGAGAAATACGGTACTTGTTAGTGCTTTGGAGAGGAAACTCCCCCGTATCGGTAACATACCGACTATCATATTTGGCGCTGATGTTAGCCATCCACATCCTGGAGAAGGATGTTCTAGTCCTTCCATTGCAGCTGTATGTTCGTATGTTATCATTCAAATTGCTACATGAGACACCTATATGCAAGTATGTATGCAAATTCTGTAGCAATGTCGTGCTTTGTGAAGGTTGTTGCTTCTCAAGACTGGCCTGAGATTACCAAGTATGCTGGATTAGTCAGTCCACAAACCCATCGGGAAGAAGTCATAAATAACCTTTTTAATGAAGAAACTGGTGGAATGATCAAGTACAATCTCATTCTCTTTTAAAGTATCTGAAGATTAGATGGTATGTCTATGCTCACACAAGTAGTATAAAATATGCAGAGAGCACCTCATTTCTTTCAGGAGGGCAACTGGATGCATACCTGGGAGAATCATATTTTACAGGTGCCTCTCTCTTTGTCTTTGTTTGCTTTGTTATTTTGGTTTACATTTAATATTTCTCTATTTTTGGGATGTTTCTGCAAAGCACAACCTAAGATTTTGTATTTGATATTTCTCTATTTTCAGGGATGGTGTCAGCAATGGACAGCTTAATCAGGTTTTGGATGTTGAACTTTCTGCCATAAAAAAGGTGGATTTTATTCCTACATTCTTCTTGTTATAGAATTTTATTTATTTTTCCTGAAGTGATGATCTTTTTACAGTGAACGTAGGCCTGTGCATCCCTGGACCCTTGCTATAGCCCACGAGTTACCTTTGTTGTCGTTCAGAAACGTCATCATACCCGTCTGTTTTCTGATAACTATGATGTTGTGAGTACAATTTATGAAAGTGGAAATGTACTGCCTGGTATGTTCTTGCATAGCTTGTTAACATTAATCATCAATATTAAATATCGCAGTCATTAATTTGTATCTCATTTCAGGTACAGTGATTGATAAAGAAGTATGCCATCCCACTGACTTTGATTTTTATTTGTGTAGCCATGCTGTCAATAAGGTTGGCTGCTCTCTTTGTGCAAATAAAATATACAATTAAGTTTATTGTACTTACGTATTGATTGATTTTTCTTTTCCTAATGTTGCATCATTATAGGGAGTGAGCCGGCCTGTGCGTTATCATGTTCTGTGGGATGAAAACAAGTTTACGGCTAACGCTTTGCAAACGCTCACAAACCACCTATGCTACACGTAATCATGTTTTGTCAATTTCCTTCCATGTGCATATCTAAAATTTCTGCCATTCAACTCACTGTCATACCGAATGTTGCAGGTATGCGAGATGCACCTCTTCTGTTTCAGTTGGTAAGTACTCCCTCCGTCCCATAATATAAGAGCGTATATAAGAGCGTTTTTGACACTTACTACGCTCTTATATTATGGGACAGAGGAAGTATTATTAGTGACGATTGGTTTTATTTTCTCTTGTTTTATTGAAGTGGCGATAATTACAATTCGTTACTTCTGCAGTGCCTCCTGTCTACTATGCACATCTTTTGGCTTCGCGGGGACGTCTTTATATCAAACGAGGGCATGAGGGCATGAGGGATCCTTTCCCGTACTCAGTGAAAATGTGAAAGGTGTTATGTTTTTCTGCTAAAGCAGTTTTGAAAGTGTTGATATGGGTGAATACGAGCCCAGAACAATTTACATTGAGCTTGAGCTTTAGTTTAATACTAATTATGTTTCTGAGT
The DNA here is from genome assembly GCA_021605145.1 of Aegilops bicornis. Taxonomy (NCBI): domain Eukaryota; kingdom Viridiplantae; phylum Streptophyta; class Magnoliopsida; order Poales; family Poaceae; genus Aegilops; species Aegilops bicornis. The sequence goes on from CM038669.1 coordinate 293,032,844, forward strand.
AGATCCTAATTACTCCCTCCTATCCATTGTACTACATTAATCTGCGATAATCAATATTGGATCAGAGAGAGTACATTTTAGATACGCCCTTCGTCCAAGTGTGTTGGCCACCTAAGGTTGGTCATAATGGGAACTAAAGTCTCATATACTAGTATCATACTACCTACCATGGAGAGTAACATGCATGTATTACTAGTCTATATTACTATCTCTATAGTGGAAAATAAAATGTGTGGTGTCATGCAACATTCTTGGTATCTGTGATGTTACTCATAGTGTGAGTAATTAGCTATGTTACTTAAATAATCTCTCATTAAATCATTGCCATGTGAGTAAATTTGCTGAGTGGATCTTATGTTACTTCTGAATTTAATTCCACTAAGGGCAGTCTCATGCATAATACTCGTGTATGATATCACCTCACCAATGCATAGTATCATAACTTGATATCATATTGACATTATCTATTGTCATGCATGGCATATACTAGTACAACATTTAATATAATATATGGTATCATATCATGATACTTAGTTCTCTCTTCTTATTTAATTGTGTGCCACCTCAATAAATATATCTAGTTGACATACATGATACTAGCTATGATACTTCCATTGTGATCATTCTAAGGCCCTTTTCAATGCTTCATGGTGTACCAGTGCTAAGCATGTCATATGAATGAAAAAAATGACATGGCAAATTAATTAAGTAGGAGAGAGAGTATTTTCATGACCGGAGGAAAAAAGTCCATTTGGGTCAAATGGATGAGCGTCAATAACACGCGACCCATTTTGGGCCTAAATTTGGGCACAATTTGCATAGAAACGGATAGGGCGCGAATGCGCAAAATGCCTGCCCTTGTCCTTCCCCTAGCCCGCCCGTTGGAGCCACTTTCTTCCCATTTCTCTCATTTCCTCCCAAACACCCTTCCGCCACCCGCCATGGCCACCACGCCAAGCCCTGCCATTGCTAAGCCCTGCCATCCTGGTAGCCACTTCCGCTTGTCCCGCTTGCCTGAAGCAGCCCAAAATGGTGCTCATGCCAGAGGAGCTTGCCCAATAATCAACAAAGAGGGCCGATCGGAGGTCCCCAGATGCGGAGAGGAAAGTCGTTGTCCAAGTCGTCGTCGACGCGGCTGCCGTGCAACAGAACGAGGCCATTGTCACCAAGGCCATGTGATATAGGGTGGAACCCTATGTGGAGATCTTTCACGAATTGGAGGGGGAATCCCCAAGAACAAGAAGAACACAAGGGAGAAAACAAGAGGAACACTCAAGAACAAGTCCAATCACACATCCACTAGACTCACAAACACAAGATCCACAAGGTGCATGAACAACAAAAGAAAAGATACAAGGCAAAGTTCATCCCACTCCTATGGAGGTGAGGTCTTGGTGATCCTATGATGGGGATCCTTCCCACAAGGGGGTCTTGAGGTTGTTCTACTCCAAGAGGTCGTGATCTCCTAGAGGAGTGGATCCATGGAGCAAAGCTCACAAATATCTATCATATACTTTGCTTCGTCTAAATGGAGGAGGGAGAGGGGTATATATAGGTAGGTGGAGGAAAGGGACGAAGTGGGGATACAAGGACCGAGCCCAACAGCCACACACAGGGGGCCCCGTGCACACGGGGTAAGTGGAGCCCGTGCGCACGGGTGAAAGGACATGCGGTGCCCCCATGATTGGTTTTGGTAATTAATGGCAATCTCTATGGACTAATGGTTGCCTTGAGTTATATTTGAAGGATTTGTCCATAGCCATTTCTTGAAGTCCATGTGTTGGTTTCAAGGAGTTTATGAGTTGACCAAGGTGCTATTGAGGAATTATTCTAAGATTGGTCATGTGAGTGTTGAGCTTATTGCAAGCATGTCTTGAAGAAGAAGAAGAAGATTGTGTGATCATTCATGTTTACCTTCAAGACATCATCCAAATAGAGAGTTGGAAAGATTCATGGTTGATCAAGACTAAGTACATAGAGTGATTTAAGTTGATCAACACACAAAGCGCACAAGTTGTACCGAGAGGGACCAAGTGATCCCATGATATGGTAAGCATTGTCCATTACGCTTTGTGTACTAACGCATGGTCTACGTGAGAGTTCTTTGTGGGGTTAGGTATGTTTCCATGGTCTTGCGTCAAGAGAAAGATCTCATACACCCATGGAGGATGACATCAAGTGGTGATCGTCATCAAGTTTGCAGTGTGCAAGTTCAAGTGGAGCAACACGAAGAGTGGCTCACCCATAATGGAGTATGGGGGTGCAATCAAGCTTGAAGATTGTCGTCCATTGTGGTATCAATGGAATTGTGAAGATGTGCCGAAGAGTGGCTCACACATAGTGGAGTATGGGGGAGCAATCAATTAGTCTTCATCGAGCCAACACAATCAAGAAAGGTGGTCCAACTTGAGGAAGTCAAGATCGTCATCATCTAGCTCAAATGGACTATATGCAAGGCAAAGGTTTGCCCTTGATAGGTTTTCTATTTTACCGGTCTCATAGTGGTAGTTGGGAGACCGGGTTGTAGGATCGATTGCCGTATTATTAAGGGGGGCTCTCTAGTGAGTAGCTTGATCGTATCGTTTGTCAAGAGCTCAAACCATTGCATCCTTGCATCATCTCTCTTGGTTCTTATTTGGTTCTTCTCCTTGTGATATTTGGATCTCATGGTCATCTTCTTGACAAGCTCGAGTTCATCGAAAACCGATTTCTTATGCATCTTCTTTTGTGTTTTCGGTGTTGGAGTTTTTACCGGTCTTAATTGAGAAAGGGTTCTCACCATTTTATTTTGGGTATTTTCTCAATTGCTATTTCTTGATATTTCTATCAAGATTGTGTTTGCTCTTGTCCTTAGCTTTCCAACAAACTTGATTTCATCGAATTCGGAGCTCGTATGCGAAAGTTGTGGTTGTTTTGGTCTTACATGTTTTTCACAAAGAGGTTGTACCGCCCCATAGAGAGGTTGTATCGGTTGACCGGTACAACCGGTGTTTGGAGCGGTTGTACCGCTCCAGAATTAGTCCGGAGGTTGTACCGGCCATGTACCGCTCTACCACCGGACTAGTTTCTGTTGTGGTGTGGTTGTTGGGCGGTTGTGGGCCGGTTGTATCGCTTATTGCCTGTTACCGGTTGTACCGCTCCTGTGTTATTCTGCACATAACGGGCAGATTCGTGGGGACCTATTTAAGGGGGTCTTCTTCCCCAATGGTTCCCTATCTCTTGAGCTCGTTTTGCCCCATTGTTGACCTTCTTTGAGCTTGCTAACTCTCAATCCCTCCATGGATTCTCGCTAGTTTTTGAGGGAAGAGAGAGAGGAGATCTAGGTCCACACTTCCACCAATCACTTTCTCATGTGAGGGGAACCCCTTGAATCTAGATCTTGGAGTTCTTGGTGTTCTCCTTCTTGTTCTTTCTCTCACTTTCCTCCCTAGCATTAGTTGCTTTGGTGGGATTTGAGAGAGAAGGACTTGGGCACTCCGTATGCCCTTGCCATTGCATTTGTGTATCGGTTTGAGTTCTCCACGATGATACGTGGAAGTTACAAATTGAGAAGCTTATTACTCTTGGGTGCTTGGTAACCTTGAGCTTGTTCCTCTTGGGTGCTTGGGCGCCCTAGACCGTTGGTGGTGTTCGGAGCTCAATCATTGTGGTGTAAAGCTCCGGGTAAGCGTTGGGGTCTCCAATTAGGTTGTGAAGATCGCCCCGAGAAATTTGACGGGTACCGGTGACCGCCCCCAAGGGTTGCTAAATTGTACGGGTTCGGTGACCGCCCCCAAGGGTTGCCATTTGTACGGGTTCGGTGACCGCCCTCAAGGGTCCCTTTGTGGAATCACGGCATCTTGCATTGTGCGAGGGCGTGAGGAGATTACGGTGGCCCTAGTGGCTTCTTGGGAAGCATTGTGCCTCCACACCGCTCCAAACAAAGATTAGCATCCGCAAGGGTGTGAACTTCGGGATACATCGTTGTCTTCACGTGCCTCGGTTATCTCTTACCCGAGCCTTTTACTTATGCACTTTACTTTGTGATAACCATATTGTTTCTTGTCATATATCTTGCTATCACTTAGTTGTTTATCTTGCTTAGCATAAGTTGTTGGTGCACATAGGTGAGCCTAGTTGTTGTAGGTTTTGTGTTTGACAAATTAACCGCTAGATTTATTCCGCATTTGTTCAAGCCTAAATCGTAATTATTTTAAAGCGTCTATTCACCCCCCCTCTAGGCGACATCCACGATCTTTCAATTGGTATTAGAGCCTCGTTTCTCTTTGTTAGGCTTAACCACCTAGAGAGTAAAGATGTTGACTAGGGGATTAGGATTCTCTGACACTCTTAGTTTCGATGGCACAAATTTTGATATTTGGGTAATTCGCATGCTTAATCTCTTTAGGGTCATGGACCCAAATTTAGAGCGAATTGTAGATATGGGCTTTTCTCCTCCAAAGGATCCCCAAAGATTATCTTTAGAGGATGAGAAAAACTCTTATCTCAATGCTCAAGCCTCTAATGTGCTTTTCGATGCTTTGAGCAATGTAGTTATATTTCAACTCATGCCGTTCCGGGATGCTCATGAGTTGTGGACAAAGCTTCACGATAAATATGGTGTGTCCAAGATTTGTGGGGATGATTGTTCTCCCTCCACCTCCGGCTGTGTTGCCTTCTCAACTTCTTCTACTTCACCTACATGTGGATTGCCACAAGATAATGCTATGGTGAGTAGTGTTGGTCATTGCAATGATGATAATGTGCTTATCGTTGACGAATCTTCATCACTTTCTTATTGCGATGCTTCATCTTTGGACTTTAGCACTTCGAGCACTCCAAATGTCTCACATGCTTGTGTTGATAGTCCTTACATATCATGTAGAAATTGCTTGACTAAATCTCATGATGATATGCTTACTATGTCTTGTTGCCATGATAAAAATGCATATATTTTCTTGAATTGTTGTGCTAACAATGTAGAGGAAACCCAACACTCCATGGAACAAGATGTGGTCTTGAATGGTGCTTCAAGGGATCCTACATCATCATCTATTGCATTTTGCCTTATGGCCAAGGCTTCAAAGGTATCTCCCACTTTGAATCCCAATATATATTGTGATGATATTGATGATGGCAAGAGTGATGATGATGTTGATTATGATGAAGATAATGATGATTTTGCCTCCTTAAAAATTAAGGGGAAATGATTTTTAAAGCTCTTCTAAAGAATAAAATTGCTCGTTCTAACTACATGGAAATCATGTCTATTGCTATTGAGGGAAAGAAATATATTGATGAGTTGGAATCTCGTCTTGAGGAGCATGAGGTCACCATTGATAAAATGAAAGGTCATGAGCGTGATGTTGGAAATATGCCCTAGAGGCAATAATAAAAGGATTATTATTATATTTCCTTGTTCATGATAATTGTCTTTTATTCATTCTATAATTGTATTATCCGGAAATCGTAATACACGTGTGAATACATAGACCATATTATGTCCCTAGTGAGCCTCTAGTTGACTAGCTCGTTGATCAATAGATAGTCATGATTTCCTGACTATGGACATTGGATGTCATTGATAACGGGATCACATCATTAGGAGAATGATGTGATGGACGAGACCCAATCCTAAGCATAGCACAAGATCGTGTAGTTCGCTTTTGCTAGAGCTTTTCCAATGTCAAGTATCTCTTCCTTAGACCATGAGATCGTGTAACTCCCGGATACCGTAGGAGTGCTTTGGGTGTACCAAAGCGTCACAACGAATCGGGTGACTATAAAGGTGCACTATGGTATCTCCGAAAGTGTCTCATTGGGTTGACACGGATCGAGACTAGGATTTGTCACTCCGTATGATGGAGAGGTATCACCGGGCCCACTCGGTAGTGCATCATCATAATGAGCTCAAAGTGACCAAGTGTCCGGTCACGGGATCATGCATTACTGATGCGAGTAAAGTGACTTGCGGTAACGAGATTGAACGAGGTATCGGGATACCGACGATCGAATCTCGGGCAAGTAACATACCGTCGACAAAGGGAATAGTATTCGGGATTGATTGAATCCTCGACATCGTGGGTTCATCCGATGACATCATCGAGGAGCATGTGGGAGCCAACATGGGTATCCAGATCCCGCTGTTGGTTATTGACCGGGAGAGTCGTCTCGGTCATGTCTCGCATGTCTCCCGAACCCGTAGGGTCTACACACTTAAGGTTCGGTGACGCTTAGGGTTATTAGGAAGACTTGTATGTGATTACCGAATGTTTTGAGTCCGGATGAGATCCGGACGTCATGAGGAGTTCCGGATTGGTGGGAGGTAAAGATTTATATATGGGAAGTTGTCAAGCGGACAGGAAAGTTTCGGGTCATATCGGTATTGTCTGGGGCCACCGGAGAGGTTCCGGGGTCCACCGGAGGGGCCTCCTCTCGGAGGGCCTCATGGGCCTGAGGCGGGGAACCAGCCTGGAGGCTGGCGCCCCCACAGGCCCATGCGCCTAGGGTTGGGGAACCCTAGTGGGGCGCCCCCTTGGGGGCAAGCCCCCTCACAGCCGCCGCCCTCTAGATCTCATCTAGAGGGGCCCTACTGCCTTCCCTATAAATAGAGGGGTGAGGAGAGGGCTGCAACACACTTCAAGGCGTAGCCCTCCCTCCCCAACACCTCTCCTCCTCCGCGTGTGCTTGGCGAAGCCCTGGGAGAATCGCCACTCCATCACCACCACGCCGTCGTCTGCTGTTGGAGCCTTCTTCCTCAACCTCGCCTTCCCCTTGCTTTGGATCAAGAAGGAGGAGACGTCGTCTGCTCCGCACGTGTGTTGAACGCGGAGGTGTCAGTCTGCTTCGACACTTGGTCTTAGGTGATCTGAATCACGACGAGTACGACTCCATCATCACCGTTCCCTTGAACGCTTCCGCACGCGATCTACAAGTGGTATGTAGATGCAATCTCTCTCCCATGACTCGTTGCTTAGATGAACTCATAGATGGATCTTGGTGAAACCGTAGGAAAAGTTTTAATTTTCTGCAACGCGTTCCCCAACAAAGGCATCATGAGCTAGGTCTATGCGTAGTTCTCTATTGCACGAGTAGAACACAATTTTGTTGTGGGCGAGATCTTGTCAACTTGCTTGCCGCTACTAGTCTTATCTTGCTTCAGCGGTATTGTGGGATGAAGCGGCCGGACTAACCTTACACGTGCGCTTACGTGAGACCGGTTCCACCGATCGACATGCACTAGTTGCATAAGGTGGCTGGCGGGTGTCTGTCTCTCCCACTTTACTTGGAGCGGATTCCATGAAAAGGGTCCTTATGAAGGGTAAATAGAAGTTGACAAAATCACGTTGTGGTTATTCGTAGGTAAGAAAACGTTCTTGCTAGAACCCAATTGCAGCCACGTAAAAGATGCAACAACAATTAGAGGACGTCTAACTTGTTTTTGCAGCAATTGTCATGTGATGTGATATGGCCGAAGTTGTGATGAATGATGAATGATATATTGTGATGTATGAGATCATGTTCTTGTAATAGGAATCACGACTTGCATGTCGATGAGTATGACAACCGGCAGGAGCCATAGGAGTTGTCTTAATTATTGTATGACCTCAAGGCGTCATTGATTCAACGCCATGTAAATTACTTTACTTTATTGCTAAACGTGTTAGCCATAGTAGTAGAAGTAATAGTTGGCGAGCAACTTCATGGAGACACGATGATGGAGATCATGATGATGGAGATCATGGTGTCATGCGGTGACAAGATGATCATGGAGCCCGAAGATGAAGATCAAAGGAGCTATATGATATTGGCCATATCATGTCACTATATATAATTGCATGTGATGTTTATTATGTTTATGCATCTTGTTTACTTAGAACGACGGTAGTAAATAAGATGATCCCTCAGAATAATTTCAAGAAGTGTTCCCCCTAACTATGCACCGTTGCTAAAGTTCGTCGTTTCGAAGCACCACGTGATGATCGGGTGTGATAGATCCTTACTTCACATACAACGGGTGTAAGACAGTTTTACACATGCATAAACACTTAGGGTTAACTTGACGAGCCTAGCATGTACAGACATGGCCTCGGAACACAAGAGACCGAAAGGTCGAACATGAGTCGTATGGAAGATATGATCAACATGGAGATGTTCACCGACGATGACTAGTCCGTCTCACGTGATGATCGGACATGGCCTACTCGGATCATGTAACACTTAGATGACTAGAGGGATGTCAAATCTGAGTGGGAGTTCATTAAATAATTTGATTAGATGAACTTAATTATCATGAACTTAGTCTAAAGTCTTTGCAAAATATGTCTTGTAGATCAAATGGACAACACTCATGTCAACATGAACTTCAACGCGTTCCTAGAGAAAAACCAAGTTGAAAGATGATGGCAGCAACTATTCTGATTTGGGTCAGGAACCCGAGGATCATCCTCATAGCAGCCAAGAAACAATATGTCCTAGAAGCCCCGCTTAGGTGATGCACCATCCAGAGAACCAAGACATTATGAATGCTTGGCGGTCTCGTCTTGATGATTACTCCCTCGTTCGGTGCGGCATGCTTTACGACTTAGAACCGGGCTCCAAAAGCGTTTTGAGCAACACGGAGCATATGAGATGTTCGAGGAGCTGAAAATGGTTTTCCAAGCTCATGCCCGGTCGAGAGATATGAAGTCTCCGACAAGTTCTATAGTTGTAAGATGGAGGAAAACAATTACATCGGTGAGCACATACTCAAATTATGCAGGTTGCACAACCGCTTTGTCCCGGTGAACATTAACCTCCCGGACGAGGCGGTCATCGATGAATCCTTGATCGCTCCACCAAGCTACAAGAGCTTTGTGATGAACTACAATATGCACGAGGATGGTGAAGACCATTCCTGAAGTATTCTCAATCGAAGTCAGCAGAGGTTGAAATCAAGACAGAACATCAAGTGTTGATGGTCAATAAAACCACTAAGTTCAAGAAGGGCAAGGGTAAGAAAAATTTCAAGAAGGACGGCAAAGATGTTGCCGCTTTTGATAAGCAAGTTGCCGGAAGAAGTCAAAGAAATGGACCCAAGCACGAGACAGAGTGCTTTTATTGCAAAGGGAAGGGCCATCGAAGCGGAACTGCCCCAAATACTTAGCGGACAAGAAGGCCAGCAACACTAAAGGTATATTTGATATACATGTAATTGATGTGTACCTTACCAAGATTTCGTAGTAACTCCACGGGTATTTGATACGGTGTCGTTGCTCATATTTGTAACTCACAGAGAGCTGCGGAATAAACGGAGACCGGCAAAGAACGAGGTGACGATCTTGGCGTCGGGAATGGTTCCAAGGTCGATGTGATCGCCGTTGTACGCTACCTCTACATTTACCTACGGGATTAGTTTTAAACCTCAATAATTGTTATTTAGTGCCAAGTTTGAGCATGAACATTGTATGAGGATCTCGTTTAATGCGAGATGGCTACTCATTTAAATCCAAGAATAATGGTTGTTCTATTTATATGAGAGATATGTTTTATGGTCATGCTCCGATGGTCAATGGTTTATTCTTAATGAATCTCGAGCGTAATGTTACACATATTCATAGTGTGAATACCAAAAGATGTAAAGTTGATAACGATAGTCCCACATACTTGTGGCTGTAACGCCCTCGATGCGGCTATATCTCCCACGTGTGGAAGCACGACTTAGAGGCATAACCGCATTGAAAGCAATGTCGCAAGTGAGGTAATCTTCACACAACCCATGTAATACATTAGGGATAGAGATACATAGTTGGCTTAGTGTCGCCACTTCACACTATACATAACTATACATACATCATGCATATTACACTCTAGTTCTGACTACGGAAACAAATTATAAGATGACTACCCCACATGCTACTCAGATCCCCGATCATCCCAAGCTGGGCTCCACTCATCGATCATCGTGAAAATACACATAGTAACGACCACGTTTCTCGTCGAACTCCCACTTGAGCTCGCTGCGTCATCTCAGACCTTGGCATCGCTGCACTGCAACTGCTTTTGGTAGAATCTGTGAGTCACGGGGACTCGGCAATCTCACACCCGCGAGGTCAAGAATATTTAAGCGTATAGGAAGGATGAGTTCGAGGTGGAGCTGCAGCAAGTTTACTCAGCATATATGGTGGCTACATTCGCAAAAGAGAGCGAGAAGAGAAGCAAGGCACGGTCGTGAAGCTAGTAGCGATCAAGAAGTGATCCTGAACTACTTACGTCAAACATAACTCCAACACCGTGTTCACTTCCCGGACTCCGCCGAGAAGAGACCATCACGGTTACACACGCGGTTGATGTGTATTAATTAAGGTCAACTTCGGGTTTTCTACAACCAGACATTAACAGCGGGCACGGCTTTCGAAAGATAATACCCTGCAGGGGTGTCCCAACTTAGCCCATTATAAGCTCTCACGGTCAACGAAGGATATTCCTTCTACCGGGAAGACCCGATCAGTCTCGGAATCCCGGACTACAAGACATTTCGACAAAGAATAAAACAAGACCAGCAAAGCCACCCGATTGTGCCGACAAATCCCGATAGGAGCTGCACATATCTCGTTCTCGTGGCACATCCGGATGAGACAGGCTACTGAGTAAAACCAGGCTTGAAGTTTCCCGAGGTGGCCTCTTGGCGAGCTCGGTTCGGACCAACACTCGAAGGAGCACCGGCCCGGGGTAAATAAAGATGACCCTCGGGCTCGCGAAAACCGGGGAAAAGGCTTAGGTGGCAAATGGTAAAACCAATGTTGGGCCTTCTTTGGAGGAGTCTTATTCAAAGCGAACTGTCAAGGGGGTCCCATAAATCACCCAACCGTGTAAGGAACGCGAAATCAAGGAACATAACACCGGTATGACGGAAACTAAAGGCGGCAAGAGTGGAACAAAACACTGCATAAGGCCGAGTCTTCCACCCTTTACCAAGTATATAGATGCATTAATTAAACAATAAATATTGTGATATCCCAACAAGTAAACATGTTCCAACAAGGAACAACATCTCCATGTTCCAACAAGGAACAAACTTCATCTTCACCTGCAACTAGCAACACTATAAGAGGGGCTGAGCAAAGCGGTAACATAGCCAATCAACGGTTTGCTAGGAAAGGATGGTTAGAGGTTTAACATGGCAATATGGGAGGCATGATAAGCAAGTGATAGGCATCGTAGCATAGGTATAGCAAAAGAGCAAGCATCTAGCAAGCAAAGATAGAAGTGATTTCGAGGGTATGGTCATCTTGCCTGCAAAGTTCTCAGAGTTGTCGAAAGCTTGATCCTCGTAAGCGTTCTCGACAGGTTCCTCGTTCACGTACTCGTCTCCCGGCTCTACCCAAAGCAAGAACACAAACAATGGAACCACAATAAATCACGGTGCAATGCACAAGCAACATGATGCAATACATGGCATGATATGCGAGATGTGATATGCAATGCGTATGGGTGCTCCGGAAGGAAAATGATGAACCAGGCATCAACTTGGCAAACCAAGTATGCCGCTGGAAATGTGAGATGATTTCGGTTGAAATCGATATAAAGATCACCGGAATCGGATGCACGGTTTGCAAATGACAAGCAAAACAAGAATGACATAATTCTGCCATTAACAGCATGATGCCACTTAGCAAGCAACAAGAAATTAATCTACTGCACCCAAACGTACCAGCAAAGCATATGGCAGTGATCTACTCAAGATGCTTGACAAAAGATGAACACTGAGCTACGGCTAAATCACACCATGACAGGTCTAAACAAGCATGGCAAAAGTGCAAAATATATCAGCTTCACAGACTTAGTGAAAATACTGAACATGGCAGAATCAGCATCAGGAAGCAATGTTCAGAGCAAGTAAACAACATGCTACAGGAACTGGACATAGCAAAAAAAGGCATGGCATGAATCTACTCAAATCATTGAACAAAAGTCCCTTACTGACCATGAGGCAAAAAGGATCAGAAGATATGATGGCACCCACATAAACATAGCAAGTTCCGTTAACAGATTCAGCAAACAGGGCATGACATTGATAGAATTATGAAGGCATCTTCGCGAGCTCGATGCACTCACTACAGAGCATTTCAAGATAAACTAAGCATACATCCATCAAGAAGAAATGGCATAGAATCTATACATGGCAAGAAAAACATCATAGCATACACGGATCAACTACAACAACCTTGGCAAAATTGAATAACATGTAAACAATCTGCCAGGAAACATTTTAGAGCAAAAGTAGAGCTCGATTGACTCAAGCTATGGCACTCCATAATTGCAAACAAGGGCATGAATGGATAGATCATAACCATATGTTCAAAACATCCTTACTGAAGTATCTCAAAATATGTATGGATCTCTTTTTAGTATCAAGTTTACATGACATAAAAATATCAGCAGAACAGGGGCTGAATACAGCAACATCATGAAGCCTAGTTTGCATGCTTGTGCTAGTCACCATAGAGATCACAGAAATACAAGGCATACACCCCTGTAAAGATGGCATGGCATATTACAAAACACATGTACGACTCAAGATCATAGGATGCACACATCAATCATGGCAAAAATGACAAAAGTGCATGTTCTGATAAGAATCTGAAACTAACATCACATAGCCCTCTTCTAACAGCATTTCGGGCATCAAGATGAGCTCAAATGAAAATGATGCAATGATTTGAAATGATGTACTCGTCGAGGAGAACAATTTGACATATTACACGCATGAAATAGAGCTACGGGTGCGAAGATGTGATGCGATGAAGATGCAACAAAAATTATCACAAAAAATGACCCGGGGCCGAGGCCCGGTCACGGGGGCGGCGCTGGGCGACGGCCGGGCGGGTCGGTGGTCGGAGGTGGCGCGGGACGGCGGGGTCGGGAGGCGGCGGCGGCTGCCAGAGCGAGGCGGTGGCCGGAGGCGGCGGTGGTTGGCGGCGGCCATGGCAGCGGTGATGGCGGGCGGTTGGCCGGAGGGCCTCAAGACGGGCCTCAAGGGGCTGCTGGGTCGGCGGCAGTGGGCGCTGGCTGCCCACGGGCGTCATGAGTGGCCGGGCGGCGGCGGGCGGACACGTTCGGCCCGGTCCGACGGTGTCCCACAAGGCTGGAGAGGAGCGGGGCTAGGGTTAGGGTAGGAAATGATCCGGGATTTTCGGAGGGGAGGCTATATTTATAGGTAGAAGGAGCTAGGAAGCTCCAAATGAGGTGTAGTTTTCGCCCACACGATCGTGATCCGACGACGGAAAGCATGAAAGTGACTTAGATGGGTTATTGGGCTGTTTTGAAGGGGTGTTGGACTGCAACCCAAAAGAGGCCTTTGCGATTATGCGGTTAACCGTTGGAGTACCAAACGAGCTCCAAATGACCCGAAACTTGACAGGTGGTCTACCGGTGCTATACCAGGGCCACTTGGCAAGGCTCGGTCCAGTCCGAGAACGTTTAACACCCGTACACGAAAGAAGACAAGTGGGCTGCGCCGGTGCATGTGGGAGTGTCAGATTGCAAAACAGACAACGGGGAAAATGCTCGGATGCATGAGACGAACACGTATGCAAATGAGATGCACATGATGACATGATATGAAATGCATGACATGAATAAAATGCAAAATGAAGGAAAACCCAACCACGGAGGGAATACCATAGCACATAGCCGAAATGGCAAGAGTTGGAGTTACAATTATGGAAAGTTACATCCGGGGTGTTACAGTGGCACTACCGCCTTGGTCACATTGGTGTCAAGCGCATGAAGAAGCTCCATTATGATGGACTTTTAGAGTCTCTCGATTATGAATCATTTGACACATGCGAACCATGCCTCATGGGAAAAATGAGCAAGACTCCGTTCTCTGGAACAATGGAGCGAGCAACCAACTTATTGGAAATCATACGTACCGATGTGTGCGGTCCAATGAGCGTTGAGGCTCGCGGAGGATATCGTTATGTTCTCACTCTCACTGATGACTTGAGTAGATATGGGTATGTCTACTTGATGAAACACAAGTCTGAGACCTTTGAAAAGTTCAAGGAATCAACGTGACCGAAAGATAAAATTCTTACGATCGGATCGTGGAGGAGAATATTTACGTCACGAATTTGGTACACACTTAAGGAAATGTGGAATCGTTTCACAACTCACGCCGCTTGGAACACCTCAGCGTAACGGTGTGTCCGAACGTCGTAATCGCACTCTATTGGATATGGTGCGATCTATGATGTCTCTTACAGATTTACCGCTATCGTTTTGGGGATATGCTCTAGAGACAGCTACATTCACTTTAAATAGGGCACCGTCTAAATCCGTTGAGACGACACCGTATGAATTATGGCTTGGGAAGAAACCTAATTGTCGTTTCTAAAAGTTTGGGGATGCGATGCTTATGTCAAGAAACTTCAACCTGAAAAGCTCGAACCCAAGTCGGAAAAATGCGTCTTCATAGGATACCCTAAGGAAACCATTGGGTATACCTTCTACCTTAGATCCAAAGGCAAGATCTTTGTTGCCAAGAACGGATCCTTTACGGAAAAGAGTTTCTCTCGAAAGGAGTAAGTGGGAGGAAAGTAGAACTCGATGAAGTACTACCTCTTGAACCGGAAAGTAGTGCAGCTCGGGAAAATGTTCCTGTGGTGCCTACACCTCTTGGAGAGGAAATTAATGATGATGATCAAGGTACTTGGATCAAGTTGCTCTTGAACCGTGAGGTCCACAAGGACACGTTCCACACAGTGGTATGGCAACCCTGTCACGGAAATCATGTTGTTAGACAACGGTGAACCTTGAACTATGAAGAAGCGATGGCGGGCCCGGATTCCAACAAATGGCTTGAAGCCATGCAATCCGACATAGGATCCATGTATGAAAACAAAGTATGGACTTTGACAGACTTGCCCGATGATCGGCGATAGAAAACAAATGGATCTTTAAGAAGAAGACGGACGCGGATGGTAATGTCACCATCTATAAGCTCGACTTGTCGCTAAGGGTTATCGGCAAGTTCAAGGGATTGACTACGATGAGACTTTCTCTCCCGTAGCGAAGCTTAAGTCCGTCCAAATCATGTTAGCAATTGCCGCATACTATGATTATGAGATATGGCAGATGGACGTCAAAACGGCATTCCTTAACGGTTATCTTAAGGAAAAGCTGTATATGATGCAACCGGAAGGTTTTGTCGACCCTAAGAATGCTAACAAGGTATGCAAGCTCCAGCGATCCATTTATGGGCTGGTGCAAGCATCTCGGAGTTGGAACATTCGCTTTGATGAGATGATCAAAGCGTTTGGGTTTATGCAGACTTATGGAGAAGCCTGCGTTTACAAGAAAGTGAGTGGGAGCTCTATAACATTTCTCATATTATATGTAGATGACATACTTTTGATGGGAAATGATATAGAACTCTTGGACAACATTAAGGCCTACTTGAATAAAAGTTTTTCAATGAAGGACCTTGGAGAAGCTGCTTATATATTAGGCATCAAGATCTATAGAGATAGATCGAGGCGCCTCATAGGTCTTTCACAAAGCACATACCTTGATAAGATTTTGAAGAAGTTCAAAATGGATCAGTCCAAGAAAGGGTTCTTGCACATCTTGCAAGGTGTGAGATTGAGCTCGGCTCAATGCCCGACCACGGGAAAAGATAAAGAAGAGATGAGCGTCATCCCCTATGCCTCGGCCATAGGATCTATTATGTATGCCATGCCGTGTACCAGACCTGATGTAAACCTTGCCGTAAGTTTGGTAGGAAGGTACCAAAGTAATCCCGGCAAGGAACACTGGACAGCGGTCAAGAATATCCTGAAGTACACGAAAAGGACAAAGGACATGTTTCTCGTTTATGGAGGTGACGGAGAGCTCGTCAGAAGGGTTACGTCTCACGCTTAGCTTCGACACAGATCTGGATGACTCTAAGTCACAAACCGGATACGTGTATATGTTGAATGGTGGAGCAAGAAGTCGGTGCAAATGCAAGCGAGCGTCGTGGCAGGATCTACATGTGAAGCGGAGTACATGGCAGCCTCGGAGGCAGCGCATGAAGCAATATGGGTGAAGGAGTTCATCACCGACCTAGGAGTCATACCCAATGCGTCGGGACCGATCAAACTCTTCTGTGACAACACTAGAGCTATTGCACTTGCCAAGGAGCCTGTGTTTCACAAGAAGACCAGGCACATCAAGCGTGCCGCTTCAACTCCATCCGTGAAAATGTTCAAGATGGAGACATAGAAATTTGCAAAGTGCATACGGATCTGAATGTCGCAGATCCGTTGACTAAACCTCTTCATGGGCAAAACATGATCAACACGAGAACTCTATGGGTGTTCGATTCATCACAATGTAACTAGATTATTGACTCTAGTGCAAGTGGGAGACTGTTGGAAATATGCCCTAGAGGCAATAATAAAAGGATTATTATTATATTTCCTTGTTCATGATAATTGTCTTTTATTCATGCTATAATTGTATTATCCGGAAATCGTAATACACGTGTGAATACATAGACCACATTATGTCCCTAGTGAGCCTCTAGTTGACTAGCTCGTTGATCAATAGATAGTCATGGTTTCCTGACTATGGACATTGGATGTCATTGATAACGGGATCACATCATTAGGAGAATGATGTGATGGACGAGACCCAATCCTAAGCATAGCACAAGATCGTGTAGTTCGTTTTGCTAGAGCTTTTCCAATGTCAAGTATCTCTTCCTTAGACCATGAGATCGTGTAACTCCCGGATACCGTAGGGAGTGCTTTGGGTGTACCAAACGTCACAACGAATCGGGTGACTATAAAGGTGCACTACAGGTATCTCCGAAAGTGTCTGTTGGGTTGACACGGATCGAGACTGGGATTTGTCACTCCGTATGACGGAGAGGTATCACTGGGCCCACTCGGTAGTGCATCATCATAATGAGCTCAAAGTGACCAAGTGTCTGGTCACGGGATCATGCATTACGGTACGAGTAAAGTGAATTGCCGGTAACGAGATTGAACGAGGTATTGGGATACCGACAATCGAATCTCGGGCAAGTAACATACCGTCTGACAAAGGGAATAGTATTCGGGATTGATTGAATCCTCGACATGGTGGTTCATCCGATGAAATCATCGAGGAGCATGTGGGAGCCAACATGGGTATCCAGATCCCGCTGTTGGTTATTGACCGGAGAGTCATCTCGGTCATGTCTGCATGTCTCCCGAACCCGTAGGGTCTACACACTTAAGGTTCGGTGATGCTAGGGTTATTAGGAAGACTTGTATGTGATTACCGAATGTTGTTCGGAGTCCCGGATGAGATCCCGGACGTCACGAGGAGTTCCGGAATGGTCCGGAGGTAAAGATTTATATATGGGAAGTTGTCAGACGGACACCGGAAAGTTTCGGGGTCATATCGGTATTGTACCGGGGCCACCGGAGAGGTTCCGGGGGTCCACTGGGAGGGGCCGCCCCTCTCGGAGGGCCTCATGGGCCACAAGGGGCAGGGAACCAGCCCCCGGAGGGCTGGGCGCCCCCCCCTTGGGCCCATGTGTTGGGGAACGTTGCAGAAAATTAAAATTTTTCCTACGGTTTCACCAAGATCCATCTATGAGTTCATCTAAGCAACGAGTCAAGGGAGTGAGTTTGCATCTACATACCACTTGTAGATCGAGTGCGGAAGCGTTCAAGGGGATGGTGATGATTGAGTCGTACTCGCCGTGATTCAGATCACCGATGACCAAGTGCTGAACGGACAACACCTCCGTGTTCAACACACGTACGGTACGGAAGACGTCTCCTCCTTCTTGATCCAGCAAGGGGGAAGGAGAGGTTGAGGAAGATGGCTCCAGCAACAGCACGACGGCGTGATGATGGTGGAGTGACAGTTCTCCGGCAGGGCTTCGCCAAGCACACGCGGAGGAGGAGAGGTGTTGGGGAGGGGAGGTGCTGCGCCTTGTGTTGGGTGTTCAGCCCTCCCCTCACCCCTCTATTTATAGGGGAAGGGGCAAGGGGGGCCGGCCCCTCTAGATGGGATCTAGAGGGGGGGCCGGCCAAGGGGAGGGGGACTTGCCCCCAAGCAAGGCGCCCCTCTAGGGTTCCCCCAACCCTAGGCGCAAGGGCCCAAGGGGCGCCCAGCCCACTGTGGGCTGGCTCCTGCCCCCATGCAGCCCATGTGGCCCCAGAGGGTGGCCCCTCCTGGTGGACCCCCGGAACCCTTCCGATGGCCCCGGTACAATACCGATATGCCCCCGAAACTTTCCGGTGTCCGTTTGACAACTTCCCATATATAAATCTTTACCTCCGGACCCTTCCGGAACTCCTCGTGACGTCCGGGATCTCATCCGGACTCAACAACATTCGGTAATCACATACAAGTCTTCCTAATAACCCTAGCGCCACCGAACCTTAAGTGTGTAGACCCTCACGGGTTCGGAGACACGCAGACATGACCGAGACTGCTCTCAGGTCAATAACCAACAGCGGGATCTGGATACCCATGTTGGCTCCCACATGCTCCTCGATGATGTCATCGGATGAACCACGATGTCGAGGATTCAAGCAACCCCGTATACTATTCCTTTTGTCAATCGGTACGTTACATGCCCGAGACTCGATCGTCGGTATCCCAATACCTCGTTCGGTCAAGTTACGCAAGTCACTTTACTTATCAGTAATGCATGATCCCGTGACCAAACACTTGGTCACTTTGAGCTCATTATGATGATGCATTACCGAGTGGGCCCAGAAATACCTCTCCGTCATACGGAGTGACAAATCCCAGTCTCGATCCGTGTCAACCCAACAGACACTTTCGGAGATACCTGTAGTGTACCTTTATAGTCACATAGTTACATTGTGACGTTTGGTACACCCAAAGCACTCCTACGGTATCCGGGAGTTACACGATCTCATGGTCTAAGGAAGAGATACTTGACATTGGAAAAGCTCTAGCAAAACGAACTACACGATCTTGTGCTATGCTTAGCATTGGGTCTTGTCCATCACGTCATTCTCCTAATGACGTGATCCCGTTGTCAATGACATCTGATGTCCATAGTCGAAACCATGACTATCTCGTTGACCAACGAGCTAGTCAACTAGAGGCTTACTAGGGACGTATTGTGGTCTATGTATTCACACGTGTATTACGATTTCCGGATAATACAATTATAGCATGAATAAAAGACAATTATCATGAACAAGGAAATTTAATAATAATGCTTTTATTATTGCCTCTAGGGCATATTTCCAACAGTCTCCCACTTGCACTAGAGTCAATAATCTAGTTACATTGTGATGAATCGAACACCCATAGAGTTACGTGTTGATCATGTTTTGCCCATGGAAGAGGTTTAGTCAACGGATCTGCGACATTCAGATCCGTATGCACTTTGCAAATTTCTATGTCTCCATCTTGAACGCGTTTTCACGGATGGAGTTGAAGCGACGCTTGATGTGCCTGGTCTTCTTGTGAAACCTGGGCTCCTTGGCAAGTGCAATAGCTCCAGTGTTGTCACGGAAGAGTTTGATCGGCCCCGACGCATTGAGTATGACTCCTAGGTCGGTGATGAACTCCTTCACCCAAATTGCTTCATGCGCTGCCTCCGAGGCTGCCATGTACTCCGCATCACATGTAGATCCCGCCACGGCGCTTGAAGCTCCACCAGCCATCGCTCCACCATTCATCATATACACGTATCCGGTTTGTGACTTAGAGTCATCCAGATCTGTGTCGAAGCTAGCGTCGACGTAACCCTTTACGACGAGCTCTTCGTCACCTCCATAAACGAGAAACATGTCCTTTGTCCTTTTCAGATACTTCAGGATATTCTTGACCGCTGTCTAGTGTTCCTTCCCGGGATTGCTTTGGTACCTTCCTACCAAACTTACGTCAAGGTTTACATCAGGTCTGGTACACAGCATGGCATACATAATAGATCCTATGGCTGAAGCATAGGGGATGACACTCATCTCTTCTTTATCTTTTGCCGTGGTCGGGCATTGAGCCGAGCTCAATCTCACACCTTGCAATACAAAAAGAACCCCTTCTTGGACTGATCCATTTTGAACTTCTTCAAAATCTTATCAAGGTATGTGCTTTGTGAAAGACCTATGAGGCGTCTCGATCTATCTCTATAGATCTTGATGCCTAATATATAAGCAGCTTCTCCAAGGTCTTTCATTGAAAAACTTTTATTCAAGTAGGCCTTAATGTTGTCCAAGAGTTCTATATCATTTCCCATCAAAAGTATGTCATCTACATATAATATGAGAAATGCTACAGAGCTCCCACTCACTTTCTTGTAAACGCAGTTTCTCCATAAGTCTCAGATAAACCCAAACGCTTTGATCATCTCATCAAAGCGAATGTTCCAACTCCGAGATGCTTGCACCAGCCCATAAATGGATCTGGAGCTTGCATACTTTGTTAGCATTCTTAGGATCGACAAAACCTTCCGCTGCATCATATACAACTCTTCCTTAAGATAACCGTTAAGGAACGCTGTTTTGACGTCCATCTGCCATATCTCATAATCATAGTATGCGGCAATTGCTAACATGATTCAGACGGACTTAAGCTTCGCTACGGGAGAGAAAGTCCCATCATAGTCAATCCCTTGAACTTGCCGATAACCCTTAGCGACAAGTCGAGCTTTATAGATGGTGACATTACCATCCGCGTCATCTTCTTCTTAAAGATCCATTTGTTTTCTATCGTCACGATCATCGGCAAGTCACCAAAGTCCATACTTTGTTTTCATACATTTATCCTATCTCTGATTTCTTGGCTTCTAGCGATTTGTTGGAATCTGGGCCCGCCATCGCTTCTTCATAGTTCGAAGGTTCACCGTTGTCTAACAAAATGATTTCCTGTACAGGGTTTCCGTACTACTCTTGTGCGGAACGTGTCCTTGTGGACCTACGAGGTTCAAGAGCAACTTGATCCAAAGTACCTTGATCATCATCATTATTTTCCTCTTCGCTTGGTGTAGGCATCACAGAACATTTTCCCGAGCTGCACTACTTTCCCGCTCAAGAGGTAGTACTTCATCGAAGTTCTACTTTCCTCCCACTTACTTCTTTCGAGAGAAACTCTTTTTCCGTAAAGGATCCGTTCTTCGCAACAAAGATCTTGCCCTCGGATCTTAAGTAGAAGGTATACCCAATGGTTTCTTTAGGGTATCCTATGAAGACGATTTTTCCGACTTGGGTTCGAGCTTTCAAGTTGAAGTTTCTTGACATAAGCATCGCATCCCCAAACTTTTAGAAACGACATCTTAGGTTTCTTCCCAAGCCATAATTCATACGGTGTCGTCTCAACGGATTTAGACGGTGCCCTATTTAAAGTGAATGTAGCTGTCTCTAGAGCTAATCCCCAAAATGATAGCGGTAAATCGGTAAGAGACATCATAGATCGCACCATATCCAATAGAGTGCGACACGACGCTCGACACACCGTTATTACCGAGGTGTTCAGGTGGCATGAGTTGTGAAACGATTCCACATTTCCAAGTGTGTACCAAATTCATGACTTAAGTATTCTCCTCCACGATCTGATCGTAGGAATTTTATCTTTCGGTCACGTTGATTCTCTACCTCATTCTGAAGTTCCTTGAACTTTTCAAAGGTCTCAGACTTGTGTTTCATTAAGTAGACATACCCATATCTACTCAAGTCATCAGTGAGAGTGAGGACATAACGATATCCTCCGCGAGCCTCAACACTCATTGGACCGCACACATCGCTATGTATGATTTCCAACAAGTTGGTTGCTCGCTCCATTGTTCCGGAGAACGGAGTCTTGGTCATCTTGCCCATGAGGCATGGTTCGCATGTGTCAAATGATTCATAATCGAGAGACTCCAAAAGTCCATCAGCATGGAGCTTCTTCATGCGCTTTGGCACCAATGTGACCATAGGCGGCAAGTGCCACAAGTATGTGGGACTATCGTTATCAACTTTACATCTTTTGGTATTCACGCTATGAATATGTGTAACATTACGCTCGAGATTCATTAAGAATAAACCATTGACCATAGGGGCATGACCATAAAACATATCTCTCATATAAATAGAACAACCATTATTCTCGGATTTAAATGAGTAGCCATCTCGCATCAAACGAGATCCAGATACAATGTTCATGCTCAAACTTGGCACCAAATAACAATTATTAAGGTTTATAACTAATCCCGTAGGCAAATGTAGAGGCAGCGTGCGACGTGGCGATCACATCGACCTTGGAACCATTCCCGACGCGCATCGTCACCTCGCCCTTCGCCCGATCTCCGTTTATTCTGCAGCTCCCGCCGTGAGTTACAAATATGAGCAACGACACGGTATCAAATACCCAGGAGTTACTACGATTCTTGGTAAGGTACACATCAATTACATGTATATCAAATATACCTTTAGTGTTGCCGACCTTCTTATCCGCTAAGTATTTGGGGCAGTTCCGCTTCGATGACCCTTCCCTTGCAATAAAAGCACTCGGTCTCGTGCTTGGGTCCATTCTTTGACTTCTTCCCTAAGAATCGGCTTATCGCGGCGGCAACATCTTTTGCGTCCTTCTTGAAGTACTTCTTACCCTTGCCCTTCTTGAACTTAGTGGTCTTATTGACCATCAACACTTGATGTTCTTTCTTGATTTCAACCTCTGCCGACTTCAAAGATTGAAAATACTTCAGGAATGGTCTTCACCATCCCCTGCATATTATAGTTCATCACAAAGCTCTTGTAGCTTGGTGGGAGCGGCAAGGATTCTGTCAATGACCGCCTCATCCGGAGGTTAATGTCCAAATGGGACAGACGGTGTGCAACCCGGACATTTTGAGTATATGCTCCTTGTGAGAACTGTTTTCCTCCATCTTACAACTATAGAACTTGTCGGAGACTTCATATCTCTCGACCGGGCATGAGCTTGGAAAACTAGTTTCAGCTCCTCGAACATCTCATATGCTCCGTGTTGCTCAAAACGCTTTTGGAGCCCGGTTCTAAGTCAGTAAAGCATGCTGCACTTTGAACGAGGGAGCAATCATCGATGCGATGTTCCGCCAAACGCTCAAATCGTCTTGCAAAGGCTTTGGGAGAGCAGGTGGGTCACCTAACGGTGCTTCAAGGACATATGCTTTCTTGGCAGCTATGAGGATGATCCTAAGGTTTCGGACCCGATCCGTATAGTCGCTGCCATCATCTTTCAGCTTGGTTTTCTAGGAACGCGTTGAAGTTCATGTTGACATGAGCGTTGGCCATTTGATCTACAAGACATATTATGCAAAAGTTTTAGACTAAGTTCATGATAATTAAGTTCATCTAATAAATTATTTTAATGAACTCCCACTCAGATTAGACATCCCTCTGGTCATCTAAGTGTTACACGATCCGAGTCGACTAGGCCGTGTCCGATCATCACGTGAGACGGACTAGTCATCGTCGGTGAACATTCTCATGTTGATCGTATCTTCCATACGACTCGTGTTCGACCTTTCGGTCTCCGTGTTCCAAGGCCATGTCTGTACATGCTAGGCTCATCAAGTTAACCCTAAGTGTTTTGCATGTGTAAAACTGTCTTACACCCGTTGTATGTGAACGTAAGGATCTATCACACCCGATCATCACGTGGTGCTTCGAAACAACGAACTTTAGCAACGGTGCACGCTTAGGGAGAACACTTCTTGAAATTTTGTAAGGGATCATCTTATTTACTACCGTCGTTCTAAGTAAACAAGATGCATAAACATAATAAACATCACATGCAATTATATAATAGTGACATGATATGGCCAATATCATATAGCTCCTTCGATCTCCATCTTCGGGGCTCCATGATCATCTTCATCACCGGCATGACACCATGATCTCCATCATCATGATCTCCATCATCGTGTCTTCATGAAGTTGTCACGCCAACGACTACTTCTACTTCTATGGCTAACACGTTTAGCAATAAAGTAAAGTAATTTACATGGCGTTCTTCAAAGACACGCAGGTCATGCAAAAAATAAAGACAACTCCTATGGCTCCTGCCGGTTGTCATACTCATCGACATGCAAGTCGTGATTCCTGTTACAAGAACATGATCTCATACATCACAATATATCATTCATCATTCATCACAACTTCTGGCCATATCACATCACATGTCAATTGCTGCAAAAACAAGTTAGACGTCCTCTAATTGTTGTTGCATCTTTTACGTGGCTGCAATTGGGTTCTAGCAAGAACGTTTTCTTACCTACGAATGACCACAACGTGATTTTTGTCAACTTCTATTTACCCTTCATAAGGACCCTTTTCATCGAATCCGCTCCAACTAAAGTGGGAGAGACAGACACCCGCCAGCCACCTTATGCAACTAGTGCATCTCAGTCGGTGGAACCGGTCTCACGTAAGCGTACGTGTAAGGTTGGTCCGGGCCGCTTCATCCCATAATACCGCTGAAGCAAGATAAGACTAGTAGCGGCAAGCAAGTTCACAAGATCTACGCCCACAACCAAATTGTGTTCTACTGCGTGCAATAGAGAACTACGCATAGACCTAGCTCATGATGCCACAGTTGGGGAACGTTGCAGAAAATTAAATTTTTCCTACGGTTTCACCAAGATCCATCTATGAGTTCATCTAAGCAACGAGTCAAGGGAGTGAGTTTGCATCTACATACCACTTGTAGATCGAAAAGTCGGAAGCTGCTCAAGGGGATGGTGATGATGGAGTCGCACTGCGTGATTCAGATCACCGATGACCAAGTGTGAACGGACAGCACCTCCGTGTTCAACACACGTGACGGCACGGAAGACGCCTCCTCCTTCTTGATCCAGCAAGGGGAAGGAGAGGTTGAGGAAGAGGGCTCCAGCAGCAGCACGACGGCGTGATGATGGTGGAGTGACAGTTCTCCGGCAGGGCTTCGCCAAGCACACGCGGAGGAGGAGAGGTGTTGGGGAGGGGAGGGGCTGCGCCTTGTGTTGGGTGTTCAGCCCTCCCCTCACCCCTCTATTTATAGGGGAAGGGGCAAGGGGGGACGGCCCCTCTAGATGGGATCTAGAGGGGGGGTGGCGGCCAAGGGGAGGGGGGGACTTGCCCCCCAAGCAAGGGGGGCGCCCCCTCTAGGGTTCCCCCCCAACCCTAGGCGCAAGGGCCCAAGGGGGGGCGCCCAGCCCACCAGGGGCTGGCTCCTGCCCCCACGCAGCCCATGTGGCCCCCCGGGAGGGGTGGCCCCTCCCGGTGGACCCCCGGAACCCTTCCGGTGGCCCCGGTACAATACCGATATGCCCCGAAACTTTCCGGTGTCCGTTTGACAACTTCCCATATATAAATCTTTACCTCCGGACCCTTCCGGAACTCCTCGTGACGTCCGGGATCTCATCCGGGACTCCGAACAACATTCGGTAATCACATACAAGTCTTCCTAATAACCCTAGCGTCACCGAACCTTAAGTGTGTAGACCCTACGGGTTCGGGAGACACGCAGACATGACCGAGACTGCTCTCAGGTCAATAACCAACAGCGGGATATGGATACCCATGTTGGCTCCCAAATGCTCCTCGATGATGTCATCGGATGAACCACGATGTCGAGGATTCAAGCAGCCCCGTATACTATTCCTTTTGTCAATCGGTACGTTACATGCCCGAGACTTCGACCGTCGGTATCCCAATACCTCGCTCAGTCTCAAGTATCGCAAGTCACTTTACTCATACCGTAATGCATGATCCCGTGACCAAACACTTGGTCACTTTGAGCTCATTATGATGATGCATTACCGAGTGGGCCCAGAGATACCTCTCCGTCACACGGAGTGACAAATCCAGTCTCAATCCGTGTCAACCCAATGACACTTTCGGAGATACCGTAGTGTACCTTTATAGTCACCCGATTACGTTGTGACTTTTGGTACACCCAAAGCACTCCTACGGTATCCGGGAGTTACACGATCTCATGGTCTAAGGAAGAGATACTTGACATTGAAAAAGCTCTTGCAAGCGAACTACACGATCTTGTGCTATGCTTAGGATTGGGTCTTGTCCATCACGTCATTCTCCTAATGACGTGATCCCGCTGTCAATGACATCGATGTCCATAGTCGAAACCATGACTATTTGTTGACCAACGAGCTAGTCAACTAGAGGCTTTCTAGGGACGTATTGTGGTCTATGTATTCACACGTGTATTACGATTTCCGGATAATACAATTATAGCATGAATAAAAGACAATTATCATGAACACGGAAATATAATAATAATGCTTTTATTATTGCCTCTAGGGCATATTTCCAACACCATGCGCCTAGGGTTGGGGGGAACCCTAGTGGGGGGCGCCCCCCCTTTGCTTGGGGGGCAAGCCCCCCTCCCTGGCCGCCGCCCCCCCTCTAGATCTCATCTATAGGGGCCCCTTGCCCTTCCCCTATAAATAGAGGGGTGAGGGGAGGGCAGCAACACACTTCCCAGGCGCAGCCCCTCCCCTCCCCAACACCTCTCGTCCTCCGCGTGTGCTTGGCGAAGCCCTGGCGGAGTACTGCCTCTCCACCAACACCCCGCCGTCGTGCTGCTGCTGGAGCCTTCTTTCCTCAACCTCTCCTTCCCCCTTGCTGGATCAAGAAGGAGGAGACGTCGTCCGTTCCGTACGTGTGTTGAACACGGAGGTGCTGTCCGTTCGGCACTTGGTCATCGGTGATCTGAATCACGGCAAGTACGACTCCATCATCACCGTTCCCTTGAACGCTTCCGCACGCGATCTACAAGTGGTATGTAGATGCAATCTCTCTCCCATGACTCGTTGCTTAGATGAACTCATAGATGGATCTTGGTGAAACCGTAGGAATTTTTTTAATTTTCTTCAACGTTCCCCAACACGTGATTACGCTAATGAGATTGCGGACCTCTCTCAAGCTCTTGAACTTGAACAAACCACCAAGGAATCTCTTGAGGAGACTTTTGCTCTAGAATTATCTAGAGTGAAGGAATCTCATGATAGATCTCTTGAGGTGGCCAATTGTTTTGAAACTAGAAATTCTAAGCTTGAAGTTGCTCATGCTAGACTCCTTGAGGATTTTGGGCACCTCAAAAATGGCTCAAGGGTCATCAAGGGTGAGCTCATCAAACTCACCGAGTCTCATGAACAACTTAAAGCCTCATATTCAAAAGAGCTTGTAAATTTGCCTTCTCCTCTTGCTATTATTAATGATGCTTGTGCTACTAACTCTATTACATGTGAAGCATCCATTTTGAAGGAGAATGTTGAGCTACGGGCTCAACTTGAGTTGCTATCTAGCAATTATGGGAAATTGGAAGAAAGCCATGAAAAGCTCTCAAGCTCTCATGATGATCTTCTAGTATCCCATAATGTGCTAAAGATAGCTCATGAGGCCATTCTTGCTAAGGTAACATCTAGTGAGCCTCATGTGGATACTAGCACTACTTCTAGTCAAAATGCTATATTGCCATGTGCTAGTCCCCGTGATTCATCCATGCATAACATTGGTACATCTTGTGATGAATTGCTTTCCTTGCCTTGTTGCTCTAACAATGAAGCTTATACTTCCTCTAGTGCTTGTCTTGAGACTAACCATGTAGAGGAAATCAAAGAGCTCAAGGCCCAAGTCACTTCTTTGAAGTAAGACTTGGAAAAGTGTCATGAAGGAAAATCCACACTCAACAATATATTGAGTGTGCAAAAATCCCCCAATGACAAAGGTGGACTTGGATTCAACTCCAATAAGAAGTCCAAGATGAACAAGAAGAAGGGCCAAGAACAAGTCAAGAATTCGGCCAAGATTGTTTGTTTCAAGTGCAAAATTGAAGGGCATCATGTTAGATCTTGCCCATTGAAGAAGAATCTCATTAGTGAAAATCAACAAGGGAAGCGGCCACAAGTTCAATCTCATGCTCAACCATAAGTTGAAGAAAGGCATCTTCCCAAGAATACTCAAGCTAATGCTTCTCAAGTTGACAAATCAAGTGAGATGAAAGTGAAGAGTAGACGTTGCTACCTATGTCGTGAGAAAGGTCACCTCGCTTCTTCATGCACTAGTGGTAACTTATACAACCCAATTATTATTGATGATATCTATTCTCTTGGGAAGGATAAGGTTGGCAATGTGTTTGCCAAGTTTGTTGGTACTCAAAGTGGTGTCAAGAAAAGAACCATTTGGGTTGCCAAGCCTATTGTGACTAACCTCTTAGGGCCCAACTTGGTTGGGGACCAACTAGCTCGAACTTGATCAATAGGTGTCTACGAAGGGCATTGGAGACTTGTGAACTAGGGCGGAACCCTAATCGGGGATCTTTCACGTTTGGAGGGGATCCTACGGGGAGAACACGACGAACGAGCGGAAGAACACAAGGAAAACACACAAGAGGAACACGAAACCGACAAGTATCGATCACACAAGGGCTAGATCACCGAACACATAAGGTAGCACAAGATTCAAAATCAACAAAGGAAAGATACAATAGTAGCCGTTCTTCTCCGTGAGGAGGTCTTGATGGAGTCCACCCTAGAAGGGGGTCTTGAATCCGCTTGGGGGATCTTCTCCGTAGAGGTCTCGAGCTCCTAGGAGAAGGTAACCAAGTGGATGAGCAAAGCTCTCACACAAACATGAGCTAAACTATTGCTAACCCTAGAAAGGTGGGGAAGAAAGAGTATATATAGTCTAGGGGGCGAAGGGGTACAAGGGCTGCGGCCCAACGAAGTCAACACACAGGCGTCGGACGTTTGGAGGCCACCGGTCGTCCGGAGGCTCGAGAGGGTCCGGACGTCCGGTGGCCTTCGGACGTCCATAGATTCGGTTCGGGCGTGCATCGGTCGGACGTCCGGTGGCTTCGGTCGTCCGTGAGTTCCCATTCGGGTGCCTAGCTGTCGGACGTCTGGAGGGCATCGGTCGTCCGTGGCCTGGGAATCGCCGGACGTCCGGACGTGGTCGGACGTCCGATGCCTGTAACTTCAGCATCTTTTCTTCTTCTTCTTCAACATGCTTGGGGTCCTCGCCGTCTTGGCTCTTGCAAGTAGTTGTTCCTTGGCTTATCTCCATGTACCTGATTACACATAGAGTTTCCGAATGAGGTAGTAGCCATGTCTCGTGAGTAGGAAGAGGGAGTTCAGAGAGGAGCGAGTTCACCTTATCTTCGATAGCCTTAGCTCGGGCTCGAGTCATGGGTCCACGTGGTGTTGAGGAAGATGTAGGTGCATCCATGGGGATGAGTGAGGGATGCTCCGCATCATCTCCCCCCCCCTTGAGAGAAATCCGACCTCGGATCAAAAGCTTCATCTCCATGGTATGTTGCGAGGTCCTTGACGTTGAAGATGTCACTCACATTGTACTTGTCTCGAGGTAGGTCGATCTTGTAGGCATTGTCGTTGTAGCGTGCTAGCACCTTGAAAGGTCCATTGACTCGAGGAAGAAGCTTGGACTTGCGTTCTTTGGGGAAGTGGTCCTTGCGAAGGTGTAGCCACACTAGATCACCAATGTTGAAAACCACGGGTTGCTTGTTGACATTGAGCTTGGTTGCTAGTCGTTGTACTTGGCGCTCGATGGTTTGTCTTGTCTCCTCATGCATCTTCTTGATGTAGCTTGCCCGTGCACTCACATCCATGTTGGTGCGCTCTTGTAAAGGAAGAGGTAGAATGTCCAATGGGGACAACGGGTTGAAGCCGTAGACAACCTCGAAGGGGGACTTGCCGGTAGTCGAATGTCTTGCACTGTTGTAGGCGTACTCGGTGATGGTAGACATGCTTCCCACTCCTTGATGTTCTTCTTGATCAAGACACGAAGTAGAGTTGATAGTGTGCGGTTCGTCACCTCCGTTTGGCTGTCGGTTTGAGGATGGTATGCGGATGAGAACAAGAGCTTGATTCCGAGTTTGGCATAGGGTCTTCCAAAAGTAAGTCAAGAACTTGACGTCACGATCGGAGACGATTGTCTTTGGTACTCCATGGAGTCGCAAGATTTCCCTACAAAAGAGATTTGCAATGTGTGAAGCATCGTCTATCTTGTTGCAAGGAATGAAATGTTCCATCTTAGAAAATCTATCCACAACAACAAACACGGAATCCTTTCCATTTTGAGCTCTAGGCAAACCAAGTACAAAATCCATGCTAATGTCTTCCCAAGGTTGATAAGGAATAGGAAGAGGCATGTAAAGACCATGAGATTGTGCTTTAGACTTAGCTTTGCAACATGTAGAGCATCGGTTGGTGAAGCGTGAGATGTGGCGGAACATCTTGGGCCAAAAGTAGTTCTTGGAGAGCGTGGCGAATGTCTTGTCGCGTCCAAAGTGTCCAATGAGTCCGCCTCTATGAGCCTCTTGCAAAAGGGGCAAACGAAGAGAAGACTCGGGAATGCATAGTTTGTTAGCTCTCATAAGATAACCATCTTTGATGTAATATTGTTCCCAAGAAGTATGCGTCAAACACTTAGCATAAGGAATAGCAAAAGATGGGTCGTTAGCATACAAATCTTTTATGTGCTCAAAGCCAATAACATTCAACTCAAGTTTAGTGACAAGCGTGCATATGCGTGAAAGTGCATCGGCAACTACATTTTCCTTACCCTTAATGTACTTGATGACATAAGGAAAAGATTCAATAAATTCACTCCATTTGGCATGACGCTTGTTCAACTTAGTTTGACCTTTTAGGTACTTAAGCGTTTCATGACCGGTATGGATGACAAACTCAAGCGGTCTAAGGTAATGTTCCCAAACATGTAGCACACGCACTAAAGCATACAATTCTTTATCATAGATGGGATAGTTAAGTTGAGCACTGGAGAGTTTTTCGCTAAAATATGCACGTTTTTCTTGCATCAAAACTCCGCCAATTCCGGTACCACTTGCATCGCAATGAACCTCAAAAGTTTTGTCAAAATTGGGCAAAGCAAGAATCTGAGCATGAGTAAGCAAAGACTTGAGCTCATAAAAAGCGGTTGATTGCAAAGTTCCCCAAACAAAGGGAGTATTCTTCTTACTCAAAGCATGCAAAGGAGCGGCAATTGTGCCAAAATCTTTCACAAAGCGACGATAAAAACCCGCAAGACCAAGAAAGCTACACACTTGTTGCAAATTGGTGGGTTGGGGCCAAGTTTTGATTGCTTCAATTTTAGATTCATCAACATGGACACCCTTTGAGGATACAACAGAACCCAAGAAAACTACTTTGTCAACACCAAATGTGCATTTTTTCATGTTTGCATAAATACTTTCCTTGCGAAGGGTTTGCAAAACAGCCCTAACATGATCAAGATGCTCTTTCATGGTTTTGCTAAACACAAGAATATCGTCGAAGTAAACCACAACAAAGACTCCAATATAAGGCCGAAGCACATGATGCATGAGACACACAAAAGTACCGGGAGCTTCCGATAAACCCATAGGCATGACTAACCACTCATATAAACCAAATTTGGTTTTGAAAGCAGTTTTCCATTCATCACCTTCTTGAATGCGGATTTGATAATAGCCACTTTTTAGATCAATTTTTGAGAAAAAGTTGGCTCCACTAAGTTCATCAAGCATATCATCTAGGCGAGGAATGGGATGCCTATAGCGAACGGTAATAGCATTTATAGGTCTACAATCGGAACATAAGCAGAAACTTCCATCGGGCTTAGGCACAAGTATAACGGGAACGACACAAGGGCTTAGGCTTTCACGTACATGACCGTTGTCGATGAGTTGTTGTACTTGCCGTTGAATCTCCTTGGTTTCTTCGGGATTGACTCGGTATGGAGCTTTGTTTGGTAGAGGCGCTCCGGGGATGAGGTCGATTCGATGCTCAATGCCTCGAAGAGGAGGTAGGCCTGGAGGGAGCTCACCGGGGAAAACATCTTGGAATTCCTGCAAAAGAGATTGAAACACTAAAGGTAGCTCATGAGAGGTGTTAGTTGTTGGCTCTCCATCCTTGCACACAAGGACAAAGTGCATCACACTTGATGGGTTCTCACACACTTCTCTCATCTCACTTTTTGTGGCAAATAGGATGAGGTTTTTCTCTCTAGGCGAAGAGGCGCTCAAGTTTGGCTTGTGGTTCTCACTCACTTTTTGGCGGATCACTTTCTCACTCTTGTCTCTATGATGGGTGGCTTGCTTGTCGGCTATCAGTTGACTAGGAGACATAGGTCGTAGCACATATTCCTTCCCTTTCATCTTGAAGCTATAGTGATTGGTACGTCCGTTGTGGAAGACACCACGGTCGAATTGCCATGGTCGACCAAGAAGGAGGTGGCAAACGGTCATTGGGACCACATCACACTCCAAAGTGTCCTCATATGCACCAATTTTGAAGGAGACTTGGACCGTATGTTCGACTCGTATAGTGCCGGAGTCACTTAGCCATTGAACCTTGTAGGGGTGCGGGTGCTTCTTCTTGACCAATTGAAGCTTGGAGCATAGTTCTTCACTTGCCAAGTTGTGGCAACTACCTCCGTCGATGATGACCTTGACGGACCTTCCATTGATGCCGGCCTTTGTGTGGAAGATGTGGCATCATTGGTCTTCTTCTTGTTGATGTTGAAGAGTCAAGACCTTGGAAACCACGAGAGCGGGGCTCAAATATTCATCACAAAAGACTTGATCATCTTCGTCTTCGTTCACTCGCCGGTGCATGGCCACTTGCTCAAGAGCTTCCATCTCCTCATCACTCATGGAGTCATAGGTGCCATCGTCGTGGAGGATCATGGTGCACTTGTTGGTGCATTCGTAGGACTTGTGGCCTCGGCCGCCGCAAGTGAAAGACTTGAAGGAGCTTGTCTTGACGGTCTCATCGGTTGGAGTAGATGACGAAGCGCGCGGCTTGAAGTTGCTTGTAGTAGGAGGAGGACGACTTGAACTTGTCAAAGTCTTCTTGTAACTTGACTTGTCATCATTGCTTGGAGAAGGTTTGGTTGATGTAGATGTTGTATGAGTTGTTGAAGGTTGGTTGTTGGAGAAGCCGTAGGTCTTGGACGAGTACTTGGCGTACTTGAAGTCATCTTGCACTTGACGTTCCGCCTTTGTGCCTTGATGCACGAGCTCAATGAGGGTGGAGTAGGGTTGGAAGTCGGCGATCTTCTTGATGGGATGATTGAGTCCATTCAAGAAACGTGCCATTGTTTGCTCACCATCTTCCTTGACATTGGCTCCAATCATGGCTACCTCCATTTCCTTGTAGTATTATTCAACACTCTTTGTTCCTTGCTTGAGTAGTTGGAGTTTCTTGAAGAGGTCGCGGTTGTAGTAGGTTGGCACAAAACGTGCTCGCATCACATCCTTCATTTGAGCCCAAGTGGTGATTGGGAGTTCACCTCTTGCTTGTCGCCTCTCAAGGATTTGTTCCCACCATATGAGCACATAGTCTTGGAACTCAAGTGATGCCATAGCGATCTTCTTTTCTTCCTCATAGTTGTGCAAACAAAAGATTTTGTCGACCTTCAATGCCCATGAAAGGTACTCTTCAGGGTCATTGCTTCCATTGAACTTGGGCATGGTGAATTTGAGCTTTCCATAGCGTTGCTCTTCATTGTGTTGTTGGCGATGGTGATGATGACGCCCTTGACGTGGATGGCAATCGTCTTCATGTTGCTCTTGCCGTGGAGGAAGACCATGATCAACTTGCTCTTGTCGAACTTGAGGTTGAGGTGGAGCTTGGCGAGCTTGTGGAGTAGCTTGAGGAACTTGACGTTGCATATGCGGTTGGTAGTTCCTCTCTTGGATTTCTTCTCGAAGGGCTTCCTCTTGATTGCGCTGTTCACGGTTGCAGTTGGCGATAACTCGACTTGATTCTTGAAGGGCATGTTGCGCCTTAAGAGCTTGCGCTTCTCGTTGTTGTTGTTGAAGACGTTGCACCTCGGCGTCTTGTTCTTCTTGGTGTAGACGTGCTCGTTCTTCCTCTTGGCGCCGTAGTCGTTGTCGTTCTTGAGCTTGGGCAAAAGCGGCTTGGTTTGATTGAGGACGAGGGACTTGCTCATCGACTTGCTCTTGTGAAAGCTTCTCATGTAGCGGGTTGCGAGATGCATGACGGTCTTGACGCGCGGCTCGTCGAAGAGTGTTCGATGACGGTGTACTTGAGTCGTAGAAGGTGTCGTCGGAATGTCGACTCGAGCGGCTCCGTCTTGAGGATGAGGTAGTGGAATGATGTCGTTTCCTCATCATGGCGCGGATCTCGTCCATTCTTGCATCATTCTCTTGCTTGTGAGCGTCGAACTTGTTGTCGAAGTAGTCTCTTGTACGTTGCTCGGAGAGTCGTAAGTCGGTGGCGAGGTTGTCGATGCGGTCGCTCATTGCTTGTTGCTCTTGGTGCAACGCTCGTTGTGCACCAAAGAGGTGTATCTTGGTGACGATGAAGACATGTAAATCGTCTTGCTCGAGGAAGAGTAGGTTGGTAGAAGTACTTGGCCTATCCATCATTCCAAGCAAAATGTGAGTGGTAGAAGGAGAAGAACTTATACCAATGTACCTTTGACCAATGTTGATGATGAATCAAGTTCACTCAAATGCGGACAATGAAATAGCACTATTGGTACCAATCCTTGTCGGTTCTCACACCTACACACATAAAAGCTTATGGTGGAGCTTGGTGAGGATGTGGCACAAAATTTGATGCAATTGTAAGTGAGCGTCAATGATGTTGGAAAAGGTTCACAAATTTGCAAATGCAACAAGTAGACCAAGCAAATAGTGGTACACGGAAACACACACGCAAATAGATAAGTGGGATTGTGCAAACCAAAAGTGAGCCAAAATGTGGAATCCACGAAAATGCTCTTGTTGCACAATACTAGAGAGACGCTTAGCACGATTGCACAATAGGCGGATACGGAACTTGTGCACAACCTACTAGGCAAAATGCAACTATCTCTATCCCACGTATGCTATATGTATGGTATTTCGGTGCTATGATCCAAGATGATCCAAAGATGACAATCTTAATGTAGTATGATGCTATGGTTCTTGCTCATAAGCTCTTTGCTTATCTTTCCTCTTTGCTTAAAAGCTTGGGTGGCTCTTTCACTTTTGAGCTCTTTTCTCATGCAAAACTTCACGAACCAAGATAACAATTGTGTATGCTACGACAACTTTGTGACACACAAATGGATCCCAAGATATGCACCACGATGGTATGGTATGTATGCTATGGAGTATGATCACTAATGTGCACAAGTCACATTGCCGGCAATACTCAATGGCTAGTCTCGATGGGTAAGCTACGCAAAAGTAAGGCCATGTGGGTATCAATGCAATTGCAAGGTATGACAAAGATGTCGGCGATGTTACCGTCCTTGGCGATGATGAGACCCTTGCGAAGATGAGCCATGGTGATGATGATGTCCAACCGTACCTAGATAGCCGAAACACAGTAGGACACGGAAACCACAACTCAAAATCTCAAGGACCAAAATGTGGAAAAATCATCATAGGATGTATTGGGAAGAATGGTTGTGTATGTGGTTTTGGATGATGTGGTGGAAGGTGGGGGGGTGGTGGTGGTTAAACTGAAGAATTTCAGTTTCGTCAGGGTTGGACGGACGTCCGGAAAGTGCGGTCGTCCGGCCGTCGGACGTCCGACGGGGTTCGGAAATCCGTGAATTCGAATCGGGTTATGGGCTCCGGTCGTCCGGAAAATTCGGACGTCCGGTGGTCGGGGTCAACGCAGGTTCGGCCGGGGCGATTTTGAGGTGGAAGAAGAGGATGATGAGGTCAAAATTGAGCGGATTGATGGATGGAAAAGGGTGGGGAGGGTGGGAAAAGCTAGATCCACACGTAGCAACTCAAATCCATGGCCAAATCCAACAAAATCTTAACTCACCAACAAATTACAGAAAAAAAATTTGGGGCTATTTTTGGTGTGGATTTTTGAAATTAGGAAGAAAACAACAAAATCAAGCTAGAAAACACGGGGTAGGGGCTCCAAAAACGTGATCAACGTGGCTCATGATACCAAGATGATGTAGGGCGGAACCCTAATCGGGGATCTTTCACGTTTGGAGGGGATCCTATGGGGAGAACACGACGAATGAGCAGAAGAACACAAGGAAAACACACAAGAGGAACACGAAACCGACAAGTATCGATCACACAAGGGCTAGATCACCGAACACATAAGGTAGCACAAGATTCAAAATCAACAAAGGAAATATACAATAGTAGCCGTTCTTCTCCGTGAGGAGGTCTTGATGGGGTCCACCCTAGAAGGGGGTCTTGAATCCGCTTGGGGGATCTTCTCCGTAGAGGTCTCGAGCTTCGAGGAGAAGGTAACCAAGTGGATGAGCAAAGCTCTCACACAAACATGAGCTAAACTATTGCTAACCCTAGAAAGGTGGGGAAGAAAGAGTATATATAGTCAAGGGGGCGAAGGGGTACAAGGGCTGCGGCCCAACGAAGTCAACACACAGGCGTCGGACGTCCGGAGGTCGAGGGTCCGGACGTCCGGTGGCCTTCGGACGTCCGTAGATTCGGTTCGGGCGTGCATCGGTCGGACGTCCGGTGGCTTCGGTCATCCGTGAGTTCCCATTCGGGTGCCCAGCTGCCGGACATCCGGAGGGCGTCGGTCGTCCGTGGCCTGGGAATCGCCGGACGTTCGGACGTGGTCGGACGTCCGATGCCTGTAACTTTAGCATCTTTTCTTCTTCTTCTTCAACATGCTTGGGGTCCTCGCCGTCTTGTCTCTTGCAAGTAGTTGTTCCTTGGCTTATCTCCATGTACCTGATTACACATAGAGTTTCCGAATGAGGTAGTAGCCATGTCTCGTGAGTAGGAAGAGGGAGTTCGGAGAGGAGCGAGTTCACCTTATCTTCGATAGCCTTAGCTCGGGCTCGAGTCATGGGTCCACGTGGTGTTGAGGAAGATGTAGGTGCGTCCATGGGGATGAGTGAGGGATGCTCCGCATCATTCATGTTGGAGACTTGGCTACAATATGAAGAATTAAGGGGATTTTCATCATTCATATTGTCTCAAGCCAAGTCATTCGGATTATCAAGTTTCTATCTTATATCCAATGTTCCTCCTTGCGGTAACTCGTGCTTAAAGTGTTTACATTGATAGTTACTTGCCCCTTTGCATATTTGGTTTCGTTCCTTGCATGTGTTTGTATATGTTGTGCTTCCAATTTGATTATCTTGAGCAATCAAGTATGTGTGTGTTGGTTTGCACATCATGTACATG
This sequence comes from Aegilops bicornis, assembly GCA_021605145.1. Taxonomy (NCBI): domain Eukaryota; kingdom Viridiplantae; phylum Streptophyta; class Magnoliopsida; order Poales; family Poaceae; genus Aegilops; species Aegilops bicornis. Next base: position 293,069,957 of record CM038669.1, read on the forward strand.
TGTGTCATGCGTTGAGCCTTTTGCATCTTGTTTATATCTTAATTGGCTCGTGTGAGAGATTAATGGAACATCCCATTTTGGGGGAGTGTAGCGACCCGACCCGAATGGATCAAGTCTCTGTGCTCAGGCGTCATCCCTGGATCAGTAATGCTGACACCACACAGTACTTCGAAGGATTTATAACAGAGTAGCAATCACACACTTATTACATCGTTTCCCCAGAAGAGGACTTATTACAATAAATATGGCTTAAGGCCATCTAATAACGATAACAGCGGAAGACTTGGAAGATAAGTGAGTCCATCAACTCCAGCGGCATCACTGAGTATAGAACCACGACCTAAAGCACCTTACTGTAAATGCAGAAAAGTACGCAACATGAAAGTTGCAGCCCGAAACGGGTCGACACATGGAATATCTTGGCAAAGTAACACATAGAGAATAATGAATGATAAGCCTGTACTACATGCATATGTGGCTGGTGGAAAAGCTCTCTGATTACAGCTTTTGCATAAAGCCAGTTTTCCCTACTGCAAAGGAATAAATTTAATTAACTATCATGGTGGTTGTTGAACATTGAGAATGGTTGACAGCATCCTCAATCCCAATTAAAAGTACTCATTAAAACCCAACAATATTAATTAGAGTAACATGTTGAGATTCACATGATATTCAAGTACTAGATACTCAAGATGTCCATAACCGGGGACACGGCTAATCATGATTAGTTTATACACTCTGCAGAGGTTTGCGACTTTTCCCCACAAGACTCGATCGCCTCCGTTCGATTTCTCGTCTGCAGGTGTTTGAGAAAGCAGATGACCGAGACATAGTCTTCGGAAGCGCTTAGCACCTTACGACGGTAGACCGGTACACCTACATCCCCTACATCTGCTAGTCCACCACTATAAGAGTTCGCGACGACTTACTCAACTATGCCAGAGCCCATAATGGCTTGTGGCTGCACACGGAAGTTACTAGTTTGAATAATCTCATGATCCCTTTGAGCACGGGTGGCGGTCCAAAAAAACAGGCAATCATCGGATACCCCAGGTGCCTCAATCCACCCAGATGTGTGTTTAAGTTGCCACCTTAAATAAACCATTAATTTAACAATCTCACATACATCATGGATACACTCACCCAATCCACGTCTACTAGCATAGCATGGCAAATAAGCAAACGTAGAAGTAACTCCCAAGGTTTCATAAGTAAAACAGGTAATAGGTACTACCTCAACTACTTCCCATCCCACAATTTAATTAGATCCTAATCATGCAAGTGTTTGAGGAACAGATCTAATGCATAAAACTGGGTAGTAGAAAAAGTATGATCAAGTGTTACTTGCCTTGCTGATGATCCGTGAAACCTAGAGATTCGAAATAACAAGCGGCGCACTCCGGGTGATCTATCGCAGACAAACAACAAGCATACAATAAGTACTCATCTAATGCACGGGTAAATCTCGAATAAAAGAACTGACCAGAAAGTTAAACTTAAGAACCCTGGTTGCAAAAAAATTCGAATCAAATAAAGCAACGAAAGTCAAACGACGAAAGAAAACAACTCGGTTCTAGCAAGTTGAAACTAGGTCAAATTTTATAGTAGCAAAACTTTGTTTAAGTTGATTAATCGGAACGGCGGTTTCGAGATGAAACTCGAGCATTTGAATCACACGATTCCGATAAACGAGCGAGAAAATAGACTAGAAAGAAGATCGGATCTGAAATCGTGATCGAAAAATAGCGGAATAAATCCGATGAGAAAGAAAGCGACGAACGGTTGAACGAACGGACGTTCATTAACCGAAGCAAACCGGTGATCTCGTTCGTTAGGATGAACGGTCCGGCGAACGCTTGCTAAACAAAACCGGAGAGTAAAACCGGCGAGAAAAACTGATCTAGGGTTTCGGAAAGAAAACCGAAAAGAAAAACCGATCTAGAAAACCGGAACGGAAACCGGAACAATTTACGAAAAACCGAACCGAGGAAAAGAAAAGGTGACGCGACGAGGCTAGTACCTCGAAGAAGCGAGGGGCTCCGTGGCGGCGGCGTTAGGTGGCGGCGGCGTGGCGGTGTTCTTCTGCGGAGGAGAGGAGAGGTGTTGGTTTGATGTGTTAGAGGGGGTGCTTGGGGATTTAGATTAGGGAGGGGAGGGTTTTTGCTTGGAGTAGGGGACAAGAATTAGAGTAGGATTAGGAATCCTAGGAATAAAAAACGGAATAACGAAACGGGTCCAAATCCTACTAGGATTCGTAAAAGAATAGGAAACCTGGGGCTCCCTGGTGCGCTAGCGATGGCCTTGGCCTCTGGCCAAGTGGCTTACGGCTTGGGCCTTTGGCCCAAAGCGCATGGATTTTTTTAAAATCGGTTTCATGAAAAATCTGAGAAAAAAAATCTAAACGAACTCCAAAATTAATAAAGTAAACTTTCCCCGACTCCTAAAAATGAGTCGAACAAAATGAACTTTTACTCGGGACCAAAAATGCAATTTTTGAAAACGCACATTTTTCCTAAGGCAAATAAACTCCGAGAAAAATCCAAAATTTGATTTATTTATTAAATCTTCATTTTTCCTAAATTTTGGGAAAGTCATTTTATTCCCTCTCTCATATTTTGATAGTAGAAATAACTGAAGATAAAATAAATAAAATCAAATGATCCTATTTTCAAAATTTGAGAAAACTCAATTATGAAAATAACGAAATCTCCAACTCTCTCCGAGGGTCCTTGAGTTGCGTGAAATTTCTAGGATCGGCAAAATGCAAGAAAATATGTAATGCATGATGACTTAATGTATAACATTCCAAATTGAAAATTTGGGATGTTACAAACCTACCCCCCTTAAGATGAATCTCGCCCTCGAGATTCGGGTTGGCTAGAAAATAGGTGAGGGTGATCCTTGAGCAAATCTTCTTCTCTTTCCAGGTGGCTTCATCTTGATTGTGGTGGCTCCACGGAACTTTGCAAAACTTGATAACCTTGCTGCGAGTAACTCTGCTGGCATAATCGAGAATCTTGACTGGTCTCTCCTCATATGTCAAATCATCCTTCAACTGAATTGCTTCAAGTGGTACTGTATCTCTTAACGGTATCTCTGCTATCTTGGAGCGACATTTCTTCAGCTGAGAAACATGGAATACATCATGAACTCCTGACAGTCTCTCTGGCAATTCCAGCTTATATGCAACTTCTCCCATGCGTTGCAAGATCCTATACGGTCCAACGAAACGTGGTGCTAATTTTCCTTTAACTCCAAAACGCTTAACTCCTCGAAGTGGGGATACTCTAAGATAAACTCTGTCTCCAACTTCATATTCTATCGCCTTGCGATTGAATCCGCATAGCTTTTACATGCGGATCGGGCTACCTTGAGCCTATCGCGAATCAACTTAACCTTCATTGAGACTCCTTAATCAAATCTGGTCCAAACAATCGACGGTCTCCGGCTTTGTCCCATGATAACGGTGTCCTGCACCTCCTTCCGTATCTGACCTCGAAAGGTGCCATCTTCAAGCTGGTTTGGTAGCTGTTGTTATAAGAAAACTCTGCATACGGCAAGTTATCATCCCAACTAGATCCATAATCTAGTGCACAAGCTCTCAAAGATATCCTCCAAAATCTGATTGACTCTCTCGATTCATCCATCGATTACGTGGGTGGAAAGCTATCTTGAATTCGACATGGTTCCCAATGTTTCGTGTAACTGATTCCAAAACTTTGAGGTAAATTGGGTTCCTCTATCTCGATACGATACTCCTCGGAACTCCGTGTAAACACACAATTCTGGTCATGTATATCTTTGCCAACTTAGCACTGCTATAGGTAGTCTTGACTGGAATGAAATGAGCTACGTTAAATCAAGCGGTCGACTATAACCCAAATCGAGTCATAGCGAACGAGTCTTTGGCAAACCTGTGATGAAATCCATGCCTAGTTTATCCCACTTCCATTCGGGTATTGGCAATGGCTGCAACAATCCTGCTGGCTTCTGATGTTCTGCCTTCACCCTTTGACATACATCACAAACTGCTACATACTCTGCAATATCTTTCTTCATTCCGGTCCACCAGAAAGTATTCTTCAAATCCAAATACATCTTGGTATTTCCTGGGTGAATCGAATATGGTGAATCATGTGCCTCTTGCAGAATCAACTTCCTGATCTCCTGGTCATTTGGCACATAAACACGGTCCTCAAACCATAGGGTATTGTGCTCATCCTCACGAAATCCCTTAGCTTTTCCTTCGCTCATTTTCTCCTTTATAGAGGCAACTTCCTTATCTGCCTTTTGAGCTTCTTTGATTTTGTCCATCAACGTAGACTGAATCTCCAATGCTGCTACATAGCCTCTCGGAACTATTTCCAAACATAGCTCTCGAAGGTCCTCGGCTAACTCCTTGGGTATTCCTCCCATCATTAGGGTATTGACGTGGCTCTTACGGCTCAATGCGTGCCTTTCGATGTTAGCCTTCCCGGGGTGATAATGAAATCTCATATCATAATCCTTAATAAGCTCCAACCATCTCCTCTGTCGGAGATTTAATTCCTTCCGCGTGAAGATGTACTTCAAACTCTTGTGATCCGTGTACACCTCACAATGATTTCCAATGAGAAAATGTCTCCATGTCTTCAATGCATGCACAACAGCTGCTAACTCCAAATCATGTGTGGCATAATTTAACTCATGAGGCTTTAGCTGTCGTGAAGCATCTGAAACAACTCTTCCTTCCTGCATAAGCCTTTGCTCCAAGTCCTCGGCGTGAAGCGCCGCAATACACCTCATAATCCTTGGTCCGATCCGCAAAATTAACACCGGTGAGGTAACCAATCTTATCATCAACTCCTGAAAACTTGCATCACAATCCTAAGTCCATATGAACTTGGTATCCTTTATCAGCAATTACATCATAGGCATTGCAATCATTGAGAAATTCTAAATGAATCTTGGTAGTATCCTGCGAGTCCAAGGAAACTCGGATCTCTCCAACCGTCGTTGGTGCTTCCCATTTGGTTACGGTCTCAACCTTTGTGGGGTCAACTGCTATCCCTTCTCCGGATATAACATGTCCAAGAAATCCAACTTCCTTTAGCCAAAACTCACATTTGCTGAACTTGGCATATAGCTGATGTTCCCTTAATTTCTCCAAAACCAATCGCAAATGTTCCTTATGTTCCTGTTCATTCTTCGAGAAAACCAAAATATCATCTATGAACACCACGACGAACTTATCCAAAAACTCCATAAACACTTTGTTCATCAGGTTCATGAAATAGGCGGTAGCGTTAGTCAGTCCAAATGACATAACGGTATATTCATACAGTCCATATCTCGTGGTAAATGCTGTCTTGGGTATGTCCTGCTCCCGAATCTTCAACTGATGGTACCCTGATCGCAAATCGATCTTGGAAAACACTTTAGCTCCTTGCAAACGATCAAACAGATCATTTATCATTGGTAGTGGGTACTTGTTCTTGATTGTTACTTCATTTAAACCACGATAGTCTACAACCATCCTTAACGATCTGTCCTTCTTCTCTACTAAAAGTACGGGTGATCCCCAAGGCGAAGAACTTGGGCGTATATAACCTTTATCCAATAGCTCCTTAATCGCTTCTTGATTTCCGCCAAATCACATGCGGGCATCCCGTATGGTCGCCGATATTGGGCATGTACCGCAAAAGCTCTATCAAAACTCAATGTCTCTATCCGTGGCATTCTGGCAATTCCTTAGGAAATACATCAGGAAATCCTTCACCACCGGCACCTCTTCTGCACAACTCGATAAGGAATTTACTTGATTCCTATTTGGTCCATGTCGCGATACATACTTAATCCTTCTTCCTTCTGGTGTTGTGAGCAAAATCATCTTACTTGCGCAATCGATGTTTCCCCCATACATCGACAGCCAATCCATACCGAGAATCACCTCCAATCCTTGGGATTCCAAAATGATCAAATCCGTCGGGAACACATGCCTTCCTATACTTAATGGTACTTGAAAACATCCTTGTGCGCCATATATTCCGCTCTGGTGAGCTTACTAGCATAGGGGTTTTAAGAATCGAGTAGGCAGGCTATACTTTTCTACAAATCCCTTGATATGTATGAATGTGATGCACCAAGATCGAAAAGAACTAGTGCAGTAAATGACTTAACCAAAAACTTACCGATTCTTGCATCGGGCTGATCTTCAACCTCCTCCACATCAATGTGGTTCACATCCCCTGTTGAAAGGGTTTGGCTTCTTTCCAGAGCTTCCATTTCCACCTTGGCCTTCGGGACAGTCATTTGCATAATGTCCGGTCTTGGAACACTTGTAACAAGTGACATGGCTCAAGTCTTTCTTGGTTGGGGTTGATGGTGTGGTCCGGTTTTGGCCATTGCTTCCTCCATTCCCATTCCCATTTTGTGGCCATTATGGTTGTGCGAATTACCTCCTCCATGGGTATGCTGAAACTGAACTCCCTGTTTAGGGGTATAATGGGGCTTCTGCTGGGCTCCAGAGTTATACTTCCCCTGCCCATACTTCCTCTTGCGGTTCTCAATTTGTTCTTTGCTTTCCTTCAATCATGAGGGCACGGTCGCCAACTCCTGGTAGTTATTGAAACTTGCTACCAACAAGCGCATGCTTAACTCATCATTCAGTCCTTCCGAAACTTCTCCCGCTTAGCTGCATCTGTAGCAACGCGTCATCCGGGGCATAACGTGCTAACTTACTAAAATCATCCACATCCGCCAACAGTCCTTCCTCCTTGGCGTAAATTGCGAAACTCACGCTTCTTCATGGCCATAGCTCCTGCCGAGACATGGGCGGCGGAAAGCTTGGTCAAACCGATCCCATGGGACAGGTGTCTCTGAGGTAAGTGGCTGTAAAATTCTCCCACCATGCCGATGCGGGTCCTTCAAGCTGGTGTGCAGCAAACTTCACCTTCTCTCCATCTCGTACATCCTGCAGTGGTCAACTCCCTCCCTACCTTACGGAGCCAATCATCCGCTACTATCGGCTCGGTGCTACTTTGGAAAATACTTGGCGGGTTCGGCTGAAGAAACGAGCAGGATGGTCAACCGGTGATGGTGGCGGTGGGTTGTTGTTGTTGCCTTGGTTCTGTACTAGTGTTTGGATCAAAGTGTTCTTCTTTGAATCAACTGGGTGATCTCCGTGGAAAAACAAACCAGGTCGCGTCTCGGAGGCATCGATGGGTTTAGAAAAGACGAGAAATTAAGAATAGAGTGGGGTCTAAGGAGAAACACTACCCAAATGTATATGAGCAAATGCACACAAAATCACTTCATTCAATTCAAACAAAGGGCTTACAATGGTCTAACTATCGCAAAAGTGCGTGAACCAAAATGTTACATGGAGGGAATACTACTAATATGTGGGGGTCATCTATTAATTTGAACCGGTGGAAGACTCCATGATGTCTGCTCCAGCTTCGTCTTCAAAGTCGGGTTCACTTGGATCCGAATCGGTGTCGTCGATGATGATGTAGTTGCTCGGACTGTACCGGCGTACTTGTCTTCATTCTTGAGTGCCAATTTCTTCTTGAGTTCTTCAATCTCATACTTAAGATCGTTATTGTGTCTTGCTACAGCTACGATCTCGTCCATGTAGTCCTTACGTGTAGACTTTAGTTCTTCTTCAAGTTTGAAGATCCTTCCCTTCGCATCCTTCAATTCGATCATATCATTGCACATCTGGTTCTCCTGGCGTCGAATGTGCCGGTTTAACTCTGGATGAAAGCTGCAATGGATCTATCCTTCTTGGTCTTGACTATCTCCCATTGTTCATCTCAAGGCGTCCACAAATCGATAGATGGTGTCCTTGAGGTCTTCTTGGTAAACTTCTCCAATGCGTCCCATGGTGATATGAGCTGCCATGCTCTTTCCTGGACTCGAGTTGGTGCACCGACAACACTATCTATAGGCTTGGTGATTGGGGCGAATGTCCTTCCCGGAACATGAGCTTGAATCTTCCAGCGCTCCTCTTGAGCAGTGGCGTTGAAAGTCCCGGTGAAACTTGGTAGTCCAATGTTCAGGTAATTGGTGACTTCCTTCAAGTGAAATCCAAAAGGTGTGCCTTCATCTGGTTGGGCGTACTTGATCTTCGCGTCTTTCATCCTAAAGTGTAGAAAAAGACGAGGAGTTAGAAAATGTGAAGAGAGTAGTGATCTATGGCTTTAACTTAGTGGTCGTGTCCTACAGTCAGCGTGTGCTCTGATACCATCTCTGTAGCGACCCGACCCGAATGGATCAAGTCTCTGTGCTCAAAGGCGTCATCCTGGATCAAGAATGCCGACACCACAGTGATTGAAGGATTTATAATGAGTAGCAATCACACACTTATTACATCGGTGCCCCAAAAGAGGACTTATTACAATAAATATGGCTTAAGGCCATCTTATAACGATAACGGCGGAAGACTTGGAAGATAAGTGAGTCCATCAACTCCGGTGCATCACCGAGTATAGAACCACGACCTAAAGCACCTTACTGAAGTAAATGCGAAAAGTCTGCAACATGAAAGTTGCAGCCCGAAACGGGTTAGCACATGGAATATCTTTGGCAAAGTAACACATAGAGAATAATGAATGATAAGCACATACTACATGCATATGTGGCTGGTGGAAAAGCTCTCTGATTCTGATTTTGCATAAAGCCAGTTTTCCCTCTGCAAAGGAATAAATTTATTTAACTATCATGGTGGTTGTTGAACATTGAGAATGGTTGACAGCATCCTCAATCCCAATTAAAAGTACTCATTAAAAACCCAACAATATTAATTAGAGTAACATGTTGAGATTCACATGATATTCAAGTACTAGATACTCAAGATGTCCATAACCGGGGACACGGCTAATCATGATTAGTTTATACACTCTGCAGAGGTTTGCGCACTTTTCCCCACAAGACTCGATCGCCTCCGTTCGATTTCTTGTACTGCAGGGTGTTTGAGAAACGGATGACCGAGACATAGTCTTTCAGAAGCGCTAGCACCTTATGACGGGTAGACCGGTACACCTACATCCCCTACATCTGCTAGTCCACCACTATAAGAGTTCGCACGACTTACTCAACTATGCCAGAGCCCATAATGGCTTGTGGCTGCACACGGAAGTTACTAGTTTGAATAATCTCATGATCCCTTTGAGCCCGGGTGGCGGTCCAAAAAACAGGCAATCCTTTGGATACCCCGGTGCCTCAATCCACCCAGATGTGTGTTTAAGTTGCCACCTTAAATAAACCATTAATTTAACAATCTCACATACATCATGGATACACTCACCCAATCCACGTCTACTAGCATAGCATGGCAAATAAGCAAACGTAGAAGTAACTCCCAAGGTTTCATAAGTAAAACAGGTAATAGGTACTACCTCAACTACTTCCCATCCCACAATTTAATTAGATCCTAATCATGCAAGTGTTTGAGGAATAGATCTAATGCATAAAACTGGGTAGTAGAAAAAATATGATCAAGTGTTACTTGCCTTGCTGATGATCCGCGAAACCTAGAGATTCGAAATAACAAGCGGCGCACTCCGGGTGATCTATCGCAGACAAACAACAAGCATACAATAAGTACTCATCTAATGCACGGGTAAATCTCGAATAAAATAACTGACCAGAAAGTTCAACTTAAGAACCCTGGTTGCAAAAAAATTCGAATCAAATAAAGCAACGAAAGTCAAACGATGAAAGAAAACAACTCGGTTCTAGCAAGTTGAAACTAGGTCAAATTTTACAGTAGCAAAACTTTGTTTAAGTTGATTAATCGGAACGGCGGTTTCGAGATGAAACTCCAGGCGTTTGAATCACCTGATTCCGATAAACGAGCGAGAAGATAGACTAGAAAGAAGATCGGATCTGAAATCGCTATCAGAAAAATAGCGGAATAAATCCGATGAGAAAGAAAACGACAAACTGTTGAACGAACGGAAATTCATTAACCGAAGCAAACCGGTGATCTCGTTCGTTAGGACGAACGGTCCGACGAACGCTTGCTAAACAAAACCGGAGAGTAAAACCGGCGAGAAAAACTGATCTAGGGTTTCGGAAAGAAACCGAAACGAAAAACCGATCTAGAAAACCGGAATGGAAACCGGAACGATTTACAAAAAACCGAACCGAGGAAAAGAAAAGGTGACGCGGCGCGGGGCTAGTACCTCGAAGAAGCGAGGGGCTCCGGCGGCGACGGCGTTGGGTGGCGGCGGCGGCGGTGTTGCTGCTGCGGAGGAGAGGAGAGGTGTTGGTTTGATGTGTTAGGGGGGGGGGGTGCTTGGGTATTTATATTGGGGAGGGGAGGGTTTTTGCTTGGAGTAGGGGACAAGAATTAGAGTAGGATTAGGAATCCTAGGAATAAAAAACGGAATAACGAAACGGGTCCAAATCCTACTAGGATTTGTAAAAGAATAGGAAACCTGGGGCTCCCTGGCTCCCTGGTGCGCTAGCGATGGCCTTGGCCTCTGGCCGGCCGGCTGGCTTGGCGGCTTGGGCCTTTGGCCCAAGGCGCTGCGGATTTTTTTTAAAATCGGTTTCGCGCGCAGAAAAATACAGAAAAAAAAATCTAAACGAACTCCAAAATTAATAAAGTAAACTTTCCCCGACTCCTAAAAATGAGTCAAACAAAATGAACTTTTACTCGGGACCAAAAATGCAATTTTTGAAAACGCACATTTTTCCTAAGGCAAATAAACTCCGAGAAAAATCCAAAATTTGATTTATTTATTAAATCTTCATTTTTCCTAAATTTTGGGAAAGTCATTTTATTCCCTCTCTCATATTTTGATAGTAGAAATAATTGAAGATAAAATAAATAAAATCAAATGATCCTATTTTCAAAATTTGAGAAAACTCAATTATTGAAATAACGAAATCTCCAACTCTCTCCGAGGGTCCTTGAGTTGCGTGAAATTTCTAGGATCGGCAAAATGCAAGAAAATATGTAATGCATGATGACTTAATGTATAACATTCCAAATTGAAAATTTGGGATGTTACAGGGAGTGATGTGCTTTGTGCACCTCACGGTCCCACAAATGTGTGGACATGAGGAATACCACCTAGTATTGATATTGCAAGCTTATCTAGTCACTATGTGGTATGTCTTCTCATGAGAAATTCAAATTCTAAATAGTCCATTAATTATCTCTTATTGGATCCTCTTATTGCCTCTTGTTAAGTTTTTATTGGTATCACATTATGGGGGAGTAATATGCTATGTGCATATTACAAACCTAGAAAATGTGTACATTTGAGATATTGTCACCTAGAATTGATATTAAAAATTATCTTGTTCCTAGGTGGCATGTTAGCTCTACAAGTTGCAGTTTGCTTGTGTTTGGTGTGAAGATGATGTTGGATATCCTTGCCATCTACCAACGGAATTATTTCCAAATACTTCTTGTCTTTTGACAATTTGTACTCACTTATGTGTGGTACAAATTATTGATCATCTTTACGTTGGCCTTTGCTTTTATTTGCCTTATCTCTTGCCTAGGATTGTGTCAACTCCCATTGTATTCCATACCACTTGTGGATCTTGTTATTTCCTTGAGATTGTCTAGTGTTTGTATGGATATAGTGAAAGTGGTGATCCCATCTTGTGCTTTTTGTATTCAAATGAAAATTCTCTATAATGCACAACTCGTGGGGGAGCTATCCTATTTTCTATAAAACACTAATCTTGTGATCCATTTTAAGTGTGTGTTGGTGAACGGCAAACCGTTTCTTTTTGGTACTTGTGCCATCATGAAACTTTGTAGAGAGGTTGGTTTGTTTGGAACCATCCTCTCTTTTGGGAGTTTGATATCATTTTGTGTGTTCCAGTGGATATCTCATTCCTTGATGTATCTTTTAATGATATCTTCCAAGTGATGATTTCTCCATTTGGTATCCTTTTCACTTGGTATTTCCTTGTATTTTGGTATCAGATCTTGAAAGTCTTGAGCATGCATATTAACTTCATGTAGTTCCTTTGGCATGCTTTCTTTCTTTGACCCAATATATAGGGAAACTCCACCAAGTCTCAAATTGGATGAGATGTGCATGAAATTCTTTTTCATATCTATGTGCACATATTTATGTGGAGTTTGTCCTATGTATTGTTGGTTCTCTAACTCTTTGGTCCCAATGAGTTTGGGTACCATTTTGTGTGTGTTGTTGTTCTAATAACAATTGGAGATGCACTGGATGCTCGGCTCACTCACAAGGAAGGTGTTGTCACCATGTGCTTATTGGAGTCAAGCTAGGATGATCAATAAACTACTATCTACCTTTGATTGGTATCTACTACATCCTTCCATTGATTTCCCGGTAACAAGTATCATCATCTTCTTCATGCACACATTTCTTGCATCAACCTTGTGTAGGTTGCATCATGGCATGTAATACATTCTTTCTTGTGATACATGTTTCCTTTCTCAAAGCATCCCAACAATGATCTTTTGTAGCTAGTTGTGATGTCTTTGATGTTCGTGTGTGGAATTCTTTGATATACAATAAGACAATATTTAGCCTTGTGCTATGCTTTTCAAGCAAAGATCTTATCAGTACATTTTATGACTTCCGTTTCGGTATCCTATTATTCCCTTGAGTAACCATTTCTTGTGTGCATCCTTCTTTGTGGATTGATATCATTTCATCTACCTAGAATATTATACACTTGAGAGAAGTTACATCTTTAGTGGATATCCTTATTCTTTCACATCCACCTTTCTTTCCTTTGTATTTCCTAGGTGGCTCCGTGAAAGTATTTGTCTTGAGTGCGGATCTTATGTCTTTGCATCTTGTTGCACTCTTGTGTGGTGAATATTATTTTCCTCATTCTTGTCTTTACGAGGTTTTTGTCATCTTAATTGGTATCCCTCGTCTTGATGAGGCTTTCATCTTCTATCTTCACCATGGGTTGTCGCAAGCCTTGTTGTTAATTCTCATTTTAGTGAGCTTGTGAACCCATTTTCTTGTTGGGTGTGTGTGGGGAGGACATGTCATGCACCATGTATCTCATTTATCCAAGACTATGTTGATGCTTTATGCTCATCCTTATATTAATCTTCTCAAGTGCTTTGTCATGACTCACACATCATTTTGGTTGAGCCTATTCTTAAGTTGCCTCTTTTACATGTTGCTCAACCATTTGTTTGTTGCAAGTGCTAGGCTTTGTTTCCTATATGCTCACTTGCACTTGTTGTGAGTTTCTATTGATTTTGGGGGAGCTATGATCCTATTTTGTGTACTGTGTATCCAAAAACAAAAAATCTTATGTGTGCATAAATCACGGGGAACTTCTCTAGTTTCTTTAGAACACTCCTTCGATCATATCATAATATCCTTTATTCTTGTGACTCATAGGATCTTTGGTCTTGTTGGTTCAATTGATATCCTTTGATTGCTTGCTTCATTTGGCATCTTTTGATTGCAAGATTGCTTGTTTCTCTCTTTGTTATGTCTTTGTGGCATATCATTCTTTTGCAATCTTTGGGCCTCAATATAGTCTGTCTTCCTCCAAGTATTTACCGTTGGATATGTGTATTGCATTCCACTCTCTTGTTGAGAAATACACAATTTATGGAGGAACACTTTTTATATTGGCCTTCTAAGCTTTTCGCCCATTTTGGCAATCGATGCCAATGGGGGAGAAGTTTCAGAGAGTTTTGTGGATAAGTTTAGAGAGTTATTTCTTCTTGCTTCGGTTTTGTTCCTAAGCATTTGCATCTCATATTACATGCATTATTGGTTGTTGTATTGCATGGTTATGTTTTTCTGCTAAAGCAGTTTTGATATGGGTGAATACGAGCCCAGAACAATTTACATTGAGCTTGAGCTTTAGTTTAATACTAATTATGTTTCTGAGTAGATCCTAATTACTCCCTCCTATCCATTGTACTACATTAATCTGCGATAATCAATATTGGATCAGAGAGAGTACATTTTAGATACGCCCTTTGTCCAAGTGTGTTGGCCACCTAAGGTTGGTCATGATGGGAACTAAAGTCTCATATACTAGTATCATACTACCTACCATGGAGAGTAACATGCATGTATTACTAGTCTATATTACTATCTCTATAGTGGGAAATAACATGTGTGGTGTCATGCAACACTCTTGGTATCTGTGATGTTACTCATAGTGTGAGTAATTAGCTATGTTACTTAAATAATCTCTCATTAAATCATTGCCATGTGAGTAAATTTGCTGAGTGGATCTTATGTTACTTATGAATTTAATTCCACTAAGGGCAGTCTCATGCATAATACTCGTGTATGATATCACCTCACCAATGCATAGTATCATAACTTGATATCATATTGACATTATCTATTGTCATGCATGGCATATACTAGTACAACATTTAATATAATATATGGTATCATATCATGATACTTAGTTCTCTCTTCTTACTTAATTGTGTGCCACCTCAATAAATATATCTAGTTGACATACATGATACTAGCTATGATACTTCAATTGTGATCATTCTAAGGCCCTTTTCAATGCTTCATGGTGTACCAGTGCTAAGCATGCCATATGAACGAAAAAAATGACATGGCAAATCAATTAAGTAGGAGAGAGAGTATTTTCATGACCGGAGGAAAAAAGTCCATTTGGGTCAAAATGGATAGAAGCGTGGCTAACACGCGACCCATTTTGGGCCTAAATTTGGGCACAATTTGCATAGAAACGGATAGGGCGCGGATGCGCAAGATGCCTGCCCTTATCCTTCCCCTTGCCCGCCCGTTGGAGCCACTTTATTCCCATTTCTCTAATTTCCTCCCAAACACCCTTCCGCCACCCGCCATGGCCACCACGCCAAGCCCTGCCATTGCTAAGCCCTGCCATCCTGGTAGCCACTTCCGCTTGTCCCGCTTGCCTGAAGCAGCCCAAAATGGTGCTCATGCCAGAGGAACTTGCCCGATAATCAACAAAGAGGGCCGGCCGGAGGTCCCCAGATGCGGAGAGGAAAGTCGTCGCCCAAGTCGTCGTCGACGCGGCTGCCGTGCAACAGAACATGGCCATTGTCACCAAGGCCATGTGATGTAGGGTGGAACCCTATGTGGAGATCTTTCATGAATTGGAGGGGGAATCCCCAAGAACAAGAAGAACACAAGGGAGAAAACAAGAGGAACACTCAAGAACAAGTCCAATCACACATCCACTAGACTCACAAACACAAGATCCACAAGGTGCATGAACAACAAAAGAAAAGATACAAGGCAAAGTCCATCCCACTCCTATGGAGGTGAGGTCTTGGTGATCCTATGATGGGGATCCTTCCCACAAGGGGGTCTTGAGGTTGATCTACTCCAAGAGGTCGTGATCTCCTAGAGGAGTGGATACATGGAGCAAAGCTCACAAATATCTATCATATACTTTGCTTCGTCTAAATGGAGGAGGGAGAGGGGTATATATAGGTAGGTGGAGGAAAGGGACGAAGTGGGGATACAAGGGCCGAGCCCAACAGCCACACATAGGGGGCCCCGTGCACACGGGGTAAGTGGAGCCCGTGCGCACAGGTGAAAGGACATGCGGTGCCCCCATGATTGGTTTTGGTAATTAATGACAATCTCTATGGACTAATGGTTGCCTTGAGTTATATTTGAAGGATTTGGCCATAGCCATTTCTTGAAGTCCATGTGTTGGTTTCAAGGAGTTTATGAGTTGACCAAGGTGCTATTAAGGAATTATTCTAAGATTGGTCATGTGAGTGTTGAGCTTATTGCAAGCATTTCTTGAAGAAGAAGAAGAAGATTGTGTGATCATTCATGTTTACCTTCAAGACATCATCCAAATAGAGAGTTGGAAAGATTCATGGTTGATCAAGACTAAGTACATAGAGTGATTCAAGTTGATCAACACACAAAGCGCACAAGTTGTACCGAGAGGGACCAAGTGATCCCATGGTATGGTAAGCATTGTCCATTACGCTTTGTGTACTAACCCATGGTCTACGTGAGAGTTCTTTGTGGGGTTAGGTATGTTTCCATGGTCTTGCGTCAAGAGAAAGATCTCATACAACCCATGGAGGATGACATCAAGTGGTGATCGTCATCAAGTTTGCAGTGTGCAAGTTCAAGTGGAGCAACACAAAGAGTGGCTCACCCATAATGGAGTATGGGGGAGCAATCAAGCTTGAAGATTGCCGTCCATTGTGGTATCAATGGAATTGTGAAGATGTGCCGAAGAGTGGCTCACACATAGTGGAGTATGGGGGAGCAATCAATTAGTCTTCATCGAGCCAACACAATCAAGAAAGGTGGTCCAACTTGAGGAAGTCAAGATTGTCATCATCTAGCTCAAATGGACTATGTGCAAGGCAAAGGTTTGCCCTTGATAGGTTTTCTATTTTACCGATCTCATAGTGGTAGTTGGGAGACCGGGTTGTAGGATCGATTGCCATATTATTAAGGGGGGCTCTCTAGTGAGTAGCTTGATCGTATCATTTGTCAAGAGCTCAAACCATTGCATCCTTGCATCATATCTCTTGGTTCTTGTTTGGTTCTTCTCCTTTTGATATTTGGATCTCATGGTCATCTTCTTGACAAGCTCGAGTTCATCGAAAACCGATTTCGTATGCATCTTATTTTGTGTTTTTTGTGTTGGAGTTTTTACCGGTCTTAATTGAGAAAGGGTTCTCACCATTTTATTTTGGGTATTTTCTCAATTGCTATTTCTTGATATTTCTATCAAGATTGTGTTTGCTGTTGTCCTTAGCTTTCCAACAAACTTGATTTCATCGAATTCGGAGCTCGTATGCGAAAGTTGTGGCTGTTTTGGTCTTACATGTTTTTCACAGAGAGGTTGTACCGCCCCATAGAGAGGTTGTACCGGTTGACCGGTACAACCGGTGTTTGGAGCGGTTGTACCGCTCCAGAATTGGTCCGGAGGTTGTACCGGCCATGTACCGCTCTACCACCGGACTAGTTTCTGTTGTGGTGCGGTTGTTGGGCGGTTGTGGGCCGGTTGTACCGCTTATTGCCTGTTACCGGTTGTACCGGTGCTCATAGCTGTTGTACCGCTCCTGTGTTATTCTGCACATAACGGGCAGATTCGTGGGGACCTATTTAAGGGGGTCTTCCTCCCCAATGGTTCCCTATCTCTTGAGCTCGTTTTTGCCCCCATTGTTGACCTTCTTTGAGCTTGCTAACTCTCAATCCCTCCATGGATTCTCGCTAGTTTTTGAGGGAAAAGAGAGAGGAGATCTAGATCCACACTTCCACCAATCACTTTCTCCTCTATGTGAGGGTAACCCCTTGGATCTAGATCTTGGAGTTCTTGGTGTTCTCCTTCTTGTTCTTCCTCTCACTTTCCTCCCTAGCATTAGTTGCTTTGGTGGGATTTGAGAGAGAAGGACTTGGGCACTCCGTATGCCCTTGCCATTGCATTTGTGCATCGGTTTGAGTTCTCCACGGTGATACGTGGAAGTTACAAGTTGAGAAGCTTATTACTCTTGGGTGCTTGGTACCCTTGAGCTTGTTCCTCTTGGGTGCTTGGGCCCTAGACGGTTGGTGGTGTTCGAGCTCAATCATTGTGGTGTAAAGCTTGCAAGCGTCGGGTCTCCAATTAGGTTGTGAAGATCGCCCGAGCAATTTGACGGTGCACCGTGACCGCCCCAAGGGTTGCCAAAGTGTACGGGTTCGGTGACCGCCCCCAAGGGTTGCCATTTGTACGGGTTCGGTGACCGCCCTCAAGGGTCCCTTAGTGGAATCACGGCATCTTGCATTGTGCGAGGGCGTGAGGAGATTACGGTGGCCCTAGTGGCTTCTTGGGGAGCATTGTGTCTCCACACCGCTCCAAACGGAGATTAGCATCCGCAAGGGTGTGAACTTCAGGATACATCATCGTCTCCACGTGCCTCGGTTATCTCTTACCCGAGCCTTTTACTTATGCACTTTACTTTGTGATAACCATATTGTTTCTTGTCATATATCTTGCTATCACTTAGTTGTTTATCTTGCTTAGCATAAGTTGTTGGTGCACATAGGTGAGCCTAGTTGTTGTAGGTTTTGTGTTGACAAATTAACCGCTAGGTTTATTCCGCATTTGTTCAAGCCTAAATCGTAATTATTTTAAAGCGCCTATTCGCCCCCCCTCTAGGCGACATCCACGATCTTTCAACGGGGTCTCCTGGGACCTGATGCATGAGCCCGTGCGCATGGGGTCTGCGAAGCCCGTGGACACGGGGGTCCCGTAGGCACGGTACACGCCCGTGCGCATGGGGTCTTCAGGACCACCAGCCTGGGAGGCCCGTAGGCACGGGGTTGGGGAGGCCCGTGCGCACGGGGTTGCCTGGGAGCTATTGTCTTCTTCTTCTACAGTTCCTTCTCCACTTCCAGGCTTCCCACTTGGATGGTGTAGTTGTTCTCATGTACTTCGACTCCTCCTCGATGAATGTGTAGCTCCGCTCACACCTGTGTAGGCACACGAGAGAGGGGTCACGTAGTATACCATCCTTGAAAGGTACAAGTGGACACGTGTAAAGGAGATGATTCACCTGTGTATGTATGAAGTAGATGTGGCATGTGTCACTTGTCAAATGGACTCTTGACATGGTGATGTCCATAGGATTCTCCGCATCTTCCCCTCCCCCTTGGGAAAGATCCGACCTCGGATCGAAATCCAAACCACCATGGGAAAGAGACGATGGCATCGTGTAGAAGTGAACGATCACCAAGCATTCGTCATCTTGTAGTTCCAAATGGGCAATCTCCAGTGTCGCACTGTCTTGTAATTCCTTCAAAAGGAGCAAAGATAACAAGCACTTGGAAAAACAAATGTGGTTGGCGGAAGAGCAAAACCAAGCATTCAAGAGGTGATTCACCCAACAAGTGTTGTCATCAAGCATAGCATATGGTTTGACAAAGAAGTGTGGCATGGTATGTAAGCATATAGGATGAGCACAATCAAGTACATCATGGAAACAAGCATGCAAATTGGAGGTAAAGATGCTAATATGTGTGACAAGTGAACAAGTATCTACCTCAAGGTCATAGCAAGAATGCGCAAAGTGCTCAACAAAAGGTCTATGATAGGCATAAGAATCATCCACAAGACCAAATATAATGATAAGCCTAAACACATGGGGCAAGTGCAAGACAAACCAAGCATAATGTGCATAGGGTGTAGTGAAGATATCGTGGCACTCAACACAAAGGAAAGAGCAATTGTTCAACATGTGTGAGGCAATCAAGTCAATCATGCAATAAGCAATGGGACATAGCATATGTGAAGAAATGGCATTGTTGCAACCAAACATATGATAGGAGCAAGTAATACAAGAACTAGATGCAAAACACAAGGCATATAGGTCATGAGGCATAGCAATGTGGCAATGATAAGTCAAAGCAAGATCGCTAGCATGTGTGCAAAGTGTCAAGGTGCAAGCAACACATGAAGTATGATCCACAATATGCATGCTCATGGTTTGGGTGTTCTCAAAAGAGAAGGATATCACCTCGAAAGCATGTCCTTGTGCGCCCTTCACAATGCTGAAGTGGTAGGAAATGTGGTGTAGAAGCGAGTCGTGGTCGAAAGTATGAGGCTCGCTCTCAAGAGCTCGAATGGTCAACTCACGTGAAGTGGAAGTCGACACAAAGTCCAAGTATCCTACACATGCACAAAAAAAGCAAACAATGTATGTGCATGGTAGGTAAACACATCATTCATCATGATGGTTCTCTTCTTTTGCACATAACCATTAGAAGCACAAGTGCATGAATAATATGACACAATGGCTATACTCATGGCACTAGGCATATGGTGCAAAGAAGGAAGATAAGCATGCTTCATAAGAAATATGTCAAAATCTCCCAAGTATATGCGAGAATGCTATGGGGGCAATCTCATGAGAAAGATTAAGACCATAGTTGCACTCAATACATGGCAAGTCATCTAGCATAAGAGTCAAATGGAGATGTATGACAAGAAGCAATAGCACTCATGTGCAAAGCATGGAAATGGATGCCATCAACCGCATGAAACGAGCAAGTATGAATCATGGGTGATGCAACATAAGCAAGCATAGCAATCATGTCATGCAAACTAGTGGAGCGAAGATGCAACACTCTAGAGGGTATCATGGCAATCATGTCATGTGAGCAAATAATATGCATAGGCAATGCATGTGACATATGGCAAGCACGACAAAGCGAGATCAAAGTATCATCATATGAATGGGTCACAAATGGAACATGGCAATAACAAGAGATATCTCCACCAAACTTGCAAATACACATACAAGTGTGAGAATCAATCATCATGTGTAATGCAAAGCATGGGTCACAAATGCATGGCAAAGGCATAGAGATGAGCATATCATGCAAAGTGAACATGGCAATATGGGCATACAGTGAGAAGTGGTATATAAGCCATAACCATGTGAGGGCCATGTAGAAGAGATGCGCGAAGTCGTTGTGCGAAGGGAGCGGTGGGAATGAACATCCACTAAATCCCAAGTCATCGTTGCTCTCTAGAGTTCGTTTTGTCAACTCATGGGATTGTGAGGTTGACAAGTATTCATGGGTACCTACACAAAATAGACACAAACCAAAGAAAGTGTGCGCGTGGTAAATGTACACATCATCCATCATGATGTGTATGTGCATGTGAGCGTTAGCACAAGATAAGCGTCGCTCAAAGAAATTTGAGGTGCGGTAAAGAAACATGTCATCCATCATGCAATGATAGTTATTGTGTTCAACATGATGGGGATGCAAACTATAGCAAGTGTGTGGCACAACAATAGCATTTTTATTCATGAGATGCATATGGTGCACACAATCATGGGAATCATGCAAATCATAGGATGGATCAAAGTCTCCTTATATATATGAGGAAACTTTCTCGTTCCACTCAAGTGGTGTAGGTGAAGTGGGAAAGACCAAATCGTGGTCATCTTCATCGTGATGGAACCATGTGGGGGGTGCATCATAGTCCACCATGGCCATCGTGTTGTCGAAGGGAAGGATGTAGTCGTCGAGGATCGTGTCGTCATCATATATGGGACCTAGCACCAAAGGAGAAGACACAATAGAGGTAGATGTTAAGTTGTTAGAAATCGAAATGGCCTCATATGCCTCATCAACTACCTCACTCTCTCTATGTGGCGGTGGCTCACTCACTCCCTCAAGGTAGGTGCACTCAATGTCGCATATGGTGGAGTCACTCAAGTAGTGGTGGTGGTGGTTCTCCTCACATGGGAATTGGGGCAACTCATCATATATGGGGCTAGTGGTGAAGTCACTCTCACTCTCAATATGGTGGCTAAAGTCACTCAAGTTATCATACGTCGCCGTGGTCGAAGGGAAAATCCCATGCTCAACCGTCTCGTAGTCGTCGCCATGGATGAAAGCTGAAGATGGCACAACATCACTCTCGTCGTGGATGAAGGCTGAAGATGGCACATCATCACTCTCGCCGTGGATGAAGGCCGAAGATGGCACAACATCACTCTCGTCGTGGATGAAGGCCGAAGATGGCACAACATCACTCTGGCCATCTTGTAGCGTAGTCGATGCGAAGTGAGCTCGGGATCGAGTAGACTTGGCCTTCATGAGTTCTTGCTCCGCCTTGAGAGCACCAATGTATAGGTCATCAAGGGACTCGTAGTTGTTGTTGAAGATAGTCTTGGCGATGTTGTTGTTCAATCCCATCATGAAGTAGAACTTCATCCGAATGGGGTCGTCCACACTGGCACGTCGCAAGGATTCCTTCATGCTCTTGAAGTACTCGTCGAGGGACTTGGATCCTTGTATGGTGTTCTCCAATTGGCTTTGAAGTTGGTCCGTGTAGGTTGGAGGCACAAACTCTTGCCGCATCACTTTCTTTGTCTTGGGCCAAGTCATGGTGAAGCTTGTCAAAGGTCTATGAAGCCACCATGTCGATGCATAGTCGTGGAAGGTACTTGTGGCGCACTTCAGTTGATCGTCAAAGGGTACTTGGTGTAGCTTGAGGTAGTCGTCCATCTTGCACTCCCACTCGAGGTATTCATCGGGGTCATTAGCCCCAAAGAATGGAATCTCCTCGGTGATGTCGAAGTCGTAGTAGCTCGAGGGAGTAGTGGAATTGAGCTCATGGAGTAGTCGTAGATGCCTTGAAGTCACTTGGCGAAGATGCCAAAGGTGTTGAAGAAGCCGCATCCTTGTAGTTGATGTCGCGGTTCTGTAGAGCCCGTGCGCACGGGGGTGCTGGAGGCCGTGTGCACGGGGGTGGCAGAGAAGCCAACTCTCATCCAGAAGTCTGCTCTTCATGGTCTTGTCGGTGTTGATGCTTGTATGTACTTGCCGGAGATGGTAGCTCGGGATCTTGTGCACTTGAGCGCCTTCTCGAAGATGAGGAAGACCGCTTGCGGTTCTTGATGAGGACCTTGAGCTCCTCCATGTGCTTGTCCATCTTGGCGTCGATAAAGTTCTCCATAGCATCGAACTAAATCGTCGTAAATGCGTTGTGAACGGAGATGATGTGCTTTGCCTGTCCATCACAAGACTCGAGCAAAGGTGAGTAGGAAATGAGATAAACAATACCAAGCTACCTTTCCCAAAATTTAGGATGTATCTCGTATCACTCAATGTGAAATGAAAGAATAGTGGAATTGGTACCGGACTTGTTCACTCACACCTACAAAGTAAAGCTTATCGAGTGGCTTGGTTAGGACAAGTGGCACAAATTCATGCAAATTGAAGTCCAGGATATTGTAAATTTTGAGATAAATCCAAGGGACTCAAAATGCAAAGCAAGTGATCACAAATATAGAGGAGGGCAGTAACGAAACACACACGGTGGGATAATGGGGCTTGTGCAACTATAGGGATGAGCAATACAAAACTGCCTAACGAAGACTAAGCTCGTGTTGCACAAACACTAGGAGAGCACTAGCTTGATTGCACACTTGGGCACGATTCACCACTTGGCACCGACCTATATGTATGCAAGCTAAAGTTTCCTATTCCATGTATCCTCATGCACAAGTATCTCTTTTCATGCTCAATTCTCTTTTGCTTATAAGCTTATGATCTTTATTTTCTTGCTTAAAAGATTTTTTTTGCTCTTCTCTTCCTTTCCACTTTTCTTATTGAGCCTCAACCAATCACATGAGATAAAAATCACAAGATATGCACGGGAGCAAGCAATGCACTATATGATATATCAAATGATGCAACAATATGATATCGTATCACTAAGGTGCACAAGTTTTCGCGAAGCCAGGCAATACTCGGATTCTAGTCTCAATGGGTATGAAGGTATTCGCAAAGATGGTGGGGCTATCAAGATGTAATGGCAAGGAAGGAGAAGTTTATTACGAAATGGATACCTTCGTCACACTTAACCTTTCATGAAGTCGGGGGTAACCGGCCTTGCTTCCGGTTGAATATAGTCTCAAAGGATGGATGGTCGTCATCGATGCGGAATGTCGTGGTGGATGTAGTCGATGGAATGATACAAGTCGATGGTGGTGGATGAAGATGTAACCGTCCCTAAGTAGCCGAAACACCTTAGGAGACTCAAATCACAACTCAAACAACCACAAATACCAAGGGAACCAAAATGGGTTAGTCTGCGGAAGTTTTATGCGGTGGTGCGGAAGTTATGGCGGAAAGCCTATGCAAAAGATGCGAAAATGGCAAAATGTGATGGAGTCAAATGGTGGTGTAACCTATCTATATGGATGGCAGATGTCAATAGCTACTCAACGAGCTAAAGAACGTCAAAAGCGGACTCCAGATGTGGAAGTTATGGGCAAAACAGTGAAGTGCTCGCGGCTGCTGTAGGGGGGCCATGTGCACGGGGGTAGGAGCCCGTGGGCACGGGGTCCTGTGCGCACGGTACACGGGCCGTGGGCACGGGGTGTCCTGGGACACGCGGGTTTGGTGGATTCTTCGCGATCTTGGCAGCAAAATGATGGATCTCATGGCTGGGGTTTAGCTGGGGGGGGGGGGTATGTGGGTGGTATGGGGGGCGGGGGTGGTCGAAAACCAAGTGGCCGAAGCGCACTGGATGAGTCATGCGCACAGGGTCTGGCTGGCCCATGTGCACGGGGTCCCGATGGCCCATGCGTACGGGGTCCTCTGGGAGCGGACGAACAACTCCGGATCCGTGGCAAATCTCGAATCTGAGGGCAAAATCGAAGGATGGAAGGTAGGGGAAGATGGTAGAGGGGTGGATCTACTTGCTAAACACCAAATCCAAGGATCAAAATCAACAAAAACTCACGAAAACTTCAAATCACAAAAAATGGGGCTCTTTTTGTGGGGATTTTTGGATTAGGACGAAAAACAACAAAATTAGGCTAGAAAACAAGGAGGGGGGGGGGCTCCAATTTCGTGACCAACCTTGCTTACCCAGATGATGTAGGGTGGAACCCTATGTGGAGATCTTTCATGAATTGGAGGGGGAATCCCCAAGAACAAGAAGAACACAAGGGAGAAAACAAGAGGAACACTCAAGAACAACTCCAATCACACATCCACTAGACTCACAAACACAAGATCCACAAGGTGCATGAACAACAAAAGGAAAGATACAATGCAAAGTTCATCCCACTCCTATGGAGGTGAGGTCTTGGTGATCCTATGACGGGGATCCTTCCCACAAGGGGGTCTTGAGGTTGATCTACTCCAAGAGGAGGTCTTGATCTCCTAGAGGAGTGGATCCATGGAGCAAAGCTCACAAATATCTATCATATACTTTGCTTCGTCTAAATGGAGGAGGGAGAGGGGTATATATAGGTAGGTGGAGGAAAGGGATGAAGTGGGGATACAAGGACCGAGCCCAACATCCACACACAGGAGGCCCCATGCGCATAGGGTAAGTGGAGCTCGTGCGCACGGGGTCTCCTGGGACCTGACACATGAGCCCGTGCGCATGGGGTTTGCGAAGCCTGTGGACACGGAGGTCCCGTGGGCACGGTACACGCCCGTGCGCATGGGGTCTTCAGGACCGCCAGCCTGGGAGGCCCGTGGGCACGGGGTTGGGGAGGCCCGTGCACACAGGGTTGCCTGGGAGCTATTGTCTTCTTCTTCTACGGTTCCTTCTCCGCTTCCAGGCTTCCCACTTGGATGGTGTAGTTGTTCTCATGTACTTGGAATCCTCCTCGATGAATGTGTAGCTCCGCTCACACCTATGTAGGCACACGAGAGAGGGGTCACGTAGTATACCATCCTCAAAAGGTAAGTGGACACGTGTAAAGGAGATGATTCACCTTTGTATGTATGAAGTAGATGTGGCACGTGTCACTTGCCAAATGGACTCTTGACAGGGTGATGTCCATAGGATGCTCCGCATCACCATGCAGCAGGCAATGCAACATGCCCTCCTCCTAGGATTCAGTCGCCCCACACTATCCATTCTCATCGTCATCGCCATGGCCGCGACGAGCACTGGCTCGTCAGCGGTTTACCCTTCGAAGGCAGAGTCGCCGTGAACGTCCGCAAAGTCGTAGACGCGCGGGCTCCATCCCCTGCATGTTCTTCTCCACCTTGCCGAAAGGTAGTGTGGTCATGTCGGCCACCCCCTCAGCCGCGGCAAGCACCAACCTCGACACCATGCCTTGGTCTGGCACCGGCCAGTCGCCCATCAAGACACAAAAGAAGCAGCTGCGTGTGATTTTTACGACCAGCCTTCCCGATGCCTGCAACCTGTTCGAGGAAATGCTGACGCATAAACGACCTACTACCAAGATTTATGGAGAATATCATCTCCGAGGGCCACGACGCTGGCGAGACCCAAAGCCAAGACGGCCTTGACCAAGATGGAGGTGCCAAAGACTGCAACCAAGAAGCCACCGATGGCCAGGGCGAGCAATGGCAAGAAAGACATGTATTGCAAAGAGGAAGAAGATTCGGTAGACGTTGAGGAGGAGCCATTGTTTGTCGATGAGCTCACTACACAAGCCAATGCACAAAAGAGGAGGCGACAAAGCACTCAGACGGAATCATACACCAAAGATGAGGACAAGTTGATTTGTGAGGGTTTGAAGAGAACAGTGGAAGATCCCAAGACCGGTGCCGAGCAAAAAGGAGCGGTTTTTCGGGGGAGAGTTCATGTATACATCCATGAACGTAGGATATTCCCGCCATACAAGTTTTCGAGCAAACGTGGCGTCAGTTCAATCCAAAAGAGGTGGGGGTTCATCCAAAAAGAATGCAACAAGTTTTGTACTGCCCTTGAGAGCATCCAAGGCCGTCCCATGAGTGGCCTAGGTGCGAGCGATATGGTATACATTGTGGCCATCTCTTTGTTCATATTCGTTCATGTTTGTTGCATTGTGTCCTTCACTATTACATTGTGGCCATCACTTGTATTTCTAGGCATTCCAAGCTTTGGAAGCCTTCAAGTCCCAACATGGGAACAAGTCATTCACCCTAACACATTGTTGGACAATCATTTTCCATTGCCCCAAGTTCAAGGACCAGTATGCCGCCCAAAAGAAGATTGGAGGGCTGGCGGCCGTGATTGAGCATGCGGAAGGGAAGAAGCGGCCGAGGGGCAAGACCAACTCCAAGGTGGACAAAAAGTGTGATGCGGCGTCATTTTGCCTTGCAAGAAACTCTGCAAGCCATGATGACCCAAAAGGAAGAAAGGGAGGAGGGGAAGTGTTAGGACCAAGACTATATGGACTAGAGGGGGGGGGGTTGAATGGGAGATTCAAAATTTCTTTGAAACTTTGAATCAAAACTAACCAGCACAGCGGAAAAATGCATGAAGAAGATTTAGTGAAAGAAAATAGATCCAGGGAGACAGTTTGAACTACCAAGAGAGATTAAGTAAAACTTTCAATGGAAGTGATAATAACCTTTCGGGTATAACAACACAGAATGTTAGTAACAATAACAGTTCCACCGAAGGAGAATAGGGAGAGCAACATACAATGTGACACTACGAATGAAAAGGGGCACTTGACTACAGGTGAAGAACAAGTAAACTGCAAAAAGCACACCAACATGCTACAACACAGAGAGCGAATGGTGATGGACAACAAATCAAAAAAATCTATCGAGTCATAGAGCACTAAAGATAAACCACTGAAAGTATTGCAGTAGAGTAGAGTGAACTAGTGGTGCACGATCACGACAAATGATTTGTAGACCAGTTCACTCCTCTCCAAAAGAGCTATGTCTGGTTGGAGGGACTTGTGACTGAACACAGGAGCAAACCTCTCTCTGTCCTATTCTCCTTCAACGCGAGGCTGGTCAGACTTCAGTTGATTTCACTCGTGGTAGATACTTTTCATGTTGGAAATATGCCTTAGAGGCAATAATACTGTATTGTTGTATTTCCATATTCATAATTAAGAGTTTATATTCTATGCTATAACTATGATCCTGGAATATGCAATTCAATGGATAACTCATATGCATGTATGGAATGATAAACAACGAAATAAGATTCCTAGTCTCACCTCTAAGACTGGCTCAACTGTTGTTGGTGATCATGTTTTCTGGATCTTAGGATATCGTTAAGGGTAACAATAGTCCTAAAACAACATTGGTAGTATGACATTAGAAGAATGATCATATTGAATCGACCCAAACTTGTTTGTTATACTTTGAGATTATATCCCTAGAAGTCAATTGTTATAACATGAAGTGTTAATGTGTGATTTAGTTCCTTAGACCATGAGAGTATTGTAGTCACTTCTTACTGAACGATGAAATTTGGGGTTGCTCAGACGTCATCTCTAACACGGTGATCATAACAACAACTTACAGGTTCATCGAAAAGTTCAACAAGGGGCTAGATAGCTCGAGAGTGGAATTTGCTCCTACAATGATGGAGAGATATTCTTAGGGCCCTCTCGGTGTGAATGCATCCATCATCGCCTGGCCAGACATAGGTGACTATGTCACGGGGATGCCGGAACATGTCAACGAGAAAGAAGAACAAAATCGGTAACGAGGAGACCGATATAGTGAGAATGTGTATGACTCAAGAGGATACCTATATATCTCACCTCGGGTTTTGTTAAGTATTGTGAAGCAAAGGGAATAACACATGATAACAAAAAGGTCACTCGAATGTCATTCATGTTATCATAAGGATCGATATGGATGTCCACGGTTTTGCTATCGGTCATTGAACAAAGAGGTTTTGTTCATGTCTATGTTTTACCGAACCTAAAGGGTCACAAGCTTAAGGTAATCACGATCTACTAAGTGTAGTGGGATAGGAGTAACGAGGAAATATTTATGAAATTTTTCATTAATATTCGAAATAGTTTCAAGAGGAACCAGAAGCGTTTCAGAGTTTATCAGTCAATGCACGGTATTACCGATAAATAACATATAGTTGGAAAATGTTTTCGGAGATGTTAAATTAATAATAAAAGGCTCTATAATAGTTAGGAGGCTTTTATATTTATTAAATGTTGACGGGCCTTAAAAGGCCAAGTGGTGGAAGGAGAATTGGGCCACAAGGGCCATATAGTGGAGGCGCCCCCTTCTCCTAACGGCAAGGAGGGAGGGAGGCCGGATTGGGGAGGGATACCCCTCCCCATGGCTGACGCAGGGGGGGCTTGTGTGGCACCCCCTCCTCTCCCTCCTCCCGTAGAGGCTTTGGCACTTTTTGAACACACAAGTTTTGAAGCCTCCTCTAGTTCTCTAGTTCTAGTTCTAGTTGTTCCTAGTTAATCAATTAAAGTTAGTCGTAGATCCTCTAATCCTCATAATTAGAGGCCCAACGTGGTTTTAATCTCCTCCTTCTAGTTCTCCAGCGACAATTAGCGCTAGATGAGAAGCGCTGACGGGTCGTGAAGGCCACACGCTTGCAATTTGTAGAGAGGTCGTGCTTTCGGTCCTCCGTTTGAGGGGCTATTCGTGAGCAGTTCACGGGTCGTTCTTCTATAGTTCAAGGGAATCCAAGTACTATATACACCGAATCATATTCTTCCGCTGCAACTCAGAGTCACTAACGATCTGATCCAAACCGTTTTATCGCATCTTCATAGTGTTCCCGGGTGATCTTAGGGCGATATTTTTGTTTTCTTCTACGTTTCCCAACAGTGGCATCATGAGCGGTTCTATTAGTAGATGCAGGTTTGTATCTAGATCACATGTGGATGTGAGGGTTTGATGTTCTTTCTATGCTTCCCTCGGGTGTTGCTTCGGTTCAATTCATTGACGACATGATGTAGTTTTGTACAAAGTTCTGGCAATCGATCGGTTCTGACTGTTGACGATCTGCTAATAGTTCTTTTGGCTTCATCATAATAAAGAACAGTGAGCTATAGCAAACATGAGAGGGCAATGAATATGTTCGATCTTCTAGGGAGTCATGCGTATTGATGAAGTTTAGTGTGGGGCTCGAGATTTTTAATTAAGTCTCCCCCTCACACACCCTGAAAGTTAATCTAGCAACAAAATTATCGCCTTGATGGTGGACGTAGGTAGTGTTATCCGGAAACCCTAGAAGCCACGTAATTAAAATTTGCCAAACCAATTAGAGGGCATCTAACTTGGTTGTACAGGTTGCATGTGATGTGGTATAGCCTTCGTCATGATAATGAGTTTATGTATGAGATGGTTATATGTTGTAATGTTAAGTGGCATGCACGTCATAGTAAGACATGATGGCTGGAACCAAGGGGTTGTCTTTTTAATGACCTGCGTGTCAACCTTGTTCGACGAAAGTAACATGGAGGACATCAGACCTTCACCAAGCGCAGGAGAACAAAAGTGTTGCCATGGAGGCAGTTTTCAAAATTGTCGCCACGACGGCATTTTCGGAGAAGTTTCCGTGAAGACCTCGGAGGACCATGGAGATGTTCTTGACGCCTAGGGCTATACCATATCATGCTATTATGAATTTCCTGAGATGTTTATCCCTTTTTTGTTTGCATCCTTTGATTGCGCAATGGTCAATTATTAGGGTGATCTCTCACAGAAAATATCAAGTTAAAAATGCTCTTCCCAGTGTTGCAACTGTCTATAAAACGTAGTTTTCCGGAGTGTGCGTCGTGTCCACATGAGTACAAATGGATCATGAGGTGTAAGACAGGTGAAAAGTCAGGCCATGCAAGAAGAAACACTCAGTTCTCTTGAAGTTCTGGTAGAATTATTATGATCTTGGAGCATGAAGCATCGAAACATGAATAAGAGGCATATGGAGATATGATCGACAAAAGTTTTCCTACCTGTCAAAATTCACGTCATCAGTGACGTCCACATCAATGGTTGTGGATAAGATCAAGGTCTTGAATCACTCACTTTCAATTATGAGAGATATTGATTTGAGTGGGAATGCACTTCATATTAAATTTGTTTAAATACTAGTGCAAATTAATTATGAACAATGTCTAAGTGAATCTTGTGTTTATTGTTGTAGATCAATGGCTCGCAATAATTTCTATTTAGATCCTCTGTTTGAGAAAGAAAAGTTAGCTGCAAAATGGTGGAAACTATGAGGATTTGATCCAAACTTTGAGATGTGTTCCAAAAGTGCTAAGAAAGAATATGTGTTGTATCAACAAATTGGTGATTTCCCAGCGCCAAGAGCATCACATGATGTCATCAGTGTGTTAATATCTCGCAAGAATGATTTAAATGTTGTTAAGACTATTATGTTATCTTGCATGGATATAGTGTTGCAGAAACGTATTGAACAATCCAGTACCGTCAAAATTGTCGAGGCACTGGAAGTTTTGTATCACAAAGAAACAACTAAAGTTCATGAGATGACTGAAGCAATGGAAGAATGCAAAATAGCTAAAGTTGGTGAGCATGGTGTCAGGCTTGTAGACTATTATGATAGTATTACTGCAATGGCGATTGATTTTCCCAAAACACCAGAAAATGATTTGATTGTTACTTCGCTTTATGGAGCGACGCTAAAAACCAATGAAACCGGGATGCAGAATCAACAAAAGTTGTTGGTAATTTTTTTAGAAAGTTTGAAGAAGAAACACAACACCAAAAGGAACAAGCGTGGAGTTTCTTGCGAGACTATTGATGTCTACTACACAACTTATTCTTGTAGACTCGTGTTGGGCCTCCAAGCGCAGAGTTTTGTAGGACATTAGCAATTTCCCCTCATGTGGATGACCTAAGGTTTATCAATCCGTGGGAGGCGTAGGATGAAGATGGTCTCTCTCAAACAACCATGCAACCAAATAAAAGAAATATCTTGTGTCCCCAACACACCCAATACAATGGTAAATTGTATAGGTGCACTAGTTCGGTGAAGAGATGGTGATACAAGTGTAGTATGGATAGTAGATATAGGTTTTTGTAATATGAAATATAAAACCAGCAAGGTAGCAAGTGATAAAATGGAGCACAAACGATATTGCAATGCTTAGAAACAGGGCCTAGGGTTCATACTTTCACTAGTGCAATCTCTCCACAGTGCTAACATAATTGAATCATATAACAATCCCTCAACGTGTGACAAAGAATCACTCCAAAGTGCTTATCTAGCAGAGAAGATAAGATAAAATTGTTTTTAGGGTACGAAACCACCTCAAAGTTATTCTTTCCGATCAATCTATTGAGCTATTCCTATAAGTGTCACAAACAACCCTAGAGTTCATACTAAAATAACACCGTATGATATGCATCAACCAACTCTAATGTCACCTAGATACTCCAATGTCACCACAAGTATCTATGAGTCAATTATATGATACGCATCAAACAACTTCAGATTCATAATATTCAATCCAACAGAAAGAACTTCAAAGATTGCCCCAAGATTTCTACCGGAGAAAGTAGGACGATAACGTGCATCAACCCCTATGCATAGATTACCCCAATGTCACCTTGGGAATCCGTGAGTTGAGTGCCTGAACATATATCAAGTGAATCAATATAATACCCCATTGTGACCATGGGTATTCATATGCAAGATATACCTAAAGTGTTCTCAAATCCATAAAAGTATTCAATCCGATAATAGTGAAACCTCAAAGGTAAAAACTCAATTCATCACAACATGATAGAGAGGGGAAAAACACCATATGATCCAACTATATTAACAAAGCTTGCGGTACATCACGATCGTGCCAAACCAAGAACACGAGAGAGAGAGAGAGAGAGAGATCAAACACACAACTACTTGTACGTACCCCTAGCCCTAGGGTGAAATACTCCCTCCTCGTCATGGTGGCCGCTGGGATGATGAAGATGGCCACCGATGATGATTTCCCCCTCTAGCAGGGTGCCAAAACATGGCTCCAGATGGTATTTCAGAGGTACAGAGGCTTGCGGCGACGGAGTTGAAGTGCTGGGGTTATTTCTGGGGGTTTCTTATTTATAGGATTTTTTGGCGTCGGTCTCATGTCAAGATGGGCTAAGATGGGCCCACGAGGCACCACGGCACCATCACCCCCCTAAGTGCGCCCTGGTGCCTCGTGGGCACCTCCTGGCTCTTCTGGTCCTCCAACGAAGCTTCAGGGGTCACTTTTGTTCCAAAAAAACCGTCAAGCCCATTTCAAGAACTTTTATTTCTGCACAAAAGACAAGACCACGGTAGTTCTGCTGAAAACAGTATCAGTCCGGGTTAGTTCCATTCAAATCATAGCAAAACCATATAAAATTGTTGTAAACATGGCATGAATACTTCATAAATTATAGATATGTTCGAGACGTACCAGCATCCCCAAGCTTAATTCCTGCTTGTCCTCGAGTAGGTAAATGATAAAAATAATAATTTATGAAGCGTGAATGCTAGCATAGTGCATAAGTTTGATCAATGATAATTTCAGGCAGTTTTCCTAGCATCATAACATCAACTCTTTCTCATAAAACTCATCATGATAAAGTAGCAATTAAAAATAGAGTTTTTAATGTGGAATGATACCTATCATATTCATCATGTATTCTTTCTTTTGTGGCATGAGTATTGAGATTCAAATGATTCAAGGCAATAGTCTATAGTTTGGTATAAAGATATAAGTACTCAAGCGTACCAACAAATAATCATGCCTTTCAAAATATCAACGGTAAAGAAATTTAGCCCTAGCCCTTCATGCTCAATCATTGATCCATTCATGACACACACTCAATATTAGCTACACCCAATGCACAAGTATGATAATAGTGCTCTCCAGAAGGAGAAGCAGGCCGCCGCCAAAGCTGCAGCCGATCGTGAGGCGGCGTTGAAGGCCGTCAAGGCCGCCCACGACCGCTGCCGAGAGCTGGAGGACGAGCTGAAGAGCCTGTGCGACCGTCACGCAGAAGAAGCACACAGCCGCCAGGCGAGGGAGGAGGAGATGACGGCACGGGAGGATGCCATCAAGGGCCGCGACGCCGAGCTGGGGGAGCTGGTGAAGGTGCAGGCTGCGGAGTGCAGCCGGCTGGAGGAGTTGGAATGGAAGGCGAAGGCAAGGGAGGCCGATCTTGACGCCAAGGCGAAGGTCCTGGCTGAAGACCGCGTGGCCTTCGCACTTCTTGAGGAGAGGTCCAGCGTGGCGCTGAAGTCACTATACGAGAAGGGCTTGGAGAAGCCGCTGACCATTGACGAGGATGGCCCTACTCAGCTGCTTCCCCACTTGGTGAAAGCGCTTGAGGAAGTCGTGGAGGGCATCGGTCCCATGGTTGAGGCAGAGGCTCGTGTCCTTTCTTCAGCTGCATTGACACGTGTCTTCAGCCATCTGTATCTTCGTGACCCCAGTGCTCGTCTTGACGAGCTACTGGAGCCTGTAGCTGATGAACACTGCACGGCTGCAGCCACAGTCGTGAAAGGTCAGGTGGAGGCCCTGCCGAAGAAGCTCCTCGGCTTCGTCCTCGCGCCCTCAACCGGTGATACCATCGATCCTACGGCTCCATCTGGCGGTGTAGGTGAAGGCGACGCTACCAAGGGAGGGGCACCTTTTGCGGGTGATGGCGATGTCTAGGAGTGACTTGCTTGCAGCTGCTTCCCTGTTTTATCCCTGCAACATGTATCATGCCTCGTGGAGGCGTTTAAACTCGTGCTTGATATTTGGGAGAACGATATGGCTTGTAATATTTGCTTTGAGATTTTGTGATTTTCTTCCTATTTTCTTTGTGTTCTATGTCGGCAGAGCCCGGCCCCGTGCATACCTCAACCGCCGTTGGGCCGACCAGAGACCAGGACGGACCAAGGAGTGAGGATCTACGTGACCAGTTAGGCTCCTGAATCGCGATGCTCAGGAGTCCCCCTTGATGCGCAAACAACTTATAGGAAGAGTACGCGAGGATAGGTTAATGTTCTACATCGGCAGAGCCCGGCCCCGCGCATACCTCAGCCCCCGTTGGGCCGACCGGAGACTAGGACGGACCAAGGAGTGAGGGGCTACGTGACCAGTTAGACTCCTGAGTCACGATGCTCAGGAGTCCCCCTTGACGTGCAAACAATCTTCATACCTTTTCCCTCGCCGAGGCTCGGCTCGGGAGGGGCGTGCGACGACCAGGTCCGAGGGACCTGGCTTGGGCGGCGTACGCTTGGGCGTGACCCGAGCGTAGCCCCCGTGCCCAGCCCCCTTGCGCGACTCTCCCGAGGGGAGGCGTTGCAGTGAGGCCGGACACTAAGCTCTGGGCTCCCTGAGGTTGATACGGCCGTGAGGCCGCCCTCAGTTGTTTATCACCAGCGCGGAGCATAGTGCTTCTGCTCGCGCACGGGCATAGCCGCTCCTCGGCAGTGTCGACGGCCAGCGCGGAGCATGGTGCTTCCACTAGGGTGTGGGAGGGGGACTCCCTACTGCGGAGAGCCCCCGGGGCATGTACAGCCCCGCCCTGACACGTGGCCTGCAAGACAAGGCTAGGCGAGGTGTATCTGGGCACTTGTGAGCAAGCGCGGGACTCACGAGACCCTACCTCAAGGCGGGTTGCGCCTGGTCTTGGTTCTTGTTTGCTGTGTTAGCCCTACGAGGTGGTTAGACAATCCCGCGCCAAACGAATCTCCTGAGGTTATCGCGTGAGAGGGCCAAGCACCAATGGCCCCAGGAGGTGATGTGGACGGGGCCGATCCGCCAGACAGAGCTCAGCTGCTGGATATATTGACGCTGCGGGGATGGGCCCGAGCACATACGCCGTGCCTAACCTACTCACGCGATGGATCCTGAAGAAAGACGGCCGGCGCGCGGCTCCCATGATGGGTGACGATCGAGTAGGTAATAGTCATAGATAGGTTAAGCATGGGAAGCATACTGGCTTAGGTAAATGCAAGGAAGATACATGCCACTGGGTCAGGCCCGAGCGGCTTGGGGATGATGCAGCCCGAGGGGCGCCCCCAGCAAGGTAAGCTAAAGACATAAGAAAAAGGATACATGCCACAGGGACGGACCCACGCGGCCTGGTGCTACCTCTTGAGCACTGCGTTGGTTTTCCCTTGAAGAGGAAAGGGTGATGCAGTAAAGTAGCATAAGTATTTCCCTCAGTTTTTGAGAACCGAGGTATCAATATAGTAGGAGACAACGTGCGAGTCCCACACACCTACACAAACAAATAAGAACCTCGCAACCAACACGATAAAGGGGTTGTCAATCCCTTCACGGTCACTTACGAGGGTGAGATCTGATAGATATGATAAGATAATGTTTTGGTATTTTTATAATAAAGAGTAAATAAAGATGCAAGTAAAATAAACGACAATAGAAATAGCTAAGTGTTGGAAGATTAATATGATGGAAAATAGACCCGAGGGCCATAGGTTTCACTAGTGGCTTCTCTCGAGAGCATAAGTATTACGGTGGGTAAACGAATTACTGTCGAGCAATTGATAGAATTGAGCATAGTTATGAGAATATCTAGGTATGATCATGTATATAGGCATCACGTCCGTGACAAGTAGACCGAAATGATTCTGCATCTACTACTATTACTCCACACATCGACCGCTATCCAGCATGCATCTAGAGTATTAAGTTCGTAAGAACAGAGTAATGCTTTAAGTAAGATGACATGATGTAGAAGGATAAACTCATGCAATATGATATAAACCCCATCTTTTTATCCTCGATGGCAACAATACAATACGTGCCTTGCTGCCCTAACATCCTTTGGGAAAGGACACCGCAAGATTGAACCCAAAGCTAAGCACTTCTCCCTTGCAAGAAAGATCAATATAGTAGGCCAAACCAAACTGATAATTCGAAGAGACTTGCAAAGATAACCAATCATACATAAAAGAATTCAGAGGAGATTCAAATATTGTTCATAGATAAACTTGATCATAAACCCACAATTCATCGGATCTCGACAAACACACATAAAAAGAAGATTACATCGAATAGATCTCCAAGAAGATCGAGGAGAACATTGTATTGAGATCCAAAGAGAGAGAAGAAGCCATCTAGCTAATAACTATGGACCCAAAGGTCTGAGGTAAACTACTCACACATCATCGGAGAGGCTATGGTGTTGATGTAGAAGCCCTCCGTGATCAATGCCCCCTCCGGCGGAGCGCCGAAAAAGGCCCCAAGATGGGATCTCACATGTACAGAAGGTTGCGGCGGTGGAAATAGGGTTTTGGCTCTGTATATGATGTTTCCATGGTATATGGGTATACATAGGCGAAAGAAGTCAGTCAGGGGAGCCACGAGGGCCCCACGAGGGTGGAGGGCGCGCCCATGGGGGGTAGGCGCTCCCCCCTGCCTCGTGCCCTCCTCGTTGCTTTCTTGACGTGGACTCCAAGTACTCTGGATCACGTTCGTTCCGAAAATCACGTTCCCGAAGGTTTCATTCCATTTGGACTCCGTTTGATATTCCTTTTCTGCGAAACACTGAAATAGGCGAAAAAACAGCAATCTGGGCTGGGCCTCCGGTTAATAGGTTAGTCCCAAAAATAATATAAAAGTGTATAATAAATCCCATTAAACATCTAAAACAGAATATAATATAGCATGGAACAATAAAAAATTATAGATACGTTGGAGACGTATCAAGCATCCCCAAGCTTAATTCCTGCTCGTCCTCGAGTAGGTAAATGATAAAAACAGAATTTTGATGTGGAATGCTACTTAGCATAGTTTTCAATGTAATTCTTCTTATTGTGGCACGAATGTTCAGATTCGATATGATTCAAGATAAAATTTTAATGTTGACATAAAAACAATAATACTTCAAGCATGCTAACCAAGCAATTATGTCTTATCAAAATAACATAGCCAAGCAAGTTATCCCTACAAAATCATATAGTCTGGCTATGCTCCATCTTCACCACACAAAATATTCATATCATGTACAACCCCGGTTTTAGCCAAGCAATTGGTTTATACTTTTTAACGTGCTTCAGCCTTTTCAACCTTTATGCAATACATGAGCGCAAGCCATGGATATAGCACTATGGTGGAATAAGGTATAATGATAGGGGTTATGTGGGAAGAATAAAAAAGGAGAAAGTCTCACATCGACGAGGATAATCAACGGGCTATGGAGATACCCATGAATTGATGTCAATGCAAGGAGTAGGGATTGCCATGCAACGGATGCACTAGAGCTATAAGTGTATGAAAGCTCAACAAAAGAAACTAAGTGAGTGTGCATCCAACTTGCTTGCTCACGAAGACCTCGGGCATTTGAGGAAGCCCATCATTGGAATATACAAGCCAAGTTCTAATGAAATTTCCCACTAGTATTTGAAAGTGACAAAATGAGAGACTCTCTATCATGAAGATTATGGTGCTACTTTGAAGCACAAGTGTGGTAAGAGGATAGTAACATTGTCCCTTCTCTCTTTTTCTCTCATCATTTTTTTATTTGGGCCTTTTTTTTTCATGGCCTCTTTTTTTTAATTTAGTCCGGAGTCTCATCCCGGCTTGTGGGAGAATCATGGTCTCCATCATCCTTTCCTCACTTGGGACAATGCTCCAATAATGGTGATCATCACACTTTTATGGGTTAATTATCCTTTTGCCCTTAGTGGTGTCCATCTGCTCAGTTTTGCCCTCAAACGCAAATTATGCTCAGTTTTGCCCCTAGTCCGTGCGCACCGACTCGTTCTGTGAACTTTGGCGTCTCCGTCAGGTCAACGTTTTGACTCGGCCTTACAGGTGGGACCAGGCGGCAGAGGCGGCCAATTTTATTCAGACCGTTGCACACGTGGCTTGCGGGACCCAGCAGAGAGCCGTTGAGCATAGAGCCGTTGCGGGTGTGCTATATTAGCGGGCGACAGCGGCGGTGACCACGGCGACAGAGAGCACGACGCTGACCACGGTGGGAGAGCGAGAGCACGACGGCGGTGGGAAGCTAGCTGTGGAGGGCGCGGCGGTGGGAAGCTAGCTGTGGAGGGCGCGGCGGCGTTGAGATCCCGTTCGGCCCCGAGCTCCATGTCTTCCGCAAGCTCCCGCGCCACCTCGCGGATGCAGAGCCGAGCGCGTGTGGAGATGCCTATCTTCGTCTGTCCGCGGTGCCGGGCGAGTATTGATCGGAGGGCTTCTCACACACCGAGGAACCACAATCGTCCGTTCTACGTGTGCAGCGAGAATGGGGTAAGAATCGGGGCAATTGCACCATTTTCTTGGTCGGGATCTTTGAGCAATCGGTTGATCTGTTCCGTGTTCATGCAGGTGACATGCTTCTTTCTTTGGGTCAATGCTCTGGCCAAGACTCTGATAAATGAACTGCAAGAAGAGCATGGCGAATGGTTGCGCATGCTGCCCCAAACCGCAGTGGTCGCAACACGAGCTCCGGAAGAAGAGATGGAGGGTGAAGCACGCACTAACAGAGAGCTAGCTGTTGACCTTAGGATGTTGAAGAAGAAGGTTAGGAAGCTTGAAGATCAAGCACTACCAATACCCATTTGCAAATACTTTTGGGTATTTGTAGGTATGGTAATCACACTGGTTGTAACGTTGAAAATGTATGGAAAGGCATGAATTATGGAGGAATTTGTAATATTGAAATTGTATGAGAAATTCACCTAGTTTAAATGTTGGTCAAAGTTGTTTAAATGTTGAAAAAAAGAGAAGAAGTGACCAACATTTAAATATGTTGAAAAAAAAGGAGAAGAAATGAAGAATTCAGAAACTTTTGATCAATGAAATGCAGCTAATGAATTATTCCAGAGCCAAACAATTAAGGTTAGAAATTTTTTGGAGCTGTTAAATATTTAATAGCAATTTAAGTAATCCAATTCAATTACACCGTGATTTAAATCAAAGAACAAAATGTCATGGAAAATGTGCCTCAGCTCTGGTATATATTTACACACCTAGTTCCAAAATAAATGAACATTTTTGAAGGGCATTACATTGAGTAGAAACTAATTTGTCTAAAAAATGAAGGGTGGAAAATGCACAAAAAATTGGTGCGGCTGGGGACTCGAACCCAAGACCGCGTGGGTTTGTGGTGTTTAGGGTTGCGCTGGTAACCGCTAGGACAGATGGAAAGAGTTTGACATGGGTAGGGAAGCAATGTATACATAGTGAGACTGTGAAATTTGTCAAAAAAAATGAAGGGTGGAAAAATGCACAAAAAATTGGTGCGGCTGGGGACTCGAACCCAAGACCGCGTGGGTTTGTGGAGTTTAGGGCTGCGCTGGTAACCACTAGGACAGATGGCAAGAGTTTGACATGGGTAGGGAATAAATGTATACATAGTGAGACTGTGAAATTTCTGAAAAAAAATGTGAGACCGTGAATGTTTGCACACGCGTGAGAGTGGTTTTCCTTTGTTTTGCACTAAAATTTTGGAGGGTTGGAAGGTTGAAAACATATGTTTGCACTGCCACGTGGTTTTGGTTAGAGTGGCACTTGGTTTAGTGTTAGAGTGGCACTTGGTTTAGGATTTAAACGGAATAAATTTGCATGTTAGTTCATGACTTGTTTTTTTTTGAATAAAACGGAGGGCTTCTCACCCCCTCTTTTGAATGACAACCACAAGTTCTCGAGCTTCATGACTTGGTTTAGGGAAGAAATTATATGCTTGGGCACGGACATTTTTTAACACACATAATAAACCCTAATAAATAACTTAGATAAGATGCAACACAAGTACCATTACAATAATAAGTTCATGGACAGTTCACGGACACATGACGAAACATGACACGACATGACACGATATAGAAAAGCAACAAATAAAAAACGAAACAGTCTTCATCTTGATCTCCTCCTTCCACTTTGGCCGCGCGCGCCCCTTCAACACCGTCTTCATCTTCACACCTCCTCCTCGTCGTCGTAGGGAAGGGAGTGCATCCCGGCTGGAGTGGGGAAGATGTTCTCGTAGTTGGTGTAGATGTTGTAGACGGTGAAGAAGATGGCCTCGCAGCTGCACCAAAAGACTTGGCCGAGGAGCTCGCGCGCGTCAAACGGGTTGGTGAACGTGACCGTGAGCAGTAGGAGGATGCCGCCACGGTCACGAACCTCGTTGAGGGTGAACATCCTCGGCGAGCCCCGTGGGAGGTGGGCATAGCCGGCTCTGAGGAAGGCGCGGGTGAGTTCGTGGAACCCTCCACCTTGAAAAAGCCCACGCGGAGCTCCCTCTCCACGAGCACGCCCAGTGGGTAGCGCCGCTCCGGCCTGACAAAGTGGACGGCTGAAGGTCGGCCCGTTGAACTGCATGGTCTCGCTTGGGGAGGGCTCGGTCGATTGGGTGTTTGAAGTTGGAGAGAATGGATCGGATCTGGCTTATGGGTGGGAGAGGAAGATAGGCACCCCATTTATAGGCCTGTGGGTGGGAGAGGAAGAGAGAAAGGGTGAGAACGGTGCGTGTGTGAATCTGAACGCGTGTGTGTATCCGTTACGCTTTGCACTCTTAAATTTTTGCAGAAAAACGATGCATGCATGGGGCGCGTGCGTGCATTTGAATCACTGCATAGCTCTTTGACCGGACGGTGCATCTGACTCGTTGAACCACCTAGCTGGCCTTGCTAGCCTAGCGCCGCTTAGCACGCCTCGCTTCGCCTCGCTTCGCATGCATGCACGTTGCAGCCTCCTCGCGCATGCAAACCCACGTCGCAGCCTATGCATCGCCGCCGCCTCCCATGCATGCATGCAAGGCCCGGAAAAGGCTGAGACGGGCTATTTATCATGGTTTCGTGCCCAGAACAACGAGACGGCCCAACGGTCCATCCAGCGCCGATATTTGTTTTAAAAAGAATCTCCCACCAATCAGATTGCATCTCGCGGATCGCCCCCTCCCTGATTCCTTCTAGAAGGGTTAGATCGACGACCCTTGTTGAGCGCTAGGGTTAGATGAACGGTCCTGGTTCAGCGCTAGGGTTAGCGGGGTTTGGGAGGGGTTTGGTGCAGTCAAAGCTATGTTTGGCCAGATTTCAAATGAGCATAATAAATTAAATAAAATCAAAAAAATAAAAAACCTGCGCACATAGTCTTCTTATGTCATATACTAACGATTTAAGTTGATAAACAAGGTTTACATACATTTAAACGATAAGTTCATGTGTATTGTATGATATCTCGAGTATCTCAAATTCTTTTGTATGAAGTGAAGAGAAGTGTTTTGGGGAAATAAACATGAAAATTTCAAAAAACTCACCACAGCTTCATTTTAGAGTGACTAAGAAGGATCCAGGCTTAGTTTTTCATTTTTGATGTTTTACACTTATTTAAATCTTGGTCAAAGTTAAGTTTGACCAGAATTCAAATGAGTAAAACAAATTTAAAAAAAAATCAAAAAATGGAAAAACTAGCGCACATAGTCCGTATATATAGAATATATAGAATATATGTTTAGGAAAGTTATTTGGCTGATTCAGACAAGGTTGAAAAAAACCTTGCTTAGAGATGAGGCTGTTTACCCTACCTTTGGACCCTCATGTTAGCACATTTTTCATGAAAATTTCAAAAACCTCACCACAACTTCATTTTGGATTGACTAAGAAGGATCCAGGCTTAGTTCTTCATTTTGATGTTTTAGACTTGTTTAAATCTTGGTCAAAGTTAGGTTTGCCTAGAATTCAAATGAGCAAAACAAAATTCAAAAAAATCAAAAAAAAGGAAAAACCATGTGCTCATTCAAACATCATCCAACAGACATAACCATCATGTCAAACATAGTTCTAACATCATCCAACAGAAATAGAACATTATTCATAATGTTTCATAATTATTCACATATAGCGTTCGGGCTTCTGTCTGTTCCTTGAGCTTCTTGCCATCACTTTGCTCCTCGTGCACCTTGTGCTCATCGCTTCTTCTCTTCTCCTCTTGGTTGTCGGTACCTTGTGCGTCTTCTTCAAACCTATCATAGAGATGTGCAAAACATAAAGGGTAATGAGATCATGTCAAGTGACCCATAAATGTACAGTAGTATTTGACCCTTGCAAGATTTACATACCTAGCAGAACTCACAACAACAGAAGGTTGGTCACCATTTAGAGCCTCACTTGGATCATCATTTGGAGCCTCACTTGGATCACCAAGATCATCATTTGGAGCCTCACTTGGATCACCAAGATCATCATTTGGAGCCTCACTTGGATCACCATGATCATCATTTGGAGCCTCACTTGGATCACCATGATCATCATTTGGAGCCTCACTTGGATCACCATGATCACTATTTGGAGCCTCACTTGGATCACCATGATCACTATTTGGAGCCTCACTTGGATCATCGTCAAAATCATGTGGCTGTTGACCATCATCATTTCGAACCTCGTCAAAATCCTTCCTAAGGGTTGATTCCTGGCATGTGTGCTTAAAAGGGTTCACTTTGACCTGAACATTAGTGCTATTTCGCATTTTAGATGCGAGCAGCCTCCATGGACAACCCTCAGTCAGACAGTGCACTCTGTAACGTACTTGATCACTCTTGTCAACTTTGAAAGTACGTTCTACCTTGATGCAGTATGTCACAAGTGCACTCTTCATCAACCCCAGAATTGTAGTCATCATGCTCCACTTCAAGGGGGACCCTACTGCTGTTGCCCACACTTGTCGAGCCACCACGTCGCCGTGCACCAACTGAACTGTTCTGGCTAGAGATGCCATTCTGACGACTTGGTTCTCCCGAGATGTTGCACCCGTCATCCTAGGTCCAAATGCCTGCTCAAGCACATCAACTTGCAGCCTCACATGAAAATTATCTTTCTCTTTATGCCTAACAAACATGGTAGCTAGCTCTTCATCATTACTAACTGTCACCCATTTCTTTTCCCCATCATAGTATTTGTATACCACTTCATCAAGCAAACCCCAAGGATATTGGGTACAAATTACCTCCCCAAATTGTCTGAAACTCCAATTAGTAGCCATTAGCAACCGATAATCAAAACCTCCTTGGTATTTCTTCTGATCCTTTGCATCGAACGTGTACCGGTCCCTTCTAATGTGCATCAAGAAAGAAAACCGCAACTCCATCCTAACCGGCGAAAAACAGAGACACAATTAGCACACTAATTGGGCAAACCTACTCGAATCGAGTGTTCAAATGCACAACTAAGCTCAATCTAAACAGGAGGCGAGACTTACCCCTCGGGAACCCAATCATGGACGCGGCGGATCTCCAGCCCGATGCCTGCCTTGCCAGATACTCCGGGGTCGCCGCTTCTCTCCATTTTGGCCTAGGGTTCTTCCTCCTAGTTCAAATAGCTCCAGCAGCCCCCCACCTTTGAGCGCTCCGGCCGGGCGCACGAAAGGAGGCCGCGCCGCGGGTCGAGCAGGTGGCGGGCGCCCCACCCGTAGCGTCGCAGGAAGGTGGCGGGCGTTGCAGGCAGCCGTGGAACATAGGCGCAGAAAGGTAGTGGTGGAGTAGGCGTGCAGCTGGTGGCGGGGCAGGTCCTAGCCGCGGCGCAAGTGCCAGTGGCGGCACAGGTCAGCCGGCCGGCGGGGAAGCGGATGGGCAGAGCGAGCTACGAATGATTTGGGGATTTAGTTGCATGGGCCTACATGTCAGCTCCGGACCCACGTCCACGCGGTCCCACATGTAAGCTCCGGACCCACAACTTAACGCTGGCGGACGGAATGGACTCAAATATGGCCGTTTGGCCTCATCATAGTAGCTGTGCATGGACTAGGGGCAAAACTAAGCACAATTTGCATCTGAGGGAAAAACTGAGCACAGAGACACCACTGAGGGCAAAAGGATAATTAACCCCACTTTTATTTACTTACAACTCATGAATTACAACTCGATACTTAGAACAAGATATGACTCTATGTGAATGCCTTCGGCGGTGTACCGGGATGTGCAACGAATCAAGAGTGACATGCATGAAAGAATTATGAACGGTGGCTTTGCCACAAATAAGATGTCAACTACATGATGATGCAAAGCAATACGAGAATGATGGAGTGTGTCATGATAAACAAAAAGGTGGAAAGTTGCATGGCAATATATCTCGGAATGGCTATGGAAATGCCATAATAGGTAGGTATGGTGTCAGGACCCCGATCCTAAGTCACACCGATCTAGCATGTAACACATCATATCACTTTGCGGCCTCACGCACGGTATTCCCACGGGTGCCACCTTACCTGGCCCGGGACCGTTTGCGCCTTTTGTCTCACGTATATGATAGTGTCGCTAGCATCCATATGACAAAGAACCTGGGCCGACATGGCTAGTCGTGAACCCAAAGAGGCACTAACCCATGGGGACAGGCATACATGAATCAACCTCGAGCATGTCGGTCAACAGCGTGTGAATCCGGGCTGTAGCACTGGGCTA
Source organism: Aegilops bicornis (assembly GCA_021605145.1). NCBI lineage: Eukaryota > Viridiplantae > Streptophyta > Magnoliopsida > Poales > Poaceae > Aegilops > Aegilops bicornis. The sequence goes on from CM038669.1 coordinate 293,114,482, forward strand.
ACAGGACTCCGGTAACCCGGGCTGTAGCAGGCTAGGCAGGACTCCGGATGTCACCGCGTGACATTTCCCCGAAGGGACAGACACAGGAACAAAGTGAAACACATGCCGGCCAGTCAAGTGTCCTGAGCAGTAGTGCTGGGCTAGCAGGACTCCGGTGAACTGTGTCAGAAGCGGACTACTATGGCTCAAGGAAGCACTAGACTACATTTCCCCATAAGAGAGGCTGCCGAGGATAAACAACTAGATTGTCGGATCCCACACATACCAAGCATTTCAATCATACACACAATATGCTCGATATGTGTAAATACAACATGGCATCACAACATAACTCTACGACCCAAGTATTTATTCAATAGGCTCCGAGGAGCGAGATATTACAAACATGGGTCTCATGACCCAACATTCAGAGCATACAAGACAAAGCACAAGCGGAAGCTTAATATGTCTAAGTACAGACATCTACAAATGAAAAAGGCTGAGAAGCCTGACTATCTACCAGATCTTGCCGAGGGCACAAGATCGTAGCTGAGGTAATAAGCTAAACGTCGAAGTCCAACCGGAACTACTAGCAGAACTGACGTCTCTCTGCAAAAACATAAATTAAGCCAACGTGAGTACAAATGTACCCAGCAGGACTTACATCAGAACTATCTACATATGCATCGGTATGAATAAAGGGGTGGTGGAGTTTAACTGCAGCAAGACAACTTTGACTCGGTGGCTATCCTGAACTACGACTGCAAGTAACTCTTTTGAGGTGGCGCACATGAGTCCACATATTCACCATATCAATACACCACTATGGATCCGCTCCCGTCTCCACACGAGAACGCCATCCATAGCACTCACGCTTATCTTGCGTATTTTATAGTATCCACTTTCACTTGTCTGTGAACTATGCAAGGGGTCCAGGTTTCCATATCCGAGGAATCCAGCTATTCGAATAGATAATGAAAACCCTGCAGGGGTGTACTTCTTCACACACGCTCTCGCCACTTACCACCATGTACACGTCATGTACCTCGGCAAACTTCAAGCAGAAGCCTAGTGAGGGAGTCGGCCACGACCTGACTAACCGCACAAGTCTCTAGTCCAGGTTTATCGCCTATTCGGGTTCCATCCGCAAGGAGATCCGGCCGGGGTGTCGCTCACGGCCCCAAACGATGTGTGCAGGGTTCCCAAGTCCACCATCCGGGTGCCACTTGGTACACCGGGCCACGGTGCCTAGTCTGTCCCAAGCCCACCTGTACCGGGTGCCACTTGGTAGACTACTAACACTACCTACAAACACCAGAAACTAGTTGCAACTCCTGGGCAGAGATCAAGTTGATTAATAAGTCGAGAGGGGCACTTAAGCATTCCAATGCGTGGTAGTAACTGTGTCATGGATCACACACATAGAACACCGGTCCTGAGGACGGCTGCAATGAGACAACCCACCATGTACTCCTACATGGCCTCTCACCGCTACCTTTACCAACTCGTGTTCACACACTTAGCTCACACACAGTAGGACATGTTCACACACCTCCAATTCATCCCCGATGAATCAGACCGGACTCAACTCTAAGCAATAGCAGGCATGACAAACAAGCATGAATGAGTAGGCACATCAGGGCTCAAACAACTCCTACTCATGCTAGTGGGTTTCATCTATTTACTGTGGCAATGACAGGTCATGGAGAGGATAAGGGGTTCAACTACCGCAGCAAGTAACAGATGATTCGTTGTTGTCCTAATGTAGTAAAAGAGAGCAGGAGCGAGAGAGTGGGATTGTATCGGAATGAACAAGGGGGTTTTGCTTGCCTGGCACTTCCGAAGATAATATAGCTCTTCATCAGTGTCATCGATCACGTCGTCGGAACCACGTCTATCGAGAGGGACAAACACCGGCAAACAAGGAAGAACACAATCAATGCAATGCAACAATTATGATGCATGATTATGACATGGCAATATGATGTGATTTGGCCTAATGCAACTAGCAACACAATTAAGTGTAGTTGGTTTGAACCCAAGGTTCAAATTCAAACTCCACATGTGATTATTTAAATGCCATTCATACGATTTGTCCTAAACAGCAGCTATAGGTTGTTCTAACATGCATGAAAAAGGTACAGATGGATAGATTGAATTTTTCTGATAATTTTTCATATATAAATTATTTCATTTGGAGTTACGGTTGAATTTCTATGAATTTTACAAGTTTTAAACATTTTCTGGAATTTCTAAGTATTTAGAATTAAACTAATTCTAGAAAATGAATTACCGCGTCAGGGCTACATCATCATGACGTCAGCGAGTCAACGGGGCAGCCCAGGTCAACTGACCAGTGGGTTCCGCGTGTCAGTGATTAGACTAACTAACCTAATTAAAATTAACCCTAACTAACTTGGTTAGCCGGGCGGGGCCCGCACGTCAGTGACCCAGGGGGGTCAAATCCCTGGTCAACCGGGGCTAATCCACCGGCGTCTAGCCGCCGGCAACGACCAGACGCGGCGGAGGCTCGGGATCGCTCCTCCGGCGACCAAAAGCAAGGCGGAGGGCATCTACGCGGAGCTGGCAAACGCGCGCATCCAACGGGGCAAGTGGGAGTAGCTGGGGTGGCCGGAGCTCGCCGGAAAAGAGCTCGTGGCGGCGGCCGGCGTGCGGGTGTGCTCGGGGTCGGTGTTATACTGCACGGCAGGGGCCATGGAGGGGTGCTACGGGCACCTGGTGATGCACTGAGCGCTATGGCGCGGTCGGTTGCGGCTCTAGGTGTCGGTGGCCACGGCGGCGGCATGGCCGGCGGAGCCAAGCTCCTGGCCGCGACGGCAATGGCGTTAGCGGAAGCAAAAGGGCCAGAGGAGAGGGGGGGTCGACGCGGAAGCTCACAACGGTTGCAGTGGAGCCAACGACGATCTCGGAGGTGGTCCGACGTGGGCGGAACGGCGATGGCAATCTCGGGCGGCCGGCGATGAAGAAGGCGGCGATGACGGCTCCACGGGGCGTTCGGCGCCTCATAGCTTGACGGGGAGGTAGCAGGCGATGTGGCGGAGCTCGCAAGCACAACGGGCGGTTGAGGGGACGGCGGGGAGCGCGTGGGCAGCGAACGGCGGGGACGGCGACGTTCGGTTTTCGGGAGAGAGAGCGGTAGAGGCGGGAATGAGCACGGGGGAGAGTGCGAGGCGGCCGGGGAGGTTGCGCGGCGCTCTTGGCGCCCTCCAGCAGTAGTGGCGGCAAGCAAGAGGTGGCCGGGCGCGTGGCGGCGTGCGTCGGCCACGAGCGCTGCCCGTTGGCGCGAGGAAGACGACAGGGGGGAAGGCTGCTGGGCTGGGCCAACAGAGCTGGGCCGCCAGCGGGCCGGCCAGGTAAGGGCAGGTGAGTTTGTAGGTTCCTTTCTCTCGCTTGTTTTTCTATTTCTTTCTATTTTCTAGTTTTTGGCTATTTTGTTTTGATTCAGTAATAATACCAAACCATTTCATAAAATCCTGGAAACAATTATGGGTGCTTTCTGAATTATTTCAGTGACCCTTAACAATTTCCAACATTTTTGGAGCATCTAAAATATATATAGCATTTAAAGGCCCCAATTCAAATACAATATGAGTTAATTCAAAAATCCAAAAATGGTCTAAGAATATATTCATCATTTTTGGCAGAGGTTTCCACCTTAACCAGAAATCATGAACTTTTCTTAGGAACTTTTTGGGTTTATTGAAAAAGATTTTGATCCACCCTAGTTGAGTTGATTTAATGCTAGGGTTTGAACATCCCCATTTCAAGTTTAAGCAAAATTTAAACATGATGCACACATGAATCTAGCCTAGTGCAATACCAGAAGCTAGGGATGTGACATATGGTGGCTGTTTTGAGGAAGATATAAGGAGGTTTATGTGTGATAGAGCGTATCATATCACGGGGTTTGGATGCACCGGCGAAGTTTGCACCAACTCTCAAAGTGAGAAAGGGCAATGCATGGTACCGTAGAGGCTAGAAAATTATGGAAATGTAAGTGTGCGTATAATCCATGGGCTCACATTAGTCATAAAGAACTCATATACTTAGTGCAAAAGTTTATTAGCCCTCGAAGCAAAGTACTACTACGCATGCTCCTAGGGGAAGAGTTGGTAGGAGTTAACGATCGCGCTATCCCGACCGCCGCACAAAGGATGACAATCAATAAATACCTCATGCTCCGACTTTGTTACATAACGGTTCACCATACGTGCATGCTACGGGAATCACATACTCCAACACAATTATTCCTCAATTTCACAATTACTCAACTAGCACAACTATGATATTACCACCTTTATATCTCAAAACAATTATCAAGCATCAAATTTCTCATGATATTATAATTAAAGCAAATTGTCATGCTGTTTTAAGACTCTCAAAATAATATAAGTGAAGCATGAGAGATCAATAGTTTCTATAAAATTGAACCACCACCGTGCTCTAAAATGATATAAGTGAAGCACATAGAGTATTCTAATAAATTCCGATTCATGTGTGTCTCTCCCAAAAGGTGTGTACAGTAAGGATGATTGTGGTAAACTAAAAAGCAAAGACTCAAATCATACAAGACGCTCCAAGCAAAACACATATCATGTGGTGAATAAAAATATAGCTCCAAGTAAAGTTACCGATGGACGTAGACGAAAGAGGGGATGCCTTCCGTGGCATCCCCAAGCTTTGGATTTTTGGTGTCCTTGTTCTATAATCCATCAAATCTTTACCCAAAACTTGAAAACTTCACAACACAAAACTTAACAAAAAATCTCGTGAGCTCCGTTAGCGAAAGGAAACAAAACACCACTTCAAGGTACTGTATTGAACTCATTCTTTATTTATATTGGTGTTAAACCTACTGTATTCCAACTTCTCTATGGTTTATAAACTATTTTACTAGCCATAGATTCAACAAAAAAAGCAAACAACACACGAAAAACAGAATCTGTCAAAAACAGAACAGTCTGTAGTAATCTGTAACTAACGCAAACTTCTGCAACTCAATTTTTTTTACCAAAATAGGACTACCTAGAAAATTTGTTTATTGATCAGCAGCCATTGGAATCAGTATTTTATCACGTTCTGTGATTTTTCACAATTGTTTTCGTGAACAGAAAGTTTCTGGAATTTTCAGCAAGATCAAATAACTATCATCCAAGAGGATCCTATAGGTTTAACTTGGCACAAACACTAATTAAAACATAAAAACAAATCTAAACAGAGGCTAGATCAAATATTTATTCCTAAACTGAAGCAAAAAGAAAAAAAACTAAAATAAAATTGGGTTGCCTCCCAACAAGCGCTATCGTTTAACGCCCTTAGCTAGGCATAAAAGCAAGGATAGATCCAGGTATTGCCATCTTTGGTTTTAGGGAAGAAAAGAGCAAACTTATTATCTATGGAATTAATCTTTCTATTTTGATAAAGCACGTGGCTATTAATGGTGGAAGAAAGATTAAGCACGTTACGGAAATTTGCATCTAAGCTAGCGTTCATCTGATTCATTTTGGTAAGAGAGCAATAGAGATGTAGATTCAACTTTCTCATTCATGGGGTGCCCAAATATGGTCTTCATCTTTTCATAAGTATCTACGGCATCCCCTTCAAGAAAACCTTCTTCAAATATAGAATCTAAGACATGCTTAAACGAAGAAGGTAAGGCAACATAAAAGCTCTTTAAGTAAATTTCAATTTGGTATTGGGGCACATAGCTAGCCCGGATTCTTAATAGTCTATCCCATGCATCTTTCAAAGATCCATCGAGTAAATAACGTAAGATTCCAGAATCATCTTCATCAAAATTATTGAGATTCTCATTAATAATTCTGGTAGGTCTTTCCATAACATCATTATTTATGAGTCTAGAGAGAATAGAAGGATTGTCCAAAGTACTAAAACTCGGGAGAGAACCCCCAACCTTTTTTGATTCCGACATGGCGAAAGATAGGCGATAGGAAATAGAGGGCGAATAAAATGGAAAGGGTGACGTGGGGGAGAGGAAAACGAGAGGCAAATGGCAAATAATGTAATGCGAGGGATAAGGGTTTGTGATGGATACTTGGTATGTCTTGACTTGGCAGAGACTCCCGACAACGGCGCCAGAAATGGCTCGTTGATGGGAAATCAAATCTTGACTTGACTTGGCGCGAATCTCCCCGGCAACGGCACCAGAAATCCTTCTTGCTACCTCTTGAGCACTGCGTTGGTTTTCCCTTGAAGAGGAAAGGGTGATGCAGTAAAGTAGCGTAAGTATTTCCCATAGTTTTTGAGAACCAAGGTATCAATCTAGTAGGAGACCACGCGCGAGTCCCACGCACCTACACAAACAAATAAGAACCTCGCAACCAACGCGATAAGGGGTTGTCAATCCCTTCACGGTCACTTACGAGAGTGAGATCTGATAGATATGATAAGATAATGTTTTTGGTATTTTTATAATAAAGAGTAAATAAAGATGCAAGTAAAATAAACGGCAATAGAAATAGCTAAGTGTTGGAAGATTAATATGATGGAAAATAGACCCGGGGGCCATAGGTTTCACTAGTGGCTTCTCTCGAGAGCATAAGTATTACGGTGGGTAAACGAATCACTTTCGAGCAATTGATAGAATTGAGCATAGTTATGAGAATATCTAGGTATGATCATGTATATAGGCATCACGTCCGCGACAAGTAGATCGAAATGATTCTGCATCTACTTACTCCACACATCGACCGCTATCCAGCATGCATCTAGAGTATTAAGTTCATAAGAACAGAGTAATGCTTTAAGTAAGATGACATGATGTAGAGGGATAAACTCATGCAATATGATATAAATCCCATCTTTTTATCCTCAATGGCAACAATACAATACGTGCCTTGCTGCCCTAACATCCTTTGGGAAAGGACACCGCAAGATTGATCCCTAAGCTAAGCACTTCTCCCGTTGCAAGAAAGATCAATATAGTAGGCCAAACTAAACTGATAATTCGAAGAGACTTGCAAAGATAAGCAATCATACATAAAAGAATTCAGAGGAGATTCAAATATTGTTCATAGATAAACTTGATCATAAACCCACAATTCATCGGATCTCGACAAACACACCGCAAAAGAAGATTACATCGAATAGATCTCCAAGAAGATCGAGGAGAACATGGTATTGAGATCCAAAGAGAGAAGAAGCCATCTAGCTAATAACTATGGACCCGAAGGTCTGAGGTAAACTACTCACACATCATCGGAGAGGCTATGATGTTGATGTAGAAGCCCTCCGTGATCAATGCCCCCTCCGGCGGAGCGCCGGAAAAGGCCCCAAGATGGGATCTCACGGGTACAGAAGGTTGTGGCGGTGGAAATAAGGTTTTGGCTTTGTATATGATGTTTCCAGGGTATATGGGTATATAGGCGAAATAAGTCAGCCAGGGGAGCCACAAGGGCCCCACGAGGGTGGAGGGCGCGCCCAGGGGGGTAGGCGCGCGCCCCTGCCTCGTGCCCTCCTCATTGCTTTCTTGATGTGGACTCCAAGTCCTCTGGATCACGTTCGTTCCAAAAATCACGTTCCCGAAGGTTTCATTCCGTTTGGACTCCGTTTGATATTCCTTTTCTGCGGAACACTGAAATAGGCAAAAAAAACAATAATCTGGGCTGGGCCTCCGGTTAATAGGTTAGTCCCAAAAATAATATAAAAGTGTATAATAAAGCCCATTAAACATCTAAAACAGAATATAATATAGCATGGAACAATAAAAAATTATTGATACGTTGGAGACGTATCACCTGGGAATGATGCAGCCCGAAGGGCGCTCCCAGCTTAAACAAACTTGGAAAATGTCACCTGGTTCTGTCGATGAAGGGGTGTTGGTGCAGCTGAAGGTACGTAGCGAAGGGGTCGGTCCTCACGAGCCACCGAGGTCCTGAGCCTCGGGAGGCTCTATGGGCCCGGGCGGTTCCTTGAGGACCGTCTCCATCTCCGCCAGGACAGCGTGGTGCCTGGCCTCCTGAGCCGCCAGGGTGCTCCGCAGGTTGCGCTGATAGGCGGACGCCACGCTCGGTAGGCCAAAATGCATGCGAACATAGCTGTGCGGTGGACCCTCGCAGCGTCCCACGCGCGAAGGCCAGAAGGGCTCCTAAGATGCGGCCCTGTTGAGCCCTGGGACGTCGATGAAAACGCGCAGCCCAGCATCCTCGCCTAGATGTGGAGCTGCGCATGGTGAGCGGCGGCTGCCGCGCATGGCCCTTGCGTCTTGCAGTTCCTGAGTGGTCTTGGTGATGAACTCCTGAGCGGTGGGTGATGTGGACACAAACCTAGGGTAGGGTAATAGGCCTGACCTATACGTCCTACCTAAGGTCCTTGTCCTAAGAATGAAGAAGTTCAAGAATCAGAAGAAGGGATCCAGCAAAGGTGTCGAGTGAATTCCACTCAGCCTACCATCCACTCGACGATCCCACTTTATCCAGGTCACTCGACCATCAAACCACTCGACAATAAGAAGACCTAAAGCCGCTCTGCACAGCAATGGACGGGCATTTACTCATATATTTAATGATCATTTGTAGCACTTCAATACGGGCGTTACCTATAATGCCGTCCCTTTATGTACATTGAATCCTATGTAATGGAGGGGAGCTGGGGTCCTGGCGCACTCTATATAAGCCGCCCCCTCTTCTGGGACAGGGGTCGCACGCCCTGTAATTCACATGCTTATAATCCAGTCGACCGCCTCCGGGCTCCAAGACGTAGGGCTATTACTTCCTACGAGAAGGGCCTGAACTCGTAAAGCTTGCGTGTACAACTCCTCCATAGCTAAGATCTTGCCTCTACATTCCTACCCCCCCTATTCTACTGTCAGACTCAGAACCACCACAGTTGGCGCCCACCTTGGGGCCGGTGTCTTAGCGACTTGTTGGAGAAGTTGCAATCTTTCCGATCCCCTTCATCATGGTTTCAGGCGGAGGTTTGGCTGAGGGCCGCGAGATCCGTCTCGGCGCGCTCGTGTTCATCGCCGACGACTCCGCTTGGCTTCAGGAGGCTCCACTCGACGTCGATGCACTCCCCGTCCGCGGGGCAACGCACTTTCGCGCGTGCGTCCGCGGCGTCCTCCTGAGGCAGCCGTCGACCCAGTATCGGTCGGCACCTGTGGCGTCCTCCCACCCCGTCGCCCGCCGGCGCAAGCGCTCCGGTCGGTCAAGGCTTCAGCGGTGGGTGAGGCACGCGGTGGCTCACCAGACGGCCACCCCCCAAGTCGCGGCGATCGAGCCCGACGAATCTCTCTACGGCATGTTCGACTGGCTCCGCAGAGACTGCATCCGAGTGCGACAGCAGTGATCCAGCGGCGGAGGTCCTGATGGTCGATGGACCTCGCAGTCCTCCCGGCTTCCCTCGCGCCGACGGTGGCGACGGCAGAGGCGATCCGTCGCATGCCCATGAGGAGTACCTCCCCGAGCCCCTCTCTTCGGAGCAGAGGGAAGAACTTCACCGTCGGAACATGGATGCTCTTCACACTCCTATCGTTGGAGAAACCCCCGAGGCCCGGGCCTTGGAGGATGCGCGCCAATCTGGCTGGCGCTTTTCGACTAGAAAAATCTCCAGCGAGTACTCGGCGTCTTGCGCGACAAAGGGTTCTAGAATCCAGTCGACGCCAGCTTTTTCCACCTCCGACTCAGGTATATTGAACTCCGATCCAAAATCTTACAGCTGCAGCTTGAATAGCAGAGTCAATTCAGCCCTCCCAGTCAGAAGCTGGCAGAGGCAGATCAGAGCTTTACTCCGGGCAGCGGGAGAGCAGAATACGGCCGTGTCACAGTCACGGAATAGGATCCATAGCAGGTTCGTTGTTGCAGATACGGTCTAGTCGGCTCACAGCCCAAGATCGCCCCCGAGGCGTGAGGGACATGGTGACCGGCGTGATCAGTACAGAAACCGTGAGCAGTATGATCACCGACTCGATCATGATGTTCGTCATCGAGTGCCCACACCTCCCCCAAGGAGTGGATCATACGTGCCTCGACAGCAGGATGACAGACGCCCTCATAGTGTTGGGCGAAGGATTCCAGTCGACCCCAGGGAGCCAGGCTTTGATGCGAGATCCATTCTCGTTCAGGGTTTGGTCGACAGGAACAGAGCTCACCGAGAAGGTCATGGCAGAGATGTACCCACCAGCAGCAGAGTGCACATCTCAGGTCCAGAGTGCTTCAGCAGAGCCATCAGGGCCGCGGTGATTCCTCCCAACTTCAGGTTGGCGACTGGAGTCAGTAAGTTCACTGGTGAGTCCAAGCCTGATACTTGGCTTGAGGATTACCGAGTGGCTGTTCAGATTGGCGGCGGCAATGATGAAGTGGCCATGAAACACCTGCCTCTGATGTTGGAGGGCTCGGCTAGAGCATGGCTGAATCAATTAGCACCCAGCAGCATTTACACTTGGGAAGATATTGCCCGAGTGTTTGTCAGAATGTTTGAAGGGACATGCAAGCGACGGCGGGGTTGACAGAGCTGCAATCTTGTGTGCAGAAGACAAATGAAACTTTGAGGGATTATATCCAGAGATGGATCACGCTGGATCACACAGTGGAGAACGTGTCTGATCACCAAGCAGTTTGTGCCTTCAAGGAAGGCGTCAAATATCGAGAGTTGAACTTGAAGTTCGGTCGGACCGGAGACATGTCTCTGAGTCGAATGATGGAGATTGCCACCAAGTATGCTAATGGTGAAGAAGAGGACCGGCTCCGAGTGGCAAGCACAAATCAGTCGCCCATGAAACCGGAGGAGTAAACTCCAGTCGGAAGCAGAAGCGCAAAGCCGAGCTAGCTGCTCCTGGAGAAACCTTAGCCGTGACTCAAGGAAAATCCAAAGGAAAGCCCAAAGGGCCATGGAACCCTAAGAAGATAAAAGATCAAGATGGAAATGATGTGCTAGATTTGCCATGCCACATCCACACAAAGAAAGATGAAGAGGGTAAAATCATTTATCTGAAGCATACCACTCGGCAGTGTCGGCTCCTAATCCAGCAATTCCGAGAGAAACAACCGAAAGACAAGGAAAAAGAGTCAAAAAAGGTTGAGGACAAGGAGGAGAGTGATGATGGTTACCCTCACGTCAATTCCACTCTGATGATTTTTACTGATGTTGAGAGCAAGAGTCGACTGAAAGTGATCAACAGAGAAGTGAATATGGTCGCTCCGGTGACACCCAGTTATTTGAAATGGTCTCAGACTACCATCACATTCGACCAGTCCGATCACCCGACGCACATAGCCACCCCTGTGAGGCAAGCTTTGGTGGTCGATCCAGTTGTCGAAGGCACTCGACTGACTAAAGTTCTGATGGATGGTGGCAGTGGCCTGAACATTCTGTATGCAAAAACGTTGAAAGGGATGGGCATTCCGATGTCCAGACTCAGTGAAAGCAGTATGATTTTCCATGGAGTCATTCCAAGCAAGAAGGCTAAATCACTCGGCCATATTGCTCTTGATGTGGTTTTCGGTGATTCCAAGAATTACTGCAAAGAAAAGTTGACATTTGAAGTTGTGGATTTCCAGAGTGCTTATCACGCCATTCTGGGCAGGCCGGCTTATGCATGTTTTATGGCTCGACAATGCTATGTTATATGGGCGTTACCTGTAACGCCGTCCCTTTATGTACATTGAATCCTATGTAACGGAGGGGAGCTGGGGTCCTGGCGCACTCTATATAAGCCGCCCCCCTCTTCTAGGACAGGGGTCGCACGCCCTGTAATTCACACGCTTATAATCCAGTCGACCGCCTCCGGGCTCCGAGACGTAGGGCTATTACTTCCTCCGAGAAGGGCCTGAACTCATAAAACTTGCGCGTACAACTCCTCCATAGCTAAGATCTTGCCTCTACATTCCTATCCCCCTATTCTACTGTCAGACTCAGAACCACGACAGTGGGCGCTCCTTGCCCTGTGTTCTCCCGAGGGAAACGTGCCGCGAAGCACGCCTCCCAAGTGGTGCCCTAGCGCCTCCCTCGTGACGTTGGCAAGGTTTGAGGCTCTCCAGAAGAGAGCCCCCGAGCTCTGCCTGAGGAGGGTGCTGGGCGCGCTTTACTATGCGATGGAGGGAGGCGTCCCAGGCGCGGGCACTGATCCTGACGAGGTTCCAGTTGCGACGCCACCTTCCTAAGGTCCTGCACGGAGCAGCTGCTTCTTCTTCTTGGGGGTGGCCTCAGGAGGGCACTTGCCCTTGCTGTCTGGGTCATCGATTGCTGCAGCTTGGAAGGCACACTCAAGGGAGCACACTGCATCTCTTTCTTCCCATGGGACCGTGATGATTCCGCCGCTTCCCGGTATCTTGAGGACATTGTAGCCGTGATGGGTCACCGCTATGAACTTGGCAAGGGCCGGATACCCGAGGACGGCATTGTACGGCAGGCGGATGTGCGCGACGTCAAAGTCGATGAGCTCAGTGCGGTAGTTCTTGCGTTCGCCGAAGGTGACAGGGAGATGGAACTGCCCTATCGGTGTGGTGGAACCGTCGGTCACTCCTGAGAAAGGCTTGGTGGGCTGAAGCTGATCATACGACACTTGGAGGTTGTCGAACGTGTCGACAGACAGGACGTTGAGCCCTGCGCCGCCGTCGATGAGGGTCTTGGTGGCACGTTGCTGATGACTGGGGAGCAGAGCATCGGGAGGGCGCCTGCGCTGGCCGCACACTTGAGCTGGTCCGCCGAGCTGAATGTGATGGCGCACTTGGACCATCTGAGCGGGCGCGTAGCCTCAAGCTTGGGGAGGACTGCATTCACTTCACGAGCAAACTGCTTGAAGATACGCTGCGAGGCTGGGGCTTGTGCTCCGCCCAAGATGCAAGCGATAGCACGTGGCTCCTGGAAGCCCCCAGCCCCTTCGTCTTGATGGTGGTCGTCATTCCTTCTTGGTGGTGGCGGCAGCGGAGGAAGGCCAGCGTTGCCCTGGGGGCGATCCTCACGAGGCTGATCCCTCCAGGCGCCCTCGCGAGGCTGATCCTACAAGTGGTCCTCGCGAGGCCGGTCGCGCCACTCCTGACGAGGGCTACGGTCGTCCGAGCGTCCGCCACCATGTCCTCTTCCTCGGCCGTAGCTCCGACCACTACGCTCGGGGCGTTGGCAGAAGCGACCTTCGCGAATGGCTCTAAGCTCTTGACAGTCGCTGGTGTTGTGGCTGCGCAGGTTGTGGAAGGCGCAGAATGGCCGACTGCTCTTGGATGACTCGAGCAGGTCTCTGCCGCACTTGGTGTCCGGCTCCGCTGCGAGCACGACCGCTCCTTTGCGCTTCACGTCCTTGGCCTTGGCTTTCTTCTCCTCCGGGTCAGCAGCTGGGAGCTCGAGGAGGGAGAGGCGCCCCTCCTCAGCTCTTGCGCACTTGGTCGCCAGGTTGAACAGCTCCAGAGACGTGCATAGCTCCTCGTGGATGGCGAGGTCCTCCTTCATCTTGATGCCACGGGCGCCATTAGAGAACGTGGAGATGATGGCCTCGTCCGTCACCTTGGGGATCTTGAGGCGGACGTTGTTGAAGCGCTGGATGTACTTCTAGAGGGTTTCTCTTGGTTGTTGCTTGACGCGACGAAGGTCGCCTGCGGCCGGTGGGTGGTCGCGAGTGCCCTGGAAGTTGGCGACGAAGCGGTCGCGCATCTTGTTCCAGGAGGAGATCGAGCCCGGTGGCAGGTTCAGGAGCCAGGAGCGGGCACCATCCTTGAGAGCCATGGGAAACCCGTTCGCCATGACTTTCTTGTCGCCGTTGGCCACTTCGATGCTCACCTCATAGAATTGCAGGAATTCCGCGGGGTCGGGGGTGCCGTCGTAGCGAGGAGGCAGATCCGGCTTGAACTTGCCCGGCCATGCGACACTATGCAGCTCGGGGGTGAAGGCGCGGCAGCCTGCCGTCGGCACCGGGGCTCGGTGCTGGTGGAGAACTTGCTCTTGATGGGGTCCGCGCGCCGCCACTACGGGTGGCGCGCGGTCTTGGCGAGGCGGCGCGAGGAGCGCGTGAGTGGCTTCTCGCGGTCGTGGGACTTCTTTGCAGCTTCTCTCTTCTTGCGCGGGCAGCAGATGTGGTGGGTCGCGCCAGGGGGCCGCGCGTTTTGGCGCCAAGACTCCATCTTGGGGCAGAGGCGGTGGAGGCGTTCCATGAGCCACGCCGCCCGTAGCTAGTGGAGGATGAGGCACTGAAAGGGATGGCGCAGGGGAGCCCCCTGTGCGCTAACAAGCTCGGCGATGCAGTCGAGCCAGTCCTCGTAGAGGGCATCGACGGGGCGGTAGCGGAGGAGCTCACGCGCCAGGCCCAGCGCAGTCTGCGGGTCCATGGGAGCGCGACAAGCGTGGGACGACGAACCGGCCGGGGTCAGCGATGGAGTGGCGGTGTGACCGTCCCGCCGCACCGAGGGTTGCAGCGAAGATGCTTGCTGCTCGTTCCCCGCCGGGCCAGTGGCAACATTGGCGGCGTGCGGCGAGAACGGCCGGGTGGCTCGCCGACGGAGCTGTCACGAGCGATGCGGGTGGCGAGCAGCCGGCGCTGCACGAGCAGCACGGGCGAAAGGCCCGCCATGGAGACGACGAAGCAATGGAGCGCAGATCAAAGGAAGGGAGGCTATGGCTCACCCTTACCTGGCGCGCCAAATGTCGGATCTCGGGTTCCGGCAAAACCCTTAAGGTTCGAACTCTGGGGTGCGCGCGGAGATTTCCCCCTACCAATCTATGGCCTGGCTTCGCTATGATCTCGCGGACGAACTCGACGAACTCGCAACACAAGGGACACAGAGTTTATACTGGTTCGGGCCACTCTTGTGGTGTAATACCCTACTCTAGTGTGGTGGTGGTGGTGGATTGCCTCTTGGGCTGATGATGAACAATACAAGGGGAAGAACAGCCTCCTGAGGTTGAGGTGTTCTTGTGCTTGTGTGTGGCTAAGGATCGGATGAGATGCCTCCGAATGAGTTGTCTCCTACGGTGGTGGCTAGTCCTATTTATAGAGACCCTGGTCCTCTCCCCAAATATTGAGCGGGAAGGGAGTCAACAACGGCCGATTTGAAAGGGGATAGCTAGTACAACTTATCCAGACAAAAGCGGTCTTCGCCTGCAAAAGGCTCTGGTGGTGACGGTTCCTTGGGCTCCATGGTGACCTCCGTCTTGCCGTCCTCCTGGTCTTGGTCTCGTTGCACTGATATGGAAACCTTTGCTTGATGCCTTGGTACTCCGCGCCTGCGCTTGCCTCCTTAGCACCAAAGAGGAAACAAGGACCTTTGTCTTGTGGCCTGGGCGCCACTTTAGTCTCGATCGTCATGGCTCACGTCACGAGAACCTCGCAAGGTTTGCCTCGCCTTGATCTCTCCACTCCTCGCGAGCCAACCTGGTGAGGCCGCTCCTGAGGAGGTCTTGTGCTGTCCGCCTCGCGAGGCTTGGCCCCTCGCGAGGGTCTTGGATGCCTTGTTGATGAAGATGGGCCGTACGGGCCTACCGCAGAAACCACGCCATGGGCATGAGCGAGCAAGTCTGGGGACCCCCGTTCCCAGAACGCCGACAACTATAAATTCTCTTGATGTCAGTTGTGATAATAATATGCAAAACCCTAAGCTTGGGGATGCTAGTTTTGTTATGCCTACTATTTGTTGCAATGATCATGATTGGGGTGATTCTTCTTATGATCTTGAAAATTTATTTAAGCCCCATGATGAATATGAGATTGATAATAGTGTTATTATTGAAATTGGGTTTGGAAGAGTGTCAACTTTAGATCCCACATATTTGGAGAATGTTCAATCTTATGAATTTTTTTATTAAAGTGGGTTTGGAGAGGTCAAAACTTTAGTTAATGTTAATCCCACTATTTTGGAAGAGTGTCAACTTCGCATGCATGTGGATCGTGTTGAAAATATTTTATGTGATAGCTATTTTGTTGAATTTGCTTATGATTCCACATGTAATTATTATGAGAGAGGAAAATATGGTTGTGGAAATTTTCATGTTACTAAATTACCTCTCGTTATGTTGAGATTGCTATTGTTTCTTTCCGCTTCCTTTCATATGCTAGTTTTTGCTTGCTATGATAATTTGTTTGCCTATAATATTCCTATGCATAGGAAGTATGTTAGAATTAGATGTTTTCTTCACATACTAGATGATCCTCTCTTTGTGTTCTAATTATTATCCTTCATGTGAGCATCATTGAAATCTCAATGCCTAGCAAGGGGCGTTAAACAATAGCGCTTGTTGGGAGGCAACCGTATTTTATTTTTGTTTTTTTGCTTTGTTCCTGTTTAGTAATAAATAGTTCATCTAGCCTCTGGTTAGATGTGGTTTTATGTTTTAATTAGTGTTTGTGCCAAGTAGAACCTTTGGGAAGACTTGGGTGAAGTCTTTGCGATCTTGCTGTAAAAAACAGAAACTTTCGTGCTCACGAGATTAGCTGCCATTTTTTACTGGAGAGTAATTTTAGGTTGGTTCTTTTTGAAGATGATTAATAGACAAATTCCTCACGTCCACCAATTTATTTCAGAATTTGTGGAGTTACAGAAGTATTTGAAAGTTACAGATTACTACAGACTGTTCTGTTTTTGACAGATTCTGTTTTTCGTGTGTTTTTTGCTTATTTTGATGAATCTATGAGTAGTATCGGGGGGTATGAATCATAGAAAAGTTGAAATACAGTAATTTTAACACCAATATAAATAAAGAATGAGTTCATTACAGTACCTTAAAGTGGGGGTTTGCTTTCTTATACTAACGGAGCTCATGAGATTTTCTGTTTGAGTTTTGTGTTGTGAAGTTTTCAAGTTTTGGGTAAAAGATTTGATGGATTTTGGAATAAGGAGTGGCAAGAGCCTAAGCTTGGGGATGCCCAAGGCACCCCAAGGTAAAATTCAAGGACAACCAAAAGCCTAAGCTTGGGGATGCCCCGAAAGGCATCCCCTCTTTCGTCCTTGTCTATCGGTAACTTTACTTGAGGCTATATTTTTATTCACCACATGATATGTGTTTTGCTTGGAGCATCTTGTATGATTTGAGTATTTGCCTTTTAATTTACCACAATCATATTTGCTGAATACACCTTTTGGAGAGACACGCATGAATCGGAATTTATTAGAATACTCTATGTGCTTCACTTATATCTTTTGAGCTAGATAAATTTTTCTTTAGTGCTTCACTTATATATTTTTAAAGCACGGTGGTGGTTTTACTTTATAGAAATTATTGATCTCTCATGCTTCACTTATATTATTTTGAGAGTCTTTTATAACAGCATGGTAATTTGCTTTTGGCTATAAACTTAGTCCTAATATAATGGGCATCCAAGATCGGTATAATAAAAACTTTCATATAAAGTGCATTGAATACTATGAGAAGTTTGATACTTGATGATTGTTTTGAGATATGAAGATGGTGATATTAGAGTCATGCTAGTTGAGTAATTGTGAAATTGATAAATACTTGTGTTAAGGTTTGCAAGTCCCGTAGCATGCACGTATGGTAACCGTTGTGTAACAAATTTGAAGCATGAGGTGCTTTTTGATTTTCTTCCTTATGAGTGGCGGTCAGGGACGAGCGATGGTCTTTCCCTACCAATCTATCCCCCTAGGAGCATGCGCATAGTGCTTGGTTTTGATGACTTGTAGATTTTTGCAATAAGTATGTGAGTTCTTTATGACTAATGTTGAGTCCATGGATTATACACACTCTCACCCTTCCACCATTGCTAGCCTCTCTTGTACCGCGCAAATTTCGCCGGTACCATACACCCATCTTTTACCTTCCTCAAAATAGCCACCATACCTACCTATTATGGCATTTCCATAGCCATTCCGAGATATATTGCCATGCAATTTTCCACCGTTCCGTTTATTATGACACGTTTCATCATTCTCATATTGCTATGCATGATCATGTAGTTGACATTGTATTTGTGGCAAAGCCACCATTCATAATTCTTTCATACATGTCACTCTTGATTCATTGCACATCCCGGTACACCGCCAGAGGCATTCACATAGAGTCATATTTTGTTCTAGCATCGAGTTGTAATTCTTGAGTTGTAAGTAAATAAAAGTGTGATGATCTTCGTTATTAGAGCACTGTCCCATGTGAGGAAATAAAAAAAGGGGGGAAATAAAAAAAGAGGCCAAAGAAGCCAAATAAAAAAAAGAGAAAAGAAAAAAAGAAAAAAGAGAGAAAAAGAGAGAAGGGACAATGCTACTATCATTTTACCACACTGGTGCTTCAAAGTAGCACCATGATCTTCATGATAAAGAGTCTCTTATTTTGTCACTTTCATATACTAATGGGAAATTTTCGTTATAGAACTTGGCTTGTATATTCCAACAATGGGCTTCCTCAAATTCCCTAGGTCTTCGTGAGCAAGCAAGTTGGATGCACACCCACTTAGTTTCTTTTGTTGAGGTTTCATATATTTATAGCTCTAGTGCATCCGTTGCATGGCAATCCCTACTCACTCACATCGGTATCTATTGATGGGCATCTCCATAGCCCGTTGATATGCCTAGTTGATGTGAGACTATCTCCCTCTTTTTGTTCTCTCCACAACCACCATTCTATTCAACCTATAGTGCTATGTCCATGGCTCACGCTCATATATTGCGTGAAAGTTGAAAAAGTTTGAGAATACTAAAGTATGAAACAATTGCTTGGCTTGTCATCGGGGATGTGCATGATTTGAGCATTTTGTGTGACGGAGATGGAGCATAACCAAGCTATATGATTTTGTAGGGATGAGCTTTCTTTGGCCATGCTATTTTGAGAGGACATAGTTGCTTTGTTAGTATGCTTGAAGTATTATTATTTTTATGTCAATATTAAAATTTTATCTTGAATATTACGGATCTGAACATTCATGCCACAATAAAGAGAATTACATTGAAAATTATGTTAGGTAGCATTCCACATCAAAAATTCTCTTTTTATAATTTACCTACTCGAGGACGAGCAGGAATTAAGCTTGGGGATGCTTGATACGTATCCAATGTATCTATAATTTTTTGTTGTTCCATGCCATTATATTAGGGGTTAATTATCCTTTTGCCCTTAGTGGTGTCCATCTGCTCAGTTTTGCCCTCAGACGCAAATTGTGCTCAGTTTTGCCCCTAGTCCGTGCACACCGACTGATTACGTGAACTTTGGCGTCTCCGTCAGTCAACGTTTGACTTCGGCCTTACAGGTGGGACCAGGCGGCAGAGGCGGCCAATTTTATTCAGACCATTGCACGCGTGGCTTGCGGGACCCAGCAGAGAGCCATTGAGCATAGAGCCGTTGCGGGTGTGCTATATTAGCGGGCGACAGCGGCGGTGACCACGGTGACAGAGAGCACGGCGCTGACCACGGCGAGAGAGCGAGAGCATGACGGCGGTGGGAAGCTAGTTGTGGAGGGCGCGGCAGTGGGAAGCTAGCTGTGGAGGGCGCGGCGGCGTTGAGATCCCGTTCGGCCCCGAGCTCCATGTCTTCCGCAAGCTCCCACGCCATCTCGCGGATGCAGAGCCGGGCGCGTGTGGAGATGCCTGTCTTCGTCTGTCCGCGGTGTCGGGCGAGCGTTGATCGGAGGGTTTCTCACACACCGAGGAACCACAATCGTCCGTTCTACGTGTGCAGCGAGAATGGGGTAAGAATCGGGGCAATTGCACCATTTTCGTGGTCGGGATCTTTGAGCAATCGGTTGATCTGTTCCGTGTTCATGCAGGTGACATGCTTCTTTCTTTGGGTCGATGCTCTGGCCAAGACTCTGATAAATGAACTGCAAGAAGAGCATGGCGAATGGTTGCGCATGCTGCCCCAAACCGCAGGCCGCGGCAGGAGCTCCGGAAGAAGAGATGGAGGGCGAAGCACGCACTGACAGAGAGCTAGATGTTGAGCTTAGGATGTTGAAGAAGAAGGTTAGGAAGCTTGAAGATCAAGCACTACCAATAACCATTTGCAAATACTTTTGGGCATTTGTAGGTATGGTTATCGTGACCGGTTGTAATGTTGAAAATGTATGGAAAGGCATGAATTATGGAGGAATTTGTAATCTTGAAATTGTAAGAGAAATTCACCTAGTTTAAATGTTGGTCAAAGTTGTTTAAATGTTGAAAAAAAGAGAAGAAGTGACCAACATTTAAATATGTTGAAAAAAAGGAGAAGAAATGAAGAATTCAGAAACTTTTGATCAATGAAATGCAGCTAATGAATTATTCCAGAGCCAAACAATTAAGGTTAGAATTTTTTTGGAGCTGTTAAATATTTAATAGCCATTTAAGTAATCCAATTCAATTACACCGTGATTTAAATCAAAGACCAAAATGTCATGGAAAATGTGCCTCAGCTCTGGTAGATGTTTACACACCTAGTGCCAAAATAAATGAACATTTTTGAAGGGCATTACATTGAGTAGAAACTAATTTGTCTAAAAAATGAAGGGTGGAAAATGCACAAAAAATTGGTGCGGCTGGGGACTCGAACCCAAGACCGCGTGGGTTTGTGGTGTTTAGGGTTGCGCTGGTAACCGCTAGGACAGATGGCAAGAGTTTGACATGGGTAGGGAAGCAATGTATACATAGTGAGACTGTGAAATTTGTCAAAAAAATGAAGGGTAGAAAAATGCACAAAAAATTGGTGCGGCTGGGGACTCGAACCCAAGACCGCGTGGGTTTGTGGTGTTTAGGGCTGCGCTGGTAACCGCTAGGACAGATGGCAAGAGTTTGACATGGGTAGGGAATAAATGTATACATAGTGAGACTGTGAAATTTGTCAAAAAAATGTGAGACCGTGAATGTTTGCACACGTGTGAGAGTGGTTTTCCTTTGTTTTGCACTAAAATTTTGGAGGGTTGGAAGGTTGAAAACATATGTTTGCACTGCCACGTGGTTTTGGTTAGAGTGGCACTTGGTTTAGTGTTAGAGTGGCACTTGGTTTAGGATTTAAACGGAATAAATTTGCATGTTAGTTCATGACCTGTTTTTTTTAATAAAACGGAGGGCTTCTCACCCCCTCTTTTGAATGACAACCACAAGTTCTCGAGCTTCATGACTTGGTTTAGGGAAGAAATTATATGCTTGGGCACGGACATTTTTTAACACACATAATAAACCCTAATAAATAACTTAGATAAGATGCAACAACGGTACCATTACAATAATAAGTTCACGGACAGTTCACGGTCACATGACGAAACATGACACGACATGACACGATATAGAAAAGCAACAAATAAAAAACGAAACAGTCTTCATCTTGATCTCCTCCTTCCACTTTGGCCGCGCGCGCCCCTTCAACACCGTCTTCATCTTCACACCTCCTCGTCGTCGTAGGGAAGGGAGTGCATCCCGACTGGAGTGGGGAAGATGTTCTCGTAGTTGGTGTAGATGTTGTAGACGGTGAAGAAGATGGCCTCGCAGCTGCACCAAAATACTTGGCCGAGGAGCTCGCGCGCGTCAAACAGGTTGGTGAAGGTGACCGTGAGCAGTAGGAGGATGCCGCCGCGGTCACGAACCTCGTTGAGGGTGAACATCCTCGGCGAGCCCCGTGGGAGGTGGGCATAGCCGGCTCTGAGGAAGGCGCAGGTGAGTTCGACGGAACCCCTCCACCTTGAAAAAGCCCACACGCGGAGCTCCCTCTCCATGAGCACGCCCGGTGGGTAGCGCCACTCCGGCACGACAGGCGGACGGCTGAAGGTCGGCCCGTTGAACTGCATGGTCTCGCTTGGGGAGGGCTCGATCGATTGGGTGTTTGAAGTAGGAGAGAATGGATCGGATCTGGCTTATGGGTGGGAGAGGAAAATAGGCACCCCATTTATAGGCCTGTGGGTGGGAGAGGAAGAGAGAAAGGATGAGAACAGTGCGTGTGTGAATCTGAACGCGTGTGTGTATCCGTTACGCTTTGCACTCTTAATTTTTTGCAGAAAAACGATGCATGCATGGGGCGCGTGCGTGCATTTGAATCACTGCATAGCTCTTTGACCGGACGGTGCATCTGACTCGTTGAACCACCTAGCTGGCTCGCTAGCCTAAGCGCGCCCAAAGACGCCTCGCTCGCCTCGCTCGCATGCATGCACGTCGCAGCCTCCCGCGCATGCAAACCCACGTCACAGCCTATGCACGTCGCCGCC
This sequence comes from Aegilops bicornis, assembly GCA_021605145.1. NCBI lineage: Eukaryota > Viridiplantae > Streptophyta > Magnoliopsida > Poales > Poaceae > Aegilops > Aegilops bicornis. The sequence continues at coordinate 293,136,536 of CM038669.1, forward strand.
TCCCATGCATGCATTCAAGGCCTGGAAAGGCTGAGACGGGCTATTTACTGCGGTCTCAGGCCCAGACAAGGAGACGGCCCAATGGTCCATCCAGCACGCCCGATATTTGTTTAAAAAAAAATCTCCCAGCCAATCAGATTGCATCTCGCGGATCGCCCCCCCTCCCCACAGATTCCTTCTAGAAGGGTTAGATCGACGACCCTTGTTCAGCGTTAGGGTTAGATGAACTGTCCTGGTTCAGCGCTAGGGTTAGCGGGGTTTGGGAGGGGTTTGGAGTAGTCAAAGCTATGTTTGACCAGATTTCAAATGAGCATAATAAATTAAATTAAATCAGAAAAATAAAAAACCTGCTCACATAGTCTTCTTATGTCATATACTAACGATTTAAGTTGATAAACAAGGTTTACATACATTTAAACGATAATTTCATGTGTATTGTATGATATCTCGAGTATCTCAAACTCTTTTGTATGAAGTGAAGAGAAGTGTTTTGGGGAAATAAACATGAAAATTTCAAAAAACTCACCACAGCTTTATTTTAGAGTGACTAAGAAGGATCCGGGCTTAGTTTTTCATTTTGATGTTTTACACTTATTTAAATCTTGGTCAAAGTTAAGTTTGTCTAGAATTCAAATGAGCATAATAAATTAAATAAAAATTAGAAAAATAAAAAACGAGCGCACATAGTCTTCTTATGTCATATACTAACGATTTAAGTTGGTAAACAAGGTTTACATACATTTAAACGATAAGTTCATGTGTATTGTATGATATCTCGAGTATCTCAAACTCTTTTGTATGAAGTGAAGAGAAGTGTTTTGGGGAAATAAACATGAAAATTTCAAAAAACTCACCACGGCTTCATTTTAGAGTGACTAACAAGGATCCAGGCTTAGTTTTTCATTTTGATGTTTTACACTTATTTAAATCTTGGTCAAAGTTAAGTTTGACCAGAATTCAAATGAGCAAAACAAAATTAAAAAAATCAAAAATGGAAAAACCAGCGCACATAGTTCGTATATATAGAATATATAGAATATATGTTTAGGAAAGTTATTTGGCTGATTTAGACAAGGTCGAAAATAACCTTGCTTAGAGATGACGCCGTTTACCATACCTTTGGACCCTCATTTTAGCACATTTTTCATGAAAATTTCAAAAACGTCACCACAGCTTCATTTTGGATTGACTAAGAAGGATCCAGGCTTAGTTCTTCATTTTGATGTTTTAGACTTGTTTAAATCTTGGTCAAAGTTAGGTTTGACCAGAATTCAAATGAGCAAAACAAAATTCAAAAAAATCAAAAAAAGGAAAAACCATGTGCTCATTCAAACATCATCCAACAGATTTAACCATCATGTCAAACATAGTTCTAACATCATCCAACAGAAATACAACATTATTCATAATGTTTCATAATTATTCACATATAGCGTTAAGGCTTACATGCATTCCTTGAGCTTCTTGCCATCACTTTGCTCCTCGTGCACCTTGTGCTCATGGCTTCTTCTCTTCTCCTCTTGGTTGTCGGTACCTTGTGCGTCTTCTTCAAACCTATCATAGAGCTGTGCAAAACATAAAGGGTAATGAGATCATGTCAAGTGACCCATAAATGTACAGTAGTATTTGATCCTTGCAAGATTTACATACCTAGCGTAACTCACAACAACAGAAGGTTGGTCACCATTTAGAGCCTCACTTGGATCATCATTTGGAGCCTCACTTGGATCACCAAGATCATCATTTGGAGCCTCACTTGGATCACCAAGATCATCATTTGGAGCCTCACTTGGATCACCATGATCATCATTTGGAGCCTCACTTGGATCACCATGATCATCATTTGGAGCCTCACTTGGATCACCATGATCACTATTTGGAGCCTCACTTGGATCACCATGATCACTATTTGGAGCCTCACTTGGATCATCGTCAAAATCATGCGGCTGTTGACCATCATCATTTTGAACCTCGTCAAAATCCTCATCTGATGCAACCGGCTGCTGTGCATCATTTTCATCGAAGCCTTCATCGAAACTCTCTCCGAACGCTTGATCTACTGTGTTATCACAATACTTACCGAAATGACCAGACCCACCACATCTTGTGCACCTACGCTTCCTCACTCCAAGTCCAGCTCCTTCGCTGCGAGGTCTGATTCGACTCTTTCTTGGTCTACCTGCTGCTCTTTTCAGAACTGGAGCACAAAGCTTGAATCTAGGGTCCACCATGTCCCATTGTTGTTTTCCCTCCATAGCAGGCAAGGCATAAGCATATGTGGCTTTGAACCTTGCAACAGAGTAGTAATCATGCACATCTTTGAATGTTCCCTCTTTGGACCAGGAGAGAAGTGATGAAAAACAAGGCATGAATGCATGGCAACCCAGGTTATCTCGCCATTGCCTACAACTGCAAGTTCTAGCTTCTAAATCCACTGGATATCTCCATTCCCTCTTCTCTTTATCCAAATATGATATCTCTGCTGTGGTACCCGAGCAAAGAGTCATGTTCATTTCCAAGCCTGTTGTTTTCTGCATTAGCTCATTCATCACGGCAGGGATGATAATGTGGACCATGAATATTGCCTCGGCTATTCCTGCACGACAATGAAATTTCTGCATGTATTCTATCCTTATCCTGTCCAGCAAATCCACCACATAATGACCCTTTAGTTTCCGGATCGTTGAGTTGAAAGACTCTGCTAGATTATTGTGCACATAGTCAACTTTGCTCAGTTCACTGAATTGACTTCTGGCCCATAACTTGGAGTGGTGTGTTTCCAAGTATTCTTTCACTTTGGGATTCATGTATAACTGCCTCAAGTGGTAGTTGTGCTTCTTCACACTGCAAGTCAAAGATCTTTGGCCATAAATTGTCGGTATACACCTTTCCTTTGAATTTCTTCATGAAATTTGCAGCAAGGTGACGCATGCATTCCTATGCTCTACTCAGGGAACACATTGTCCACGACCACTTCTAAACCTTTGCAGGCATCATCTGTATGAATGACCAACCCATTGGGATGTGCAATAGCCCGCAGATTATGCAAAAACCAAGTCCAACTCTCCTCAGACTACATCTCAAAGACACCGTGAGGCAGCTGAAATACAAAGCGTATGTGCATCAACTGCACAAGCAGCTACTAACTGTCCTTTAAACCTCCTGTGAGAAAAGTGGCATCAATAGCCAAATAAGGCCTGTAACCTGCCAAAAACCACGGCGACAAGCCTCCAAAGTGCATAAAACCCTCCTAAAGCATTCCTTGGTCTTTGTCACTCCCCTGAATGTGTACTCCATGGTGTGGTGATAAATATCTACAATACTACCTGGGCTTGTCCTCTCCACTTCACCTTTGAATGAATACAACAATTGAAAACTTTCCTGCCAGTTACCATACATAGAATCCATAGCCTGTTGTTTACCATTGAACAACCTCATGTATGGTAAATCTATCTTGAATTTATCTTTGATGTTCTTCTGCAATTCCATTGGACCCACTTGCTGGTTTTCTTTCACCCACTTCTTTACTTCTTCTGCCACCCATCTTGACTTGGCTCTACTGATTGTATCCTTCCTAAGGGTTGATTCCTGGCATGTGTGCTTAAAAGGGTTCACTTTGACCTGAACATTAGTGCTATTTCGCATTTTAGATGCGAGCAGCCTCCATGGACAACCCTCAGTCGGAAAGTGCACTCTGTAACGTACTTGATCGCTCTTGTCAACTTTGAAAGTACATTCTACCTTGATGCAGTATGTCACAAGTGCATTTCTACACTCATTCATGGATGCAAAAACTGTACCTTCTTCCAAATTAGGGTTCAAAGGGTCCCATTCAACAGCTGCAAGGTCTTCGTCCTCACCCACCGCATCATCATCCACACGGACTGCATTGTGAGCCTCATCTTGGTTATCAGCCCGTGGTGCCCGTCGTAAATTCCGAATAACATCAGAATATAGCTTCTCTTCATCAACCCCAGAATTGTAGTCATCATGCTCCACTTCAAGGGGGACCCTCTGCTGTTGCCCACACTTGTCGAGCCACCACGCCGTCAGGCACCAACTGAACTGTTCGGCTAGAGATGCCATTACGATGACTTGGTTCTCCCGAGATGTTGCACCCGTCATCCTAGGTCCAAATGCCTGCTCAAGCACATCAACTTGCAGCCTCACATGAAAATTATCTTTCTCTTTATGCCTAACAAACATGGTAGCTAGCTCTTCATCATTACTAACTGTCACCCATTTCTTTTCCCCATCATAGTATTTGTATACCACTTCATCAAGCAAACCCCAAGGATATTGGCTACAAATTACCTCCCCAAATTGTCTAAAACTCCAATTACTAGCCATTGGCAACCGATAATCAAAACCTCCTTGGTATTTCTTACGATCCTTTGCATCGAACGTGTACCGGTCCCTTCTAATGTGCATCAAGAAAGCAAACCGCAACTCCATCCTAACCGGCGAAAAACAGAGAGACAATCAGCACACTAATTGGGCAAACCTACTCGAATCGAGTGTTAAAATGCACAACTAAGCTCAATCTAAACAGGAGGCGAGACTTAACCCTCGGGAACCCAGTCGTGGACGCGGCGGATCTCCGGCCTGATGCCTGCCTGCCAGATACTCCGGGGTCACCGCTGCTCTCCATTTCGGCCTAGGGTTCTTCCTCCTAGTTCAAATAGCTCCAAAGAGCCCCCCACCTTTGGCGCCCGGCGCGCGCGGAAGGAGGCCACGCCGCGGTTCGAGCAGGTGGCGGGCGCCCCACCCGTGGCGTCGCAGGAAGGCGGCGAGCGTCGCAGGCAGCCGTGGAGCATAGGCGCAGAAAGGTAGCGGTGGAGTAGGCGTGCAGCTGGTGGCGGGGCAGGTCCTGGCCGCGGTGCAAGTGTCGGCGGTGGCGCAGGTCAGCCGGCCGGCGGGGAAGCGGATGGACAGAGTGAGCTATGAATGATTTGGGGACTTAGTTGCACGGGCCTACATGTCAGCTCCGGACCCACGTCCACGCGGTCCCACATGTAAGCTCCGGACCCACAACTTAACGCTGGCGGAAGGAATGGACTCAAATATGGCCGTTTGGCCTCGTCATAGTAGTTGTGCATGGACTAGGGGCAAAACTGAGCACAATTTGCATTTGAGGGCAAAACTGAGCACAGAGACACCACTGAGGGCAAAAGGATAATTAACCCTTATATTAGCTGTTTTGGATGTTTAATGGGCTTTACAATGCTCTTTTATATTATTTTTGGGACTAACCTATTAACCAGAGGCCCAGTGCCAGTTTGTGTTTTTTGCCTATTCTTGTGTTTTGCAGATAAGGAAATCAAACGGAGTCCAAACGGAATGAAACCTTTTCGATGATCTTTCTTGGACCAAAAGCAATTCAGAAGACTTGGAGTTGAAGTCTGGAACTCCACGAGGAGGCCACGAGGCTGGAGGGCGCGCCCAGGGGGGTAGGGGCGCCCCCACCTTCGTGGGCCCCATGGAGCTCCACCGACGTACTTCTTCAGCCTATATATACCCTTATACCCTAAAAACATCAGGGGGAGCCACGAAACCAATTTTCCACCGCCGCAACTCTCTGTACCCACGAGATCCCATCTTGGGGCCTTTTTCGGTGCTCCGCCGGAGGGGGCATCGATCACGGAGGGCTTCTACATCAACACCATAGCCTCTCCGATGAAGCATGAGTAGTTTACCACAAACCTTCGGGTCCATAGTTATTAGCTAGTTGGCTTCTTCTCTCTCTTTGATTCTCAATACAAAGTTCTCCTCGATGTTCTTGGAGATCTATTCGATGTAATACTCTTTTGCGGTGTGTTTGCCGAGATCCGATGAATTGTGGATTTATGAACAAGCTTATCTATGAATATTATTTGGTTCTTCTCTGAATTCTGATATGCATGATTTGATATCTTTGCAAGTCTCTTTGAATAATCGATTTAGTTTGGCCTACTAGATTGATCTTTCTTGCAATGGGAGATGTGCTTAGCTTTGGGTTCAATCTTGTGGTGTCCTTTCCCAGTGACAGCAGGGCAGCAAGGCACGTATTGTATTGTTGCCATCGAGGATAAAAAGATGGGGTTTATATCATATTGCTTGATTTTATCCCTCTACATCATGTCATCTTGCTTAATGCCTTACTCCGTTCTTATGAACTTAATACTCTAGATGCATGCTGGATAGTGGTCGATGTGTGGAGTAATAGTAGTAGATGCATAATTGTTTCGGTCTACTTGACACGGACGTGATGCCTATGTTCATGATCATTGCCTTGGATAACTTCATAATTATGCGCTTTTCTATCAATTGCTCGGCAGTCATTTTTTCACCCACCATAATATATGCTATCTTGAGAGAAGCCACTAGTGAAAGCTATGGCCCCTGGGTCTCTTTCTTACTCCCTCCATTCCTTGATGTAAGGTGTATAAATTTTTGAGAAAAAATCCGAAATATAAGGTGTATTGCATTGTACCACTCGTCTAGATAATGTTTTTTTGGGATTTGATTACATTTCTTTATATTAGGCAAGCTCCTCTATTTTCTCATGTCAATTAGTTAGGTGTAATCTCGTCCAAAATTTGTGAAATTTTCCCTCCATGTGCACTCTTTAATTTCCGTGCCAAAAACTATACACTCGATATTTAGGAATGGAGGGAGTATTATATTGCATCTCTTTTATTTACATCGCATCTCGTTTACTATTTTTCTATCTTTACTTTCCAATATATACAAAAAAATACCAAAAATATTTATCTTACTATCTTTATCAGATCTCACTTTTGTGGTTGGTCGTGAAGGGATTGACAACCCCTTTATCGCGTTGGTTGCAAGGTTCTTGATTGTTTGTGCAGGTACTAGGTGACTTGTGCGTAGTCTCCTACTGGATTGATACCTTGGTTCTTAAAAACTGAGGGAAATACTTACACTACTTTGCTGCATCACCCTTTCCTCTTCAAGGGAAAACCAACACATGCTCAAGAGGTAACAATCTCATTGGATATTCTGACTCTGACTATGCTGGTGATCGTGTGGACCGCAAGTCAACATCAGGCACATGCCATTTCCTCGGACGATCCTTGGTATGTTGGTCCTCGAAGAAACAGAATTGTGTATCACTCTCAACTACTGAAGCTGAGTACATTGCTGCTGGTTCGTGTTGTGCTCAATTGCTATGGATGAAGCAAACCCTCAAGGACTACGGCATCAACGTGAAGAATGTGCCTCTCTATTGTGACAATGAGAGCACCATCAAGATTGCTCATAACCCAGTTCAACACTCGAAGACAAAGCACATTCAGATTCATCATCATTTTCTTTGCGATCATGTGTTGAAGGGCGACATCTCTATCGAGCACGTGAAGACTGGAGAACAGCTAGCCAATATCTTCACAAAGCCCTTGTATGAGAAGAGATTTAGCAAGTTGCGGTGTGAGCTAAATATCTTAGAATCTTCGAATGTCCTTTTAAAAGGACACACATCCTAACACTTATGCAAAATTGATGACTTAGATATGCAACACATGAAGTAACGTTTTTCTTCAATCAATGAAGACTAACCCTCTAAGTGTGAAGAAATTAACGAAGAATTTGATTCTCAGAGCCCTACGGCAATTGTACGCGGCGTCTAAAATTATCATTCTTATACGGTGGGTCACGCCACCAACAAAAGTTGAAAATCTTCAATTTGAGTTTTTCTTCAATTTTAAAATTCCTCAATTGTTCAAATTCTTCAACTTTGCATTGTTTTCACTCTTTCCGTCGTTGTTCTTCATTGACTATATATATATTGAATGTGATCGGACCCTTCCCCCTCTATGATAAAGCATTCACTTATTGCTAATTCTTCAAGTTGCCTTTTCTGTTAAGTGAATGTGATCGGACCCTTCCCCCTCTATGATAAACTCAACTCAGGCTGTTCACAAATTCTTCATGTGCGTTTTATTTTGAAACCCATTCAAAATCTTCACTCTGTCCTTATCAGCTGAAGAATTTGCAAACGAAACATTAAAATATTCTAATCTGAATTTTTGGCTTTTGCCGCTCAAACCGTTCCACATCCCATGATAGGATTTATCTATTCATCCACGATCGTCACCGCTCCGTACATGGGTGACACATGTCGCTAGGATGAGAAGAGTCAGGGGCACGTTCGTCCATTTTCCTCGGATGAACGATTTTTCACCTCGGTTATAAATACCCCTCACCCTCCTCAGACTGCATTTACCCCGCTCGACCTCACTCCCCTCGCTCGAGCTCTCAAGACCTAGTGCCACCGCTACTTCCATCGTCGCTGGTGAGGAAGAGCTTCACTGCCTCGACCTCGTTGCCGTCGTACTTGCGCCGGTCACGGATATCTTCACTCCGCTGCCGCTGTAGATGTCTTCCACTGCCAAGCTAGGGTGTGGAAGATCTGGACTGATGAACTTCCAATCTACAACTCCCAGTTCATCGTGTTCTTCGTCAAAGGTATTTAAAAGTTACTTTTACTGCCCTTGTTGATTCTGATGATTTCCACAAAATCTTCAAAATGTGTTTATTCTTCAATTTCCACACTTTAAACACCTCACACAAGCATCTGTTCTTGATCTGTTTCTCTAAGCAATCTTTTTCTTCAAGATTCCTCAATTGTGTGGATTTTTCAATCTATACAACTCTGGAACCTAAGTCAAAGAACACTTAGTGAAATTCCTCAAGACACCTCTGGTCAAATTCCTCAAACTTGTTCATTTTGCAAAAACTCCTGAGAACGCATATGACCTCTCCAAATTCTTTGCACCTATACTCTGTTCACAGGTACACATGTCCGCTGCTGAATCACTAGGTTCTCATCAACTTAACTCATTTGCAGCGTTCCTCGAAGACAAATTGCATAGCTCTTCAGAGAACTCAATTGTTCAAAATCCTCAGTTGAAGAAAATGGCAGATGGTAAGAAACCTCAGAAGGGAGGCAAGAAGATGGAAGTGAACACTGCCTTTGAAATCCCTGATGACATCTATGCTGGGTACTGCACTCCAGATGAAGAAATTCATGGAAAGGAAACGAAGAATGAGGGCAAGGTGCGCATTCAAAGGATTGAGAGGAGATGGGCCACATAATGGAGGGAATATCGCTATGTTACTCCCAAGTACATGAAAAATTCGCATTGCACCCTCCTTGCCCAAGACCTCCACTGGCACCTGGCCAAGAAGCTGATCCCACTAGCCTCAAGCGCGATGAGGACTATCCTGATGAATGGGCCAAACGACAAGCAAAACTGGCCAAAATGGCTAAGGAAGCAGTGAAGAAATTCAACGAAGACTCTGCTGCTGCCGCTGCTGAGGCCTCTGCTAGCAAGCCCAAGAAGGCTATGCCTAAGAAGCCAGCTTGCAAACCACCAAGTTCCTGAGCGATGCCCTCACGACCGAGCTCTTCTGTGCCAACAAAGCAAATTCCTCAAGCTGCCCCAGTTCCTCCAGCTGCAAAATCTTCAACTGCTCCTACAAAGTCCTCAACACCTGTGCATCTCGCCTCTTGTCAGAGGACCACATGCATCTCTATTGCTTCAGGAGCATGATAACCCACAAGTGTAGGGGATTGCAATAGCTTTCGAGGGTAGAGTATTCAACCCAAATTTATTGATTCGACACAAGGGGAGCCAAAGAATATTCTCAAGTATTAGCAGTTGAGTTGTCAATTCAACCACACCTCGATAACTTAATATTTGCAGCAAAGTATTTAGTAGCAAAGTAATATGATAGTAGTGGTAAAGATAACTAAGGAGTAACAAAAGCAAAAGTAATATTTTTGGTGTTTTGTAGTGATTGTAACAATAGCAACGGGAAAGTAAATAAGCGTAAACCAGTATACGGAAAGCTTGTAGGCATTGGATCGGTGATGGATAATTATGTCGGATGTGGTTCATCATGTAACAATCATAACATAGGGTGACACAGAACTAGCTCCAATTCATCAATGTAATGCAGGCATGTATTCAAATATAGTCATACGTGCTTATGGAAAAGAACTTGCATGACATCTTTTGTCCTACCCTCCGTGGCAGCGGGTCCTAACGGAAACTAAGGGATATTAAGGCCTCCTTTTAATAGAGAACCGAACAAAGCATTAGCACATAGTGAATACATGAACTCCTCAAACTATGGTCATCACCGAGAGTGGTCCCGATTATTGTCACTTCGGGGTTGTCGGATCATAACACATAGTAGGTGACTATAGACTTGCAAGATAGGATCAAGAACTCACATATATTCATGAAAACATAATAGGTTCAGATCTGAAATCATGGCACTCGGGCCCTAGTGACAAGCATTAAGCATAGCAAAGTCATAGCAACATCAATCTCAGAACATAGTAGATACTAGGGATCAAACCCTAACAAAACTAACTCGATTACATGATAGATCTCATCCAACCCATCACCGTCCAGCAAGCCTACGATGGAATTACTCACGCACGACGGTGAGCATCATGAAATTGGTGATGGAGGATGGTTGATGATGACGACGGTGACGAATCCCCCTCTCCGGAGCCCCGAACAGACTCCAGATCAGCCCTCCCGAGAGGTTTTAGGGCTTGGCGGCGGCTCCGTATCGTAAAACGCGATGATTTCTTCTCCTTGATTTTTTCTCTCCAAAAGCAAATATATAGAGTTGGAGTTGGCGTCGGAGGAGCTCCAGGGGGCCCACGAGGTAGGGCGCGCATACTGGGGCGCGCCCCACCCTCGTGGACAGGGTGTGGGCCCCCTGGTCTTCATCTTTGGCGAGGATTTTTTATTATTTTTAACTAGACGATCCGTGGAGTTTCAGGTCATTCCGAGAAGTTTTGTTTCTGCACATAAATAATACCATGGAAAGTCTGCTGAAAACAGCGTCAGTCCGGGGTTAGTTCCATTCAAATCATGCAAATTAGAGTCCAAAACAAGGGCAAAAGTGTTTGGAAAAGTAGATACGACAGAGACGTATCAACTCCCCCAAGCTTAAACCTTTGCTTGTCCTCAAGCAATTCAGTTGACAAACTGAAAGTGATAAAGAAAAACTTTTATAAACTCTGTTTGCTCTCGTTGTTGTAAATATGTAAAGCCAGCATTCAAGTTTTCAGCAAAGATCATGACTAACCACATTTGCAATAATTTTCAGGTCTCATGTTTACTCATATCAATAGCATAATCAACTAGCGAGCCATAATAATAAATCTCGGATGACAACACTTTCTCAAAACAATCATAATATGATATAACAAGATGGTATCTCGCTAGCCCTTTACGAGACCGCAAAACATAAATGCAGAGCACCTTTAAAGATCAAGGACTGACTAGACATTGTAATTCATGGTAAAAGAGATCCAATCATAGTCATACCCAATATAAATTAACAGTAATGAATGCAAATGACAGATGTGCTCTCCAGCTAGTGCTTTTTAATAAGAGGGTGATGACTCAACATAAAAGTAAATGGATAGGCCCTTCGCAGAGGAAGCAGGGATTTGTAGAGGTGCCAGAGCTCGGTTTTGAAATAGAGATAAATAATATTTTGAGCGGCATACTTTCATTGTCAACATAGAAACTAAGAGATGGCGATATCTTCCATGCTACACACATTATAGGCGGTTCCCAAACAGAATGGTAAAGTTTATACTCCCCCTCCACCAACAAGCATCAATCCATGACTTGCTCGAAACAACGAGTGTCTCCAACTAGCAATAGTCCCAGGGGAGTTTTGTTTGCAATTAATTTTGATTTAGTTTGCATAAAGCATGGACTTTGGGCATCCCGGTGACCAGCCATTTTCTCGTGAATGAGGAGCGGAGTCCACTCCTCTTGAGAATAACCCGCCTAACATGGAAGATAAGGGCAAACCTAGTCGATACATGAGCTATTCAAGCATACAAAACAGAATGTTTATTTGAAGGTTTAGAGTTTGGCACATACAAATTTACTTGGAACGGCAGGTAAATACCGCATATAGGAAGGTACAGTGGACTCATATGGAACAACTTTGGGGTTTAAGGGATTGGATGCACAAGCAGTATTCCCGCTTAGTAGAAGTGAAGGCTAGCAAAAGACTAGGAAGCGACCAACTAGAGAGCGACAACAGTCATGAACATGCATTAAAATTAATAAACATTGGATGCAAGCATGAGTAGGATATAATCCACCATGAACATAAATATCGTGAAGGCTATGTTGATTTGTTTCAACTACATGCGTGAACATGTGCCAAGTCAAGTCACTTAAATCATTAAAAGGAGGATACCACCCCATCATACCACATCACAACCATTTTAATAGCATGTTGGCACGCAAGGTAAATCATTATAACTCATAGCTAATCAAGCATGGCACAAGCAACTATGATCTCTAATTGTCATTGCAAACATGTTTATTAATAATAGGCTGAATCAGGAACGATGAACTCATCATATTTACAAAAACAAGAGAGATCGAGTTCATACCAGCTTTTCTCATCTCAGTTAATCCATCATATATCATCATAATTGCCTTTCACTTGCACGATCGAACGATGTGAATAATAATAAGAGTGCACATGCATTGGACTAAGCTGGAATCTACGAGCATTCAATAAACAGGAGAAGACAAGGAAATATGGGCTCTTGGTTAAATCAACAATAATGCATATAAGAGCCATTTCAACAATTTAATCATGGTCTTCTCCTATCGACCCCCAAAGAAAAGAAATAAAAACTATTTACACGGGAAAGCTCCCAACAAGCAAAAAGGAGTACATGAAATCTTTTTGGGTTTTCTTTTTAATTAATTACTACTACAGCAAGAAAAGTAAACTACTACTAATTTTTTTGGTTTTTCTTAAGGTTTATTAAACACACAAGAAGAAAGCAGGAAAAAGAAAATAAACTAGCATGGATATTACAGTGAAAAAGTATGAGCACCGACATCTAGCAATGAGTGTGTGTAAACATAAATGTAATGTCGATGGGAAATACGTACTCCCCCAAGCTTAGGCTTTTGGCCTAAGTTGGTTCATTGCCAGGGATGGCCTGGTGGATATCCGTAGTTGTAGTCGGGGTCGTACTGCGATGAAGAGGACTCTGACTGCCACTGGCTGGCAGCCATCTCCGGATCCCAAGAATAAACAGACTGGCGTGGAGGCTCATATTGTGGTTCCGGCTCCGGGGCTGGTGTAGGGTTCCGGTAGGCTTGAACGGCCGCCCACGGAACGAGATAAGGACCTTCAGACAAATAAACAAAGAAGGAGCAGGCAAAGTAATAGTCTCAGGATGATGTTTATTAAAGTACAATTTATATTTAAGCTCCCCTTCCCTGCCCTTAACAATAAAATCATGCGCTAGCATACTTTTATAATCTAAATAAGCACTAGGCAACATTTTTTCTTCTTTCTCATAAAGCCTAATGGGTATGTTAAAATGTGCAGCTAGGCGCGAAGCATAAATACCTCCAAAGATGGGGCCCTTAGTACGGTTCAAACTTAACCCTTTAGCAATAATTCCGCGCATACTAACAGTGTTATCGCGGTATAAACCATGGAACAAAATTATAATATTAGGAACACTAAGTTTTCCACAGTTTCCGCGGCCAATCAAGCAACGACTAGCAAATAAGGCAAAGTAGCGTAAAACAGGAAAATGTATGCTAGTGATTCCTGCATCAGAAACCTTTCTGGTTTCTCCCACACTGATGGTGTCAATAAATTCTTCCACATCTTTACGGTGTGGTTCACCTAAGGTACCCTCAAAGGGTATTTTGCAAACCTTGCAAAATTCAGCTAATGGCATTTTCTCAACAACGTCATATAAATGAAACTCTACTGAAGGAGGTGATTCCTTAGGAAAATAGTAGAAGTTTTGCACAAAAGTATTAGTGAGTAAGAGATACTGAGGACGTTGGTCGCGGAGGAAGTCGGTGAGGCCAGCATCCCCAGCCAATGAATAAAAATCCTCATAAATCCCGGCTTGTCTCAAGAAGTCATCGGAAGGCCATTCACACGGCCGGACCTCCACGGTACGAGGAAAATTATATTTGGGCCTCTGTGCTTCTTCATTTTGCTTTTCCTTCGAGCTTCGGCTCGATGAGCCCCTCAAAAGTCTCTTCATCATTTTCTGAAGTATTCTGAAATTTTTAGTAACTTCAAACAAAAGTGAGCCAAGCTCAACAAAATTGATAACTACTACAAGTGCCTAGAGACTATATCAAGCATTAGAACTACTTGGAACCATATAAATTTGACATGCAAGCTCAAGAACATGGTCACCTATGCAGCACAAATTTGCAATGAATAAAGCACTAGAGCAAAAACTAATTGGACCAATGGAGGAGTCACATACCAAGGAACAATCTCCCCAAGCAGTTTTGTGAGAGGTGCTTTTAGCAAGGAGATCGAAAATCGCAGCAAAGTGAGCTAGAACTCGTGCTTGAGCTGGTTATTCGTGTTTGTGGGAGGAAGAAGAAGAGGATGGGTGCAGGAATAAGTGGAGGAGGGCCACCGTGGGCCCACGAGGCAGGGGGCATGCCCTGGGGAGTAGGGCGCGCCCTCCACCCTCGTGGCCAGGTGGCAGCTCCCCCCGTAGTGTTTTTAGTACCATAAATCCTCAAATATTCCAGAAAAAAATCATATTAAATTGGCATGGCATTTGGAGGACTTTTATTTCTGAGGTATTTTTATATTGCACGGATAAGTCAGGAAACAGACAGAAAAATACTATTTTTACTTTATTTCGACTAAATAACAGAAAGTATAAAGAGGGTACAGAAGGTTGTGCTTCTATTTTCATCCGTCTGATGCTCATCAAAAGGAATCCACTAACAAGGTTGATCAGGTCTTCTTAACAAACTCATTCCGAATAACATGGAACCGGAGAAATTTCGAATAACACTATGTTACCTCAACGGGGATATGCACATCCCCAATAATAAGAATATCATATTTCTTCTTGACAGTAGGAAGAGGAAATTCAAAACCTCCAAATATAATCGATGGAATTTTTCCAATATAGTTGATACTATGAACTTGAGGTTGTTTCCTCGGAAAGTGTACCGTATGCTCATTACCATAGCATGAAAAGTGACATTGCCTTTGTTGCAACCAATAACAACCCCTGCAGTATTCAGAAAAGGTCTCCCAAGAATAATAGACACACTATCGTCCTCGGGAATATCAAGAATAACAAAGTCTGTTAAAATAGTAACGTCTGCAACCACAACAGGCACATCCTCACAAATACCAATAGGTATAGCAGTTGATTTATCAGCCATTTGCAAAGATATTTTAGTAGATGTCAACTTATTCAAGTCAAGTCTACGATATAAAGAGAGAGGCATAACACTAACACCAGCTCCAAGATCACATAAAGCAGTTTTAACATAATTTCTTTTAATGGAGCATGGTATAGTGGTTACCCCTGGATCTCCTAGTTTCTTAGGTATTCCACCCTTAAAAGTATAATTAGCAAGCATGTTGGAAATCTCAGCTTCAGGTTTCTTTCTTTTATTTGTGACAATATCTTTCATATACTTAGCATAAGGATTCATTTTGAGCATATCTACCAATCGCATACACGCAAAAAAGATAGGTCTAATCATTTCAGCAAAGCGCTCAAAATCCTCATCATCCTTTTTCTTGGATGGTTTGGGAGGAAAAGGCATGGGTTTCTGAACCCAAGGTTCTCTTTCTTTACCATGCCTCCTAGCAACAAAATCTCTCTTATCATAACGTTGATTCTTTGATTGTGGGTTATCAAGATCAACAGCAGGTTCAATTTCTACATCATTATCATTACTAGGTTGAGCATCATCATTAACATTTTCACTAGGTTCATGTTCATTACCAGATTGTGTTTCAGCATCAGACATAGATATATCATTTGGATTATCAGGTGGTTCAGCAATAGGTTCACTAGAAGTTTGCAAAGTCCTATCATTTTTCTTTTTCTTCCTTTTAGAAGAACTAGGTGCATCAATATTATTTCTCTAAGAATCTTGCTCAATTCTCTTAGGGTGGCCTTCAGGATACAAAGGTTCCTGAGTCATTCTACCAGTTATAGTAGCCACTCTAATAGCATAATCAATTTTCTTACTATTCATTTCATTGAGCAAATCATTTTGAGCTTTAAGTACTTGTTCTACTTGAGTGGTAACCATAGAACCACGTTTGCTAACAAGTTTAAGTTCACCTCTAATATCAGCCATATAGTCACCCAAGTGTTTAATCATATAAGCATTTTGTTTTAATTGTCTACCAAAATAAGCATTAAAATTTTCTTGTTTGACAATAAAATTATCAAACTCATCAAAGCATTGTCTAGCAGACTTATAGTGAGGAATATCACCTTCATCAAATCTATAGAGAGAATTTACCTTTACTACCTGTGTCGGGTTATCTAGACCAGGAGGTTCCTCAATAGGTAATGGATTAAGATCATATGTTTCTTCAACAGGCGGTAAATTAAGACCATGTATTTCTTCAATAGGAGGTAAATTCTTAACATCTTCAGCTTTAATACCTTTTTCTTTCATAGATTTCTTTGCCTCTTGCATATCTTCAGGACTGAGAAATAGAACACCTCTCTTCTTTGGAGTTGGTTTAGGAATAGGCTCAGTAATTGGAGCAGGAGCTGGCTCAGGAGGTGCCCAATTATTTTCATTTGTCAACATATTATTCAATAAAATTTCAGCTTCATCCGGTGTTCTTTCCCTGAAAAGAGAACCAACACAACTATCCAGGTAATCTCTGGAAGCATCGTTAGTCCATTATAAAAGATATCAAGTATTTCATTTTTCTTAAGAGGATGATCAGGCAAAGCATTAAGTAACTTGAGAAGCCTCCCCCAAGCTTGTGGGAGACTCTCTTCTTTAATTTGCACAAAGTTGTATATTTCCCTCAAAGCAGCTTGTTTCCTATGAGCAGGGAAATATTTAGCAGAGAAGTAAGAAATCATATCCTGGGGACTACGCACACAACCAGGATCAAGAGAACTAAACCATATCTTAGCATCACTCTTTAATGAGAAAGGAAATATTTTAAGGATATAAAAGTAGCGAGATCTCTCATCATTAGTGAACAGGGTGGCTATATCATTTAATTTAGTAAGATGTGCCACAACAGTTTCATATTCATAGCCATGAAAAGGATCAGATTCAACCAAAGTAATTATATCAGGATCAACAGAAAATTCATAATCCTTATCGGCAACACAAATAGGTGAAGTAGCAAAAGCAGGGTCAGGTTTCATTCTATCTCTAAGAGATTCCTTACTCCATTTAACTAATAGCCTCTTGATCTCAGATCTACCTTTGCAGGCTAAAATAGCTGTAGAAGCTTCCATATCAAAAACATAACCCTCAGGAATAACAGGCATATCTTCATCATCACTTTCATCAATATAATCAGTATCAATAATTTCTTTCTCTCTAGCCCTAGCAATTTGTTCATCAAGAAATTCACTAAGGGGCACAGTATCAAGCATAGAAGTAGTTTCATCATAAGTATCATGCATAGCAGAAGTGGCATCATCAATAACATGCGACATATCAGAACGAATAGCAGAAGCAGGTTTAGGTGTCGCAAGCTTACTCAAAACAGAAGGTGAATCAAGTGCATAGCTAGATGGCAGTTCCTTACCTCCCCTCGTAGTTGAGGGATAAATTGTTGTCTTAGCGTCTTTCAAGTTCTTCATAGTGTCCAGCAAATATAAATCCCAAGTGACTCAAAGAATAGAGCTATGCTCCCCCGGCAACGGTGCCAGAAATTAGTCTTGATAACCCACAAGTGTAGGGGATCGCAACAGCTTTCGAGGGTAGAGTATTCAACCCAAATTTATTGATTCGACAAAAGGGGAGCCAAAGAATATTCTCAAGTATTAGCAGTTGAGTTGTCAATTCAACCACACCTGGATAGCTTAATATCTGCAGCAAAGTATTTAGTAGCAAAGTAATATGATAGTAGTGGTAAAGGTAACTAAAGAGTAACAAAAGCAAAAGTAATATTTTTGGTGTTTTGTAGTGATTGTAACAATAGAAACGGGAAAGTAAATAAGCGTAAACCAGTATATGGAAAGCTCGTAGGCATTGGATCGGTGATGGAAAATTATGCCGGATGCGGTTCATCATGTAACAGTCATAACATAAGGTGACACAGAACTAGCTCCAATTCATCAATGTAGTGTAGGCATGTATTCAAATATAGTCATACGTGCTTATGGAAAAGAACTTGCATGACATCTTTTCTCCTACCCTCCTGTGGCAGCGGGGTCCTAATGGAAGCTAAGGGATATTAAGGCCTCCTTTTAATAGAGAACGGGAACAAAGCATTAGCACATAATGAATACATGAACTCCTCAAACTATGGTCATCACCGGGAGTGGTCCCGATTATTGTCACTGGGTTGCCGGATCATAACACATAGTAGGTGACTATAGACTTGCAAGATAGGATCAAGAACTCACATATATTCATGAAAACATAATAGGTTCATATCTGAAATCATGGCACTCGGGCCCTAGTGACAAGCATTAAGCATAGCAAAGTCAAAGCAACATCAGTCTCGTAACATAATGGATACTAGGGATCAAACCCTAACAAAACTAACTCGATTACATGATAGATCTCATCCAACCCATCACCGTCCAGCAAGCCTATGATGGAATTACTCACGCACGGTGGTGAGCATCATGAAATTGGTGATGGAGGATGGTTGATGATGACGACGGCGACGAATCCCCCTCTTCGCAGCCCCGAACGGACTCTAGATCAGCCCTCCCGAGAGATTTTAGGGCTTGGCGGCGGCTCCGTATCGTAAAACGCGATGATTTCTTCTCCTTGATTTTTTTCTCTCCGAAAGCAAATATATAGAGTTGGAGTTGGCGTCGGAGGAGCTCCATGGGGCCCAAGAGGTAGAGGGCGCCCTTAGGGGCGCCCCACCTCGTGGACAGGGTGTGGGCCCCCTGGTCTTCATCTTTGGCAAGGATTTTTTATTATTTTTAACTAGACAATCCGTGGAGTTTCAGGTCATTCCGAGAAGTTTTGTTTCTGCACATAAATAACACCATGGGAAGTCTGCTGAAAACAGCGTCAGTCCGGGTTTAGTTCCATTCAAATCATGCAAATTAGAGTCCAAAACAAGGGCAAAAGTGTTTGGAAAAGTAGATACGACGGAGAGGTATCAGAGCATCTGCAAGTTCTTCAGCTCCTCCTCAGTCTGGCCCAACTTTGCTGAAGACAAAGGCCACTGCTGGAAGAGGCACTAGACCAAGTCCTCACAAGAAGCAGGTTGCCTTCCACGTGCCGTCAAGTGAAGACGAAGCTGATGATGATGAACTTGCTGATATCATCAGAGACAGACAACATCGGGCCGCTAGAGCCAAAGGCACAGATGTGCCTCTTCTGTTGGATCCTAGGCTGATCATGGACTTCATTGATTTCTGGCACAAGGACCCCAACACTCCTATGCCTGACTTCAAGCTCACACCTAGCCAAAGTCACATGTTGACCGCCTTCATAGGCGAGGAAAATGGATATTTGAGAAGGCCAGGCAGCTGAAGAAAGCTCAGTACAAGAAGGAGCGTTTTATGAAGAAGCACGTTGTCAAAATGACAACTAATGAACTTGTTGCCATGCAAGCTGAGATCAAAGGACTTAGTGATGAATTTGACGCTTACCGTGCAGATTGGCTAGGAGCCAAAGTCAAATTCATCAAGATGGCGAAGGGATTCACCTCCAATGTTGTAGCCCCAACGCAACGTGAATATCCTTAGGCTGAAGCATTGCACAGCCTACTGAAGAACATGCCAGCACCGCTGATTGAAATCAGGCTGCTTAAGAAAATGAAAGCACTAGGGCTAATGAAGCTGTTCCAGCCACTGAAGAAAATGCCAGGGCAACCACTAGTGTTGCGCCTAAAGATCAAGCCAGGCCAGCTGAAGCATCTGCTGCTGCGCTGAAGACACTAAACAAGCTAGGGCAACTGCATCAGTTGCGCCTGAGGCAACTGCACCAATTTCCTCTACTCCTCCTGCACCAACACCAAGTCCTATTCTTCCTTCTGCATCAGAAGAGAAGAAAACCGAAGCTGCGGAGCGAGCAGCTGTGAAGAAAAGGAAAGCATCTGCTTCCTTAGAGTCTTCCGCACTAAAGAAGGCGAAGACTTTGACAAGCTCCTATGACAATCCCATAGATGTTGTTCCTGTGTTCAGCATGCCATTAAAGGAGCTTGTACCCTTTGGTGAAGATTATGAAATTCCCAATGAATCAGATGAAGAAGATCCTTCTGCTGCTTCGACAGAGCAGTTGGACGAAGAAATTGAAGTGGATAACAGCCCTTCAACCCCTCTGGTATAATCGCCCATGCCTCAGTTCACGGCTGAAGAGGCAGGCGTTGAGGAAATTGATGAAGAAGATGAAGATGTGGACATTGGGTGCACCATTCCAATTCTGAATGATGACTATTGGGAAAGTCATCACCCCAATTCACCAATGTTCACCCCTCTGCAACAGATTCCTCAGTCCCCGGTCCAAACTGAAGAAATTCATACGGGCTCTGAAGAACCTCAAGCTTATCTTCTTACCATCCCTGAAGAAGTTCCAACCATTAGTGCTGATGTACATGCTGCTGAAGAAATGGAGACCCAGACTGCTACTGAAGACATTGCACCTGAAATTCCTCAGCCTACGGCTCCTGAGACTATGATTCTAGAGGCTGTGTAGACTCTGACTGATACTCCTTAGCCCAAGCAAAAGAATCCCTTCTCAAAGAAACAGAAGTTCAAAGCTGATGATTTCTTCCATGAACACGTGTTCTTCACAGAATATAATCCCTATGACTCTGCTCGTCTTCGATGCAAGCGGTTCTGGACCGCGAGTCAAATGAATTTCTATTCTTCACTGCTTTTCAATAAAGGCAATATCTTTGACCATGAGCATATTCCTCATGTTGATATGGAGTCGCTGCCTTGCTTCACCCCAATCCTCAGTGTTCTTCATGACACTGGGCTGCTCAATTTCTACACCGACATCTGTGACTGGAATGAAGAGCTAATTCTTCAGTTCAACGCTACGTTGCACATCACCGGCAACGTTGAAGATGTGAATTCTTGGGTGTTGGACTGGATGACTGAGAATACTCACTACAAAGCACCGGCCTCTGAATTGCTTCATGCCCTACCAGTTAGTCCTCCCCTTGAAGGTGCAAGACTCGTCTACCATGAACCTGAACTATCTGATCATTACATGCAAGTGCTGATGAAACCTATGAAGCCTGGCCAAGCCCCAAGAACCAAATTCCTCGTGAAGGAATTGCTTTATGTGCCCAGGACTGTATATAGAATATTGACCAAGACCCTCAGTCCAATCAAGGGCCACGACTCTAATGAAGAAGAGGTCGTTGGCATCATGAATAATCTTCTATTCAACATCATCCCTGGAGTTCCAATCAACTACCATGATTTCGTCATGAGGACTATGGACAATGTCGCTCTTTCACCGTTAGAATTGGAGCCTTACGCCCCCTGAATCATGCGATTTACCATATCAAGGTCTTCAATCAACTACAAGGTTGATACTCTTAACCATGGCAGCTACTTGCCCCCAATTGAAGTCCTCAAACGGACCATTTCCTCGCCTGATGAGAAGGGCAAGGCCACTATTATTGATGAAGGCACATGCCCATTGGATGGCCAGTTTCGCAAAGCAGCATCCTACTCCACCAATGATGACTCTGCCACTCATGACTCTGCCGCTAATGCTTCAAAGCAAAATCCTCAAGGCACAGCTCCAAGGGTGATGACTGATTGTGAGCTTCTCCTCAGTCTTCATCAGAAGGTCGATCACAACCATAAATAGGTCAAGCGACAGTTTGGTTCAATTCTTCAGAACATGACAATCACTCAGAATTCAGTGAAGAAGAACCATTACTATCTACATGAAGTATTTGATCGCACATGGGCTGTACTGTCTCACCTCTATGGTGAGGAAGATCTCAAGCAGATGGGCTTCAAGCAGGACTTTGACTGGTCTCAGCTGAGGGAGTCCTAGATTAGGGGATCCTCGGGCGTCCTGGCTATGTGGTGTGGGCCGAACTGATGGGCCGTAATGATACAAGACAGAAGACTCTCTCCCGTGTCCGGATGGGACTCTCCTTTGTGTGGATGGCAAGCTTGGCATTCGGATATGAAGATTCCTTTCCATGTAAAACGACTTTGTACAGCACTAGGTGTCGGTGTCAAAACCGGCGGATCTCGGGTAGGGGGTCCCGAACTGTGCGTCTAAAGCGGATGGTAACAGGAGGCAGGGGACACGATGTTTACCCAGGTTCGGGCCCTCTTGATGGAGGTAATACCCTACTTCCTGCTTGATTGATCTTGATGATATGAGTATTACAAGAGTTGATCTACCACGAGATCGTAGAGGCTAAACCCTAGAAGCTAGCCTATGGTATGATTGTTGTCATCCTACGGACTAAACCCTTTGGTTTATATAGACACCGGAGGGGGCTAGGGTTACACAGAGTCAGCCATAAGGAGGAGATCTACATATCCGTGTTGCCAAGCTTGCCTTCCACGCCAAGGAGAGTCCCATCCGGACATGGGACGAAGTCTTCAATCTTGTATGTTCATAGTCCAACAGTCCGGCTAAAGCATATAGTCTGGCCATCTGACGACCCCCTAATCCAGGACTCCCTCAGTAGCCCTGAACCAGGCTTCAATGGCGATGAGTCCAGCGCGCAGATTTGTCTTTGGAATTGCAAGGCGGGTTCTCCCCCCGAATACTCCATAGAAGATCTTGAACACAAGGACATTGTCCGGCTCTACAAAAAAAATTCCACATACCATCGTAGAGAGAATAATATTTCCACCAATCTAATCTGCTGACACGTTCGGCAGCATGACATCATACCACGGCCCGGTCATTATTCGAACCATTTTTCTCAACCAGCTACTACACATATTACGAGGCAGTTTTCTTGGCACGTCTTGTCGAAGCAGAGATCGTGTCCCCTTATCACGGGATTCTCATCAATACGGGTGTGGGTAACCCAACCGCGCCATCAATTACGGCGCTTGGGGAATAAGCGAGTTTACCAGGTAGGTGGAGAGGCGCATAGCTTCTTTCGTCCTTATAAAGGGACAAGGATTCGCCCTTTTCACCCACGCCTTCTTCCTCCTTGCTCATCCATTCTTGCGCACTCGAGCTCCAGCGCCCAAGTTCGCGTTTTTCTCCTCAAACCACTCCAAGCATGTCCAGAGCAGGAGGCAAGTGATGGTCTCCTCCGTCACGGAGGAGAATATCACAAATCTACGGGGAGCCGGATATTTGGCCGCGGATATCACACACCGGCTGCCAGATTCGGGGCAGATCATCCCTACGCCAGAACCCCATGAGACGGTGGTTTTCCTTACCCACTTCGTCCGCGGACTGGTATTTCCCCTCCACCCGTTTGTCAGCGGGCTCATGTTCCACTACGGGCTGGACTTTCATGATCTGGCCCCCAATTTCATCCTCAACATCTCAGCGTTTATCGTCGTGTGCGAGGCCTTCCTCCGCATCAGGCCCCACTTTGGCCTGTGGCTGAAGACCTTCAATGATAAACCGAAGGTGGTGGTCGGCTAGCAAGTGGAGTGCGGAGGCGCCATGGTGGGAAAATGCCTAACGTCACCTGGCTCGAAGGCTCCTATGTGGAGACCATAAAGGGGTGGAAATCGGGGTGGTTCTACATCACCGAGCCGCGCGACACCAACTGGGTGGCGGCCCCTGAATTCCGATCCGGAATCCCCACATGGCTCACCTCCTGGAAAGAGAAGGGCCTATCCTGGGGTTCATCGGTGGAGCTGACCGGACTCCAGAAATGCATCAGAAACATGATGAGCAAGAAAATCAAGCTTGTCAACATGGTCCAGGTCATGCTCTTTCGTCGGATCCTCCCGTGTCAACGACGGGCATTCAATTTGTGGGAGTTCGACCCGGCCGAGCACCAGACGCTGCGAGAGCTCTTCGACACGATGCACAAGGACGTCTGGAAGGTGCTATTCAAGGGTGCCGAGGTACCTCCTCCCCTTACCGAGGACCACAGACTCAGCGCAAAGCGCCCTGCCAATCCGGTAAGTTTTTCATATCTCATAGGATGTTTATTTTCCCCAGTTTAATCATGTGTGGGATCTAAGCCTCCATGCCATTTAACAGGACTGGGTAGAGACAGTGGAGCAGATCGATTGCCCAGCCCCCCTGCCTGAAGATCCAGCAGATGCTCTCCTAACAGAGATGCTTGTTCCGGCGCCTTACGAGGTGCCAGTGAATAAGGCCAAGAAGAAGGCCACGGGGACCCGGAAGGGTCTCCGGCGCAAGGTTATATCAGACTCATCATCCGAAAACTCCGAGGCGCACTCCTCCCACGAAAACAAGGAGGAGGAAGAGGAAAGTTCTCCCCCCAGCGGGGGGAGACAAGAAAAGGAAGGCCGCCCCATCCGGGGAGGCCGAAGGGTCCAAGAAGGGAAGGACCCTCCTCCCGGACTGCTCCACGACGGCCGCCTACAGCGATGACGAGTGGTTGCCTAGGGACAAGCCCCTGGCGAAGTCGTAAGTATCCGGATACCATAGTAATTCATGGTATGTTTTATTGCACTGCTTCTCATCACGCCGAACATGATTATGCAGTCCGTACCGAGCCCATATCGATGTATCTTCGTCGGATGGTTCTTTGGACCCGTCGGATATGAATAGTGATTCACTTCCGACCGCCTCCACCCCTCGCCCCACGGACAACGTCGAGGTGTTGTCTCAAAGGGCACCGAGCCGAGGGGAGGTAGTCCTGGACGCGCCTCAAGGCGACATTCTGGACCCTGGGCGCAAGGGGAGCAAGACTCCCATGGGCTCCGAATTCGGCCCTCAGCCGAACACTGCGTCGGAACCTCCAGTGGTTCCGAACTCTGTCAGGCGATCCCTCGTTAAGAGGGGCAAGCCGCCTGTGCCGGTGGCCTCTGTCCATCCAGAGGCCCCGGAAGAGCACCACACTATCATGAGTGCGGTGATCGAGAAGGTTCAGGCCGCCAAAAGCGGACTAACTGAAGCCTGTGCCAGCCTCCTAACAGGATTTCACGTAAGTAATCAAATTGTAGGAAAATATTACCGCATAGACAGTAGCCCCTGATGCTCTGTTTGGCGTTCGCGAAGAAAGGCCGAATAAAGGATCAAATAATGACCGCAGGAGTCTAATCATAATATGTCTATGTGCATATGCAGGCTTCACTTCTGGCCGCTGCCGCACGTACTGCGAAGGTCGCTGCACTGAAGGCGGGCCTTGAGCGGTCCAAGGAAGAGCTTGTCCTTACCAAGAGGCAGCTCGAAGAGAACAAAGGTAAGCGATATCCTGTCTATATATTAAAAAGGAATTTGTTTGTAAAATAATAGGATCATCATGAATTTGCCAGGGGCCACGCCCGAAGTGGCGACCCTGAAGAAGGCGCTATCCGAGGACGACGACAAAGCGGCCAAGGAGCGCATCGAGCAAGAAAAGCAAGAAGCCCGAGTAGGCGAGGTGCAGCAAGAGCTCCAGGCTCTCGCCAAAAAACATGAGTCCTTGGAGCTTGACTCTAAGACGTGAGAGTCCGAGCTTGCGAAGGCCCTCGAAAGCGCACAAAACGCCAAGGTTGAAGCCCACAAGGCCCCGAGTTCAGAGCTCTCCAGGAGCGTTCGCAGATCTTCCCCGCAGTGTGTTAGATGCCGCGGAGTTCTACCGGGCTGAGGAGGGGAGCTCGACGGAGAAGTTGTTACGGTCTCGATATCGGGACCAAACACCCAATGCCCTTGAGCGACCAGCTGAAGCAATTGGTCGAGCTCCACAAGGCGGCCGAACAGGCCATGAAGGGTCTTATAGTCTGGATGTGGCCTTGCGAGCCCCTGCCTGATAGCTACTTTAGTCTCGTGAGGCGGCTTGTGAACGCCTGCCCACGGCTTGAAGTCATAAAGCGGTCCGTCTGCATCGAGGGTGCGCGCAGGGCTTTTGTCGTATGGCGCGAAGGTGCCTTTGAAAGCCGACGCCCGTAAAAAGCTGGTGAAGGAGGGGTCGCCCAAGGCAAGGAGCATCGCCACCGGAAATGTATTATGATAGTGTCCTGAAGGGTTCCCGCTTTGTATGAGGAATGTGCTAAAGATGTAATATTTGAATGAACGTACTCATGTGATCCTGTAATGTGAAACGAAGTTCATTTGGCGCTATGCAACGCTTTGTTAATTTAAAATATTACCTTCAGGCGGCCGTTTATGAAATCTGAGGGTTGGCTACCGTCAACCTGCCCCCATGTAACTAGTACTGGGGTGTTCGGGATAAACCTGAACACTCTTTATCCCAATTTTGGGTCCTTCGAAGGAGGTGTTCAGCACAGCGAACCAGGCAATCGGACTATAAAGCTTTATCACCCTCACTTAGCCATAGAAGTCTACAATTTTAAATTTTGGCGAAGCCCCTAGTATTCGGAAGGCCGAATTTGGGGCGCTATATACGCCTAAGTCGGGCAAGGCTGACTCCTCGCCCGAAGCGGAAAAAGTCTTTAAAGACTTGAGACCTCTCGAACAGCGACCAGCTCTCGCCTCATCATGCCAGTCATTTTTCGGCTTTCTCTACTGAGGTGCTTGTCCGGAAGAACCGGGACACAATTGCAGTAGTTCTCCCACCGCTACCGTAGCCGATTTTGCGGAACGTAAGGTCCCAAAGCATGGGAGCCGGGCAAACCCAACTATTGACCCAAGACATGATTCGGAGCTGATGCATATAATGCTATAAGTTCAGGGTGCCGCACTGTCCAAAGTGTTCGGACTTCTCACACCGTATTATGGGGTATACTGAAGCCCCTGGCGTACTAGTCGTACTAGAATGTACGGGTGCAATCTGTCGTAATTAAGCAGACGAGAGAAAGAAAAAAAGAAAGCGTAATGCAATAAACGCTACACATTGTTATTAAATAGTACGTCAAAGTGTACGGATATAAGTAGTGCAATAAGCAGGAAATAGGACTATTTGACATGTCCTATCCAGGGGCAAGCTGCGTATGGGTATTTAAAACAGGTATTTCGATCGTTATTAGAGACCACCTGGGGATTCCCTTGTACGTCTTAGCTTCTTGCCTCCTTTGTATTTCCTTCCCGTAATGCGTCCAGCAATCAGACTGCCGAAAAGGGCTTCCAGAGAGTAAGGTCCTGAAAGAGAGAAAATTATAAAGGTATACAGCCCCTGGGGCGGTTGAGCCGCATTGTGGGACGTGTCCTGGCCGTGCCTCCGCCTATGCCCATGGTATTTTTAGTGCGTAATTATGTACACGCGGCGTAAATTTCGTCGGTTGATTGGGACTAGGACGGAGAATTGCGAGGCGAGCTCTGAACGTGCCAGGCGATCCTGTTGCAGGTTACTCCAGAATCGCTTGAAGGTGTCCGGGGGCTTTATCGCCGAATTGGCGGTTTGCCTTAGAAGGTTGCTTTATGCTTCTGCTGTGAGGGCCGCAGTGTGCTCCTCTATGCGGAGCGAGCGTTCTGTGTTTCCATTGACTGTTATAACCCCCCGAGGTCCTGGCATCTTGAGCTTGAGGTATGCATAATGCAGTACCACATTGAATCTTGCAAATGCGGTTCGCCCGAGTAGTGCGTGATAGCCACTGCGGAACGGGACGATATCGAAGATTAACTCCTCGCTTCGGAAGTTGTCCGGAGATCCGAAGACCACTTCCAGTGTGATTGAGCCCGTGCAATGGGCCTCTACACCTGGGATGACGCCTTTAAAGGTGGTTTTAGTGGGTTTGATCCTCGAGGGGTCTATACCCATTTTATTGTATCCTCGATAGAGCAGGTTCAGTCTGCCGCTGTCCATAAGGACTCGAGTGAGGTGAAATCCGTCAATGATGGGGTCGAGGACCAATGCGGCAGATCCGCCATGACGGATACTAGTGGGGTGGTCCCTGCGATCGAAGGTGATCGGACAAGAGGACCATGGGTTGAACTTTGGGGCGACAGGCTCGATGACATAGACGTCCCTTAGTGCACGCTTCCGTTCCCTCTTGGGAATGTGGGTTGCATATATCATGTTCACCTTTTCACTTGTGGGGGGAACCTCTTTTGTCCTCCCGTGTTCGGTGGCTAGGGCTCCTCCTCGTCGTTGCTATGCAGCCCCTTGTCCTTGTTTTCGGCATTCAACTTGCCGGCCTGCTTGAACACCCAGCATTCTCTGTTGGTGTGATTGGCTGGCTTATCGGGGGTGCCGTGGATTTGACAAGAGCGATCGAGTATGCGGTCCAAACTGGATGGGCCTGGAGTACTTCTTTTGAATGGCTTTTTTCGCTGACCGGGTTTAGAGCCACTGAATCCGGCATTGACTGTCGTATCTTCAGCGTTATCGCTGTTGTTGCGGCGCTTGTGTCTATTACGACATGGTGTGCCATTAGTATCTTTGGTATCTGAAGTGCCAGGATTCCTTGATGTGTTGTTGCCGCGAGCCAGCCAGCTATCCTCGCCCGTGCAAAAGCGGGTCATGAGTGTCGTGAGGGCTGCCATAGACTTCGGCTTCTCCTGGCCGAGGTGCCGGGCGAGCCATTCGTCACGGATGTTATGCTTGAATGCCGCTAAGGCCTCTGCATCGGGACAGTCGAAAATTTGGTTTTTTTAGTTAGGAACCTGGTCCAGAATTTCCTAGCCGATTCCACTGGCTGCTGAATTATATGGCTCAAGTCATCAGCATCTAGTGGCCGCACATAAGTACCCTGGAAGTTGTCAAGGAATGCATCTTTCAAATCCTCCCAACTGCCAATGGAGTCTGTTGGCAAGCTATTCAGCCAATGCCGAGTTGGTCCTTTGAGTTTTAGTGGGAGGTACTTGATGGCATGTAGATCATCACCGCGAGCCATGTGGATGTGGAGGAGGAAGTCCTCGATCCATACCGCCAGGTCGGTTGTACCATCATATGATTCAATATTTACGGGTTTAAAACCCTCCGGGAATTCGTGATCCATTACTTCATCAGTGAAGCATAGGGGGTGTGTGGCGCCTCTGTGCCAGGCTATATCACGACGCAGTTCATACGAGTCTTGTCTGCTGTATTCGGCCCGGCCAGATTTGCTTTTGGTATATCCGGTGTGACAATCATCGTCTCGCGTTGGGGCACGACCCCGTGATCCGTAGATCGATCTTGTTGTCACATCCTAGCTAGTCCATGCATTAGAGTGTTGCATCATGTCTACTTTTCATCAGAAACTTGAATTGGGGAAGACAGAACCCCCAGAACCCCTCTGAACTCAACTAGGGTTTACTAAAAATAATTTCAATGAACCTGAAATGCCCTTCTAAAAAGTTCACCCTCTTTGTCTTGGGTTAGTACCTCTGGCAAAATTGGTGGACATTTTCCTAGGTCAACAGAAGGCCATTGAATTAAATCATATGTACCTTGAGTTTGGGCATTTAAATTATATAAAATATTTCAAATGCTCAAATAACTCCAAACTAAAATGTTCCATGCTGGATATATTCCAACTAAGGACCATGTGCAGTTTGGTGAATTTTGGAGTTGCCTAGGTATTTTTAGAAATGCAACAAAGTTACAGAAAAATAGAAAAAGAAAACAACAGAGAGAAACTCTTACCTGTCGCCACCCAACGGCCCACCTGCCGGCCCAGCCCAGCCACCGCACCAACGAGCTGCTTGGCTTGGCCAGGCAGGCACGCAGGTGCTCGACGGCGAGCACAGCATGCGTGCCATGCAACTTCCCGCCGCCTCGCGGCTCCCCTCGCCGAGCTGTCGACGCGGGACGCCCTCTCTCTCCGCCCCCGAGCTCGCAGACACCTTTCCTCCTCCCCAGCTCCTCCCCCTCGCTCGCCCGCTGTAGCGACCCGACCCAAAATCGGTCAAGTCTCTGTGTAGCTGTACCATCCCAAGATCATGCTGGCACACACAGTACATTGATGAAATAATCAAAGTTCAATCACACCTGAATTTATTACACGATTCTCATATCGAGTCTTTATTACAATAGAATAAATTCGGCCGAAGGCCAACTCATGAGAAATAAACTAAACAAAGCTGCGGAAGCGTAGACGAATAGCGAGTCCATCCGACTCCATAGGGCAATCGCCAAGCGTGGATCGTAGCCTCACTCCTGATCGGAAAACTCCTCTGCAACAGAAGACGTTGCAGCCGTGTAGGTCAGCATTTTGAATATGCCGGCAAGTCAAAGAGAGAACAACAGTAAAATTTCTAACGCTATATGCAATTTGGCTGTGGGGCTCTAAGTTTCATTGTTTTGCGAAAAAGCCAGTTTTTCCCTATAACAAGGACTTGTTTGCAACTACTACAAAATGTTGGTAGTTATTGAGATGGTTCCGCCAACCAATGTCTCATTCCCAGTTATTAAATAATCCCCTCAATTAATTTATTTAGGTTGGTGTTGAGATATCCGAAATACTCCAAGTTCCAGAGGCTCAATTGTCCGTAACCGGGGACACGGCTAACCGATTAGATCTTCACTCTGCAGAGGTTTGCGCACTTTACCCGCAATAATCGTTCCCTCCTTTAAGTCTTCGCACTTCCTGGTGTTTGAAGACGGGACGAACGAAACAGGGTCTTAGAAGAGTTCCTTCCGGGCCACTGCCGGTGCCCATCCAATCCTACCGTTCTTCTACATCTCGTAGCACCGTCGGCCAGAGTCACACCTAGGGTCGACCAAGCCAGAGCCCATAATGGCTTGCGGCTGCACAGTAAGCTTCCGTCAATGGGGTATCCATCCGCCTCTTCGTGGCTGGGTGAAGCTTTCCGCAAGATTTCATGGCACTTCTCCATGCATCCCGCCAACCACCGGATTCTCCAGGGTGCCCGTCACAAATCCTCCACCCAAGAGTGAATTTTGAAGTCCATCTTGAGCTTGAAGTCATGGGGTTGTCATCATCTTGACTCTCACATCTCCCTTATGAATCACTCAACCAACCCCGTCTCACGAGCATAGCAAAATTAAACTACTTCGTCCGGCCATGGTAACATGGGAATTGGTTTCATCCTACCTCATGATACTACTCAAGAACATAACTTAAAATTCTCCTACTGCATGCATAGTGGGGAGGTATAATTCTAATGCAATAAAATCATAGGTATTGTAAAACATGATCAAATGACTTGCTGGCCGACGGTCTTGAAAGCTAGGGACTCGTGATAGCAGGCTTCAGACTACGGAAATTCTACCGAATCAAACAATAGCACAAATAAGTATGGCACAATATAACATAACAGCAAGTTGGAAACAAAACACCCAAGCACTCAAACCAAAATCCAAAGAAAACTGGAGAAAACAAATCAAGGTTTTCACCACATCAAGCAACAACTAAGAAATAGTTTTACACAACTAAAACTTTTCTTAACAGAACCTAAGCATGGGTTTTGCTAACTAACAGAAGGGAAAACATCATATAAACTAGGAGCAAAAAAAATCACATCAAAAGCTATTACAGAACTCCTATTATGCCTATAACAATCCTAGCAAAGAAAAGTAAAATAAAAATATATTCTACTGTAAATAAAAGTTCATCCTCTTTAGTTACAGAAACTAATCTAAAATAACTATAACATAGTAAAAATAAAATTATTTACTAAATAAAACAATAGGAAAACAGTAGCTAGTTAAATAAACAAGAAATACATGATTTTGAATAAAACTATTTTTAATTAAATCTAAAATACCCAAATAAATTCCTACTGCTAGGCAAAGTCAAAACAAAGCAGTGACAAAAGAATCACTAAAATAAAATAATCCTAACTCATTTTATAGCAGAATTACTAATCTGTCTAAAACTAAAATAAAACAATTTCTAATAATTTAAACATGGCCAAACATATTTTCTACAGAAACTACAAAAAATTTGCAAA
This sequence comes from Aegilops bicornis, assembly GCA_021605145.1. Lineage (NCBI taxonomy): Eukaryota > Viridiplantae > Streptophyta > Magnoliopsida > Poales > Poaceae > Aegilops > Aegilops bicornis. The sequence continues at coordinate 293,168,401 of CM038669.1, forward strand.
CTAACAAAAAAAGAATCAATTAAAAATATTAAGTAACCTAAAAGATATGGATTTTACAAAACTGAAACTATTCTGTTAAAAACAGAAACGAAAAATAAAACTAAAAAGAAAAACTGTCGCTAGTGGGCCTATCTAACGCCAGCGTTATATAACTAAAACGTGCCCGCGGCTAACAGGAAATAACCCGATCGGGCCGGTCTAAACTAATCCGCTAACTAAACCGTAACTAACCGGCTTTTTAAAATAAAACATACCCCTTCGGGGGATCTAATCTAAACCCTAGATTATAGATCGGACGGTGGTGGGGAGTTCCGGCGACTCACCGCGGTGGCGACGACGGCGACGGTCGACGTCGGCTCGGGCGACGACGGTGCGGTGGCTCCGGTGGTCGGGGAAGACGGCTGGAGGCGTCCCGGGTGCGGGCGGAGCGAGGGGAGGTCGAGGTGGAGTCGGTGGAGCCTGGGGGGCCTGAGGCGGCCGGGCAGTGGCAATGGGCTGGGCGGGCGCTGGCTCTGGCGAGGGATTGCGCGAGGTGGAGGGTTAGGCGAGGGGAAAGTGGGGAACGGGTCGAGGGCGCGGTATTTATAGGGGCGGCCAGCTTGGAGGGGCGGATCGGGGAGGAGATCCCGCGATCTCGGGATTCCGCGAGGCGCGACGCAGTGGCGTGGAGAGGAAGAAGAAGGGGTGGGGCCGCACGTCCAGCGAGAGAGGGGAGGTGTAAGCGGGCGACAAGGGGAGGAGTTTCGGCAAGTCGGCTCGGTATTTGGGCTGGCTCCACTGGTCGGTTTTGGCACAATGTTTTGGCTCATTGCTTGGCTGGTTGGGTTAGCTATTCTGGTGGCGGGGGTCCTTTTCCTTTCTTTTTTGAATTAGGGAGAGGGGGAAAATATATATAGTATATATATTTTTTATATAGGACATATATATATATCAAAATGATCAGGGGAATTTATCCTACAATTTGAACATTTTTCCAGGGGCAAAACTCAAACTTAAAAAAAACATTTTCTAGAAATCCCAAATAAAATCAAACTTGAATTCAAACTTAATGGCAACATATTACATCTGACATTTTGGAGTGTCATGTTTACTCCTCTCATACTTTTTCTCAAGTATTTGTCGGGCATTGTTTTGAAATAAATTTCAATCGCCAATTTGAATTCAAATTCCACAAACTCAAAAGCCTCTGAAATAATTCAAATGTCACTCAATTCAAACAATAATGCATAGATGCTTAGCTATAATTGTAAAACATTCCAAATGGGAAATTTGGGATGTTACAAACCTACCCATCTTAAGATGAATCTCGCCCTCGAGATTCGGGTTGGCTAGCAAATAGGTGTGGGTGGTCTCAGCGGAGGTCTTCTTCTCGCTCCCAGGTGGCTTCCTCCTCGGAATGATGACTCCACAGCACCTTGCAAACCTTGATGATCTTGCTTGCGGGTGACTCTGTCATAGTCTCGAGAATTCGGACGGGTTTCTCCTCATAAGTCAGATCACTGTCGAGTTGTATGGCCTCTAGGGGCACTGTGTCTCTCAATGGAATATCGGCCATCTCGGCATGGCATTTCTTCAGCTGAGAAACATGGAATACATCGTGAACTCCGGACAATCCTTCCGGCAATTCCAACTTGTAAGCAACTTCTCCACGACGTTCGAGGATTTTGTAGGGACCAATGAACCGGGGTGCTAACTTTCCTTTAACACCGAACCTCTTGATTCCACGAAGTGGGGACACACGAAGATATGCCCGGTGTCCCGCTTCGTATGTTACTTCCTTGCGTTTACTGTCGGCATAACTCTTCTGTCTCGACTGAGCTACCTTGAGCCTATCTCGAATCAGCTTGACTTTCTCTTCGGAATCTCTGATAAGATCGGGACCGAAAAGTTTTCGATCTCCAACACCATCCCACAGCAATGGTGTTCTGCACCTCCTTCCGTATAGGGCTTCGAAAGGGGCCATCTTCAGACTGGTCTGATAACTGTTATTGTACGAGAATTCCGCGTATGGCAAATTATCATCCCAGCTAGACCCATAGTCTAGCGCACAAGCTCTCAACATGTCCTCCAGGATCTGGTTGACTCTCTCGGTCTGTCCATCTGTTTGCGGATGAAAAGCTGTACTGAACTCCAGCCTCGTACCCAAAGTTTCATGCAACTGATTCCAAAACTTTGAGGTAAATTGTGTTCCTCTATTTGACACGATACTCCTCGGAACTCCATGTAGACATATGATCCTGGTCATGTATATCTTGGCTAACTTAGCGCTGGTATAGGTAGTCTTCACGGGAATGAAATGAGCTACCTTGGTCAATCGATCAACCACTACCCAGATGGAATCATAACCTGAACGGGTCCTGGGTAATCCTGTGATAAAATCCATTCCGAGTTTTTCCCATTTCCACTCGGGGAATCGGCAAGGGTTGAAGTAACCTGCTGGCTTCTGATGTTCCGCCTTTACTCGCTGGCAAACATCGCATATTGCTACGTACTCAGCAATATCCTTCTTCATACCTGTCCACCAGAAACTTTCCTTCAAATCCAGATACATCTTGGTGTTACCGGGGTGAATCGAGTACGGTGAATCATGAGCCTCCTGAAGAATCAGCTTTCTGAGTTCGGGATCATTGGGCACATAAATACGGTCCTCGTACCATATAGCTCCATATTCATCCTTACGGAACCCTTTAGCTTTTCCTTCATTCATCCTTTTCTTTATCTCATCAATTTCCTTGTCCGACTTCTGGGCTTCACGAATTCTTTCGGTCAAGGTGGCCTGAACTTCCAGAGCTGCAACATATCCTCTCGGAACTATCTCCAATCGGAGATCTCTGAGGTCCTCGACTAACTCCTGGGGTAATCCTCCCGCTGTAAGAGTATTCACATAACTCTTACGGCTCAAGGCATCTGCTACAACATTAGCCTTTCCTGGGTGGTAATGCAACCTCATGTCATAGTCCTTGATTAACTCTAGCCATCTCCTCTGCCTGAGGTTCAACTCTTTCTGCATGAAAATGTACTTCAAGCTCTTATGATCTGTGTAAACATCACAACTATTCCCGATAAGAAAATGTCTCCAGGTCTTGAGTGCTTGCACTACGGCTGCTAACTCCAAATCATGTGTGGTGTAATTCATCTCGTGAGGTCGTAGCTGTCTGGAGGTATAAGCTACAACTTTTCCTTCCTGCATGAGTACTCCTCCGAGTCCCTGGCGAGAGGCGTCACAATATACCTGGTAATCCTTGTGTATGTCCGCAAAATCAATCTGGGCTGTAACCAAACATTTCTTCAATTCCTGAGGCGGCTTCACAATCCTTGGTCCAAATGTACTTGGCGTCCTTCTTCAACAGCTCAGTCATGGGCTTGGCAATCCTCGAGAAATTCTCAATAAACCTCCGATAATATCCTGCGAGTCCGAGAAAATCATGGATCTCCTTGATCGAGGTGGGTGATCGCCAATCGGTGACTGATTCAACCTTGGTGGGGTCAACTGCTATTCCTTCTCCACGAAATAACGTGTCCGAGGAATCCGACTTCCTTCAGCCAAAATTCACATTTGCTGAACTTGGCATACAATCGATGTTCTCGGAGTTTCTCGTAACTAGACGCAAATGTTCCTTATGCTCTTCCTCGCTCTTGGAGAAAATCAGTATATCATCGATGAACACCACGACAAACTTGTCCAGATATTCCATAAATACCTTGTTCATCAAATTTATGAAGTATGCAGGGGCATTAGTCAATCCGAATGACATGACGGTATACTCATATAAACCACACCTGGTGGTAAATGCTGTTTTGGGTATATCCGTTTCACGGATCTTCAACTGATGATACCCTGATCGAAGATCGATCTTGGAGAATACCTTGGCTCCAACTAGCTGATCAAATAGATCATTAATCATTGGCAGAGGGTACTTGTTCTTGATGGTCACGTCGTTCAACGAACGATAATCCACAACCATTCTCAGGCTTCCATCCTTTTTCTCTACCAAAAGAACTAGGGCTCCCCAAGGTGATGAGCTTGGCCGAATATATCCCTTCTCCAATAGCTCATTAATTTGCTTTTGATCTCTTCCAATTGCTCGGGGCATCCGATAGGGTCTCTTGGATATTGGGGCTGTGCGGGCAATAACTCAATCAGAAATTCAATGTCTCTGTCCGGTGGCATTCACGGTAATTCCTCCGGAAACACATCGGGAAAATCTTGCACCATCGGCACTTCCTCTGAACAACTCCCGTGAGGGAATTCACCGATTGTTCATCGGGATACGCCCGGATACATACTTGATCCTCTTACGCTCCGGAGTGGTGAGCAGAATTGACTTATGAGCACAGCCTATGTTTCCTTCAAACTTCTTCAACAAATCCTTGCCTAGGATTACATCCAAGGTCCGGGTTTCCAATACTATGAGGTCTGCGGAAATTTATGGTTTCCGATGTTGAGGGTTGCATGACAGCCTAAGCTCGCCATCATTTCTCCTCCCATGAACCCGGCGTGAAGAGGGCTTCTAAGGGTTCTAGTGGGCAACCCATACTTTTCCACAACTACCCTTGATATAAATGAATGCGTTGCACGAGAATCAAAGAGTACCAATCTTGGATGTGAATTTAATAAAACTTACCAACCACGATTGTCTGGCTGATCATATACGTCCTCCACGTCAATGTGGTTCACCTGAGCACGAGGAAAAGGGTTGGGTTTCTTTGCTGAGCTTCCATTGCCGTTTCCATTCCTCTGCTTGGCCTCCGGGCAGTCGGTGGCATAGTGCCCTGTTTTCTGGCACTTGAAACAGGTGATGTGACTCAGATCCTTCTGAGCCGGGGCAGGACGATCTTTGGTTGCCATTGCCATTTCCATTGCACGACTTGTTGGCGTGGTTGCGGTTGTTCCCATTCCTCCATGGTTGTGTCCTCCATGATTATGTCCTCCATGGTTGTGATGGGTATGCCCTCCGAGTATGGGGCATAACGGGCTTCTGCCGAGCTCGAGTTGTACTTCCCCTGGCCATACTTCCGCTATGCGGCTATCAATCTGCTGTTGCTTGCCTTCGAGTATGGTGGCCTTGTCTACCAGCTCTGGTAGTTATTGAAGGTAGCCACCATTAGCTGCATTCCCAGCTCGTCATTGAGTCCTTCGAGAAATTTTTCCTGCTTTGCGGCATCTGTGGCCACATCATCCGGGGCATAGCGAGCCAACTTGCTGAACTCATCCACGTACTGTCCCACAGTATGGTTCCCCTGGCGTTAGTTGCGGAACTCACGCTTCTTTAGACTCATGGCTCTAGCTGAGACATGAGCGGTGCGGAAGGCCTGCTGGAACTGATCCCACGTGATGGTGGCGATGGGATAAGTAGCGGTGTAGTTCTCCCACCAAGAGGCTGCAGGTCCATCAAGCTGATGTGCGGCAAAGCGCACCTTCTCTGCATCTGTGCATCGATGGTGGCTAACTCTCTTCCGACCTTGCGGAGCCAATCATCGGCCACAATCGGCTCAAGGTCTGCTAGAGAACACCGTCGGATTCAGCCTTAGGAAGCGGGTCAAGTTGTCAACAGGGGTGGTGGCGGTGGATTGTTGTTGTTGTTGTTGTTGTTGTTGTTCAGTTACGGATGAGCATCCGCATAAGGGCATTCTCGCTGCTGGATCACCGGGTGAGCTCCGGCGGAAAATTGAAACCAGGGTCACGTCTCGGAGGCATCTGGTGTTTTGGATTGGATGAGAAAATTAGAATAGAACAAGGGTCTAATGAGAAAATATCACTACCCATATGAATGCACAATCATAATCACACCAATCATTTATTCAATCATCTCAAACATGGTTCAATCTTGGATTACAAATTCTCACGACTAATCGAAAATAACGGCCTAACTGATCGACGGAAAAATAAAATAACATGGCGGTCGACTAAATGTCTTCATCAATTATCCCTGCGTCCTCTGGTGCGGCGTCCTCCGGTGCGGCGTCCTCTGGTGTGGCGCCTCCTCTTGCGGCTTCCTTCGGTGGAGCTCTCTTCATAATCCTGGTCATTGCTCATGAGGGTCCGGCCATCTCCACTCGGAAAAAGGTCTTCTCCAGGTCCATCTTCTCCTCTAATGCGGCAACATCCATCTTCAGCTTGTCGACTCTCTCCATGAAATCCTTGATTTCTTCTTCATGGTCAAGGAAATCCGTGTGCTTTCTCCTCCAGCCCAGTTCACGGAACAACAGCCTCCTGTGTACCTTCGCGTTACGGCGAGTCTGGATTTCCCGTTTCCTGAGGAGACTCTCCAAGTCTTGGACATATGAGACAATGGAGTCGTCCTCTACGGTACGGATGATATCTCCATTCCTAGCTCTGCGAGAAATCATGGCAAGGTCTGATGGGTCGAGCTCGGCCCTGTACTCTTCTCGGGGATGTCCAAGTGCACGATATATCGCCATGTCTCTTCTGAGAATCCAACTGAAATCGGTGAACTCAAAGTCAATGGGCTCTGAATGTCCTCCGAAGGTCCTCCCTGGAATGTGCACCTTAATCCTCAGAAGGGTATCCGTCGGGAGTGCATTGGTAGGCTTCCCGGTGATTGAGGGCAGAGCAATCTTCAGCTTCAGACGATCTGAACCAGCTTCTTGCCGAGAGGCATCGTCTCATCTGGCCGGCAAAACTCCGTAGCGTAACTGGGGTGAACTCGGAAACATCTAGAATGTTGAAAATCGGAGAGAAGTCAGAAATGAACAGGGGAGAATTACGGAATGAAAAGGACATAAAATAAATAGTCTCTTCCTATGGCTTTCCGATCCTAGGGGTTACGTCCTACGGTCAGCGTGTGCTCAATACCATCTCTGTAGCGACTGACCCAAAATCGGTCAAGTCTACGTGTAGCTGTACCATCCCAAGATCATCTTTGGCACACACAAAGTACATTGATGAAATAATCAAAGTTCAATCACACCTGAATTTATTACACGATTCTCATATCGAGTCTTTATTACAATAGAATAAATTCGGCCGAAGGCCAACTCATGAGAAATAAACTAAACAAAGCTGCGGAAGCACAGAAGAATAGCGAGTCCATCCGACTCCATAGGGCAATCACCAAGCGTGGATCGTAGCCTCACTCCTGATCGGAAAACTCCTCTGCAACATAAGACGTTGCAGCCATGTAGGTCAGCATTTTGAATATGCCGGCAAGTCAAAGAGAGAACAACAGTAAAATTTCTAACGCTATATGCAATTTGGCTGTGGGGCTCTAAGTTTCATTGTTTTGCGAAAAAGCCAGTTTTTCCCTATAACAAGGACTTGTTAGCAACTACTACAAAATGTTGGTAGTTATTGAGATGGTTCCGCCAACCAATGTCTCATTCCCAATTATTAAATAATCCCCTCAATTAATTTATTTAGTTTGATGTTGAGATATCCGAAATTCTCCAAGTTCCAGAGGCTCAATTGTCCGTAACCGGGGACACGGCTAACCGATTAGATCTTCACTCTGCAGAGGTTTGCGCACTTTACCCGCAAGAATCGTTCCCTCCTTTAAGTCTTCGCACTTCCTGGTGTTTGAAGACGGGACGAACGAAACAGGGTCTTAGAAGAGTTCCTCTGGGCCCTTGCCGGTGCCCATCCAATCCTACCGTTCTTCTACATCTCGTAGCTCCGTCCGGCCTGAGTGACTCCTCGGGTCGACCTAGCCAGAGCCCTTAATGGCTGGCGGCTGCACAGGTAAGCTTGCGGTCAATGGGGTTTGCATCCGTCTCTTAGTGGCTGGTTGAAGGTTTCCGCAAGATGTCATGGCGCTTCTCCATGCATCCCGCCAACCACTGGATTCTCCAGGAGCCCGTCAACCGTCCTCCACCCAGTGAGTGAATTTTGAAGTCCATCTTGAGCTTGAAGTCATGGGGTTGTCATCATCTTGACTCTCACATCTCCCTTATGAATCACTCAACCAACCCGTCTACGAGCATAGCAAAATTAAACTACTTCGTCCCGGCCATGGTAACAAGGGAATTGGTTTCATCCTACCTCATGATACTACTCAAGAACATAACTTAAAATTCTCCTACTGCATGCATAGTGGGGAGGTATAATTCTAATGCAATAAAATCATAGGTATTGTAAAACATGATCAAATGACTTGCCTGGCTGACGGTCTTCGAAAGCTAGGGACTCGTGATAGCAGGCTTCGCACTCCGGAAATTCTACCGAATCAAACAATCGCACAAATAAGTATGGCACAATATAACATAACAGCAAGTTGGAAACAAAACACCCAAGCACTCAAACCAAAATCCAAAGAAAACTCGGAGAAAACAAATCAAGGTTTTCACCACATCAAGCAACAACTAAGAAATAGTTTTACACAACTAAAACTTTTCTTAACAGAACCTAAGCATGGGTTTTCCTAACTAATAGAAGGGAAAACATCATATAAACTAGGAGCAAAAAGAATCACATCAAAAGCTATTACAGAACTCCTATTATGCCTATAACAATCCTAGCAAAGAAAAATAAAATAAAAATTTATTCTACTGTAAATAAAAGTTCATCCTCTGTAGTTACAGAAACTAATCTAAAATAACTATAACATAGTAAAAATAAAATTATTTACTAAATAAAACAATAGGAAAACAGTAGCTAGTTAAATAAACAAGAAATACATGATTTTGACTAAAACTATTTTTTATTAAATCTAAAATACCCAAATAAATCCCTACTGCTAGGCAAAGTCAAAACAAAGCAGTGACAAAAACAATCACTAAAATAAAATAATCCTAACTCATTTTATAGCAGAATTACTAATCTGTCTAAAACTAAAATAAAACAATTTCTAATAATTTAAACATGGCCAAACATATTTTCTACAGAAACTACAAAAAATTTGCAAACTAACAAAAAAATCAATTAAAAATATTAAGTAACCTAAAAGATATGGATTTTACAAAACTGAAACTATTCTGTTAAAAACAGAAACGAAAAATAAAACTAAAAAGAAAAACTGTCGCTAGTGGGCCTATCTAACGCTCAGGCGTTATATAACTAAAACGTGCCCGCGGCTAACAGGAAATAACCCGATCGGGCCGGTCTAAACTAATCCGCTAACTAAACCGTAACTAACCGGCTTTTTAAAATAAAACATACCCCTTCGGGGGATCTAATCTAAACCCTAGATTATAGATCGGACGGTGGTGGGGAGTTCAGCGACTCATCAGCGGTGGCGCCCGACGGCGACGGTCGACGTCGGCTCGGGCGACGACGGTGCGGTGGCTCGGTGGTCGGGAAGGCGGCGGAGGCGTCCGTGGTGCAAGTGGAGGCGAGGGGAGGTCGAGGTGGAGTCGGTGGAGCCTGGGGGTCGGAGGCGGCCGGGCAGTGGCAATGGCGGCGCGTCGGGCTCAGGCGAGGGATTGCGGCGAGGTGGAGGGTTAGGCGAGGGGAAAGTGGGGAACGGGTCGAGGGGGCGCGGTATTTATAGGCGGCCAGCTTGGAGGAGGCGGATCGGGAGGAGATCCCGCGATCTCGGATTCCGAGGCGCGACGCAGTGGCGTGGAGAGGAAGAAGAAGGGGTGGGGCTGGCGTCGGCGAGAGAGGGGAGGGTGGCGGGCGACCGAGGGGAGGAGTTTGGCGTCGGCTCGGTGGCTGGGCTGGCTCGGTGGCCGGCTGTCGGCTGGGCAGTTAGCTGGCTGGCGCTGGGGGTCCTTTTCCTTTCTTTTTGAATTAGGAGAGGGGAAAATATATATAGTATATATATTTTTATATAGGACATATATATATATCAAAATGATCAGGGAATTTATCCTACAATTTGAACATTTTTCCAGGGCAAAACTCAAACTTAAAAAAACATTTTCTAGAAATCCCAAATAAAATCAAACTTGAATTCAAACTTTTGGCAACATTTTTCATCTGACATTTTTGGAGTGTCATGTTTACTCCTCTCATACTTTTTCTCAAGTATTTGTCAGGCATTGTTTTGAAATAAATTTCAACTGCCAATTTGAATTCAAATTCCACAAACTCAAAAGCCTCTGAAATAATTCAAATGTCACTCAATTCAAACAATAATGCATAGATGCTTAGCTATAATTGTAAAACATTCCAAATGGGAAATTTGGGATGTTACACCCGCACCATGGCCGACGCCGTCGCGCCCGCGCCACCGTGAAACCCGTGCTCTCCGACAACCTCGTGCAGCGCCACCGTGTCCAGGCGCTTCGCCACCCTCCTCTCCTTCGAGCAATCCGAGCCCCGAGCTCTCGCTTGCCTCGGAGCCGCTGCACCGACCTCGCCCGACACCGACGCCGCCGGAGATCCCCTTCGCCGTCGCCACCGCACCAGCTCGTCCCCGACCGCGTCGAGTACACCAACGTGATGGCCGTGAGCTCAGCAACCCCCCCATCCTCTCCGTTTGCTCTCTCGTGCATCGTAGCAACCCCACGGAGTTTCACCGCACGCACCACCGCCAAGCTCGTCACCGACGTGCCTCCGGCCATCCACCATCCACACCACGGTGTCTAACATGCTCACCGCGTCGCGTAGAGTCTAACGCCCCCCTCCACGCGCCTCGTCGTGCCCCGTAGCCATGGGACCATCTTCACCCGACTCCGGCGACCGCCTAGCTCATCGCCGGCGACGTTTCCGGCCACCCCGACCTCAACCACCGCCACCAAACGCCGCGGCTTGTTCCCGGCTACACGTAGATGGACTCCGCCGTCCACTTCGATGCCGGAACGTGCCAACGCACTCTCGCCGCCGCGTCTGGCCTCGCCGGCGGCTAAACGCCGGCAGGCTTTGACCATTGACGTTGACCGGGTGGGCCCAAGTTGACTCCCCTGAGTCAATGGCAAGTGGGCCCCCTCTGCTAATTAGCTTAGTTAGTTTTAACTAATTCTAATTAGTTAAATTAAGTGCTGACATGCGGGACCCACTGGTCAGTTTGACCTGGACGACCCCTTTGACCACTAACGTCACCCTGACGCAATGATGACGCAGTAATTGAATTACTGGAATTATTCTTATAAAGGGAATTCCAGAAAATAGTTCAAACTTCGAAAATTCATAGAAATTAATCTGTAACTCCAAATACAAAGATTTATATATGAAAAATGATCATAAAAATCCAATCTATCCATTGGTAATGGTTTCATGCATGACAGAACAAGTTAACCTTGCTATTTAGGTGAAACAAGCTAATGCACTTATATCACTTAATATTTTGGGTGCTCATTTGAATCTTTGGTTCAAATGGACTCAAACCTTTCTGTTCCAAGTTGCATTAGACCTATCCCACATCATATTGCCATGTCATAGCATGCATCATATTGTTGCATATCGTCATGTGTTGATTGTTCGATGTGCTTTTCGTGATAGGTTCTGCCTCCGAGGATAACCCCGAATATCCGTCTGAAGGGCAGTATCCTACTACCACTACATCAGGCAAGCAACCCGTTGATCATTCCGATACAAACCCATGTTCTTGCTTCTACTCTTGTTTACTGCATTAAGACAACGCGATTCAAACTTCTGTGTGCTACGGTAGTTGAACCCACTTCCTTTGCATGACCTGTCATTGCCACAGTAACTAGATGAAACCCACTAGCATGTGTAGGAGTTGATTGAGCCATATTTGTGTTACCTACCATGCTATGCTTGCTATGCTTAGAGTTGTGTCAGGTCTGGCTCATCGGGATGATGAACTAGAGTGAAAGGTTGTGTCGGTAACGAGAGTGAAGTGTCGAACACGATTTGGTAAAGGTATCGATGAGAGGCCATGTAGGATTACATGGTGGGTTGTTTCATTGAGACCGTCCTTAAGCACTGAGATCTGTGTGTGTGATTTAAGATTCAGCTACTACCACGCATTGGGCCCGAAACCAATGGACCCTCTCGACTTATTAACCACTCTTGTCCTCTGTCCGGGAGTTGCAAGTAGTTTCTGGTGTTTGTAGTATGCTGGGGGCCGCACGCAGCACTGACCTTAGAGGTGGGTTGTGTTGCGGTAGGCACGTGGCACGGTGTACCGAGTCGCCCGTTTGGTGTCTCGGGAACCCTGTTCACATCGTTCGGGGCCGTTAGTGGAAACCTCGGCCGGACTCCCTGCGGATGGAACCCGAATAGGCGATAAACCTGGACTAGGGACTCGTGTGTTTAGTCAGGCCGTGGCCGACACCCTCGCTGGGCTTCCGCTTGAAGGTTGCCGAGTACACGTCGTGTAGCAGCGATAAGTGGTGAGAGCATGTGTGAAGAAGTACACCCCTGCAGGGTATTAAACTATTCGAATAGCCGCGTCCGTGGTAAAGGACTACTTGGTCACCTATACAGTTCATAGACAAGTAAATGGATACCACTAAAAGCCTCAAGATAAGTGTGAGTACCGCGGATGGCCCTCTCGTAGGTTGACGAGAGAGGATCCACGGTGGAGTATTGTGCTGGTGAGTAGTGGACTCGTGTGCGACAAATGCTTTTCAAGTGGTGTCACGTAGGATAGCTTAGCCAAGAGTCAAAGCTGGCTTGCTGCAATAACCCCACTACCTTCTTGAGAATGTGCATGTATGATAGGATTCTGTTGCAAGACTTGCTGAGTACCTCCGTACTCAAGTTTGCTTAATTAATGTTTTCAGACGACAACACCAACCCCTCCGACGGGTTCTATGTAGACCTCGATGTTGACGAGTGACTAGCCACCCAGGTGGTGATCCAAGACTTGTGAAGGACCGATGTAGATAGAAAGGCTTCATCAAGCCCTTTTTCTTTCTAGAGTCTGTACTCAGACTAGTTTGCTTCCGCATGTGCTTGTATGTTTGTATGACTTGATTGTCGGGTCATGTGACCCCTATCTGTATGAACATGTTATGTATGGCTCTTCGGAGCCTCTTAAATAAAGTACTTTGAGTTGTAGAGTTTTGTTGTGATGCCATGTTGTATGTACTCATATCGAGCATATTGTGTGTATGTTTGAAATGCTTGGTATGAGTGGGATCCGACAATCTAGTTGTTTATCCTTGGCAGCCTTTCATATGGGGAAATGTAGTCTAGTGCTTCTGAGCGATAGTAGTCCGCTACAGCCCAGTTCACCGGAGTCCTGCTAGCCCAAAGACACTCTTGCTTGGACACTTGACCGGCATGTGTTTCACCGTTCCTATATACATCCCTTCGGGAAATTTCACGCGGTGGCATCCGGAGTCCTGCCTAGCCAGCTACAGCCCGGTTCACCGGAGTCCTATTAGCCCAGTGCTACAGCCCGGATGTATACGTTGATGACCGACATGCTCGATGTGATTCATGTATGCCTGTCTCCATAGGCTAGCGCCGCTTTGGGTTCACGACTAGCCATGTCGGCCCGGGTTCTTTGTCATATGGATGCTAGCGACACTATCATATACGTGAGCCAAAAGGCGCAAACGGTCCCGGGCCATGGTAAGGCCACACCCGTGGGTTTACCGTGCGTGAGGCCGCAAAGTGATATGAGGTGTTACCGGCTGGATTAATGTGACTTGGAATCGGGGTCCTGACAGCGTTGGCATCAGAGCCGGACTGCCTGTAGGTTCGCTAAGCCAACTGGTCGATGTTGAGTCTAGAAATGCTTTAGTTATATGTAGGGGAATTGATTGTGGGAGGGAACGTAAGGCTCTTTTTACTCCTTTACCTTATGGCCTCTGATCTGTGTCATCCTCTTCTCATTCGGCGTGGGTTAAGGACTAGGCTCTCTTCTCTCTATCAGGTTCACGTGTTACTAATTCGTAGTAACTTATAGGAATGTTGGCTACTAATTTCAGTATAGTTTCTACTACTTTAGTATGTTATCAGTTGAACCAGAACCTTGATATGATGTTGTTGAGTGGTATTGCAATCTATTGTGAATGTCTCAACTCTACTCCTGAGCATTTACAGATGTTATGCTGTCCAATTTTCCCTAGGAATTCTAATGTCTTTGCATTGTGGTTGTGCTTTCAGATGGCCACTCGTGATCAGAACCAAGTGGTTCGCCTGACACGGTGTCTCAATGTGTCCGGTCATACTGCTATGTTAGTCCAGGTCATGATCGAGATGGGTTACCGTTGGTATCCCGAGTACACTGTCGAAGAGCAATTCCGAGACTTTAATCAAAGCCAATATCTCTGCACTGTCAGGATATTTCCTTCATATCCTGGATCCACCGAGCCCCTTCACTGCTCCTATGGACTCGGGGTCACCATTGAGATGGCTGTGCAGGATGCGGCCTACTCCATGATGACCATCATGCGAGTCAGGACTGGTCTGCTTAGGAACACCGACTTCCGTTATATGCCTGGATCGCTCCCAGGAGCGCAAGGGTATCTCCAGGCTATCTATGCTGATTCCACCCATGAGGACTTGCTAACCCGCACCACTGCTGAGATGCTCGAGGATAAGGACCGAGAGAATCGGGCCTTGAGGCTGGAGCTTTTCAACACCCGCGCCGATCATTGGGCTACTTTGACTCGGTTCGCACCGGCTGTGCAAGCTGGATGTATGGATATTAGGGACATGTATCCTGTGAGATCTGCTCTGCCAGACATGATGGATTGGCGTGATGTGGGAGGCACACCCCACCCCGTGGTCCCCGCAGGCCACCGTTTGTTGGTCCAAGACCTCATCCTAGCCCCTTTGGTCCATAGGCTCCTCAGGACCGTCTGTTTCCGGATGACCACGTTGAGCTTCCAGGCTATGGAGGGGACTTCTATGAGGACTACTACGGAGCTGTCTAAGTTAGCAGCAGTATCTCTAGTATTGTAATAGTCGTATTTCCATCGTCCTGCGTGACGTGTGGAATATGACTTGGTGTGTAGTAATTCCGGAGGTGTAGAAAAATAATGTATAGGAGCTTGGAATGCCTCCGATGAGATGTAACGTCTTTCACCGTAGTTGTACTTCAGCCGGGCTTGTACTAAACTATGTATGGTGTGTATGACCGTTGGTATATATATGGCAGTTTCTGTATTACCATGTCATACAGATGAACATCTATGCATTCCTTGTTATCCATTACATTCCGCACTTCCTTGGCCGGATTTTGCCATCCTTGTCTAAACCGTTGTCTTGTTTTCCTAGGATGGTCAACACCCGCAACAACCCTGCTGCCCCGGAGCAGGGTGAAGCTAGTGCAGCCAGGAATGAAAATCTGCCTCAACCGCCTTCTCTGGCCGAAGTTATGCTGGAGGCAGAACGAAACAAGCGTGAGACCAATCGCTTGCTGGAGCGGATTGAGCAGAATACCGCACGCCCTACCAAGGAACGATCTGGTGTCACTCAATGACTTTGTCAAGTTGTATCCTCCGAAGTTCAAACATTCCGTTGAGCCTCTCGATGCGGATGACTGGCTTCGCAGCATCACCCACAAGCTACGTTCTGCCAACGTGGCCGAAGCTGATAAGGTTACCTTCGCTGCCTACCACCTCGAAGGTCCTGCTAGCCTTTGGTGGGAAAACTTTGAAGCTATGCGCCCGGTCGGCCAAATCACTACCTGGGATGAATTTAGTGCGGCTTTCCGTGAGCATCACATTCCGGAAGGTCTCATCGATCGCAAGCGTGAAGAGTTCTGCAACTTCACCCAGGGTAGACTGACTGTGGATGCATACAGTCGCGAGTTTGGAAACCTAGCACGATATGCTCCTGAAGAGGTATCCACCGACGCCAAGAAGCAGGCAAGGTTCTGCAAGGGACTTAGCCCCGAGTTTCGCCGTGATCTTCGTCTGCACGAGTGCACCTCCTTCCAGAAGTTAGTCAACAAGGCCATCAGTGCTGAGACAGGGCAGTCTGACTTTGAAGCCTCACGCAAGCACTCCCATGACTTTGGATCTTCATCCGGCTCTGGATCTCAGAAGCGCCGGGTCTGGATTCCAAGCACCGCTCTGCCACCCAGGTTCACCCCGAGGCCATCCTTTGAGGCGCCTCGCCCCAACCAACAGTATGCACCGCCCAAGGCCTATGGTGGCCCCACTGCTAATGTTGCTCCATGCCCCAATGTGATAACTTGTTTCAAGTGTGGGGAGACGGGTCACTACATCCGTGAGTGTCCCCAGAACAACCCCAACCAGATTGGAAAGTCTGTTGGCCGTGGCAAGCCAGCAGGAAAGGTGCTCTACGCCAAGCCAGCCACCACTGCCCGTGGCCATGTCAACCATGTCTCAGCTGAGGAGACCTATGAGGATCCCAACGTCGTTCTCGGTACGCTCCTTGTTAATTGCCATCCGGCAACTGTTCTATTTGATACTGGAGCTTCTCATTCATTTATATCTGAGAGGTATGCTCGATTGCACAACACCACATTTTGTGACATGCCCACCTCCATGGTAATCCAAACCCCTGGTTCTAAGTGGCAAACCTCTAGAATCAGCCATGGAAATGAAATCCTTGTCGACAGATTAGTCTTCCTTGCGTCACTAATAGCTCTCAAGTCCTCGGACATAAATATCATCTTGGGAATGGACTGGATGTCAGCCCATTACGCTAAGATCGATTGCTCCACTAGAACTGTTCAAATCACCCACCCTTCGGGTAAGACAGTCAATGTTTTGACCCGAGTGTCTAAGCGTCAGCTTTACTCCCTAAATGCCAACCCCCTTCCAGACCTTGAAGATATTTCGGTAGTCCGTGATTTCCCGGATGTCTTTCGGAGGAACTGCGCGGTGTTCCACAGCGGGGATATCGAGTTCGTGATAGATCTTATTCCAGGAACCGTCCCAATCTCTAGAAGACCTTATAAGATGGCACCCCTAGAACTAGCTGAGCCTAAGAAACAACTCGATGAGTCCTTGCAAAAGGGTTTCATCCGTCCCAGTTCTTCTCCATGGGCTTGCCCCGTCCTCTTCGTCAAGAAGAAGGATGAAACGGATCGGATGGTTGTAGATTATCGACCTGTCAATTTGGTCACCATCAAGAACAAGTATCCGCTCCCCAGGATCAACGACATGTATGATCAGCTCGCTGGATCCTCAGTCTTTTCTAAGATGTATTTGAGGTTGGGCTACCATCAAATCAAAATCAAGAATAGGGACATTCCTAAAACAGCCTTTGTTACTCGTTATGGCCAATACGAGTACACCGTCATGTCCTTCGGTCTAACCAATGCCCCAGCCACCTTTTCTCGGTTAATGAACTCGATCTTCATGGAGTATTTGGATAAATTCGTCGTGGTTTACCTCGATGATATACTCATCTACTCCAAGAATGCGGAAGAACATGCCGAACATCTAAGGCTGGTATTGATGAAACTTCGAGAGCATCGCCTTTATGCCAAATTCTCTAAGTGCGAGTTTTGGTTGCCAGAAGTAACCTATCTAGGTCATGTAATCTCTGGTAAGGGCATTTCTGTCAATCCCGAGCGAGTTCAAGCCGTCCTTGACTAGACTCCACCTGAAACGGTCAAGCAAGTTCGGAGTTTTCTTGGTTTAGCAAGCTACTGCCGCCGCTTCGTCGAGAATTTCTCCAAGGTTGCTAAGCCTCTAACCGAACTCCTCAAGAAAGATAAAAGTTGAATGGACGCCACAAGGCGAAGTTCAGCTTTCGAGAATGAAAATCGCTGACATATGCTCCGTACTTGTTCCACCAGATTTCTCTAAGGACTTTGTTATCTCTGCGGCGCCTCATGACAAGGACTAGGTTGCATACTCATGCAAGATCGACATGTGATTGCCTACGCTTCTCGACAG
This sequence comes from Aegilops bicornis, assembly GCA_021605145.1. Classification (NCBI taxonomy): domain Eukaryota; kingdom Viridiplantae; phylum Streptophyta; class Magnoliopsida; order Poales; family Poaceae; genus Aegilops; species Aegilops bicornis. The sequence continues at coordinate 293,186,041 of CM038669.1, forward strand.
TTGCATCCACATGAGGATAACTATCCCACACATGATCTAGAGCTTGCAGCAGTGGTCCATGCACTCAAAACCTGGCGACATTATCTTCTCGGTAATTGTTGCAAGATTTACACCGATCATCAAAGTCTGAAATACATATTCACCCAACCGTATTTGAATCTCAGACAAAGACGTTGGGTCGAGCTGATTACAGATTATGATTTAGGAATAACCTACACCCCAGGCAAAGCCAATGTCATGGCTGATGCTCTAAGTCGTAAATCTTATTGTAACAACCTTATGTTACAACAATGTCAACCACTTCTCCACGAGGAATTTCGTAAGCTTAACCTTCACATTGTTCCTCGAGATTTTCTTTCCACCCTGGTGGCGAAACCTACCCTTACGGATCAGATCATCAAGGCGCAGAAGATAGATCCGGGAATCCCCCGTATCAAGAGAAACATCAAGAAGGGAGTCGCGGACTGTTTCTCCATAGATGATCAAGGTGTTGCGTTCTTTGGAAACCGTCTAGTGGTTCCCAAGGTACGCAATCTGAGGCGATTGATCCTTAAGGAAGCTCATGAATCCCCTCTCACCATTCATCCGGTAGTACTAAAATGTATCAAGACCCACGCGAGGTTTTTGGTGGACTAGGATGAAGAGAGAAATCGCTTCGATACATTTCTAAGCTGCGGCGTATGTAAATGCGTGTTAAAGCAGAGCATCAACGGCCTGCCGGCACCATTCAAAATTTGGAAATTCCTGAATGGAAATGGGATAAAATTGGTATGGATTTCATTACTGGGTTTCCCAGGACCAAGAGAGGGAATAATGCTATCTTCGTTGTTGTCGATCGTCTTTCCAAAGTAGCTCACTTCCTACCCGTTCGTGAGAGTATAACCGCTAGCCAGCTAGCTGACTTATACATCTCCCGAATAGTGTCTCTTCATGGTGTCCCATTGGAAATTAACTCAGACCGTGGAAGTCTTTTCACCTCTCGATTTTGGGAAAGTTTCCAAAATGCGATGGGAACTCGTCTCTCCTTTAGCACCGCCTTCCATCCTCAGTCAAGTGGTCAAGTAGAACGAGTCAATCAAATTCTGGAGGATATGCTTCGAGCTTCTGTCATCTCTTTCGGTATGAATTGGGAGAAATGCCTTCCATTCGCCGAGTTCGCTTATAACAATAGTTATCAAGCTAGCTTGGACAAAGCTCCTTTCGAAGTTCTCTATGGACGAAAATGTCGAACACCCCTTAACTGGTCAGAAACCGGGGAAAGACAACTCTTTGGCCCGGATATGATTCAGGAAGCAGAAGAGCAGGTTCGCATTATTCGTGAGAAATTGAAAACAGCCCAATCTCGCCAAAAGAGCCAATATGACCCCAAACATAAGCCTATGACTTATGAAGTTGGCGAGAAGGCTTACCTCCGGGTTACACCTTTAAAGGGAACCCATCGATTCGGTATCAAAGGCAAATTGGCTCCTCGTTACATTGGACCCTTTCGCATTCTTGCCAAACGAGGAGAAGTTGCCTACCAATTGGAACTACCTTCGCATCTTTCCAGAGTTCATGATGTCTTCCACGTCTCTCAACTCAGGCGTTGCTTCTTGGATCCTATCTGCGAAGTAGACCACGAAACGCTTGATCTCCAAGATAACCTCTCTTATCGAGAATATCCTGTTCGTATCCTTGATCAAGCCGAGCATACCACTCTACGTCAGAATATCAAGTTCCTCAAAGTTCAATGGTCACACCACTCCGAGCAAGAAGCAACCTGGGAAAGGGAGGATCATCTTCGACTTGAGTACCCCACCTTCTTTCCGACGGATCCTAAATCTCGGGACGAGATTCTTTTGAGTGGGGGTGAGTTGTCACATCCTAGCTAGTCCATGCATTAGAGTGTTGCATCATGTCTACTTTTCATCAGAAACTTGAATTGGGGAAGACAGAACCCCCAGAACCCCTCTGAACTCAACTAGGGTTTACTAAAAATAATTTCAATGAACCTGAAATGCCCTTCTAAAAAGTTCACCCTCTTTGTCTTGGGTTAGTACCTCTGGCAAAATTGGTGCACATTTTCCTAGGTCAACAGAAGGCCATTGAATTAAATCATATGTACCTTGAGTTTGGGCATTTAAATTATATAAAATATTTCAAATGCTCAAATAACTCCAAACTAAAATGTTCCATGCTGGATATATTCCAACTAAGGACCATGTGTAGTTTGGTGAATTTTGGAGTTGCCTAGGTATTTTTAGAAATGCAACAAAATTACAGAAAAATAGAAAAAGAAAACAACACAGAGAAACTCTTACCTGTCGCCACCCAACGGCCCACCTGCCGGCCCAGCCCAGCCACCGCGCCAGCGAGCTGCTTGGCTTGGCCAGTAGCGAGCGGCAGTGCTTTCGACGGCGAGCATAGCATGCGTGCCACGCAGCTGCCCGCCGCCTCGCCGCTCCCCTCGCCGAGCTGTCGACGCAGGACGCCCTCTCTCTCCGCCCCCGAGCTCGCAGACATCTTTCCTCCTCCCCATCTCCTCCCCCTCGCTCGCCCGCACCATGGCCGACGCCGTCGCGCCCGCGCCACCGTGAAACCCGTGCTCTCCGACGACCTCGCACCGCGCCACCGTGTCCAGGCGCTTCGCCACCCTCCTCTCCTTCGAGCAAGCCGAGCCCCGAGCGCTCGCTTGCCTCGGAGCCGCTGCACCGACCTCGCCCGACACCGCCGCCGCCGGAGATCCCCTTCGCCGTCGCCACCGCACTAGCTCGTCCCCGACCACGTCGAGTACACCAATGTGACGGCCGTGAGCTCAGCAACCCCCCATCCTCTCCGTTTGCTCTCTCGTGCATTGTAGCAACCGCACGGAGCTTCACCGCATGCACCACCGCCGAGCTCGTCGCCGACGTGCCTCCGGCCATCCACCGTCCACACCACGGTGTCTAACATGCTCACCGCGTCGCGTAGAGTCTAACGCCCCACTCCACGCACCTCGCCGTGCCCCGTAGCCACAGGACCATCTTCACCCGACTCCGGCGACCGCCTAGCTCATTGCCGGCGACGTTTCCGGCCACCCCGACCTCAACCACCGCCACCAAACGCCCCGGCTTATTCCCGGCTACATGTAGATGGACTCCGCCGTCCACTTGGACGCCGGAACGTGCCAACGCACTCTCGCCGCCGCGTCTGGCCTCGCTGGCAGCTAAACGCCGGCAGGCTTTGACCATTGACGTTGACCGGGTGGGCCAAAGTTGACTCCCCTGAGTCAATGGCAAGTGGGCCCCCTCTGCTAATTAACTTAGTTAGTTTTAACTAGTTCTAATTAGTTAAATTAAGTGCTGACATGCGGGACCCACTGGTCAGTTTGACCTGGACGACCCCTTTGACCACTGACGTCATCCTGACGCAATGCTGACACGGTAATTGAATTACTGGAATTATTCTTATACATGGAATTCCAGAAAATAGTTCAAACTTCAAAATTTCATAGAAATTAATCTGTAACTCCAAATACAAAGATTTATATATGAAAAATGATCAGAAAAATCCAATATATCCATTGGTAATGGTTTCTTGCATGACAGAACAAGTATACCTCGCTGTTTTGGTGAAACAAGCTAATGCACTTATATCACTTAATATTTTGGGTGATCATTTGAATCTTTGGTTCAAATGGACTCAAACCTTTCTTTTCCAAGTTGCATTAGACCTATCCCACATCATATTGCCATGTCATAGCATGCATCATATTGTTGCATATCGTCATGTGTTGATTGTTCAGTGTGCTTTTCGTGATAGGCTCTGCCTCCGAGGATAACCCCGAATATCCGTCTGAAGGGCAGTATCCTACTACCACTACATCAGGCAAGCAACCCGTTGATCATTCCAATACAAACCCATGTTCTCGCTTCTGCTCTTGTTTACTGCATTAAGACAACGCGATTCAAACTGCTGTGTGCTACGGTAGTTGAACCCACTTCCTTTGCATGACCTGTCATTGCCACAGTAAGTAGATGAAACCCACTAGCATGTGTAGGAGTTGGTTGAGCCATATTTGTGTTACCTACCATGCTATGCTTGCTATGCTTAGAGTTGTGTCAGTCCGGCTCATCGGGATGATGAACTAGAGTGAAAGGTTGTGTCGGTAACGAGAGTGAAGTGTTGAACACGATTTGGTAAAGGTATCGATGAGAGGCCATGTAGGAGTACATGGTGGGTTGTTTCATTGAGACCGTCCTTAAGCACTGAGATCTGTGTGTGTGATTTAAGATTCAGCTACTACCACGCATTGGGCCCGAAACCAACGGACCCTCTCGACTTATTAACCACTCTTGTCCTCTGTCCGGGAGTTGCAAGTAGTTTCTGGTGTTTGTAGTATGCTGGGGGCCGCACGCAGCGCTGACCTTAGAGGTGGGTTGTGTTGCGGTAGGCATGAGGCACGGTGTACCGAGTCGCCCGTTTGGTGTCTCAGGAACCCTGTTCACATCGTTCGGGGCCGTTAGTGGAAACCTCGGCCGGACTCCTTGCGGATGGAACCCGAATAGGCGATAAACCCGGTTCACCGGAGTCGCCTGCTACAGCCCGGTTCACCGAAGTCCTGTTAGCCCAGTGCTACAGCCCGGATGTATACGTTGATGACCGACATGCTCGATGTGATTCATGTATGCCTGTCTCCATAGGCTAGCGCCGCTTTGGGTTCACGACTAGCCATGTCGGCCCGGGTTCTCTGTCATATGGATGCTAGTGACACTATCATATACGTGAGCCAAAAGGCGCAAACGGTCCCGTGCCATGGTAAGGCGACACCCGTGGGTTTACCGTGCGTGAGGCCGCAAAGTGATATGAGGTGCTACCGGCTGGATCAATGTGACTTGGAATCGGGGTCCTGACACTTGTATGCCCTGCTTTGTTTTCCAATACGTCTTGCAGGTCCCGCGTGTTGCCCCGGGCCTTGGTGTTTTTGGTTGAACGGCGGCGGGGTGCGGTCTGGACTTCGGGCTGATATGTTGGGTAACGTAGCATAAATTCAAAATTTTCCTACGTGTCACCAAGATCTATCTATGGAGAAACTAGCAACGAGGGGAAGGAGAGTGCATCTACATACCCTTGTAGATCGCTAAGCGGAAGCGTTCAAGTGAACGGGGTTGATGGAGTCGCATTTCGTCGTGATCCAAATCACCGATGATCCTAGCGCCGAACGGACGGCACCTCCGCTGTTCAACACACGTGACGGAACGGTGGCGTCTCCCATGCCTTGATCCAGCAAGGAGAGAGGGAGAGGTTGGGAAGACTCCGTCCAGCAGCAGCACGACGGGCGTGGTGGTGGTGGAGGAGCGGTACTCCAGCAGGGCTTCGCCAAGCACTACGAGGACGAGGAGGGAGAGAGGTAGGGCTGCGCCAAGAGGGAGATGTTCTCGTGTGTTAGGCAGCCCCAAAACCTCCACTATATATAGGGGAAAGGGAGGAGGCGCCTAGGGTTTCCCCTATGGGGGCGGCAGGCAGGATGGGATCTTTCCCTTGGGTGACTTGGCCCCCAAGCCGGAGGTGGGAACCCTAGATGGGGCGCCCCAACCCCACAGTCACGTGGGAATAGGTGAGGCGCACAGCCCCTTAGTGGGCTGGTTTGCCCCTTCCCTTGGCCCATGAAGCCCCCCAACACTTGTCGGGGCTCAAAACACCTTTCGGTCATGCTGGTCATCACCGGTACCTCTGGAACACTTCCGGACTCCAAAACCCTTCGTCCAATATATCAATCTTTACCTTCGGACCATTCCGGAACTCCTCGTGACGTCTGGGATCTCATCCGGGAATCCGAACAACATTCGGTAACCACGTATATCTATTCCCTATAACCCTAGCGTCACCGAACCTTAAGTGTGTAGACCCTACGGGTTCGGGAACCATGCAGACATGACCGAGACGTTCTTCGGTCAATAACCAACAGCGGGATCTGGATACCCATGTTGGCTCCCACATGTTCCACGATGATCTCATCGGATGAACCACGATGTCGAGGATTCAATCAATCCCGTATTCAATTCCCTTTGTCTAGCGGTATTATACTTGTCCGAGATTCGATCGTCGGTATACCGATACCTTGTTCAATCTCGTTACTGGCAAGTCTCTTTACTCGTTCCGTAACACATCATCCCGTGATCAACCCCTTGGTCACATTGTGCACATTATGATGATGTCCTACAGAGTGGGCCCAGAGATACCTCTCCGTTTACACGGAGTGACAAATCCAGTCTCGATTCGTGCCAACCCAATGACACTTTCGGAGATACCGTAGTGCACCTTTACAGCCACCCGATTGCCAGGACGTTTGGTACACCCAAAGCATTCCTACGGCATCCGGGAGTTGCACAATCTCATGGTCTAAGGAAATGATACTTGAAATTATAAAAGCTTTAGCATATGAACTACGATCTTTGTGATAGGCTTAGGATTGGGTCTTGTCCATCACATCATTCTCCAAATGATGTGATCCCGTTATCAACGACATCCAATGTCCATGGTCAGGAAACTGTAACCATCTGTTGATCAACGAGCTAGTCAACTAGAGGCTTACTAGGGACATGGTGTTGTCTATGTACCCACACATGTATCTGAGTTTCCTATCAATACAATTATAGCATGGATAATAAACGATTATCATGAACAAGGAAATATAATAATAACAATTTATTATTGCCTCTAGGGCATATTTCCAACAGTCTCCCACTTGCACTAGAGTCAATAATCTAGTTCACATCGCCATGTGATTAACACTCACAGGTCACATTGCCATGTGACCAACATCCAAAGAGTTTACTAGAATCAATAATCTAGTTCACATCACTATGTGATTAACACTCAATGAGTTCTGGTTTGATCATGTTTATGCTTGTGAGAGAGGTTGTAGTCAACGGGTCTGCAACATTCAGATCCGTATGTACTTTGCAAATCTCTAGGTCATATTGTAAATGCTGCTTCCACGCTCCACTTGGAGCTATTCCAAATGGTTGCTCCACTATACGTATCCGGTTTGCTACTCAGAGTCATTTGGATAGGTGTTAAAGCTTGCATCGACGTAACCCTTTACGCCGAACTCTTTATCACCTCCATAATCGAGAAACATGTCCTTATTTACTCCAAGGACAATTTTGATCATTGTCCAATGATCCATTCCTGGATCATTCTTGTACCCCCTTGCCAGACTCATGGCAAGGCACACTTCCAGTGCGGACACAGCATAGCATACTACAGAGCCTATGTCTGAAGCATAGGGGACGACCTTCGTCCTTTCTTCTGCCGTGGTCGAGCTTTAACTCTTAACTTCATACCTTACAACTCAGGCCAGAATTCCTTCTTTGACTGGTCCATCTTGAACACCTTCAAGATCATGTCAAGGTATGTGCTCATTTGAAAGTACCATTTAGCGTTTTTTATCTATCCTCATAGATCTTGATGCTCAATGTTCAAGCAGCTTAATTCAGGTTTTCTATTGAAAAACACTTTCCAAACAACCCTATATGCTTTCTAGAAATTCTACATCATTTCTGATCAACAATATGTCAACAACATATACTCATCAGAAATTCTATAGTGCTCCCACTCACTTCTTTGGAAATACAAGTTTCTCATAAACTTGGTATAGACCCAAAATCTTTGATCATCTCATCAAAGCGTACATTCCAACTCCGAGACGCTTACTCCAGTCCTTAGAAGGATAGCTGGAGCTTTGCATACTTGTTAGCATCTTTCAGGATTGACAAAACCTTACGGTTGTATCACATACAACCTTTCCTCAAGTATAACGTCGAGGAAACAATATTTTGACATCCTATACGCAAGATTTCATCAATCATGCAAGAATCGCTAATCCAATTCCAACAGACTCTTAGCATCGCTACTGGTGAGAAAGCCTCACCGTAGTCAACTCCTTGAACTTGTCGGAAAACATCTTTAACGACAAGTCGAGCTTTCTTAATGGTGATACTTACCATCATTGTCTGTCTTCCTTTTAAAATCCATCTTTACCCAACGTCCTTACGACCATCAAGTATATCTTCCAAAGTCATGGATCTTCTCTCGGATGTTATGGCCTCGAGCCATTCATCGGAATCCGGGCCCACCATCGCTTCTCCATAGCTCGTAGGTTCATTGTTGTCTAGCAACATGACCTTCAAGACATGATTACTATACCATTTGAAGTAGTACGCATCCTTGTCACCCTACGAGGTTTGGTAGTGACTTGATCCAAAACTTCATGATCACTATCATAAGCTTCTACTTCAATTGGTGTAGGCGCCACAGGAACAACTTCCTGTGCCCTTCTACACACTTGTTGAAGTGACGGTTCAATAACCTCATCAAGTATCCACCATCCTCCCACTCAATTCTTTCGAGAGAAACTTTTCTCGGGAAAGGACCTAATTCTAGAAACAATCCTTTTTTCTTCCGGAACTGAGACTGGAGGTATACCCAACTGTTTTGGGTGTCCTATGAAGAAGCATTTTATCCGGTTTGGGTTCGAGCTTATCAACCTGAAACTTTTTCACATAAGCGTCGTAGCCCCAAACTTTTAAGAAACGACAACTTAGGTTTCTCCAAACCATAGTTCAAACGATGTCATCTCAACGGAATTATGTGGTGCCCTATTAAAGTGTGTGCGGTTGTCTCTAATGCCTAACCCATGAACGATAGTGGTAATTCGATAAGAGACATCATGGTACGCACCATATTCAATAGGGTGCAACTATGTTGTTTGGACACACCATCACACTATGGTGTTCCAGGCGGTATTTATTGTGAAACAATTTCCACAATGTCTTAATTGCGTGCCAAAGCTCGTAACTCAGATACTCATCTCTATGATCATATCATAGACATTTTATCCTCTTGTCACGATGATCTTTAACTTCACTCTGAAATTACTTGAACCATTCAATAATTCAGATTTGTGTTTCATCAAGTAAATATACTCAACATCTACTCGAATCATCTATGAAGTAAGAACATAACGATATTCCTTTGCATGCCTCAGACTCATTGGACTGCACACATCAAAATGTGTTACTTCCAACAAGTTGCTATCTTGTTCCATCTTCTAAAAACGAGGCTTTTCAGTCATCTTGCCCATGTGGTATGATTTGCATATCTCAAGTGATTCAAAATCAAGTGAGTCCAAATGATCCATTTGCATGGAGTTTCTTCATGTGTATACACCAATAGACATGGTTCGCATGTCTCAAACTTTTCAAAAACGAGTGAGTTCAAAGATCCATCAACATGGAGCTTCTTCATGCGTTTTATACCAATATGACTTACATGGCAGTGCCACAAGTAAGTGGTACCATCATTACTATCTTATATCTTTTGGCATGAAAATGTGTATCACTACGATCGAGATTCAATAAACCATTCTTTTAGGTGTAAGACCATTGAAGGTATTATTCAAATAAATAGAGTAACCAGTATTCTCCTTAAATGAATAACCGTATTGCGATAGACATAATCCAATCATGTCTATGCTCAACGCAAACACCAAATGACAATTATTCTGGTTTAATACTAATCTTGATGGTAGAGGGAGCGTTCGATGTTTGATCACATCAAACGTGGAAACACTTCCAACACATATCGTCAGCTCACCTTTAGCTAGTCTTCGTTTATTCCGTAGCCTTTTATTTCGAGTTACTAACACTTAGCAACCGAACCGGTATCTAATACCCTGGTGCTACTAGGAGTACTAGTAAAGTACACAATAACTTAATGTATATCCAATATACTTCTATCGACCTTGTCAGCCTTCTCATCTACCAAGTATCTAGGGTAATTCTTCTCTAGTGGCTGTTCCCCTTATTACAGAAGCACTTAGTCTCGGGTTTGGGTTCAATCTTGGGTTTCTTCATTAGAGCAGCAGCTGATTTGCTATTTCATGAAGTATCCCATCTTGCCCTTGCCCTTCTTGAAATTAGTGGTTTCACCAACCATCAACAATTGATGCTCCTTCTTGATTCCTACTTTCGCGGTGTCAAACATCGCGAATATCTCAAGGATCATCATATCTATCCCTGATATGTTATAGTTCATCACGAAGCTCTAGCAGCTTGGTGGCAATGACTTTGGAGAAACATCACTATCTCTGGAAGATCAACTCCCACTCGATTCAAGTGATTGTTGCACTCAGACAATCGAGCACAAGCTCAACGATTGAGCTTTTCTCCCTTAGTTTGCGTGCTAACAAAATCGTCGGAGGTCTTATACCTCTTGGCGTGAGCACGAGCCTGAAATCCCAATTTCAGACCTCAAACATCTCATATGTTCCGCTGACGTTTGAAAAACGTCTTTGGTGCCTCAACTCTAAACCGTTTAACTGAACTATCACATAGTTATCAAAACGTGTATGTCCGATGTTCGCAACATCCACAGACGACGTTTGGGGTTCAGCACACTAAGCGGTGCATTAAGGACATAAGCTTTTTTCTGTCCGCATAATCGCTAATGTCAACTTTCAACTATATTTTCTCTAGGAACATATCTAAACAGTGAAACTAAAGCGCGAGCTTACGACATAATTTGCAAAGATCTTTTGACTATGTTCAGGATAATTAAGTTCATCTCATGAACTCCCACTCGAATAGACATCCCTCTAGTCATCTAAGTGATTACATGATCCGAGTCAACTAGGCCGTGTCCGATCATCACGTGAGACGAACTAGTCATCATCGGTGAACATCTTCATGTTGATCGTACCCTCCATACGACTCATGCTCGACCTTTCGGTCTCTTGTGTTCCGAGGCCATGTCTGTACATGCTAGGCTCGTCAAGTTAACCTAAGTGTTTCACGTGTATAAATCTGGCTTACACCCGTTGTATGTGAACGTAAGAATCTATCACACCCGATCATCACGTGGTGCTTCGAAACGCATTTAACTTTCGCAACGGTGCACAGTTAGGGGGAACACTTTCTTGAAAATTTAATGAGGGATCATCTTATTTACTACTGTCGTACTAAGCAAGTAAGATGTATAAACATGACAAACATCACATGCAATCAAATAGTGACATGATATGGCCAATATCATATTGCTCCTTTTGATTTCCATCTTCGGGGCTCCACGATCATCATCGTCACCGGCATGACAGCATGATCTCCATCGTCATGATCTCCATCATCGTGTCTCCATGAAGTTGTCTCGCCAACTTATTACTTCTACTACTATGGCTACCGGTTAGCAATAAAGTAAAGTAATTACATGGCGTTGTTCAATGACACGCAGGTCATACAATAAATAAAGACAACTCCTATGGCTCCTGCCGGTTGTCATACTCATCGACATGCAAGTCGTGATTCTTATTACAAGAACATGATAAATCTCATACATCACATATCATTCATCACATTCTTCTTGGCCATATCACATCACATAGCATACCCTGCAAAAACAAGTTAGCCGTCCTCTAATTGTTGTTTGCATGTTTTACGTGGTTGCTATGGGTTTCTAGCAAGAACGCTTCTTACCTCACGAAAACCACAACGTGATATGTCAATTGCTATTTACCCTTCATAAGGACCCTTTTCATCGAATCCGATCCGACTAAAGTGGGAGAGATCGGCACCCGCTAGCCACCTTATGCAACAAGTGCATGTCGATCGGTGGAACCTGTCTCACGTAAGTGTCTGCGTAAGGTCGGTCCGGGCCGCTTCATCCCACAATGCCGCCGAATCAAGATTGGACTAGTAACGGTAAGCATATTGAACAAAATCAACGCCCACAACTACTTTGTGTTCTACTCGTGCAAAGAATCAACGCAATAGACCTAGCTCATGATGCCACTGTTGGGTAACGTATCATAAATTCAAAATTTTCCTACGTGTCACCAAGATCTATCTATGGAGAAACTAGCAACGAGGGGAAGGAGAGTGCATCTACATACCCTTGTAGATCGCTAAGCGGAAGCGTTCAAGTGAACGGGGTTGATGGAGTCATACTGCCGTGATCCAAATCACCGATGATCCTAGCGCCGAACGGACGGCACCTCCGCGTTCAACACACGTGCGGAACGGTGGCGTCTCCCATGCCTTGATCCAGCAAGGAGAGAGGGAGAGGTTGGGGAAGACTCCGTCCAGCAAAGGCAAGACGACGGGCGTGGTGGTGGTGGAGGAGCTGGTACTCCAAACAGGCTTCGCCAAGCACTACGAGAGACGAGGAGGGAGAGAGGTAGGGCTGCGCCAAGAGGGAGATGTTCTCGTGTGTTAGGCAGCCCCAAAACCTCCACTATATATAGGGGAAAGGGGAGGGGAGGCGCCCTAGGGTTTCCCCTAGGGGGGGCGGCGGCCAGGGCAGATGGGTTCTCCCCCTTGGGTGACTTGGCCCCCAAGCCAGGAGGTGGGAACCCTAGATGGGGCGCCCCAAACCCCCTGGTTATGTGGGAATAGGTGAGGGGGGCGCACAACCCCTTAGTGGGCTGGTTTTCCCCCTTCCCTTGGCCCATGAAGCCCCCCAACACTTGTCGGGGCTCCCGAAACACCTTTCGGTCATGCTGGTCATCACCGGTACCTCTGGAACACTTCCGGACTCCAAAACCCTTCGTCCAATATATCAATCTTTACCTCCAGACCATTCCGGAACTCCTCGTGACGTCCGGGATCTCATCCGGACTCAACAACATTCGGTAACCACGTATATCTATTCCCTATAACCCTAGCGCCACCGAACCTTATGTGTAGACCCTACGGGTTCGGGAACCATGCGAACATGACCGAGATGTTCTTCGGTCAATAACCAACAGCGGGATCTAGATACCCATGTTGGCTCCCACATGTTCCACGATGATCTCATCGGATGAACCACGATGTCGAGGATTCAATCAATCCCGTATTCAATTCCCTTTGTCTAGCGGTATTATACTTGCCCGAGATTCGATCGTCGGTATCACGATACCTTGTTCAATCTCGATCGGCAAGTCTCTTTACTCGTTCCGTAACACATCATCCCGTGATCAACCCCTTGGTCACATTGTGCACATTATGATGATGTCCTACCGAGTGGGCCCAGTAGATACCTCTCCGTTTACATGGAGTGACAAATCCAGTCTCGATTCGTACCAACCCAATGACACTTTCGGAGATACCTGTAGTGCACCTTTATAGCCACCCAGTTACGTTGTGACGTTTGGTACACCCAAAGCATTCCTACGGCATCCGGGAGTTGCACAATCTCATGGTCTAAGGAAATGATACTTGAAATTAGAAAAGCTTTAGCATATGAACTACGATCTTTGTGCTAGGCTTAGGATTGGGTCTTGTCCATCACATCATTCTCCAAATGATGTGATCCCGTTATCAACGACATCCAATGTCCATGGTCAGGAAACCGTAACCATCTGTTGATCAACGAGCTAGTCAACTAGAGGCTTACTAGGGACATGGTGTTGTCTATGTACCCACACATGTATCTGAGTTTCCTATCAATACAATTATAGCATGGATAATAAACGATTATCATGAACAAGGAAATATAATAATAACTAATTTATTATTGCCTCTAGGGCATATTTCCAACATGATATGCCTCTCTGTCTCGGCCACGAGGTGGCCGATCAGCCGCATCATACGCTGGTGACGTTGGTTTTAATGCTTCCTCCTCGAGTCGGGGTAGCAACCTGCGCTTTGGGTAACTCTTGGAGGGGCGTTCGAGTTCATATTCCTCGGCCGCAAGGACTTCGGTCCATATGTCCGCTAGCAAATCTTGATCAGCTCGAAGCTTTTGTTGCTTTTTCTTCAGGCTATTTGATGTGGCTATAAGTCGGCGCTTGAAGCGCTCCTGCTCGACGGGATCCTCAGGCACGATAAATTCTTCGTTGCCGAGGCTCACCTTGTCTTCGAAGAGAGGCATGTAATTGTCATCCTTCGTTTCTCCATCTGCTGCCTGTTCTGGAGGGCTAGCTTGTTCATCCTCCCGCTCTAAATCTGGCAGGAGGGGATTGTCGTCGTCTTCGGCACTATCCGGAGTGTTATTGTCTCTTGCGCCGGTATCGCTACTTTTGCTATGGCGGGACTTAGAGCGGCGCCTTCTTTGGGGGTATCCACCATGTATATATCATATGATGAGGTTGTTGTCCAGCGCCCTGTAGGCGGTGGTTCCTGCTCGTCTCCTGCATCGTCGTCCATACTGTCGATGTCTTCAGAGTCGAAGTCGAGCATGTCGGTTAAATCGTCGACAGTGGCTATTAAGTGGGTGGTGGGTGGGGAGCGAATTTCGTCATCCGCATCCCATTCTAGTTGGACATAGTTCGGCCAAGGTTCTCCTGACAAGGAGAGAGACCTCAATGAATTTAGTACATCACCAAAAGGCGAGTGCTGAAAGATATCCACGGAGGTAAACTCCATGATCGGTGCCCAATCGGATTTGATAGGCACGGACGCAGGCAGCTCGGAGCCCGTGGCCGGGGGCGAATCCAACGGTTCAGCGGCACGGCTCTCATCGGAGGTGAAGTCAGTATTCGGCTCTATCGCCACTGAGAGTGCGGCCTCCATGGGGGGTCTATCCACCCGTCCTCAGATGGCGCAATTTGTTCCGGATTGAGGGCCGGAGTAGTTGCAGCCCGAACACTGTCCGGCGGCAGAGTTAAGTCATGCTCGTCGTGATTGTGCGGCGCACCTGACATGGGTTCGAATCCATCGAAGATCAAGTCTCCGCGGATGTTGGCAGTATAGCTCAAGTTTCCCAACCTGACCTGATGGCCAGGGGCGTAGCTCTCGATCTGCTCCAGATGGCCAAGCGAGTTGGCCCACAGTATGAAGCCGCCGAATATGCAGATCTGTCTGGGGAGAATAACCTCGCCCTGGATCGCATCGTTGCCGATGGTCGAAGGAGCCATCAAGCCTTACGGTGACGGCACAGTGGAACTCTTAATGAAAGCACCAATGTCGGTGTCAAAACCGGCAGATCTCGGGTAGGGGATCCCGAACTATGCGTCTAAGGCGGATGGTAACAGGAGGCGGGGGACACGATGTTTACCCAGGTTCGGGCCCTCTCGATGGAGGTAATACCCTACTTCCTGCTTGATTGATCTTGATGATATGAGTATTACAAGAGTTGATCTACCAAGAGATCGTAGAGGCTAAACCCTAGAAGCTAGCCTATGGTATGATTGTTGTCGTCAGTCAGTTACAAGGGAGGAGATCTACAAATCCGTGTTGCCAGGCTTGCCTTCCACGCCAAGGAGAGTCCCATCCGGACACGGGACGAAGTCTTCAATCTTGTATCTTCATAGTCCAACAGTCCGGCTAAAGCATATAGTCCGGCCGTCCGAGGACCCCCTAATCCAGGACTCCCTCACTAGGCCCCTCCGGTGTCTATATAAACCGGAGGGTTTAGTCCGTAGAGGCAATCACAATCATATAGGCTAGACATCTAGGGTTTAGCCATTACGATCTCGAGGTAGATCTACTCTTGTAACCCCCATATTCATCCAAGATAATCAAGCAGGAAGTAGGGTATTACCTCCATCAAGAGGGCCCGAACCTAGGTAAACATCGTGTCCATGTCTCCTGTTACCTTCGATCCTCAGGCGCACAATTCGGGACCCCCTACCTGAGATCTGCCGGTTTTGACACCGACATTGGTGCTTTCATTGAGAGTTCCTCTGTTACGTCGACTGCAGGTTTGATGGCTCGCCTTGTCATCAAGGACAGTATCACCTCCGGAGGCGCCTTGGCCTCAGGCCAAACCCTCCGGCTTGGCGGCTTTACCATGACCTCCCGTTCGGCCATTAAGCCGAAGTTGGCTTCCCAAGTCATCGAAAATTGTCTCTGTGTTGGCCCTGAATACTCCTAATTGATGGATCCAGCAGATTTACCGTCTTTGAACGAACTCCTGGATCGCATCACCGCTCTGGGGGTCGCTACAGACTATGATTGGATTGGGCTTAAACCGATCAGAGGAAAATCGAATTTTCGCCGACCACCCATCAGATAGCGGTCGCAGAGGAGCAGGCCAACGGCAACTCTTCCTATGTGTTGAAAACTAGCTCTGTTCGGATTTCCGAGCTTGGCGAGCCGGATACCCTTTATGGGGGGACGCTTTCAGTCCCTCGAACTTAGAACCGGACATTGAGCCTAAAAACCTATTGGACAGCTCGGAGCCCGAGCTTTCAAACTCGGAAATTTCTCAAACTCCGGACTCCACATCGGGTCAGGATTTGGATTTAAAGCCACCCACCCACCACAAACGATATTCTTCGAGCAATTCATGTCCTCCGGACATATGCGATCTCATGTACGTCAGGAAACAGTCCATCACTTATGGGCCAGATTCCTCCTTGTCAAAGACAAGATTAAAGATTGTCGCGACGAAGACGTAATCTCACTATTCTGCAATAATTACATGGACGAAGGAGTCCTCAATGCCCTCAACCGCCATCGTGTATCATGCTTCGCAGACTTGGCAACCATAGTACAGAAGTACTGCGCAATGGAGAGCGCTTGGAAAACTCAGACAACTCACTGGGAACCACTGGCCTCTACGCCACCTCCCTGCCGGGCAAAAAGGATGCACCCTCGCGAGGCACCCGACCCCATAGGCAAGAAAATTAAGCCCATCACAGGACATGGAACCGTTCTTGAGGGATGGCTCGATAAGCCATGCAAAATACACACGACTCCGGATAATGAACCAACCCACAGCCTCAGGGCATGTTGGATACTCCGGCAAGTGGCCAAGAGCGGCAAGGATATCCTCACTAAAACCACCTCGGAGCAACACTCTTCGGAGGACGATGACCTCAGAGTACTGACGGTCTTCGAGACCTTTTCCTCGAACAACCGGCGCAAAAGGGCACTCCGTGACCTCACCGAAATCTACCAAGTCGCAGCAATAAATCCCTGGAACGGCACGGCCATAACTTTAAATGCCAATGATGAACCAACAATTCGATCATTCCGGGCACCAGCCGCCCTAGTCCTCAATCCAATTGTGGATGGTTTTCGGCTCACTAAAGTGCTCATTGAAAGTGCTAGTTATCGACTAGAGGGGGGGTGAATAGGCGATTTTTATGAAAGTCTTCAAAACACGGGGGCTTTGAAGACAAACACAACAATTGAACCTATTGACATGCAGCGGAAGGTAGACTACACTAGACAAGCCATAGTCAACTAAGCAATGAAGTAAAAGCACGAAGACTATTAGCAGCTAGGTAGAATGGATCAGGATGGAAGATAGTATGAAGCCAATCAACAACAGTCTTAACTCGGTGAAGTCAATCAGATCAGGCAAGCAGGCATTGACTTCAGGAAGACAAACAGTAAGTAAAGAGAGGTATGAGATAGAACCAGTTGCTTGGTGAGGATAGAGATTTGTTGGACCAGTTCCATTTGCTGTGAAAACTGTACGTCTGGTTAGGGAGGCTGAGATTCAACTCAGAAGACCGCGTCTTCACCTTATTCCCCTTGGGCTAAGGGACACCCAGTCCTCGCTCAATCACTCAGGTAAGTCTTCAAGGTAGACTTCCAAACCTTCACAGACTTCGTTCATTGGCAATCCACAATGACTCTTGGTTGCTCAGAATGCGACGCCTAACCGGTTGGAGGATTCACAGTCCTCAAGTGTAATAATTCTTTAGATCACACGGACAGAAATACTTCAGTGATGCCTAACACTCTTTGGCTCTGGGTGTTTTGGGCTTTTTCCTCGCAAGGATCTTTCTCTCAAAGGCTTTGAGGTGGGTTGCTCTCAAACGACAAAAGCCGTGCACTAACTCTAAGAAGCCACCAATTTATGGTGTAGGGGGTGTGCTATTTATAGCCACTAGGCAACCCGACCTGATTTGTCTGAAATGACCCTGGGTCACTAAGGAACTGACACGTGTCCAACGGTCAGATTTCGAACACACGCGGCAGCTTGACTTGGGCTATAAGTAAAGCTGACTTATCCAGCTCTGGATGAGATTTGCTCTCATTGTCTTCGCTCTAAGACATAGGATTTGGTTGAGCATCACTTCAGTCACTCTGACTTAGTTCACTTGGACCCCACTTAACAGTGCGGTGGTTCCTCTGACTCAACAAAGAAGAAAAGGAAACTACGAAACAACTATGTCTTCGTACTCGATAGTCTTCATGTGAATGTCTTCTCAAGTCATAATCTTCATAGTGAATATCTTCACAGACCACCATTGTCTTCAATGTCTTCATACATTTTCAGGGGTCATCTCTGGTAGGTAAACCAAATCAATGTGGGACTACTACCTGTGTTATCCTGCAATTCTCACAAACACATTAGTCCCTCAACCAGGTTTGTCGTCAATACTCCAAAACCAACTAAGGGTGGCACTAGACGCACTTACAATCTCCCCATTTTTGGTGATTGATGACAAACTGGTTGAAGTTTTCAACAGGGATAAAAGTATGTGAAAGTTTAAGTACTGGGGCATTGTCTTCATAAATTGCAAAAGGCTCCCCCTGAAGATGTGCATATAAGTATTTTGCTTTTGAATGCAAATGCACATGGCAGGTTGTACTTGTGGATCCTCTTCAAATTATGAAGACAATTTATCAAGCATGAAAAGATATAACGAAGATAATGACATGCATAATAAAAAATGGACGTCTACGGAATGACTTCGTGCGGGATTTATCATCGCACATGCGGAATTTATCATCGCATCACATAGTTGACAGAAAAGGTAGCAAACGACCATCAAGTTTAAGTGTTACAACTCAAAGAACCAAATGTATCAAAAGCGAGAGTTGTAAACACTTGGCAAAAAGTATAGTAACCACCCATAAGGACCCGCTTGAAGACTATCAACTCATATGCTTCTCCTCCTTTTGTTAGTAATGACCAAAAAGGTTTGAAGACATAGAGGATCTACTCGTTCCCATTAGGAGCAGGTGAAGGTGCAGGGTCGACGTTGGAGTCAGGTGGTGCAGAAGGGCCTGGTGTAGTGTCGATATGCGGCGAAGTTGTAGGGTGTGAAGTACCATCATCTTCATCATCGACGACTCTGGCATTGACTGTTGGTGCCGAAGAGGAGTACTCGGAGTCTTGGAGAGATGGAGTCCGACACAGAACAACATTTCTTGGAGGAGTGGAATCAAATTTATAGTGCTCTGTGAAGCCATCCTCTCTAAGATCATCTTCAGAGCTCAGTAGGGTCAGACTCTTCCAAGATCGCCTATACAAAGGCATTCTTGGTGGCAAGGTTGTGAATGCGATTGACATCCACCAAGAGGCTTTGCATTTGACGCTTGAACCAGTCATGGTGCTTATCCTGTTTCTGATGCAAGGCAATGAGAAGCTCTCGGTCATTGAGCACACGAGACCGCTTCCGAGGCCTTTGAGCAATAGTGTTGTCAGTGGCTTCAGTAGTTGCACGATGAGGTGCACGTGTAGTATCGGCCAGAGGATAAACACAAGTTGTAGCAAGAACACCCTCAATTGGTTGCGAAAAACTTTGTCGATCAACGTTGTGAAGATAAATTGGCTCCTTGGCAGGCTCAGGGTAGATGGCTTCAACAGACATATCAACCTCTGGTAAGAAGATAAGATGGTTGCGCGCAGAGGGCTGATAGTTGACAGAAGAGTGAAGCTTGATTAAGCGCATCACCCATGGAGCATAAAACTTCAGACCAAAGAGATCAGAGCCAGATGCAGCAAGTTGCCTGATGAAGAAATCCTGAGCATTGAAGTTGATGCCAGTTAGAATGTAGAAGACCAATGTCTTCATTGAACCTTCAAGCTTGGTGTAGGAGAATGTCCTTTGACAGGCCAGAGAGTTCGCCTTATGATGTGATAGATGATATGAGGCAGATACTCGAGGTCTTCAACAAAGAACTCTTGTGGATATTCAGCATCTTGTGGCAGTGGCTTCATCATGCTCAGCATTTAGCTCATATTTGGCTCAGGCTTCTGGAAAATGCTCTCCAATGCATCACGATGCAGCTGACAACCAGGTTCATAGAGTTCACCTGGAGTGGGCAGGGAAGAAGCTCAGTAATATCCTGAGCTTTGGCTTCATGGTGTACGTCACCTGTCATCCACTCAAGGATCCAAGTCTTCGGATCCCTGTCGTAGCCACGAATGTGAAGAGTGGCGTAGAATTGTAGGAGGAGCTCTTCATTCCAATGTTCTTTGTCTGTGACAAACTGCACAAGTCCAGCATCTCTGAAGCAATCTAGGGCTTCCTCCAAGCAGGGCAGGCCAGCAATGGCTTCCGCAATCTAGATGCATATGGGGAAAAATGCTCCCTTGATTGCATAAGACACAAGTGTAATAACTGCGCTGTTGATAGCTCTAGAACCGATCAGATGAAATTCTTGGCTTTGAATATGGGTTATTTGCACTGTCGAAGAAGGCGTTGTGTGCTCTGAAGCTATTCACATTGAACCATCCTGGTGAAGTTGCAGTACCTGGAAACCTTGGCAGCCTGGGCTTTGGCTTCTGGACCTGAGGCCTGTGCTCCACATGGTAGGCAAATTGTGGTCCGGGAGCAGGAGGAGGAACCAGAATAGGCCATCGAACCATAACAAGTTGCCCACGATCAAATGTCAGCTCAATAGTGTGAGCCTTGGAGGTGATACAGGAGCATTGACATGGGCTTCAAGCTGCACAACGGCTTGAGGGGCAATATTGGCTTCATGCACCATATTAGCTTCAGGTGCAGCATTCGCTTCAGGTGCCACAATGGTTTCAGGCGCCACAGTAGCGCCAGCCATGACAACGTCATTGGCGTCGGCAGTGGTGGTTGTGGCAGACTGATTGTTTTCTACCTCCTCTTCAGGAGCAGGAGGATCGGGCACTGACATGTTCTCCTCGAGAACAACTTCTTGGTTGGCAGGGGGTGTGACAACTCGCTCTTCTTCTTGTCTGCGTTCTTGGTGTTCTTCGGCTGATGCAGCCGGTATATCGTCAGCAGCTATGGCTTCGGACGTAGAGACATTCGCAGTTGGAGTGGCTTCAGGGAACACTTGTCATGCTACTGAGCTTTTTTGCACTTCTCCTTCTGGCACGCTCGGCAAAGCGACTTGTGGCCTTGGTCCTTCGCGAAGCCTTCGGAAACCGGGCGACGCTTTTGGAGAGGGAGTTGGCTGGACCACATAGTCGTCTTCAAGCACCGGGGTGGTGACTTGAGGTTGTGGGGTGCTTGGTGTCTCTTGTGGGTGATCAGCCCATGATGCATCCTGTGCAATTGGCGTCAAATGACGACCAATGCTGATGAGTTTGTTGTTCGTGAGAACAGGTGATGATACCATTTCATGCTCTATCTAAGGAAGGACTTCATCATAATCTACATTGTCTTGGGGACCAATGTCTTCAGCTGCGGTGGGGTCAACAGCTGGAACTTCTTCAGCTTCAGGAGCCTCTGTGGAAGCAGGCTCATGAATCACCAGATGACGCTCTTGATGGGTGGAGGCAGGACGAGTAACTGAAATGGGCTCGACATCAAGGGGCTCTGAGGGAGCAGCCCGGTCTTTCTTCGAAGACTTTGTATTCTGCTTCTTCATGGACGGACCATTATCAGACGCATTCTTGCTTTTGCGCTTCCTGGCTTCAGCTTCAGCAGCCCTTGTCTTCTTCATCTCTGAGGCAGCTGAGATGACCTATTGCTTCGAGCTGGTCATGCTAGTTGGGAAGACAATGCTTGGCTCTTCTCGCCGTGGTGCTTGAGCTGGGGCAGCAACAGGCTTCTTTGACTTCTTTGCAGCCATTCTGGGGTCGATGCCAGGACGCCCAAGTGCCTTGCGCTTTTCGGCTTCATTATGAACTTGAACACATTGACTTGCGGAGAGCTTCATCCGCTCTCTTGATCCTTTAGCTTCTTCACGTTTCTTGTGAAACTGCTCCTTGAGGTCATGCAGCATTAGCTTGAAGCTCTGAACATCAGCCACACTGAGATTGGCCATGTTTCTCTTGAATTCAGCTTTCTCATGATCAATCTTGTTTTTCAGTTCAACAATCTTCTGAGCCAGAGCTAGCTCATTTGCAATGGCATTGTGGAAGGAGACACTGATGCCAATTGAAAGCTGAAGATCATCGATGCTGATGCTTGGGTCGTTAAACCACTCATCAATGAAGTTGTTCAAAAGATCAATATCAAAGAGGGGTAGATTGTTGAAGATTTATGCCTCCACCTTGCTCTTTATGAGCATCTCAAGAGCATCATCACCAAGATCGTCATCGCTGGACAGATCAATGGTGGCTTCTTCATTCCTCAAAATGTCAGTCGGAGTCAGTTCATGTCCAGAGTTCTTCATTGGCTTCTTCTTATTAGACTTCTCTGTCTTCTTGGAGACACGAGATAAGTCTTCGGATTGCACACTGTCTTTAGGTGGTGCAGTGGCCAAAGGTGTCACATGCGGAGCCCTTGGAGTGGCAGAAGGCTTTGAAGCCTTTGTTTTCTTCTGCTTCTGTGGCTTCAGTTGAGGTGGCGCTTCATCAGAATCAGCGTCATCAGAAGAGTGCTCCACGTGGCAGGTACCTGTGATTCCTGGGACTAGCATGTTTGAGCACTTTGCCGTCCGCCAACGGACGACAAAGACCTTAGCCTCTTTACCGTCCGCTGGCTGACAGCAAAGCACACCGTTAACCCCTAACGGCTCTCACCCCACCTCACTGCCGTCCACGATCTTTGCCATCTGCTGGCCACCAATGGCGGACGGCACAATCCTTTGCCGTCCGTTTCTACAAAGCAGACGGCAAAGAAGGCCTTTGCTGGCACGTGTTCATCCGGACATTTTGTCGTCTGCTGGCGGACTTTTCAGCGTATTCCTTGGTGACGAACCTGTACTTGAACCATTGCTCGGCCCAATATCTTCGGATCCATTGGATTCGTGTTTTGTGTTGGCCATAACTCTCTTCAGGACCAGTCTTGTATAATTCATACAGATCTTCAGGCAAATCCTTTGATGTGTCCCCACAGCGCTGCCTGCCGCCCTTTCTGGCTGACTTTTCGTTTGCCATTGCATTCAAGCAGAAAGGCTTCAGTACTGTGAATGACTTCGGCTTGCTGGTCATACAGGAACTTGCTTCGGGTGAGTGAATGTGACGCAGTAACAATTCTTCAAATGAATGCAGACTATGAGAACCAAGGGATTCTCCCACGGACATGTACATGTGACAGCATTAGAGATGCGGGGGAAGGGGAAGAGGTCATATGCATTCTCAGAATATTTTGAAAATAAATCAGTTTGAAGAAATTAACCTCATAGCGCGAAGACATTCACTTATTTCGTGAGAGTTGGTTCCAGATTTGTACGAATCCAAGAATAGGTATAAGTGAGGAATCTAACTAGTTGTGAAGCATAAGTGAATACACTAGGTGAAAGTGCTAGTTATCGACTAGAGGGGGGGGGGGGTGAATAGGCGATTTTTATGAAAGTCTTCAAAACATGGGAGTTTCAAAGACAAACGATAGAAATGAACCTATAAACATGTAGCGGAAGGTAGACTACACTAAGCAAGCCATAGTCAAGTATTCAATGAAGTGAAAGCACGAAGACTAATAGTAGCTAGGTAGTAAATATCAGGATGGAAGATAGTATGAAGCCAAACAACGACAATAGTCACACAGTGAAGTCAAACTGGTAGTGCAAGTAGGCATTGACTTCACGAAGACAAACTGTAAGTAAAGAGAGGGAGAGGATAGAACCAGTCACTTGGTGAGGACAAAGGATTTGTTGGACCAGTTCCAGTTGCTGTCACAACTGTACGTCTGGTTAGGGAGGCTGAGATTCAACTCAGAAGACCGTGTCTTCACCTTATTCCCCTTGTGCTAAGGACACCCAGTCCTCGCCCAATCACTCTGGTAAGTCTTCAAGGTAGACTTCCAAACCTTCACAGACTTCGTTCACCGGCGATCCACAATGACTATTGGATGCTCAGAAAGCGACGCCTAACCGGCTGGAGGATTCACAGTCCTCAAGTGTAACAAGTCTTCAGGTCATGCAGACAGAAAGACTTCACTGATGCCTAACACTCTTTGGCTCTGGGTGTTTGGGCTTTGTCCTCGCAAGGATTTCTCTCTCTCAAAGGCTCCGGAGGTGGGTTGCTCTCAAACGACAAAAGTCATGCACTAACTCTGAGCAGCCACCAATTTATGGTGTAGATGGTGGGCGATTTATAGCCACTAGGCAACCCGACCTGATTTGTCCAAAATGACCCTAGGTCACTAATGAACTGACACGTGTTCCAACGGTCAGATTTCAAACACATGCGACAGCTTGACTTGGGCTACAAGTAAAGCTGACTCGTCCAGCTATGGATAAGACTTGCTCTCATTGTCTTCACTCGAAGACATAGGATTTGGTCGAGCATCACTTCAGTCACTCTGACTTTTTTCACTGGGACCCCACTTAACAGTACGATGGTTCCTATGACTCAACAAAGAAGAAAAGGAAACAACAAAACAACTAAGTCTTCGCGCTCCATGGTCTTCACGCGATGTCTTCTCATGTCATAGTCTTCAATGTGAATATCTTCACATACCACCATTGTCTTCAATGTCTTCATACATTTTAGGGTCATCTCCGGTAGGTAAACCGAATCAATGAGGGACTACTACCTGTGTTATCCTGCAATTCTCACTAACACATTAGTCCCTCAACCAGGTTTGTCGTCAATACTCCAAAACCAACTAGGGGTGGCACTAGATGCACTTACAATCTCCCCCTTTTTGGTGATTGATGACAAACTGGTTGAAGTTTTCAACGGGGATAAAAGTATGTGAAATTGTAAAGGATAAAGGTATTGTCTTCAGAAGTAGCAACAGGCTCCCCCTGAAGATGTGCATATAAGTAATTTGCTTTTGGAATGCAAATGCACATGGCAGGTTGTACTTGTGGAGATCCTTTTCAACTTATGAAGACAATTCATCATGCATGATATGATATAACGAAGATAATGACATGCAAAATGAAAAATGGACGTCTGCAATATGACTTCGTGCGGGATTTATCATCGCACATGCGGAATTTATCATCGCATCACAGAATAGCAGAAAACATAGCAGACGACCATCAAGTTTAAGTGTTACAACTCAAAGAACCAAATGTATCAAATGCGAGAGTTGTAAACACTAGGAAAAATATAAAGCAACCGCCCAAATGGACCCGCTTGAAGACTATCAACTCATATGCTTCTCCCCCTTTTGTCACTAAGGACCAAAAAGGTTTGAAGACATAGAGCCTCTACTCGTTCCCAGAAGGAGTAGGTGAAGCAGCAGGGTCGGCATCGGGGTTTGGCGGTGCAGAAGAACTAGGTGCAGTGTCGACACGCGCTGAAGTTGGTGGTGGTGAAGTAGCATCATCTTGGTTATCTATGACTCTGGCATTCACCGTTGCAGTCGAGGAGGAATAGTCAGAGTCTTCAAGAGAGGGATTCTGACGCAAGACAACATTCCTTGGAGGAGTGGAGTCAAACTTGAATATTTCAGTGAAGCCATCGTCTTGAAGATCTGCTTCAGCACTCAGCAATGTCAAACTCTTCCATGACCTCCGACAGGTTTCATGAGTGACAAAGGCTTTCTTGGTGGCAAGGTTGCGAATGCGATTTACATCCACCAAGAGGCTTTGCATCTGTTGCTTCAGCCAGTAGTGATGCTTATCCTATTTCTGATGAAGGGCGACAAGAAGCTCTCGGTCATTGAGGACACGAGATCTCTTTCGAGGCCTTTGCGCAATTGTACTCTCTGTGGCTTCAGTATTGGCACGATGAGGGCCACGTGTATTGCCAGCCAAAGGATAAACACGAGTGACTGCCTGGACTCCTGCAATGGGCTGTGTGAAGCTTTGGTGATCAGCATTGTGAAGATAAATGGGCTCCTTGGCAGGCTCTGGGTATATGGCTTCAACTGACATATCAACCTCTGGCAAAAAGATCAGATGGTTGCGAGCAGAAGGCTGATAGTTGACAGCTGAATGAAGCTTGATAAGGCGCATAACCCATGGAGCGTAGAACTTCAGACCAAAGAGATCAGAGCCTGATGCAGCCAATTGCCTGATAAAGAAGTCTTGAGCATTGAAGCTGATTCCATTGAAGATATAAAAGACCAATGTATTCATCGCTCCTTCAAGCTTTGCGGCAGAAGAATGTCCCTTGATGGGATAGAGTTCGCCTTATGATATGATAGATTGTTCGGGGCAGATACTCTAGGTCTTCAACAAAGAACTCTCTTGGGTATTCAGCGTCGCGTGGCAGAGGCTTCATCATGCTTAGCATTTGGCTCATGTTGGGCTCTGGCTTCTGAAAGATGCTCTCCAATGCATTGCGGTGAAGCTGACAACCAGGCTCGAAGAGTTCACCTGGAGTGGGTAGGACAGTTAGCTCAATGATGTCAAGATCTTTGGCTTCATGATGGACATTGCCTATCATCCACTCAAGGACCCAAGTCTTCGGATCCCTTTTGTAGCCGCGAATGTGGAGGGTAGCATAAAATTGTAGCAAAAGCTCTTCATTCCAATGCTCCTTATCAGTCACAAAGTTCAGAAGTCTAGCATCACGGAAGCAGTCAAGGGCTTCTTCAAGGCAGGGTAGTCCAGCAATGGCTTCACAGTCTAGATGCATATGTGGAAAGATACGCCCTTGGTCATAGAGAACACAAGAATAGTAATTGTTCGACTGATAGCTCCAGAACCGATCAGATGAAATCCTTGGCTTGGAGTAGGGGTTCTTGGCACTATCAAAGAAAGTGTTGTGCGCAATGAAGCCATTTGCATTGAAGGACCCTGGTGAAGTGGCAGTACCTGGAAACCTGGGCAACCTTGGCTTTAGCTTCTGGACCTGAGGCATGTGGTCGACATGATAGTCAAATTGTGGACCAGCAGCATGTGGAGGAACCAGAATGGGCCCTCGGACAGTAACCAGCTGACCACGATCAAATGCTTGCTCGATGGTGTGTGGCCTTGGAGGCGGTACAGGAGCAGTGGCAGTGGCAGTGGCATTGACTTCAGGCTGCAGATTTGCATCAGGTGCAGCATTGGCTTCAGGTGCGATCACTTCTGGCACTACATTAACTTCAGGCGCCACATCAGCTTCAGCCATGACAACGTCATTGGCTTCAGTATTTGTGTTGGTGGTCGCCTCAATGTTATCAACCTCCACTCGAGTAGCTGGAGGGTCGGACACGTTCTCCTCGAGAACAACTTCAGGGTTGGTTGGGGGTGTAGCAACACGTTCTTATTCATCTCTTGGCTCTTCTTGTTCATCGGCTGATGCAACCGAAATATCTTCAGCCGCCTTGGCTTCAGACTCGGGGACGTTCGCAGTAGGAGAGGTTTCAGGAAATACTTGGCGTGATACTGACTGGTGCTCTTCTCCTTCTGGAACACTCGACAGAGTGACTTGTGGCCTTGGTCCTTTACGAAGCCTGCGGAACACTGGCGACGCTTGTGGAGATGGAGTAGGTTGGGCCTCAAAGTCATCATATTCAAGCACCGGAGTGGTGACTTGAGTTGGGGGAGTAGCTGGTGTTCCTTCTTGATGGGGGGAGTCTTGAGGGTGGTCAGCCCATGAATCATTCTGAGCGATTGGCGTCAAAGGACGACCAATGCTGATGAGTTCGCTGTTCGTGAGAACAGGTGATGATACCACATTGTGCTCGATCTGAGAAAGGACTTCATCATCTTCAACATTGTCTTGGGGACCAATGTCTTCAGCCGCGGTGGGGTTGACAGCTGGAATGTCTTCAGCTTCAGGAGCCTTTGGGGAAGCAGGCTCCTGAACTATCAAACGACGCTCTTGTTGTGCCGATGCAGGACGAGCAACAGAAATGGGCTCGACGACAAGGGGCTCTGTGGGAGCAGCCCGATCTTTCTTCTTGGTTTTACGCTTCTTGGCAGGTGGAGCCTCGTCAGTGGTGTTCTTGGTCTTGCGCTTTCTGGCTTTGGCTTCAGCTGCCCTTGTTTTCTTGAGCTCCGAAGCCACTGTGGGGACCTTAGGCTTCACGCCTGTCATACTGGCGGGGAAGACAATGCGAGGTTCTTCCCGCCTGGATGCTTCAGCTTGGTCCACAGCAGGCTTCTTCTGCTTGGCAGCCATCTTGGGGTCGATGCCAGGACGCCCAAATGCCTTGCGCTTATCAGCTTAATTGTAAGCTTGAACACACTTGGCAGCCAGATGCTTCATTCGCTCTCGAGAACCTTTGGCTTCGTCACGTTTCTTGTGAAACGCCTCCTTGAGCTCATGCAGCATTGTCTTGAAGTTTTGGACGTCTGTCACACTGAGCTTGGCCATATGCTTCTTGAACTGAGCCTTTTCATAGTCGATCTTGTGCTTCAGTTCAACAATTATCTGAGCTAGAGCCAGCTCAGGAGCAATGGCTCCATGGAAGGAGACGCTGAGGCCAATGGGGAGTTGCAGATCATCAAAGCTGAGATTGGGGTTGTCAAACCACTCATCAATGAAATTGTTTAACAGTTCCACGTCAAAGAGAGGCAAATCACTGAAGATTTCCGCCTCTTGCTTGCTCTTTATCAGCAGCTCAAGAGCATCATCAGCAAGATCGTCGTCACTCGACAGATCAATGGCGTCGTTCTCATTTCTTAGAATAGCAACAGCGGTCAGTGCTTGACCAGCGGAGTAAATGGGCTTCTTCTTCTTCTTCTCAGACTTGGAGATGCGTGAGAGATCTTCAGACTGCACACTTGGTGTAGGAGGAGCAGTGGCCAGAGGCTTCACTTGCGAAGCTCTTGATGCAGTGGAAGGCTTCGAAGCCTTGGGTTTCTTCAGCTTCTTGAAGCCCGGTGGTGCGGTAACCCGTCGAGAATCAGCGTCATCTACAGAGTGATCCACGACTGCCCCTTGAACCATAACGTGAGTGATGAGACCTTCTAGGTTGTAGAAGGGCCCAACAAGATTGGGTTCAACCGGCGTGTGCCATCGACACGAGGAAGCGAAGGGCTGGGTTGAAGTCTAATCCCTGCGACTTCTTGTTCTCTTTGGCCGAGTTCTTGGCAAACTGAAAGTTGCGCTTGAACAGATTGTCGTCACGACACCACAGCAGCGAAGATGGGTTGGCATCAGCAGGCTGTGGTCCACAGACCATGCAAGGGTAGAAACCTTGATCAATGGCTTTAGCTCTAGACCTGGGTGGAAGATTTTTGTACAAGATGTCTCCCCAGGGTCGCTTGCTGGCATTCTTTTCAGCATATTCCTGGGTCACGAACATGTACTTGTACCTCCATTGGATTCGTGTTTTGTGCTGATTGTAGTCCTCCTCTAGATCTGTCTTGTATAGCTCATAGAGGTCAGGTGCAAAATCTCTTGATGTTCCCCCACGTCGCTGTCTGCCTCCCTTCCTTGCTGACTAATCTATGGCCATGTAGTTCAGACTGAATGGCTTCAACACAGTCAAAGGCTTCCGTCTGCTGGTCAGACAGGAACTAGCTTCGGGAGAGTTGATATGATGCTGTAAGAATTCTGCAAATGAATGCAGACTATGAGAACCAAGGGATTCTCCCACGGACATGTACCTGTGACAAAGATTAGAGATGCGAGGAAGGGGAAGAGGTCATATGCATTCTCGTAAGATTTTGAAGATAAATCAGTTTAGAAGACATTGACCTCATAGCGCGAAGACATTCACTTATATGTTGAGAGTTGGTTCCAGATTTGTACGAATCCAAGAATAGGTACAAGTGAGGAATCTAACTATGTGTGAAGCATAAGTGAATATACTAGGCATCATATGAGATGCAAACAGGATAGATCCAAATTTGTGGAGGCAAAAACCACTTTTGGTAGGAAGATTGAATCTATCGGATCAAAAAGACAATAAAAAGAGAGTTTTAATTTACCACACGATGAACTGCTAGATGGAGTAGAAGATGAGGCCGAGCAGTTTGATCTTCCATGCCCCAACTTGGCGACGGAGGACACCTACGGCGGCGGCGGAGAAGACGATGTCCACGGCCGGCGTGAGGACGGCGTCGGTGAGGTCGCGGCAGCTAAGCGCTTCGTCGCCAGCGTCGTCGAGAGCTAGCGGTGGCGCTAGGGTTTGTCGAGGTGGAGAGGTGGAAGAAGGATTTTTGACCGCGATGGGATGTGCATTTATAGGGAGAGGGACGGCACAGCGCAATTACGCAGGTGCCCCTAGCGGTTCACATCTGAGGGACGCGTGGCGAACATCCAACACATTGGAAGTTGTTCCATGTTCCCACGCACGCCTGGACTGTCGGGTGGTCGTTCCGGCTTCTCCGGGTTTCATGCAATAAGAATTGAGCATTTAAAACAGATTTAATGTTTGTCTTTGTATCTTCTGCTGACAAGGACGCAGAGAAGACATTCGATGGTTTCAACAGAATGCATATGATTTGGATAGATAGAGTTTGAGGTAGAAGCATAGAGAGGTTAGGGTCCGATCATATTCACTTAGTTCAAAAGATTAAAACGAGAAGATATAGCTATAAGTGAATGCTGTAGAGGACAAAACACTAATATATGTATATATCAGAATAAGACCAAATCAACATTGTGAAGATAAAAATGAAGTCATGTTAATATTGAAGACAGACTAAGTGCGAAGACTTAGCAAATGTAACGCCATGAGAAAAACACTTCAAAAAATAAGAATTTGGTGGTGGCGTTATCCACCGTATAGGAAGTATTAGACCCAGACACGGCGCACAATTATCGTGGCGCTCCGAAGTCAAATTCCGCATTAATGTATTCACACTCAGAGTGTAAGTCTTCATTGATTGAAGACATACATTACTTCGTGTGTTGCACATCTAAGTCATCAACATGCATAAGTGTTAGGATGTGAGCATGATCACATGACATTCAAGGATTCCAAGATATTTAGCTCACATCGCAACTTGCAAAACCTTTTCTCATCCAAGGGCTTTGTGAAGATATCTGCCAATTGCTCTTCAGTGTTGACGTGTATGATATCAATATCTTCCTTCATGACATGATCTCTGAGAAAGTGATGACGAATTTCAATGTACTTTGTCTTCGAGTGCTGAACTGGATTGTTGGCAATCTTGATGGCGCTTTCGTTGTCGCGATAGAGTGGTACTTGTTTCAGATGGATGCCATAGTCCTTGAGTGTTTGCTTCATCCATAGAAGCCGAGCGCAAAGAAGATCCAGCAACAATGTATTCAGATGCAAAGATGGAGAGTGATACACAATTCTGCTTCTTTGAAGACCAACAGACAAGTGATCGTCCCAGAAAGTGACATGTGCCTGATGTAGACTTGCGATCCACCTTGTCACCAGTATAATCAGCATCCGAGAATCCAACTAGATCAAACTCTGAGCCCTTTGGATACCATAATCCTAATGTTGGGGTGTAAGCCAAATATCGAAGAATTCGCTTCACAGCTAAGTGATGCGATTCCTTTGGTGACGCTTGGAATCGAGCACACATGCAAACACTAAGCATGATATCTGGCCTAGAGGTACATAAATAAAGTAAAGAACCAATCATGGAGCGGTATACCTTTTGATCGAACTCTTTACCATTGGCGTCAGGACCCAGATGACTCTTGGTTGGCATTGGCATCGTATAACCTTTGCAGTCTTGCATTCCAAACTTCTTGAGGCAATCTTTGAGGTATTTCTCTTAAGATATGAAGATGCCATTGCTTTTGTCGATTTAATTTGAAGACCAAGGAAGAACTTCAGCTCACCCATCATGGACATCTGATATTGCTCTTGGATCATGTGTCCAAACTCATCACTGTATTTCTGGTTGGTGCAACCGAAGATAATGCCATCCACATATATTTGGCACACAAACAGTTCACCATCATATGTCTTCGTGAAGAGTGTGGGATCCAGGGAACCAGGTTTGAAGCCTTTGCTCTTCAGGAAGTCTTTGAGTGTGTCATACCAAGCGCGAGGGGCTTGTTTGAGGCCATACAGTGCCTTGTTTATCTTGTACACCATATCAGGATGTTTTGGATCTTCAAAGCCAGGAGGTTGTGCAACATACACTTCTTCTTCAATCTTGCCGTTGAGAAATGCACCCTTCACATCCATTTGATACAGCAGGATGTTGTGATAATTTGCATAGGCTAGAAATATGCGAATAGCTTCAAGCCTAGCCACATGAGCAAATGTTTCATCGAAGTCAATCCCTTCAACTTGAGTGTATCCTTGAGCAACGAGACGAGCCTTGTTTCTGACACTTGACCATGCTCATCTTGCTTGTTGCGATATATCCATTTTGTGCCTATTATGTTGTGCTTGCGGGGGTCGGGACGCTTGACAAGTTCCCAGACATTGTTCAGCTTGAACTGTTGAAGCTCTTCTTGCATAGCTTGAATCCATTCAGGTTCCATGAAGGCTTCAAAGAACTTTCTTGGGTTCAAATATTGAGACAAATGCAAAGTGCCCCCAGAAATTTGCTAGTTGTGTTGCTCTTGAACGAGTGAGTGGACCAGGTGCATTGATGCTATCAATTATCTTCTCAATCTGTACTTCATTTGCAACACGAGGATGAACTGGACGAAGATTTTGCTCTTGCTGATCATAGTCATCATTAGAAGGATTGTCTTCGGGCTGAGCATTGTCTTCAGGTTGATTAGGTGCAGAAATGATAAGTTCCTCTTCAGGCTGTGCTTTAGACGGTATGGTTTCTCCAGTTCCCATTAGCTTGATAGATTCTCTAGGTTGAACTTCATCTAGCACATTTGGCAGGTACTCTCTTTGCGAGCCGCTAGTCTCATCGAACCGCACATCCACAGTTTCAACCACTTTATAGTGAAAGAGGTTTAAGACTCTATTGGAGTGCGAATCCTTTCCGTAACCAAGCATAAAACCTTCATGTGCTTTCGGTGAAAATTTTGAAGTGTGATGTGGATCCTTGATCCAGCACCTAGCACCAAATACTCTGAAGTAACTGACATTTGGCTTCTTACCAGTGAGGAGTTCATAGGATGTCTTCTTCAGAAGCTTGTGAAGATAAACACGGTTGATGACATGGCATGCAGTATCAATAGCTTCAGGCCAGAACTTTCTTGGAGTCTTGTATTCATCGAGCATCGTCCGTGCCATCTCAATGAGCATTCTGTTCTTGCGCTCCACAGATGCCATTCTGCTGAGGTGTGTACGGAGCTGAGAACTCATGAGTGATGCCCAATGTATCCAGGTAAAGGTCGAGGCCGATGTTCTTCAACTCTGTGCCGTTGTCACTTCTGATATGTTTGGTCTTGACGCCATAGTTGTTCATGGCACAGTTGGTGAAGCGTCTGAAGACATCCTGCACTTCACTCTTGTAGAGAATTATATGCACCCACGTATATCTTGAATAATCATCAGCAATGACGAAGCCATAGAGACAAGCAGTAGTATGAGAGTAGAGTAGTGAGTAGGGCCAAATAAGTCCATGCGTAGCAGCTCAAAGGGTTGAGATGTCGTCATGATTGTCTTCGAGGGATGCTTGGCCCTTGTCATCCTTCCAACTTCGCAGGCACCGCACAAGTGATCCTTCTTGAACTTGATGCCCTCGATGCCTATGACATGCTTCTTCTTTGCGAGAGTGTGTAAGTTTCTCATGCCAGCATGCCCTAGCCTCCGATGCCAGAGCCAGCACTCTGAAGATTTTGCTAGAAGACATACTGCAAGCTGTGGTCCTGCTGAGAAATCTACCATGTATAGATCATCTTTCCGATACCCTTCAAAGACTAGAGACTTGTCAGATTCCATTAGTACAAGGCAATGATATTTTCCGAATATCACAATCATGTTCAAGTCACAAAGCATTGAGACAGACATTAAGTTGAAACCAAGGGATTCAACAAGCATCACTTTATCCATGTCTCGATCCTTTGAGATTGCAACTCTACCTAGACCTAATACCTTGCTTTTACCAAAGGTCAAGAAATGTGATGTGACTCTTGTCGATGGATGTAAGGTTGAGTCCATGAGAAGACTTGGATCACCAAATATATGATTAGTGCATCCGCTGTCCATAATCCATTCTCAAGCATGAGGTGTCATACCCTCTGATGCAGTTAGGGGATAGGCTTCACCAAGAGTATTGTGAAGCATAAACATTTGACGCACAAGAGGATTATCAAAGCTCAGATCAAGATTAGGACTGATAAGATGATTGGCAAGCGATTCGGGAACAAAATACATAGTAAGACCATTTGGGCATTTGATCTTGCGCCCTACAAGATGTTTTAGGTCCCCAACATTAGCATTAGACACCTTTGATTTTCGGCTGGAGACCTTTCCCTGCAAAAGAAAGTTAATTCTTCTTAACCACCCACATCTTCAGGGGTGGCTTAGAAGCAATGAGTCTAAGTGCAGCATCTGAGAACTTCAACTTTGAAGCCCTAGCAATTAGCCTTGCAAGAGGTGAATAGTACTGATATGAATAAGCAGAAAAGTTCTTAGTT
Organism: Aegilops bicornis; assembly: GCA_021605145.1. Lineage (NCBI taxonomy): Eukaryota > Viridiplantae > Streptophyta > Magnoliopsida > Poales > Poaceae > Aegilops > Aegilops bicornis. The sequence continues at coordinate 293,220,358 of CM038669.1, forward strand.
TTATGAACATAGTGGTTTGAAGAAACATGCTCATATTCATAATTTTGAGTATGATTTCCCTGCAAAACATTGGCGTTAGGGTGACTCAGGTGAGTCATTTGTCTGTATGAAGACTTTGGACCATATGAAGCCTTTGGTCTGGGGTTTGTCTTCTTCCCAGGCGGTGTCATGATGACATTCACTGGAAGATTCTCAAGACAACTTTTGGGAACCCAGATCTTCTTCATAGGTGGTCCATTCCTGCAGTTAGTACCAATGTACCTGGCAAACACTTCACCATTCTAATTCTTAAATAGTTTATAGTTTGCATCAAAGGATTCATCAATGATAATGGGGTTAGCACAAGTGAAGCCAGATAAGGTGGATGGATCCACTGAAGGTCCCTTTGCAAAGAACCCATGTGGTTTTGGGGTCCGCTTTCGGGGCTTCGAGTAGGAGCCATAAACATTCATTTTCCTCTCGAACCCAACACCCTCTTTCCTAGGGTTTCGGTTCAGAATATGCTTTTTAAGGACATCACACAGTGTCTGATGCCCTTTGAGACTTTTGTACATCCCTGTTTCAAGCAATGTCTTCAACCTAGCATTTTCATCAGCAATAGTGGTGGTATCCTCAGCAGAGGGGTTAGTTACCACATCAATAGTTGAAGATATTGCAACAGTAGCAGCAGTAGAACATTCAGCAACAGAAGTAGCGTTATCACGCTCAAGGCATTTTAGACATGGTGGTTCAAATCCTTCCTGAGCGGGACTGATCTGTTGAGCGTGAAGTGACTCATTCTCTTTTTGAAGATCTTCATGAGCCACTCTCAATTTCTCAAGATCTTGCTTACTTTGAAGATAATCATAGGAAAGCTTTTCATGAGTGGTTGAGAGCGTTTCATGACGATTTCAAGTTCCTGGTACTTTACATGAAGATTTTTTATGTCTTCAATTAAGGACTGAGAACGGGTCATTTCCGCGTCCAATAGATCATCGCTTTTGTCTAACAGTTTTTGAGTATGTTCCATAGCTTTCTGTTGTTTAGTTGCAATTTTCGCAAGTGTTTTGTAGTTGGGTTTGGATTCACAATCAGAGTCATCTTCACTTGATGTTTGAAAGTAAGCATCGCGTGATTTTACCTTGGCACCTACGTGCCATGAAGCAGAAGGTGGGATCAGAGTTGTCCTTGTCATTAGCATCGGCATTGGTGACGAGGCCATTGTCTTCAGTGTTGAAGATGGACTTGGCAATGTAGGCTGTAGCTAGAGCCAGACTTGCAACGCCAGGGACAGACTCCTCCTCAGACTCCACCTCCGCCTCCTCAAAAGCAGACTCCTCCTCTGAATCCATCTCCTCGCCAACAAAAGCACGAGCCTTGCCAGATGAGCTCTTCTTATGTGATGAAGACTTGGACGAGGACTTGGAAGAAGACTTTGAGGATTTCTTCTTCTTCTTCTTGTCATTAGAATCATATTTCTTGCTCTTCTTCTTCTTGTTGTTCTCATTGTCCCACTGTGGACACTCAGAGATGTAGTGTCCAGGTTTCTTGCACTTGTGACATGTTCTCTTCTTGTAATCATGAGTGGAAGCTTCATCATTTCTTGAGCTGGATCGTGAAGACTTTCTGAAGCCCTTCTTCTTAGTGAACTTCTGGAACTTCTTCATAAGCATAGCAAGCTCCTTTCCAATGTCTTCAGGATCACCAAAACTGCAGTCAGATTCTTCTTCAGATGAGGAAACAACTTTTGCCTTCAAAGCGCGAGTTCGGCCATAGTTGGGACCATAGATATCTCTTTTCTCAGATAGCTGGAACTCATGTGTGTTGAGCCTCTCAAGTATGTCAGACGGATCGAGTGTCTTGAAGTCGTATGCGTTCTTGTATCATCAGGGCAAGGGTGTCGAACGAGCTGTCAAGTGATCTTAGGAGTGTCTTGACGATTTCATGCTTGGTGATCTCAGTGGCGCCGAGAGCACGAAGCTCATTTGTGATGTCAGTGAGGCGATCAAACGTGAGCTGGACATTCTCATTGTCGTTTCTCTTGAAGCGGTTGAAGAGGTTGCAAAGAACACTGATCCTTTGATCTCTCTGGGTTGAGACGCCTTTGTTGACCTTGGAGAGCCAGTCCCAGACTAGCTTCGACGTTTCCAGAGCACTCACACGGCCATACTGTCCTTTGGTCAGATGACCACAGATGATGTTCTTGGCAGTAGAATCCAGTTGAATGAACTTCTTGACATCAGCAGGGGTGACACCTTCACCAGTCTTGGGAACACCATTCTTGACGACATACCAGAGGTCGACATCAATGGCTTCAAGATGCATGCACATCTTATTCTTCCAGTAGGGATATTCAGTTCCATCGAAGACGGGGCAAGCAACGGAGACTTTGATTATCCCTGGAGTCGACATAGCTAAAACTCCAGGTGGTTAAACCGAATCACACAGAACAAGGGAGTACCTTGCTCTGATACCAATTGAAAGTGTTAGTTATCGACTAGAGGGGGGGTGAATAGGCGATTTTTATGTAAGTCTTCAAAACATGGGAGTTTTGAAGACAAATGATAGAAATGAACCTATAAACATGCAACGGAAGGTAGACTACACTAAGCAAGCCATAGTCAAGTATTCAATGAAGTGAAAGCACGAAGACTAATAGCAGCTAGGTAGTAAATATCAGGATGGAAGATAGTATGAAGCCAAACAACGATAGTAGTCACACAGTGAAGTCAAACAGGTAGTGCAAGCAGGCAATGACTTCACGAAGACAAACTGTAAGTAAAGAGAGGGAGAGGATAGAACCAGTCACTTGGTGAGGACAAAGGATTTATTGGAACAGTTCCAGTTGCTGTGACAACTGTACGTCTAGTTAGGGAGGCTGAGATTCAACTCAGAAGACCGTGTCTTCACCTTATTCCCCTTGAGCTAAGGACACCCAGTCATCGCCCAAGCAGTCTGGTAAGTCTTCAAGGTATACTTCCAAACCTTCACATACTTCGTTCACCGACGATCCACAATGACTCTTGGATGCTCAGAACGCGACGCCTAACCGGCTGGAGGATTCACAGTCCTCAAGTGTAACAAGTCTTCAGGTCACGCGGACAGAAAGACTTCAGTGATGCCTAACACTCTTTGGCTCTGGGTGTTTGGGCTTTGTCCTCGCAAGGATCTCTCTCTCAAATGCTTCGGAGGTGGGTTGCTCTCAAACAACAAAAGCCGTGCACTAACTCTGAGCAGCCACCAATTTATGGTGTAGGGGGTGGGCTATTTATATCCACTAGGCAACCCGACCTGATTTGTCCGAAATGACCCTGGGTCACTAAGGAACTGACATGTGTTCCAACGGTTAGATTTCAAACACACGCGGCAGCTTGACTTGGGCTACAAGTAAAGCTGACTCATCCAGCTATGGATAAGACTTGCTCTCATTGTCTTCGCTCGAAGACATAGGATTTGGTCGAGCATCACTTTAGTCACTCTGACTTTGTTCACTGGGACCCATTAATAGTATGGTGGTTCCTATGACTCAACAAAGAAGAAAAGGAAACAACGAAACAACTGAGTCTTCGCGCTCCATTGTCTTCACGCGATGTCTTCTCATGTCATAGTCTTCAATGTGAATATCTTCACATACCACCATTGTCTTATATGTCTTCATACATTTTTAGGGGTCATCTCCGATAGGTAAACCAAATCAATGAGGGACTACTACCTGTGTTATCCTGCAATTCGCACTAACACATTAGCCCCTCAACCAGGTTTGTCGTCAATACTCCAAAACCAACTAGGGGTGGCACTAGATGCACTTACACTAGGCATGATATGAGATGTAGAATAGGATAGATCCAGTTTGCAGGCTTAGAAACCACTTTTGGTGGAGAAGGATGGATCTATCGGATCAAAAAGGCAGTAAAAGTAAGTTTGAATTACCACACGAAGAACTGCTAGACGAAGTGGAGTGGGAGGCCGAGTAGTTCAATCCCCCGTTCCCTAACTTGGCGACGGAAGACACCTACGGCGGCGGCGGAGGAGACGAGGTCCGCGGCCGGCGTGAGGATGGCGTCGGTGAGGTCGCGGCAGCTAAGCGCTTCGTCGCCGGCATCGTCGAGAGCTAGCGGTGGCGCTACAGTTTGTGTGAGGTGGCGAGGTGGAGAAGGATTTTGACTACGATGTGATTTGTATTTATAAGGAAAGGGACAGGCCAGGGGTAATTACTCAGGTGCCCCTGGCGGTTCACGTCTGATGAACACGTGGCAAGCATGCAACTCATTGAGAGTTGTTCCACGTTCCCACACGCGTCTGGATTGCCGGGTGGTCGTTCCAGCTTCTCCGGGTTTCTCACAATAAGTATAAAGGCATTGAAAACAGACTTAACTTTGTATCTGTTTCTTCTGCTGACAAGGACGCAGAGAAGACCTTTTGATAGTTTCAGTAGAATGCACATGATTTGGATAGACAGAATTTGAGGTAGAAGCATAGAAGAAGGTTAGGGTCCGATCACATTCACTTAGATCAAAAGATTCAAACATGAAGACTGCTACCTCTTTTGCACTGCGTTGGATTTCCTCGAAGAGGAGAGGATGATGCAGTAAAGTAGCGTAAGTATTTCCCTCAGTTTTTGAGAACCAAGGTATCAATCCAGTAGGAGACCACGCACAAGTCCCTCGTACCTACACAAAATGATAGCAACTCGCAACCAACACTCAGGGGTTGTCAATCCCTTCACGGTCACTTACGAGAGTGAGATCTGATAGAGATAATATTTTTGGTATTTTTGATAGATAGATGCAAAGTAAAAGTAAAGGTAAAGTAAAAACAAAGCAAGTAAATAAAGTGATATAGATTGATATGATGAGAATAGACCCGGGGGCCATAGGTTTCACTAGTGGCTTCTCTCATGAGCATAAGTATTCTACGGTGGGTGAACAAATTACTGTTGAGCAATTGACAGAATTGAGCATAGTTATGAGTATATCTAGGAAATGATCATGTATGTAGGCATCACGTCCGTGACAAGTAGATCGAAACAATTCTGCATGTACTACTATTACTCCACTCATCGACCGCTATCCAGCATGCATCTAGAGTATTAAGTTAAAAACAGAGTAACGCCTTAAGCAAGATGACATGATGTAGAGGGATAAATTCATGCAATATGATAAAAACCCCATCTTGTTATCCTCGATGGCAACAATACAATACGTGCCTTGCAACTCTTTCTATCACTAAGTAAGGACACCGCAAGATTGAATCCAAAGCCATGCACTTCTCCCATTGCAAGAACTACCAACCTAGTTGGCCAAACCAAACGGATAATTCGAAGAGACTTGCAAAGATAACTCAATAATACATAAAAGAATTCAGAGAAGAATCAAATATTTTCCATAGATAATACTGGATCATAAACCCACAATTCATCGGTCTCAACAAACACACCGCAAAAAGAAGATTACATCGAATAGATCTCCACGAGAGAGGGGGAGAACAATGTATTGAGATCCAAAAGAGAGAAGAAGCCATCTAGCTACTAGCTATGGACCCGAAGGTCTGAAGTAAACTACTCACACTTCATCGGAGGGGCTATGGTGATGATGTAGAAGCCCTCCATGGTGGATGCCCCCTCCGGTGGAGCTCCGGAACAGGCCCCAAGATGGGATCTCATGGATACATAAGGTTGCGGCGGTGGAATTAGGTTTTTGGCTCCTGTTCTGATCGTTTGGGGATACGTAGGTATATATAGGAGGAAGGAGTACGTCGGTGGAGCTCCGAGGGGCCCACGAGGTAGGGGCGCGCCCAGGGGGGGCGCCCTCCACCCTCGTGACCTCCTCGGAAGCTTCTTGGAGTAGGGTCCAAGTCTCCTAGATCACGTTCGGTTCGAAAATCATGATCCCGAAGGTTTCATTCCTTTTGGACTCCGTTTGATATTCTGTTTCTTCGAAATACTAAAAAAGGCAAAAAACAGCAGCAATTAAAATTTGGGCCTCCGGTTAATAGGTTAGTCCGAAAATAATATAAAAGTGGAATATAAAGCCCATTATAGTCCAAAACAGTAGATAAAGTAGCATGGAGCAATCAAAAATTATAGATACGTTGGAGACGTATCAAGCATCCCTAAGCTTAATTCACCTGCATTCCTCAGTAGGTAAATGATAAAAAGAATTTTTGATGCGGAGTGATACTTTGGCATAATTTCAATGTAAATCTTCTTAATTGTGATATGAATATTCAGATCCGAAAGATTCAAGACAAAAGTTCATATTGACACAAAAAATAATAATACTTCGAGCATACTAATCAAAGCAATCATGTCTTCTTAAAATAACATGGCTAAAGAAAGTTCATCCCTACAAAATCATATAGTTAGGCTATGCTTCATTTTCGTCACACAAAGATGTTCCCAACTTCTATACCCCCATGACAAGCCAAGCAATTGTTTCATACTTAAATAATCTCAAACTCTTTCAACCTTCACGCAATACATGAGCATGAGCCATGGATATAGCACTATGAGTGGAATAGAATATGATGATGGGGATTGTGTGGAGAAGACAAAAAAGGAGAAAGTCTCACGTTGACGAGGCTAATCGACGGGCTATGGAGATGCCCATCAATTGATATCAACATGAGGAGTAGGGATTGCCATGCAACGGATGCACTAGAGCAATGAATGCTCAACAAAAGAAAACTAGTGGGTGTGCATCCAACTTGCTTGCTCACGAAGACCTAGGGCATTTTGAGGAAGCCCATCATAGGAATATACAAGCCAAGTTCTATAATGAAAAATTCCCACTAGTATATGAAAGTGATAACACATGAGACTCACTACATGAAAAGCATGGTGCTACTTTGAAGCACAAGTGTGGAAAAAAAGAGATAGTAGCATTGCCCTTTTCTTTTTATTTTTTATTTTTTTGGGCCTTTCTTTTTTTTGGCCTTTCTTTTTTTTGGGCCTTTGTTTTGGCCTTTCTTTTTTTGGGGCAATGATCTAATAATGATGATCATCACACTTCTATTGATTACAACATAAGGATTACAACTCGAAACTTAGAACAAGATATGACTCTATATGAATGCCTCGTGTGTACCGGGATGGTGCAATGAATCAAGAGTGACATGTATAAAGAATAATGCTTGGTGGCTTTGCCACAAATACGATGTCAACTACAAGATCATGCAATGGCAATATGACAAAAGTAATGCATGTCATGATGATGATGATGGAAGTTGCATGGCAATATATCTCGGAATGGCTATGGAAATGCCATAATAGGTAGGTATGGTGGCTGTTTTGAGGAAGATATAAGGAGGTTTATGTGTGATAGAGCGTATCGTATCACGGGGTTTGGATGCACCGGGGAAGTTTGCGCCAACTCTCAATGTGAGAAAGGGCAATGCACGGTACCGAAGATGCTAGCAATGGCGGAAAGGTAAAAGTGTGTATAATCCATGGACTCAACATTAGTCAAAAGAACTATTATACTTATTGCAAAAAATTTAGAAGTCATCAAAAATCAAGTACTACGCGCATGCTCCTAGGGGATAGATTGGTAGGAAAAAGACCATCGCCGTCCCGACCGCCACTCATAAGGATGCACAAGCCAGGTACACTTCATGTTTCAAATTTGTTACACAACTTTAACCATATGTGCATGCTACGGGACTTACAAACTTCAACACAAGTATTTCTCAAATTCACAACTACTCAACTAGCGTGACTTTGATATTATTACCTCCATATCTCAAAACAATTATCAAGCATCAAACTTATCTTAGTATTCAATTCACTCAAAAGAAAGTTTCACATATCTTGAACACCAAGTATATTAACATTAAGCAAATTACCATGCTATTAACGACTCTCAAAATAATCTAAGTGAAGCATGAGAGATCAAGTTTCTTTAAAACAAATCCACCACCGTGCTCTAGAAGATCTAAGTGAAGCACTAGAGCAAAAAATATCACGCTCAAAAAGATATAAGTGAAGCACCATGAGCAAAACTATCAAGCTCAAAAGATATAAGTGAAGCACATAGAGTATTCTATCAAATTTCAATTCATGTATGGCTCTCTCAAAAGGTGTGTACAGCAAGGATGATTGTGGTAGACTAACAAGCAAAGACGCAAATAATACAAGACGCTCCAAGCAAAACACATATCATGTTGGTGAATAAAAATATAGCTCCAAGTAAATTACCGATGGAAGTGGACGAAAGAGGGGATGCCTTCCAGGGCATCCCCAAGCTTTGACTTTTTGGTGTCCTTGGATTATCTTGGGGGTGCCATGGGCATCCCCAAGCTTAGGCTCTTGCCACTCCTTGTTCCATAATCCATCAAAAGAATTCACCCAAAACTTGAAAACTTCACAACACAAAACTCAATAGAAATCTCGCGAGCTCCGTTAGAGAAAGAAAACAAAAGACTACTTCAAGCTACTGTAATGAAATCATTCTTTATTTGAATTGGTGTTAAACCTACTGTATTCCAACTTCTCTATAGTTTATAAACTATTTTACTAGCCATAGATTCATCAAAATAAGCAAACAACACACGCAAAACAGAATCTGTCAAAAACAGAACAGTCTGTAGTAATCTGTAACTAACACAAACTTCCGGAACCCAAAAAATTATACCATAATTAGAAGACCTGGGAAATTTGTTTATTGATCAGCAGCAATTGGAATCACTATTTTATCATGTTCTGGTGATTTTTAACAATTCGGTCACTGAGCGCAAAGATTCTGGAAATTACAGCAAGACCAAATAACTATCTTCCAAGAAGATCTAATAGGTTTAACTTGGCACAAACACTAATTAAAAGATAAAACCACATCTAAAAAGAATCTAGATGGATTATTTATTACTAGGCAGAAAGGATAAATATTGGGTTGTCTCCCAACAAGCGCTTTTCTTTAAAGCATTTTTAGCTAGGCATTGAGATTTCGATGATGCTCACATGAAAGACAAGAATTGAAGCACAAATAGAGCATCATATAGCATGTGACAAACACATCTAAGTTTAACATACTTCCTATGCATAGGCATGTTATAGGCAAACAAATTTGCAAGGCAAGCAAAAACTAGCATATGCAAGGAAGAAGAAGGTGATGATAGCAATCTCAACATGAAGAGAGGTAATTTAGTAACATGAAAACTTCTACAACCATATTTTCCTCTCTCATAATAATTACATGTAGGATCATAAGCAAATTCAACAAAATAGCTATCACATAACATATTATTAACATGATCCACACATATGCAAAGTTGACACTCTTCCAAAATAGTGGGATTATCATTAACTAAAGTCATGATTTATCCAAGCCCACTTTTATCAAAATTTTCATAAGATTGAATGTTATCCAAATATGTGGGATCTAAAGTTGACACTCTTCCAAACCCACTTTCAATATTATTGCAAACAATATTATCAATCTCATATTCATCATGGGGCTTAAATAAATTTTCAAGATCATAAGAAGAATCACCCCAATCATGATCATTGCAACAAGTAGTAGACATAGCAAAACTAGCATCCCCAAACTTAGGGTTTTGCATCTTATTAGCACAATTGACATCAAAAGAATTTATAATAAAATCATTGCAATCATGCTTTTTATTCAAAGATCTATCGTGAGTCACTTCACGGATTTCAGGCAAAACCTTATAAAGATAATCTAGTGCATCCAAATCACTAGGAATTGGTTCATCATAATTGGATCTCTTAAAAAGATTGGCAAGCGGATCAAGATCCATAGATATTGGCTTCTTTGTTTAGGAATAAATAAGCATCTAATCCAACCAAACGAGAAACGAAAGGGCAAGCAAAAGAGAGGAGGAGATTGGGAAAGAGAGGGCAAATAGAACGGCAAGGGTGAAGTGGGGGAGAGGAAAACAAGAGGCAAATGGCAAATAATGTAATGCAAGAGATAGGGATTGCGATGGGTACTTGGTATGTTGACTTTTGCGTAGGCCTCCCCGGCAACGGCGCCAGAAATTCTTCTTGCTACCTCTTGAGCACTGCGTTGGATTTCCCCGAAGAGGAGAGGATGATGCAGTAAAGTAGCGTAAGTATTTCCCTCAGTTTTTGAGAACCAAGGTATCAATCCAGTAGGAGACCACGCACAAGTCCCTCGTACCTACACAAAACGATAGCAACTCGCAACCAACGCTTAGGGGTTGTCAATCCCTTCACGGTCACTTATGAGAGTGAGATCTGATAGAGATAATATTTTTGGTATTTTTGATAGATAGATGCAAAGTAAAAGTAAAGGTAAAGTAAAAACAAAGCAAGTAAATAAAGTGATATAGATTGATATGATGAGAATAGTGTCGGTGTACTAGAGTAGGGGTACCCTAGTATCCCGAACTTGTGCACGGGCAGTTGTAGCCCTCCGCGGCAAGGCTTACCGGGTGACCGCCAAGGTCCTCCGTGGTTCCTTTGGAGCCATTCAAGAACAAAGTATTCAAGCCAGGGAGACAAGACCCCGGCAAGAGGAGCTTGCCGGGAAGGTCACCCAAGGCACATAGGAGACAAGGCCCGGCAAGAGGAGCTTGCCGGGAAGGCCACCTGTGCACCTACAAGACAAGACCCGGCAAGAGGAGCTTGCCGGAAGGACCGATGAGCGACAAGCTTCCGGCGACAAGATAACAACTGCGGCAAAGGCGCTTGCATGCAGACCATCTCTCTGTACCTACGCTCCAGCACATCCACTAACGTGTCACCCCGGGGACTTTCCAGGCGCGCGTGGCGAGAGGCTGTGCAGCCAGCGATGCGAGGTGGCAAGCGGCGCTGACAAGTTTGCCATCGTGGCGAACGATGGTGCCCCTGACGGTCCCTGTTTGCCTTTGTTAGGGCGACAAGATGGGCATTTAATGCCTTTGTCCCCTGCCGTCGGGGTTAGGTATATTACTGCTGTACACTATCTGATGAGGTGTACCAACCACTAGTTTTACATTTGTACCCCGTCTACGTTGCCACCTGTCGGAGCCCCTTTGAGCATATAAAAGGAGGCCCATACGCAACGTAGAAAAGGGTTGGTGGGTTGGTTGGTCGATCAGTTCCCTCCACGCTCAGTCTCGTTAGCAGCTCGTCTGCACTGTAGCATCCGAGCGCTCCTGAGCAAGAATGCAATACACCTAGACATGCAGCAGTAGGAGTATTATCTCTCCGGAGAGCTCCGAAGCTGGGTAAAACCTCTCGCGTGCTTCGCCTCGATCTGCTCTTCGTGCGACCTCCGCTCCCGCTTGAACCGAAAGGGGCTCGGTCCGCCGGCCCCATAGGTGTCGTGGGCGATTAGCCTGCCCGACATCTTTGGCGCGCCAGGTAGGGGGCGTCGAGGTTGTGTGAACCTGATCCGGCGTCCACGCGAGCTAGATCTTCATCATCTTCGTCAACATGCCACCGAAGAAGAAGGCTTCGGCGGCAGAGGCCCCGTCCGCGTCGAACCCACCACCACCGGAGCAAACAGGTGGTGGGGTAGACGCCGGCGGAAGAATGGACGGCGACGGGGGAGCTCACGGTGCTGCCAAGTCCAAGGACAAGGCCGCGCAGACCTCGGCGTCCGTACATGCACCGCGCCCGTCTCAGGAAGCGCGGGACCGACAGCGTCATGGCATTCACAATGCCATACGCTCGTTGGACCGAGATCGAGCTGGAGGATCCCGGGACGTTCAAGACCAGCATGCACGCCAACATGCTGGCGCGAGCGAGGCACGGTCGCTCGGACGGGATACTGCTCCTTCTAACATAGATAGAAGTCCGAGCATATCCCGCCTCGCGTCGTTCGCCATCGCCACCCACTACTCCAGCGAAGCTCTGGCGAGCTCAATCGCTCTGGATTACCCTCCAACGGCCGACAAGGTCGACGAGTGGAGGGCCACCATCTGTAGTCTCATCGGCCGCTTAACGGTGACGCTCTGCGGCAACCGAGTGCATCGCTGCCGCGGCAGGACTGCCAAACACGAGCCGGTGGCGACGAGACCGGTGGGGGTGCAACCACCATGCACTCTCCGCCCCGAAGGCCAAGGTCGCCGACTCGCCGGATCCACCTCGACAGCGACTCCACTGCGTCATCAGATCCACGAGCTCATCACGATCAGCGTCAAGTGCTACACGATCGACAGCAAGAGGACGCTCGAACTCGCATCGAGCGCCGAAGAGAAGCGCGACGTCAATCCGACAAGCGCGTTTGGCCCTCTGTTGACATGCACGCGCAGGAGGAACCAGGCGACTTGCCCTACGCGGGAGGTTGCCCTGCGTTCACTCGTGAGCTGCGGCAAGTCCAGTGGCCCAGCAAGAAAAACTTCAAACCAGACATACCGGAGAAGTACGACGGCAAGACGCATCCGTCGGAGTTCCTTAGCATCTACACCATCGCGGTGCAAGCTGCCGGGGGGCGAGACGACAATATCCTTGCCAACTACATCCCGCTGGTGCTCAAGCCCAATGTCAGATCCTGGCTCATGCACTTGCCGGACAACTCCATATCTTCTTGGGCAGACTTATGCCATCAGTTTGTCGGCGCCTTTACAGGCGGCCACAAGCCCCATGGCCAAGAAAGCGACCTTCATCTGCTCGCCCGGAAGGAAGGAGAACCCCTGCGCAAGTACATTCAAAGATTCAGTCGTGTACAACACAACATCCCAGACGTCCACCCTGCCGCGGTAATCAGCGCGTTCCATCAGAACGTGCGAAACCGCAGGATGCGGGAGGAGATGGCGATGTGCAAGATCGAAGACGTCGATGAGCTATACGCATACGGCCGACAAGTGTGCACGCGTTTGAGGAGGGAGGAGACTCCCGGAGAGAATACCGAGGCAGGAGGATCTCGGTGAAGAAACCGCCCCGGCAAAAAAGAGCCGGCGGCGGGGCAACAGGAAAAAGAAAGGCAGAGATGTGCTAGTTGTTGAGCAGTCCGGCAACGGAGGTGGCGACAAGAACGCCAAGACTGGTAGCTCCGGCAAGGAGGTTGCCGCGAGCGCCAACCACCAGTCTGTGGCGGCCGCCGACAAGCAGGACGGCTCCGGCAAGCAGTACTGCAAGATCCACCACACCAAGGGTCATGACCTCCAGAGCTGCAAGAAGGTCCAAAGCTTGTCGAGCAGCGAGAAGGCTGAATACGAACGACGCGACAAGGAGAAGGCCCAGGAAGGTGCTTTGGAGGAGCTAGCAAGAAACGCCCGGCCGGGGGAGGACGCCGCGGCAAGGCCAAGCAGCGGCAAGGAGACAGACCTCCCGTGGCGCGACAAGGATGGCGATGACGGCGACGACGGCGAAGACATGGACGATGACGAGGCCGATGAGCAGGAGTTCCAGAAAGCCACAGAGGTCTTGTGCGTTGACGGTGGTGCTTCTCTGCATACTTCACACCGCCAACTCAAGCAGTGGATGAGGGAGGTCAATGCAGCAGAACCATCCATCGAGTCACGCAAGCCTCTGAGATGGTCCAGCACGCCTATCATCTTTGATATTGAGGACCACCACGATCGCAGAAGCTGCAGTCGGGTGCTTGCCGATGTTGGTTTCACCAACTATCCGCAACCTCAAGGTCACCAAGATGTTAGTTGACGGTGGGGCGGCTTGAATCTGATCTCCTCCGCGGTGCTCCGAAACTCCAGATCCACGATGGCGAGCTCGAAGAGACCGCACTTTTCAAGGAATCAATCCGGGAAGGAGCAAGCCAAAGGGAAAGATCACGTTGCCGGTGACATTTGGTAGCGAGTTGAACTTCAGGACTGAGAAGGTCACCTTTGATGTTGCTGACTTTCCATTGCCTTACAATGGAATACTTGGCCGTCCAGCACTCGCCAAATTCATGGCGGCCTCTCACTATGCCTACAACCTCCTGAAGATGCCAGGCCCGATAAGTGTCATCTCTGTCCCTGGCGACAAGAAGGATGCTCTTATCTGCGCCGACAAGATCTACCGGGAGGCAGCAGCCGCGACAGATTGCAAACCACTTGCCGCTGAAGCTCCCGGAGGGAAGAAGAAGACCAAGTCCGGCAAGAGCTCTGATTCCCACTCCGGCAAGCGCACCTCTTCGGAGTGCTGCGCTACCGTCGAGGACGCACCATCGAGCTCCACCGGCAAGTATAAGAAGACGGCGATGACAGCTCCACCAGAGACCAAGAAGGTGTCCGCCAAGGAGAGGACGGCACTGGTGGTACCTTCACCATCGGTGCCTCTCTCGACCCTAAATAGGAAGGCGCGCATTGCTTTCTCCTGGCTTAACGTCGACGTGTTTGCATGGCAACCGTCGACATCCCCGGTGTTCCTGTGAAAGTAATTGAGCACCATCTTGCCGCTTTGTCCTCATGCACGGCCCGTCAGCGAAAGTCGGGAAGCAAGCGGTGGAGCATCAAGAGTTCATCGCAGAAGAAATCAAGAAACTAGAAGCAGCAGGCCTTGTCGAGGAGTGCTCCATCCCACGTGGTTGGCCAATCCTGTAGTTATGCATAAGGCTAACGGGAAATGGAGGCTTTGTATCGACTTTACAGATGTCAATAAAGCTTGTCCCAAAGATCCATTTCCTTGCCGCGATCGACCAGATTGTTGACTCCACGGCCGGATGTGATTTGCTTTCATTTCTGGATGCATATTCAGGATATCATCAGATCTTCATGGCAGAAGAGGATGAGGAGAAGACCACATTCATCACCCCATGCGGCACCTACTGTTTTGTATGGATGCCCTTCGGGTTAAAGAATGCTGGTTCAACGTTTGCAAGAGTAGTTCATGATGCTTTTGAGCCGCAAATGCACAGGCATGTGGAAGCCTACATGGATGACATAGTGGTCAAAAGCAAGGACAAAGCGACCCTGGTTCAAGATTTAGATGAAACCTTTGCAAATCTGCGCAAGATCAACCTCAAGCTCAACCCCGAGAAGTGCGTGTTTGGAGTCCCTTCCGGCAAGCTTCTCGGGTTCTTCGTGTCTCAACGGGGAATTGAAGCCAATCCCGACAAGATCAAGGCCATTGAGCAGATTGAAGCACCAAAGCTCGTCAAGGATGTACGAAGACTTGCCGGTTGCGTAGCTGCTCTCAGCAGGTTTATCTCTAGATCTGCTGAGCACGCCCTCTCATTTTTCAAAATCTTGAAAAAGGCAGGTCCGATGCAATGGACTCCGGAAGCGGAGGCAGCGCTGCAGGACTTGAAGAGATACCTGTCCTCCACTCCAACACTTGTCGCACCTAAGCCACAAGAGAAGTTGCTTTGCTATATATAGCGGCAACCAATCAAGTGGTTAGTGCTGCGTTAGTAGCGGAGAGGGAGGCGGATGATGAGCTAGCAACCATGGCGAGACACATCCAGCGACAAGGTGGGGCTTCGCCGACAAGCCCTGGTCCCGACAAGGACGGATCTGCGCAGACGCATGAGGAGATGCAGAAAAGGATGGTGCAGCGCCCAGTTTACTTTGTCAGTTCCCTTCTGCAGGGGGCTAGGTCAAGGTACTCTGGCGTGCAGAAATTGCTTTTCGGCCTCCTCATGGCCTCGAGAAAGCTGCGCCATTACTTTCAGGAACATGAGATCACAGTTGTCACTCGCTTTCCGCTGAAGAGGATACTGCAAAATCCAGAGGCAACAGGCAGGATTGTTGAGTGGGCACTGGAACTGTCAAGCTTTGCCCTCAAGTTTGAGAGCACTTCAACTATCCAAAGCAGGGCATTGGTGGAGTTCATAGCAGAATGGACACTAACACCAGATGAAGAAATTCCAGAAACGAGCATCCCCGTCAAGGAAACAAGCAAGGAGTGGCTGATGTACCTTGATGGTGCCTTCTCGCTGCAAGGAGCCGGTGCCGGTGTGCTGCTTGTCGCACCCACCGGAGAGCACCTCAAGTACGTAGTCCATATGCACTTTCCCAAGAAGCAAGCAACAAACAATACTGCAGAGTATGAAGGTTTGCTTGCCGGTCTCAGGATCGCAGTGGACCTTGGGATCAAGAAGCTCATTGGCAGGGGTGACTCACAACTTGTTATCCGCCAAGTGAACAAGAATTATCAGAGTCCGTTGATGGAAGCTTATGTTGATGAAGTGAGGAAGCTAGAAGAGCACTTTGACGTCCTTCTAATGGAATACATTCCGAGAGCTCTTAACGACATTGCAGATGGCTTGTCAAAGTGCGCCGCAGACTTAAGTTACACAATGGAACCAGGGATTTTTGTGCTCAAGCTAACTCAACCGTCCGTAACACCACCAACAGGATAGAGCAAGAAGAGGAGGTTGATCTCTGGTGACTACTTTCCGGCAGAGCTTCCCGAAGCCGCCGCCACGAAGGTCCCCAAGATCGACACCAATAGAGCTGAGGGGCAGTCTGCTCCGACAAGCCCCAGGGTTTGTTTCATTGAAGCAGACGCTCCCGACAAGTTTTGCTCCGGCAAGCTTGCCGGGGAACGTCAAGCTCCGGCTGAGCCGCAGGTTCTTGCCGTGGAAGCTGATGTTCCCGCAGCAGCAGATGTGCCTTTAGTCCTTGTTGTCGAGCCGCAAGCTCCGGCATGGGCGCAGCAGATTGTCCATTTCCTTCAGACAGGAGAACTTCCCGAAGAGCAAGAAGAAGCGGAAAGAGTAGCCCAGCAGTCAAGTATGTACCAGTTTGTCGACAGCACACTGTACAGAAGAAGACTCAACAGGGTGAAATTGAAGTGTATTCATCAGGAAGACGGACAAAAGCTATTGGTAGAGATACATGGAGGCATATGTGGTCACCACATTGGCGCCAGAGCACTTGCCGGCAAAGCGTTCCGGCAAGGTTTCTTTTGGCCGACAGCCCTCCAGGATGCAACTGCACAAGTAACCAAGTGTGAAGCGTGTCAGTTCCATTCCAAGCAAACACACCAGCTAGCTCAAGCTCTCCAGACGATCCCTTTATCCTGGCCATTTTCGGTCTGGGGGCTCGACATCCTCAGCCCCTTCCCCCGAGCTGTCGGGGGCTTTGAGTACTTATACGTTGCAATCGACAAGTTCACAAAGTGGCCGGAAGTGGAAGCAGTGAGGAAGGTGACAGCACAGTCAGCAGTCAAGTTCTTCAGGTCGATTGTTTGCCGTTTCGGAATCCCTAACAGGATCATCACCGACAACAGCACACAGTTCACAAGCCGCACCTTCATGCAGTACGTCCAAGATCTTGGCGCCAAGGTCTGCTTCGCTTCTGTTGCTCATCCGAGAAGCAACGGTCAAGCGGAGAGGGCAAATGCTGAAGTGCTGCGCGGGCTCAAGACCAGAACTTTCGACAGGCTGCACAAGTGCGGAAGAAAACTGGATTGAGGAGCTGCCGGTGGTTCTTTGGTCGATCGGGGCGATGCCAAATCGAGCCCTTGGCGGACACCTTTCGCTCTAGTCTATGGAGCAGAGGCATTTCTCCCCACGGAACTCGTATACGGATCGCCTCGAGTGCTCGCTTATGATGAGCTTGAGCAAGAGCAGCTGCGACAAGATGAGGCGCTGCTCCTTGAGGAGGATCGTCTTCAGGCTGCTGTACGAGCTGCTCGGTACCAGCAAACTTTGCGCCGCTACCATAGCCGCAAGGTCAATGCCAGAAGTCTCGAGGAAGGCGACCTTGTTCTTCGGCGCGTTCAGTCCGCCAAGAATTCCAACAAGTTGGCCTTGAAGTGGGAAGGCCCTTATCGGGTGAAACGAGTCACTAGGCCTGGCGTTGTCCGCCTTGAGACCGAAGATGGCATTCGGTGAGCAACTCCTAGAATATTGAGCATCTTCGTAAGTTTTACTCAGAAGCGCGGTTGCCGGAACCAGTTCCGGCAACCACCATTTTTACAATTCTTGCCGCTGATGCATGTAATCCTTTGTACAAAGCCGGGCGCAGACCCCGTGCATCAGTAAAGCTAGCGTGCTTCGAACACCTTGTCGATTTCATGCTTTTTCACTTCTATTTTTCATGCATTATCTGACACTTTGTGCAGCACCTACCCCTGGTAAGTGATAATGAGCCACAAGGCTCCATATCTTTATTTTCTCTTCTTTCTCTTTCTCAAAGAAAGGAAGGTTCCCTCGCACATAAGTTTGCCGGGGAAGGAGAAGATAATGGCGTGGACCAAGCGTCGCTCAAGGAAGTCTAACCTTACCGGAAGCGAGCAACGACGGAAAAGCTAAGTTGCCAAAGTTTGAGCAATCAGTTTTAAATTTTAAGTTATTTTCCTTGAACGACCGAACTTTGTATGGAAAACACATGTTGCGCAGAGGAACCAATTAAGTAGCTAGTTGCGCCTTACTTTGTTTCGAGTCCGCTCAACAACTTAAGTGAGCTGCGACTAGTTGCGACAAGGTTGCTTGTAAAGCGGCACCGCCCGATGAGCTCTTGACGTTCACTCAGCGCTCATGGCTCAGTGCCAGCCGACAAGTCCCCTAAAAGCGCAAGGCAAAAACATACAAAGGAAGGAATCAAGTAAAGGAAATAGCATAGCAATTGATATCCAAAATAAATTTATATTACAATATAGCTTGCCGCAGCTCTAATGGATTGTTCCTATGACATGACTAGCAGCGGCAAGAGCAAGAGAAAACGGGCGGCCTAATCTACGCGACCACCCTCAACCCTCTTGATTCCGCTCACCCTATCCACAATGGGTGCGACAAGGGTCTTGAGCGCCTCCACATCAGCATCCGGCGGCAGAGACTTGAGGACATTGGTGAAGTTGAGGCCCGGATTGCGGAAAGCCACCTTCATCAGCACCTTTTGGAGGCTCCAGCAGATCTGCACGACTCCTCGGCCAGCTGTTTTGGGACCTCTTCGAGTCGGCTGGAGGCCCGTTACCACGCCCTTGAAGAATAATCTAAGCTTGGCTGGGTTGGAGGTGCTCGTTGGAGGAGTATCCAAGATCCACCATCCTCAGCTCCATCATTTTGTGGATGGCGGCAGCGATATCCACGAGACCTTCGGTCCAGGTGCTCCACACTCTCCCTCAAGGCACCTGGGCAGCAACAAGATTCGCCACAGCTCCTCGTCGGCCTTGATCTTCTCCTTCAGGCCACCTCCCGCTCCTTGGCGCCCGTCCAGTGTCCCGAGTCAAAGTAGTTAGCTTCAACTCAAGGTCTGCATTGGAGTCCTGGCGGCCTTGAAGCTCCTTGCTCCTCTCGGCGAGACGGCCCTGCAGCTCGCCAAGAGTGTAGGCGTCCTTCTCGGCTCGTGCTTGAGTGCAGCAAGCTCCTCGCCGCTCTTCTTGAGGCTGGCCTCCAAGCTGCGCCACCTTCGTCTCCGGCTCCTTCTTGGCGGCCTCGGCAGCTGCGGCAGCATCCTTTGCCTCCTTGAGAGCCCCGCCAAATGTTTCCTCGCGCATGGCGAGATCCTCCTCGTGGTTGTCCAGGTTGACCTTCCGCTGCGCCAGCATGCTTTCCTACGCGGACAGCTTCTCGGCGGCAAGCCGCTGTTCCTCCTCAGCTGCAGCCTTCTCGAGGATGAAGGCCGTGCGCTCCTCGGCGAGTTGCTCCCGCTCCTCCGCCAAGGACCGGAGAGCTTCCTGGTTGCGGCCCCGGAGCACCTCCGTGCGCTTCTCGATGTCTGCTCCGGCCTTCGCGACAAGCGCCTCCCGGGATGCCAGTTTGGCTTGTCGGGCGCGGTAGAGCGACAACATCTTCCGTAGTAGCTGCTCCTCCTCGGGCTACGCTGCTGCTGCTTAAGCGCGTCAACTAAGCGTCGGCCAATGCGGAAGCGAGCAGCTCTTCATCGAGGTTTCCCCTTGACGGCGCCATACAGGCTCGACTCCCATGGGAGCTTGATGAAAACGCTGTCGCCCGGCCTTCAAGTAGGCGCCAGGCTGGGGCTCTTGAACTGGCAGCTGCAACAGCGGCGGAGGGATTAGCGGTCGGTGTGGCGCTGGCGCTCCTGCGGCCTCGTGGTCGTCGGTCACGATCGCCAGACCCTCGCCCGGCTTCTGCGGTGGCAGCCGGCGGCCTCTTCGCCCGTCGAGCTCGTCGGCACGGCTTCTTCTTCCACGCGGCGGCTTCATCAGTGTTGCCGCGCACGTCCTCCTCGCCGGCGACCTCGGTCTCCATTGGCTCTGTGGCGGACGGATGAAGAAAGTCAAGCAAATATCCAAAGATAAAATCAGAAGAAGAAAAACACAAGGGAAGTACTCAGGCAAGAAGGTTACCTGCGCCGGGGGCTGCGGTCATGGTCTCCGCCGCCAAGGGATCGCTAGTGCCGTCCCTTGCCGGAGAGCTGCCCCTTGCCGGAGAAGGCTCCCTCGCCGGAGAAGGCTCCCTTGCCGGAGAAGGTTCCCGTACCGGAGAAGGCTCCCTTGCCGGGGAGCGCTCCCTTGCCGGGGAATCCGCCCTTGGCGCGTGGAAAGCGAAGGAGGCTGCTCTGCTCCTACACAAGTCAACAGCCAGATATCAGCAAAGGAAAAAGCACTCATGCACGCCGAACAACAAGAAATATACCATATACTTACGCTGGGGGCTGCGCTGGGGGCTGCTTTGAAGGAGAGTTGCCTCATCCGGCAAGGTTGTCTCTCTTCGACATCCTCTGGGCCAGCGTCCTGAAAAGGAATGGATTCAGAGTAAAGCAGATCAGATACAAGACAAGGCAACAAATCGAAGAATTACAGGTACAACAAGGAATCTTACTCTTCCTCTTCCTTGTCGGAGCTGAGCGCGGAGAGGTCGAATTCTGGCCCGCCTCCGGTATGACGAGGCGGAGGAGTGGGCTCCCTTGGACGCTTGGCGGGAGCGGGACCGGTGGCCTGCGAGGGCCCCGCCCTAGCTACCGCAGCGGTGTGAGGTGCTCCGGCAGCAGTGCTTGCAGCGGTGGAGCTGGCGATCCCAGGCGCTTCTGACTGTTAGCCCGTCTGCCGCCCGCCGTGTCTCCGGCCCCGCGAAGACGCCTTCTTGGTGGAGCCGGTGGCTCCGCCATGACAAGCTGCTTGGAGGTGGAGAGGATGCGCCCTCGGCGGGCTCGCTCGACTTCGGCCGAGCTCGGCAAGCTCTTCCTCGCCGGCGAACTCCTTTCGCTCGACAAGGCTCGCCGCCTCGGCTGCCTCTGCCTCCTCCACAGTGAAGCCAAACTCGCCCGCGGCAGCGGCTGCTGCCGCCTCTTCTAGCCTGGTGGCGATGCGCTGCATCTTGTCGTCAGTGGTGTCACGGGTGAGGCCCCTCTGCTCATTGGGGCGGACCGGCATCTCTACTAGATTGTCGAAGAACTGCCGCACGACGTCGTCTGCCGGATCTTGCCAAGTGGGGACAATTCCGTGGGAGTCGCACAACGGCATCATTGCACGGATGCGTCAAGCGGCGAGTTGTTGCACAAATGAGCAGCGCCCTCGACAACCTAAACATCTCCGGATGATCAGGATCAGGCTTGAACAGCTCTAAGAGCATTGCGTCAAGCTCCAAGACGGTGAAGTTGAAGTTGATGCCTGGGCGCAGCCTCATGATGTCTGCTGCATTCTGGAATTCCCAGGCAGGTCTCCTTCTCTCCTACAAGGGGGCGATGCGGCGGCGAAGAATGTCCGCGCCAACAGTCCCTACAGTGAATCCGGCAAGTCTGAGGCGGAGGATTCGGGTAACTGCGATCTTCAGCCTAGCGTCCTCCGGGGCCAGATTGCTCCAATCATTGCCGTGCACTCATCGGGGTTTGGCTGGGCGGTAAAAGGCTGCGGGTTCTCCTCAACAATCCAGCACCAATCTGCCCTCCACTCCTCCCATTTGCTACGAAGCTCTCCCTCCAGATAGGCCTCCTTCTTGCCGACCCTAGAGACCCAAGCAATTCCTTCGGCAAGGGGCTCTCCTCTCTCGGCTCGGGGCAAAAAGAAGTGACGGAAAAGAGCTACATTTGGGTGGACTCCGACAAAGTTTTCACAGAGATGCGCGAAAAATGCCATGGTCAGAACGGCGTTGAGGGTGAAATCAAGGAGGCGGAACCCGTAGGTGTTCATAATGTCGCAAAAGAACTCAGAGAAGGGAGGGCAGAACCCGCAGTAGAAGAAGAGCGCGAAGAAGGGATACCCCGTCGGGGCGATTCTGCCAGCGGCGGCGGGAGTACCTTCGCGCGGCGGATGCGCCGCGTCTCCGTCGACGAAGAGGTAGTAGTTCTCCCTCGGCTCCCTCACGGCGAAGCTGAGGGGAAGACCCGCTCCTTCCGCAGCGCCGCAAGCCGCAGCGCCTCGGCCGACTTCACGGTCTTCCCCTTGTCGGCTTTCGGTCCCATGGCGGAGGCGGTGGAGGAGATCGACGGCGTTGAGTGTGCTGGCGGCGATGAAGCGGAGCGCTCTCTTTTCAGCCTTGAGAAGAGGGGGGAGCAGCGGTGGTTTTTCGATGGGACAGCGACTGGCAAGGTAGGCGACGTACCCCTGTTTCCCCTGCTTATAAAGGGGGGAGGGGGCGGACGTTCCGATTTCCCGAATAAAGAAACCCCGACGACCTCGCCCACGATCTCTCACACGACGCCACGTTCGGTGCGTGCCGTGCGTGGGGGACGTGGTGGGTCCGGGGTGAGTTATGGTGTGACCCGGCCGCGTGTGCCGTGCCTGTTTTGGGCTGGCCCAACAGCGCTTTCGACCTTGTGTGGCCCAGGCCGGGGCTCTGTCGGTGTACTAGAGTAGGGGTACCCTAGTATCCAGAACTTGTGCACGGGCGGTTGCAGCCCTCGCGGCAAGGCTTACCGGTGACCGCCAAGGTCCTCCATGGTTCCTTTGGAGCCATTCAAGAACAAAGTATTCAAGCCGTGGAGACAAGACCCGGCAAGAGGAGCTTGCGGGAAGGTCACCCAAGGCACATAGTAGACAAGGCCCCGACAAGAGGAGCTTGCCGGAAGGCCACCCTGTGCACCTACAAGACAAGACCCGGCAAGAGGAGCTTGCCGGGAAGGCCCGGTGAGCGACAAGCTTCCGGGCGCGACAAGATAACAACCGCGGCAAGGCGCTTGCCGCGGAGGACCACCTCTCTGTACCTACGCTCCAGCGCATCCACTAACGTGTCGCCCTGGGGCCTTTCCAGGCGCGCGTGGCGAGAGGCTGTGCAGCCAGCGGTGCGAGGTGGCAAGCGGCGCTGACAAGTTTGCCATCGTGGCGGACGGTGGTGCCCCTGACGGTCCCTGTTTGCACTGTTATGGCGACAAGATGGGCATTTAATGCCTTTGTCCCCTGCCGTCAGGGTTAGGTATATTACGATTACCTTTGTCGATGGGTGTACCAACCACTAGTTTTACATTTGTACCGCCGTCTACGTTGCCACCTGTCGGAGCCCCTTTGAGCATATAAAAGGAGGCCCATGCGCAACGTAGAAAGGGGTTGGTGGGTTGGTTGGTCGATCAGTTCCCTCCACGCTCAGTCTGGTTAGCAGCTCGTTTGCACTGTAGCATCCGAGCGCTCCTGAGCAAGAACGCAATACACCTAGACATGCAGCAGTAGGAGTATTATATCTCCGGAGAGCTCCGAAGCTGGGTAAAACCTCTCGCGTGCTTCGCCTCGATCTGCTCTTCGTGCGACCTCCGCTCCCCGCCGAACTGAAAGGGGCTCGGTCCGCCGGCCCCATAGGTGTACGTGGGCCAGATCAGCCTGCCCCGACAAATAGACCCGGGGGCCAGAGGTTTCACTAGTGGCTTCTCTCAAGAGCATAAGTATTCTACGGTGGGTGAACAAATTACTGTTGAGCAATTGATAGAATTGAGCATAGTTATGAGTATATCTAGGCAATGATCATGTATATAGGCATCACGTCCATGACAAGTAGATCGAAACGGTTCTGCATCTACTACTATTACTCCACTCATCAACCGCTATTCAGCATGCATCTAGAGTATTAAGTTAAAAACAGAGTAACGCCTTAAGCAAGATGACATGATGTAGAGGGATAAATTCATGCAATATGATAAAAAAACCCATCTTGTTATCCTCGATGGCAACAATACAATACGTGCCTTGCAACTCTTTTCATCACATCGAGTAAGTACACCGCAAGATTGAACCCAAAGCCATGCACTTCTCCCATTGCAAGAACTACCAATCTAGTTGGCCAAACCAAACGGATAATTCGAAGAGACTTGCAAAGATAACTCAATCATACATAAAAGAATTCTGAGAAGAATCAAATATTTTCTATAGATAATACTGGATCATAAACCCACAATTCATCGATCTCAACAAACACACCGCAAAAAGAAGATTACATCGAATAGATCTCCACGAGAGAGGGAGAACATTGTATTGAGATCCAAAAAGAGAGAAGAAGCCATCTAGCTACTAGCTATGGACCCGAGGTGCAAGTAAACTACTCACACTTCATCGGAGGGGCTATGGTGATGATGTACAAGCCCTCCATGGTGGATGCCTCCGGTGAGCTCGGAATAGGCCCCAAGATGGGATCTCGTGGATCTGAGAAGATTGCGGCGGTGGAATTAGGTTTTGGCTCCTGTTACGTCGCTTGGGGGTACGTAGGTATATATAGGAGGAAGGAGTACGTCGGTGGAGCTCCGAGGGGCCCATGAGGTAGGGGGGCGCGCCCAGGGGGGCGCCCTCCACCCTCGTGACCTCCTCGGAAGCTTCTTGGAGTAGGGTCCAAGTCTCCTAGATCACGTTCGGTTGGAAAATCACGATCCCGAAGGTTTCATTCCGTTTGGACTTCGTTTGATATTCTGTTTCTTCGAAATACTGAAAAAGGCAAAAAACAGCAATTCTGAGCTGGGCCTCCGGTTAATAGGTTAGTCCCAAAAATAATATAAAAGTAGAAAATAAACCCATTATAGTCCAAAACAGTAGATAAAGTAGCATGGAGCAATCAAAAATTATAGATACGTTGGAGACGTATCAAAGACATAGCTATAAGTGAATGCTGTTGAGGACAGAACACAAGTATATATTAGCTTAAGACCAATTCAACATTTTGAAGATAATCATGAAAACAAATCAATGTTGAAGACAATTCAAAGTTGAAGATAAATCAATTGTGAAGACTATGAAATCATGACGCCAAATGAAACACTTCAACAAGAGTTTTGGTGGTGGCGTTACCCGCCGTATAGGAAGTGTTAGACCCAGACACGGCACACATGTATCGTGGCGCTCCGAAGTCAGTTTCTGCATTAATGTATTCACACTTAGAGTGTATGTCTTCATTGATTGAAGATATACATTACTTTGTGTGTTGCACATCTAAGTCATCAACATGCACAAGCGTTAGGATGTGTGTCCAATCATAGGACATTTGAGGATTCTAAGATATTTAGCTCACACCGCAACTTGCAAAACCTTTTCTCTTCCAAGGGCTTTGTGAAGATATTTGCCAATTGCTCTTCAGTGTTGACGTGAATGATATCAATATCTTCCTTCATGACATGATCTCTGAGAAAGTGATGACGAATTTCAATGTGGTTTGTCTTCGAGTGTTGAACTGGGTTGTTGGCAATCTTGATGGCGCTTTCATTGTCGAAGTAGAGTGGCACTTGATTTAGATGGATGCCATAGTCCTTGAGAGTTTGCTTCATCCATAGAAGCTGAGCGCAGCAAGATCCAGCAGCAATATATTCAGATTCAGCAGTGGAGAGAGACACACAGTTCTGCTTCTTTGAAGACCAACAGACAAGAGATCGTCCAAGAAAGTGGCATGTGCCTGATGTAGACTTGCGATCAACCTTGTCACCAGCATAGCATATGAGAATCCAACTAGATCAAACTCTGAGCCCTTTGGATACCATAATCCTAGTGTTGGGGTGTAAGGCAAATATCAAAGAATTCGCTTCACAGCTAAGTGATGCGACTCCTTTGGTGCCGCTTGGAATCGGGCACACATGCAAACGGTCTAGATGCACATAAATAGAGTAAAGAACTAATCATGGAGCGGTATACCTTTTGATTGAACTCTTTACCATTGGCGTCAGGACCTAGATGACTTTTGGTTGGCATTGGCGTCGTGTATCCTTTGCAATCTTGCATACCAAACTTCTTCAGGCAATCTTTGAGGTATTTCTCTTGAGATATGAAGATGTCGTTGCTTTGCTGATGAATTTGAAGACCTAGGAAGAACTTCAGCTCACCCATCATGGACATCTGATATTGCTCTTGCATCATGTGCCCAAACTCATCACTGTATTTCTGGTTAGTGCAGGCGAAGATAATGTCATCCACATAGATTTGGCACACAAACAGTTCACCATCATATGTCTTCGTGAAGAGAGTGGGATCCAGGGAGCCAGGTTTGAAGCCTTTGCTCTTCAGGAAGTCTTTCAGTGTGTCATACCAAGCACGAGGGGCTTGTTTGAGGCCATACAGTGCCTTTTTGAGCTTGTATAGCATGTCAGGATGTTTTGGATATTCAAAACCAGGTGGTTGTGCAAAATACACTTCTTCTTCAATTTTTCCATTGAGAAAAGCACTCTTCACATCCATTTGGTACAGGAGGACGTTGTGATGGTTGGCATAGGCTAGCAGTATGCGAATGGCTTCAAGCCTAGCCACTGGTGCAAATGTTTCATCGAAATCAATCCCTTCAACTTGAGTGTATCCTTGAGCAACTAGACGAGCCTTGTTTCTGACAACTTGACCATGCTCATCTTGTTTGTTGCGATAGATCCATTTTGTGCCGATGATATTGTACTTGCGAGGGTCAGGACGCTTGACCAATTCCCACACATTGTTCAACTCAAATTGTTGAAGCTCTTCTTGCATTGCTTGAATCCATTCAGGTTCCATGAAGGCTTCAGCAACTTTCTTGGGTTCAGATATAGAGACAAATGCAAAGTGCCCACAGAAATTTGCTAGTTGTGTTTCTCTTGAATGAGTGAGTGGACCAGGTGCATTGATGCTACCAATTATCTTCTCTATCTGTACTTCGTTTGCAACACGAGGATGAACTGGATGAAGATTTTTTCCTTGCTGACCATTGTCTTCGTTTTCAGTATTGGCTTTAGGCTGAGTAATATCTTGGGGTTGATTAGGTGCTGATATGATAAGTTCATCTTTAGACTGTGCCTCTGAAGGTATGATCTCTCTAGTACCTATGAGCTTGACCGATTCACAAGGGGGGATTTCATCTAACACATTTGGCAAGTGCTCTCTTTGCGAGCCGTTAGTTTCATCGAACCGCACATCCACAGTTTCAACCACTTTATAGTGAAAGAGGTTGAAGACTCCGTAGGAGTGCGAATCCTTTATGTAGCCAAGCATAAAACATTCATGTGCTTTCGGTGCAAATTTTGATGTGAGATGTGGATCCTTGATCTAGCACCTAGCACCAAATACTCTGAAGTAGCTTACATTTGGCTTCTTACCAGTCAGGAGCTCATAGCATGTCTTCTTCAGAAGCTTGTGAAGATAAACACGGTTGATGACATGGCATGCAGTATCAATTGCTTCGGGCCAGAACTTCCTTGGAGTCTTGTATTCATCAAGCATCGTCCGAGCCATCTCAATGAGTGTCCTGTTCTTGCGCTCCATGATGCCATTCTGCTGAGGTGTATATGGAGCAGAGAACTCATGAGTGATACCCAATGTATCAAGATAAGTGTCGAGGCATGTGTTCTTGAATTCTGTGCTGTTGTCACTTCTGATGTGCTTGATCTTGATGCCATAGTTCGGCATGGCACGATTTGCGAAGCGTCTGAAGACATCCTGCACTTCATTCTTGTAGAGGATTATATGTGAAGGAAATATGCCCTAGAGGCAATAATAAAGTTGTTATTTATATTTCCTTATATCTTGATAAATGTTTATTATTCATGCTAGAATTGTATTAACCTAAAACTTAGTACATGTGTGAATACATAGACAAACAGAGTGTCACTAGTATGCCTCTACTTGACTAGTGTCGGAGTAATGGACTACGGGTAGGCAGACCCGAGCCCCTGAACCTTTCAAAACATCAGGGCAGACTGCGCCCCTCAAGACCCCAAGACAAAGAGCCGCCTTCAGAGAGTCGGCAACGGAGTCGCCGACTACCCCTCTGGGCCAAGTCCCAGAGGCGGCCTTAAGATAAGCCGACTTTAAGACGGCGACCTCAGGACAAGCCGACTCCAAGCCAGCGACCTCCAACGAGGTCGGCTACTGGGAGACGGCCCGCGACCCCAACTACCTCCTGTTTTGAGCAACTACGATCGGGATGGGGTAAGGCCGCCTTGCGGCCCATCCCTGCCCTGCCCATAAAGGGCAGGTATGGCTACAGAGCGCCGTACCGACAGAGATCTCTGTCCGGCGCAGCACCGTCGGCAGATTCCTGTACCCACGATGGCCTGTCTGTACGACCCGAGGACGGCGGGACCCGCTGTCGTGGAGTACCAAGACGGCGAGCGCTAAAGACGGAACCGTTGGAGTCGGCCTCCGAGTCGGCCGCCCTCCCACGGGCTCCGTCGCCATTAACCGAACAAGGCAGGGAATGGCAGCGGTGATCGCCCGGCCAGCGGCGGCACTGCTGCCATAACCCCATGACCAAAGTCGCGTCATTAGAAGCAGCTCTGATGAATCTGCAGCCGGCAAGACCCGCCCGCGGCGGACAAGGGTTGTCTGCCCCATGCTGGGCCGTCAGCGGGGCCCACTAGTCAGCGGGCCCCAGGAGTCGGCGGAGAAGACGGTGACTTAGAGACTGACGGCTTGGACCCACACCCAGCCGGATTACCGTTGTATCCCCGGGGGGTAGGCCTATATAAACCCCCCGGGGCACCCATGCAAGGGGTTGGAAGCTAGTAGTTTTAGACACACACATAGAGGGAGAGAAGAGCAAGCCGTGCCCTTCTCCTTCCTCACCCCAAACAGCTCAAGGAGCCTTTTGTACCCACTTTGCCATAGTGATCATGCGGAGACCCCTTGAGCAGCGATGGGGTGTTATCTCCTCGGAGAGCCACGAAGCTGGGTAAGATTCGCCGGCGTGCATGTCTTCGCCTCATCCCATTTCGAGGCACCGGCTGACGTTCTACTCGCCCTCCATGATAAGCCATCCTTTGGCATATGTCGCACCAACCGCCGACATTTGGCGCCCACCGTGGGGCACAGTGCACCGTCGTCCGGAGACCTGCTGCGGGCAGGAACCCTCTTCCTCGGGCGGCGCAGCCAGCCCACGCCTTGACGGAGTTTGCGCCCGGCCAGCTTGTATGGCGCCGAGGTTGCCTGCGCGTCGACTTGCCTTGCCGAACTTGTCGGCGAGGTTCGCCTCTCCGATGAGCCTGCGTCCGACGCAGGCACGGACGGCCCCGAAAGCCTCCTCGCGGGCCTCCTCGAGCAGCTCCACGTCGACGGTGAGCCTGCCGCCGACCTGGAGTCCGTAGGCTCCACCGACCCGATGCTGGTCGACTCCGACACCGCGTCGCTCGACGCATTCCGCACCAACGTGGTGATCTACGACGAGCCTCTCCCTCGCGCGGAGAGCGGCGGGAGCACCGTCCTGAAAGTACTGCGTCATCGATCCACGGCGAGCCCTCCGGCGGGGGGGGGGGGCTCATGACCCTCCTGACGTTGTTCTGCAAGACCTGACCGCCTCCATTCCGGAGGACGCCGACACCGAAACGCTGGAGGCACGCCGCCTTCAGCTCCTTGTAGGCGCACAGAAGCTGGCAAGCATGAGACGCTTCTCGGAAGCCTATCAGCGTGAGATGGATCGCGCTGTGGGCGGCTCACCGGCTTCGACTGGGCCTAGCCGCCTAGGCACGGTCCGTGCGGCCTTGGCCATCGCCGATCTGTTTGGGGGCTAGTCGCCCTGTGCATACGCTGCGGAGAACATTCGCGCTGCCAGGCGGCGGCGATTTAGCTGGATAACTTCGGCGAGGCGCGCGCTGATAACGAAGCGAAGTCCAAAGCTCTCGGCAGCTGCCGCCGCGCAAAGGCAAGCGAGCTGCCGCCGAGGCGCCGCGGCGACAACACGGCGACTTGCCTCCCCGCCGAGATCAAGCGCGACATCTGGGGCGCCGATTGGCGGCGTCCATGAAGAAAGAACCAGGATCCGCTGTCAGCCATAGCGGACCCACATCTCCATCAGCGCAGCGAAGACGGCGCCCAAAGAAGCGGTGGAAGCGGTGGGGCGACTATCAGCCTCCTCCTCCCCGCAGAGAAAAGGCAAGTCTCCCGCCACCCGTCGAAATCCGACTCTCGGCGACCGCCTTTGGCCGCCGAGAGAAATCGGAGAGAACGACGCCCGCCACCGGATCGAGCGACTCCACCGATCCCTGGCGCTAGAAGAAGAAGACGAGTTGGGCCCGCCCTGTTTTGGACCTCGCATCCGAGACGAGCCCTTCCCCTAAGGATTCACGCTCCCCCGAGACACACCCAAATACACCGGCTCCGTGAAGCCGGAGGACTGGCTGGTGGACTACTCCACGGCCGTCAGCATAGCGAACGGCAACAAAGCGGCGTTGCTTAGTAAAGTATGTTCCCCTCATGCTCCAAGGCACGGCCCGGACATGGTTGAACATCTTGAAGCCCCGCAGCATCAACGGCTGGGTCGACTTCACCGAGGCCTTCGTCCGCAACTTCACGAGCACATACAAGCGACCTCCCAAGCCTCGTCAGTTGTCCTTGTGCGTACAAGGCCCCAACGAGTCTACTCGCGACTACCTCACGCTTGTTGGCGAGCTCCGGAACTCCTGCGAAGGAGTGCATGAGGTGCGAGCAATCGAGTAATTCACCGCCGGGTGCGGAGAAGGCACCCTCCTCAAGCACAAGCTCCTTTGCGGCAGGCCGGAGACCCTCGACGAGCTGCTAGTCATAGCAGAACAAATGCATCGCCGACTCCTCCATGAAGTCGGAGATCAAAGTCAGTGCGACTGGCAAAGTAGCTCCTCATGCTCCTAGAACTCCGGCTGGCGACACCAGTCGGCGACAGCAGCAGAACGATCATAAGCGCAAGGCCCCGCAGCCGGCTTCCAATAGCCGGCAGGTGGCGACAGTCCAAGACCAGCAGCGGAGGGCAGCCTCACCAAGCGGCGAGAAAGGCGGCAAGTCCAGCTGGTTGCCGGCCTTCTCTTCTGGCAGACTACTGGGCCGGACCACTGCAAGTTCTACAGCGGCCTTGCCGTCAAATCACACCACCGGAAGTGCCCTGGCTCACCAGGATCGCCAAGGAGACGGCCTTGCCCCTCCTCCGCTTTCTTGGGCCGCCGCCTCCACCACCGCCCAGCGGCTGTCCGCCATCGGGCGCTTGATACAAGACGATGACCCAGAAGAGCACGGCGCCTATGTTTGTGTTTACCAGCGTGGCTGATGATCGCCGCAGCAGGCGGCAGCAGCAGCAAGAAGTGAATGCCGTAGCGTCAGGCACCCCAGAATTCATGCACTAGTCCGAGAAGCCCATCAGCTGGAGCCGTGCTGATCACCCAGAGGTGATGCCGAATCCGGGCTCCTATGCCCTGGTCTTGGGAGCCGCCCTTGCCATGGATAGGCGTGCCACTCGCTTCTCGCGAGTACTGATAGACGGAGGCAGCAGCATCAACATCCTGTACAAGGATACGATAGAGAAGCTAGGAATCAAGCAAAGGCAGCTTCAGCATAGTCGGACTGTGTTCCACGGAATTGTACCTGGCCTTTCCTGCTCACCGATTGGCAAGATCCTGATAAACATCCTCTTTGGGGACAAGGATCACTTTCGCCGAGAGCTAGTCTGGTTCGAAGTGGTGGACCTCGAGAGCCCCTACCATGCCTTGCTTGGCCGACCTACTTTGGCCAAGTTCATGGCGGTCCCCCACTACGCCTACCTCAAGATGAAGATGCCCAGTTCCAAGGGGATTCTGACCGTAGCCGGCGACTACAGGAAGTCGTCCGCTGCTGAAAGCAACCGGCTGGCCGAGTCCACAGTGATCGCGGTGAAGCGGCTCTGGATCGGATTGTGGCGGTGGCGGCAAGCAGCCGGAGATATCATCCGACCTCAAGGAGTCAGAAGCTGAGGGCTCGTTCAAGCCGGCCAAAGAGACCAAGAAGATACCCTTGGACCCGGAGCACCCGGAGAAATATGTTGTCATAGGTGCAAGCCTCGACAGCAAATAGGAAGGCGAGCTCGTCGATTTCCTCCGTGAGAATCGGGACATCTTCGCATGGTCCCCCAAAGACATGCCAGGTGTACCGACGGATTTCGTCGAGCACAAGTTACATGTCCGATCTGATGTGAAGCCCGTCAGGCAGCCCTTGCGCCGCCTATCAGAAGAAAAAAGAAGAGTTGTTGGAGAAGAGATAGCTCGGCTCCTCGCAGCCGGCTTCATCACGGAAGTTTTCTTTCCGGAATGGTTGGCGAACCCGGTCTTGGTACTAAAGAAGAACAAGCAGTGGCGGATGTGTATTGACTACACAAGCCTCAACAAAGCCTGCCCCAAGGACCCGTTCGCTCTGCCAAGAATTGATCGGTGATAGACTCCACGGCGGATGCGAGCTGTTGAGCTTCTTAGATGCATATTCAGGATATCATCAGATCAAGCTGAACCCGGCAGACAGGTTGAAGACCGCCTTCATCACGCCATTTGGTGCCTTCTGCTACCTGACCATGACGTTCGGCTTGAGGAACGCCGGCGCCACCTTTCAGCGTTGCATGCAGAAGTGCCTCCTCAAGCAGCTTGGCAGAAGCGCATGCGTTTACGTGGACGGCGTGGTGGTGAAGGCGGAGAAGTGAGGAACGCTGTTGGAAGACCTCAAAGAGACCTTTGAAAACCTGCGCCGATTCCAGATCAAGCTCAACCCGGAGAAATGCGTCTTGGAGTACCACCGGCCAGCTCCTTGGCTTCCTGGTATCGAACAGCGGCATAGAGTGCAACCCGTGAAGATCAAAGCGATCGAGAGGATGGAAGTACCCGCCAACTGCTAGATGTGCGAAGTTCACGGCTGCTTGGCATCTATCGGCCGATTCATCGATCATTTGGGTGAGAAATCTCTCCCTCTGTACCAGCTTATGAAGAAGACCACCTTCTTCGAATGGAACTCCAAGGCGTACGAAGCTTTTCTCCAGTTGAAGCGAATGCTGACTACTCCCCCAGTGCTGGCGGCTCAATCCAACCGCTTGCTCCTGCCCAACTCAGTCTCAGTCGTACCATAATGCGCCGACTCCAAAGGAGCCCATGCTCCTCTATATTGCCGCCACCAGCAGGGTAGTCAGCACAGTTATTGTGGTTGAACGCAAGGAGGAAGGCAAGGCGCTACCTGTCCAGAGACCAGTGTATTACCTGAGCGAGGTAATCGCCGACCTCCAAGCAGAACTACCCCCACTACGGAAGATGTGTTCTGGCGTGCACTTTGCCGCCAAGAAGTAGAATCCTTACTTTCAAGAGCATCCAATCACCGTGGTTTGCACGGCCCCACTAGCAGAGATCATCAGAAGCCGAGATGCTTCAGGCCGAGTGGCCAAATGGGCCATAGAGTTGGCCCCCTACACCATCTTTTACCAGCCCCGCACAGCCATCAAGTCACAAGCGCTGGCCGACTTCCTCATCGATTGGGCGAGACCCGATTCTGCCGCCGCCACCGACTCCACCCATTGGCGGATGCACTTTGATGGCTCAAGATGCGCACCGGCTTGGGAGCGGCGTGGTCCTCACTTCCCTAAAGGCGACAAGCTCAAGCACGCTGCCGCAGATCCATTTCGCCGCCTCCAACAACGTCGCCGAATATGAGGCGCTCATCCACGGGCTCCGGCTTGCCAAAGAGCTCGGCATTCGCCGGATCCTGTGCTATGGCGACTCCGACTTGGTGGTCCAACAGTCATCCGGCGACTGGGACGCCAAAGATGCAAATATGGCGAGCTACCGCTTTCTGGTACAGCAGCTGAGTGGATATTTTGAGGGATGCAAATTCCTCCATGTACCAAGGAACGACAACGACCAAGCAGATGCCCTGGCAAGAATCGGTTCCACCCGACAGGCAATACCATCCGGCGTCGCCCTTCAGCGCCTTCTCAAGCCATCCGTCAAACCGCCTCCAGAGTCAGACTCCATTTTTGTGCCGGCTCCCACTGAAGAAGGCGGTTCTGACTCCAGAGCCTTGGCAGACGGCACAAGAATCCTTGAAGACGCCCCCAAGAACGCGGGCAATGGGTTGCCCGGGGACTTCAGAACCAGCCCGGGGATCAAGGGCGGCTTCATGAAGACTCCAAGATTGACCCGGGACTCGCCTTAATTAGCCCGGGGACTTCTTCAACTCAGCAAGCTGCTGCAGACTCCAACCCGCCGCCTCCCAGCCCAGCCGCCCTCGTCCAAGTAGCAGTACTGGTAGTCAAAGAGATAGCAGCACCCTCATGGGGCCCAGCCCATCCTGAAGTTCTTAGTAAACGAAGAGCTGCCAACTGACGAAACCTTGGCTCGGCAAGTGCAACGCCGAGCGGCAGCCTACACTATAATCAATAGAGAGATGGTCAGGCGCATCGTCACCGGTGTCTACCAACGCTGCGTCGAATCAGAGCAAGGCTAGGCAATCCTCGAAGACATCCATCAGGGCGAGTGCGGCCATTATGCAGCCTCCAGAGCACTCGTCGCCAAAGCCTTCCGACATGGTTTCTTCTGGCCGAATGCCCTAGAAGAGGCCAAGGAATTAGTTCAAAAATGCAAGGGGTGCCAGGTGTTCCGCTCCAAGCCGCTTCAGCCGGCTTGGTAGCTCAAGACTATACCCATGGCCTGGCCCTTTGCTTTGTGCGGGGCACTGGACATGGTGGGACCATTCAAGACGGCACGAGGTGGCCTAACTCACCTACTTGTCGCGGTGGACAAGTTCACCAAGTGGATAGAAGCAAAACCCATCAAGAAGTTGAATGGTCCTACGGCAGTGACTTTCATAGCCGACATCACGACTCGGTACGGCGTACCACACAGCATCATCACCGACAACGGCACAAATTTTGCCAAGGGCATACAGCCCGTTCTGCGCGACGCAGGGCATCCGACTGGACTTAGCATCCGTTGCCCATCCGTAGTCAAACGGCCAGGTGGAGCGAGCGAACGGCCTCATCTTGTCTGGCATCAAGCCTCGTTTGGTCGAACCACTAGAGCGTTTGGCCGGCTGCTGGCTCGAGGAGTTGCCAGCCGTCCTATGGAGTCTGCGTACGACTCCAAACAAGTCAACTGGCTTCACACCCTTCTTCCTCGTCTACGGCACCGAAGCCGTCATCCCGACGGATATAGAGTTCGACTCCCCGCGAGTCACCATGTACACCGAGGAGGAAGCAGAAGAAGCACGTCAAGACGGCGTCGATCTGCTAGAAGAGGGCCGGCTGCTGGCACTCAGCCGGTCCAGCATCTACCAGCAGAGCCTGTGCCGCTACTACAACAAGAAGGTCAAGCCAAGATCATTCCTAGAGGGCGACCTTGTGCTCCGCTGATCCAAATAACAGCCGCCAGCACAAGCTGTCGGCGCCTTGGGAAGGACCGTTCATCATCAGTAAAGTGATGGGCAACGACTCCTACTACCTGATCGATGCTCAGAAGCCCCGAGCACGCAAGAGGGACGACTCCGACAAAGAAACGGAGCGGCCATGGAATGTGAATCTCCTCCGAAGATTTTACAGTTGATGCAGTATGTACCATGCTACCCTTTTGTGTTTGAAATACCAAGACTCCGGGCCCCGAGACGAGGCTCGGGGACTGCCCTCTTTGTTATCTGTATGATAAGAATTATGCCTTTGGGTATGTTACCCTTTTATTATACTGTTTGGCACGGGCTCGACTAGTCGGCCGGGGACTCGCCGCTTTGAGCTATGAAGTGCTTCTGAAGTCCGACAAGTAGCGTCACGGTGCCCAAGCAAATCTCTGTCGAAGCCGCAGCTTGCAGAGCGACTGTTTGGTGGGCAGGAATGCAGTAGAGCGGGCGCCCACACGAAAAAATGGCTAAGGACCCAAAGCATAAACATAGTTTAAAACGGCTCCCAGCCCGTTTCGTGAAACCGACTCTTAAGAAGCCGGCTTGCCGTTTTCTACCCAACTTGCTTAAACTTCTCAAAGTAGCCAAGCACTTGACCTAGACGGCAATCCGCAGAGCGGTTGCCCGATGGGCAAGGCAGCATCTAAGGGAAGGCGGCAAAGGAAAAAGCCACAAGAGCAATAAGCAAGGAAAGATAAAATTAGAATAATATTTACACAAACTTAGGCCCTTGGCCGGATCTTCGAACAGAGGTTCAGAATACACCCCGCGGGTGGAATTGTGCGAATTAACAAAGTTCTTTCGAAAGACTAACAAACAGATAAAATAAAGCCAAGGCAGCGGCCTAAGAAGCAGCGGATGGGGTTGGAAGGCCGGAGGCGGCGGCGGCGTCAGGCGCCGGGGCGGCTGGCTGGGCAGTCTCGGTTTGATCGTCTCTGGCAGCGGCTGGCTCAGATGGGCGCGGCTCGTTGCTGG
Organism: Aegilops bicornis; assembly: GCA_021605145.1. Lineage (NCBI taxonomy): Eukaryota > Viridiplantae > Streptophyta > Magnoliopsida > Poales > Poaceae > Aegilops > Aegilops bicornis. The sequence goes on from CM038669.1 coordinate 293,256,563, forward strand.
AGGCGCGGTCGAGCTGAGGCTGGCCGCCCGCTCCGTCTTCTGGCACCTCCATGCCGTCTCCGTCCTCCGCCTCGTCTTCATCCTCGGTGCTGGAGTCGATCACCTCCGCTGAATCCTCGCCGTAGTCCGGGTTCATCCCGAACCACTCCGGCGGTGCATCCTCACCGTCTTCAGCCTGCTCGGGGACTAAGACACTGGTGTCCGTGTAGTCGGCGATCGCCGCCGCACGCTCGACGAGGGCGCCCTCCGCGGCCTGCAGCTCCACAGGCTTCGGCCGAACGCAGCCAGGCCGGGTTCAGGTCGAGCCCTGGATACCACGCCTTGACGAACTCCAGGGCTCGGCGAGCTCCAGCCCGAGCCGCGGAGCCCTTCCAAGCCTCAAGACGCCCAACCGCGACCTCTAGCCAGTCGGCGGTCCGGCTGGGAGTGCGCAGAACCGGCATGTCCGGCCACAGGGCAGTAATCGCCTGGGCCCCGACACGCTGAAGACGGCGCAGCATCCGATGTGCCGGCCGTAGACGAGCATCAATGCTCAGGAGCTGCTCGTCAAGGGTCCAGGGGGCGTTGGCTGCGATCTCGGCGCCACCCGCCCTCCGCGCCTCGCGTTCGGCCTCGATGGCCTTATTGGCCGCCTGCGTATGACCAGGGAAGAAGTCTGCCAAGAAGAAGAAGAAGAAAAAGCAAGTTAGAAAAAGCAGGAGCCGGCTTAACCCATAGTCGGCAACCCAAAAAAGAAAGTAAAGCAAACTTACCATCGACGATATCTTCGATTTCATGGAAGCCGGAGGTCAGCTGCGCTTCCCTGTCGGTCCAGGCGGAGCGCTCGCTCTCGAATTCGGCCAGGAGGGCGGCCTCTTTCTTCTCCGCCTCAGCCCGCGCCGCCTTGAGCAGCTCCCTCTGCTCCGCCAGCTGCGTAGCCAGCAGGTCGCGCTCTGCGGCGAGCTTGCCGCACTCCTCCTCTTTGGCGCGCAAGGCGGTCTCGGCCGTACCCAGCTGCCCCCGCAGAGCGGCGTTGGACTCTGAAGAATAAAAAGAAGAAGGACGCAAAGTTGTCAGTTAAGAAGGTCGCCAGGAAGATCCGGCCCGACTGCGCAGCAGTCGGCCCGAATCTCGGGGACTACAGCCCGCGGGTGCGCCAGCGCGCCCCCGCGAAGAAGAAAACTCACCTCGGCTCCTCGCCAGGTCAGCAGCCCGCTTGTTCAGTTCTTCAACATTGCGGTTGAAGGCGGTAGCGCGGAGGTTGTGATATTCCTGTAACAAGGATTCCAGACACAGATAAAAACTTGGAAGTAAGCAAATAAAGTTCCGGGCCACCTGCCGGCCGACCGAAACTTCGGGGACTACACCCAGGTGAGGGCCGCGCCCACAGAGAAGATCAAGAGAAAATTCGGAAATAAAACATACCCGCACGGCGGATCGCGATGCCAGGTGCGCCTTGGTAAGGTTCTGGAGGGCGTCGCCTTCAGCCCGCAGCTTCGCTTGGACGTCCAAGAGTGCCGTGTTCAGCAGGCCCGTGCCGCCTCCTCGCACCCACCCAACGGGCGCGGCGCTTGTCGCCTCAGCGTCGGGGATGGTCGGGCGGCGCCGGTATCCAAGGGGCGCGGCGCCGAGGTCGCCTTCTCAAGGCGGCGCCGCGCTGGCGAGGCGACTTGAAGAAGCAGTTGCGCCACGGCTTCGTCGTCGGTCGGCGACACGGGTGGGTCCGCCGGCTGTTTGCCTCGCGCGACCTCAGACTGTGGCGGAGGCGGCGCGGCCACGCCCGGCGAAGAGACCTCGCCGCCTTCCCTCCCTGCGGTGGGGACCTCACCACCGACTCCCTCCGACTGCCCCGTGAACTCCGGCGGTGGTGGCGCTGAGCTCAGCGGAGTGTGAAACGCCCTCTTGAAAGCGCGGCCTCCTCGGCTTGCCTTTTTGCTGCAGCGGCCAGCCCGGCCGCCTTCTCGGCCCTCCGCCTTCTCCCGACGGGCGGCCTCCTCCTCGTCGCGCTTCTCCTGCGATTTCACTCTGTTTCTCCCGAGGGCGGCCTTGAGGTCAACTCGCCGATTGCTGGTAGACGTCTCCACGACCCCATGATTTGAGGGCGGCGGGCGACCTCTCCAAAGTGAGGGAGGCCTGATGAGAAAAAAAGAAATAAGAAGACTCGGGCAAGACGGACCAGAAGAAAACAAGACAGAATAAAAAAGATACTTACGCAGAGACCAGCGGTGGTTTCTTCACCTCCTTGCAGAAGCGGTTAACCTTCGTGACCGCTTCTTCGCGCTGAGTCGCGGCAGCCGCTCCCCTGAATTTCTTGGCCTGGCCGCTTGGCTGACTCGGCCCGGCCCGGCGCTTCTTCGCGCCGCCTCGGCCCCCCAAGGCGGCGGAGGAGCTCGCGCCTGGATTGCCGACTCTCTGTTGGCGGCGGGGGGCGACTTCATCATCGGGCCAGTCTGCAAAAGTGGCCGAGGGCCTGAAGTCGTCGGCCCCTCCCCCTCCCTCGGCGTCGGCCTCCATCGCCGCCACGCCCAAGTAGGGGTCGTCGGCGTCGCTCTCTGCCCGGTCAGGGACGAATTCGCGAGCCGGCCCCGCGGCGCCGGTCGAGGGCGGCATGAGAGGATTCTGAGTCAGAAAAAACCAAGGAAAGTAAGAGCCGGGTCCGGCTAAGGAAGGAAACAGAGAAGCAAGAGACAACTTACCATCGGCGGGGGATTGGCGCGCGAGTATGGCTCCTTGCCGAAACGCCATTCCTCCGTGAGGTCGCAGTTTGCCAAGAAGTTCACCGTGTCCACCACCTCCGCGTGGGGCATGTCCTTGGAGCACAGCCGGCTGGGGTCCTGGCGCCATCATCCGGGCAGATCAGATGAGGTCGGCCTTGAAGAGGGAGAACTCGGCGCGCCACGTAGGCGGCCAGCAAGTCTGCCCTAGTCAGGCCCTCCGATCAGTATCATCACGCGGAGTCAGCGACAATGGGCGGTGCCTGCGGTCGGCGTCCGGGCCTGTGAGGGACCAGCTGGTGGGTCGGCCCGCGATTCGCCGCGCCCGTAGGCGGCAAGTTGACCCAGCTGGGGCGACATTCTTGGACGAGAAATCTGGCTGCCACATCTTCACCGACTTGATGAGGGGATGGCGGGAAAGGGTTCTCCCAAGACCGGCCTCCTCTTGGCAAATGAACGTGCCGCACAGAGCCGCACGCGACATTATGGGTCCCGAAGCCGGCTTGGAAGAATTCCCCACAGCTCGATGGTGGGGAGAACTCCGAGAAAACCTTCGTGATAAGGATGCGAAGTGCCAGCAGCACCACCGTGTTGGGGGTGAGGTGGTGCGGCCGAGCGAAGAACTCCAAGAACGCGCTGGAAGAAGCCGCTCGCCGGCAGCCCCAGCCAGCGCATGAGGTGCGAGCGGAAAATCACCCGCCGTCCTCCTCGGCACCGGCGTGATTTCGCCCTCCGGCGCGGCGCGGGCCCGCACTCGGTGGCTGTCGTGGATGCGGCGCGTTTGACGAAGGAATTCGATTATGTCATCATCGATGATGGAGCCATCCCACACGCCGGAGCGCGCGGTGGGAGGCGCGGCGGCGGATGAGGAGCTCATCTCCGCGGCGAGGAAGAAACGAGGCTCGGCGGTGGAGCGAGAAAAGACGAGGCGAGGCGGGGATGAGAGAGTGCGCGTGCGTCGCCGCCCCCTCCCTCCCCCCGCCTACTTATAGGCGCCTAGGCTGCGAAGCCGAGGGGGCGGGCGTGGGATTAACTGCGCCCACGTCCCCACGCCCCCACGATTTAACCCACGACGTTACTGCGCGCAGTAACGGCGTGGGGAGCCCAACCGCCCGCACGACCGCAGCGGATCCGCTGCGCGCCGGGGCAAGGTAGTGGCGGGCCCCGCCTGACGGGCCTGTCTTGTCACGCGCGTGGGCTGGGCGGTAGCCTCGCCTGCGTGGCGTCGCGTGGCGGAGCCAGCGCGGCGGCCGAGGAAGCTTATCAGGCGCGCCGCCCGGATCCCGCTGCGACTTTCAAAACCTTTGAAGAGCAAGACGCCCCCCTGCAAGGCCGACTCCAGATGGAGACGGCGGGCCGAGTCCAGATTCTTCCATCGAAGGGATGAAGCTGTCGAGGCTCCTCGACGGGCTGCCCTCAGCGCCTCCCGCCTTCGGGGACTACTGTGGAGTAATGTGGACTACGGGTAGGCAGACCCGAGCCCCTGAACCTTTCAAAACATCGGGGCAGACTGCGCCCCTCAAGACCCCAAGACAAAGAGCCGCCTTCAGAGAGTCGGCAACAGAGTCGCCGACTACCCCTCTGGGCCGAGTCCCAGAGGCGGCCTTAAGATAAGCCGACTTTAAGATGGCGACCTCAGGACAAGCCGACTCCAAGCCAGCGACCTCCAGCGAGGCCGGCTACAGGGAGACGGCCCGCAACCCCAACTACCTCCTGTTTTGAGCGACTACAAGCGGGAAGGGGTAAGGCCGCCTTGCGGCCCATCCCTGCCCTGCCCATAAAGGGCAGGTATGGCTACAGAGCGCCGTACTGACGAAGATCTCCGTCCGGCCAACACTGTTGCCATGTCGGCCCTGACGTCAGTGTCGTGGGCAGATTCCTGTACCCACGATGACCTGTCTGTACGACCCGAGGACGGCGGGACCCGCCTGTCGGCGGGAGTACCGAAGATGGCGAGAGCGCCCCAAAGACGGACCCGTTGGAGTCGGCCTCCGGGAGTCGGCCGGCCCCTCCCACGGGCTCCATGCGCCATTAACCAGACAAGACAGGGAATGGCAACAGTGATCGCCCGCCAGGCGGCGGCACTGTTGCCATAACCCCATGACCAGGCTCGCGTCATTAGAAGCACGGCTACAGTAATCTGCAGCCGGCAAGACCCGCCCGCGGCGGACAAGGGCTGTCGGCCCCATCTTTCAAGCCGTCGTGGGCCCACTAGTCGGCGGGCCCGTGTGAGTCGCGTGAGAAGACGGCGACTTAGAGACTGGGACGGCTTGGACCCACACCCAGCCGGATTACTGCTACCCCGGGGTAGGCCTATATAAACCCCCCGGGCACCCATGCAAGGGTTGGAAGCTAGTAGTTTTAGACACACACATAGAGGAGAGAAGAGCAAGCCGTGCCCTTCTCCTTCCTCACCCCAAACAGCTCAAGGAGCCTCTTGTACCCACTTTGCCATAGTGATCATGCGGAGACCCTGCAGAGCAGCGATGGGGTGTTATCTCCCCGGAGAGCCCTGAAGCTGGGTAAGATTCGCCGGCCTGCATGTCTTCGGCTCATCTCGTTTCCAGGCACCGGCGACGTTCTACTCGCCCCCTCCATGATAAGCCATCCTTTGGCATATGTCACACCCAACCCCCGACAACTAGCTCATTGAATCAAAGCTGGTTAAGTTTCCTAGCCATAGACATGAGTTGTCATTTGATTAACGAGATCACATCATTAGAGAATGATGTGATTGACTTGACCCATTCCGTTAGCTTAGTACTTGATCGTTTATTATGTTGGTATTGCTTTCTTCATGACTTATACATGTTCCTATGACTATGAGATTATGAAACTCCCGAATACCGGAGGAACACCTTGTGTGCTATCAAACGTCACAACGTAACTGGGTGATTATATAGATTCTCTACAGGTGTCTCCGAAGGTGTTTGTTGGGTTGGCATAGATCGAGATTAGGATTTGTCACTCCGATTGTCAGAGAGGTATCACTGGGCCCTCTCGGTAATGCACATCACTATAAGCCTTGCAAGCAATGCAACTAAAGAGTTAGTTGCGGGATGACGTATTACGGTACGAGTAAAGAGACTTGCCCGTAATGAGATTGAACTAGGTATATAGATACCGATGATCAAATTTCGGGCAAGTAACATACCGATGACAAAGGGAACAACATATGTTGTTATACGGTTTGACCGATAAAGATCTTCGTAGAATATGTAGGAGCCAATATGAGCATCCAGGTTCCGCTATTGGTTATTGACCAGAGACGTGTCTCGGTCATGTCTACATAGTTCTCGAACCCGTAGGGTCCGCATGCTTAACATTCAGTGACGATCGGTATTATGAGTTTATGTGTTTTGATGTATCGAAGGTAGTTCGGAGTCCCATATGAGATCGGGGACATGACGAGGAGTCTGGAAATGGTCGAGATGTAAATATCGATATATTGGACGACTATATTCGGACATCGGAAAGGTTCCGAGTGATTCGGGTATTTTTCGGAGTACCGGAGAGTTACGGGAATTCATCGGGGAGTATATGGGCCTTATTGGGCTTTAGGGGAAACAGAGATGGGAGGATGCGCGCCCCCCAAGGCCTAGTCCGAATTTGACTAGGGGGAGGGGCGGCGCCCCCTCCTTCCTTCTCTTCTCTTTTCCCTTTCCTTCTCTCCTACTCCTACTACATGGAAGGGGGGAATCCTACTCCCGGTGGAAGTAGGACTCCCCAGGGCGCGCCATAGTAGAGGGTCGGACCTCCCCCTCATCCACTCATTTATATACGGGGGAGGGGGCACCCCATTGACACACAAGTTGATCATTGATCTTTTAGCCGTGTGCGGTGCCCCCCCTCCACCATAATCCACCTCGGTCATATTGTAGCGGTGTTTCGGCAAAGCCCTGCGTCAGTAGCATCATCATCACCATCATCACGCCATCGTGCTGACAGAACTCTCCCTCGAAGCTCTGCTGGATCGTGAGTTCGTGGGACTTCATTGAGCTGAACGTGTGCTGAACTCGGAGGTGCCGTGCGTTCGGTACTTGGATCGGTCGGATTGTGAAGACGTATGACTACATCAACCGCGTTGTCATAACGCTTCCGCTTACGGTCTACGAGGGTACGTAGACAACACTATCCCCTCTCGTTGCTATGCATCAACATGATCTTGCGTGTGCGTAGATTTTTTTTTTGAAATTACTACGTTCCCCAACAGTGGTATCAGAGCCAGGTTTATGCGTATATGTTATATGCACGAGTAGAACACAAGTGAGTTGTGGGCGATATAAGTCATACTGCTTACCAGCATGTCACACTTTGGTTCGGCGGTGTTGTTGGATGAAGCGTCCCGGACCGACATTACGCGTTCGCTTACGCGAGACTGGTTTTACCGTCGTGATTTGCACACAAGTGACTAGCGGGTGTTAGTTTCTCCAACTTTAGTTGAATCAAGTGTGGCTACGCCCGGTCCTTGAGAAGGTTAAAATGGCACTAACTTGACAAACTATCATTATGCATAGGTAAGAACGGTTCTTGCTCAGCCCGCAGTAGCCACGTAAAACTTGCAACAACAAAGTAGAGGACGTCTAACTTGTTTTTGCAGGGCATGTTGTGATGTGATATGGTCAAGACATGATGCTAAATTTTATTGTATGAGATGATCATGTTTTGTAACAGAGTTATCAACAACTGGCAGGAGCCATATGGTTGTCGCTTTATTGTATGCAATGCAATTGCCCTGTAATTGCTTTACTTTATCACTAAGCGGTAGCGGTAGTCGTAGAAGCAATAGTTGGCGAGACAACAATGATGCTACGATGGAGATCAAGGTGTCGCGCCGGTGACAATGGTGATCATGAGGGTGCTTTGGAGATGGAGATCAAAGGCACAAGATGATGATGGCCATATCATATCACTTATATTGATTGCATGTGATGTTTATCTTTTATGCATCTTATTTTCCTTAGATCGACGGTAGCATTATAAGGTGATCTCTCACAAAAATTCAAGGTATAAGTGTTCTCCCTGAGTATGCACCGTTATTCGCGAAAGTTAAATGCGTCTGAGAGACACCACGTGTTGATCGGGTGTACAAAGCTCTACGTTCACATACAACGGGTGCAAGCCAGTTTTGCACACGCAGAATACTCGGGTTAAACTTGACGAGCCTAGCATATGCAGATATGGCCTAGGAACACTGAGACCAAAAGGTCGAGCGTGAATCATATAGTTGATATGATCAACCTAGTGATGTTCACCATTGAAAACTACCCCATCTCACGTGATGATTGGACATGGTTTAGTTGATATGGATCACGTGATCACTTAGATGATTAGAGGGATGTCTATCTAAGTGGGAGTTCTTAAGTAATTTGATTAATTGAACTTTAATTTATCATGAACTTAGTCCTGGTAGTATTAGCATATCTATGTTGTAGATCAATAGCTCGCGTTTAGCTCCCTTGTTTTATTTTAATATGTTCCTAGAGAAAACTAAGTTGAAATATGTTAGTAGCAATGATGCGGATTGGATCCGTGATCTAAGGATTATCCTCATTGCTGCACAGAAGAATTATGTCCTTGATGCACCGCTAGGTGACAGACCGGTTGTAGGAGCAGTGTCGGGTGGTAGGCGCGACATATGCCAACGGGTGGCTTATCATTGTGGGAGCCAATAAGACGTCGCCGGTGCCTGGAAATGGGATGATACGAAGACATGCACGCCGGCGAATCATACCCAGCTTCCGGACTCTCCGTGGAGATAACACCCCTACTGCTGCTCTGCGGGGTCTCCGCATGATCACTAGGTGAACAAGTAGCTACAAGAGGCTCCTTGAGCTGTTTGGGTGAGAGGAAGAAGAAGGGCACGACCAGCTCTCCTCTTCCCTCTATGTCGTGTCTAAAACTCTAAGAGATCAACCCTTTGCATGGGTGCCCTGGGGGGTTTATATAGGCCTACCCCAAGGGGTACAATGGTAATCCGGCTGGGCACAGGCCCTAGCCGTCAGTGTCTCCTTCATGGCTTCTCCACGGCACTGGGCCCGCCGATTGGTGGGTCCTGCGCGGGCTGTCGGCCTCTGGTCGACAAGCCGGCCCCACCATTTGGGGCCTTGTCGAGGCTGGTCTTGTTGCCTCGATCCCGATGATGAGGGCTTTGTCGAGGTAAGCATGGCTTGATGCACGCCCGCTTTGGCGGCGATCACTGTGAGCCTTACCTCATCTGTCTCCTTAATGAGGCGCCTCCTTGAGGGAGGAGCAAGCCCGGCTCTGAGGAGCAGCCATATCTCAAAGCCGACCGGGGAGGCTTGGCCGCTCGGGTATCTCTACATTTGGAGGGGCCCGCGCCATGGTCGTCTGAACAACCCGCTATTGCGTGTGACGTCATGGTCAACATGGCAACAAAGTGCAGCGCCAGACGGGTGATGGCCGCCCGTGCACGGCGTGACCGGTGGCTATGCGCTCCGGGATTCGGGGGTGACAGGCTTTACTGTAGCCACGCCCCATCTCATCGCCGTTATGTGGGTGCAAAGTTTGAGGGTGCGGTCTTGGCCGCATGCTGGGGGGCGGTGTAACGCCCTCGATGCGGCTATATCTCCCACGTGTCGAAGCACGACTTAGAGGCATAACCGCATTGAAAGCAATGTCGCAAGTGAGGTAATCTTCACACAACCCATGTAATTCATAAGGGAAAGAGATACATAGTTGGCTTACAATCGCCACTTCACGCAATACATGAGTAAAGCATTACATCATACAGATACAATCAAGGTCCGACTACGGAACCAAAATAAAGGAAGACTACCCCAAATGCTACACAAATCCCCGATCATCCCAACTGGGCTCCACTCTTCGATCAAGCTGAAGCGAAACAACACAATGAACAAGATCTTCATCGAGCTCCTCCTTGAGCTCGGATAAATCCACCTGCACGATTTCATCGGCACACCGCAAACTGGTTTTGAAGTATCTGTGAGTCACGGGGACTCAGCAATCTCACACCCGCGAGATCAAGACTATTTAAGCTTATGGGAAGGGTAAAGGTATGAGGTGGAGCTGCAGCAAGCGACTAGCATATATGGTGGCTACCATACACAAAAGAGAGCGAGAAGAGGAGGCAAAAGCACGGTCGAACAACTATGATCAAGAAGTGATCCTAGAACAACCTACGTCAAGCATAACTCCAACACCGTGTTCACTTCCCGGACAACGCCGAAAAGAGACCATCACGGTTACACACGCGGCTGATGTATTTTAATTAAGATCAACTTCGGGTTTTCTACAACCGGACATTAACAAATTCCCATCTGCCTCATAACCGCGGGCATGGCTTTCGAAAGATAATACCTGCAGGGTGTCCCAACTTAGCCCATTATAAGCTCTCACGGTCAACGAAGGATATTCCTTCTACCGGGAAGACCCGATCAGACTCGGAATCCCGGTTTACAAGACATTTCGACAATGGTAAAGCAAGACCAGCAAAGCCGCCCGAATGTGCCGACAAATCCCGATAGGAGCTGCACATATCTCGTTCTCAGGGCACACCGGATGAGCCAGGCATTGGGTTGGCATAGACCCTGATTGCCTAGGGGGCGCCGGACATCGCCCAGGTTGGGCCAGCACTCGAAGGAGCACTGGTCCGGGGGTTAAAATAAAGATGACCCTTGAGTCTGCAGAACCCAAGGGAAAAAGGCTTAGGTGGCAAATGGTAAAACCAAGGTTGGGCCTTGCTGGAAGAGTCTTATTCAAAGCGAACTGTCAAGGGGGTCCCATAAATCACCCAACCATGTAAGGAACGCAAAATCAAGGAACATAACACCGGTATGACGGAAACTAGGGCGGCAAGAGTGGAACAAAACACCGGGCATAAGGCGAGCCTTCCACCCTTTACCAAGTATATAGGTGCATTAATTAAATAAGATATTTTGTGATATCCCAACAAGTAAACATGTTCCAACAAGGAACAAACTTCATCTTCACCTGCAACTAACAATGCTATAAGAGGGGCTGAGCAAAGTGGTAACATAGCCAAACAACGGTTTGCTAGGAAAGGATGGTTAGGGGCTTGGCATGGCAATATGGGAGGCATGATAAGCAAGTGATAGGCCTCGTAGCATAGGCATAGCAAAAGAGCGAGCAACTAGCAAGCAAAGATAGAAGTGATTTCGAGGGTATGGTCATCTTGCCCGAGATCCCGCTTAGGAAGAAGAACGAGTCCATGAAGAAGACAAACGACGTAGTCGACCGAATCCTCACAACTCCGAATGAAACCGAAGCTAACTAGAGAAGCAACACGAAAGAAACAAACAACATGGTAAATGCACAAGCATAAACATGGCATGATGCACAATCAAGTATGATGCATGTCCGGATTAAATGTTGTTAACATGGCAAGAGGTGAAGCATAATAAAACTACCTATCTAGGCCATTTTAAATGAGACCGGAACAACAAACAACAATTCCGGAAATCCCCATATGTTATTTAGCAATTTAACGCAAACAACAATTTTAAACATTTTAATTGTTGTTATCATGATGCGGGTGACATATGCAAGTTTTAAGAAATTTTATGAAAATGTTGACATGAGCATGATACAAGGCATTTGTCGCTATGGTAGAAGGAAAAGGGTGCCACGGCAACGAATCCGAAAATGATGCCACGGCAACATATCGGTTCCGGTAGCTCATGGAGATACTGGTGCAAAAGGAAGCGTGCGGATGTGCGGAACATGCTAGATATGGTGGGGTGCTCCCGACTACCGGGTTCCCACGGGTTAGTGGCATGGAAACGAGTGACAATTCGGACACGGTGCAAACGTTGCATCTCATTTAACACATGCATTCGGTCCACGGCGGTCATCTCAGCGGTTATACCTTCGAAGCGTTCAAACGGGACGGTTCGGGTTTGGTGCAATGTAGACGAAGTAGACGTTCTCACGACAGTAATGGAAGTAGTGGTACATGTTCGTTTTTGGAGAGGTACTTGAAGATCCAACGTCTTCGGGGCGACGGTAGTGGTACACGGTCATCGTGGTACTTGGCGAGTCCGCGTAGTCGTAGACGTTCCAAGGTACTTGACGCATCAGCAGGTGTAGTCGTACATGGTGTCCGCAGCAACATGTCCATGATGGCCAAACAAACCAATAGCGACCGAAGGCAGCAGGGTGCGAGGCAAAGCTTGAGCGGTGGGAATGCCATGGGCGTGCAATGAGAGCAAAGGGGCGTCGGGGCTCGCGGCGGCATGGACAGGCAGAAAGCGCTGGGATCGAAAGCTCCTCCTCGATCCATAGCATGGCTGCGGCCGCGGGGCGGAGGTGGAGGCCCAGCGAGGTCGGCGGCTTAGGCCTCCATGGGGAGGCGAAGGACGGCGTGGCTGCATCGGCCTTGGCGCGAAGGGAGGCGGAGCTCCTGCTCAGGGAGAAGCTGCGAGGGGAACCGTGTGGGCGAAGACGAGACGCGGATCTGGGCGGTGAGCCCATCTCCGGCGATGGTGGCGGTCTTTGGGCCGAGCGAGAACGAACGCAGGGGGAGGCAGAGAAGCTCGCGTCCATGGCTTCGCAAGGGAGGTGGCGCGGAGACGGCGAACTGGGGTCACCGGGATCCGAAGCAACGGAGTCGAACTCGACCCGATCCAGTCAAAACGAGGCGCCTGGCTCGCCCTCGATGTAGAGGAGGGGCGGAGCAGAGGAGGAGGCGAACGGGCGTGGGGAAGGCAACAAGGCAGTCGGAGGGGTCTCGCTCCTCTCTCTTTCTCTGCGGATGGGGGCACGAGCGAGGGAGAGGGAGAGATTGAGAGGAGGGAGTGGCGGCGCAAGGGAGGAGAGCAGGGTGCGGGCTAGGGTTAGAGCTGGTGGGGGCGCCGACTGGGCTGGTGGAACGGGCCGGTCTGGTTGGTCAGGCCCAAGAGGCCGGCTGGGCTGGCTCCTCTCTCCTCTCTTCTCTTAGAAGAGAGAAAAAGAAAGGAAAGGGAAGAAAAGAAAAGGTTAGAGAAAGAGTTTGGGCATGGGGGATTATTTTCCCGGACTCACAAAAATATGCTTGTTCCGAGAAAATAGAAAAAGCCATGATTGAAAGATGTAAATTCAAACTCATTTGAATTTAGTTCAAATGGATTTGAACTAGGACTTGGTTTTTGAAGTGTCCAAAAATGTTGAGATTTTTGGTGGAGCTCCGGAATATGATGAAAGAATATATGGCAAGGTTGGAGACCAAGAATTAAGATAACAAAGGCATTGGAATATTTTGCAAGTGTGTTATGGTGAATTCCAAATTAATGAAATATTTAAATATAACTCCCTAATATTGGGAAGATATGTTATAAAGAGAAGTCACCCTTCCCTCGATTTAAATAGATCAACCATCTATGCAATTTATTAGTTGAGTTGAGATGCAAAGATTAATGACATGACGGCATGATGACATGATGCAATGCAAAAATAAAAGAGCAAGCATAAATGGAACACACGGTTGATCACGAAAATATGGAAGTCTTCTGGATCGTCGGTCTCGGGGCGTTACAGGCGGCTTCTTGGAGTCGGCTTTCTCGTGGCCGGCTTCGTGGAGTTGGCCCTCTGGTGACCGGCTCCTTGGAAGTCGGCCCTCTTGTGGCCTTCTTTCTGTAGGTTTTTGGGCTAGGCCGCCTCCCGGTAGCCGGCCTGAGAGACAGCAGGCCGAGGGAAGGCGGCCCCGCGTCTTGGATGTTTGAGGGCTTGATTGGCCCATAATTTTTCAGAAGTGCCGGGGGGAGCCGGCTAGGCTACCCATGGTCATTTACTCCGACAATAGTCCCTGAAGCTGGTCGAGCTTTGAGGCTGAAGAGAGGACGAGAAGCTCGATCAGCTTCCTGCCCTGAAGAGCCGGCAGCTAGGAGCCGGCTTTGAGTAGATGCGTTGTCTTGGGAAGGTCTGGCAGCTTGAAGGCAGGAACCAGGTGGCACGCGAGCCGAATCGTGCGCTGACCGCTTGCCACTTGCGCGCCACATGGCAACCGTCAGCAGGGAAGGCCTGCCAGCTACTCCTAGGCCTCGGCCCATGTGCAGATCTTCTGCGGCCCGAACGGACCGCTTGCCTTCCCGCGGCGGTTTCAGCACGCCTTTAGGGCGCAATAACCAAGGGGCGTGGGGAGGCACGATTAATCCCATCGTCCCCCACGCCTCGCCTCCTCGGCTCCGCCGCACGAGCCTAGAAGTAGGGGGAGGAGGGGGAGCGGCAGACGCTCGCATGCTCGCCCTTGCTCCACCCTTACTTCCTCTTCCTTCTCCTTTCCTCCGCTGCCGCAGCGTCTGGCCGCCGCGCCGTCTCGTCGCCACCCTTCTTGGCTCGCCGTAGCTCCGCCGCAGCGGGGTTGTGCGTCCTCCGCCGCCGTGCCTCTCTCGTTTCTTCCTTGGTCCCATGGCGCTGTCCAGTTCTTGGGATGGCTCCAACGTCCATGAGGACCACATCGACTGGCTCCGCAAGACGCGGCGGCTGCCAGGCACGGGTTATGTGCGGACCCGCCTCGCGCTGGAGGCAGAGGTCTCACCGGCGCCGGAGGAGGACGAGCGGGTGATCTTCCGCTCGCACTGCCTGCGCGGCCTTGGCCTTCTGGCGAGCGGGTTCTTCCGCTCCTTCCTCGAATTCTATCATCTCCAGCCACATCACCTCACCCCCAACACGGTGATGCTGTTGTCGGGCTTCGTCACTCTGTGCGAGGGTTTTCTTGGCGTCCTTCCCACCCTCGAGCTCTGGGAGTTCTTCGGTCTGCAAACTTCGGCACCGTCACCGCTGAGGCGTGCTGCGGCCGTGCGGCGCCTTCATCTCCATGCGGAGGTCAGCCGACAACAACCCGTTTCCGCCTATCCCGCTAATCCAGTCGGTGAAGCTCTGGCAGCAATCATACTTCTACGTGAAGAACGTTGCCCCGCAAGGCGACTTCATCAATCTGCCGGCTTACGTAGTCGGCCCGCCGGCTGGGAGGCAGCCTTCGTGGTCCTTCCGAGCCAGGTCGTTGTCTCCGGCTGGGGCTGCTGCCGTCGCCCGCCTTCGGGAGATGGTCCAGTCGGAAGGCCTGGTCGGGGCCGACCTGGTGGCCACCTTCATGGAGCGCCGGGTGCTCCCGCTCTAAGGCCGACCGCATATGATCTGCCAGATGAGCGGCCGCTTCGACCCAAGCCGGCTGAGCACCAAGGAGATGCCTCATGATGAGGTATCTTACATGGTGAACTACATCTCCAACTTCAAGCTCACTGAGGACTGGCGGTACGGCAAGGGGCCGTATTCTCGAGCCGATCCCCCACCTTCGGTAAGTTTCCCCTCTCTTCTTCTCTTGTTGTCGGGCTCACAATGGCCGACTCCTGACCGGCCGGCTTATTCTTTAGCAGAGCCCCCTTCTTCGACCAGCAGCCGGAGCCGTGGGGCCAGAGCGCCAATTTGCGCCCGACCATGTGGCGGACGACGTGGACGATCCAGACTTCGGGGCGGCCACCATGGACGACGCCGTCATAGGAGGAGGCGGTGAGGCAGGCGGCGCCGAGCTCGGAACCGGCTTTGGGGACTGGCAGGATGACGACGATGCCGAAGTTGCTCCGCGTTGTTAGCCGGCGTCCGATCGCCAAGGGGCGGGCCCATCTGCGGCGCCGGTTGCCTGAGGCGGCGCGCAGAAACGTCGGGGCGCGCCGACTCTCTTTGGTAGCCGGCCGAAGAAGCCCAAGTGTTCCACGGCGGCAACCAAGCGGGACGAGGCGGCCGCGAAGGCGGCCCGCTTCCGCAAGGTGGTGAAGCAGCCGCAGGCGGTTTCGGCGTGAGTATCGAATTTCCATACTTTTATTTGTTCTCTTTGGTTGAGCCTCTTCTGAGCCTTTTTCTTGATTGGTCAATCAGGGCGCCGCTTTCCCTCGAGTGGGTTCCTACCGCCTCCATAGTCGGACCGACGCGAGGGACTTCGAGCTCCCGTCGCGTGGATCCCCGCACCGACCTCATGGAGGCAACGGAGCGGAACGCACGGGTGGCGCGGGAGGAGCGGGGAGCGGAGGGCCGCCCAGGAGGCAAAGGAGAAGTCGGCCGAGGCGCAGGCCGATGCGACGGCCAAGGCTCAGGCGGAGGCCGCGGCCGCGGAAAGGGAGGCGGAGGCCCTGCGTAACCAGCCTCCGCAGCTCATCATCCCCGTCCGCACCGTGGCCCCCAACGTCCCAGTGCCTCAGTCGGAGGAAACCGACCGCGACCGGCCGGTGATGGAGAGGAGGGAGGACGACGTGATCATCCTGGAAGAGGCGCCACAGTCGGCGCCGACTGTAACGGGCCAAGGCGGCCGGCCTGCCGTGCCGCCAGAGCAGCCGGCTGGAGGCGAGCTAGCGGCAGGGGCGGATCTTGTGGTTCAGTCGCTGCCTCGTCGGTGCACAGGGGAGGCGACCCCAGCGCCGGGGCCGCAGAAGGTCACGGGAGCCAGCTCGACGGCTCAGGATCTGGAGGCGGTCAGCGCCAGCACTTCTGAGTGGACACCCAGTGGTGGGACGGCTGAGCTGAACGTGGCGGCGCAGGAGGTCCAGAGCCGGCTTCAGGCCCAGGCCGCCTCGTTGAAGCGGTACACTCAAGAATTCCTCACGACGCGGGCAGTCATCCGGGTGAGTCCTCCAGCTTTGGTCGATTGCTTTCTTGATTTCTTCCGTGGGGGCGCGTCAGCGCACCCACTAGGTGTAGTCCCCGAGTTCCGAGTCGGCTCCTGAGCAGGCGGCTTGGAACTTCTAGTAGGCTTCAATTGCTATCTTGTTCTTATTCGCACCTCCGTCCTGTTTCCAGGAATATCATAATCTCCGTGTGGCTGCCTTCAACTCCTGTGTTCGTGGAGCTGAACCGAAGGCCGCTGATTTGGTGATAGCCAAGTAAGTGCTTCGTTTCTTTTTATCTACGGGGCGCGCATTCCTGCTGGTGTAGTCCCCGAGATTCGGGCCGACTGCTGAGCAGTCGGGTCGAATCTTTCCTGACGACTTCTTCCTTATTGTTTTTTTCTTTTTCTTCATGTCTACAGGGGCCAACGCCGACTTGAGGGAGCAGCTAGGCGGAGTCCAGACCGCCCTTCATGCCAAGGAAACCGAGTGCATTGCCTTGGCCCAGGAACGCGACCGCTTGGCCAAGAGACTGGCTGACCAGGAGGAGAGCCACAAGGCGGCCCTTAAGAAGGTGCAGGACAGCGAGGCCACCCTTAAAGCCGAGTATGAGACCGAGGCGGCGGGCTGGGCTGAGGCGAAGCAGGCTCTGAGCGAAGGCTACTTACGGGTCGAGGATTTGGTTGATGGTAGGCTGCCTTCCTTTTCGTCCCTTTGCCTGCCCTTTGTCATCTGTTTTGTCTTCTGACTTTGCGTAGATTACTTCCCCGGCTACTCCGTCGCCGCTTCCCAAGCCATCGAGGCCCACCGCGATGCACGTCGGCAGGCAGGGGTCGAGATCTCACCGGATGCCGGTCGGACACTTGAGGAGCAGCTTCTGGCGATTCAGGCCCGGCTGCAGCCGGCTCACCGCATGCTCCGCCTCTCGCAAGTGGGCACAAGTGTTGGCCGCCCTCCGGTCCGGGCGAGGCGGTTCCTCGCACTTCAGCCGGTCAGACCGCCGACCGGCCGGAGGTTGATCCCGGCCGCCGAGGCTCGGAAGGCTTCCGCCGCTCACCGGCGCCAGCGGGCGCTGAGTTCGCTCGAGCCTGCTATCCGGGCTAAGCTTGGCCCAACCGAGCACTGGCGACAGGAGGGCTGGTGAAGAGCTGGCGGAGGTGCGGCCGGCTATCATCCAGCGTGCTTCGGCGATCGCCGAGTACACCGACACCAGCGTCTTTGCCCCTGAGGTGAACGATGACGGCATCGCTCAGCCGGAGGACCCGGCGGGAGGTGAAGACTCGGCGAAGGAGATTGCTTCCAGCGACGAGGGCGGAAAGGACGAGGGGGAGGATGGCGAAGACGTCGTACCATATGGCAAAGCGACCAGCCAGCTTCAGCCTGACCGTGCCTTTAGCAACGAGGCGCGCGCAAGCGCACCGTCTGCCAGAGGTGATGATCAGGTCGAGACTCGCCAGCCGGCCACTCCTCCAGCCGGCACTGCTGTCTCCACCAACCTGCCCGACTCGCCCGTTGTTCCCTTGGCCTGATCTGCCGTCTTCGTTTTCCTGTTTGTTACTCTTTGAACAACTTTTTATTAAATTCTCGCAGTTCCACCCACTGGGGGTGTATTAAAACTATGTTGAATGCCGGCCTTTCGAAGGCTTTTTGTGTAAATATAATCATGCATGTGCTTGGCTTCCATTCACGTTTGCTTTTTATCCTTAGGTTGTTTCCTTTGCCGCCTTCCCTTGGTCTCCGCCTTCCCAGCCGAGCAGCTGCTCTGCAGTCTGTGGCTGGGGAGGAACTCGGCCGTTTTTTGGGAAGACAAGTACTCGAGCTTTCTTAGATTGTAACAAGGTGAATTGGAAGCCGGCCAGCAAGCTGCTCTGGCAGCCGGTCGGCGGGGGGAAAGCCGGCTTTTCGTTATGTAAGTTCGTTAGTCCTTAGCCGTTTTTCATGTGGGCATCCTTTCCTGCCTTTGACTCTTGCCAGTCGGATAGCCGATTCTTCGAGCTGCGGCTTTCGACAAGAGAGGGCTTGGGTGCCGGCACACTACTTGTCCCGATTGCAGGTGGAACTTGAATATAACTCAAGGAGGCAAGTCCCCGGGCCGACTGGTCGAACCCGGTGCCGGACGGGAGGAATGAATGTAGTGACATAATCATAAGCATGATACTCATCATTCATAGGTAAAAGAGGGTAGTCCCCGAGTGCTCCTTGGGGGGCCCATTGTCTCATACTTAGTACAAAAGGTAGCGTGATACATACTGCGTTTTAACTGCAAAATCTTTGGAGGAGGTTGGCGTTCCATGGTTGTTCCGACTCCTTGCCGGAATCATCTCTCTTTTGTGCCTTCGGCTTCTGTGCGTCGATCAGGTAGTAGGAGTCATTTCCTAATGCTCTGCTGATGACGAAGGGGCCTTCCCAAGGGGCCGAGAGCTTGTGCTGGCCGACTGTTCGCTGGATCAGCCGGAGCACAAGATCACCCTCTTGGAAGGATCTCGGCTTGACCTTCCGGCTGTGGTAGTGGCGCAAACCCTGCTGGTAGATGGCGGACCGGCTGAGGGCTAATAGCCGGCTTTCTTCCCGCAGGTCGACGCCGTCTTCTCGTGCTTCCTTGGCCTCCGCCTCCATGTACATGGTCACCCGAGGCGAGTCGAACTCGATGTCAGTTGGGATGACAACCTCGGCACCATATACAAGGAAGAAAGGGGTGAAGTGTTGGGTTATACGGTAGGGTGCGTCGACTGCAAATTAAAATTTTCCTACACGCAGAACATCCAGGAACATGCTACGGGAGATGGATCACAGTTTGTTACCACTAGATGTGCAGTGCCGTGCAGCGGAAGAAGAGTTGGGGCAGCGCGTCGGCGTGGATTGTCTCCTCCTTGTTCGATCTCCCTCGAATAGCCGGTCGTCAGATTCCATGTACGAGTTTGCTGGAGCGGCGCAAGTGCACCGCCTCTAACGGTATATGCGCGTGCAGGAGGAACACCATGCGGCGGACTGCTAAGTCCGATCACACAGTCAGCAGCGAGTGGAGGTGGCTATTCGCAACACATGCAAACCCTAGTCGCAGCGCCGAAGCGATCAACCGCATGAGTGTGCTGCACCTCCACTTTATATAGGCGTCCGTCGCAGGCTCAACACTTGGGCCTCGCATGGACCCTAAAGCCCAAAGTCTACTCGGTCATGTTCCTAGTCCAGTTCGGATCACATCCGACCAGTGTCCTACGAACCGACCTCGTATGTTCCTTCCCTTAAGCGCGCGACCCCTTAGGTTCAAGTCGGCTTGGTCACAATTCGGATCACCTCCGACCTGCATGGTTGGTAGCGGCCTCTAGCAAGGCGTGCCGACCACCAAGCAGACTATGAAGCTGGTTAGGCGAACCTGTACAACGTGTCACACTTCTGTTCCTTTAGCCACACGATATATGTTGTCGGGCTCAAGGCGAGACTGTCATCCTTGTGCTAGCCCGACCTCTTTTTCGTTCTAGTGATACCGACCACAAACCGGATTATCTCATAATCCTTGTCGCATGGCCATGCTTATCCTGGTCGGATCACACGAGGGGCCCAGAGTATATCTCTCCTGACCGGAGGGGCAAATCCCATCTTGCTCGACCATGTCTCGCGGCATGGGACTGAACAAACCCGAAACCTTCCTTTGTAACTACCCAGTCACGGATTAGCGTTTGGTCGGCCCAAAGCAAGTCTGTCACCATCCCGAGTACATGTGTTAGCTCAGGTCTTAGGACATAGAACGTATGTTGTACTAGAGACTCACATATGACATATCGCTGCGTCTCATAGTTGGGTCTGTCCCACTCAGACCTTATCTCGACTCGGATCCGACTACGTCGAATCCGACCATACCTTTCCAAGTCCATATTATCCGGTTAGCATCCAATGCTCCATGGCTAGTGAGACCGAGCCATCGACCGTGTCATATGCCAGTCTAGTCAACTGCGCGTCCACACATCCCTTTCGACTGGGGACCTTTTAGGACAGTCATCATACAATGCATAGTCCCACAAACAAGTCACATACTTGCTGATACACATCATTGATAATGTCCAAGGACTATCTTTATTCATAAACACATAGGAAATATCATCATACATGATTGCCTCTAGGGCATATCTCCAACAGTCTCCCACTTGCACTAGAGTCAATCAAATAGACATCGAATGCCCATAGCTCTAACGTGCCCCTCATGCTTGGCTTGTGGAAGCGGCTTAGTCAACGGATCTGCAACATTTGCATCCGTGTGAATCTTGCATAACTCTAAATCACCATTCTTTATGATCTTTCGTATCAGGTGATATTTCCGATCTATGTGTCTGACCTTGTGGTGATTCCTCGGCTCCTTGGCTTGTGCGATGGAACCAGAATTATCACAATAAAGGTCCAACGGTTTCACCGAGACTGGGAAAATACCAAGATCATCCAGAAAATACCGGATCCAAACACCTTCCTTTGCAGCTTCACACGCCGCAATGTATTCGGCTTCGTGGTAGAATCGCCACCGTATCCTGCTTGGAACTCATCCAATGCACTTTGCTCCTGCATTCAGACGTACACGAATCCGACTGTGGATCGACAATCATCTCTGTCGGTTTGGAAACTAGCATCGACGTAACCCCACGCATTTAGCTCTTCCTCACCTCCATAAACTAGGAACATCTCTTTAGTCCTTTTCAGGTACTTCAAAATAGTCTTTACCGCTACCCAGTGACTCTCACCTGGATTGGCCTAGTATCTACTTGTTAGGCTTATTGCAAAAGCAACATCAGGCCTTGTACATATCATGGCATACATGATGGATCCGATTGCCGAGGCATACAGAATCCTACTCATCCTGCTTCGCTCATCAGATGTCGAAGGACTCTGAGTCTCGCTTAGCCTTATACCATGTGAGAGTGGCAAGAACCTTTTCTTCGCCTCACTCATGTTAAACCGCTTCAACACTTTATCTACGTGACGTTATACTCGCATAGGCCGAGCAGCCTCCTTGATCTATCTCTATAGATCTTAATGCCTAAAATATAGACTGCCTCACCAAGGTCCTTCATCGAAAACTTGCCATTCAATGATCCCTTGACCGAGTTTAACATCGAAACATCGTTTTCGATCAGTAGTATGTCATCCACATACAAGATCAAAAACACTATCGAGCTCCCTGTGGGTGTCAAAACCTGCGGATCTCGGGTAGGGGGTCCCGAACTGTGCGTCTAGGCGGATGGTAACAGGAGACAAGGGACACGATGTTTTTACCCAGGTTCGGGCCCTCTCGATGGAGGTAAAACCCTACTCCTGCTTGCTTAATATTGATGATATGGGTAGTACAAGAGTAGATCTACCACGAGATCGAGAGGCTAAACCCTAGAAGCTAGCCTATGGTATGATTGTTGTTCGTCCTATGGACTAAAACCCTCCGGTTTATATAGACACCGGATAGGGTCGTGGTTACACAGAGTCGGGTACAATGGTAGGAGATCTACATATCCGTATCGCCAAGCTTGCCTTCCACGCCAAGGAAAGTCCCATTCGGACACGGGACGAAGTCTTCAATCTTGTATCTTCATAGTCCAGGAGTCTGGACAATGGTGATAGTTCGGCTATCCGGACACCCCCTAGTCCAGACTCCTCAAGAGTCTCCCCACAGACAGGCTTCAATGACGACGAGTCCGACGCGCATATTGTCTTCGGCATTGCAAGGAGGGTTCCTCCTCCGAATACTTCATAGAAGATTTCGAACATAAGGATAGTGTCCGGGTCTGCAAAACAAGTTCCACATACCACCGTAGAGAGAATAATCTTTACACAGATCTGCTGACGTATTCCGCGGTGTGACATCACACCACAGCCAGGCTTTTATATGAATCGTTTTTACTGTTCCACCTCAGCGCGTTTAGCGAGGCGGTTTTCTTGGCACGTCTTATCAAAGCGGAGATCATGCCCCCCTTATGCCGGGATTCTCATCAATACGGGCGTGGGTAACCCAACCGCGCCATTGATTACGGCGCTTGGGAGATAAGTGAGTTTTACCAGGCTGGTGGGGGACGCATAGCTTCGTCCGTCCATATAAGGGGATAAGGATCCACTTTTTCACCTACGCCTTCTTCCTCCTTTGCTCATCCATTTCCGCACGCCCGAGCTCCAGCGCCCAAGTCCGCACATCCTTCCTCAACCTTCTCCAGCCATGTCCGGAGCGGGAGGCAAGTGGATGGTCTCCTCCGTCACGGAGGGTCAAGTAAAAAAAACTGCGGAAGGCCGGATACTTGTCCGGCGACATCGCGCATCGGCTCCCCGACGAGGGGCAGCTCATCCCCACCCCCAGGCCCCATGAGAGGGTGGTGTTCCTCACCCACTTCCTCCGCGGACTAGGTTTCCCACTTCACCCATTTGTCCGGGGGCTCATGTTCTACTACGGCCTGGATTTCCATGATCTGGCCCAATTTCATCCTCAACATCTCGGCGTTCATCGTCAGGTGCGAGGCCTTCCTCTGCATCCAGCCCCACTTGGTTTATGGCTGAAGACCTTCAATGTCAAGCCAGAAGGTAGTGGGCGGCCGCTGCCGGAGTGCGGAGGCGCCATGGTTGGCAAGATGGCCAAGGTCCTATGGCCCGAGGGCTCCTTTGTGGAGACAATAAAGGGGTGGCAATCGGGGTGGTTCTACATCACCGAGCCGCGCGACCCTAAATGGGCAGCGGCCCCCAAATTCAGATCTGATTGCCCTACGCGGCTTACCTCTTGGAAAGAGAAGGGCCTGACGTGGGGTGATTCGGAAGAGCTAACCGGACTCCAAACCTGCATGCAAACCCTGATGAACAAGAATCTCAGGCTTGTCAATGTAGTCCAGGTTATGCTCATCCGTCGGATCCTCCCATGCCAACAACGGGCCTTCAAATTGTGGGAGTTCGATCCGGCACGGCACCAAACCCTGAAGAGGCTCTTCGACACTTCGTACGAAGATGCCTGGAAGGTGCTGTTCAAGGGCGCCGAGGCTCCCTCATCCGCTACCAAAGACCGCGGATTCAGCTCGCAGCGTCAAGCTAGCGAGGTAAGCTATTTTTGCCCTTTACGGGACTCTTGTTTTTCATAGTTTGATTCTATGCGGGATCTAAACTCCCTTACCTTTGACAGGACTGGCATAATACGTCCGGGCAGGTTAACTGTCCGGCTCCCTTGCCAGAGGACCCAGCGGACGCCCGCTTGACGGGGCTGCTGGCACCGGCACCTTACGTGGTGCCGGAGAAGAAGGCCAAGAAGGAGGAAACGGGGACTCGAAGGAGCGCCCGACACCAGGTGTTGTCGGACTCATCGTCCAAAGACTCCGAGGCGGAATCCTCCCCTGAAGATGGGGAGGAGGAAAAAGAAGCCTCTCCCCCAGTGGGGGGAGAGAAGAAAAGGAGGGCCGCCCCGACTGGGGAGGCCGGAGGGTCCAAGAAAGGAAGGACCCTTCCTCCGAACTCCTCCGCCAACACCGACGACGGCGAAGAGGAGTGGCCAACAAGGGCCAAGCCCCTGGAGAGATCGTAAGTGTCCGGATTCCGGAATAATTCATGGTTTTTCATTTGCCGCATAGTGTCTTCTAACGCCGAACACGACCATGCATCCCGCCCAAGGACGAGCTCACCGCTTCGTCGAGCGGGTCTCTGGATTCGTCGGATGTGGAGAGAACTTCACTTCCGGCCGCCTCCTCTCCTCGCGCCGCTGATGACGCCGAGGTGGGGCCCCAAGAGAGGCCAGGTCAGGAGGAGGTGGCCCAGGAGGTGCCACAAGGCAACCTCCCAGACTCCAGGTGCGAGGGGGATGAAACCCCCAAGGGTTCTAAGTCGGACCCTGGACCGGACTCCGTACCGGAACCTTCAGTGGTTCCGAAGTCCGGCAGGCGGCCCCTACGTAAGAAGGGCAAGACTGCGACACCGGTGTCCTCCGTCCAACCGGAGGCACCGGATAGTTATCGGAGGCGCTTAGCGCATTTATCGACGCAGGAGCACCGCCTTTGTTATGAGTGTGGTGATCCGAAAAGTTCGATCCGCCAAGAGCAGCCGATCAAGGCTCGCAACAGCCTTCTAACAGGCTTTGAGGTAAGTTTTAAGATATGTAAGAAGATAACCGCATAGACACCCTGCTATTTAGTTCGTGTTCGGAAAGAAAAGCCGAACCGAGGATCTAAAAGATATACGAGGAGTCTAACATAATTATGTCAATATGGGAATGCAAAGGCTGCTTTCTGCCGACCTCTGGCGACCGATGCGGAGGTTAATGCATTGAAGCAGAGCCTCGAGCGGTCCGAGAACGAGCTCGGCCTTGCCAAAAAGCAGCTCGAGGACAAGGAAGGTAAGTAATACCTTCTTAAAGTGATACCTTATAGAAAGGATTTGGTTGCAAAAAATAACAGGACTAATGTGGGTATTGCAGGGGCCACGAACGAGGTGGCGACCCTGAAGGAGGCGGTGTCTGTGGCCGAAAGCAAAGCGGCCGTGGAGCGCACCGAGCGAGAGAAACAGGAGGCGCGGGTGGCGGAGGTGCGGCAAGAGCTCCAGGCTCTCGTGGAAAAACACGAGAGTTTGGAGCATGACTCGAAGACTCGAGAGTCCGAGCTTGCCTCGGCTCTTGAGAGTGCCAAAGCCGCTAAGGCCGAAGCCCAAAAGGCCCTCCAGGAGATTGAGGCGATAAGGAAGATAGCGGCGGGTAAGGCATTCTTTATGCAAAGCAAGCATGTGAAAGTCAATTATCTGTTACTTACCCAAATCCGGAGCTCTCCAGGAGCCTTCACAGATCTGCCCCGCAGTGTGTCCGATGCTGCCGCATTCTACCGCGCCGAGGAAGGGAGCTCGACGGAAAAGGTTTTTTGGTCTCAGTATGCTGAGGCCGAACACCCGGTGCCCTTGAGCGACCAACTGAAGCAGCTGGTCGAGCTCCACAAGGTCGCCGAACAGGCCATGAAGGGCCTGATAGCTTGGTTGTGGCCGAAGGAAGCCATGCCTAGGAGCTACTTCGGGCTAGTGCGGCGGCTGGTGGACGCCTGTCCATGGATTGAAGTCATCAAGCGCTCTGTCTGCATTGAAGGTGCCCATAGGGCCCTTGCCCG
This sequence comes from Aegilops bicornis, assembly GCA_021605145.1. Classification (NCBI taxonomy): domain Eukaryota; kingdom Viridiplantae; phylum Streptophyta; class Magnoliopsida; order Poales; family Poaceae; genus Aegilops; species Aegilops bicornis. The sequence continues at coordinate 293,281,916 of CM038669.1, forward strand.
TGCTAAGGTGCACTAGGGCAAGCTGGACGTTGAGAAGCTTGTGATGGACGGGCCACCGCCGGGCACAGATCATCCCAAGCCCGAGATGTATTATGTGGGCGTCCTGAAGGGTGCCCGCCTTATAGCGGGTGAATGCTCCAAAGATGTATTTTTTTAGTAGACTCGCATTTGTTATCCTGTATGCTGAAAATATGTTCATATGCGCTAAGCAACGCTTGTGAATTTAAAATATTACCTTCTGTGCGGCCGTTTATCAAATTTGAGAGATGGCGAGTCGTTGGCTTCAGCCCCCATGCCACGAGTGCTGGGGTGTTTGGGATAAACGTGAGCGCTCTTGTTCCCATTGTTGGGTCCTTCGAGGGAGGCGCCAAAGAAATAACCAGGCAACCGGACTATAATGCTTGAACACTCTCACTTAGCCATAGAATTCTATAATTTTAAATTTCGGCAAAGCCCCTAGTATTCGGAAGACCGAGTTCGGGGCGCTATCCACGCCTAGGCCGGACAATGCCGACTCCTCGCTCTAAGCGGCATAAGTCTTTAGGGACTCGAAAAAACCTCTCGAACAGCGACCCACTCTCGCCCTATCATGACAGTCAGTTTTAGCTTTCTCCACTGAGGTGCTCAACGCAGCTCAACCGGGGCACAATCGCAGTGGTTCTCCCAGCGCTACCTTAGCCGATATAATGGAACGTAAGGTACCAAAACATGGGAGCCGGGCAAAGCCAACTATTGACCCAAGACATGATTCGAGCCGATGCATATAATGCTATAAGTTCGGGGTGCCGCACTTGTGAAAGTGTTCGGACTTATCACACCATATTTTGGGGTACATAAGCCCCTGGTGTATTGGCCGTACCAAAGTGTACGGTTGCACAATGTCATAATTGAACATATATAGATAAAGAAAAGGAATGCGATAATAGGCAAAAGCTATATATTGTTTATTCAAAGAAAGGAGACTGCAGTGAAAGCAGAACGATACAAATAGTGCAATAAGCAAGGGATGGGACTATTTAACATGTCCCCCTCCAGGGGTAAGCTGCGGGATGGTATGTAAAACAGGTATATTGCTCGTAGTAGAGACCACCTGGACACTCGACGTAGCTTTCTGCTTCCCTGGCTATTGCACCGTGAGTTCAGCGATTCTAGTGCCGGACAGGGCTTCTGGAGAACGAAGTCCTGAAAGTAAGAGAAAAAGGAAGAAAAAGAATGACACAATCGGGAGCCCCTGGTGCGGTTGAGCCGCATTGTGGGAATGTCGTGGTCGTGCCCCTCCCCCTATGCCCATGGTATTTCCAGAGCATAATTATGTACACGTAGTACTGGTTTCGCAGTTGCGCGGGGGCTGGGGTTGGGGCCGCCTTGCTATGCGTGCTCGGATCGTGCCAGGCGGTCTTGTTGTAGGTTACTCCGGGCGCGCTTGACGGTGTCCGGGCGCTTAGTGGCCGGATTCAACAATTGCCTTGAGAGGCTGCTTTGTACCTCCGCCGCGAGGGCCACCGTATGCTCCTCCGTTCGGAGAGAGCGTTCGGTGTTTCCATTGACCGTGATTACTCCTCGAGGGCCTGGCATCTTGAGCTTGAGGTATGCGTAGTGCGGCACCGCATTGAACTTTGCAAATGCGGTTCGTCCGAGCAGTGCATGATAGCCGCTGCGGAACGGGACTATGTCGAAGATTAACTCCTCGCTTCGGAAGTTATCCGGGGATCCGAAGACCACTTCGAGTGTAACCGAGCCTGTACAGTTGGCCTCTACACCCGGTATGACGCCTTTGAAGGTTGTCTTTGTTGGCTTAATTCTTGAGGGGTCTATGCCCATTTTGCACACTGTATCCTGGTAAAGCAGGTTCAGGCTACTGCCGCCGTCCATCAGGACTCGAGTGAGGTGAAATCCGTCAATGATTGGGTCAAGAACCAACGCGGCGAATCCGCCATGACGGATGCTAGTGGGGTGGTCCCTTCGATCAAAAGTGATCGGGCTGGAAGACCACGGGTTGAACTTTGGGGCGACAGGCTCCATCGCATATACGTCCCTTAGTGCATGCTTCCGCTCCCTTTTGGGTATGTGGGTTGCGTATATCATGTTCACCGTCCGCACTTGTGGGGGGAAACCCTTCATCCTCTGTTGTTCGTGGCCGGGCTCTTCCTCGTCATCGCTATGCAGCCCCTTGTCATTGTTTTCGGCATTTAACTTGCCTACCTGCTTGAACACCCAACAATCCCTATTGGTGTGGTTGGCTGGTTTTTCGGGGGTGTCGTGTATCTGGCACGAGCGATCGAGTATTCGGTCCAAATTGGACGGGCCCTGGGTATTTATTTTGAATGGCTTTTTCCACTGACCAGATTTAGAGACTCTGAATCCGGCATTGACTGTCGTATCCTCAGCATTATCGCCGTTAATGCGGCGCTTGTGCTTGTTGCGACGCGACCTGCCATTGCTGTCCTTGGTATCCGAACTACCAGGGTTTTTGGTCAAGTTGTTACTACGAGCTAGCCAGCTGTCCTCTCCCGCGCAAAAGCAGGTCATGAGTGTGGTAAGGGCTGCCATGGATTTTGGCTTTTCCTGTCCTAGGTGTCGGGCCAGCCATTCGTCGCAGATGTTGTGTTTGAAGGCCGCTAGTGCCTCTGCATCCGGACAGTCGACGATTTGATTTTTCTTTGTTAGGAACGGTGTCCAGAATTGTCTGGCTGATTCCTCTGGCTGCTGAATTATATGGCTAAGGTCATCGGCGTCTGGTGGTCGCACATATGTGCACTGGAAGTTGTCGAGGAATGCGGCTTCCAGGTCTTCCCAACAACCGATTGACTCTGCTGGCAAGCTGTTAAGTCAATGCCGAGCTGGTCCTTTGAGCTTGAGTGGGAGGTATTTGATGGCGTGTAGATCATCACCGCGGGCCATGTGGATATGAAGGAGATAGTCCTCGATCTAGACTGCAGGATCTGTTGTGCCATCATATGATTCGATGTTTATGGGTTTGAAACCCTCAGGGATTTGATGGTCTATTACTTCATTTGTGAAGCATAGTGTCGTGTGCGGCCCCTCTATATTGGGTTATATCACGACGCAACTCGAATGAGTTTTGTCTACTGTGTTCGGCGCGGCCGGAATTGTTGTATCCGGCGTGACGGTTGTCGTCACGTGTCGTGGGGCGCCCGCGCGATCCATATATTGATCTTGTTTGCCTCGCCTTGTCCTCCAATATATCTCGCAGGTCAGGCGCGTCTCTCCGTGCCTTGGTACTTTTGAGCGGTGCCGGGGTGCGGCTTGAGTGGAGGGCCTAGAGGCCTCTCTGTCATGACCCACGAGGTGGCAGTCAGCCCGTCGTACGCTGGTGATGTAGGTTTGGGTGCTTCCTCCTCTAATCGGGGTAGCAGCCTGCGTTTTGGGTAGCTCTTGAAGGGGCGTTCGAGTTCATACTCTTCGGCTGCAAGGACTTCAGTCCATCTGTCAGCTAGCAGGTCTTGGTCAGCTCTAAGCTGTTGCTGCTTTTTCTTGAGGCTGCTTGCCGTGGCCATAAGCCTGCGTTTAAAACGCTCTTGTTCGACGGGATCCTCAGGCACGACGAATTTGTCGTCGTCGAGGGTTGCCTCGTCTTCGGAGGGAGGCATATAATTATCGTCCTCTACCTCTTTGTCTGCCGCTCTATCATGCGGGCTGGCTTCTCCGTCCTCCTGTGCTGAATCCTGCTGGAGGAGGTTGTCTTTGGCACTGTCCGGGGTGTTATTATCTCCCGTGCCGGAATCACTGTTTTTGATGTGGCGGGATTTAGAGCGGCGCCGCTGACGCCGGCGCTTAGGCTGTTTCTTGGAGGGGTCATCCTCCGCTGTTCCATCGCCACTCCCATCTTTTGGGATGTCCACCATGTATATGTCGTATGACGAGGTGGCCTTCCAGTGCCCTGTGGGCGCTAGTTCTTGGTCTTCTCTAGCATCGTCGTCCATACCGTCGATGTCTTCGGAGTCAAAGTCGAGCATGTCGGTTAAATAATCGACAGTGGCTACAAAGTGGGTGCTGGGTGGGCTTTGAATTTCTTTGTCGTCCGCATCCCAACCTTCCTGACCATAGTCCGGCCAGGGCTCTCCTGATAAAGAGAGAGACTTCAGTGAATTCAGGATGTCGCCAAAGGGCGAGTGCTGAAAGATGTCCGCAGTGGTGAACTCCATAACCGGCGCCCAATCAGATTCGATTGGCAGAGGCGCGGAAGGTTCGGAGTCCGGAGGGGAGTCCGGCTCCATGGAGTCACGAGCTTTGCAAAGGACAGGGATGGTGTTCGTCTCAATCGCCGTAGAGATCGTAGCCCCTGAGGCGGTATCCAGCCACTCATCCTCGATCGGCGAGGTCGGCTCCGAGCTAAGGGTCGGGGCGGACTCTGGTGCGGCCTCCAGGGCACTGTTCGGCGGCAGAGCTAGATCATGCCCTTCGAGACAGTGCGGCGCGCTTGGCTGTGGCTCGAATTTGTCGAAGATCAAGTCTCCGCGGATGTCGGCCATGTAATTCAAACTCCCGAATCTGACCTGATGGCCAGGGGCGTAGCTTTCGATCTGCTCCAGATGGCCTAGCGAATTGGCACGCAGTGCAAAGCCGCCGAATACGAAGATCTGTCCGGGGAGAAAAGTCTCACCCTGGACCGTGTTGTTTTTGATGATCGAAGGAGCCATCGGGCCTAAAGTGACGACACAGAGGAACTCTCAATGAAAGCACCAATGTCGGTGTCAAAACCGGCGGATCTCGGGTAGGGGTCCCGAACTGTGCGTCTAGGCGGATGGTAACAGGAGACAAGGGACACGATGTTTTTACCCAGGTTTGGGCCCTCTCGATGGAGGTAAAACCCTACTCCTGCTTGATTAATATTGATGATATGGGTAGTACAAGAGTATATCTATTACGAGATCACAGAGGCTAAACCCTAGAAGCTAGCCTATGGTATGATTATTGTTCGTCCTACGGACTAAAACCCTTCGGTTTATAGAGACACTGGATAGGGTTAGGGTTACACAGAGTCAGTTACAATGGTAGGAGATCTACATATCCGTATCGCCAAGCTTGCCTTCCACGCCAAGGGAAGTCCCATCCGGACACGGGACGAAGTCTTCAATCTTGTATCTTCATAGTCCAGGAGTCCGGCCAACGGTGATAGTTCGGCTATCCGGACACCCCCTATTCCAGGACTCCCTCACTCCCACTTAACTTCTTGTATAAACAAGAGTCCTCTTCGCTTTTGTTGAAACCAAGACCAGTGACGACCTCATCAAAACGAATGTTCCAACTCCGAGATGCTTGCTTCAACCCATAAATGGATCTCTTGAGCTTGCATACCTTACTAGTGCTAGTCGGATCGACAAAACCCTCGAGTTGTATCATATACACGTCCTTGGTTAAATTTCCTTGAAGGAAAGCCGTTTTGACATCCATCTGCCATATCTCGTAATCGAAATATGCAGCTATAGCTAGTATGATCCTCACTGATTTCAGCATCGCTACCGGCGAAGTCTCGTCGTAGTCAATTCCTGAAACTTGACCATAACCCTAAGCGACAACCCGAGCTTTGTGGATCTGAACATATCCATCCACATTGGATATCTTCTTAAAGACTCAATTGCAACCAACGGCGATTCGCGGGGTGGCGGATCAACCAAGTCCTGCACTTGATTCTCATCCATGGACTTTAACTCGGATCTCATGGCCTCCAGCCATGCCTCGGAATCTGGGCTCACCATCGCTTCCGCATATGTGGCTGGCTCGTCGCTTTCTAGCAACAATACATCACGCACTCTGCGCAATCTCTCCGACCTTCGTGGTTCTGGTGCCGCTTCCACTACGGGTTCCCTGACAGACTCCGGTATGATCTCATCACCAGCCGAGCCATCCCCGAGTGGTCCTTGAATTTCTTCGAGTCGAACCGTCCTCCCACTGGCCTCCCGACTGAGAAACTCTTTCTCAAGGAAAACCCGTTCGAGCAACAAACACTTTGTTCTCTTCCGGTTGTAGAAACTATATCCCAAGGTTTCCCTCGGATATCCCATGAATATGCATTTATCCGACTTAGGTGTAAGCTTATGCGACATAAGTCGCTTGACAAATGCTTCACAACCCCAAATCTTTAGAAAAGAAAGCTGAGTCTTCCCGGTCCACATCTCATGTGGTGTCTTGTCTACGGATTTTGATGGTACCCTATTTAGTGTGAAACCTGCAGTTTCTAGAGCGTATCCCCAAAATGACAAGGGTAAATCCGATTTTGCTCATCATAGACCGGACCATGTCCAACAAGGTCCTATTCCTCCGTTCCGACACGCCGTTTCTCTGTGGCGTACCCGGAGGTGTGAGCTGAGGTACTATACCTCGACCTTTCAGATGATCATCAAACTCCTGGCTCATGTACTCACCTCCACGATCAGATCGCCGAAGCTTTATAGTCTTGCCAAGCTGATTCTCAACCTCGTTCTGAAACTCTTTGAACTTTTCAAAAGTCTCCGACTTGTGCCTCATCAAATAGATATATCCATATCTACTCAAGTCGTCGATAAAAGTCACGCAATCGATAGCCACCTCTGGCGGTTGTGCTCATTGGACCACACACATCACTATGTATAAGTTCGATGAGCTCGGGGCCCTCTCGCAACTCTTTGGGAAAGGAGACTTAGTCATCTTGCCAAGCAAGCATGATTTGCATGTCTCGAACGATCCGAAGTCAGACGAAGTTAGGAGCCCATCATCATGGAGCTTCTTCATGCGTTTCAGACTAATGTGTCCAAGCCGGCAATGCCAGAAGTATGTCGGATTTATCTCATTAGGCTTATGCCTCTTGACATTCATGTTATAGACCGGTTCCTGTTCTAGATTCAATATAAATAACCCATCAACAATGGGTGCATAGCCGTGGAACATACCATTCAAAAATATCAAACAACCATTGTCCTTTAAATTGAATTCATAACCTTGACTCATCAGACATGAGGCAAAAATAATGTTCCGACTAAGTGCATGAATGTAATAACAATTATTCAATTCCATTATTAATCCGGAAGGAAGCTGGAGCTGCATCGTGCCGACCTCCAACGCAGCAACTCTTCCTTTGTTGCCGACCCTGATGTCAATCTCCCCTTGTGCCACACGCCTAGTTCTTACCAGCCCCTGCATCGAGTTGCAAATATGAACAACCGATCCGGTATCAAATACCCAAGAGCTACTAGGTATGTCAGCAAGGTAAATGTCTATAACATATGCAACAAGTGTACCTTTGCCTGAAGCAGCATTCCCGGCCTTCTTGTCATGCTCTGCAAGCCACTTGCTACAGTTCCTCTTCCAGTGAGCGGTTTCCTTGAAGTGATAGCAAACAGTCTTCGAGTCTGGTCTAGACTTTGGCGCAGCAGCAGACGTTACCGTCTCCGTGCCCTTTGCCTTAGCCTTTTTCTTGGACCAACTCTTCTTGAACTTAGCCGATTTCTGCACCATCAACACTTGATGCGTTCCTTTCTTAATATCCTGCTCTGCCACTTTGAGCATCCCATGCAATTCAGTGAGCTTCTTATCCATGCCATGTATATGATAGTTCGAGATGAACGTCCCATAGCTGGGCGGAAGAGAACCCAGAACTGCATCTGTAGCCAGCTCATCCAAGAGCGGGAAGCCCAAACGATCCAAAGCTTGCACATATCCGATCATCTTGATCACATGTGGGCTCAGTGGATCACCTTCCTTCAGCTTGCAATCCATCAAGGATCGCCAAACGTTGAACCTTTCGGTCCTAGCACGTATGCAAACATGCTCTTGAGACTCTCAATCATATCGTAAGCCTCAACATTTTTGAAATGTTGTTGCAAATCGGGCTCCATACAAGCCGACATCAGACGGTGATCTCTGTTGATTCATCAACGAAGTTTACAGTAGGCATTCTTAGCTGTGGCACTAGCATTATCGGTAGGTTCCTGCGGAAGTGGATCCTCTAGAACATGTTCCTTTTTATCATGCTTGAGAACTATTCTCAGATTTCTATACCAGGTGGTAAAGTTTGTTCCATTCTGTTTATCCTTTTCCAGAATAGATTTCAATGCAAAGTTGGGTTGAGCAGGTGGTGCCATTGATCTAAAACAGAAAATATGCAATCACTAAGCAATGTGTTTATGTAGAGTAATTCTAGCCTAAACGGAAATACTCCCACTGAAGTTGGCATCCCTCCGCAAACTCCCAGTGATTCAGGATCCGACTAGCGCATGCGACTAGTCAGCTTTAGCATCACTGCTAGCCAACATACCTATCCGGTAAGAAACTCCTTGCTAATCGTATCTCTATACGACTCCTGTCGGTCGGGAAGGTATCTCATACCCCGGATCCCAACCTTCTTTGCCACAAGGCCCAAAACCGTTTTGATAGCCTTGTCAAGTTAACTTGATGCAGTGCATGTCCGTTCCGACCACGAACCCTTCAGTTCAAGGACACCCAAAGAAGACCTCAATTTTATGAGCCCACTACTAGACGTACTTGACGTGCGAAGGTGCAACATCGGGGATGGCAATTCGCTTGATTTTCATGAGGGATCCTTCTATCATTCTAACATGCATAGAAACAAAGAAGCATAACAATCACAAATATAACACATATTGTGAAATAGTATGGCTCCTTCATGGACGTTCTTCCAGGTCGGCTCCAACTCCGATGACCATCTACGAACTCCATCTTGTTTGTCACGCCCGGGGCCAAGCCGCCAACCTGATCTCTATTATCCAACTACTACAACTAGTAATGAATTTACATAGAGTCACAAGTCGACACGCAGGTCGTTACACAATATAATGACAACACTTTGGCTCCTTGCGGCTGACAAACATGACACGCAGGCCACGTATAAATTACACACATACATCACATACACATGCGCCATACTATTCACATCAAACCTGCAAAACAAGGTTATGCATAGAATCGCATTCTACCGGTTTGTGTGTTGGGTACGAAATACACGGCGCTACGCACATGGCGGTCCCGCCGAATTCTTTGATCTGACCGATCTTATCGATCATCGTGGATCCGATTCAGATTTATGTTTCACTGTTAACCCCGATGGCGGATAACCGACCGGTAGGGGTAGATCGTGACATGACCTCATCGATCCCGATTTACAGAAAACATAGCCTCAACGATCCCCATGTGCAGTTGATCACATCAACCGTGCACATAGCCGATCTCTTCAAGGACAACAGATCGCATCTGCCGCCTCCACATATCTAATATGCATACGATCTGAAACCAAATCCTATAGCAAAGGCTCTGATACCACTGTTGGGTTATACGGTAGGGTGCGCCGACTGCAAATTAAAAATTTCCTATGCGCAGAACATCCAGGAACATGCTACGGGAGATGGATCACGGTTTGTTACCACTAGACGCGCAGTGCCGTGCAGTGGAAGAAGAGTTGGGGCAGCGCGTCCGCGTGGATCGTCTCCTCCTCATTCGATCTCCCTCGAACAGCCGGTCGTCTGATCTCATGTACGAGTTCGCCCGAGCGGCGCAAGTGCACCGCCTCTAATGGTATCCGCGCGTGCAGGAGGAACACCATGCAGCGGACTGCTAGGTCCGATCACACAGTCGGCGGCGAGTGGAGGTGGCTATTCGCAACACATGCAAACCCTAGTCGCAGCGCCGATGCGACCAACCGCATGAGTGTGCCGCACCTCCACTTTATATAGGCGTCCGTCGCAGGCTCAACACTTGGGCCTCGCACGGACCCTAAAGCCCAAAGTCTACTCGGTCACGTTCCTAGTCCAGTTCGGATCACATCCGACCAGTGTCCTATGAACCGACCTCGTAGGTTCCTTCCCTTGCCTTGCGACCCCTTAGGTTCAAGTCGGCTTGGTCACAATTCGGATCACCTCCGACCTGCATGGTTGGTAGCGGCCTCTAGCAAGGCGTGCCGACCACCAAGCAGACTATGAAGCTGGTTAGGCGAACCTGTACAACGTGTCACAATTCTGTTCCCTTTGCCACACGATATATGTTGTCGGGCTCAAGGCGAGACTGTCATCCTTGTGCTAGCCCGACCACTTTCTCGTTCTAGTGATACCGACAACAAACCGGATTATCTCATAATCCTTGTCGTATGGCCATGCTTATCCTGGTCGGATCACACGAGGGGCCCAGAGTATATCTCGCCTGACCGGAGGGGCAAATCCCATCTTGCTCGACCATGTCCCGCAGCATGGGACTGGACAAACCCGAAACCTACCTTTGTAACTACCCAGTCACGGAGTAGCGTTTGGTCGGCCCAAAGTAAGTCTGTCACCATCCTGAGTACATGCGTCAGCTCAGGTCTTAGGACATAGAACGTATGTTGTACTAGAGACTCACAGATGACATATCGCTACGTCTCATAGTTGGGTCTGTCCGACTCGGACCTTATCTCGACTCGGATCCGACTACGTCGAATCTGACCAGACCTTTCCAAGTCCATATTATCCGGTTAGCATCCAATGCTCCATGGCTAGTGAGACCGAGCCATCGGCCGTGTCATATGCCAATCTAGTCGGCTGCGCGTCCACACAGCCCTTTCGACTGGGGACCTTTTAGGACAGTCATCATACAATGCATAGTCCCACAAACAAGTCACATACTTGCTGATACACATCATTGATAATGTCCAAGGACTATCTTTATTCATAAACACATAGGAAATATCATCATACATGATTGCCTCTAGGGCATATCTCCAACATGAAGCTGGTTGACTTGTTCATGGTAGTGCGCAGACTCCAGAGGACGGCCGGCAGCTCGTCGAGCCAACAGCCGGCTGAATGCTCCAGTGGCACGACCAGTCGGGGCTTGATGGCGGAAAGGACGAGGCCGTTTGCTCGCTCGACTTGGCCGTTTGACTGTGGGTGGGCAACGGACGCTAAGTCCAGTCGGATGCCTTGTGTCGCGCAGAAATGTGCCAATGCTCCCTTGGCAAAATTCGTGCCATTGTCGGTGATGATGCTGTGTGGCACGTTGTACCGGGTTGTAATATCTGCGATGAATGTCACGGCAGTCGGCCCATTCAGCTTCTTGATCGGCTTCACTTCAATCCACTTGGTAAATTTGTCCATGGCGACGAGCAAATGTGTCATGCCGCCGCGCGCCGTCTTGAACGGGCCCACCATATCCAGTCCCCAGACGGCAAAAGGCCAGGTGAGGGGAATGGTCTTGAGTGCAGAAGCCGGCAGGTGTTGTTTGGAGCTGAAGACTTGGCACCCTTTGCAGTGTTTGACTAACTCCTTGGCGTCGTCCAAAGCAGTCGGCCAAAAGAATCCATGGCGGAAAGCTTTTGGCGACGAGTGATCTTGAGGCCGCGTGGTGGCCACACTCGCCTTGGTGAATGTCCTTGAGGATTGCTATGCCCTTCTCTGGCTCGACGCAGCGCTGGAAGACTCCAGTGATACTGCGCCTGGCGAGCTCTCTGTTAACAATTGTGTATGCTCCGGCTCGGCGTTGGACTTGTCTTCCCGCGATCTCGTCAGCCGGCAGTTCTATGTTTACCAGGAAGTTGAGGATGGGTTGGGCCCATGATGGAGCCGTGACTTCTTCTATAGCCCCCACGGCTACTGCGACCAGGGCGGGTGGGCTGGGTGGTGAAGAGCTGGAGTCGGCCACCGCTTTCTGTGTTGATGCAGTCCCGCGTCGGTAGCGTAGTCCCGGGCGGTGTGACTATGGTAGTTCCCGAGCCGCCTGTTGAAGTCCCCGGGCCGCCTATCGAAGTCCCCGAGCCGCCTGCTTGGTTCCCCAAGCCGGATCCGACGGCGTCGGGGTTAGGCGGCACGAAGATGGAATCGGATTCTGGAGACGGCTTGAGGAGGCGTTGGAGAGAGACGCCGGTTGGTATAGCTTGTCGAGTGGAGCCTATTCGTGCCAGGGCATCTGCTTGCTCGTTGTCGGCCTGTGGCACGTGGAGGAACTCGCATCCTTCAAAATACCCGCTGATTTGCTGAACGAGGAAGCGGTACCTTTCCATGTTTGCGTCCTTGGCATCCCAGTCGCCAGATGATTGCTGGACTACCAAATCCGAGTCGCCATAGCACAGGATCCGGCGAATGCCGAGTTCTTTGGCTAGCCGGAGCCTGTCTATGAGCACCTCGTACTCGGCCACATTGTTGGAGGCGGCGAAATGAATTTGTAACGTGTATCTGAGCTTGTCGCCTTTGGGAGAGGTGAGGATGATGCCGGCTCCCAAGCCGGTGCGCATCTTGGACCCATCGAAGTGCATCCGCCAATGAGTGGAGTCGAGAGTCGGCCAGTCTAATCGGGTCTCGGCCCGATCGGCGAGGAAGTCGGCCAATGCTTGGGACTTGATGGCGGTGCGAGGCTGGTAGAAGATCGTGTAAGGGGCCAGCTCAATGGCCCATTTGCCACCGGCCAGATCCATCCTGGCTGCCTATGATCTCGTGGCGGGCAAAGGTACACCGCGACGCGATGGGGTGCTCTTGGAAGTAGGGCTTGAGCTTCTTGGCGGCAAAGTACACACCATAGCACATCTTCTGGTAGTGCGGGTAGTTCTGCTTCAGGTGGACAGTACTTCACTTAAATAACACACCGGCCTATGGACTGGCTGAGCTCGGCCTTCTTCCGCACCTTTGGACCACGATGTGTCTTGACCACTACCGGTAGCGGCAATGTAAAGGAGCATGGGCTCTTTCTCAGCCGGCGCCGCCAAGACAGGCGGCGTGGCCAGCATCTTCTTCAGCTCATGGTAAGCTTGGTCGGCTTGGTCGTTCCACTCGAAGTGAGTGGTTTTCTTCATGAGTCGGTAGAGGGGGAGAGCTTTCTCTCCAAGCCGGCTGATAAAGCGGTTCAGGGAGGCCAGGCATCCGGTAAACTTCTGGACGTCTCGTAGTTTAGTGGGAATCTCCATTCTCTCAATGGCTTTGATCTTCACTGGGTTGCATTCAATGCCGCGTTCGGAGACCAGGAAGCCTAGAAGCTGGCCGGCTGGTACTCCGAACACGCATTTCTCGGGGTTGAGCTTGATTTGAAACCGGCGCAGGTTCTCGAACGTCTCCTTGAGGTCTTCCAGCAAGGTGCCGCGCCTCGCCGTCTTCACCACAATATCGTCTACATAGACGTGGGCGTTTCTGCCGAGTTGCTTGAGGAGGCATTTCTGCATGCAACGCTGAAAAGTGGCACCGGCATTTCTCAAGCCGAATGTCATAGTCAGGTAGCAGAAAGCTCTGAATGGTGTGATGAAGGCGGTCTTCAGGTGGTCGGTTGGATCCAACTTTATCTGGTGGTAGCCAGAGTAAGCATCCAAGAAACTCAACAGCTCGCATCCGGCTATGGAGTCTATCACTTGATCAATCCTTGGCAGGGCGAAGGGATCTTTGGGGCAGGCTTTGTTGAGGCTAGTGTAGTCTATACACATGCGCCACTTGTTATTCTTCTTTAGCACAAGGACCGGGTTGGCAAGCCATTCCGGAAAGAACAACTCCATTATGAAGCCGGCTGCCAGAAGCCGGGCTATCTCTTCTCCTATAATCCTTCTCTTCTCCTCCGACAGTCGGCGGGGGGGCTGCTTGACTGGTTTTGCATCTGCTCGGACGTGTAGCTTGTGCTTGGTGAATTCCTTCGGAACACCCGGCATGTCCTTGGGGGACCATCCAAAGATGTCCCGATTCTCACGGAGGAAATCGGCGAGCTTGCCTTCCTATTTGATGTCCAGGTTTGCCCCAATTACGGCAAACCTTTCTGGGTGCTCCGGGTCCAGAGGTATCTTCTTCGTTTCTTTGGCCGGCTGGAAAGAACCTTGGGCATCACACTCCTTGGGGTCGGGGGACAGGGCCGGCTGCTTGCCAGCCATGGCCACGAATCGGTCCAACATCTTCTTTTCTTCAGCGATCACAAGGGACTCGGCCAGTCGGTTGCTGGCTGCCGCTCACTCGAAGGATTTATTGTAATCGCCAGCTATGGTGATGATGCCCTTGGTACTCGGCATCTTCATCTTGAGGTAGGCGTAGTGGGGTACAGCCATGAACTTGGCCAGGGCAGGTCGGCCAAGCAGTGCATGGTAGGGGCTCTCGAGGTCCATCACTTCAAACCAGATCGCTTCTCGGCGGAAATGATCCTTGTCCCCAAAGAGAACATCTATCTTGATCTTGCCGATTGGTGAGCAGGACAGGCCGGGTACAATGCCATGGAATACGGTCCGACTAGGCATGAGCTGCTTCGTCTTGATGTTTAGCTTCTCCATGGTGTCACGGTACAGGATGTTGATGCTGCTCCCGCCGTCTACCAATACGCGGGAGAAACGGGCAGCACGCCTGTCTATTGCGAGGGTGGCGTCCAAAACTAATGCATAAGAGCCGGGAGACGGAATCACCTCTAGGTGGTCGGCCGGCTCGGCTGATAAACCTTCGACGATTGCATGTACTCGGGGTGTTGGAGGCGACGCGTTGACTTCATGGTCTTTGTCGGCCCGGCTGCGCCGGTCTTGAGCTGGCTTGTAAAGACGGCGTAGGTGGCATGCTCGTCGGGAACTTCGTCTTGAACGGCTCCGATTGTTATCGAGCGGCCGATCGCGAGGAGTCGGAGGCGGCTGACCAGCAGGCGGAGGCAGCATCAGCCCTTTGCCCTTGGAGATTCGCGTGAGCCAGTGGCACTTCCGGATCATGTGGTTGGACGGCTTTGCGCCGCTGTGGAACTTGCATGGGGCATCAAGGGCCTGCTTGTAGGAGAAGGCCGGCTGCCAAGCCGGCCTGCCGCCCTTCTGGTTCTTGGGCGCGGGCCGCCCTTCAGGTTGTTCGTCTTCGACTGTGGCCACCTACCGACTGGTTGAAGGCGGCATGGGACCCTTGCGCTTGTTGTCGTTCTGGTACGGGCGTCGGCTGGAGTCCCCAGCCGGCGTCTTGGGAGCCGGGTTGAGTACCTTCCCGGAGGCGTCCACTCGGAGCTCGGTTTTCATTGAGGAGTCGGCAGTGGCGTACTTGTCTGCTATGACCAGCAGCTCGTCGAGGGTAGTCGGCTCGTCGCAGAGGAGTTTGTGCTTGAGGAGGGTGCCTTCTCGGCACCCGGCGGTGAAGTACTCTATGGCTTGAACCTCGTGCACCCCCTCGCAGGAATTGCGGAGCTCGGCCCAACGCGTGAGGTAGTCGCGAGTTGATTCAGTGGGTCCTTGTACGCACAAGGAGAGCTATCTGGGCTTGGGAGCCCGCTTGTAGGTGCTGGTGAAGTTGCGGATGAAGGCTTCTGTGAAGTCTAGCTAGCTGTTGATGCTGTAAGGCTTGAGGCTATTGAGCCAGGTTCACGCCGTGCCTTGGAGCATGAGGGGGACATACTTTACGGCAACACGCCTGTTGCCGTTCTCTATGCTAACCGCAGTGGAGTAGTCGATCAACCAATCCTCCGGCTTCACAGAGCCGTTGTACTTGGGCGTGTCTCTTGGGAGCGAGAACCCTTTGGGGAAGGGCTCGTCGCGGATGCGGGGGCCGAAGCAAGGCGGGCCGACGTCGTCTTCTTCTTCTAGCGCCAGGGTTCGCGCTAGGCGGTCAATCCGATGGCGGGCATCGTTCTCGCCGACTCCTTCACGGCGGCCTAGTCGGCCGCTGAGAGTCGGATGTGTGACAGGCGGCGGGGTGGGATATCTCTCCCCATGAGGCGGAGGAGGAGGCGGGTTGCCCCTTCGCTCCATGGCTCGAGGGCGACCTTCTGCATCGCGCTTGATGGAGATCCGGGTTCGGCTGCGGCTGGCAGCCAGCTCTTTTTCTTGCCACGCGCGGGTGTTGCCCGCAGTCGGGTCCGTGATGTCGCGTCGTGATCCCGGCGCGGGGGAGGACTCTCCGCGCGGACGCCGGCTGCGTGCCGCTGCACAGCTGCATCGATCAGCTGCTGGATGCGTCTGGTCATGTGGGGGAGCTCTTCGGCCCCCAGTCCATTCAGCTCGTCTACGGCCGCCTGGGCGGCGCGCAGGTTCTCGAGGGGCGTGGCATAGACTGGGCGGTCGGCTCCCAGCATGTCGGCGATGGCTGCGCCACGCTGCTTGATGGCGCCGATCCGACTCGGCCCGTCAGGAGGCGGCGTGCCGAAGGCGGCGCGGTCGACTTCGCGCTGGTGAGCCTCAGTGAGGCGCCTCATGGAGGCTATCTTTTGGCCCTCCGCAATGAGGGCGAGGCGGCGTGCCTCCAGTGTCTCGGCGTCGGCATCGGCCGGTAGGGGGGCGGACAAATCATGGATTGTCGCTCGCAGGGCGTCATGGGCGTTCTCGTCAGAGGCGACGCCGTGCCTGATGACCAGCACCTCGGTGATGGCACTGCCACAGCTGTTGGCTTGGGGAAGCGGGTCGTTGAAGATCACAACGTTGGTGGGGAAAGCGTCAAGCGATGCCGTGTCGAAGTCGACAAGCATCAGGTCGGTGGAGCCAACCGACTCCAAATCTACGGCAGGCTCGTTGGAGACGTGGAGTTGGTCGAGGGGGCTGACGAGGTGGCTCTCGAGGCAGCTTTGTGCCGCGTCGGGCGGGCTCGTCGAGATCTGAGCCTCGCCAAGAAGATCGGCGAGGCAGCTCGCCTTGTGACGTCGTGACGCCTTATGTAGCCTTGTCGGGCAAGCGCCATCAGGCGTTGGGCTGGCTGGCTCATTTGGGAAGGAAGAGGGTTCCCGTCCAGAACAGGTCTCCGAACGACGGTGCACCTGGCCCCATGGTGCGCGCCAAATGTCGGGTGGTAGGTGCGACATATGCCAACGGGTGGCTTATCATTGTGGGAGCCAATAAGACGTCGCTGGTGCCTGGAAATGGGATGAGGCGAAGACATGCATGCCGACGAATCTTACCCAGCTTCGGGGCTCTCCGTGGAGATAACACCCCTACTGCTGCTCCGCGGGGTCTCCGCATGATCTCTAGGTGAACAAGTAGCTACGAGAGGCTCCTCGAGCTATTTCGGTGAGAGGAAGAAGAAGGGCATGGCTAGCCCTCCTCTTCCCTCTATGTCGTGTCTAAAACTCTAAGAGATCAACCCTTTGCATGGGTGCCCTGGGGGTTTATATAGGCCTACCCCCCAGGGGTACAATGGTAATCCGGCTGGGCGCGGGCCCTAGCCGTCAGTGTCTACGCTCGCCGGCTTCTCCGCCGGCCGCTGGGGCCCGCCGACTGGTGGGTCCCACCGACTGCTGGCTTCCTGGTCGACAAGCTGGCCCCACCGCTGGGGGCCTTGTCGAGGGCTGGTTATTCTTGTTGCCTGGCCCCGATGATGAGGGCTTTGTCGAGGTAAGCATGGCTCTGATGCCGCCGCTTTGGCGGCGATCACTGTACCTTACCTCATCCTGTCTCCTTAATGAGGCGCCTCCTTCGAGGGAGGGAGCAAGCCGGCTACGGGGAGTCGGCCATATCTCAGGCCAACTGGGGAAGGCCTGGCCGCCTTCGGGTATCTCTCTGACTGGAGGGGCCCGCTGCCCACGGGTCGTGCTGACAACCTATTGCGTGTGACGACATGGTCAACATGGCAACAGTGCCAGGCCGGACGGGTGATGGCCGCCCCGTACGGCGCACTGTGGCCATGCGCGCTCCAAGATTCGGGGGTGACAGGCTTTACTGTAGCCACGCCCCGTCTCATCGCCGTTATGTGGGTGCAAAGTTTGAGGGTGCGGTCTTGGCCGCATGCTGGGGGGCCGGCTTCTTGGAGTCAGCCTTCTCGTGGCCGGCTTCGTGGAGTCGGCCCTCTGGTGACCGGCTCCTTGGGAGTCGGCCCTCTTGTGGCCTTCTTTTTGTAGGTTTTTGGGCCGGGTCGCCTCCCGGTAGCCGGCCTGAGATATAGCCGGCCGAGGGAAGGCGGCCCCACGTCTTGGATGTTTGAGGGCTTGATTGGCCCATAATTTTCAGAAGTGCCGGGGGGAGCCGGCTAGGCTATCCGTGGTCATTTACTCCAACAAGCAGATGTAGACGTTATGAACATTTGGCAAGCTCGATATGATGACTACTTGATAGTTTAGTGCACCATGCTTTATGGCTTAGAATCGGGGCTTCAAAGACGTTTTGAATGCCATGGAGCATATGAGATGTTCCCAGAGTTGAAATTAGTATTTCAGACTCATGCCCATGTCGAAAGGAATAAGACCTTTGACAAGTACTTTTCCTACAAGATGGAGGAGAATAGCTCAGCTAGTGAGCATGTGCTCAGAATGTCTGAGTACTACAATCACTTGAATCAAGTGGGAGTTAATCTTCCAGATAAGATAGTGATTGACAGAGTTCTCTAGTCACTACCACCAAGTTACTAGAACTTCGTGATGAACTATAATATGCAAGGGATAACGGAAACGATTCCCAACCTCTTCGTGATGATGAAATCGACGAAGGTAGAAATCAAGAAAAGCATCAAGTGTTGATGGTTGACAAGACCACTAGTTTCAAGAAAAAGGGCAAAGGGAAGAAGGGGAACTTTAATAAGAACGGCAAGCAAGTTGCTGCTCTAGTGAAGAAGCCCAAGTCTGGACCTAAGCCTGAGACTAAGTGCTTCTACTGCAAAGGGACTGGTCACTAGAAGTGGAACTGCCCTAGATACTTGGCGGATAAGAAGGATGGCAAAGTGAACAAAGGTATATTGGATATACATGTTATTGATGTGTACTTTACTACTGTTTATAGCAACCCCTCGGCATTTGATACTGGTTCAGTTGCTAAGAGTAGGAACTCGAAACGGGAGTTGCAGAATGAACATAAACTAGTTAAGGGCGAGGTGACGATGAGTGTTGGAAGTAGTTCCAAGATTGATATGATCATCATCGCACACTCCCTATACTTTTGGGATTAGTATTGAACCTAAATAAATGTTATTTGGTGTTTGCGTTGAGCATGAATATGATTTGATCATGTTTATTGCAATACAGTTATGCATTTAAGTTATAGAATAATTGTTGTTCTGTTTACATGAATAAAACGTTCTATGGTCATACACCCAATGAAAATGGTTTGTTGGATCTCGATCGTAGTGATACACATATTCATAATATTGAAGCCAAATGATGCAAAGTTAGTAATGATAGTGCACCTTATTTGTGGCACTGTCGTTTAGGTCATATTGGTGTAAAGCGCATGAAGAAACTCCATGCTGATGGGATTTTGGAATCACTTTATTATGAATCACTTGATGCTTGCGAACCATGCCTCATGGGCAAGATGACTAAGACTCCGTTCTCCGGAACAATGGAGCGAGCAACAGACTTGTTGGAAATAATACATACTGATGTATTCAGTCTGATGAGTGTTAAGGCTCGCGGCGGGTATCGTTATTTTATGACCTTCACATAAGATTTGAGCAGATATGAGTATATCTACTTGATAAAACATAAGTCTGAAACATTTGAAAAGTTTAAAGAATTTCAGAGTGAAGTGGAAAATCATCGTAATAAGAAAATAAAGTTTCTATGATCTCATCGCGGAGACGAATATTTGAGTTGCGAGTTTGGTCTTCATTTGAAACAATGCGGAATAGTTTCGCAACTCACACCACCTGGAACACCACAGCGTAATGGTGTGTCCGAACATCGTAACCGTACTTTATTAGATATGGTGCAATCTATGATGTATCTTACCGATTATCACTATCATTTTAGGGTTATGCATTAGAGACAGCTGCATTCACATTAAATAGGGCACCATATAAATCCGTTGAGACGACACCATATGAACTGTGGTTTAGCAAGAAACCAAAGTTGTCGTTTCTTAAAGTTTGGGGTTGCGATGCTTATGTGAAAATGTTTCATCCTGATAAGCTCAAACCCAAATTGGAGAATTGTGTCTTCATAGGATACCCAAAGGAGACAGTTGGGTACACCTTCTATCACAAATCCGAAGGCAAGACATTCATTGCTAAGAATGGATCCTTTCTAGAGAAGGAGTTTCTCTCGAAAGAAGTGAGTGGGAGGAAAGTAGAACTTGATGAGGTAACTGTACCTGCTCCCTTATTGGAAAGTAGTTCATCACAGAAATCTGTTCCTATGACTCCTACACCAATTAGTGAGGAAGCTAATGATGATGATCATGTAACTTCAAATCAAGTTACTACCGAACCTCTTAGGTCAACCAGAGTGAGATCCGCACCAGAGTGGTACGGTAATCCTATTCTGGAGGTCATGTTACTTGACCATGATGAACCTACGAACTATGAGGAAGCGATGATGAGCCCAGATTCCGTGAAATGGCTTGAGGTCATGAAATCTGAGATGGGATCCATGTATAAGAACAAAGTTTAGACTTTGGTTGACTTGCCCGATGATCGGCAAGCCATAGAAAATAAATGGATCTTCAAGAGGAAGACGGACGCTGATAGTAGTGTTACTATCTACAAAGCTAGACTTGTCGAAAAAGGTTTTTGACAAGTTCAAGGTGTTGACTCCAATGAGATTTTCTCACTTGTATCGATGCTTAAAAGTCTGTCCAAATCATGTTAGCAATTGCCGCATTTTATGAAATTTGGCAAATGGATGTCAAAACTGCATTCCTTAATGGGTTTCTTAAAGAAGAGTTGTATATGATGCAACCAAAAGGTTTTGTCAATCCAAAAGATGCTAACAAAGTGTGTAAGCACCAGCGATCCATTTATGGACTGGTGCAAGCATCTCGGAGTTGGAATGTACACTTTGATAGTGTGATCAAAGCATATAGTTTCATACAGACTTGCGGTGAAGCCTGTATTTACAAGAAAGTGAGTGGGAGTACTACAGCCTTTCTGATAAGTATATGTGAATGACATATTGTCGATCGGAAATGATGTAGAATTTTCTAGAAAGCATAAAGGAGTGTTTGAAAGGAGTTTTTCAAAGAAATAACTCGTTAAAGCTGCTTACATATTGAGCATCAAGATCTATAGTGATAGATCAAGACGCTTGATAAGTTTTTTCAATTATTATATACCTTGACATGTTTTTGAAGTAGTTCAAAATGGAACAGTCAAAGAAAGAGTTCTTGCCTGTGTTGCAAGGTGTGAAGTTGAGTAAGACTCAAAGCCCGACCACGGCAGAAAATAGAAAGAGAATGAAAGTCATTCCCTATGCCTCAGCCATAAGTTCTATAAAGTATGCCATGCTATGTACAGACCTATTATATACCCTGCCCTGAGTTTGGCAAGGAAGTACAATTTTGATCTACGAGTAGATCACAGGACATCGGTCAAAAATTATCCTTAGAGGACTAAGGAAATATTTCTCGGTTATGGAGGTGATAAGGAGTTCGTCGTAAAGAGTTATGTCAATGCAAGCTTTGACACCGATCTGGATGACTCTAAGTCACAATCCAGATACATATTGAAAGTGGGAGCAATTAGCTAAAGTAGCTCCGTGCAGAGCATTGCAGACATAGAAATTTGCAAAATACATACGGATCTGAATTTGACAGACCCGTTGACTAAACGTCTCTCACAAGCAAAACATGATCACACCTTAGTACTCTTTGAGTGTTAATCACATGGTGATGTGAACTAGATTACTGACTCAAGTAAACCCTTTGAGTGTTAATCACATGGTGATGTGAACTATTCGTGTTAAATCACATGGCAATGTGGACTAGATTATTGACTCTAGTGCAAGTGGGAGACTGAAGGAAATATGCCCTAGAGGCAATAATAAAGTTTTTATTTTTATTTCCTTATATCATGATAAATGTTTATTATTCATGCTAGAATTGTATTAACCGAAAACTTAGTACATGTGTGAATACATAGACAAACAGTGTCACTAGTATGCCTCTACTTGACTAGCTCGTTGAATCAAAGATGGTTAAGTTTCCTAGCCATAGACATGAGTTGTCATTTGATTAACGAGATCACATCATTAGAGAATGATGTGATTGACTTGACCCATTCCGTTAGCTTAGCACTTGATCGTTTAGTATGTTGCTATTGCTTTCTTCATGACTTATACATGTTACTATGACTATGGGATTATGCAACTCCCGAATACCGGAGGAACACCTTGTGTGCTATCAAACGTCACAACGTAACTGGGTGATTATAAAGATGCTCTACAGGTGTCTCCGAAGGTGTTTGCTGGGTTGGCATTGATCGAGATTAGGATGTGTCACTCCGATTGTCGGAGAGGTATCTCTGGGCCCTCTCGGTAATGCACATCACTATAATCCTTGCAAGCCATGCAACTAATGAGTTAGTTGTGGGATGATGTATTATGCTACGAGTAAAGAGACTTGACGGTAACGAGATTGAACTAGGTATTGAGATACCGACGATTGAATCTCGGGCAAGTAACATACCGATGCAAAGGGAACAACGTATGTTGTTATGCGGTTTGACCGATAAATATCTTCGTAGAATATGTAGGAGCCAATATGAGCATCCAGGTTTCGCTATTGGTTATTGACCTGAGACGTGTCTCGGTCATGTCTACATAGTTCTCGAACCCGTAGGGTCCGCACGCTTAACGTTCGGTGACGATCGATATTATGAGTTTATGTGTTTTGATGTACCGAAGGTAGTTCGGAGTCCCGTATGAGATCGGGGACATGACGAGGAGTCTCGAAATGATCAAGACGTAAAGATCGATATATTGGACGACTATATTCGGACATCGGAAAGGTTCCGAATTATTCGGGTATTTTTCGGAGTACCGGAGAGTTATGGGAATTCGCCGGGGAGTATATGGGCCTTATTGGGCTTTAGGGGAAAGAGAGATGGGAGGCTGCGCGTCCCCCCAAGGCCTAGTCCGAATTTGACTAGGGGGAGGGACGGCGCCCCCTCCTTCCTTCTCTTCTATTTTCCCTTTCCTTCTCTCCTACTCCTACTACATGGAAGGGGGAATCCTACTCCCGGTGGGAGTAGGACTCGTCAGGGCGCGCCATAGTAGAGGTCCGGCCCTCCCCCTCCTCCACTCCTTTATATACGGGGGAGGGGGCATCCCATGGACACATAAGTTGATCATTGATCTTTTAGCCGTGTGCGGTGCCCCCCTCCACCATAATCCACCTCGGTCATATTGTAGTGGTGCTTCGGCGAAGCCCTGCGTCGGTAGCATCATCATCATCGTCATCATGCCGTCGTGCTGACAGAACTCTCCCTCGAAGCTCTGCTGGATCGTGAATTCGTGGGACGTCATCGAGCTGAATGTGTGCTGAACTTGGAGGTGCCGTGCGTTCGGTACTTGGATCGTCGGATCGTGAAGACGTACGACTACATCAACCGCATTGTCATAACGCTTCCGCTTACGGTCTACGAGGGTACGTAGACAACACTCTCCCCTCTCGTTGCTATGCATCACCATGATCTTGCGTGTGCGTAGGATTTTTTTTTGAAATTACTACGTTCCCCAACAATATGCACCCATGTATATCTTGAGTAATCATCAACAATGACGAAGCCATAGAGGCAAGCAGTGGTAGTAAGAGTAGAGTAGTGAGTAGGGCCAAATAAATCCCTGTGAAGCAGCTTGAATGGACGTGTTGTCATCATGATTGTCTTCGAGGGATGCTTGGCCCGAGTCATCTTCCCAGCTTCGCAGGCACCACACAGGTGATCTTTCTTGAACTTGACGCCCTCGATGCCATTGACATGCTTCTACTTCGAGAGAGTGTACAAGTTCCTCATGCCGGCATGCCCTAGCCTCCGATGCCAGAGCCAACACTCTGAAGCTTTTGCTAGAAAACGTACGACCAACTGTGGCCCTACTGAGAAATCTACCATATACAGATCATCTTTTCGATATCCTTCAAAGACTAGAGACTTGTCAGATTCCATTAGTACAAGACAACGATATTTTCCAAATATCACAATCATGTCCAAATCACAAAGCATTGAGACAGACATTAAGTTGAAACCAAGGGATTCAACAAGCATCACTTTATCCATGTGTTGATCCCTTGAGATTGCAACTCTACCTAGGCCCAATACCTTTCTTTTACCAGTGTCAGCAAATGTGATGTGACTCTTGTTAGATGGACGTAAGGTTGAGTCCATGAGAAGACTTCGATCACCAGTCATGTGGTTAGTGCATCCATTGTCCATAATCCACTCAGAAGCCTTGGGTATCGTACCCCACAGTGCAGTTTGGGGGATAGGCTTCACCAAGGGAAATGTGAAGCATAAACATTTGACGAACAAGCATATTATCAAAGTTCATATCCAGGTTAGGGCTGACCGGATGATTGGCAAAAGATTCAGGAACAAAATACATAGTAAGACCATTTGGGCATTTTATCTTGCGCCCTACAAGATGTTTTAGTTCCCCAGCATAAGCATCTGACGCCTTTGATTTCCGGCTGGAGACCTTTCCCTGCAAAAGAAAGTTATTTTTTCTTAACCACCCACATCTTCAGGGGTGGCTTAGAAGCAATGAGTCTAAGTGCAGCATCTGAGAACTTCGGCTTTGCATCCCTAGCAAATAGCCTTGCAGGAGGTGAATAATACTCATATGAATAAGCAGAAAAGTTTTTGGTCTTATGAACATAGTGGTTTGAAGAAACACGCTCATATTCATAGGTCTGAGTATGATTTCCCTGCAAAACATTGGCGTTAGGATGACTCTGGTGAGTCCTCTGTCTGTATGAAGCCTTTGGGCCATGTGAAGCCTTTGGTCTGGGGTTTATCTTCTTCCCAGGTGGTGTCATGATGACATTCACGGGAAGATTCTGAAGACAACTCTTAGGCACCCAGATCTTCTTCATGGGTGGTCCATTCCTGTAGTTAGTACCAATATACCTGGCAAACACTTCACCATTTTGATTTTTAAACAGTTTATAGTTTGCATCAAAGGATTCATCAATGATAATCGGGTTATCACAAGTGAAGCCAGATAAGGTAGATGGATCCACTGAAGGTCCCTTTGCACCAACCCATGTGGTTTTGGGGTACTGCTCAGGCTTCCTGTAAGAACCATCAACATTCATTTTCCTCTCGAACCCAACACCCTCTTTTCTAGGGTTTCGGTTCAGAATCTGCTTTTTGAGGACATCACATAGTGTCTGATGCCCTTTGAGACTTTTGTACATGCCTGTCTCAAGTAATGTCTTCAATCTGGCATTCTCATCAGCAATAGTAGTGGTATCCTCAGTAGAGGGGTTAGTTACCACATGAGCAGTGGAAGATATTGCAACAGTAGCAGCAGTAGAACATCCAGCAATAGAGTCAGTATTATCACGCTCGAGACATTTTAGACATGGTGGTTCAAATCCTTCCTAAGCGGAACTGATATATTGAGCGCGAAGTGACTCATTCTCTTTTAGAAGATCTTCATGAGCCGCCCTCAGGTTCTCAAGTTCTTGCTTCCTTTGAAGATAATCATAGGAGAGCTTTTCATGAGTTGTTGAGAGTGTTTCATGACGACTTTAAAGTTCCTCGTACTTAACATGAAGATTTTTAATGTCTTCAATTAAGGACTGAGATCGGGTCATTTCCGCGTCCAACAGGTCATCGCTTTTGTCTAGCAATTTTTGAATATGTTCCATGCCATTTTGTTGTTCAGTTGCAATTTTAGCAAGTGTTTTGTAGCTAGGTTTAGATTCACATTCAGAGTCATCTTCATCGGATGTTTGAAAGTAAGCATCGCGTGAGTTTACCTTGGCACCGCGTGCCATGAAGCAGTAGGTAGGAGCAGAGTCGTCCTTATCATCATCAGCATTGGTGACGGGGCCATTGTCTTCAGAACTGAAGATGGACTTGGCGACGTAGGAAGTAGCCAAAGCCAGACTCGCCAAGACCGAGTCGGACTCCTCCTCAGACTCCACCTCTGCCTCCTCAGAGGCAGAATCCTCCCTTGAATCCATCTCCTTGCCAACAAAAGCACGAGCCTTGCCAGATGAGCTCTTCTTGTGTGATGAAGACTTTGAAGAAGACTTGGAGGATTTCTTCTTCTTCTTGTTCTTCTTCTTGTCATCAGAATCACATTCATTGCTCTTCTTATTCTTCTTCTTCTTTGTCTCATTGTCCCACTGAGCACACTCAGAGATGTAGTGACCAGGTTTCTTGCACTTGTGGCATGTTCTCTTCTTGTGATCACGTGTGGAGGCTTCATCATTTCTTGAGCTGGATCTTGAAGACTTTCCGAAGCCTTTCTTTTTGGTGAACTTCTGGAACTTCTTCACAAGCATAGCAAGCTCCTTTCCAATGTCTTCAAGATCCTTGGAACTGCAGTCAGATTCTTCTTCTTCAGATGAGGAAACATCGTTTGCCTTCAAAGCACGAGTATGGCCATAGTTGGGACCATAGATATCTCTTTTCTCAGATAACTGGAACTCATGTGTGTTGAGCCTCTCAAGTATGTCAGACGGATCGAGAGTCTTGAAGTCAGGGCGTTCTTGTATCATCTTGGCAAGGGTATCAAATGAGCTGTCAAGTGATCTCAAGAGTGTCTTGACGATTTCATGCTTGGTGATCTCAGTGGCGCTAAGAGCGTGAAGCTCATTTGTGATGTCAGTGAGGCGATCAAATGTGAGCTAGACATTCTCATTGTCATTTCTCTTGAAGCGGTTGAAGAGGTTGCAAAGAACACTGATCCTTTGATCTCTCTGGGTTGAGACGCCTTTGTTGACCTTGGAGAGCCAGTCCCAGACTAGCTTCGCAGTTTCTAGAGCACTTACGCGGCCATACTGTCCTTTGGTCAGATGACCATAGATGATGTCCTTGGCAGTTGAATCCAGTTGAATGAACCTCTTCACATCAGCAGGAGTGATACC
The DNA here is from genome assembly GCA_021605145.1 of Aegilops bicornis. Classification (NCBI taxonomy): domain Eukaryota; kingdom Viridiplantae; phylum Streptophyta; class Magnoliopsida; order Poales; family Poaceae; genus Aegilops; species Aegilops bicornis. The sequence continues at coordinate 293,308,539 of CM038669.1, forward strand.
TTCACCGGCCTTGGGAACGCTGTTCTTGACGACATACCAGAGGTCGACATCAATGGCTTCAAGATGCATACGCATCTTATTCTTCCAGTAGGGGTAATCAGTGCCATCAAAGATAGGGCACGCAGCGGAGACTTTGATTATCCCTGCAGTCGACATAGCTAAAACTACAGGTGCCGAATCACACAGAACAAGGGAGCACCTTGCTCTGATACCAATTGAAAGCGATAGTTATCGACTAGAGGGGGTGAATAGGCGATTTTTATGAAAGTCTTCAAAACACGGGGGCTTTGAAGACAAACACAACAATTGAACCTATTGACATGCAGCGGAAGGTAGACTACACTAGACAAGACATAGTCAAGTAAGCAATGAAGTGAAAGCACGAAGACTATTAGCAGCTAGGTAGAATGGATCAGGATGGAAGATAGTATGAAGCCAATCAACAACAGTCTTAACTCGGTGAAGTCAATCGGATCGTGCAAGGTGCATTGACTTCAGGAAGACAAACAGTAAGTAAAGAGAGGTATGAGATAGAACCAGTTGCTTGGTGAGGGACAGAGATTTGTTGGACCAGTTCCAGTTGCTGTGACAACTGTATGTCTGGTTAGGGAGGCTGAGATTCAACTCAGAAGACCGCATCTTCACCTTATTCCCCTTGAGCTAAGGACACCCAGTCCTCGTTCAATCACTCAGGTAAGTCTTCAAGGTAGACTTCCAAACCTTCACAGACTTCATTCACTAGCAATCCACAATGACTCCTGGATGCTCACAACGTGACGCCTAACCGGCTGGAGGATTCACAGTCCTCAAGTGTAATAAGTCTTCAGATCACACAGACAGAAAGACTTCAGTGATGCCTAACACTCTTTGGCTCTGGGTGTTTTGGGCTTTGTCCTCGCAAGGATCTTTCTCTCAAAGGCTTCGAGGTGGGTTGCTCTCAAACGACAAAAGCCGTGCACTAACTCTGAGCAGCCACCAATTTATGGTGTAGGGGGTGGGCTATTTATAGCCACTAGGCAACCCGACCTGATTTGTCCGAAATGACCCTAGGTCACTAAGGAACTGACACGTGTCCAACGGTCAGATTTCAAACACACACGACAGCTTGACTTGGGCTACAAGTAAAGCTGACTTATCCAGCTCTGGATAAGATTTGGTCACATTGTCTTCGCTCGAAGACATAGGATTTGGTTGAGCATCACTTCAGTCACTCTGACTTTGTTCACTTGGACCCCACTTAACAGTGTGGTGGTTCCTATGACTCAACAAAGAAGAAAAGGAAACTATGAAACAACTATGTCTTCGTACTCCATAGTCTTCACGTGAATGTCTTCTCAAGTCATAATCTACGTAGTGAATATCTTCACAGACCACCATTGTCTTCAATGTCTTTATACATTTTTAGGGGTCATCTCTGGTAGGTAAACCGAATCAATGTGGGACTACTACCTGTGTTATCCTACAATTATCACAAACACATTAGTCCCTCAACTAGGTTTGTCTTCAATACTCCAAAACCAACTAAGGGTGGCACTAGATGCACTTACACTCATGGACGGCGGCAGCGGACTGAACCTCATCTACGAAGACACGCTCCACAAAATGAAAATAGACAGGAGACACATCGAGCAGAGCAATACGACCTTTCGAGGAATTATTCCCAGCCGCGAAGCAAGATGCATGGGAAAATTAAACTCCACGTGGTATTCGGCACTCCAGAGAACTATCGGTCCGAAGAGATAACCTTCCAAGTGGCCCCTTTCAACAGTGGATATCACGCCTGTTGGGGCGAGACGCATTCACACGCTTTCAAGCCATACCTCATTACGGGTACATGAAGCTCAAGATGCCTGGGCCCAACGGTATTATCTCTCTTGCCAGTGATCCATACATAGCACTCCGCGCCGAAAACAAAACCGCATCCCTGGCCCTCGAGGCACTATCCGAGGCCCTCGTGGCCGAAGAATTAACCGCACTATGTTCCACGATTGATAGGGACGACGTAATCCTCGATAAGAGGCCCAAATCCACCTCTTTCAAACCAGCAGACGAAATAGTCAAATTTCAAGTCCACCCGACGGACCCCAAGAAAACAGCTTCCATCGGGGCACAGCTGGATCCGGCGGTTGACGCTGCATTACGCGCATTCTTGCGCAACAATTGGGACATATTCGCCTGGCACCCTTCGGACATGCCAGGAATCCCGCGAAGGCTAGCCGAACACAGCCTTAATACATTGAAGGGTTATAAGCCGGCAAGCAAACACTGCGGCGCTTTTCCGAATCCAAACGACAAGATATGGGGGAGGAGCTAGCCAAGCTTCTCGAGGCCGGGTTCATCAGAGAAATTAAACACCCGGACTGGCTAGCAAACCTGGTGATGGTACCAAAGAAGGATAAATCATGGCGCTTGTGTGTCGACTTCAAAGACCTCAACAAGGCCTGCCCCAAGGATCCCTTCCCCCTCCCCCGCATCGATTAGATAATTGATGCTACTGCAGGACACGACTCGTTGTGTTTCCTCGACGCATACTCCGGATACCATCAAATTAAAATGAAGGAGTCTGATCAAGCCGCCACGGCATTCATTACCCTATACGGGCCTTTCTGCTTCAACACTATGCCCTTCGGGCTGAAAAATACCGGTGCCACCTATCAACGCATGATTCAAACATGCCTGGAGAAACAAATCGGCAAGACGGTTGAAGCATATGTAGATGACATAGTCATCAAGACTAAACACGTCGAGTCACTAGTAGATGACCTGCGTCTCACATTCGACAACCTCCGTACATATGACATTAAGCTCAATCCGGAAAAGTGTGTTTCTGTTGGGCTTCATCGTTTCCAATAGAGGAATTAAAGCAAACCCAGCCAAAATTTGAGCTTTGTCACAACTGGCTACACCAACAGACCTCAAACAGGTCCAAAAACTAGCCGGATGCGTGGCAGCTTTAAGCCGCTTTATCTCCAGATTAGGAGAAAAAGTATTGCCACTATATCGCCTGCTCCGACACACCGACCACTTCGAGTGGACGGATGCGGCAACTGCCGGGTTGGAAGAAATAAAAGCTCTTCTAGTGAGTAACCCAATCCTGGCCGCATCAAACGTCGGCAAACCCATGTTATTATACATCTCCGCAACACACCAGGTGGTGAGCGTGGTGCTCGTTGTCGAGCGAGAGGAGGACGGACATAAATTCCCACTTAAAAAACTAGTATACTATGTATCCACTATCCTCACACCATGCAAATCCCGGTACCCTCATTACCAAAAGATAGCATATGCGGTCTTCATGGCATCCCGGAAGCTACGACACTACTTCCAAGAGTGCTCGATCACAGTGGCTTCCGAAGTACCACTCAATGACATAATAAACAACCGCGACGCTACCGGCCGAATTGCTAAGTGGGCCATTGAGCTCCTGCCATTCGATATAACTTACAAACCACGCCGAGCCATTAAATCCCAAGTATTGGCTGACTTCGTTGCCGAATGGATAGAGGCCGAACTCCCTAAAGAGTATGGCACATATTCCAACTGGGTCATGCACTTTGATGGCTCTAAAATGCTGGCCGGTCTAGGAGCGGGCGTTGTCTTAACGTCCCCCACAGGCGACACAGTCCAGTATGTGTTTCAAATATTATACACAGACTCCAATAATGCAGTCGAACATGAGGCCCTATTGCATGGTCTTCGGATGGCCGTCTCTATGGGCATACAATGCCTTGAGGTGCGCGTGGATTCAAACCTTGCAATATCCCAAATAAATGGAGACTTCGACGCCAAAGATCCGAAGATGGCGGTCTATCGTAACGCCGTACTCAAAATATCAGCTCGGTTTGAAGGACTCGAGTTCCATCATGTGGCTCGAGAAAGTAATCAAGCGGCGGACGCCTTGCTCACATGGGCGCCAAGCGTGAACCCGTCCCGCCTAACATCTTTTTGGAAAGGATTTTCAAGCCATCCGTAGTATGGCAGGACGAGAACGACAACACTAGTCCGGATCCGATTATACCCCCAGATTCCGAACACAATGCCGATATCGTCAGGGGTTCGGCCACCAAAATAACAGCATCGGCCCATGTAATAATGGCGGTAATCGCCCCATGGACCGAACCCTTCTTGGCCTACCTTAATAGGCGTGAGCTCCCTGAGGACCAGAATGAGACTCGATGCATCGTCAGACGCTCGAAAGCCTATAAGGTTCATGAAGGTGAACTCTACAAGAAAATTCCTACCGGAGTCCTTCAAAGATGTATCTCCGAAGAAGAGGGACGAGAGCTCTTGACCGAAATTCACGCTGGTCCCCACGGTCATCATGCCGTAGCTCAGGCTCTTGTAAGTAAAGCCTTACGTACTGGTTTCTGACCCACAGCCCGAGCAGATGCACATGACCTCATCCAACATTGTGTAGGATGCCAGCTTTTCGCCAACCAAAGCCATATGCCTCCTACCGCCCTACAAACAATCCCCATTACTTGGCCTTTCGCGGTCTGGGGGATTGACATGGTCGGACCCCTTAAAGGGGGAAGCCACAAGAAAAAATATATGCTGGTCATGGTAGATAAATTCACTAAGTGGATAGAGGCCAAACCAGTTAAAACGGCCGAAGCCGGGCCAGTGATAGACTTTATATCCGGCATCGTACACTGTTATGGTGTCTCACACAGTATCATCACTGATAACGGCTCCAACTTTACAGCCGACGAAGTGAAAACCTGGTGTGCTAATCTGGGCATCAAGCTCGATTATGCCTCCGTCTATCACCCTCAAACAAACGGTCAAGTCAAATAGGCTAATGGTCTTATCATGAGCGGCATTAAGCCAAGATTAGTGTGGTCTTTAAAAGAGTCAGACAAATACTGGGTCGAGGAACTCGACTCCGTACTCTGGGTGCTGCGGACCACGCCCAATTGCACTACCGGTTACACACCGTTCTTCATGGTGTACGGTGCAGAGGCTGTTTTGCCCTGCGACATCATTCATGACTCACCTCGAGTGCGCATGTACGAAGAGAAAGAAGCCGATCTTGATCGGCAGGACACCCTAGATGCCTTGGAGGAAGAGCGTGACGTTGCAAAAGCCCACTCAACATTCTATCAACAACAAGCTCGACGATACCAAAGCAGGGAAGTGCGGTCCAAGACTTATAACGTTGGTGAACTCGTTCTACGCTTGCCAGAGAAGAAAAAGGACAAAATCAAGCCCAAGTGGGAGGGTCCCTTCATTATCGATGAAGTTCTCACTGGAGGAGCGTACCGCCTATGTGATGCTTTGGATAATCGCTTAGAGCCGAGCCCATGGAATGCCGCCCGGCTCCGAAGATTCTACGCCTAGATCCGGACTCATTGTTCGTTTTCTTTTTCTCCTTTTTCCATATTTCTCTCTTTAATTTTTGGTTTTAAGCTTTCTAGCTCTTGTGCGGCTAAACAGCACACTTATGAGGTGCACATCATTAAATGTATATGCCCATAACACCTGGGGGCTCCTTTCACAGAAGCTTATTATTATTTTCCGAGCATCAAGCTCACCACACATGTGCCCTTTTTTCATATATGCCTTTTCTTCGCCATTATATGCACCTTTATGACTTAAGTTTTTGCCAAGATGGGTTGCTTGGCTCCTGTGCTTATGCCCTACGTTCCCGTTTGTTCGGCTAGGGCATAAAGGGAGCACCTCTGCAATTGTTACAACCGGGTCATCCGGACTTGTACCTCAGACTGGGTGAAGCCGAAAGCTAGCATTCTTAAGGTAATAATCGGCCGGCGAACTAAAGGACGTGTTAACTTTGTTGCACGAACCCCCAGATATTACGTAAACTGCAATTTCTCAAATCACTGTCTGGGCATGCATATCAACGCATGTTCACCCAGGGAAAGGAAACCTTAACGAAACTATTCTCTCTGGAAGATGTTTCTTACAATTAAAAGTAATATAACATAACTAGCCGAATACAACTTGTCTGATCAAGCAACTATGAACTCTACGTCTGGTTTCCACGCATACCCCAGTATTTATCACCGGTCCGGCATTCGGAAACACTCCACACCTTCGGGTCTGGAGGCCGAAGCGAAAAGGTCTGCCATGACAATCGTTTTACAATTCGGCTACAGACAAATTTGTCAATAGAAGTACATAGTCACTTAGCCTCAAAAACTTTTTCTTCCTCTATACCATCTAATAGGTTGTCTAGCTTACAGTCCTGCTGTGAAAACTTGGCGTCTATCTTCACTTGGTCATATACCAAGCTCACTGGAATTTATTGTCCATCTGGCCCCCGAGGCCCAACTTGGGCCATATGATTCGGATCAAGTCTGGTGTACCACGTTTTCACCATGGCCCAGGCCTCTCGCGCGCCTTCCCGGCAAGCCGATGTCTTCCATAGACCCAAGTGGCGTCGAGCTCCCTTGAATAGCTCTACGAGCTCCTCCATGCTTCCTGGAGGGGATGTGGCTGGCCATAAAGCCTTGGTGACGCTCCACATTGCTTTCCGTGCTTGATCGTGCACTTTGGACAGCTCTTGCAGCATATCACCTTGAGATCCGGACATTTCCTCTTCGGGTCGGCTATTTAGTATACCTACAGACATAAATCTGTTAACTTATTGCTTTACCACATTACATCAAGGTAAGTTCAAAAGCATACTGAATATGCCGCCCCATAGCCTCATGTTCTCTTTTACGGCGTCCACTAGCAGGGCTCGCACGTCTTTTAACTCTTCGCCCAGCTGGGTGTTGGAATCATGCAGCTTGTTCTTCTCATCCCTGGTTCATGTCAACGCACGTTCGCCAGCGGCCTTTGCCTTTCGGCCTGTTGTTTATCCGCCTGCGCGACCTTCAGTTCCTCTTTCAGTTGATCTACTGATCCTGCCATGGAAAAAACAAACAGCTTCAACACTACCGGTATATGATTATATTTTTTCTGGCTGAGAAGGAAACATTACCAGGCGGTGCCTCCTTGGACTTCTCCAGTTCGGCGGTAACAACAGCTAGCTGGGTCCAACATTTTTCCAGCTCATGAGACAGCGTGTTGTTCTTCTCCGTGAGTACCTGATAATGCAATGATCCTTAAACTAGTTGCTTCAACTGTCTCAAGTCTCGGGGGCTACTTGTATATGATTAGCAGATCTGTGCAATGTGTACTTACTCGCATATCTTTCAAATGCTAGTCAATCGCTCTGGCAAACCCATCCTGAGCATCTCGAATGTATGCATCGGCCGAGCTGAAGGCATTGAACGCCTCTTTAGTAAAGTCAGGGTTGCGTAGGGCGGCCCTCCGGCGCCGATGATTCATTGTGCTCTTCACTTCAGAGTCCGTGACAGATACATTATTCGAATCCTCTGAAGGAGGACAGTCCGGCGTCACACCCGTGTCAACTCCCGCCCAAGAGGCAGGGTCCGAAACCTAATGGGTGGAGGTGCGACCGGCAGGGGCGAACGCTCTTCTTGGTAAAACACAGCGGACAATGTCACGGTCCGATAGGACTACCATGGGGAATAATTAAAGCCATACCTCTTTGATGACGGCTCGGCCGTGTTGTCATTTGCCTTCCTCTTCAGAGACCCGCCCGGCGTAGGCATCGCTCTCTTATGAGACACCTCCGATGCAGCATGACGAGTCGAGTGCCTCCCCTTTGGAGCACGAGACAGTGCGGTGGGTGAGGCATTATGAGGAAGCTCTTTTGGAGGAGATGTCTCCTGACTACTTACATGGGAGGCAGGAAGGAGGCCGGGATAATCGGCCATGATGGGCACTTTTGTGCCATCATAGCTCGCCTGGTAGAAGACTCCCTCCACGAGCTCTACAAATATGTCCGAATCCTCTTCGAATCCGGGATCAAGGTCCCGGTTATGGTCCTCCGGCTGTGGAGCGTAGCTATGGATCCCCGCAACGACATTCTGCCATTCCTATTAAGGACGGATGGGTTAATGTCAATTAAACATGATTCAGGGAGAGAATTGAGCAATGTGGCAGTATTAAAACTCACCCGGCTAGGACGATTGTACATGGAAAAGCCCTCTCGGTGCTTAAGGGGGGTGAACTCCTCTTCCTCCCCTTTATACAGATCGTCCAACATAGTGGCCAGGGCGGTAGGAGTGTCCGGACCCTTTCGTCCGCAGCGTGAGGCGTCATCTTCCCCATTGTATTCCCACATGGGGATCACTCTGAATTGTACTGGCTGAACACCTCGAGCTATGGAAATCGCCATTACCTCGATTATTGACAATCCGGACTGGGAGAGTGTCCATATCTTGCCCATTAATTGTTGGACTTCCGCGCTATCTTCCTCCTCGAGGCTCCGAGGACGCCAGCTATGGCATTTTTTCAAAGCAGCACTGGAAAATTTGGGAAGGCCCCTTCTGACTGGGTCGGGGAGAGCAACATCTTCAATATAAAACCACTATCAGGGCCATTCTTCGGACGCCTTCTCGGTGTGTGATACGTCTCCAACGCATCTATATTTTTTTATTGCTCCATGCTATATTACATTCTGTTTTGGACATTATTGGGCTTTATTATACACTTTTATATTATTTTTGGGACTAACCTATTAACCGGAGGCCCAGCCCAGAATTGTTGTTTTTTGCCTATTTCAGAGTTTCGCAGAAAAAGAATATCAAACGGAGTTCAAACGGAATGAAACCTTCGGGAACGTGATTTTCGGAACGAACATGATCCAGAGGACTTGGACCCTGCGTCAAGAAAGCTACCAGGAAGCCACGAGGTAGGGGGCGCGCCTACCCCCCTCGGTGCGCCCTCCACCCTCGTGGGCCCCATGTTGCTCCACCGACGTACTCCTTCCTCCTATATATACCTACGTACCCCCAAACTACCAGATACAGAGCCAAAAACCTAATTCCACTGCCGCAACCTTACATGCCGTGAGATCCCATCTTGGGGCCTGTTAGGAGCTCACCGGAGAGGGCATTGATCACGGAGGGCTTCTACATCAACACCATAGCCTCTCCGATGAAGTGTGAGTAGTTTACCTCAGACCTTCGGGTCCATAGTTATTAGCTAGATGGCTTCCTCTCACTTTTTGGATCTCAATACAATGTTCTCCCCCTCTCTCATGGAGATCTATTTGATGTAATCTTCTTTTGCGGTGTGTTTGTTGAGACCGATGAATTGTGGGTGTATGATCAAGTTTATCTATGAACAATATTTGAATCTTCTGAATTCTTTTATGTATGATTAGTTATCTTTGCAAGTCTCTTCGAATTATCAGTTTGGTTTGGCCTACTAGATTGATCTTTCTTGCAATGGGAGAAGTGCTTAGCTTTGGGGTCAATCTTACGGTGTCCTTTCCCAGTGATGAGGGGAAGCAAGGCACGATTGTATTGTTGCCATCGAGGATAACAAGATGGGGTTTATATCATATTGCATGAGTTTATCCCTCTACATCATGTCATCTTGCTTAAAGCGTTACTCTATTCTTATGAACTTAATACTCTAGATGCATCTTTGGATAGCGGTCGATGTGTGGAGTAATAGTAGTAGATGCAGGCAGGAGTCGGTCTACTTGTCTTGGACATGATGCCTATATACATGATCATACCTAGATATTCTCATAAATATGATCAATTCTGTCAATTGGTCAATAGTAATTTTTTCACCCACCATAAAATACTTATGCTCTTGAGAGAAGGCACTAGTGAAACCTATGGCCCCCGGGTCTATTTTCCATCATATTAATCTCCCTTCAACAAGCTATTTCTTGCGCCATTTTTATTACTTTCTTTACTTTGCATCTTTATCATAAAAATACCAAAAATATTATCCTATCATATCTATCAGATCTCACTCTCGTAAGTGACCAAGAGATTGACAACCCCTTATCGCGTTGGTTACAAGGATTTATTTGTTTGTGTAGGTGCGAGGGACTCGTGCGTAGCCTCCTACTGGATTGATACCTTGGTTCTCAAAAACTGAGGGAAATACTTACGCTACTTTGCTGCATCACCCTTTCCTCTTCAAGGGAAAACCAACGCAGTGCTCAAGAAGTAGCAAGAAGGATTTCTGGCGCCGTTGCCAGGGAGGTCTACGCAAGAGTCAACATACCAAGTACCCATCACAAACCCTTATCTCCCGCATTACATTATTTGCCATTTGCCTCTCGTTTTCCTCTCCCCCTCTTCACCCTTGCCATTTTATTCGCCCTCTCTTTTCCGTTCGCCTCTTTTTCGCTTGCTTCTTGTTTGCTCGTGTGTTGGATTGCTTGTTTGTCACAAAGGCTCAAGATAATACCAAATTATGTGACTTTACCAATACCAACAATAATGATATCCTTAGCACTCTGATTGCTCCTCTTACCGATACTAAATCTTGTGAAATCAATGCTGCTTTGTTGAATCTTGTCATGAAAGATCAATTCGCCGGCCTTCCTAGTGAAGATGCCGCTACTCATCTAAATAGCTTCATTGATTTGTGTGATATGCAAAAGAAGAAAGATGTTGACAATGATATTGTTAAATTGAAGCTATTTCCTTTTTTTCTTAGAGATCGTGCTAAAGCTTGGTTTTCGTCTTTGCCTAAAAATAGTATTGATTCTTGGAATAAGTGCAAAGATGCTTTTATCTCTAAGTATTTTCCTCCCACTAAGATCATCTCTCTTAGAAACGACATTATGAATCTTAAGAACTTGATCATGAACATGTTGCACAAGTTTGGGAGAGGATGAAATTAATGATACGTAATTGCCCACGCATGGTTTGAATTTGTGGATGATTATACAAAAAATTTATGCCGGATTGAATTTTGCTTCTAGAAATCTTTTAGATTCGCCGCATGGAGGCACTTTTATGGAAATCACTTTAGGAGAAGCTACTAAACTCCTAGATAATATTATGGTTAATTATTCTCAATGGCACAATTGAAAGAACTACTAATAAAAAAGTGCATGCGATAGAAGAAATTAATGTTTTGAGTGGAAAGATGGATGAACTTATGAAATTATTTGCTACTAAGAGTGTTTCTTCTGATCCTAATGATATGCCATTGTCTACTTTGATTGAGAATAATAATGAATCTATGGATGTGAATTTTGTTGGTAGGAATAATTTTGGTAACAACGCATATAGAAGAAACTTTAATCCTAGGCCTTATCCTAGTAGTTCCTCTAATAATTGTGGTAATTCCTACAACAATTCTTATGGAAATTTTAATAAGATGCCCTCTGAATTTGAGACTAGTGTTAAGGAATTTATGAATTCGCAAAAGAATTTCAATGCTTTGCTTGAAGAGAAATTGCTTAAAGTTGATGAATTGGCTAGGGACGTTGATAGAATTTCTCTTGATATTGATTCTTTAAAACTTAGATCTATTCCTCCTAAGCATTATATCTATGAGTCTCTCAGAGCCATGAGAATTTCCCTTGATGACTGCAAAGAAAGAACCGCTAGGAAGCGTGCTAAGAAAGATTGCTTTATAAGAGCGTGTTCTTCTAGTTCCTATGAAAATAAAGATGAAGATCTAAAAGTTATTGATGTGTCCCCTATTAAATCTTTGTTTTGCAATATGGATCTTTATAATGATGGGACTGAATATGATCCACCTTTACTTAGAAGGCGTTCCAAAAATTCGGCGTTTTTAGATCTTGATGCTTAAATTGATAATAGTGGGATTGAAGAGATCAAAACATTAGATATTAATAAACCCACTATTTTGGATTTCAAGGAATTAAATTATGATAATTGCTCTTTGATAGATTGTATTTCCTTGTTGCAATCCGTGCTAAATTCTCCTCATGCTTATAGTCAAAATAAAGCCTTTACCAAACATATCGTTGATGCTTTGATGCCATCTTATGAAGTAAAACTTGAGTTGGAAGTTTCTATCCCTCGAAAACTTTATGATGAGTGGGAACCTACTATTAAAATTAAGATTAAAGATCATGAATGCTATTCTTTGTGTGATTTGGGTGTTAGTGTTTCCACGATTCCAAAAACTTTGGTGATTTGCTAGGTTTCCGTGATTTTGATGATTGCTCTTTAAACTTGCACCTTGCGGATTCCACTATTAAGAAACCTATGGGAAGAATTAATGATGTTCTTATTGTTGCAAATAGGAACTATGTGCCCGTAGATTTTATCGTTCTTGACATAGATTGCAATCCTTCATGTCCTATTATTCTTGGTAGACCTTTCCTTAGAACGATTGGTGCAATTATTGATATGAAGGAAGGGAATATTAGATTCTAATTTCCATTAAAGAAAGGCATGGAACACTTCCCTAGTAAGAAAATAAAATTACCATATGAGTCTATTATGAGAGTCACTTATGGATTGCCTACCAAAGATGGCAATACCTAGATCTATCCTTGCTTTTATGCCTAGCTAGGGGCGTTAAACGATAGCGCTTGTTGGGAGGCAACCCAATTTTATTTTTATTTTTTTTCTTTTTTCTTGTTTAGGAATAAATATTTGTTCTAGCCTCTGGTTAGATGTGTTTTTATGTTTCAATTAGTGTTTGTGCCAAGTTAAACCTATAGGATCTTCTTGGATGATAGTTATTTGATCTTGCAGAAATTTGCAGAAACTTTCTGTTCACGAAAATAATTGTTAAAAATCACCAGAACGTGATAAAATATTGATTCCAATTTCTTCTGATCAATAAAACAAATTTCTAGGTCTTCCTATTTTTGCTGATTTTTTGGAGTTCCAGAAGTTTGTGTTAGTTACAGATTACTACAGACTGTTCTGTTTTTTGACAGATTCTGTTTTTCGTGTGTTATTTGCTTATTTTGATGAATCTATGGCTAGTAAAATAGTTTATAAACCATATAGAAGTTGGAATACAGTAGGTTTAACACCAATATAAATAAATAATGAGTTAATTACAGTACCTTGAAATGGTGTTTTGTTTTCTTTCGCTAACGGAGCTCACGAGATTTTCTGCTGAGTTTTGTGTTGTGAAGTTTTCAAGTTTTGAGTGAAAGATTTGATGGATTATGGAACAAGGAGTGGCAAGATCCTAAGCTTGGGGATGCCCATGACACCCCCAAGATAATCTAAGGACACCAAAAAGCCAAAGCTTGGGGATGCCCCGGAAGGCATCCCCTCTTTCGTCTACTTCCATCGGTAACTTTACTTGGAGCTATATTTTTATGCACCACATGATATGTGTTTTTCTTGGAGAGTCTTGTATGATTTGAGTATTTTCTTTTTAGTTTACCACAATCATCTTTGCTGTACACACGTTTTGAGAGAGACACACATGATTTGGAAATTATTAGAATACTCTTTGTGCTTCACATATATCTTTTGAGTTATATAGTTTTTGCTCTAGTACTTCACTTATATCTTTTAGAGCACGGTGGTGGATTTGTTTTATAGAAACTATTGATCTCTCATGCTTCACTTAGATTATTTTGAGAGACTTAAATAGCATGGTAATTTTCTTAAATAATCCTAATATGCTAGGTATTCAAGATTAGTAAAAACTTTCTTATAAGTGTTTTGAATACTAAGAGAAGTTTGATGCTTGATGATTGTTTTGAGACATGGAGGTAGTGATATTAAAGTTGTGCTAGTTGAGTAGTTGTGAATTTGAGAAATACTTGTGTTGAAGTTTGCAAGTCCCGTAGCATGCACGTATGGTAAACGTTATGTAAAAAATTTGAAACATGAGCTGTTCTTTGATTGTCCTCCTTATGAGTGGCGGTCGGGGACGAGCGATGGTCTTTTCCTACCAATCTATCCCCCTAGGAGCATGCGCGTAGTGCTTGGTTTTTGATGACTTTTAGATTTTTGCAATAAGTATGTGAGTTGTTTATGACTAATGTTGAGTCCATGGATTATACGCACTCTCACCTTTCCGTCATTGTTAGCCTCTTCGGTACCGTGCATTGCCCTTTCTCACATTGAGAGTTGGTGCAAACTTCGCGGTGCATCCAAACCCCGTGATATGACACGCTCTTTCACACATAAACCTCCTTATATCTTCCTAAAAACAGCCACCATACCTACCTATTATGGCATTTCCATAGCCATTCCGAGATATATTGCCATGCAACTTTCCACCGTTCCGTTTATCATGACACGTTCATCATTGTCATATTGCTTTGCATGATCATGTAGTTGACATAGTATTTGTGGCAAAGCCACCGTTCATAATTCCTTCATACATGTCACTCTTGGTTCATTGCATATCCCGTTACACCGTCGGAGGCATTCATATAGAGTCATACTCAGTTCTAGTATCGAGTTGTAATCATTGAGTTGTAAATAAATAGAAGTGTGATGATCATCATTTTTTAGAGCATTGTCCCAAGTGAGGAATAAAAAAAAGAGAGAAAGGCCATAAAAAAGAGAAGGCCCAAAAAAATGAGAGAAAAAGAGAGAAGGGACAATGTTACTATCCTTTTACCACACTTGTGCTTCAAAGTAGCACCATAGTCTTCATGATAGAGAGTCTCTTGTTTTGACACTTTCATATAATAGTGGTAATTTTTCATTATAGAACTTGGCTTGTATATTCCAACAATGGGCCTCCTCAAGTGCCCTAGGTCTTCGTGAGCAAGCAAGTTGGATGCACACCCACTTAGTTTATTTTGTTGAGCTTTCATATATTTATAGCTCTAGTGCATCCGTTGCATGGCAATCCCTACTCCTTGCATTAACATCAATCGATGGGCATCTCCATAGCTCATTGATTAGCCTCGTTGATGTGAGACTTTCTCCTTTTGTCTTCTCCACATAACCCCCATCATCATATTCTATTCCACCCATAGTGCTATATCCATGGCTCACGCTCATGTATTGCGTGAAGGTTGAAAAAGTTTGAGATTACTAAAGTATGAAACAATTGCTTGGCTTGTCATCGGGGTTGTGCATGATGAGAGCATTCTTGTGTGACGAAAATGGAGCATGACTAAACTATATGATTTTGTAGGGTTGAACTTTCTTTGGCCATGTTATTTTGAGAGGACATAATTGCTTAGTTAGTATGCTTGAAGTATTATTATTTTTATGTCAATATTGAACTTTTATCTTGAATCTTTCGGATCTGAATATTCATACCACAATTAAGAAGAATTACATTGAAATTATGCCAAGTAGCATTCCACATCAAAAATTCTGTTTTTATCATTTACCTACTCGAGTACGAGCAGTAATTAAGCTTGGGGATGCTTGATACGTCTCCAACGTATCTATAATCTTTGATTGTTCCATGCTATATTATATTCTGTTTTGGATATTTATTGGGCTTTATTATACACTTTTATATTATTTTTGGGACTAACCTATTAACCGGAGGCCCAGCCCAAATTGATGTTTTTTTTGCCTATTTCAGTGTTTCGAAGGAAAAGGATATCAAATAGGTTGTCTAGCTTACAGTCCTGCTATGAGAACTTGGCGGCTATCTTCACTTGGTCATATACCAAGCTCACTGGAATTTCTTGTCCGTCTGGCCCCCGAGGCCCAACTCGGGCCATATGATTTGGATCAAGTCCGGTGTACCGCGTTTTCACCATGGCCCAGGCCTCTCGCGCGCCTTCCCGGCAAGCCGATGTCTTCCATAGCCCCAAGCGGCGCCGAGCTCCCTTGAATAGCTCTACGAGCTCCTCCATACTTCCTGGAGGGGATGCGGCTGGCCATAAAGCCTTGGCAATGCTCCGCATTGCTTTCCGCGCTTGATCGTGCACTTTGGACAGCTCTTGCAGCAGATCGCCTTGAGATCCGGACATTTCCTCTTCGGGTCGGCCAGTTAGTATACCTACAGACATAAATCTGTTAACTTATTGCTTTACCATATTACATCAAGGTAAGTTCAAAAGCATACTGAATATGCCGCCCCGTAGCCTCCTGTTCTCTTTTACGGCGTCAACTAGCTGGGCTCGCACGTCTTTTAACTCTTCGCCCAGCTGGGTGTTGGAATCCTGCAGCTTGTTCTTCTCATCCCGAGTTCATGTCAACGCACGTTTGCCAGCGGCCAGTTGCCTTTCGGCCTGTTGTTTATCCGCCTGCGCGACCTTTGATTCCTCTTTTCGGTTGATCTCATCGATCCCGCCATGGAAAAACAAACAGCTTCAACACTACCGGTATATGATTATATTTTTCTGGCTGAGAAGGAAACATTACCAGCGGTGCCTCCTTGGACTTCTCGATTAAAGCGGTAACAACAGCTAGCTGGGTCCAACATTTTTCCAGCTCATGAGACAGCATGTTGTTCTTCTCCATGAGTACCTGATAATGCAATGATCCTTAAACTAGTTGCTTCAACTGTCTCAAGTCTCGGGGGCTACTTGTATATGATTAGAAGATCTGTGCAATGTGTACTTACCCGCATATCTTTCAAATGATGGTCAGTCGCTCTGGCAAGCCCATCCCGAGCATCTCGAATGTATGCATCGGCCGAGCTGAAGGCATTGAACGCCTCTTTAGTAAAGTCAGGGTTGCGTAGGGCGGCCCTCCGGTGCCGATGATTCATTGCGCTCTCCACTTCAGAGTCCGTGACCGATACATTATTCGAATCCTCTGAAGGAGGACAATCCGGCGTCACACCCGTGTCAACTCCCGCCCTAGAGGCAGGGTCCGAAACCTAATGGGTGGAGGTGCGACCGGCAGGGGCAAACGCTCTTCCTGGTAAAACACAGTGGACAATGTCACGGTCCGATAGGACTACCATGGGGCATAATTAAAGCCATACCTCTTTGATGATGGCTCGGCCGTGTTGTCATTTGCCTTCCTCTTCAAAGACCCGCCCGGCGCAGGCGTCGCTCTCTTATGAGACGCCTCCGGTGCAACATGACGAGTCGAGTGCCTCCCCTTTGGAGCACGAGACATTGCGGTGGGTGAGGCATTATGAGGAAGCTCTTTTGGAGGAGATGTCTCCTGACTACTTACATGGGAGGCAGGAAGGAGGCCGGGATAATCGGCCATGATGGGCACTTTTGTGCCATCATAGCTCGCCTGGTAGAAGACTCCCTCCACGAGCTCTACAAATATGTCCGGATCCTCTTCGAATCCGGGATCAAGGTCCCGGTTATGGTCCTCCGGCTATGGAGCGTAGCTATGGATCCCTGCAGTGACTTTCCGCCATTCCTATTAAGGACGGATGGGTTAATGTCAATTAAACATGATTCAGGGAGAGAATTGAGCAAAGTGGCAGGATTAAAACTCACCCAGCTAGGATGATTGTACATGGAAAAGCCCTCTCGGTGCTTAAGGCAGGTGAACTCCTCTTCCCCCCCCCCCCCCTTTATACAGATCGTCCAACATAGTGGCCAGGGCGGTAGGAGTGTCCTGGATTCTTCGTCTCAGCTGCGGAGGCGTCATCTGCCCCATTGTATTCCCACATGGGGAGCCCTCTGAATTGGAGTGGCTGAACACCTTGCGCTATGGAAATCACCATTACCTCGATTATTGACAATTCGGACTGGGCGAGTGTCCTTATCTTGCCCATTAATTGTTGGACTTCTGCGCTATCTTCCTCCTCGAGGCTCCGAGGATGCCAGTTGTGGTGTTTTTTCAAAGGAGCACTAGAAAATTCGGGAAGGCCCCTTCTGACTGGGTCGGGGAGATCAACATCTTCAATATAAAACCACTCTCAGGTCCATTCTTCGGATGCCTTCTCGGCGCGTGATACGTCTCCAACGTATCTATATTTTTTGATTGCTCCATGCTATATTATATTCTGTTTTGGACATTATTGGGCTTTATTATACACTTTTTTATTATTTTTGGGACTAACCTATTAACCGGAGGCCCAGCCTGTAATTGTTGTTTTTGCCTATTTGAGTTTCACGTAAAAGAATATCAAACGAAGTCCAAACGGAATGAAACCTTCGGGAACTTGATTTTTGGAGCGAACATGATTGAGGACTTGGACCCTACGTCAAGAAAGCTACAGGAAGCCACGAGGTAGGGGCGCGCTTACCCTGGCGCGCCCTCCACCCTCGTGGGCCCCACGCTGCTCCACCGACATACTCCTTCCTCCTATATATACCTACGCACTTCAAACTACCAGACACGGAGCCAAAACCTAATTCCACCGCCGCAACCTTACATGCCGTGAGATCCCATCTTGGGGCCTGTTAGAAGCTCACTTGAGAGGGCATCGATCACGGAGGGCTTCTACATCAACACCATAGCCTCTCGATGAAGTGTGAGTAGTTTACCTCAGACCTTCGGGTCCATAGTTATTAGCTAGATGGCTTCCTCTCTCTTTTGGATCTCAATACAATGTTCTCCCCCTCTCTCGTGGAGATCTATTTGATGTAATCTTCTTTTGCGGTGTGTTTGTTGAGATCGATGAATTGTGGGTTTATGATCAAGTTTATCTATGAACAATATTTGAATCTTCTGAATTCTTTTATGTATGATTGGTTATCTTTGCAAGTCTCTTGTAATTATCAGTTTGGTTTGGCCTACTAGATTGATCTTTCTTGCAATGGGAGAAGTGCTTAGCTTTGGGTTCAATCTTACGGTGTCCTTTCCCGATGTGATGAGGGGCAGCAAGGCACATATTGTATTGTTGCCATCGAGGATAACAAGATGGGGTTTATATCATATTGCATGAGTTTATCCCTCTACATCATGTCATCTTGCTTAAAGCGTTACTCTGTTCCTATGAACTTAATACTCTAGATGCATGCTGGATAGCGGTCGATGTGTGGAGTAATAGTAGTAGATGCAGGCAGGAGTCGGTCTACTTGTCTCGGACGTGATGCCTATATACATGATCATACCTAGATATTCTCATAACTATGCTCAATTCTGTCAATTGCTCAACAATAATTTGTTCACTCACCGTAAATACTTATGCTCTTGAGAGAAGCCACTAGTGAAACCTATGGCCCCCGGGTCTATTTTCCATCATATTAATCTCCCGGTAACAAGCGATTTCTTGCGCCGTTTTTATTACTTTCTTTACTTTGCATCTTTATCATAAAAATACCAAAAATATTATCCTATCATATCTATCAGATCTCACTCGTAAGTCCGTGTAGGGATTGACAACCCCTTATCGCGTTGGTTGCGAGGATTTATTTGTTTGTGTAGGTGCAAGGGACTCGTGCGTAGCCTCCTACTAGATTGATACCTTGGTTCTCAAAAACTGAGGGAAATACTTACGCTACTTTGCTGCATCACCCTTTCCTCTTCAATGGAAAACCAACGCAGTGCTCAAGAGGTAGCAGCGTGCCGGATAGGTATCTGGTCCCGGCTATGCGCCATACCTCGGCGCCGCCCACCTCGAATACGGATCCCTTTTGGTTGCGAGGGACGAGGCATAAAAGCTTCCTCCATAACTCAAAATGGGCCTCGTAGCCCAAGAATAGCTCGCAAAGAGCGACAAAACATGCGATGTGCAGGATAGAGCCCGGCGTAAGATTGTGCAGTTGGAGGCTGTAGTACTCCAGGAGACCTCGGAGGAAAGGGTGGATTGGAAATCCGACACCTCTTGATAAGAAGGAGATGAAGCACAATCGCTCTCCCCTTGTTGGATTGGGGATGTTTTCTGCCAGGGCTTCGCCGAAGAAGGAGGTTAATCCTGCCCGAACGGGGACTACATCCGCGGGGGGAAGTAATCCCTGCGTTTGAAGCTTAGTCGGCTTATCATGGGACACTGAACATCTCTCCCAATCGCCTTTTTCAGAGCAATGAGGGTGGGAGGAGGAACTGAGAGCGCTAGCCATGTTTGAATGGTTTCTCGTAGCAAGCTCTAAGGATTTTCCGCCCGGTGAGGAATGGCATCTGAGATCCAATCTCCTTAAATAGATGCCTTTCCTGTATGGCTAGGGTGTTATTGCAAAAAATACTCTGACCCATTGTATTCACTCGACACGTGGAAGAAAAAGCAACGAAGGCGCGGAAGCCAAAGGGTATGACATTTAATTAAAAGCCGCGTTGTTCGGGTTCAAAGATGTAAAAGCTGAATACAATCCGTCGGTTCAGATACTTTGAAGTGTTCAAGGAAGGAACCCGCCTAGCAATGCCGAAGACAATCTGCGTGTCGGACATATCGTCATTGAAGCCTGGTTCGGGGGCTACTGAGGGAGTCCTGGATTAGGGGGTCCTCGGGCTTCCTGGCTATGTGGTGTGGGTCGGACTGATGGGCCGTAATGATACAAGACAGAAGACTCACTCCCGTGTCCGGATGGGACTCTCCTTTGCATGGATGGCAAGCTTGGCGTTTGGATATGAAGATTCCTTTCCCTGTAAACCGACTTTGTACAACCCTAGGCCCCTCCGGTGTCTATATAAACCAGAGGGTTTAGTCCGTAGAGGCAATCACAATCATACATGCTAGACATCTAGGGTTTAGCCATTACGATCTCGAGGTAGATCAAATCTTGTAACCCCCATATTCATCCAAGATAATCAAGCAGGCAGTAGGGTATTACCTCCATCAAGAGGGCCCGAACCTGGGTAAACATCGTGTCCCTGTCTCCTGTTACCTTCGATCCTCAGACGCATAGTCCGGGACCCCCTACCCGAGATCCGCCAGTTTTGACACCGACATCAGCCACCTTCGAAGAAATTCAAGAAGGTCAAAGTTCCTCACTTGGTGGCTAGCTCTTATTCTTCATCGCATGATACTGATGAAAATGAAGACTTGGACGACACTGCAGCAGGCCCTACTTCAACAACCGACCCCAACAACGCTGGCGCTCCTCCATCGACTTCGTGATATTCTTCAGGGGAGTTAGTCCTCATTTTTTGTCCCTTTTGGTTATTCGATGACAAAGGGGGAGAAATTTGAGTTAGTCTTCAAGCGGGTCTATATATGGGTGTTTTTTTGCTAAGTTCCAACTCTCGTTCTTCTGAATTCTTTGTTGTATCGAGTTGTAAACTTAATCCCGATGGTGGTTTGATACTTTTGCTATGTTCTTCTGCATGCTATTTCCTCATATATGATAATGCACACATGCTGAATTACATCAGTCACCATATTTCATCATGCATTTCAAATTATTCATATCATATGTTAAATGCGTGTATGAATTACAAGATATAGGGGGAGATCTCAATGAATCTACTCTTCAATGTGCATTGCTTCTCAAAAGCAAATTCCTCACTCATGCACATCTTCAGGGGGAGTTCTTCTATATCTTGCAATCAAATTCCTCAATATTATTATTTACTCTTCATATGTTTATCCTAGTTGAAAACTTAACCTATATTGTCATCAATCACCAAAAGGGGGAGATTGTAAGTGCATCTAGTGCCCCTTAGTGATTTTGGTGTATTAAAGACTTATAGGTTAAGGGACTAATGCGTTTGTGAGTGTACACAGGTCTATAAGTCTATGAGGAGTTTGATATTTACAAAGAAAGTCAACCCCTAAAAATGAATGTCTTCAACTGAAGACTTTGGCTTTCTGAAGATTTTGAAAGTGAAGAAATTGGTGTAACCTTGAAGACTTGATATTCGTGCGAGGAACATGAAATGTGAAGACTTTTGTTTTTGTAGTTTCGTTTTCTCTTTCTTGAGTCATAGGAAACACTGTACTGTTAAAGGGGGTCGAGGTAAAACTAAGGAAAAGTTTGCAAGTGATGCTCATCTCAAAATCCTACACCTACCAATCCTTTCGAGTGAAACCATTTGAAATCTCATACAGCTCAGTCAAGTTCTTCAGTGACAGAGACAAAGATCTTCTGGTCTCTGAGAAATTTGTTTGATTGAGGAGTTAGGAATTCGTCAGTGCGGATTTCCTACAAGTGAGGATCATGATAGCCCTGAGGAATTTGAACCTCAAATTTCCGACCGTTGCTGTGCTATGTGCCAGCTGTCCCAAAATATCTTCCACGGTGAAGAAATTGGTGTGACTGTGAAGACTCTATATTCATGCGAGGAATATGAAGCGTGAAGACTTTTGTTTTCTTAGTTTCGTTTTCTCTTTATTGAGTCATAGGAAACACCGTACTGTTAAAGGGGGTTGAGTAAAAACTAAGGAAAAGTTTCCAAGTGATGCTCATCTCAAAATCCTACACCTACCAATCCTTTCGAGTGAAACCATTGGAAATCTCATACAGTTTATTCAATTTCTTCAGTGACAGAGACGAAGTTCTTCTGGTCTCTGAGGAATTTGTTCGATTGAGGAGTTAGGAATTCGCCAGTTCGGATTGCCTAAAAGTGAGGAACATGATAGCCCTGAGGAATTTGAACCTCAAATTTCCGACCGTTGCTGTGCTATGTGCCAGCTGTCCCAAAACATCTTACCCACCTAAGGGTCATATCATTGAAGGGCATTTATGTCTTATCATGTCGGGCTGCTCCCTAGGCTATAAATAGCCGCCCCCTACAACCACTAGCTGGTTGGCTGCTCCGAGAGAAACTGACACTTGTCATTGAGAGCATCCCATCCTCCGAGGACTTTGAGCGAAAATCATCAAGTGAGGAAAACCCAAACCCAAACACCTACAAACCCAAAGTGATTGAGCATCACTGAAGAGATTGTTCCTGTTTGGATCTGACGCTTGTTACCTATGAAGACTGTGCATCTTCCAGACGGTTAGGCGTCATGGTCTAGAGCATCCAAGAGGAAATTGTGGATCGCCGAGTGACCGAGTTTATGAAGCTTTGGAAGTCACCTGAAGACTTACCACGATTGATTGGGCGAGGTCTGTGTGACCATGGCTCAAGGAGAATACGGTGACTAATGTGTGTCTGGGACTGTGTGTCCCCGGGTTTTAATACCTAGCCGCTCCAACAAGACGTAAAAACTGTCACAGCAGTTGGAACTGGTCTACCAAATCACTGTCTTCACCGAGCTAACTGGTTCTATTTCCTCAACCCTTTCATTTCCTCATTACTATGTTGTTGTTCTTGATCGTTACTGTTTGAAGACTTTAACTGAAGACTTGCTCAATTTCCTCAGTTCAATTTCTTCAGTCAGTTTTTCTTCAGCCTGCTTATCCTGTGTTTACGCTTTCTGTACTCATTGTTTGTTTTCATTTCATCATGATGATTGTGCTATCGCTCTGTTATGCATACATCTGAGTACTTATTCCTCTACTAGTCGTTCGTGACTAAGGAATTTCCTCACCCTGAAATTCCTCAGTGAAGAATTTGTAAAAATCTCCTATTCACCCCCTCTAGTCGATATAATGCACTTTCAGTAAAGAGACTTGCTAGTAACGAGATTGAACTAAGTATGATGATACCGACGATCGAATCTCGGGCAAGTAACATACCAATGACAAAGGGAATGACGTATGTTGTTATGCGGTTTGACCGATAAAGATCTTCGTAGAATATGTAGGAACCAATATGAGCATCCAGGTTCCGCTATTGGTTATTGACCGGAGATGTGTCTCGGTCATGTCTACATAGTTCTCGAACCCGTAGGGTCCGCACGCTTAATGTTCGATGATGACATGTATTACGAGTTATGTGATTTGATGACCGAAGTTTTTTTGGAGTCCCGGATGAGGTCACGGACATGACGAGGAGTCTCGAAATGGTCAAGAGGTAAAGATTCATATATTGGAAGGTTGCATTTGAACATCGGAATGGTTCCGAGTGGTTCGGGCATTTTTCTGGAGTACCGGGAGGTTACCGGAACCCCCCGGGGATGTTAATGGGCCTTAGTGGGCTTTAGTGGAGAGAGGGAAGAAGGTCCACGAGGTGCCGCACGCCTCCCCCTGCCCAAACCGAATTGGACAAGGGGTGGCGGCGCGGCCCCCTCCTTCCTTCTCCTTCTCCCCTCCTTCCTTTCCCTCTGATGGAAGAAAGGAAAAGGGGGGCAAATCCTACTTGGACTAGGGGTCCAAGTAGGACTCCCCCCTGGTGCGCCCAACCTGGCCGGCCTCCTCTCTCCCTCCCTCCTTTATATACGTGGCCAGGGGGCACCCCAATAGCACAACAGACAATCTCTTAGCTGTGTGCGGTGCCCCCCTCCACAGTTTAACACCTCGGTCATATCGTCATAGTGCTTAGGCGAAGCCCTGCACCAGTAACTTCATCATCACCGTCGCCACATCGTCGTGCTGATGGAACTCTCCCTCGTCCTCAACTGGATCAAGAGCTTGAGGGACGTCACCGTGCTGAATGTGTGCTGAACACAGAGGTGTCGTACATTCGGTACTTGGATCGGTTGGATCATGAAGACGTTCGACTACATCAACCGCGTTACTAAACGCTTACGCTTTCGGTCTACAAGGGTACGTGGACAAACTCTCCCGTCAGGTTGATATGCATCTCCTAGATAGATCTTGCGTGATCGTAGGATTTTTTTTGAAATAGTGCATTCCCCAACAGTGGCATCAGAGCCAGGTCTATTCGTAGATGTTACATGCACGAGTAGAACACAATGAGTTGTGGGCAATAATGGTCATACTTCTTACCACCAACGTCTTACTTTGATTCAGCGGTATTGTTGGATGAAGTGGCCCTGACCGACATTACATGACCGCGTTCATGAGACTGGTTCTACCGACGTGCTTCACACATAGGTGGCTGGCAAGTGTCAGTTTCTCCAACTTTAGTTGAATCGAGTTTGACTACGGCCGGTCCTTGTTGAAGGTTAAAACAGCACACTTGACGAAAAATCGTTGTGGTTTTGATGCGTAGGTAAGAACGGTTCTTGCTAGAAGCCCGTAGCAGCCACGTAAAACTTGCAACAACAAAGTAGAGGACGTCTAACTTGTTTTTGCAGGGCATGTTGTGATGTGATATGGTCAAGACGTGATGAGATATAAACTGTTGTATGAGATGATCATGTTTTGTAAAGGTTATCAGCAACTAGCAGGATCCTTATGGTTGTCGCTTTATTATATGAAATGCAATCGCCATGTAATTGCTTTAGTTTATCACTAAGCGGTAGCGATAGTCGTAGAAGCAATAGTTAGCGAGACGACAACGATGCTATGATGGAGATCAAGGTGTCAAGCCAGTGACGATGGAGATCATGACGGTGTTTTGAAGATGGAGATCAAAGGCACAGGATGATGATGGCCATATCATGTCACATATTTTCATTGCATGCGATATTTATCCTTTATGCATCTTATTTTGCTTAATACGGCGGTAGCACTATAAGATGATCTCTCACTAAATTTCAAGGTATAAGTGTTCTCCCTGAGTATGCACCGTTGCTACAGTTCATCGTGCCGAGACACCACATGATGATCGCGTGTGATAAGCTCTACATTCACATACAATGGGTGCAAGCCAGTTTTGCACATGCAGAATACTCGGGTTAAACTTGACGAGCCTAGCATATGCAGATATGGCCTCGGAACACTGAGACCGAAAGGTCGAACGTGAATCCTATAGTAGATATGATCAACATAGTGATGTTCACCATTGAAAACTACTCCATCTCACGTGATGATCGGACATGGTTTAGTTGATTTGGATCACGTGATCATTTAGATTCTTAAGTAATATGATTAATTGAAATTTAATTTATCATGAACTTAGTACCTAATAGTTTTTGCATGTCTATGTTGTTGTAGATCAATGGCCCGTGCTACCATTCCTTTGAATTTTAATGTGTTCCTAGAGAAAGCTAAGTTCAAAGATGATGGTACCAGTTACATGGACTGGGTCCGTAACTTGAGGATTATCCTCATTGCTGCACAGAAGAATTACGTCCTAGAAGCACCGCTAGGTGCAAGACCCGCTGCAGGAGCAACGCCAGACGTTATGAATGCCTGGCAGAGCAAAGCTGATGACTACTCAATAGTTCAGTGTGCCATGCTTTACGGCTTAGAATCGGGACTTCAAAGACGTTTTTGAGATGTTCCAGGAGTTGAAGTTAATATTTCAAGCAAATGCACGAATTGAGAGATATGAAGTCTCCAATAAGTTCTATAGTTGCAAGATGGAGTAGAATAGTTCTGTCAGTGAACATATACTCAGAATGTCTGGGTACCACAACCACTTGACTCAACTGGGAGTTAATCTTCCAGTTGATAGTGTCATTGACAGAGTTCTTCAATCACTGCCACCAAGCTACAAAAGCTTCGTGATGAACTATAATATGCAAGGGATGGATAAGCCAATTCCCGAGCTCTTCGTGATGCTAAAGGCTGCGGAGGTAGAAATCAAGAAGGAGCATCAAGTGTTGATGGTTAACAAGACCACTAGTTTCAAGAAAAAGGGCAAAGGGAAGAAGGGGAACTTCAAGAAGAATGAAAATCAAGTTGCTGCTCAAGTGAAGAAGCCCAAGTCTGGACCTAAGCCTGAGACTGAGTGCTTCTACTGCAAAGGGACTGGTCACTGGAACCGGAACTGCCCCAAGTATTTCGCGGATAAGAAGGATGGCAAAATGAAAGGTATATTTGATATACATGTTATTGATGTGTACCTCACTATGCTCGTAGTAGCGCTTGGGTATTTGATACTGGTTCTGTTGCTCATATTTGCAACTCGAAACACGGGCTACGGATTAAATGAAGATTGGCTAAGGACGTGGTGACAATGCGCATGGGAAATGGTTCCAAAGTCGATGTGATCGCCGCCGGCATGCTACCTCTACATCTACCTTCGGGATTAGTTTTAGACCTGAATAATTATTATTTGGTGCCAGCGTTAAGCATGAACATTATATCTGTATCTTGTTTGATGCGAGACGGTTATTCATTTAAATCAGAGAATAATGGTTGTTCTATTTATATGAGTAATATTTCTTATGGGCATGCGCCCTTGATGAGTGGTCTATTTTTGTTGAATCTCGATTCTAGTGATACACATATTCATAATATTGAAGCCAAAAGATGCAAGGTTAATAATGATAGTGCAACTTATTTGTGGCACTGCCGTTTAGGTCATATTGGTGTAAAGCGCATGAAGAAACTCCATGTTGATGGGCTTTTGGAATCACTTGATTATGAATCACTTGATACTTGCGAACCATGCCTCATGGGCAAGATGACTAAGACTCCGTTATCCAGAACAATGGATCGAGCAACTGACTTATTGGAAATAATACATCTTGATGTATGCGGTCCGATGAGTGTTGAGGCTCATGTGGTATCGTTATTTTCTGACCTTCATAGATGATTTGAGCAGATATGGGTATATATATTTGATGAAACATAAGTCTGAAACATTTGAAAAGTTCAAAGAATATCAGAGTGAAGTGAAAAATCATCGTAAAAAGAAAATAAAGTTTCTACGATCTGATGATGGAGGTGAATATTTGAGTTATGAGTTTGGTCTTCATTTGAAACAATGCAGAATAGTTTCGCAACTCACGCCACCTGGAACACCATAGCGTAATGGTTTGTCCGAACGTCGTAACCGTACTTTATTAGATATGGTGCGATCTATGATGTCTCTTACTGATTTTGCCGCTATCCTTTTGGGGTTATGCTTTAGAGATGGTTGCATTCACGTTAAATAGGGCACCATCTAAATCTGTTGAGACGACACCATATGAACTGTGGTTTGGCAAGAAACCTAAGCTGTCGTTTCTTAAAGTTTCGGTGTGCGATGCTTATGTGAAAAAGCTTCAACCTGATAAGCTCGAACCCAAATCAGAGAAATGAGTCTTCATAGGATACCCAGAGGAGACTGTTGGGTACACCTTCTATCACAGATCCAAAGGCAAGATATTCGTTGCTAAGAATGGATCCTTTCTAGAGAAGGAGTTTCTCTCGAAAGAAGTGAGTGGGAGGAAAGTAGAACTTGATGAGGAATTGTACCTTCTCCCGAGTTGGAAAGTAGTTCATCATAGAAATCAGTTTCAGTGATTCCTACACCAATTAGTGAGGAAGCTAATGATGATGATCACGAAACTTCATATCAAGTTACTACCGAACTTCGTAGATCAACCAGAGTAAGGTCTGCACCAGAGTGGTATGGTAATCCTATTCTGGAGGTCACGTTACTTGACCATGACGAACCTACGAACTATGAGGAAGCAATGATGAGCCCAGATTCCGCGAAATGGGTTGAGGCCATGAAATCTTAGAAGGGATCCATGTATGAGAACAAAGTGTGGACTTTGGTTGACTTGCCCGATGATCGGCAAGCCATAGAGAATAAATGGATGATCAAGAAGAAGACTGACGCTGGCGGTAATGTTACTGTATACAAAGCTCGACTTGTTGCGAAAGGTTTTCGACAAGTTCAAGGAGTTGACTACGATGATACCTTCTCACCCGTAGCGATGCTTAAGTCTGTCCGAATCATGTTAGCAATTGCCGCATTTTATGATTATGAAATTTGGCAAACGGATGTCAAAACTGCATTCCTTAATGGATGTCTTAAAGAAGAGTTGTATATGATGCAACCAGAAGGTTTTTTCGATCCTAAAGGTGCTAACAAAGTGTGCAAGGTCCAGCGATCCATTTATGGACTGGCGCAAGGCCCTCGGAGTTGGAATATATGCTTTGATAGTGTGATCAAAGCATATGGTTTTATACAGACTTTTGGAGAAGCCTGTATTTACAAGAAAGTGAGTGGGAGCTCTGTAGCATTTCTAATATTACATGTGGATGACATATTGTTGATTGGAAATAATACAGAATTTCTGGATAGCATAAAAGGATACTTTAATAAGAATTTTTCAATGAAAGACGTCGGTGAAGTTGCTTATATATTGGGCATCAAGATCTATAGAGATAGATCAAGACGCTTAATTGGACTTTCACAAAGCACATACCTTGATAAAGTTTTGAAAAAGTTCAAAATGGATCAGTCAAAGAAAGGGTTCTTGACTGTGTTACAAGGTGTGAAGTTGAGTCAGACTCAATGCCCGACCACTGCAGAAGATAGAGAGAAAATGGAAGTCATTCCCTATGCCTCAACCATAGGTTCTATCATGTATGCAATGTTGTGTACCAGACCTGATGTGTGCCTTGCTATAAGTTTAACAGGGAGGTACCAAAGTAATCCAGGAGTGGATCACTGGACAACGGTCAAGAACATCCTGAAATACCTGAAAAGGACGAAGGATATGTTTCTCGTTTATGGAGGTGACAAAGAGCTCGTCGTAAATGGTTACGTCGATGGAAACTTTGACACTGATCTGGATGACTCTAAGTCACAAACCGGCTACGTATTTATATTGAATGGTGGAGCTGCCAGTTGGTGCAGTTCCAAGCAGAGCATCGTGGCGGGATCTACGTGTGAAGTGGAGTACATAGCTGCTTCGGAAACATCAAATGAAGGACTCTGGATGAATGAGTTCATATCCAATCTAGGTGTAATACCTAGTGCATCAGGTCCAATGAAAATCTTTTGTGACAATACTGGAGCAATACCCTTGGCGAAGGAATCCATATTTCACAAGAGAACCAAACACATCAAGAGACGCTTCAATTCCATTCGCGATCAAGTCAAGGAGGGAGACATAGAGATTTTCATAATACATACGAATCTGAATGTTGCAGACCCGTTGACTAAGCCTTTCTCATGAGCAAAACATGATCAGCACCAAGACTCCATGGGTGTTAGAATCATTACTATGTAATCTAGATTATTGACTCTAGTGCAAGTGGGAGACTGAAGGAAATATGCCCTAGAGGCAATAATAAAGTTGTTATTTATATTTCCTTATATCATGATAAATGTTTATTATTCGTACTAGAATTGTATTAATCGGAAACTTGGTACATGTGTGAATACATAAACAAACAAAGTGCCCCTAGTATGCCTCTACTTGACTAGCTCGTTAATCAAAGATGATTAAGTTTCCTGACCATAGACATGTGTTGTCATTTGATGAACAGGATCACATCATTAGAGAATGATGTGATGGACAAGACCCATCCGTTAGCTTAGCATAATGATCGTTTAGTTTTATTGCTATTGCTTTCATCATGACTTATACATGTTCATCTGACTATGAGATTATGCAACTCCGAATACGAAGGAACACCTTGTGTGCTATCAAACGTCACAACGTAACTGGGTGATTATAAAGATGCTCTACATGTGTCTCTGATGGTGTTTGTTGAGTTGGCATAGATCAAGATTAGGATTTGTCACTCTGTGTTTCGGAGAGGTATCTCTGGGCCCTCTTGGCAATGCACATCACTATGAGCCTTGCAAGCAATGTGACTAATGAGTTAGTTATGGGATGATGCATTACGAAATGAGTAAAGAGACTTGCCGGTAATGAGATTGAACTAGGTATGATGATACCGACGCTCGAATCTCGAGCAAGTAACATATCGATGACAAAGGGAATGACGTATGTTGTTATGCGGTTTGACCGATAAAGATCTTCGTAGAATATGTAGGAACCAATATGAGCATCCAGGTTCCGCTATTGGTTATTGACCGGAGATGTGTCTCGGTCATGTCTACATAGTTCTCGAACCCGTAGGGTCCGCACGCTTAACGTTCGATGACGATTTGTATTATGACATGTGATTTGATGACCGAAGTTTGTTCGGAGTCCCAGATGAGATCACGGACATGAAGAGGAGTCTTGAAATGGTTGATTCATATATTGGAAGGTTGCATTTGAACATCGGAATGGTTCCGAGTGGTTCGGGCATTTTTCCGAAGTACCGGGAGGTTACCGGAAGCCCTCGGGGAAGTTAATGGGCCTTAGTGGGCTTTAGTGGAGAGAGGAAGAAGGAACACAAGGTGGCGCGTGCCTCCCCCCTGCCCAAACCGAATTGAACAAGGGGTGGGGGCGCGACCCCCTCCTTCCTTCTCCTTCTCCCCTCCTTCCTTTCCCTCCGATGGAAGAAAGGAAAAGGGGCGGTGAATCCTACTTGGACTAGGAGTACAAGTAGGACTCCCCCTGGCATGCCCAACCTGGCTGGCCTCCTCTCTCCCTCTGTCCTTTAGATACATGGCCAGGGGGAACCCCAATAGCACAACAGACAATCTCTTAGCCATGTGCGGTGCCCCCCTCCACAATTTAACACCTCGGTCATATTGTCGTAGTGCTTAGGCGAAGCCCTGCGCCGGTAACTTCATCATCACCGTTGCCACGCCATCGAGCTGACGGAACTCTCGCTCGTCCTCAACTGGATCAAGAGCTCGAGGGACGTCATCATGTTGAACATGTGCTAAACACGGAGGTGCCGTACATTTGGTACTTGGATCGGTTGGATCGTGAAGACGTTCAACTACATCAACCGCGTTACTAAACGCTTCCGCTTTCAGTCTATGAGGGTATGTGGACTCACTCTCCCGTCTCATTGCTATGCATCTCCTAGATAGATTTTGCGTGATCGTAGGAATTTTTTTGAAATACTGCGTTCCCCAACATATGTTGTTCCATAAACCATTTTATAAGGAGACATACCCATAGGGTTTTATATGCTGTTCGATAAGCCCAAAGTGCATCATCTAATTTCTTAGACCAATTTTTCCGGGACCTATTGACAGTCTTTTGCAAAATTAACTTTATTTCTCTATTGCGAAGTTCAACTTGACCACTACACTGAGGATGATAAGGTGATGCAATTATATGGTTAACATCATACTTGGCAAGCATTTTATGGAAAGCACCACGAATAAAGTGTGAACCACCATTAGTCATTAAATATCTAGGGACTCCAAACCTTGGGAAAATAACTTCCTTAAGCATTTTAATACAGGTGGTGTGATCAACACTACTGGTTGGAATAGCTTCTACCATTTAGTAACATAATCAACAGCAACCAAAATATGTGTATACCCATTAGAGGAAGGAAAACGTCCCATGTAATCAAATCCCCAAACATCAAATGATTCAACAA
This sequence comes from Aegilops bicornis, assembly GCA_021605145.1. Taxonomy (NCBI): domain Eukaryota; kingdom Viridiplantae; phylum Streptophyta; class Magnoliopsida; order Poales; family Poaceae; genus Aegilops; species Aegilops bicornis. The sequence continues at coordinate 293,340,142 of CM038669.1, forward strand.
TAAGTGAATAATTCATAGGAATTTCTTGACGCTTAGCGATATTACCTATTCTTTGGCATTCATCACAAGATAAGATGAACTTACGGGCATCCTTGAAGAGAGTAGGCCAATAAAATCCAGATTGCAATACCTTGTGAGCAGTTCTGTCTCCAGCATGATGCCCTCCATAAGCTTCGTAGTGACATTTCCATAGGATTTGTCCCTATTCGTGCTCAGGTACACAACGTCTAATGATACCATCTACTCCTTCTTTATAAAGATGTGGGTCATCCCAAAAGTAGTGTCTTAAATCATAGAAGAACTTTTTATTTTGTTGGTATGTAAAGCTAGGTGGTAAATATTTAGCAACAATGTAATTAGCATAGTCAGCATACCAAGGAGTGTTATGAGCAACGTTTATTGCAGCTAACTGCTCATCATGAAAACTATCATCAATAGGTAGTGGGTCATCAAGCACATTTTCAAGCCTAGAAAAGTTACCAGCTACGGGGTTCTCAGCTCCTTTTCTATCAATAATATGTAAATCAAATTCTTGTAGCAAGAGAACCCATCGAATAAGTCTAGGTTTAGCATCTTTCTTTTCCATAAGATATTTTATAGCAGTGATACGTCTCCAACGTATCTATAAGTTTTTATTGTTCCGTGCTATTATATTATCTGTTTTGGATGTTTATGGGCTTTATTTTGCAGTTTTATATTATTTTTGGGACTAACCTATTAACCCAGAGCCCAGTGCCAGTTTCTGTTTTTCCCCTCGTTCCAATGTTTCGCAGAAAAGGAATATCAAACGGAGTCCAAACAGAATGAAACCTTCGGGAGAGTTATTTTTGGAAATAAAGCAATCCAGGAGACTTGAAGTACACGTCAAGGAATCAATGAGGAGAGCACAAGGCAGGGGGCGCGCCCACCCCCCTGGGCGCGCCCTCCACCCTCGTGGGCCCCTCGTGGCTCCCCTGACCAACTTCTTTCGCCTATATATATCCATATACCCTAAAACCATCGGAGAACAGAATAGATCAGGAGTTCCGCCGCCGTAAGCCTCTATAGCCACTAAAAACCAATCGGGACTCTGTTCCGGCACCCTGCCGGAGGGGGGAATCCCTCTCCCGTGGCCATCTTCATCATCCCGACGCTCTCCATGACAAGGAGGGAGTAGTTCACCCTCAGGGCCGAGGGTATGTACCAGTAGCTTTTGTTTGATCTCTCTCTCTCTCTCTCGCTCTCTCTCTCTCTCTCTCTCTCTCTCTCTCTCTCTCTCTTGTGTTCTTGATTTGGCACGATCTTGATGTATCGCGAGCTTTGCTATTATAGTTGGAACTTATGATGTTTCTCCCCCTCTACTCTCTTGTAATGGATTGAGTTTTCCCTTTGAAGTTATCTTATCGGAATGAGTCTTTAAGGATTTGAGAACACTTGATGTATGTATTGCATGCGCTTATCTGTGGTGACAATGGGATATCACGTGATCCACTTGATGTATGTTTTGGTGATCAACTTGCGGGTTCCGCCCATGAACCTATGCATAGGGGTTGGCACACGTTTTCGTCTTGACTCTCCGGTAGAAACTTTGGGGCACTCTTTGAAGTACTTTGTGTTGGTTTGAATAGATGAATCTGAGATTGTGTGATGCATATTGTATAATCATACCCACGGATACTTGAGGTGACATTAGGGTTTTGGTTGATATGTGTCTTAAGGTGTTATTCTAGTATGAACTCTTGAATAGATCGATCCGAAAGAATAACTTTGAGGTGGTTTCGTACCCTACAATAATCTCTTCGTTTGTTCTCCTCTAGTGGTGACTTTGGAGTGACTCTTTGTTGCATGTTGAGGGATAGTTATATGATCCAATTATGTTATTATTGTTGAGAGAACTTGCACTAGTGAAAGTATGAACCCTAGGCCTTGTTTCCTAGCATTGCAATACCGTTATGCTCACTTTTATCGCTTGTTACCTTGCTGTTTTTATAATTTCAGATTACAAAAACCTATATCTACTATCCATATTGCACTTGTATCACCATCTCTTCGCTGAACTAGTGCACCTATACAATTTACCATTGTATTGGGTGTGTCGGGGACACAAGAGACTCTTTCTTATTTGGTTGCAGGGTTGTTTGAGAGAGACCATCTTCAACCTACACCTCCCACGAATTGATAAACCTTAGGTCATCCACTTGAGGGAAATTTGCTACTGTCCTACAAACCTCTACACTTGGAGGCTGAACAACGTCTACAAGAAGAAGGTTGCGTAGTAGACATCAAGCTCTTTTCTGGCGCCGTTGCCGGGGAGGCTAGGTAAGCGGCACTCACACCCCGTCAACTAAGCTCTTTTCTGGCGCCGTTGCCGGGGAGGTGAGTGCTTGAAGGTATATCTTTAGATCTTGCAATCGAATCTTTTTGTTTCTTGTTTTATCACTAGTTTATTTTATAAAAGAAAAATAATGGACTTGAGAGTGCCTCATATGCTTCATCTTTTTAATGTCTTTCGTGAAAATAAGGATTTTGATAATTGTGCTCAATTGTTAGAAGAAGAATGCATTAAAATGTTTGGCACTAAATCTTTGAATGATGAGCATGATTGCAATGTTGTTAGTATGAACTCCTTGAATATCCATAGTACTAATGATGATTGCGCTAGTTATGATGAAAATGTCACCTATAAACATGTCAATTTTTGTGGAGTGCATTGGGTTTGCAAGTACACACCAAATAGGGAAGATAGATATTGCAAGAGGCATATGCATTTAGAAACTAAATGGTTGCAAGAAAGGCCAAATGTTAGTGCTGAAAAGTTTAAATATTTTAGCCATACTTGTGAACTTTGCAATGAACATGGTCATTTAAATATCAAATGCAAATTGTTTCATGATCGAATCGTGTCCAAAAATTGTGATGACTTGATTTCCCTTGCACATCATAATGAACTTAGTTTGCTTTTGGGTTATGAAGAAATGAAACGTCAAACTAAGCATATTCCAGATAAAACCTTGAGAAATTCCTCGATATTGATCTAGAAGAAATTTACATGTATTGTGCGGTGAATTGCATTGAAAATCTTTATATTGCCAATTACATAAAGAAAATAAAACAAATAGAAGATGAAGAGAACACTAATGAAAGGGAAGAGACTTCCCAATATCCTCCTATTATTTCTTATGATGAATCAGGTAATGAGGAGGAGCTTTCTATTCAACCAATCTCATCAATAAGGAGCTCAAAAAAGAGTGATAAATCCGCACATGATGTGAAGAGGAAAAACAAAAAAAGGAAGAAGCAAAGGTAAAAAGGTATCTGAGGGAGTCCTGGATTAGGGGGTATCCAGACAGTCGGACTGTGTACAACGTCCGGACTATTGAAGCATAAAGATACAAGACTCAAGACTTCGGCCCGTGTCCGGATGGGACTTTCCTTGGCGTGGAAGGCAAGCTTGACGATCCGGATATTATATTTACTTCCTTGTAACCGACTCCATGTAAACCCTAGCCCTGTCCGGTGCCTATATAAACCGGAGAGGTTGGTCCTTAGAAGGCTGATCACAATTACAATCATACCATCATAGGCTAGCTCTTAGGGTTTAGCCTCTACGATCTCGTGGTAGATCTACTCTTGTACTACCCATATCATCAACATTAATCAAGCATGAAGTAGGGTTTTACCTCCATCGAGAGGGCCCGAACACAGGTAAACATCTCGTGCCCCATGCTTCCTGTTACCATCGACATTGACGCCTGCATCGGGACCCCCTACCCGAGATCCGCCGGTTTTGACACCGACATTGGTGCTTTCATTGAGAGTTCCTCTGTGACGTCGCCACAAGGCTCGATGGCTCGCCTCATTGTCAAGGATGACATTACCTCGGAGGGGGCTCTAGATGTAGGCCAGACGCTCCAGCTCGGCGGCTTTATCATGGCCGCCCCATCGGCGGTGGCGCCGACGATGACTTCTCGGGTCATCAATCATAACCTTCGCGTCAGTTCGGAACTTGCCGAACAGATGGATCCAATGGAGCTCTCATCCCTCAACGAACTCTTGGATCACATCGCCGCTCTGGGAGTCACTACAGACTATGACCGGATTGGGCTTAAACCCGACCAAAGGGACATCAGGTCCCCGCCGGCCACCCATGAGATAGCGATAGTGGAGGAACCACGCGCGGGTTGCCCCTCAACTTTGAGGACAAGTTATGTTCGGATCGCCGAACTCCTTGAGCCGAAGACCTGCTCAAAGGAAAACCTGACCCAGGTCCCGGATTTAGAATCGGGCATTGGGCCGAAGAAATTGGGCCCTCCGGATTCTGAGCTGTTGAGCTCGGGACCGCCCGCGCCCTAGGGCGTTAGATTGGATCAAAATTCGGACTCTAAACTGGACCTAAACTGTCTCTCCCGCATCAGGCAAGAGCCCCAGGAAACCGTACATCGCTACTGGGCCAGATTCCTCCTTGCGCTTAACAAGGTTAGGGACTGCCACAAAGAGAACATGGTCTCACTTTTCTGCAAAAACTGCACGGACGAAGGACTCCTCAATGCTATAAGCCGCCGCGACATAGTACGCTTCGTGGACTTGACAACCATAGTACGGAAGTACTGTGCGATGGAGAGTGCTTGGAAGACCCAAACAGAATTTTGGGATAGTACTGCTCTCACCAAAACCTTTATCCGAACTAAACGGACGAACTCTCGTAAGTCGTCCAAACCAACCCCCAAGAAACCAAAGCCCACCCCAGGGCGGGGATCCATATTGGAAGAATGGCTCGACGGGCCATGTAAGCTCCACAGTACTCCGGATACAACACCTAGTCATAGCCTTAAGGCATGTTGGATACTCGGGCAGGTGGCAAAGAGTGGCGAGGATCTTCTTGTGGGCCATAAAGCGGAACTACATCCTGCCAGCGAACACAATACGGTATTAACAGTCTTCGAGACTTTCGCCTCGAACAATAGGCGCAAGCGAGCTCGTCGAAGCTCCGCTAAAATTTACCATGTGGCAGAAATAAAACCTTGGAATGACACTGCTATAACTTTTAATGCCAGTGATGAACCTCGATTCCGGGCAGTCCGGGCACCAGCCTCTCTGGTCCTTAGTCCGATCGTAGATGGCTTTCGGCTCACTAAAGTACTGATGGACGGTGGAAGAGGATTAAATCTGATTTATGAAGAAACACTCAGCAAGATGGAGATTGATAAAAGCCGCATTAAACAAAGCGGCACGACCTTCAGGCGAATTATCCCCACTCGAGAAGCGCGGTGTGCGGGAAAAATCACACTCGATGTGGTATTCGACACCCCAGAGAATTATAGGTCCGAGGAAATCACATTCCAGGACACTCCTTTTAGCAGCGGATACCACGCCCTTCTAGGGCGGGACGCGTTTACAAGCTTTCAAGTTGTACCCCATTATGGGTACATGAAGCATAAAATGCCCGGACCCAATGGAATCATCACTCTAGCCAGTGATCCGGACGTTGCACTTCGCGCCGAAAATAAAACCGCAGCTCTAGCCTTGGAAGCATTATCTGAAGCCCTAGCAGCCGAAGAGTTAACAACACTGCAGGCCACCGTGGACAGGGACGATGTGATACTAGACAAGCGACCCAAGTCCACCTCATTCAAACCTGCAGACGAGATAGTCAAATTCCAGGTCCATCCAACGGACCCCACGAAGATAGCTTCCATCGGGACACAACTGAGCCCCGCGATTGACGCCGCACTATGAGATTTCTTACGCGAGAACTGGGACATTTTTGCCTGGCACCCATCGGACATGCCAGGCATCCTGAGGGAGTCCTGGACTAGGGGGTGTCCGGATAGCCGAACTATCATCTTCGGCCGGACTCCTGGACTATGAAGATACCAGATTGAAGACTCTGTCCCGTGTCCGGATAGGACTTTCCTTGGCGTGGAAGGCAAGCTTGGCGATACGGATATGTAGATCTCCTACCATTGTAACCGACTCTGTGTAACCCTAACCCTATTCGGTGTCTATATAAACCGAAGGGTTTTAGTCCGAGGGATCGAACAACAATCATACCATAGGCTAGCTTCTAGGGTTTAGCCTCTCCGATCTCGTGGTAGATCTACTCTTGTACTACCCATATCATCAATATTAATCAAGCAGTGAGTAGGGTATTACCTCCATCGAGAGGGCGGAACCTGGTAAAAATATCGTGCCCTTGTCTCCTGTTACCATCCGCCTAGACGCACAGTTCGGGACCCCCTACCCGAGATCCGCCGGTTTTGACACCGACATTGGTGCTTTCATTGAGAGTTCCTCTGTGTCGTCACCTATAGGCCCGATGGCTCCTTCAATCATCAACAACGACGTGGTCAAGGGTGAGACTTTTCTCCCCGGACAGATCTTCGTATTCGGCGGCTTTGCGTTGCGGGCCAATTCGCTAGGCCATCTGGAGCAGATTGAAAGCTACGCCCCTGGCCATCAGGTCAGATTTGGAAGTTTGAACTACACGACTGACGTCCGCGGAGACTTGATCTTCGACGGATTCGAGCCGCAGCCGAGCGTGCCGCACTGTCTCGATGGGTATGATCTAGCTCTGCAGCCGAACAGTGCCCTGGAGGCTGCACCAGTGGCTGCTCCGACCATTAGTTCGGGGCCGATTCCGCCGATCGAGAACGGTTGGTTGGACACCGCCTCGGGGGCTGAGATCTCTACGGCGATGGAACCGAACTCCATCCCTGTCCTTTGCGAAGCTTGTGACTCCAAGGTGCCGGACTCCCTTCCGGACTCCGAACCTCCCGCGCCCCTACCAGTAGAATCCGACTGGGCGCCGGTTATGGAGTTCACTGCCGCGGACATCTTTCAGTACTCACCCTTTGGCGATATCCTGAACTCACTAAAGTCTCTCTCTTTGTCATGGGAGCCCTGGCCGAACTATGGTCAGGAAGGTTGGGACTCGGACGACGAAGAAATTCAACGCCCACCCACCACACACTTTGTAGCCACTGTCGATGATTTAACCGACATGCTCGACTTTGACTCCGAAGACATCGACAGTATGGACGACGATGCCGGAGATGATCAAGAGCCAGCGCCCACAGGGCACTGGAAGGCCACCTCGTCATATGACATATACATGGTGGACATCCCAAAAGATGGGAATGGCGATGGAACAACGGAGGATGACCCCTCCAAGAAACAACCCAAGCGCCGACGTCAGCGGGGCCGCTCTAAATCCCGCCACAGTAAAAATGGTGATTCCGGCACGGGAGACAATAATACCCCAGACAGTGCCGAGGACGACCCCCTCCGAAGACGAGGCAAGCCTCGACGACGAAGAATTCGTCGTGCCAGAGGATCCCATCGAACAAGAGCGTTTTAAACGCAGGCTTATGGCCATGGCAAGCAACCTCAAGAAAAAGCAGCAACAGCTTAGAGCTGACCAAGACCTGCTAGCTGACAGATGGACTGAAGTCCTCGCAGCCGAAGAGTATGAACTCGAACGCCCCTCCAAAAGCTACCCCAAACGCAGGCCGCTGCCTCGATCAGAGGAGGAAGCACCCACATCACCAACGGACGACATGGCTGATCGGCCACCCCGCGGCCGCGACAGAGAAGCCTTTCGGCCCTCCACTCAAGCCACGCCCCGACGCCGCTCAAAAAGTACCAAGGACGGGGAAACGCGCCGGACTTGCGAGATATATTGGAGGATAAGGCAAGGCAAACAAGATCGATCTACAGATCACGTGGGCGCCCAACGACCCGGGATGATTACCGTCACACCGGATACAGCAACCCGCCGGGCGAACACGATGAGACAAAGCTCATATGAGCTACGTCATGATATATCCCAATCTGAGGCGCGACACCCACTATGCTTCACAGATGAAGTAATGGATCATAAAATCCCCGAGGGCTTCAAACCCGTAAACATCGAATCATACGATGGCACCACAGATCCTGCGGTCTGGATCGAGGACTATCTCCTTCATATCCACATGGCTCGCGGTGATGATCTACATGCCATCAAATACCTCCCACTCAAGCTCAAAGGACCAGCTCGGCATTGGCTTAACAGCTTGCCAGCAGAGTCAATCGGTTGTTGGGAGGACCTGGAAGCCACATTCCTTGATAACTTCCAGGGCACATATGTGCGACCACCAGACGTCGATGACCTTAGCCATATAATTCAGCAGCCAGAAGAATCGCCCAGACAATTCTGGACACGGTTCCTCACAAAGAAAAATCAAATCGTCGACTGTCCCGATGCAGAGGCGCTAGCAGCCTTCAAACACAACATCTGCGATGAGTGGCTAGCCCGGTACCTAGGACAGGAAAAGCTGAAATCCATGGCAGCCCTCACCACACTCATGACCCACTTTTGCGCGGGAGAGGACAACTGGCTAGCTCGAAGCAACAACTTGGCCAAACGCATACGGTAGTTCGTGATACCAAGGACAGCAATGGCAGGTCGCGTCGCAACAAGCATAAACGCCGCGTTAACGGTGATAATCTTTGAAGATACGGCGATAAATGCGGATTCAGAGGCTCTAAACCCGGTCCGAAGAAGCCATTCAAAAGAAATACCAAGGTCCCGTTCAACTTGGACCGAATACTTGATCGCTTGCGGATACATGGCACCCCGAAAAACCAGCCAACCACACCAACAGGGATTGTTGGGTGTTCAAGCAAGCAGGCAAGCTAAATGCCGAAAACAACGACAAGGGGCTGCATAGCGATGACAAGGAAGAGCCCCGGCCGCCGAACAATAGAGGACAGAAGGGTTTTCCCACACAAGTGCGGACGGTGAACATGATATACGCAACCCACATACCCAAAAGGGAGCGGAAGCGTGCACTAAGGGACGTATACGCGATGAAGCGATCGCCTCAAGTTCAACCCATGGTCTTCCTGCCCGATCACTTTCGATCGAAGGGACCACCCCACTAGCATCCGTCACGGCGGTTTCGCCGCATTGGTTCTCGACCCAATTATCGACGGATTTCACCTCACCAAAGTCCTGATGGACGGCGGCAGCAGCCTGAACCTGCTCTATCAGATACAGTGCGCAAAATGGGCATAGACCCGTCAAGGATCAAACCCACAAAGACGACCTTTAAAGGCGTCATTCCAGGTGTAGAGGCCAACTATACAGGCTCCGTCACACTTGAAGTGGTCTTCGGATCCCCGGATAACTTCCGAAGCGAGGAGTTAATCTTCGACATAATCCCGTTCCGCGGCGGCTATCACGCACTGCTCGGACGAACCACATTCACAAAGTTCAATGCGGTGCCGCACTACGCGTATCTCAAGCTCAAGATGCCAGGCCCTCGAGGAGTAATCACGGTGAATGGAAACACCGAACGCTCTCCCCGAACGGAGGAGCATACGGCCGCCCTTGCGGCAGAAGCGCAGAGCAGCCTATCAAGGCAATTCTCCAATCCGGCCACTAAGCAATCGGACACTGTCAAGCGCGCTCGGAGTAACCTACAACATGACCGCCTGGCACGTTCCGAACACGCGTAGTAATGCGGCCCCAACCCCAGCCCTCGTGAACTCGCGAAGCCAGTACTACGCGTACGTAATTGCGCTCTGGAAATACCACGGGCATAGGGGACGGGCCACGACAACGGCATGCCTAGAATGCAGCTAGACCGCACTAGGGGCTCCCGTTTGTGTCATTCCTTTTTCTTTTTCTTTTTTTACTTTCAGGACTCTGTTCTCCAGAAGCCCCGTCCGGCGTCCGCGCTGAACTCACGATGCAACAGCCAGGGAAGCAGAAAACTGCGTCGAGTGTCCAGGTGGCGTCTATTACGAGCAATATACCTGTTTTACATACCACACCGCAAACTTACCCCTGGAAAGGGGACATGTCAAAAGTCCCGCACCTTGCTTATCGCACCATTTGTATCGTTCTGCTTTCATTTGCAGTTTCTTTTGAATAAACAATGCATATATCTCGTCTATTATTGCATTCTTTCCCATTATATATGTTTATTTACGACATTAAGCAACCGTACAATTTGGTACGACCGACACACCAGGGGCTTATGTACCCCAAATCATGGTGTGACAAGTCCGACCACTTTCACAAGTGCGGCACCCCAAACTTATAGCATTATATGCATCGGCTCCGAATCATGTCTTGGGTCAATAGTTGGGTTTGCCCGGCTCCCATGTTTTGGTACCTTATGTTCCGTTATATCGGCTAAGGTAGTATTTGGGAGAACCACTGCGATTGTGCCCGGTTGAGCTGGGTTGAGCACCTCAGTGGAGAAAGCTAAAACTGACCGTCATGATAGGGCGAGAGCCGGTCGCTGTTCGAGAGGTTTCTTCGAGTCCCTAAAGACTTATGCCGCTTAGAGCGAGGAACCGGCATATTCCGGCCAAGGCGTGGATAGCGCCCCGAACTCGGTCTTCCAAATACTAGGGGCTTCGCCGAAATTTAAAATTATGGAATTCTATGGCTAAGTGAGAGTGTTCAAGCATTATAGTCCGGTTGCCTGGTTCGTTGCGTTGAGCGCCTCCCTCGAAGGACCCAAGAATGGGAACAAGAGCGCTCAAGTTTATCCCGAACACCCCAAAGACTGTGGCATGGGGCTGAAGCCAACGACTCGCCATCTCTCAAATTTGATAAACGGCCGCACAGAAGGTAATATTTTAAATTCAAAAGTGTTGCTTAGCGCACATGAACAAGTTTTCAGCGTACAGGATAACAAATGCGAGTCTACTCAAATATTACATCTTTGGAGCATTCACCCGCTATAAGGCGGGCACCCTTCAGGACGCCCTCATAATAATTCTCGGGCTTGCAATGATCTTTGCCAAAGCGGTGGCCTGTCCGTCACCAGCTTCTCGGCGTCCGGCTTGCCCAGTGCACCTTAGCACGGGCAAGGCCCTACGGGCACCTTCAATACAGACGAGCGCTTGATGACTTCGATCCATGGACAGGCGTCCACCAGCCGCCGCACTAGCCCGAAGTAGCTCCCAGGCATGGCCTCCTTTGGCCACAGCCGAGCTATAAGGCCCTTCATGGCCTGTTCGGCGACCTTGTGGAGCTCGGCCAATTGCTTCAGTTGGTCGCTCAAGGTCACCGGGTGTTCGGCCTCAAAGATACCGAGACCAAAACACCTTCTCCGTCGAGCTCCCTCTTGGCTCGGTAGAAAGCGGCGGCATCGGACACCTTTGCAGGGCAGGTCTGCGAAGGCTCTGGAGAGCTCCGGATTCGGGTAAGTAACAGATAATTGACTTTTACATTCTTGCTTTGCATAAAGAATGCCTTACCCGCTGCTATCTTCTTCATCGCCTCAATCTCCTGGAGGGCTTTTTGGGCTTCGGCCTTAGCAGTTTTGGCACTCTCAAGAGCCGAGGCAAGCTCAGACTCTCGAGTCTTCGAGTCACGCTCCAAACTCTCGTGTTTTTTCATGAAAGCCTGGAGCTCTTGCCGCACCTCCACCACCCGCGCCTCCTGCTTCTCGCGCTCGGTGCGTTCCGCGGCCGCTTTGTTTTCGGCCGCGGACACCGCTTCCTTCAGGGTCGCCACCTCGCTCATGGCCCCTGCGGTACCCACGTTATTCCTGTTATTTTTGGCAACCGCATTTCTTATATGCATAATCCCATAAGGTATTACTTACCTTCCTTGTCCTCGAGCTGCTTTTTGGCTTTGCCGAGCTCGTTCTCGGACCGCTCGAGGCTCTCCTTCAATGCATTGACCTCCATGGTCGGCGGGTAAAGGTCAGCAGGGCAGCCTGCATTCCCATATTGACATAATTATGTTAGACTCCTGCGTATATCTTTTTAGATCCTCAGTTCGGCTTTTCTTTCCAAACACCGAACTAAGCATCAGGGGCTACTGTCTATGCGGTAATCTTCTTACATATATTAAAAATTTACCTCAAAGCCTGTTAGAAGGCTGTTGCAGGCTTCACTCAGCCCGCTCTTGGCGGACTGAACTTTCTGGATCACCACACTCATAATAAAGGCAAAGGTGCTCCTCCTCGATGGAGGCGCCATTAAGCGCCTCAGTAAGCTATCCGATGCCTCTGGTTGGACGGAGGACACCGGCGTCTTACCCTTCTTACGAAGGGGCCGCTTGCCGGACTTCGGAACCGCTGAAGGTTCCGGTATGGAGTCCGGACAAGGGCCGGGCTTAGCGCCCCTGGGGATCTCACTCCCCTTGTGCCTGGAGTCCGGGAGGCTGCCTTGTGGCGCCTCCTGCGCCACCTCCTCCTGACCAAGCCCCCCTTGGGGCCCCACCTCGGCGTCATCGGCGGCGCGAGGGGAGGAGGCGGCCGGAAGAGAAGTGCTCTCCACTTCCGACGAATCCAGGGACCCGCTCGACGAAGCGGCAAGCTCGTCCTTGGGCGGGCTGCATGATTGTTCGGCATTAAAGAACACTATGCAATGAATACAAAAAGCCATGGGTATCCGAACACTTACGATCTCGCCAGGGGCTTGGCCCTTGAGGGCCACTCCTCCTCCCCGTCGTTGGCGTTGGTGGAGACATCTGGAGGAAGGGTTCTTCCCTTCTTGGACCCTCCGGCCTCCCCAGTTGGGGAGGCCTTTCTTTTCTTCTCTCCCCCTGCTGGGGGAGAGACTTCTTTTTCCTCCTCCTCGTTTTCACGGGAGGAGTCCGCCTCTGAGTCGCCTGGACGATGAGTCCAACAACACTGGCGCCGGGCACTCCTTCGGTCCCCGTGGCCTTCTTCTTAGCCTTCTTCTCCGCACCACGTAGGCGCCGGAGCAGCAGCCCGCCAAGCGGGCGTTCACTGGTCTTCCGGCAAAGGAGCCGGACAGTTAACCTGCGGGACGTGCTCTCGATCTGTCAAAGGCAAGGGAGTTTAGATCCCGCGTAGAGTCAAACTATGAAAAGCAAGATTCCCGTAAAGGGCAAAATAACTTACCTCGGTAGCTTGACGCTGCAAGCTGAATCTGCGATCTTCGGTAGCGGATGAGGGAGCCTCGGCGCCCTTGAACAGCGCCTTCCAGGCATCTTCGTACGTAGTGTCAAAGAGCCTCTTCAGGGTTGGGTGTTGTGCCTGATCGAACTCCCACAATTTGTAGGCCCGTCGTTGGCATGGGCGGATCCGGCGGATAAGTATAACCTGGACTACATTGACGAGCCTGAGATTTTTGTTCACCATGGTTCGCATGCAGGTTTGGAGTCCGGTCAGCTCCTCCGAATCGCCCCACGCCAGGCCGGTCTCCTTCCAAGAGGTGAGCCGCGTGGGAATGCCAGACCAAAATTCGGGGGCCGCCGCCCACTTAGGGTCGCGTGGCTCGGTGATGTAGAACCACCCCGACTGCCACCCCTTCACGGTCTCCACAAAGGAGCCATCGAGCCATAAGACGTTGGCGATCTTGCCGACCATGGCGCCTCCGCACTCTGCTTGGCGGCCACCCACTACCTTCGGCTTGACATTGAAGGTCTTCAGCCATAAGCCGAAGTGGGGCTAGATGCAGAGGAAGGCCTCGCACACGACGATGAACGCCGAGATGTTGAGGATGAAATTCGGGGCCAGATCATGGAAATCTAGGCCGTAGTAGAACATGAGCCCCCGGACGAATGGGTGAAGTGGAAAACCCAGTCCACGGAGGAAATGGGCGAGGAATACGACCCTCTCATGGGGCCCAGGGGTGGGGATGAGCTGCCCGACGATGTCGCCGGACAAGTATCCGGCCTTCTGCAGTCTTTTTACTTGGCCCTCCGTGACGGAGGAGACCATCCACCTGCCTCCCGCTCCGGACATAGCTGGAGAAGGTTAAGGAAAGATTTGCGGACTTGGGCGCTCGAGCTCAGAGTGCGCGAAAATGGATAAGAAAGGGAGGAAGAAGGCGTAGGTGAAAGAGGTGGATCCTTATCCCCTTATATGGACGGACGAAGCTACGCGTCCCCCACCAGCCTGGTAAAACTCGCTCATCTCCCAAGCGCCGCAATCAATGCCGCGGTTGGGTTACCCACGTCCGTATTGATGAGAATCCCGGAATAAGGGGGCATGATCTACGCTTTGATAAGACGTGCCAAGGAAACTGCCTCGCTAAACGCGCTGAGGTGGGACAGTAAAAAAACGATTCGGATAAAGGCCTGGCCGTGGTGTGATGTCATGCCACGGAATACGTCAGCAGATCTGTGCAAAAATTATTCTCTCTACGGTGTATGTGGAACTTGTTTTGCAGAGCTGGACACTATCCTTGTGTTCAAAACCTTCTATGAAGTATTCGGAGGAGGAACCCGCCCTGCAATGCCGAACACAATATGCGCGCCGGACTCATCGTCATTGAAGCCTGGTTCAGGGGCTACTGAGTGAGTCCTGGACTAGGGGGTGTCTGGATAGCCGAACTATCATCTTCGGCCAGACTCCTGGACTATGAAGATACCAGATTGAAGACTCTGTCCCTTGTCCGGATAGGACTTTCCTTGGCGTGGAAGGCAAGCTTGGCGATACGGATATGTAGATCTCCTACCATTGTAACCGACTTGTTGTAACCCTAACCCTATTCGGTGTCTATATAAACCGAAGGGTTTTAGTTAAATGGAGACGAACAACAATCATACCATAGGCTAGCTTCTAGGGTTTAGCCTCTCCGATCTCGTGGTAGATCTACTCTTGTACTACCCATATCATCAATATTAATCAAGGTGAGTAGGGTATTACCTCCATCGAGAGGGCCTGAACCTGGGTAAAAACATCGTGCCCCTTGTCTCCTGTTACCATCCGCCTAGACGCACAGTTCGGGACCCCCTACCCGAGATCCGCCGGTTTTGACACCGACACATCCCACGCAGACTGGCAGAACATAGCCTCAATATTCTAAAAGGATATAAACCAATCAAGAAGACACTAAGGCGATTCTCAGAGCCCAAACGACAGGCAATGGGGGAAGAGTTAGCCAAGCTACTCGAGGCCGGATTCATCAGAGATATCAAACATCCGGATTGGCTGGCAAACTTGGTAATGGTACCAAAGAAGGACAAATCGGGCGCCTATCGGCCGACTTCAAAGACCTCAACAAGGCTTGCCCCAAGGATCCCTTTCCTCCCTCGCATCAATCAAATCATCGATGCCACAGCTGGACACGACTTCATTGTGTTTTCTTGACGATACTCTGGATACCATCAAATAAAGATGGCGAGTCGACCAAGCTGCAACAGCTTTTATAACACCATATGGCCCTTTTTGCTTCAACACTATGCCCTTCGGGCTGAAGAATGCCGGCGCAACCTATCAACGCATGATTCAAACATGCCTGGAAAAATAAATTGGCAAAACAGTGGAAGCATATGTGGACGACGTGGTCATAAAAACTAGACACGTCGAAACCCTGATAGATGACTTGAGGCTCACATTCGGTAACCTCCGGACATACGACATTAAGTTGAATCCGGAAAAATGCGTCTTCGGCGTCCCCATCGGGAAGCTGGGCTTCATTGTTTCCAATAGAGGAATTGAAGCGAACCGGAAAAATCCGAAGCTCTGTCTCGATTGGCTATACCAATGACCTCAAGCACATCGAGAAGCTAGCCGGATGCGTGGCCGCTTTGAGCCGCTTTATCTCCAGGCTAGGAGAAAAGGCATTGCCTCTTTACCGCCTCCTGCGGCGCACCGAACACTTCGTATGGACGGATGCAGCCGCGGCCGGACTCGATGAAATAAAGACCTTACTGGCCAGTAATCCAGTCCTAACATCGCCGAACACCGGCGAGCCTATGCTATTATACATAGCGGAAACACACCAATTTGTAAGTGCAGTACTCGTCGTCGAACGAGAGGTTGACGGATACAAATTCCCGCTCCAAAAGCCGGTTTATTACGTATCCACAGTCGTCACCCCATGCAAATCCCGATACCCACACTATCAAAAAATAGCATACACGGTCTTCACGGCATCCCGGAAGCTGCGACACTACTTTCAAGAGTGTTCGATCACAGTACCTCCAAAGTACCACTCAATGACATAATAAACAACCGAGACGCTACGGGCCAGATTGCTAAATGGGCCATCGAGCTCCTTCCGTTCGACATAATGTACAAACCACGGCGGGCCATCAAGTCGCAAGTACTGGCCGACTTTGTCGCCGAATGGACGGAAGCCGAACTCCCTAAATAGTATGGTGCATACTCCAACTGGATCATGCACTTTGACGGCTCTAAAATGCTGGCCGGATTGGGAGCAGGTGTAGTCCTGACATCCCCCACCGGAGACACGGTCCAGTACGTCCTCCAGATATTATATACATACTCCAACAATGTAGCCGAATATGAGGCTCTGTTGCATGGTCTTTGTATGGCAGTCTCTATGGGCATCCAACGCCTGGAAGTGCGAGGGGATTTGAACCTCGCAATCTCACAAATAAACGGAGACTTTGATGCCAAGGATCCGAAAATGGCGGCCTACCGTAATGCCGTCCTAAAAATGTCAGCGCGGTTCGAGGGGCTCGAGTTCCACCATGTGGCTCGAGAAAATAATCAAGCGGCGGACGTCCTCGCCCGCATCGGCGCCAAACGCGACCCTGTCCCAGCTAACATATTCCTGGAAAGGCTGTTTAAGCCATTCATAGTATGGGAAGGGGAGTCCGGCAATACCAGCTCGGACCCGAATACACCCCCAGATATCGAACCATCAGACACAATCGGAGGCTCTGCTTCCGAAATAACATCCTCGGCCCACGAAATCATGGCCGTTATTGCCCCGTGGACCGAGCCTTTCTTGGCCTACCTAAATAGGCAGGAGCTACCCGAAGACCAAAATGAAGCACGCTACATAGTCCGGTGTTCTAAAGCTTACAAAGTCCATGAAGGGGAACTCTATAAGAAAAGCGCGACGGGAGTGCTCCAAAGGTGCATCTTCGAAGAGGAGGGGCGGCAACTCTTGGCTGAAATCCATGCCGGACTGGCGGACACCATGCCGCTGGCTCGGCGCTTAGTCGAAAGCCTTCCGCATAGGCTTCTATTGACCGACGGCCCGGCAGACGACAGGACCTTGTCCAACATTGCGTCGGTTGCCAGCTCTTCGCCAATCGAGTCATATGCCCCTACCGCTCTCCAAACAATCCCCATAACTTGGCCGTTCATGATGCAGGGGCTGGATATGGTTGGACCCCTTAAAGGGGGAGGCCATAAGAAAAAATACTTATTGGTCATGGTGGATAAGTTCACCAAATGGATAGAAGCCAAGCCAGTTAAATCGGCCGAATCCGGACCAGTAATCGACTTCATATCCGGGTCGCATTACACGATACGGTGTCCCCCATAGCATCATCACTGATAATGGCTCAAATTTCACAGCCGATGAAGTGAAAACTTGGTGCGGCAAAATGGGCATTAAGCTCGACTATGCTTCCGTTTACCACCCCCAAACAAACGGCCAGGTCGAATGGGAAAACGGTCTCATCATGAGTGGCATCAAACCCAGACTAGTGTGGTCTTTAACAGAATCGGATACGCACTGGGTGGAGGAGCTCGACTCCGTACTCTGGGGGCTGCGGACCACACCGAATCGCACCACTGGCTATACACCATTTTTTATGGTGTACGGTGCGGAATCAGTACTACCCTGCAACATAATACATGATTCTCCGCGCGTACGCATGTACGAAGAGAAGGAAGCCGAGTTAGATCGGCAGGATAACTTGGATGCCCTGGAGGAGGAGCGCGATGTCGCAAAAGCCCGTTCCGCATTCTATCAGCAGCAGGCTCGACGATATCAAAGCAGAGAAGTGCGGGCCAAAACTTACAATTGGCGAGCTCGTTCTACGCCTACCGGAGAAGAAGAAGGACAAGCTTAAACCCAAGTGGGAAAGCTCCTTCGTCATCGACAAAGTTCTCACCGGAGGAGCATACCGTTTACGTAATGCATTGGACAACAGACTCAAGCCGAACCCATGGAACGCGGCCAGACTCCGGAGATTCTATGCCTAACGCCAAACTCAGCGTTCGTCTCCCTACTCCCCTCTTTTACTTATGCTCCACCCCTTTTCCCTTTCTCGCCCCTTTTTTTACACAAAGTATTCAATACAGTGCGGATTGCCGGATCAATCTGGCCGCACTAAGTGTACCTGGGGGCTTCCTATACGGAAGCTAAAAATAATTACTCACATGGCTTTCTGCCCATCACATATGCATTCTTTTTCCATATGTGCCTTTTCTTCACCATTATATGCATCGATATGACTTAAGATGTTGCCAAGCTGGGTTACCTGGCTCTTGTGTTTATGCCCTACGTTCCCGTTAATTCAGCTAGGGCATAAGGGGAGCACCTCTGCGATTGTTACTGCCGGTTTAGCCGGATGTGTACCTCAGACTGGGTGAAGCCGAAAGCTAGCTTCCTTAAGAGAATATTCAGTCAGTGATCAAAAGATGTGTTCGTTTATTACAACATAAATCCCCAGAAGTCTTGTATCCTGCGCCATCGTTCGTAGTTCGGGCGGCGCGTAAATCATGCATACCGAGAGCGGAACCCCTAATGTAACTATTCTCCACGGAAGATGTTTCTTACTATCCATGTAATATAACATAACTAGTTGGGTACTTATGCATTCAAGCACTTATGACCCCTACGCCTTGTTTCCATGCATACCCGGTTTTGTATAACTGAGTGGGTATTCGGACACACCGGACTATAGGATCCGAAATTTGAAGCGAAAAAGGTCCGCCATGACAAATGATTTTAATCCAGCTAGGGGCTAATCATGCCCATTAAATTACACAGTCACTTGGACTGACTATATTCCTCCTCTATACTGTCCAATAGGCTATGTAGCTTACAATCCTGTTGAGAATACTTAACGGCTAACACTACCTGGTCATACACCAGACTCACGGGAATTTCTTGCCCATCGGGCCCTTGATCCTACTTGACCATATGGTTCGGGTCCAGCTTGGTGTAGCGCGTCTTCACCATAGCCCAGGCCTCTCTTGCGCCTTGCTGGCAAGCGGACACCTTCCAGAGTCGGAAGCACCGCCGTGCTCCTTGAAGCATATTCACAAGCTCCGCCATGCCATTTGGCAGCAAGCTTGATGACCATAAAGCCTGAGCAACACCCTACATCACTTGCTGAGCTCGCTCGTGCAGTTGCGAAAGGTCTTGCAGTAAATCACTTGCAAATGCGGGCATCTCCTCCTCATGGCGACCCGTTAACATTCCTGCAAGCAAAATTCTTTCAATATACTTCCTCGCCGAACTATAATACAGTTCGTCTAGGCACTTACCATAAATGCCGCGTCGAAGCCTCTTGTTCTCCTTCACGGAGTCCGCGGTGAGCGCTGGAGATCTTTTAACTCCACGTCCATTTGGACTTTGGCATCTTGAAGATCGTTCTTCTCCTGCCTAACTCACGTAAGAATGCGCCGCCGACCTCCGGCTGCTTTTTATGGCGCGATGCGTCCTCTCTTATGCCCTCCGGATTCACCCGGGATTGTCTGCAGAATTTTACATTAGAGTTGTCACATCAGCCATTTACTAACGGTGCATCTTCGTGCAATTGTGACAATTGTTACCAGATGAGGGCTTTTGGGGTTCCTCTAATTTGGCAAGCTGCGGCCCTCGATTCGGCCTTGCATCCCTCGACTCGAGACAATTGCTCCTTCTTCTCTACAAGGACCTGTGCATATATTGATCCTTAAAACTGTTGTTCCAACCGTTTCAAGTCTCAGGGGCTACCGCTATACATACTTATCAAAATTTCTTACCCGTATGTCTTTGGTATACTGGTTTGTCGCTTGGGCAAGCCCGCCCCGAGCAGCTCGGACGTATGCGTCCGCTGAATTGAAGGCATTAAAAGCCTCTTCGGAAAAGATGTTGTTCGAGCACGGCCCTCGGCGCCCGGTGATTCATGGCGCTCTCCACTTGAGTTCGTGGCGAACACATATCCGCATCCTCCGTCGGGGAACTATGCGGTTACGCCTGTGTCGCTTCCGCCCGGCAGTTACGGAACCCGGCTGGTGGAGGCGTGATAGGTGGGGTCTCCGGATATAGTCCGGTTATTCCTCTTCCTGCCAGACACAAAGGGCGCTGTCACATTTCAAATTCTATAATTACATGACAGATTACTACTTTACCTCTGTAGCGGTGTGTCAACCCTCACCGCCTTCCTCTTGAGCCTGCCCAATCTGGACGCCCGTTGTTGACAAGTCCCTAGGGGCTCGGCCCCTTGCTCTGGCCGTCGTTTCTGCAAATAGAACGACGCCTCATGGGTAAATTATAATACCTGGGAGGAGTCCTCTTCGAAGGATAGGGTCTTTTAGTTCGGCTTACACGCGACGCGGGGAGCAGTCCAGGGTAGTCGGCCGTAATGGCCACTAGGGCGCCATCCCAGCTCGCTTGATAGAATACCCCGTTGGCAAGCTCCACAGTGATATATAGATCCACTTTAAGTCCCGGATCTAGGGCCCTTCCAGGTCCTTCGGTTATGAGGAGGGCTGAAGATTCCTTCTACGACCCTCCTCAGCTCCTGCTCAGAAGCATTGATGCAAGTAATCATAGCAGAAGAACTCTAGAGTAAGTAAAGCAGGGAAAAAGAATGGAAACTTACCCATGCCGGGGGTTGTACATGGAGAATCCGTCCCGCGTTTTGATGCGAAGGAATTCCTCCTCTTCCCCTTTGTAAAAATCGGACAATATCCTTGCCAAAGCGGCAGCGGAGTCCGGACCCTTATGGCCGCAGCGGGTGGCGTCATCTTCCCCGTTGAAATGCCACATGGGCTTCCCCCGATATTGGAGCGGTTGCACGCCTCGCCTTATGCATATCGCCATAACCTCAACTATCGTCAGTTCGGATCTGGCAAGTAACTTTATCCTGTTCATCAGGAGTATTTCCTTGTGTCCTCTTCTTGAGGGCTCCCGGGCGCCACAGAGCGTGCCCTCGTGAGGCGTTGCTAAACTTGGGGAGACCTGTCCGGACTGGATCCGGAAGGGGACCATCGTCTATATAGAACCACTTTGAAGGCCAGTTTTCTGGTGCCTTCTCAGGAGTGTCGGACAAGTATTCGGTCTCGGCAATGCGCCATACTTTGGCCCCGCCCACTTGACATAGGGACTCCCCCTGGGTGCGGGGGACGAGGCAGAATAGCTTCCTCCATAATCCGAAGTGTGGTTCGCAGCCTAAAAACAGCTCGCAAAGGGCAACATACCCCGCTATGTGCAGAATAGAGGCAGGGGTAAAATTGTGTAACTGGAGGCCGTAGAACTCCAGGAGCCCGCGAAGAAACGGGTGGATAGGAAATCCGACGCCCCTTAACAGATGCAGGATGAGGCATACACGCTCCTCTGGAGATGGATCAGGAGATCCCTCTGCTTATTCCCCTCCGTCATAAGTGGCTATTCCAGCCCGGACGGGGACCATGAACGCCGGTGGGAGAAACCCTTGGGTTTGTAACTCTATCAAACGGCTATGAGGAACTGAGCACTTTCCCAAATCCCCCGACTTGGAACGAGAAGGGCGAGCAGAAGAGCTGCGACGGCCGGCCATGCTGGAATGGCTTTTCGCGGAGCGCTTTGTTGGATGCTAGCCCTGGGAGGGAGAGTGAGGTTTGGATCTAAGAATCCCCGTCCCTTCAAATAGAAGGTTAGCCCGGAGGATTGAGGGTGGCAAATGCAAAAATGCCTCGACTCCTCGCATTCGCTCGACACATGGAGATGGTCATTACTGAAGCACTGAAGCCGAGGAGCACAACATTGATTGGAGGCCAGACACTATTCGTAAATGTGAGGTACTTTGGAGTATTCAAAGAAGGAACCCGCCTTGCAATGCCGAAGACTATCTTGCGACGCGGACTCATCGTCATTGAAGCCTGGTTCGAGAGACTCTTGAGGGAGTCTGGATTAGGGGTATCCGGACAGCCGGTCTGTGTGTACAACATCCGTACTATTGAAGCGTAAAGATACAAGACTCAAGACTTGACCCCGTGTCCGGATGGGACTTTCCTTGGCGTGGAAGGCAAGCTTGGCGATCCGGATATTATATTTCCTTCCTTGTAACCGACTCCATGTAAACCCTAGCCCTCTCCGGTGCCTATATAAACCGGAGAGGTTGGTCACTAGAAGGCCGATCAGAATTACAATCATACCATCATAGGCTAGCTCTTAGGGTTTAGCCTCTACGATCTCGTGGTAGATCTACTCTTGTACTACCCATATCATCAATATTAATCAAGCAGGAAGTAGGGTTTTACCTCCATCGAGAGGGCCCGAACCTGGGTAAACATCTGTGCCCCATGCTTCCTGTTACCATCAGCCTTGACGCACAGATCGGGACCCCCTACTCGAGATCCGCCGGTTTTGACACCGACAGTATCCCTCCCAAATGATGTTGCTCCTACTACTCATTGTGATGATGATAATTGCTATACTATTGGTGCTATCCATACTATTAATGATGAGAGTGATTATGCTTATGATATGAAAAGGCCCAAGCTTGGGGATGCTATGTTTGATGAAGATGATGTTTTTGAAAATATATTTGCTGCAATTAATGTTTGTCCCAAGCTTGGGGATGCTACGTTTAATGATGATATTTTTAGCCTCCCAAGTTTTGATATGCATAGTTGTTATGATGATAGCATGCCTTCTACCTATGATGATTATATTGATGAAAGTGGGTTTGGAAGAGTGTCAACTTTAGGAAGTAATGATCCCACTATTTTGGAGGATGTTGAATCCTATAATATTTATGAAAGTGGATTTGTAGAGGTCATGATTTTATTTAGTGATGAGTCCACTATCTTGGAAGAGGTTTCAATCGATTATGATGAGAACAAAGTTGCTACTTATGATGATTATTGTGATAAAACTTATGCTATAAAAAGTAGTGATGATTATATTTATAAAACTTGTCATGATTATAATTACCCTTTTTCTGAAAATTACTCTTTTAATTTGGAAACAATTTATAGTGTTCAAGTTTCTTATGATACCCCCACTATTCCGAATGATAAGAATTTTGCTTACGTGGAGAGTAATAAATTTTCTATGCTTGTAGATCATGAAAAGAATGCTTTAGGTGCTGGTTATATTTTTGAATTTATTCATGATGCTACTGAAAATTATTATGAGGGAGGAATGTATGCTTGTAGGAATTGCAATAATATCAACTTTCCTCTCTATGTGCTTAAAGTTTGGAAGTTATGCTTTTTTTTCCTTCCTATGCTAGTTGATTATTGTTCCCATAAGTTGTTTCTCACAAAATCCCAATGCATAGGAAGTGGGTTAGACTTAAATGTGCTAGTCATATTCTTCATGATGCTCTCTTTATGTTTCAATTCTTATCTTTTATGTGAGCATCATTGAAATCATCATGCCTAGCTAGGGGCGTTAAACGTTAGCGCTTGTTGGGAGGCAACCCAATTTTATTTTAGCTCCTTGCTTTTTGGTTCTGTTTAGTAATAAATAATTCATCTAGCTTCTGTTAAGATGTGGTTTTATGTTTTAATTAGTGTTTGTGCCAAGTAAGACCTATAGGATCCTCTTGGATGATAGTTGTTTGATCTTGCTGAAAATTCCAGAAACGTTCCGTTCACGAAAACAATTGTCTAAATCACCAGAATGTGATAAAATACTGATTCCAATTGCAGAAGATCAATAAAAAAATTATCTAGGTCTTCCTATTTTGGTAGAAATTTCTGAGTTCCAGAAGTTTGCGTTAGTTACAGATTACTACAGGCTGTTCTGTTTTTGACAGATTATGTTTTTCGTGTGTTGTTTGCTTATTTTGATGAATCTATGGCTAGTAAAATAGTTTATAAACCATAGAGAAGTTGGAATACATTAGATTTAACACCAATACAAATAAAGAATGAGTTCATTATAGTACCTTGAAGTGGTGTTTTGTTTTCTTTCGCTAACAGAGCTCACGATATTTTCTGTTAAGTTTTGTGTTGTGAAGTTTTCAAGTTTCGGGTAAAGATTCAATGGACTATGGAATAAGGAGTGGCAAGAGCCTAAGCTTGGGGATGACCAAGGCACCCCAAGGTAATATTCAAGGATGACCAAGAGCCTAAGCTTGGGGATGCCCCGGAAGGCATCCCCTCTTTCGTGTTCGTTCATCGGTAACTTTACTTGGAGCTATATTTTTATTCACCACATGATATGTGTTTTGTTTGGAGCCTCATTTTATTTTATTTTGTTTTTATTGCTGTTTGAATAAAGTATCAAGATCTGAAATTCTTAAATGTTAGAGAGTCTTCACATAGTTGCATAATTATTCGACTACTCATTGATCTTCACTTATATCTTTCGGAGTAGTTTGTTGTTTGCTCTAGTGTTTCACTTATATCTTTTAGAGCACGGCGGTGGATTTATTTTGAAGAAATAAATGAACTCCCATGCTTCACTTATATTATTTTGAGAGCCTTAAACAACATGGTAATTTGCTTTGGTTATGAATTTAGTCCTAATATGATGGGCATCCAAGAGGGATATAATAAAAACTTTCATATAAAGTGCATTGAATATTATGAGAAGTTTGATTCCTTATAATTGTTTTGAGATATGAGGATGGTAATATTAGAGTCATGCTAGTTGAGTAGTTGTGAATTTGAGAAATACTTGTGTTAAAGTTTGTGATTCCCGTAGCATGCACATATGGTGAACCGTTATGTGATGAAGTCGGAGCATGATTTATTTATTGATTGCCTTCCTTATGAGTGGCGGTCGGGGACGAGCGATGGTCTTTTCCTAACAATATATCCCCCTAGGAGCATGCGCGTAGTACTTCGTTTCGATAACTAATAGATTTTTGCAATAAGTATGTGAGTTCTTTATGACTAATGTTGAGTCCATGGACTATACGCACTCTCACCCTTCCACCATTGCTAGCCTCTCTAATACCGTGCACCTTTCGCCGGTATCATACACCCACCATATACCTTCCTCAAAACAGCCACCATACCTACCTATCATGGCATTTTCATAGCCATTCCGAGATATATTGCCATGCAACTTACCACTGTTCCGTTTATTATGACACGCTCCATCATTGTCATATTGCTTTGCAAGATCATGTAGTTGACATCGTATTTGTGGCAAAGCCACCGTTCATAATTCTTTCATACATGTCACTCATGAGTCATTGCACATCCATTACATCACGGGAGGCATTCATATAGAGTCATATTTTGTTCTAAGTATCGAGTTGTAATTCTTGAGCTGTAAGTAAAGAAAAGTGTGATGATCATCATTATTAGAGCATTGTCCCAGTGAGGAAAGGATGATGGAGACTATGATTCCCCCACAAGTCGGGATGAGACTCCGAACTAAAAAAAGGAGGCCATAAAAAAAGAGAAAAGGCCCAAACAAAAAAAACAAAAAATAATAAAAAATGAGAGAAAAAGAGAGAAGGGACAATGCTACTATCCTTTTACCACACTTGTGCTTCAAAGTAGCACCATGATCTTCATGATAGAGAGTCTCCTATGTTGTCACTTTCATATACTAGTGGGAATCTTTCATTATATAACTTGGCTTTCATATTCCAATGATGGGCATCCTCAAAATGCCCTAGGTCTTCGTGAGCAAGCGAGTTGGATGCACAGCCACTTAGTTTCTTATGTTGAGCTTTCATACACTTATAGCTCTAGTGCATCCGTTGCATGGTAATCCCTACTCACTCACATTGATATCTATTGACGGGCATCTCCATAGCCCGTTGATACGCCTAGTTGATGTGGGACTATCTTCTCCTTTTTGTCTTCTCCACAACCACCATTCTATTCCACCTATAGTGCTATGTCCATGGCTCACACTCATGTATTGCGTGAAGATTGAAAAAGCTTGAGAACATCAAAAGTATGAAACAATTGCTTGGCTTGTCATCGGGGTTGTAAATGATTTAAATATTTTGTGTGACGAAGATAGAGCACAGCCAGACTATATGATTTTGTAGGGATAGCTTTCTTTGGCCATGTTATTTTGAGAAGACATGATTACTTAGTTAGTATGCTTGAAGTATTACTATTTTTATGTCAATATTAAACGTTTGTCTTGAATCTTATGGATCTGAATATTCTTGCCACAATAAAGAGAATTACATGGATAAATATGTTAGGTAGCATTCCACATCAAAAATTCTGTTTTTATCATTTACCTACTCGAGGACGAGCAGGAATTAAGCTTGGGGATGCTGATACGTCTCCAACGTATCTATATTTTTTTATTGTTCCATGCTATTATATTATCTGTTTTAGATGTTTACGGGCTTTATTTTGCACTTTTATATTATTTTTGGGACTAACCTATTAACCCAGAGCCCAGTGCTAGTTTTTGTTTTTCCCCTTGTTTCAGTGTTTCGCAGAAAAGGAATATCAAACGGAGTCCAAACAGAATGAAACCTTCGGGAGAGTTATTTTTGGAAAGAAAGCAGTCCAGGAGACTTGGAGTACACGTCAGGGAATCAACGAGGAGAGCACGAGGCAGGGGGGCGCGCCCTCCACCCTCATGGGCCCCTCGTGGCTCCCATGACCGACTTATTTCGCCTATATATATATATATCCATATACCCTAAAACCATTGGAGAACAGAATAGATCGGGAGTTCCGCCGCCGCAAACCCTTATAGCCACCAAAAACCAATCAGGACCCAGTTTCGGCACCCTACCGGAGGGGGGAATCCCTCTCCTGTGGCCATCTTCATCATCCCGACGCTCTCCATGACGAGGAGGGAGTAGTTCACCCTCGAGGCTGAGGGTATGTACCAGTAGCTATGTGTTTGATCTCTCTCTCTCTCTCGTGTTCTTGATTTGGCACGATCTTGATGTATCGCGAGCTTTGCTATTATAGTTGGAACTTATGATGTTTCTCCCCCTCTACTCTCTTGTAATGGATTGAGTTTTCCCTTTGAAGTTATCTTATCGGATTGAGTCTTTAAGGATTTGAGAACACTTGATGTATGTCTTGCATGTGCTTATTTGTGGTGACAATGGGATATCACGTGATCCACTTGATGTATGTTTTGGTGATCAACTTGCGGGTTCCGCCCATGAACCTATGCATAGGGGTTGGCACATGTTTTCGTCTTGACTTTCCGGTAGAAACTTTGGGGCAATCTTTGAAGTACTTTGTGTTCGTTTGAATAGATGAATCCGAGTTTGTGTGATGCATATCGTATAATCATACCCACGGATACTTGGGGTGACATTAGGGTTTTGGTTGATATGTGTCTTAAGGTGTTATTCTATTACAAACTCTTGAATAGATCGATCCGAAAGAATAACTTTGAGGTGGTTTCGTACCCTACAATAATCTCTTCGTTTGTTCTCCTCTATTGGTGACTTTGGAGTGACTCTTTGTTGCATGTTGAGGGATAGTTATATGATCCAATTATGTTATTATTGTTGAGAGAACTTGCACTAGTGAAAGTATGAACCCTAGGCCTTGTTTCCTAGCATTACAATACCGTTTAAGCTCACTTTTATTGCTTGTTACCTTGCTGTTTTTATAATTTCAGATTACAAAAACCTATATCTACTATCCATATTGCACTTGTATCACCATCTCTTCGCCGAACTAGTGCACCTATACAATTTACCATTGTATTGGGTGTGTTGGGGACACAAGAGACTCTTTGTTATTTTGTTGCAGGGTTGTTTGAGAGAGACCATCTTCAACCTACACCTCCCACGGATTGATAAACCTTAGGTCATCCACTTGAGGGAAATTTGCTACTGTCCTACAAACCTCTGCACTTGGAGGCCCAACAACGTCCACAAGAAGAAGGTTGCGTTGTAGACATCAAGCAGCATGATCAGTGTGAACAATTACTTTTGAATCAACAATGTAAGATCTAAATTTATCACAAGCAAACAGCACTGCTAAGAATTCTTTTTCAGTAGTAGCATAATTTCATTGAGCTCTGTCTAGTGTTTTACTAGCATAATGGATAACATTAAGTTTCTTATCAACTCTTTGTCCTAGAACAGCACCATTAGCATAATCACTAGCATCACACATAATTTCAAAAGGCAAGTTCCAATCAGGTGGTTGAACTACAGGTGCAGGAATTAAGGCTTTCTTGAGTGTTTCGAAGGCTTCTAAACAATCATCATCCAAAACAGAAGGAACATCCTTTTGCAAAAGGTTTGTAAGAGGCCTAGAAATTTTAGAAAAGTATTTGATAAATATCCTATAGAAACTAGCATGACCTAGGAAACTACGAATACCTTTGATATCTTTAGGACATGGCATTTTCTCAATTGCATCAACCTTAGCTTTGTCCACTTCAATACCTCTTTCGGAAATTTTATGGCCCAAAACAATGCCTTCATTAACCATAAAGTGGCACTTCTCCCAATTCAAGACAAGATTTATTTGCTCGCATCTCTGCAAAACTCGGTCAAGATTGCTTAAACAATCATCAAAAGACTTCCCATAAACAGAGAAGTCATCCATGAAAACCTCGACAATCTTTTCACAAAAATCAGAGAATATAGCAGTCATACATCTTTGGAAGGTAGCAAGTGCATTGCATAAACCAAAAGGCATACGTCTATAAGCATAAGTTCCAAAGAGACAAGTGAAAGTTGTATTTTGTTGATCAGGTTGAGAAATAGGTATTTGTGAAAAACCAGAGTATCCATCAAGGAAGCAAAAGTGTGTGTGCTTAGATAATCTTTCTAGCATTTGATCAATAAAAGGGAGAGGGTACTGATCTTTTCTATTTGCTTTGTTTAATTTTCTAAAATCAATTACCATTCTATAGCCTGTAACAATTCTTTGTGGAATAAGTTCGTTCTTATCATTAGGAACAACAGTAATACCTCCTTTCTTAGGGACACTGTAACATCCCAAATTTTCAATTTGGAATGTTATACATAGGTCATTCATGCATATCATAGTTTATTGCATTTTCGATTTGCGATCCTCGAAATTTCAAGCAACTCAGGGATCCTCGGAGAGAGTTGGGGATTTCATGTTTTTCATATTTGACTTTTATCAAATATCGAAACAAGGATCACTTTGGTTTATTTTTTTTCTCTCCAAAATATTTCATATAAAAAAATATAAGAGAGGAGATAATATGACTTCTCCAAAATAAATGAAATATTAGAGGAAAATAAAAAAAATCAAATAAATAATTTTATTGGGTTTTTATTGGTATTTTATTTGAATTAGAAAAAATATGCATTTTTCAAAATTTGCATTTTAGGCCAGGAAAATGTTCACCCTGTTCTAAATATTTTATTTAGACGATAAAAATTTGTTTTGGTATTTTTAGATTTTTATTTAGTTTTGTAGGATTTTATTTCGGTGGAATATGTTTAAAAAAAACTCCCGCAGGACCGTACTGGGCCGAGGCCCAGCCGCGCGCCTCACCGCACCTGCTCGGGAGAGGACTCCCGAGCAGCGCCACCGCCCCCTCCCGCAAGCCGCGCCGCCCTCCACTCCTTATAAGCCGCCACCCCCGACCCCACTTCGCCACCCCACCCCGCCACCGCAGCCCGCAGTAGCAGCTGTCGTGGGAACGATTCTGACAATAGAAAGGGGGTAGGGTAAAGGAGCATGATATATCGAGATGCAAATAGGTGACACGGTGGTTTTAGCGAGTTCGGGCCTCTCACGGTGGAGATAACAACCCTACGTCTCGTGCTCCAGAGAGGCTTTGTTTATCTGAGTATGTATCCAGGAGATTACAATGTGTGAGAGAAGGAGCGGATCCCATGCCTGAGCTAAGTCCTGAGACTAATGGTGAAAAGGGAGAAAGGTGGAAGAAAAAAGCCCCCTTAGTCTAGTGGTGGGGGTGGCTTATATAGAGTGCGCACCCCCTCACCTCCTATGTTACAAAGTGGGGCATGAATGCCATAATGCCAGCCCACTACCAAGCCTTCACTGTGAGAATGATGCTCGGACTACTTTGCTGCCTGCTGGTCTTCGTATACCCGAGTGAGTCGTACGGTCGAGTGGTAAACTGTCATCCGAGTGGATGGTATGCTGCTTGGTCGAGTGGACAGTATGTCTGTATGAAATTTATCTGGACTCACATGTTGTGTGGACCCCATGCTTTATGATATTTCGACCCTTCTTGGGCCTGCCTGTTATGTGTATCCCCAACATTAGCCCCCGAATCGATTGCGATTTTTTAGAACAAGTTTGTGAAAGACACAACTTGGCCCGAGTGATTACGGAAATACTCGGTACCTGTCATCGTACTTTCAGACAACCAAGGTTTGAACAAAATCTCAATGGATTCCGGCACTGTGCTTCTGACTGATCTAGGGTAAGTGCCCGCGAGGAGCAACTTGGTGACATTCGATCATCTCTCGGAAGAGGTTAACTCGTGATCAGAGTATGGATGAGTCATTAAATCCAGGCAACAAGATTGACACATGGACATCTCTCTTGGTGAGATGCCATTCTTATCCCGAAGGTACGTCAATACGAGTCGGCTCTAGATCCAAACTTACGAGTTTCACGCTTTGAGTCCTGGAAGAAGGCTCAAAACAGGTCCACGGAGGAGCCTTAACCTCACCTTATAGCAATTTTTTTGGAGTGAGTTGGAGCCGGTCCTGCATCGAGTAACTGATTACTCAGAATTTCTGCATGCCTGGAACGTGTCTTTTTTTGTTGTTTGGCCGTCACTCGGACCGAGCGGACCGTTCCGAGTGGATACCATTCCAGTGGGGGCACGCTGAGTGCACCCACTGGGTGTAGTCCCCGAGACCGCCGTCGACTGCGGGCAGTCGGCGGGGGTCTGAGAGAACTAAAACTCTTCTTAGCTGGTACTGATCGAACTTGTTCTTCTCTGACTCGGAGGTCGAGTAATTCTGGAGCTGAGTTTGCATCGAGCAAAATGTTTCTTTCTGAGTTCTCTTCCAGTGGGGGCACGCTGAGTGCACCCACTGGGTGTAGTCCCCGAGCCTCTGTCGACTAGATGAGTCTGGTAGAGGGTTTAAGTCTCCTGGTAAACCTCCACGCAGTCGACACGGTAAATATCTTTTTAGTCTAAAATTGAGTCGATCAGATGCATCTTCAGGCGCTTGACATGGTAAATAAGCTCAGCCTGGAGCTGAGTCAGTCGGACTGATCTTCGTGTACTCGACATGGAATAAATTCAGCCTGGAACTCAGTCAAGCAGGTGAATCTTCGTGCTCTCGGCACGGTAAATGAATTCGGCTTTGAAACTGCCGACTGTAGAAAAAAGCTGGACACTCCGCGAGTAATCGTTCCAGTAGTACTTCTTATATTGACCGTTAGATTTTGCGTGAAAGGGGTATTTGTAAGAGTGGGTGTGCTTCCCGACTGATCGGGGTATGTTGACTGCAAGGAAAAACTTGGTGGCACTCGTATGTCTCCCGGAGGAGATAGACTAGTGGTCTGACATGGACATGCCATGAAACCCGAGTGGCGAGGCTAGTGTGTGGGCTGACTCTATAGAGAGATGCCACTCATTATCCCGGGGAAACACCATCACATGCCATATCTGAGTCCAAGTTTGTGAAACTGACGCCCTGGAGCCTAGGATAAGGGCCAAATGTATCCGTAGAGGAGCGTCGTTTTCACCCTTTTGCAGTCCTGAAGATGACTTCAAGAAATGACTTGGGCGATTGTCCGAGTGGACAATACTAC
The DNA here is from genome assembly GCA_021605145.1 of Aegilops bicornis. Lineage (NCBI taxonomy): Eukaryota > Viridiplantae > Streptophyta > Magnoliopsida > Poales > Poaceae > Aegilops > Aegilops bicornis. The sequence goes on from CM038669.1 coordinate 293,371,647, forward strand.
CCTTATAGATTTTCGGTGGAACGAGCATGTATGGTCAGAAAGATATTCCTGATGTGATCAATGTGTTGATCGAATGGGCGTAACCCCTGAGGGCGGCATGACCAACGGCTGTGCGTAGCCCCCTAGTGATGCTCTAAAGAGGTAAGCTTGCTACAGAGCGTGATATGAGGTTTGATCATATGAGTAACTTATTCGTTCCCATGCTGGGGGTGTAGAGGTAAAGACATGTCCAACTGATGGTGACGCGCGAGGCGGCCGAGGGGCGAGGACGTGTACAACCGAGTGGCGACCCGCTGGGCGGCCGAGTGGTGAAGACGTGCACAACCGAGTGGCGACGCGCGGGGTGGCCGAGTGTTTATGAGGTGACCAACCGAGTGGCGACGCGCGGGGCGGCCGAGTGGTGAAGACGTGCACAACCGACTGGCGACGCGCGGGGCGGCTGAGGTGTGAAGACGTGCACAACCGAGTGGCGACGCGCGGGGCGGCCGAGTGCTGAAGACGTGCACAACCGACTGGCGACGCGCGGGGCGGCCGAGGCGTGAAGACGTGCACAACCGAGTGGCGACGCACGGGGCGGCCGAGTGATGCTATGCGAGGTGGCCGAGTGAAGGACTAAGTGTCCAGCCAAGTGGCAAAAATGGTCCTTGAAGGAGTTAGCTAGATGCGTTCGAAGCTGATGTAGCGACGAGGTCGGTGTAGTGTGGCTGCGGTGCGACAACTGAGTGCGAGTAGGAGCGAAGATGGGCGCCTGAGTGTCTGGGTAACTATGAAATTTTTCAAAGTGACGGATCGAATGTACTTGTTGAAGTGAAGGGTCCGGACGGGTAATGAAGTACTCGACCACTTAGGAGAGTGTCATTCGAATGAGCTGCAGCTCCCGAGTCTTGGCGTAGCCGGAGCATACTATAGGCTTAGACAACGGACGTGCCGGAATATGAGAAATATAGTTTTGAATGGATAATTTGCAATTCATCGAGTCGGACTCGGGTAAAGATGAGGAGAAGCTTCCGAGTGATGCTCGAAAGAGGCAAACTCGCAAGGAGTGAAGTGTGCAGTTTCATTATAAAAGGGACTTATCAGTCTCGTGCCCGACGAGGTCTATGTCATTGATATGACGAAGAGGATTCCTCTAAGGGGTTGGCCGAATGTGTTTGAAGCCAACAGGTGACAAGGTCGGTGTTGTGGTGCGCTAGGACCGATATGGTGACTGACTTCGAGCAGCGACGAAGTTGGCGCATAGGGCTGTCAAGTGATCGCGTAACTTGTGTAAGAAAAATGGCACAAGCCAATGAAATAATTTCTTGAGGAAATTTGATGTGTGCTGAAATGATTTGTGTAAATAACACCCATAGACACCCACTGGGAGTGCAAGGGGCTTGCTGGTTCAAAACCAACAAGATTCTAAAAGAGTGAAAGATCTTAGTCGAACTTGCGAAGTGAAGGATCCAACTGGATATGTTGGAGTGCTGGCTCAAATAAAACGGAAGTGTAGTGTTCCGACCGAGTTGTAGCCCCGAGGACTGATGCAAACTCGAAATGAAGAACACATGGTGCTCATGAATGAGTGTGCGTTAAAAATGGAAGTTGGACTCAAGTGAGTACTAAGCAAGTATGTGAAAAAAGAAAGCGGCGTGAGGGCACACTCGGTGGCGTGGCCTCCAGTGAACATGATTGTGACTTACGGGATACTCAGTGCACGGGAAATAATAGAATGTAGTGCTAGAATGACTTAGCTTTACGAAGGCGCCATGAGTGGCGAATGGTGAAGATGTGTTCAAGCGCATGGTGATGCGAGGGGCGACCGATTGATGTAGATGTGTCCAAGCGAGTGGCGATGGGCCAGGCGGGCGAGTGGTGATGAGGTGACCAACCTATGGCGGCATGGGCGGCCGAGTGGTGAAGACGTGCACAACCGACTGGCGACACGCGGGGCGGCCGAGTGGTTATGAGGTGACCAACCTATGGCGACGCGCGGGGCGGCCGAGTGGTTATGAGGTGACCAACCTATGGCGACGCGCGGGGTGGCCGAGTGGTTATGAGGTGACCAAGCGATGGCGACGCGTGGGGCGGCTGAGTGGTTATGAGGTGACCAACCGAGTGGACACGCGGGGCGGCCGAATGGTTATGAGGTGACCAACCGAGTGGCGACGCGCGGAGCAGCCGAATGGTGATGAGGTGACCAACCGAGTGGCGACGCGCGGAGCGGCCGAATGGTGATGAGGTGACCAACCGAGTGGCGACGCGCGGGGCGGCCGAGTGGTGAAGACGTGCACAACCGACTGGCGACGCGCGGGGCTGCTGAGGTGTGAAGACGTGCACAACCGAGTGGCGACGCGCGGGGCGGCCGAAAGTCAAGACGCGTGCACAACCGACCGGGCGACGGGCGGGCGGCCGAGGCGTGAAGACGCACAACCGAAAGTGGCGACGCGCGGGGCGGCCGAGTGATGCTATGCGAGGTGGCCGAGTGAAGGACTAAGTGTCCAGCCAAGTGGCAAAAATGGTCCTTGAAGGAGTTAGCTAGATGCGTTCGAAGCTGATGTAGCGACGAGGTCGGTGTAGTGTGGCTGCGGTGCGACAACTGAGTCTGAGTAGGAACGAAGATGGCGCACAGAGTGTCTGGGTAACTATGAAATTTTTCAAAGTGACGGATCGAATGTACTTGTTGAAGTGAAGGGTCTGACGGGTAATGAAGTACTCGACCACTTAGGAGAGTGTCATTCCGAATGAGCTGCAGCTCCCGAGTGCGGCGTAGCCCCGGAGCATACTATAGGCTTAGACAACGGACGTGCCGGAATATGAGAAATATAGTTTTGAATGGATAATTTGCAATTCATCGAGTCGGACTCGGGTAAAGATGAGGAGAAGCTTCCGAGTGATGCTCGAAAGAGGCAAACTCGCAAGGAGTGAAGTGTGCAGTTTCATTATAAAAGGGACTTATCAGTCTCGTGCCCGACGAGGTCTATGTCATTGATATGACGAAGAGGATTCCTCTAAGGGGTTGGCCGAATGTGTTTGAAGCCAACAGGTGACAAGGTCGGTGTTGTGGTGCGCTAGGACCCGATATGGTGACCGACTTGAGCATGACGAAGTTGGCGCATAGGGCTGTCAAGTGATCGCGTAACTTGTGTAAGAAAAATGGCACAAGCCAATGAAATAATTTCTTGAATGAATTTGATGTGTGATTGAAATGATTTGTGTGAATAACAGACATAGACACCCACCGGAGTGCAAGGGGCTTGCTGGTTCAAAACCAACAAGATTCTAAAAGAGTGAAAGATCTTAGTCGAACTTGCGAAGTGAAGGATCCAACTGGATATGTTGGAGTGCTGGCTCAAATAAAACGGAAGTGTAGTGTTCCGACTGAGTTGTAGCCCCCGAGGACTGATGCAAACTCGAAATGAAGAACACATGGTGCTCATGAATGAGTGTGCGTTAAAAATGGAAGTTGGACTCACGAGTGAGTACTAAGCAAGTATGTGAAAAAAAGAAACTGAGCGTAGGGGCACACTCGGTGGCGTGGCCTCCGAGTGAACATGATTTGTGACTTACGGGATACTCAGGTACGGGGAAATAATAGAATGTAGTGCTAGAATGACTTAGCTTTCTGAAGGCGCGCGAGTGGCCGAATGGTGAAGATGTGTTCAACTGCATGGTGATGCGAGGGGCGACCGATTGATGTAGATGTGTCCAACTGAGTGGCGATGGACGGGGCGGGCGAGTGGTGATGAGGTGACCAACCTATGGCGACGCGCGGGGCGGCCGAGTGGTGAAGACGTGCACAACCGACTGGCGACACGCGGGGCGGCCGAGTGGTTATGAGGTGACCAACCTATGGCGACGCGCGGGGCGGCCGAGTGGTTATGAGGTGACCAACCTATGGCGACGCGCGGGGTGGCCGAGTGGTTATGAGGTGACCAAGCGATGGCGACGCGTGGGGCGGCTGAGTGGTTATGAGGTGACCAACCGAGTGGACGCGCGGGGCGGCCGAATGGTTATGAGGTGACCAACCGAGTGGCGACGCGCGGAGCAGCCGAATGGTGATGAGGTGACCAACCGAGTGGCGACGCGCGGGGCGGCCGAATGGTGATGAGGTGACCAACCGAGTGGCGACGCGCGGGGCGGCCGAATGGTGATGAGGTGACCAACCGAGTGGCGACGTGCGGGGCGGCCGAATGGTGATGAGGTGACCAACCGAGTGGCGACGCGCGGGGCGGCCGAATGGTGATGAGGTGACCAACCGAGTGGCGACGCGCGGGGCTGCCGAATGGTGATGAGGTGACCAACCGAGTGGCGAAGCGCGGGGCGGCCGAATGGTTATGAGGTGACCAACCGAGTGGCGACGCGCGGAGCGGCCGAATGGTTATGAGGTGACCAACCGAGTGGCGACGCGCGGAGCGGCCGAGTGGTTATGAGGTGACCAACCGAGTGGCGACGCATGGAGCGGACGAATGGTTATGAGGTGACCAACCGAGTGGTGACGCGCGGAGTGGTCGAGTGAAGTAGATGCGTCCCGTGGAGTGGCGAGGCCCGCGGGGCGTCGAAGTGAAGTAGACGCGTCCCGCGGAGTGGCGAGGTGCGGAGCGCCCAGTGATGTAGACACGTGCCTCGGAGTGACGATGCGCGGGGCGTCCTAGTGATGTAGACGCATCCCGCCGAGTGGCGACGCACGGTGCGTTCGAGTGACGTAGACGCGTCCCGCAGAGTGGCGACGCGCGGGGCGTCTGGTTGATGTAGACGTGTGCCGCAGAGTGACGATGCGCAGGACGTACGAGTGATGTAGACGCGTCCCGCTGAGTGGCGACACACGGGACGTCCGAGTGACGTAGACGCCTCCCGCAGAGTGTCGATGCATGGGATGTCCGAGTGATGTAGACGCGTCCCGCAGAGTGTCGATGCACGGGACATCCGAGTGATGTAAACATGTCCCGCAGAATGACGACACGCCTTGTCTTTTGACTTGCGCTCAGGTACTAGACGAGGGATCCGTCCGAGTGAACTCGGGTTCGTGGCTGAGTGAACTTGAGTCTGCGTCTAGATGGCTTTATCTGACGAAACTCTGAACCAATCTAGTTCGCTACCGTCCAAGTGAAAGATCCATCGGGTGACCCTGCAAGTTAGTAGCAAGTACGGCCGTGAAGTTGAAGGCCAGACGGTTATACGTGCATGCATGCATGAATTTACTGGTGCGGAACCGGTGGGTTGCTGGAAGCAATTAGATGGGTGGCGTTAGTAATCCCCATCAATTGGCCAGTTAATAAGGCGATTACCTTAACGAAGCGGTCAATCCTTGGCAGAATTATGAGACCGACGTTTAGGCATGCACTTAATGATTGCCGGTGAAGCTGCGTACGTGTGGGAGATCCGGAGATGTCCTTCTGATTCCTTTTTCCCTGCATGCAGTTAATGCTCGATTAGGTGGCCCACGTTATGCATGCACTTACCAGCCATTTATTCCTTCAATCCCGAACGGCTGTCACCGCCGCAGCGCGCCTCCACCACCGAGACCGTCACAGGCGACTGGCACCAGAGGCAAGAGCGTTGCCTGCCTGCGCTGCCACCGCGGAGGTCGCCGGCGAGCAGCCGAGAACACGAGGCCAGAGTCGACGGCAAGGTGAACGGCGACGACGGAAGTGCATGTGGCTCAACGACGGGGTTGGAGATGATGATGACGTTGACGCCGCTGGTGGCTGCGCGCGGAGGCGCAGTCGGCGGTGCCGAGGTCGGAGACGACGATGGGGCGGATGGTGCCGGAGGTCGTCCATGGAGGCGTAGTCAGCTATGCCGAGGTTGGACACGATGACGACCGCGCATGGAGGCGCAGTCGGCTGTGACAAGATCGAAGACAGCGACGTGACGGATGGCGAGGGTGCTCGTCCATGGAGGTGCAGTAGGTTTCCTGTTTTCGTGTCGATTCAAGTGATCAGCTCATGCGGATGGGAGGCCAGCCAAACTGAAGGCCGATAGTTCTCCTTGTACGTGCTTGTTGGATGGATGTACGTTTTCCTTCTGCTTGCAATGCTTTGCTCGTTGTGCAGATGAACAGTATAGAAAATGTGTTAAAAGATGAAGATCAAACCGAATAGAGGGCACCAGCAGGAACCGATGTGCCACTGGTGGTAGAAGAAATAACCATCTGCATCATGGATCGATAGACGCCGTGCCCCACGGTGGGCGCCAACTGTCGTGGGAACGATTCCGACAATAGAAAGGGGTAGGGTAAAGGAGCATGATCTATCGAGATGCAAATAGGTGACACAGTGGTTTTAGCGAGTTCGGGCCTCTCACGGTGGAGATAACAACCCTACGTCTCGTGCTCCAGAGAGGCTTTGTTTATCTGAGTATGTATCCGGAGATTACAATGTGCGAGAGAAGGGAACGAATCCCATGCCTGAGCTAAGTCCTGAGACTAATGGTGAAAAGGGAGAAAGGTGGAAAAGCCCCCTTAGTCTAGTGGTGGGGGTGGCTTATATAGAGTGCGCCACCCCCTCACCTCCTATGTTACAAAGTGGGGCATGAATGCCATAATGCCAGCCCACTACCAAGCCTTCACTGTGAGAATGATGCTCGGACTGCTTTGCTGCCTGCTGGTCTTCGTATACCCGAGTGAGTCGTACGGTCGAGTGGTAAACTGTCATCCGAGTGGATGGTATGCTGCTTGGTCGAGTGGATGGTATGTTGCATGGTCGAGTGGACAGTATGTCTGTATGAAATTTATCTGGACCCACATGTTGTGTGGACCCCATGCTTTATGATATTTTGACCCTTCTTGGGCCTACCTATTATATGTATCCTCAAGCAGCGCAGCCGCCATCGCCGAGCCGGGTTAGCGCCACCGCCACCTCGCCGCCGAGGCCGCCTGCTGCCCGCCTACCGCTGCCGCACCACCCGCACCACTGCCCCGCTCGCCGGAAGCCGCCGGAGCCGCGCCGGAGTTCGCAAATCTAGTCATTTGGTTTTTTCGGTTTAGGTAAAAACTGACGGTTTTTTAAAACCCTAGCTACATTTTTTTAGATCGGTTTGTCAGTTTTCTCGGTTTAGTTTATTTAGTGGACGTTCATCCGTACATTCGTTTTAATGAACGCTTTTCACCCGTTAGTCATAGAAAGCGAACGTTCGTTCGTTAGCCTGTTCGTCAGTTTTTCTTTTTCTCGGGTTTTTCGCGATTATTTTCGATCGCGATTTCTGATCCGATTTTCGTTTTAGTTTATCTTTTCGCTCGTTTATCAGAATCAGGCGATTCAAGCGCCTAGATCTTCGTCTCGAAACCCTCTTTCTGTTTAAACAACTTGAACAAGATTTTGGTACCGTAAAATTTGACTTTAGTTCATATTAGTAATCGGATCTTGTTTCTTTTGAAGATTGAGTTTCGTTGCTCCATTTGATTTGATTCTTTTTGCAAAGCGGAGTTCTTAAGTTGAAATTTCTGGTTAGTTCTTCTTATTTGAGTTTTATCCGTGCATCTGTGATTGATTGCTTATGTATGCTATTGTTTGTTTGCGATAGAATTCCCGGAGTGCGAAGCATGCTACTACGAGTCCCTAGGTTTTGCGGATCGCCAGCAAGGCAAGTAACACACTGATCATACTCTTTTCATACCCAGTTTTTATACATTAGTTCCAATCCTCAAACACTGCATGATTAGGATGTGATTAACTTGTGGGTTTGGGAAGTAGTTGATGAGGTAGAACCTATTGCCCTTTTTTGTTATCAAACCTTGGGAGTTACTTCTATGTTATGCTTATTTGATATGCTATGCTCGTAGACGTGGATCGGTTCCGAGTGTATCCATGAAAGATGTGATATTGTTAATTAATGGTTCAACTTAAGGTGGCAACTTTAATACACATCTGGGTGGATTGCTTGTTTGGGCACCTGGAGAATCCAGTGTTGTCCTGGGATATCCCGGAGTACCCATGTGATTTTCCTACGGTCCGCCACCCAGGCTCAGAGGGATTTTAGATTATTCATGCTAGAAACTTCCGTGTGCAGCCACAAGCCATTATGGGCTCTGGCATAGTTTGAGTAAGTTGTGTGACCTATTTCAGTGGTGGGCTAGCAGATGTAGAGGGAAAGTAGGTGTAACTGCCCACCCAGAGTAAAGAGTTAATGCTTCTGAAAGACTGTGTCTTGGTCATCCGTTTCTCAAACACCCTGTAGTGCGAGAAATCAATGGAGGCGATCGAGTCTTGCGGGGAAAACTGCGCAAACCTCTGCAGAGTGTACAATCTAATCATGGTTAGCCGTGTCCCCGGTTATGGACATCTTGAGTATCCAGTACTTGGATTATCCTATTGTATCTCATCACCCTAATTTAATTTGTTGGGTTAATGAATTACTTTAATTGTGATTGAGTTGGAGGAACCTTCACAATGATGTTTCAACTACCATGATAGTTAAAATAAAACTTATTCCTTTGTTGTAGGAAAAAATTGGCTTTTCGCAAAAACCTCATAACCATAGAGCCTCCACCAGTCATATTTGCATATAGTGATAGCATAATTTTGTTCTTTTGCTCTACTGTGTTACATTGCCAGCATATTCCATGTGCTGACCCGTTTTCGGGCTGCAACATATCATGTTGCAGACTTTTCAGACGAGGAGTAAGGTTCGCTAGGTCGTTGCCGTGCAGCTCAACTATGCCGTTGGAGTTGATGGACTCACTTTTCCTTCCAAGCCTTCCGCTGTTATGGTATTAGATGACCTTATGCCATATTTATTGTAATAAGTTCTCTTTTGAGACATTCGATGTAATAAGTGTGTGATTGCTACTCTGTTATAAATCCTTCGAGTACTGTGTGTCGGCATTACCGATCCAGGATGACACTTTGAAGCCTGCAGAGACTTGACCGTTTGAGGTTGGGTCGCTATAAGATGGTATCAGAGCACACGCTGAGTGTAGGACACGACCACTAAATTAAGCCATAGGTCACTCTTCTCTACTCATTTCTGGCTCCTCTTCATTTTCTACTCTCTAGGATGGCGGATTCGAGGAACAAGTTTGCACAACCGGATGAAGACGCACCCTTTGGATGAGACTTGAAGGAAGTCACTAGATACCTGAACATCGGAATACCAAGCTTCACCGGGACCTACAACGCCACATTACCAGAAGATGAGCGCTGGATGATTCGAGTTCAAGTTCCAGGAAGGACGTTCACGCCAGTCACAGAGCCCATAGAGTTTTCCTTTGATGCACCAACCTGGAGTCTAGGAAAGAGCATGGCAACTCACATCGCCATGGGACGCATCGGCGATGTTTACCACAAGGACCTCAAGGATACCATCTACCAGATATGTGGGCGCCGAGATGAGCAATGGGAGATAGTCAGCACCAGGAAGGACAGGTCCATTGCAGCTTTCATCCAGGAGTTAAACCAGCACATTCGACGCCAGGAAAACCAGATGTGCGCAGACATGATAGATTTGAAGAAGGAGAAGATAAGGATCGCCGAGCTTGAAGAGGAACTCAAGTCTACACGCGATGGATATGAAGAAGAAATCTCAACACTATTCGAGAAGAACGATGACCTGATAAAGAAGATCGGAGTATTCATAGGAGACCCCGCACCAGGAGGAGAAGACGATGATTCCACTTGTCCGGAGAACTACATCATCATCGACGACTGTGATGATGACTTTGAAGACGAAGCTAGAGCAGACATCATGGAGTCTTCCACCGATCAAAATTTCTAGATGACCACCAAATGATTAGTAGTATTCCCCCATGTATATAGTAGTAGTCCGAGCACTTTTACGATTTTCTAGACCGTTCGTATGCCCTTGCTTGATTGATTGAGTGTTATGATTGTGTTTGTCTCATGTGCATATGGGTAGTGTTTTCTCACTAGACCTCTTTTTCTATTCTAATCTCTCCCCTCTAAACCCATCAGATGCCTCCGAGACGTGACACCGGATTTGTCTTTCCACCGGAGATCACCGAGTTGATCCAGCAGCAGAATGCCTTGATGCAGATATTAGTCCAGAACCAAGGCAACAACAACAACAAGAACAACCCTCCGCCACCACCACCAGTTGACAACTTAGCCCATTTTCTGAGGTTACAGCCGGCGGTGTTTTCCAGTAGCACCGAGCCAATGGTTGTGGATGACTGGCTACGCCGGATTGGAAGGGAGTTGACCACCGCTGGTTGCACAGATGTAGAGAAGGTGTGTTTTGCCGCACATCAGTTGGATGGACCGGTAGCCTCATGGTGGGAGAATTACACAGCCACCTTTTCCATAGCCAATGTTACTTGGGATCAGTTTCAGCAAGCATTCCGCACAGCCCACGTCTCAACTGGGGCTCTGAGCATGAAGAAGCGTGAGTTCCACAACTTACGCCAAGGGAATCGTACTGTGGGGCAGTACGTGGATAAATTTAGTAAGCTATCTCATTATGCCCCTGATGATGTGGCCACAGATGCCGCAAAGCAGGAGAATTTTATGGAAGGGCTGAATGATGAGATGAGCATGCAGTTGATGGTGGCAACATTCAACAACTACCAGGAGTTGGTAGACAAGGCTCTTATGATTGAAGGGAAGCAACAGCAGATTGAGAGCCACAAAAGGAAGTATGGACAAGGAAGGTACAACTCAGGAGCTTAGCAGAAGCCATGTTTTCCCCTCAGACCTGATAATTTTGGAGTCACAAGGATTGGATGTGATACTGGGAATGGATTGGCTGTCGATGTATGGGGGAAACATCAATTGCGCGAGTAAGTCGATTTTGCTCACCACCCTGGAGGGAAAAAGGATTAAGTATGTATCTAGGCATGCGCCTTGGAGGAGCCAAGTAAATTCCCTCACGGGAGTTGTTCAGGAGGAAGTGCCTGTAGTGAAGGATTACCCAGATGTTTTTCCAGAGGAGTTGCCAGGCATGCCGCCAGATCGAAACATCGAGTTTTTGATAGAGCTATTGCCAGGCACCGGGCCAATATCAAAGAGACCCTACCGGATGCCCGCAAATGATCTAGAAGAGATCAAGAAGCAGATTAAGGAGTTGTTGGAGAAAGGTTACATCCGACGAAGTTCATCACCATGGGGAGCACCAGTACTCTTGGTTGAGAAGAAGGATGGATCGTTAAGAATGGTTGTTGATTATCGTGCGTTGAATGAAGTGACGATCAAGAGCAAGTACCTACTGCTGATGATGAATGATTTATTTGACCAGTTGACAGGAGCTAAAGTGTTTTCGAAGATCTATCTGCGATCAGGATATCACCAGCTGAAGATTTGAGAGAAGGATATACCTAAGACAGATTTCACCACAAGGTACGGGCTGTATGAGTATACGGTCATGTCTTTTGGACTGACTAACGCCCCTACCTATTTCATGAGTATGATGAACAAGGTGTTCATGGAGTTCTTGGATAAGTTCGTTGTGGTGTTCATTGATGATATCTTGGTATACTCGAAGAACGAAGAGGAGCACAAGGAGCATCTACGTATGGTTCTGGAGAAGCTTAGGGAACATCAGTTGTATGCCAAGTTCAGCAAATGTGAGTTTTGGTTGAAGGAAGTTGGATTTCTTGGACATGTTATATCTGGAGAAGGTATAGCAGTGGACCCTACCAAGGTTCAGTCAGTCACTGAGTGGTTGGCACCCACCTCAGTTGGAGAGATCCGAAGTTTTCTTGGACTCGCGGGATATTATCAGAGATTTATTAAGAATTTCGCTAAGATTGCAAAGCCTATGACGACATTGTTGAAGAAGGACACTAAGTTCCATTGGACTGAGGAATGTGAAGCAAGTTTCCAGGAGTTGAAGAGACGTTTGACTACAGCCCCAGTGCTGATTCTGCCGGATATACGCAAGGACTTCCAAGTGTATTGCGATGCTTCACGCTTAGGACTTGGAGGAGTACTGATGCAAGACGGAAGAGTTGTTTCGTATGCCTCACGACAACTGAAACCGCATGAGTTAAATTATGCCACGCATGATTTGGAGTTAGCAGCCGTAGTGCATGCGCTCAAGACCTAGAGACATCTTCTTATTGAAAACCGTTGCGATGTATACATGGATCACAAGAGTTTGAAGTACATCTTCACACAGAAGGAGCTTAACCTGAGGCAGAGGATATGGTTGGAGCTCATAAAGGATTATGATATGAAGCTGCATTATCATCCAGGAAAGGCCAATGTCATAGCAGGGGCTTTGAGCCATAAGAGTTATGTTAACACCCTCGTAAGCGGAGGGATGCCAAAGGAGTTATCCGAGGATCTCAGGGAACTTCTATTAGAGATAGTTCCTAAAGGTTTTGAGGCAACATTGGAGGTTCAGTCAACACTATTGGAAAAGATTCGAGAAGCTTAGAAGGATGACAAAGAGATCGCTGAGATAAAGGAGAAGATGAGTGAAGGGAAAGCCAAAGGGTTTCGTGAGGATGAGCATGACACCTTGTGGTTTGAGGACCGTATATATGTGCCCAATAATGCAGAGATCAGGAAGTTGATACTACAGGAAGCTCATGACTCGCCATACTCGATACACCCTGGAAACACCAAGATGTATTTAGATTTGAAGGAGCGTTTTTGGTGGACTGGTATGAAGAAGGATATTGCCGAGTATGTAGCCGTATGTGATGTATGTCAGAGAGTGAAGGCAGAACATCAGAAGCCAGCAGGATTGCTGCAGCCTATGCCGATACTCGAATGGAAGTGGGATAAGCTTGGCATTGATTTTATCACCGGATTGCCCAGGACCAAATCAGGATATGATTCTATATGGGTAGTAGTTGATCACTTGACCAAAGTGGCTCACTTTATCCCAGTGAAAACCATGTATACAAGTGCGAAGTTGGCCAAGATATACATGACCAGGATTGTATGTCTGCATGGAGTTCTGAGGACCATCGTATCAGATAGAGGAACGCAGTTTACTTCAAAATTTTGGCATCAGTTGCACCAGACCTTGGGTACCAGACTGGAGTTCAGTACAGCTTTTCATCCGCAGACAGATGGACAGACTGGGAGAGTCAATCAGATTCTGGAGGACATGTTGAGAGCTTGTGCACTAGACTATGGATCTAGTTGGGATGACAACTTGCCCTACGCGGAGTTCTCATACAACAACAGTTACCAGGCCAGTTTGAAGATAGCACCGTTCGAAGCCTTGTATGGAAGAAGATGCCGAACACCGTTGATGTGGGATGAAGTTGGAGGCCGCCAGTTGTTTGGACCGGATTTGATTAAGGAATCTGAAGAGAAGGTTAAACTGATTCGAGATAGACCGAAGGTAGCTCAGTAAAGGCAGAAGAGTTATGCAGATTCAAAACGCAAGGAGGTAGTCTATGAAATCGGAGACAGAGCGTATCTGCGATTTTCACCCTTGTGAGGTGTTAAACGTTTTGGAGTTAAGGGAAAGTTAGCCCCGAGATATGTGGGACCATACCGAGTTTTGGAACGTATGGGAGAGGTTGCCTACAAGTTGGAATTACCCGAAGGACTATCAGGAGTCCATGATGTGTTTCACGTTTCCTAGTTGAAGAAGTGTCATGCAGAGATGCCCGAGATTCCTCTGAGAGATACAGTACCCCTGGAGGCAATACAATTGGACAGTGATTTGACCTATGAAGAGAAACCTGCCAAAATTCTTGAGTTTGCCAGCCGAGTTACTCGCAGCAAGGTTATCAAGTTTTGCAAAGTTCAGTGGAGCCACCATACCGAGGTTGAAGCCACCTGGGAACGACAGGATGATCTTCGCAAAGACCACCCACACCTATTTTCTAGTCAACCCGAATCTCGAGGGCGAGATTCATCTTAAGGGGGGGTAGGTTTATAACATCCCAAATTTTCAATTTGGAATGTTATACATAGGTCATTCATGCATATCATAGTTTATTGCATTTTCGATTTGCGATCCTCGAAATTTCGAGCAACTCAAGGACCCTCGGAGAGAGTTGGGGATTTCACGTTTTTCATATTTGACTTTTATCAAATATCGAAAAAAGGACCACTTTGGTTTATTCATCTTCTCTCCAAAATATTTCATATAAAAAATATAAGAGAGGAGATAATACGACTTCTCCAAAATAAATGAAATATTGGAGGAAAAATATAAAAAATCAAATAAATATTTTTATTGGGTTTTTATTGGTATTTTATTTGAATTAGAAAAAATATGCATTTTTTAAAATTTGCATTTTAGGCCAAGAAAATGTTCACCCTGTTCTAAATATTTTATTTAGACGGTGAATTTTTTTGGTATTTTTAGATTTTTATTTATTTTTCTAGCATTTTATTTCGGCGGAATATTTTTAAATAAAACTCCGTCGGACCACACAGGGTCGAGGCCCAGCCGAGCGCCTCCCCGCACCGGCTCGGGAGAGCACTCCCGAGCAGCGCCGTCGCCGTGGCCAGGACATGTCCGTCCCGGACACGCCACCACCGCCCCCTCCCGCAAGCCGCGCCGCCCTCCCCTCCTTATAAGCCGCCACCCCCGTCCCCGCTTCGCCACCCCACCCCGCCACCGCAGCCCGCAGCAGTAGCCACGCAGCCGCCGCCACCGCGCCGTCGAGCCGCCCGCGCCCGCCACGCTGCCTCGCCGCCGCACCACCCGCGCCACCCCGCCATCGCCCGCGCCGCCGCCCCGCTCGCCGGAAGCCGCCGGAGCCGCGCCGGAGTTCGCAAATCTCGCCGTTCGTTTTTTTTTCGGTTTAGGTAAAAACCGTCGGTTTTTTAAAACCCTAATTACGTTTTTTTAGATCGGTTCGTCGGTTTTCTCGGTTTAGTTTATTTAGCTGACGTTCATCCGTACGTTTGTTTTAACGAACGCTTTTTGCCCGTTAGTCACAGACAGCGAACGTTCGTCCGTTAGCTTGTTCGTCAGTTTTTCTTTTTCTCGGGTTTTTCGCGATTATTTTTTATCGCGATTTCTGATCCGATTTTCGTTTTAGTTTATCTTTTCGCTCGTTTATCGGAATTAGGCGATTCAAGCGCCTATATCTTCGTCTCGAAACCCTCTTTCTGTTTAACCAACTTGAATACGATTTTGGTACTGTAATATTTGACTTCAGTTCAGATTAGTAATCGGATCTTGTTTCTTTCGCAGTTTGAGTTTCGTTGCTCCGTTTGATTTTATTCTTTTTGCAAACCGGAGTTCTTAAGTTGAAATTTCTGGTTAGTTCTTCTTATTTGAGTTTTACCCGTGCATATGTGATTGATTGCTTATGTATGTATTGTTTGTTTGCGATAGAATTCCCGGAGTGCAAAGCGTGCTACTACGAGTCCCTAGGTTTTGCGGATCGTCAGCAAGGCAAGTAACACATTGGTCATACTCTTTTCATACCCAGTTTTTATGCATTAGTTCCAATCCTCAAACATTGCATGATTAGGATGTGATTAACTTGTGGGTTTGGGAAGTAGTTGATGAGGTAGAACCTATTGCCCTCTTTTGTTATCAAACCTTGGGAGTTACTTCTACGTTATGCTTATTTGATATGCTATGCTCGTAGACGTGGATTGGGTTCAAGTGTATCCATGACAGATGTGAGATTGTTAATTAATGGTTCAACTTAAGGTGGCAACTTTAATACACATCTGGGTGGATTGCTTGTTTGGGCACCTGGAGAATCCAGTGTTGTCCTAGGATATCCGAATGCAGTGTGATTTTCCTACGGTCCACCACCCAGGCTCAGAGGGATCTTAAGATTATTCATGCTAGAAACTTCCGTGTGCAGCCACAAGCCATTATGGGCACTGGCATTGTTTGAGTAAGTTGTGTGACCTCTTTCAGTGGTGGGCTAGCAGATGTAGAGGGAAAGTAGGTGTAACTGTCCACCCAGAGTAAAGAGTTAATGCTTCTGAAAGACTGTGTCTTGGTCATCCGTTTCTCAAACACCCTGTAGTGCGAGAAATCAACGGAGGCGATCGTGTCTTATGGGGAAAAGTGTGCAAACCTCTGCAGAGTGTACAATCTAATCATGGTTAGCCGTGTCCCTGGTTATGGACATCTTGAGTATCTAGTACTTGGATTATCCTATTGTATCTCATCACTCTAATTTAATTTGTTGGGTTAATGAATTACTTTAATTGGGATTGAGTTGGAGGAACCTTCTCAATGATGTTTCAACTACCATGATAGTTAAAATAAAACTTATTCCTTTCTTGTAGGAAAAAATTGGCTTTTCGCAAAAACCTCATAACCGTAGAGCCTCCACCAGTCATATTTGCATATAGTGATAGCATTATTCTGTTCTTTTGCTCTACTGTGTTACATTGCCAGCATATTCCATGTGCTGACCCGTTTTCGGGCTGCAACATATCATGTTGCAGACTTTTCAGACGAGGAGTAAGGTTCGCTAGGTCGTTGCCGTGCAGCTCAGCTATGCCATTGGAGTTGATGGACTCACTTTTCCTTCCAAGCCTTCCGATTTTATCGTATTAGATGGCCTTAAGCCATATTTATTGTAATAAGTTCTCTTTTGAGACATTCGATGTAATAAGTGTGTGATGGCTACTCTGTTATAAATCCTTCGAGTACTGTGTGTGTCAGCATTACCGATCCAGGGATGACACTGAAGCACAGAGACTTGACCGTTTGAGGTCGGGTCACTACAGACACAATGAACAGGGCTTACCCATCTACTATCAGCTATAGGATATATGATACCTGCTTCCAGAAGTTTTAAGATTTCCGTTCTTACCACTTCCTTCATCTTTGGATTTAACCGATGTTGGTGATCAACAACGGGTTTAGCATCAGGTTCCATATTAACCTTGTGCTGATATAGAGTGGGACTAATGCCCTTTAAATCATCAAGATTATATCCAATGGCAGCTCGATGCTTCCTTAGAACTTCCAATAATATTTCTTCTTCATGT
Organism: Aegilops bicornis; assembly: GCA_021605145.1. Classification (NCBI taxonomy): domain Eukaryota; kingdom Viridiplantae; phylum Streptophyta; class Magnoliopsida; order Poales; family Poaceae; genus Aegilops; species Aegilops bicornis. The sequence goes on from CM038669.1 coordinate 293,388,467, forward strand.
GTCTGGTTAGCATATTTCAAAGTGTCTGGTAATTGTTTCAATTCAAACACATGATCACCTTTAGGTGGAGGAGGACCTCCTAGAGTTTCAATAGGAAAATTGTGTTTAAGCAAAGGACGTTGTTCAAAGAAAATCTTATCTATTTCATTTCTTTCATGCATATGTAAATCATTCTCATGGTCTAGCGAATATTGTTCTAGTGGATCAGTAGGTGGCACATCAATAGAAGCAAGACCAATTATTTCATCCTTACTAGGGAATTCTTTTTCATGAAGCTTTCTACTAAACTTGGAAAAATTCAACTCATGAGATTCATCACGAAAACTAACACCGACAGTTTGTTTCTCACAGTCTAAACTTGGAACAACTGGATCAACATTATAGAGTATAGTTTCTTCTTTAGCTAGTACCGATTCTTTAATTTCTTCTTTAATAGGTGGGTGATATTTAAACCACTTCTCTTTAGGGAGATAAATAAGAGTAGAAAATGATTCGCAAAAGGAGGCTACTATCTCAGAGTCAAGTCCATATTTAGTGCTAAACTTTTGAAAAGCATCGGTATTCATAAAAGATTTAACACAATCATACTTAAGCTTAATACCTGACTCTTTACCTTTGTCGATTTCCCAATCTTCAGAGTTTCTTTTAATTCTTTCCAAAAGATCCCACCGGAATTCAATAGTATTCTTTATAAAAGAACCAGCACAAGAAGTATCAAGCATGGATCGTTCATCATGAGAAAGCCGAGCATAAAAATTCTGGATAATAATTTCTCTTGAGAGCTCATGATTGGGGCATGAATATAACATTGACTTCAGCCTCCCCCAAGCTAGAGCCATACTTTCTCCTTCACGAGGCCAAAAAGTATATATATAATTCAGATCACGATGAACTGGATGCATAGGATAATTTTTTTGGTGAAACTTCAATTTCAATCGATTCCAATTCCAAGATCCAATATCATCGCATAGCTTATACCATGCCAATGCTTTTCCCTTCCAAGATAAAGGGAAAACCTTCTTCTTAACTTCATCTCCGGGTAAACCTGCAAGCTTAAACAATCCACAAATTTGTTCCACATATATCAAGTGCATATCAGGATGTTCGGTTCCATCTGCTGCATAAGGATTAGCTAGCAGTTGTTCTATCGTACCCGAAGGAATTTCATATTAAATATTTTCAGTAGGTGCAGTAGGTTGAGGGGTAGCTAATTGTGGTTCTGGACAAGGTGAAGATACCCTAAACAAACCCCTCAAAGGATTGTTTTCCATAGTAACAAGTGATAATAAATTTTAGCATACTATATAAATGTTTCCTTACCAAATTCCACTTACCAAAGGCGCTTCACTCCCTGGCAACGACGCCAGAAAATAGCCTTGATGACCCACAAGTATAGGGATCAATTATAGCTCTTTCGATAAGTAAGAGTGTCGAACCCAGCGAGGAGCAGAAGGAAATGACAAGTGGTTTTCAGCAAGGTAATATCTGCAAGTGTTGAATTGTAAGTAACAAAGTAGTTTGATAGCAAGATAATTTGTAACGAGCAAGTAACAATAATAATAGAAAAAGTGCAGCAAGGTAGACCAATCCTTTTGAGGTAAAGGACGGGCCAAAACGGTCTCTTATAGTAAGCAAAGCGTTCTTGAGGGTACACGGGAATTTCATTTAGTCACTTTTATCATGTTGGTTCGATTTGTGTTCTCTACTTTGATAATTTGATATGTGGGTGGACCGGTGCTTAGGTGTTGTTCTTACTTGAACAAACCTCCTACTTATGATTAACCCTCTCGCAAGCATCTGCAACTACGAGAAAAGTATTAAGAATAAATTCTAACCATAGCATTAAACTTTTGATCCAATCGGTCCCTCACGGAATAGCGCATAAACTAGGGTTTAAGCTTCTGGCACTCTCGCAACCCATCATCTAATAACTACTCCACAATGCATTCCCTTAGGCCCAAATATGGTGAATTGTCATGTAGTTGACGTTCACATGACACCACTAAGGGAATCACAACATCCATTGTCACATCCCTTGTTCTGGTGTTGCCTAGTGTTTGCATCTTGTTGCATCATGTTTAAATTCTATTTAAATTGAAATGGGGATTGATCAAACCCTAGCATCAGAAAGTTTTCAACTAGGTTCAAATAAAAATCATTTTCAATGAACCCAAAATGCCCTTCAGAAAAGTTCATCATTTTGGGTTGGTCTAGAACCTCTCCCTAAAATGGTGCACATTTTTCTAGGCCATTCTGGATTTTTGAATTAAATCATATGGTATTTGCACTTGGGCATTTAATTGTTAAATAATATTTTAAATGCTCAAATAATCATAAACTAAAATGGTTAATGTTTGTTATATTCCAAACAGTGGCATTGAGCAGTTTTATGAGTTTTGGATCTGTTTTAGTATTTTTAGTAAAGCCACAAAGTTTACAGAAAATTAGAAAACAAAAACAATTAAGAGAGAGAGAGAGAAGAGGCCACTAGGCCACCTACCTAACCTACCTGGCGGCCCAGCTGCGGCCCAGCACTGTTGGCCCAGCCCAGCAGGCGCCCCCACCGTCTTCAACCTCCCGCCAAGAGGCGGAGGCGTGTGGTCGCCCAGCGTGAGCACGCGCCACAGCCACCTCCTCCCTCCCAGCCAGCCTGGCTCCTCCTCGACGCCCCGGAGATGCCACGCACCCCCCCGGACCCCTCGTTCACTCTCCCTCTCGCCGCTCTCCCTCCCCCTCCTCTGTTTCTCCTACGCGCAGCCCGAGCGCCACCGACGCCGTTCGCCGCGGCCACAGCCACCTCCCCGCCTCACCGCCCCAGGAAGCTCCGCCTCGCCCCCCTCTTCATTCTCACCCAGACGAAAGGCGCCGGAAGCCCCTAGATGCCGCTAGCTCCGTTGCTCCCCCCCTCGGCCACCGAGGATCGCCGCCGTCGAATTCGTCGCCGTTCGGCCTCCCCCGAGCACGCTGACACCTCCGCCGAATCCGCTGTGAGCTCCGCCGCACTTCCCCCCTAACCCTGCCGTCTTTTGTGCTCTGTAGCTAGCCCCGCCGTCGAAGCCGAACTCCGGCCGCCGGCCTGAGCTTCGCTCCGGCGAGCTCCGGCCACCCCGCGTCCTCCCGTCGCCTCCCCTGGATGCGCGAGAGCCCGGGATATGCCCCGGTGCCCTTAGCCGCCGCCCCCGTGGCCTGTAACCCGGACACCGCCGTGTCCCGTGGTCGCCGGCGACGACCTCACTGGCCTGGCAGGTGGACCCCACCGGCCAGGAGTTAGTTAGCACTACCCCCCCACCTATGACAGCGGCGGTGGGCCCGAGCCCTAATCTTTTAATTAGATTAGCAATAACCCCGTTAACTAGCGTGTCACTGATGTGTGGACCCCACACGTCAGGTTTGACCCGGACCGGCCTGTTGACCTGCTGACGTCACAGTGACGTGGTGCTGACGCCATAAATCATTTTCTGGATTTATTCTTTTTAGGAAATTTCAGAAAATGCCCTAAACTTCTAAAAATCATAGAAATTCAACCGTAGCTCAGAATGAAATAAGTTATATATGAAAAATTATCAGAAAAATCCTATCTATCCATCTGTACCATTTTCATGCATGATAGAACAATTTATGGCTGATGTTTAGGACAATTCAATTAAATGGCATTTAAGAAATCACATATGGAGTTTGAATTTGAATCTTTTATTCAAACCAACTTCATTTAATCTGCTGCTAGTTGCATTAGCTCAAACCACATCATATTGCCATGTCATAGCATGCATCATATTTTCGCATTGCATTGATTGTGTCCTTCTGTGTTTGCCGGTAATCATCCCCTCTCAGTAGACGATGTTCCGACGACGAGATCGATGACACTGATGAAGACTCAATTTTATCTTCAGAAGTGTCAGGCAAGCAAAACCCCCTTGTTCATTCCGATACAATCCCACTCTCTCGCTCCTGCTCTCTTTTACTGCATTAGGACAACAACGATTCATCTATTACTTGTTGCGGTAGCTGAACCCCTTTATCCTCTGCATGACCTGTCATTGCCACAGTAAATAGATGAAACCCACTAGCATGAGTAGGAGTTGTTTGAGCCCTGATGTGCCTACTCATTCATGCTTGTTTGTCATGCCCGCTATTGCTTAGAGTTGTGTCAGTCCGATTCATCGGGAATGAATTGGAAAGTGGTGAATATGTCCTACTGTGTGTGAGCTAAGTGTGTGAACACGATTTGGCAAAGGTAGCGGTGAGAGGCCATGTAGGAGTACATGGTGGGTTGTCTCATTGCAGCCGTCCTCAGGAACTGAGTTCTGTGTTGGTGATCCATGAACAGTTACTACCACACATTGGGTTCCGGTAACTCGGCCCCTCTCGGCTTATTAATCAACTCGATCTCTGTCCAGGAGTTGCAACTAGTTTCTGGTGTTTGTAGGTAGTGTTAGTAGTCTACCAAGTGGCACCTGGTACAGGTGGGCTTGGGACAAACTAAACCTGATGGCCCGGTGTACCAAGTGGCACCCGGTTGGTGGGCTAGGGAACCCTGCGCACATCGTTTGGGGCCGTGAGCGACACCCCAGCCGGATCTCCTTGCGGATGGAACCCGAATAGGCGATAAACCTGGACGAGAGACTTGTGTGGTTAGTCAGGTCGTGGCCGACTCCCTCGCCCGGCTTCCGCTTGAAGGTTGCCGAGGTACATGACGTGTACAGGGTGATAAGTGGCGAGAGCGTGTGTGAAGAAGTACACCCCTGCAGGGTTATCATTATCTATTCAAATAGCCGGATTCCTTGGATATGGAAACTTGGACCCCTGGCATAGTTCATAGACAAGTGAAAGTGGATACTCTAAAATGCGCAAGATAAGCGTGAGTGCTATGGATGGCGTTCTCGTAGGGAGACGGGAGCGGATCCAGAGTGGTGTATTGATATGGTGAATATGTGGACTCGTGTGCGCCACCTCAAAAGAGTTACTTGCAGTAGTAGTTCAGGATAGCCACCGAGTCAAAGCTGGCTTGCCGCAGTCAAACTCCACCACCCCCTTTGTTGATAATGATGCATATGTAGTTAGTTCTGATGTAAGTCTTGCTGAGTACATTTGTACTCACGTTTGCTTATTTTATGTTTTGCAGAGACGCGTCGGTCTCGCTTAGTAGTTCCACGTGGACTTCGACGTTTAGCTTGTTACCTCAGCTACGATCTTGTGCCCTCGGCAGGATCTGGTAGATAGTCAGGCTTCTCAGCCTTTTTCATTTGTAGATGTTTGTACTCAGACATGTTAAGCTTCCTCTTGTGTTTTGACTTGTATGCTCTGAGTGTTGGGTCATGAGACCCATGTTTGTAATATCTCGCTCCTCGGAGCCTAATGAATAAATATCTGAGTCGTAGAGTTATGTTGTGATGCCATGTTGTATTTACACATATTGAGCATATTGTGTGTATGTTTGAAATGCTTGGTATGTGTGGGATCGACAATCTAGTTGTTTATCCTTGGCAGCCTCTCATATGGGGAAATGTAGTCTAGTGCTTCTGAGCGATAGTAGTCCGCTACTGCCCGGTTCACCGGAGTCCCGCTAGCCCAAAGACTACTGCTTTGGACACTTGGTGGCCGACATGTGTTTCACTTCGTTCCTATGTCCGTCCCTTCGGGAAATGTCACGCGGTGATATTCGAGTCCTGCCTAGCTGCTACAGCCCGGGATACCGGAGTCCTGTTAGCCAGGTTACAGCCCGATTCATACGTTGACGAATCGACATGCTCAAGTTGATTCATGTATGCCTGTCCCCATGGGTTAGCGCCGCTTTGGGTTCATGACTAGCCATGTCGGCCCGGGTTCTACATCATATGGATGCTAGCGACACTATCATATACGTGAGCCAAAAGGCGTAAACGTTCTCGGGCCATGGTAAGGCGACACCGTGGGAATACCGTGCGTGAGGCCGCAAAGTGATATGAGGTGTTACCGCTAGATCGATGTGACTTGGAATCGAGGTCCCGACAGCTTTGGTATCGAGCCTGTTGCTGTCAGGATTACCTAGCCAAACCGGTCGAAGTTGTGTCTAGAAATGCTTTAGTTATGTAAGGGAATTGATTGTGGAAGGGAACGTAAGGCTCTTTTTACTCCTTATATCTCATGGCCTTCTGATCTGAGTCAACCTCTTCTCTTCTACGGGGTTTAAGAACTAGGTTTCTCATCTATCTATCAGGATGACGTGTTACTAATCCATAGACCTTTAAGATTGTATGATTTAAGCCTCAGTTCAGTTCCTACTATTTCTATATGTTAACTGTTGATCTCAGAATCTTGTTATGATGTTGTAGAGTGGTTATGCCACCATTTTGCATGACGTCTCAAATCTTTTGAGCATTTATAGCCGTTATGCTGTCCGAGTCATCCCAGGTCTCTAAATAGTCTGATGCATTTGCAAATCCTTTATTTCCATTCCCAATGTCCTTTATGGTCAGAATAAGCACACTAATCGGTGAGCTGAGGTACTTTGTTGCCTCGGCATATATGTTGGAGCTATTATTACGACCCTAGGTGTTTTAGGAAGTCACCTAGTAACTTAGCAATGCTTGTGTTCCCAGTGTGATGATCCTGGCCATTATTCTCGATAGCATCTTGTGATGCCATTTAGTAGCAGGTATTCTACTCCTGGGTTCTTGAACCCGAGATTCACCCTACCTACCTCCTGTTGATAGAATTTGCTAGTTCCTTCAGGATATTAGTAACCTTTGCATTAGTCCTCGAGGTCCGTGGTATTCCCTTCTTCCAAATACCATGAACCATTTTGGCAGAAGTTCTCTTGAACCGAAAGATCACAACAAGAGTGCTCCCAATGAGTTTCCTATCCCATGTTGTGAATCTGCCAATTCTACCTTTCTGCATGGGTTATCCGGAAGAAATGTTGAGCTTTGCTCGATATACTAATCCATGCCTCCACAACTCGGAAAGTTATATGCTCCTCGAGTTGTTCCTCCTTAGTTGTATTCCGATCCCCGTCTATCAGTTGGTAATCAAGAGTAGTTGTGCATTCATATCGATGCCTATTACTCATGTGGTCCGTCCAGCCATTCTATTTCGGAATGACTAGGAGAAACAAACTCCAGTACCTCCTCCATATCCAGGATTGGGTCAAGGCAGTTGTATTCCGCAGATCAAAATGTCAGTTCAGCTTTTGACTCTGTTCTACCCTGAAGTATTGCCATCTTATGTCAAGAATGTCATGGGAATTGCACAACCTCTTAGGAATTCTTGACGTAGTGATACTTCTCACCATCATCATTCATTCCTCGGTCCTCGTGTTGTTGTAACCGGAATGCCGACAAGTGAATTGTGATGTGTGAAATCAATACTCCGAGCAACTCGTTGCTTGGTAGCTAATGGACAATATCCTCATTCTTAGCGTGTGGGTTATTAAATCATCATTCTAAGATAGATTGTGCTACCTAGTCCATTTTTCCGGGTGCACTCATCGACCAAGGAGTTAGGATTGTGACAATCCCTCACTCCTTGATCATATCGTCTTGCCCTGAAAAGCAAGATTGTTCTCGAGCTTAATAACATATCGGTGGTTCATGACTTTCCAAATATCTTCTTGGAAGTGTTACTGGGTTGTTTCCTGACTGTTATGTTGAGCTCGTGATCAAGTTGGTTTCTTGTGAACCACCCTTTCTCCAAGAATCTGTGTTGGATACCCCTGAGCTAGTTGGTTGAGCTAAACAATAACTTGGAGAGTTGGAAGATAAAAGCTTGTCCAACTTAGTTCGTTCCAAAGGGATATTCCTGTGTAGTGTGTGTTGAAGAAATATGATATCTTCATCGATTTGTCCCTGTGATCAGTTGTTGGATCTATTGCCTTGTCAAAACTTTGACTTGAGTATGGGCTATTATTAATTCAAATCAGAACCAACGATGTTCGTAATGTTGTCTTACTCGTGGTTGATCCCTCGAGCATAACCCATTACATCTTTTGGTCTGACCAATACTATCACCGTGTTCACATGATGGCGGAAGTCCAGTGATATGGAAATTCCGATGAGTTGTTGTTGAGCCCATCGCCAAAGCATTTTGTCTCCCCCATGATTCATGTTGAACATCAACCTAGTGTTGGAAATTTTGTAAGCAATGCCTTCGTGCTCCGTTCATGAAGCCTATGCTTGGATGGAAGAAGTGACTCCCTCTAGTTCATGTGCATTTGAAGCAAGTTGCCACCATGAATTCGAGCAAGATTGTTTTTGCTTTCCCGGGTATCATCCCAAGTCAGTCATGCATGTGCGAAGTATGCTATGGTTTGACAGGCTCGCAACCTTCATGCCATATGTATCCCTAGCACACCAAGCCACTAATTGATTTGTTCAAGGAGAAGAAGTTCCTTCTTAAGAGCATGCCTTATGCAAGGACTTCGTTATCCTTGATGATGGTTCCCAACCAGAATTCGATAGTATTTTATTGTAAGACTACTATGTGTCATTCTTGTCATGGACAACATGCTCACATGTTTAGCAGAACCAGCTCATGTTTTGGAGCTTGCTATCGTAGTTCATCTCCTGAGAATCTCGCAATGCCATCTCGTCGATTTTTGTTGCAAACTTCATTTTTCTCTCTAGACTGGATGGGTCTGGTATATCCTGACACCAACCAGATCTGAATCTCAGGCAGATATGATGGTTGGAACATTCCCAGCATTTGCATTTTGTTCCCAGCTTGCACCGCATTGTGCCAATCTCCCTTGGATTGCCCTTCTCAGCAATTGTTGTTCAGGATCATCTTCAGAGGTGGTCCTACCATGGGTCCCATCCATTCTCGATGATAAGCAAAAATCATCCATTGCGTTGTCTTCAACAAGGTAGTCCACATCATCCATCCTACTTCGAGTTTGCCATTCCTTCGAGTTCTTCCAATCGATCAATTGTAAATCGTCTTAAGCTGGTATGAAGAGTTTCAATGATCTCTAAATCAAAGGTAATTCCTTTGCCACTTAAGGGAATAATCCTACGAGTCACCTCCTCTAGGGTTCCCCGTAATAGAATCATGGTAATTATCTCCTCGCTACTTTGAACCCATCCGCCATCTTCTTAAGCGTGGAATTGTTGCCTACCAAATTGAACCTTTATCATCCGCTTCTTTCCATCACCCCTGATGTGTGTTTCGTGTCTCAACTCAAGAGATGTTTTATGTCTCATTCCATGAGTTGATCTTGAGTGCTCAACCTTCGAGGAGATCGTCTCCTATAGAGTTCTTTCTGTTGTCATAATGGGATGAAGATATCGAAAGCAAAGACGTCAATGACAACATGAAGCAGTGAATCAACATCTTGAGAAGGACAGTTGGATCGTGAGGATCGTGTTAGCTTGTGACCCCTCTGACTTCTTACCTCACGACTCGAATCTCGGGACGAGATTCTTGTTTAGTGGGGGCAAGTTGTCACATCCATAGTTCTGGTGTTGCCTAGTGTTTGCATCTTGTTGCATCGTGTTTAAATTCTATTTAAATTGAAATGGGGATTGATCAAACCCTAGCATCAGAAAGTTTTCAACTAGGTTCAAATAAAAATCATTTTCAATGAACCCAAAATGCCCTTCAGAAAAGTTCATCATTTTGGGTTGGTCTAGAACCTCTCCCTAAAATGGTGCACATTTTTCTAGGCCATTCTGGATTTTTGAATTAAATCATATGGTATTTGCACTTGGGCATTTAATTGCTAAATAATATTTTAAATGCTCAAATAATCATAAACTAAAAATGGTTGCTGTTTGTTATATTCCAAACAGTGGCATTGAGCAGTTTTATGAGTTTTGGATCTGTTTTAGTATTTTTAGTAAAGCCACAAAGTTTACAGAAAATTAGGAAACAAAAACAATTAAGAGAGAGAGAAGAGGCCACTAGGCCACCTACCTAACCTACAGCGGCTCACCATGGCCCCAACACTGTTGGCCCAGCCCAAAGGCGCCCCACCGCCTTTCAACCTCCTCACAAGAGGGCGGGAGGGCGCAGGGTCGCTGCTGCGGGCACGCGCCTCAGCCACCTCCTCCCTCCCAGCCTGCCTGGCTCCTCCTCGTCGCCCCGGTGCCGCCACGCACCCCCCCCCCCCCCCGGACCCCTCGTTCACTCTCCCTCTCGCCGCTCTCCCTCCCCCTCCTCTGTTTCTCCTATGCGCAGCCCGAGCGCCACCGTCGCCACCGACGCCATTCGCCGCGGCCACAGCCACCTCCCCGCCTCGCCGAGGCCCCAGGAAGCTCCGCCTCGCCCCCCTCTTCATTCTCACCCAGACGAAAGGCGCCGGAAGCCCCTGGATGCCGCTAGCTCCGCCGCTCCCCTCCTCGGCCACCGAGGATCGCCGCCGTCGAATTCGTCGCCGTTCGGCCTCCCCCGAGCACGCTGACACCTCCGCCGAATCCGCTGTGAGCTCCGCCGCACTTCCCCCCTAACCCTGCCGTCTTTTGTGCTCTGTAGCTAGCCCTGCCGTCGAAGCCGAACTCCGGCCGCCGCCCTGAGCTTCGCTCCGGCGAGCTCCGGCCACCCCGCGTCCTCCCGTCGCCTCCCCTGATTCGCGAGAGCCCGGGCTATGCCCCGGTGCCCTTATCCGCCGCCCGTGGCTGTAACCCGGACACCGCCGTGTTCCGTGGTCGCCATGACGACCTCGCCCGGCTTTGGCAGGTGGACCCCACCGGCCAGGAGTTAGTTAGCACTAACCCCCCCACCTATGACACTGACAGTGGGCCCCGGAGCCCTAATCTTTTAATTAGATTAGCAATAACCCCTATTAACTAGCTGTGTCACTGACGTGTGGACCCCACATGTCAGGTTTGACCCGGACCAGCCTGTTGACCTGCTGACTTCACAGTGACGTGGTGCTGACGCCATAAATCATTTTCTGGATTTATTCTTTTTAGGAAATTTCAAAAAATGCCCTAAACTTCTAAAAATCATAGAAATTCAACCGTAGCTCAGAATGATATAAGTTATATATGAAAAATTATCAGAAAAATCCAATCTATCCATCTGTACCATTTTCATGCATGATAGAACAACTTATGGCTGCTGTTTAGGACAATTCAATTAAATGGCATTTAAGAAATCACATATGGAGTTTGAATTTGAATCTTTTATTCAAACCAACTTCATTTAATCTCCTGCTAGTTGCATTAGCTCAAACCACAGCATATTGCCATGTCATAGCATGCATCATATTGTCGCATTGCATTGATTGTGTCCTTACGTGTTTGCCAGAATCGTCCCCTCTCGATGAGACGATGTTAAACGACGAGATCGATGACACTGATGAAGACTCAATGTTATCTTCAGAAGTGCCAGGCAAGCAAAACCCCCTTGTTCATTCCGATACAATCCCACTCTCTCGCTCCTGCTCTCTTTTACTGCATTAGGACAACAACGATTCATCTATTACTTGTTGCGGTAGCTGAACCCCTTTATCCTCTGTGCATGACTGTCATTGCCACAATAAATAGATGAAACCCACTAGCATGAGTAGGAGTTGTTTGAGCCCCGATGTGCCTACTCATTCATGCTTGTTTGTCATGCCTGCTATTGCTTAGAGTTGTGTCAGTCCGATTCATCGGGAATGAATTGGAAAGTGGTGAACATGTCCTACTGTGTGTGAGCTAAGTGTGTGAACACGATTTGGTAAAGGTAGCGGTGAGAGGCCATGTAGGAGTACATGGTGGGTTGTCTCATTGCAACCGTCCTCAGGAACTGAGTTCCGTGTTGGTGATCCATGAATAGTTACTACCACACATTGGGTTCCGGTAACTCGGCCCCTCTCGGCTTATTAATCAACTCGATCTCTGTCCAGGAGTTGCAACTAGTTTCTGGTGTTTGTAGGTAGTGTTAGTAGTCTACCAAGTGGCACCCGATGCAATTGGGCTTGGGACAGACTAGGCACAGTGGCCCGGTGTACCAAGTGGCACCCGGTTGGTGGCCTTGGGAACCCTGCACACATCGTTTGGGGTCGTGAGCGACACCCCGGCCGGATCTCCTTGCGGATGGAACCCGTATTGGCGATAAACCTGGACGAGAGACTTGTGTGGTTAGTCAGGTCGTGGCCGACTCCCTCGCCCGGCTTCCGCTTGAAGGTTGCCGAGGTACATGACATGTCTGAGGCGATAAGTGGCGAGCGTGTGAAGAAGTACACCTGCAGGGTTATCATTATCTATTCGAATAGCCGGATTCCTCGGATATGGAAACTTGGACCCCTAGCATAGTTCATAGACAAGTGAAAGTGGATACTCTAAAATGCGCAAGATAAGCGTGAGTGCTATGGATGGCGTTCTCGTAGGGAGACGGGAGCGGATCCATAGTGGTGTATTGATATGGTGAATATGTGGACTCGTGAGCGCCACCTCAAAAGAGTTACTTGCAGTCGTAGTTCAGGATAGCCACCGAGTCAAAGCTGGCTTGCCGCAGTCAAACTCCACCACCCCTTTTGTTGATAATGATGCATATGTAGTTAGTTCTGATGTAAGTCTTGCTGAGTACATTTGTACTCACGTTTGCTTATTTTATGTTTTGCAGAGAGACGTCAGTCTCGCTTAGTAGTTCCACGTGGACTTGACGTTTAGCTTGTTACCTCAGCTACGATCTTGTGCCCTCGGCAGATCTGGTAGATAGTCGGGCTTCTCGGCCTTTTTCATTTGTAGATGTACGTACTTTCGAGACATGTTAAGCTTCCGCTTGTGCTTTGACTTGTATGCTCTGAGTGTTGGGTCATGAGACCCATGTTTGTAATATCTCGCTCCTCGGAGCCTAATGAATAAATATCTGAGTCGTAGAGTTATGTTGTGATGCCATGTTGTATTTACACATATTGAGCATATTGTGTGTATGTTTGAAATGCTTGGTATGTGTGGGATCTGACAATCGAGTTGTTTATCCTTGGCAGCCTCTCATATGGGGAAATGTAGTCTAGTGCTTCCTGAGCGATAGTAGTCCGCTACAGCCCGGTTCACCGGAGTCCTGCTAGCCCAGCACTACTGCTTTGGACACTTGACTGGCGGCATGTGTTTCACTTCGTTCCTATGTCCGTCCCTTCAGGGAAATGTCACGCGGTGATATTCGGAGTCCTGCTTAGCTCGCTACAGCCGGGATACTGGAGTCTGTTAGCCCAAGGTTACAGCCCGGATTCATACGTTGATGACCGACATGCTCGAAATTGATTAATGTATGCCTGTCCCCATGGGTTAGCACCGCTTTGGGTTCACGACTAGCCATGTCGGCCCGGGTTCTCTGTCATATGGATGCTAGCGACACTATCATATACGTGAGCCAAAAGGCGCAAACGGTCCCGGGCCATGGTAAGGCGACACCCGTGGGAATACCGTGCGTGAGGCCGCAAAGTGATATGAGGTGTTACCGGCTAGATCGATGTGACTTGGAATCAGGGTCCTGACATCCATACTATCAAAATATCGAACACACATCAAGTTCACATGATTACTTGCAACATGATTTCTTTCGTGACCTCAAGAACGAAAGTAACTACTCACAAATGCTAATCATGCTCAAGATCAGAGGGGTATTAAATAGCATAATGGATCTGAACATATAATCTTCCACCAAATAAACCATATAGTAATCAACTACAAGATGTAATCAACACTACTAGTCACCCACAAGCACTAATCTATATTTCTGGTAACAACATTGAACACAAGAGATGAACTAGGGTTTGAGATGAGATGGTGCTGTTGAAGATGGTGATGGATATTGCCCTCCCTAGGATGGGAGAGTTTTTGGTGATGATGACGACGATGATTTTCCCCTCCGGGAGGGAAATTCCCCCGGCGGAATCGCTCCGCCGGAGGGCAAAAGTGCTCCTGCCCAAGTTCCGCATCAAGATGGCGGCGCTCTGTCCCGAAAGTCCTCTCCTTATTTTTTTCTAGGTCAAAATGACCTATATACCAGAAGATGGGCACCGGAGGTGGGCCTGGGTGAGCACGACCCACCAGGGCCCACCTGGGGGCCCAGGCGCGCCCTGGTGTCTTGTGCTCATTAGAGTGGCCCCCTCTGGTACTTATTTTCTCCAATATTATTCATTTATTGCATAAAAAAATCTCCGTGAAGTTTCGTCTTGTTTGGAGTTGTGCAGAATAGGTAGCTTGATGTAGCTTTTCCAGGTCCAGATTTCCAGCTGCCAGAATTCTCCCTCTTTGTGTGTACCTTGCATATTAGGAAAGAAAAGGCATTAGAATTACTCCAAAAAGCATTATTATGTATAAGAACATCATAAATAACAATAGGAAAACATGATCCAAAATGGGCGTATCACCGCTGAAGCTTGGCGGCGACGGGACGATGTAGCGACCTCGGCTAGGGCTGGTTGGTGCGGCTCGACGGGGACTACGGAGCTCCGGTCGCACACTACAAAAAAACACTTCTGTGATGATACATGTTTGTCACAGTAGGTCACATTTTCTGTCATGCATGTACATCCAAGACGATTTTATGACAGAATCAAGATAGTTATACCTGTGCTATCATAGAAGTGCTCCATGACATTACCAAAATTATCATCACGGAAGTGTCCACTTCGATGACGATAAATCGCGCGTCACAGAAGTGCTTTCACCAAGGGTGACCGACACGTGGCATCCACTATAATGGGTCGCCATTAAGCTATCGGGTTCCGGTTTGGATCCGATAACACGTTAACAGCCCGGACCAATGGGGATTCTCCACGTGTAAAATTCTCAATGGCCAGAGGAACCATGCGTTGGCTCACCTTTGGGACAGATGTCATCCACTCATTGGACCGAAGGCGCGCCTATGATTCGTCGACATGTGGCAGGGCCCAATAGAGGCTCATATAGGTTAAAAAGGCCGGCCCAGTCAAAGGCCAGTAGTATTTACTCAGGTACTAGTGGGCCAGCCCAATAACGGCCTGTTTAAACACGGCCCATTTACGGCCTGAAGCCAGATCTGGCCCGTTAATTGTTCGTTGTATATTTTGGCCCAATTACAGCCCAGTGACATTTCAGCCTATTGGAGGCCCGATGTAGACATGGGCCCATTTCAGCCCGGTGTGTCTTTCGGCCTAGGACTGGCCCGTGCTGCCCATGGGCCATATATGGTCCGACGCGACATTCGGCCCTCTAACGGCCTGTGATAAAGGTGGCAACAGTTCATCCCAACGTGACTTTGGGCCTGTTAAAGGCTTGTCGTATAATTCGGCTCGTTGATGCCTCTACTAAGCTTTCAGCCTCTTAAAGGCCCATGATATCAGTGGGCCAACTAAGCCCGAGATATGTTTTGGCCTCGTAATGGCCCGTCATATAACTGGGCCAAAAAAGGCTCGGTCTATATTTCAGCCTGCTGAAGGCCCGTCGACAACTAGTGAAAATTGAGGCCCAACATGCATTTCGGCCTGCTAAAGGCCCATGGTTTCTTTTGGGCCGTAACAGGCCAGCAGAATATCCAGCCTGTTAATGGCCCAAAGCTACATGGGCCCAACTAAGTGCTGGGTCCACTAAAGGTCCAACTAAACTTTGGGCCGAATATAGGCCCGTGTAAGTTGTGGGCTTGGCGCAAAGTGTGAAGGCCCCAATGGCCTTTCACGCCCAAGAAAGTTGCAGGCTGGCCCAATTGTGGCCCGCTATAAAGCAGGCCCATTAGAGGTGAATGTTTCAGCCCGGTCGACTACATCAGATTTTTTTTAGATAGCGAATGATGGCAGTAATTAGTAGGAATTAAGAACAAACCTACTCTATACAATAAAGAAATTACAACATAGTAACTTAGAATAAACCTACACTATACCATAAAGTATTTATGGTATATTACATCCACTGGGCATCGAAGTTTGCCACCAATGATCATAAAGCACAACGAAGAAGCAGATTACAAAAACTGGGCACCATTGCAGCGTAACAAAATAATACTGAACCCAGACCACTTCCAAGACAGTTCAAGAAAGGTTAGCCTTTATGAGGACTGCTCGCAAGTCTTGAGCAAGGCTGTGAGACCGTCCTAGCATGTCGGTCATAGCTTCCAGGTGTAGTTGTTATGAGGTTCTCATTGGTGTTCTCCGCAATCTTTCTTAGAGATAGGACTTCAAGTCGAAGTTGAGTTGCAGAATGCCTTTCTGCTAGAACTTGGGACTGAAGAAGCCGAACTGATTCAGATAGTGAATTATGTGAGCTTGTCTAACTGCTAGTCTCAAGTAACTTGAACACTGCATCAAGACAAGACTTTGGGGTTGTCTCGCTATCTTCAAGATGTTTTGCCTTCTTTGCTGCAATATATGTTGGGTTTGTCTCACGGCCTTCACCAGACTTGTGCATGCCATCAGGCATATCACCCTGAAACAAGCAGAGAGATGACATGTTTTGCACGTGTATAAACAAAGATGATAACTGTGCTGTCAATTCCATCCAATTTCAAATTAGAAAATAAAGAGTAAGTTCAAAATATCAATAGCATAATTTGGCATTGTTCATAATGCGGGGAGCTTCACCACACTACTGGATTACCATGTCAACATAACAAGCATAGATGAAGGGTAAAGACAATCATTGTATATATTTTGGTTAATATGCATGGCATGTTGTTCATATCATCAGCCACATCAGTAAGGTAAAACAGGAGATGACAAGGTGCAAACATGGGCTGCTTCACCACACACTGGATTATAGATCCATAAAAATAAGCATACATATAGGGACTATTGAGTAATGTACATGGTATGATAAGGAATTTGGTTTTACAAGTAAAACTTGGAACTTACGGTTGTTGTGAACATGCATTTTGATAGAAACAACAAACTAAACAGCAGTTAACGATAGGGAGTATGAGAAAATTAAACAGCAGTTGAAGATAAAGGCTTTAGAAGGACTGACTTACATTAACAGTTAACACTGGCTTTATAATGCCCTTCTCCATGTCAAAGGAAGGATAACTCAAGAATTTCAGCACGAAATCTTTTCATAAGCATTGCATATACTCTACATTTTGTAGAGAGTAATTATAGATATGATAATACTGGAAGGGATAGCGGGTAATGAATATAAGATGCAGATTGATGCTACATAATCAACTACCAATCCCTGGAAGTACAAGCGTTACAGGACAAAATGTACTGACAAGAGCAATGGGCTACACTTCTGCACTAATATTGTCTGTGTATTCAACTTTTTGGTAATATTAAATATATATCTTATTTTTTAGTAAATGGTGGGCGAGGGAGATAAGATGCGGAATGCTACACAATGAACCAATCCCTCTTCACATAATATAAGACTGTTTTGAACACTGGTGTACTGTACAAAACGTTCTTATATTATGGGACGGAGGGAGTAGTTGTTAATGTAAGTACAGTGATAGATGACGTTCAGTCCTTACAAGAAGACTGCAGAGCTAAACCTCTTCAAAAGCATTGGGTTGATTCTATATTTATGTAGAGTCCATACGGATCTTATAATCTTCACCAAATGGACGATAACAAAGCTAACATGTGCAGTGATGCTGCATAATCAACCATCTATGAAAGTAAGTATGGTCATACAGGGCAAGAGGTACTCACAAGAGCAATGCAGTGTGCAATATAGTTGTGAGATTATGTGGTCCCTTGAGAATGAATGTTCTTCTGCAAACAGTTCGTACAAGTGAGACGTTAAGTCACATGCAGAAATGTAGTTCAAATTGTGATGTGATATCATAGACAGTACCTTATGCTACAGACGAGACCAATGTGTAACAAGATTATTCCAGTCAATGTCTGATAAATGTAGCACCGGAGACTTTACAGAAATTTCATTTAGAGGCTTTCCATCGAAGTGCGCTTGCCTCAGGTAGGAACGATACTTCATCAACAAGTGCTTGAAAAGAGCAACCAACCCTTCCGCGTCTTGACAATCCAGTTTGGTCCTCACCTATTTAAAAGAATGAAATCTTGTGTCTTCTGTCAGCAGAAACATATGCAGTAATTACCATGAATAACATTAGTACATTACTTAAGCATAAGTTGCGGAGGAAGACTGGAAATTGTTCTGTGTCTGCGGTATAATCTTTCTATGAAGGAAAGATGCGCACAAATTTCCTGACAACAGTATAAGCTTCGGCTTCTAAACAGGGAAGAAATGGAACAGGGGTCCTATTTGCTGCAATTGGGGCTCTCTCTTGTTCATAAAGAGATTTGGCAACTGGATTTGGTGTACTCTTTGCTGGAATGGGGGTTTTGCGTCGTAGAGCTGGTGCTATGTCAACTGGCATCATCGTATTGTTTGTTGCAGTTGGGGTCTGCTGAGTTGGGGCATCAGAGATGACCAGTGTAGTAGGGCTAGAGTCTGCTAGAGTTGGGGCCATGTTTTGTGGGTCAGGTGATATTGCAACTACACCTAATGGGCTATTTGATTTATCAGGTGTCACTACCTTTTCCAAATACTTTGCTCGTGCTCCTGCGCGATCAGCAATCGCCCTCTTCCTTTTGAACGTCTAATACACAAGAACAACATTTGAATGGATAAATATGGTATGATGACAGATGGAATATGTACTGAAAATGGATAGGCAGGGCGTATTCACATACACGATGTGTAAAGTAAGCTAATGACAGTGCAACAAAGTAGAAGCAATGCAAAGCTTCAGTTGCAAGATATGTGCGACCAATATAACCTTGGAAAGTTAGATCAAGCACCTTGATGGGTGAATAAGATAGGGCATCTGCCTCTGACTCCTCCACTAGGGAGCTACATTGACTTAGGTCTCCCTCTAGCTCGTAATCACCGTTAGGATCATATTCGAGCATGAATCTATAGGTGGAGAGCGTTTGCGTTGCATTGCATCCAGACTTGATTTCAGTCCCTTAATGCCAAGTTTGACAGCCATGGCATTGTTCCGCTTTATTCTTTTCATGCGCGCAAGCTCATAATCATTATGATGTTGTTCAGTATCTGAGATTGATGAAAACATAAAGTAGTCAGATTATCTATGGAATGCATTGCGGACTCAACTCGAAGAGTGTCTCCCTATAAACCCCGAGATATGCAAAGTTCACCCCCAACCGTGCTGACCAGACCACATACAGAAATACAAACCTCTTATGTCTCTATAACAGGCATACACGCATTCCAAAACTAAATTAGGAACATTAAAATCATATCAAATTCGTATTTGAACAAATAAACTAAGGAATTATGAGTGGCATAATGTTTAGCTTCAAGGGTGGAGTGCTGGTAGTGCGACACAAAGCAAGTAGGTAGATTGTATTCCATGTAAAAGATCGTTGTCTATCTAAAAGCTAGAAATGACATTTTCTTTCTATACAATGCAGTGTTCGTTGCCCACACATGATGGAAGAGATCACATAGAGAAATACTTTCACTCATGTCAGCGGTTCCAGTATTTTGAAACAGGGTGGTCCACCCTAAAAGAATATTGAAAACAAATATGACAAGGCAAGCATAGATGTAGTGAATCAATCATTACTTGTGAGCTTACTAGGACAAGTATGCAGAATTGTAACTACTGCAAGAGACCGTCCAAAATTTGAATCAAGAAGTTGGTCTAGCACTTATTGTTTGCAACTAATCGATGTGAATAATTGGATATCATATCGAATGAGTAAGAAAGACAAGTAAAATTGTCAACAAACCTGGCGTGCAGTAGTAATTTGGTTCAATGTCGCTACGACCAACAATCCAAAATGACTAGTGTTTGTTCCTAGGGCCGGAATTTTGAAACCCTGTGAACTTTACAGGTACTAAAGATTACTGAAATACATCTGAACCATTAAGTGTAGGTAGCACTCAGTACACAACAAACCCTAATGACAGTCCTGCCTAATGAGTAATGAATCAATTAGAAAATGGGTGATGAGGAGTGGCTCTGAGTGTTGAGGACGTATCTCGGGATAAATCGGGTTGGCTTAGTGATCGCTTGCGCTTTGAGCCCTGAACGGACAATTTGGGAAGGTAGGCACGGCTGGCCTCGGCAGCGGTGACGCTGTTGGGCGAGCGGCCCCTGGCCTCCTGTTAGTCAGGCATCTCCTCCTAGAGTCATGCTGTCCGGGACGGCAAGTCGCCGGTGAGACAAGCGGCTAGGGGCAAGTAGATATCGAGAGCGCAGCAGAACAGAGGGGAATCGGGGCCTGGGCCGACCAAAAATCCCAGGGTGGGCCGCGGCCCACCGTGGGCACCCTGTAGAGATACACACCCGAGCGGCGAACATGCATTTTCGAAACTAATTTAGGAACATTTAGATGACCAATTAAACGACTCTATTTTAATAATATAAGATTCATATTTGAACAACTAAGCTTGTTTAGCTTGATGGGTGGAGCAGTGCTATTATGACACACAGCACGTATGTTGATCGTATAGTGATCATAAAAGGGGGAACCCTAAGAATTTTTTTTTTGAGCAAAAGATGGTTTCCCCTCTGATTTCTATTAAATAAACCACCACGGAACCAACATGATCAATTAAACCCTAAGCATGATCAATTAAACCCTATTATGACTGTGCCATGGCAGATTTAAAGCTGCAAACTGCAGAAATGCTATTTAGCATCCATCGTTTGCTTCTAACTAAGAGCTAAATTCTAAGAGCTGAAAAGAAAGTACAGTAACCATGTTACGATCTATTTTCTGGTTGGGATCTGATACGTCTCCAACGTATCTACAATTTATGAAGTATTCATGCTATTATATTATTTGTTTTGGATGTTTATGGGCTTTACTAAACACTTTTATATTATTTTTGGGACTAACCTATTAACCCGAGCCCGGTGCGCTTTACATTTTTCCCTTGTTTCAGTGGTTGGCAGAAAAGGAATATCAAACGGAGTCCAAACAGAATGAAACCTTCGGGAGAGTTATTTTTGGAACGGAAGCAATCCAGAAGACTTGGAATGTACGTAAGGGAAGCAACGAGGAAGGCACGAGGTAGGGGGCGCGCCCACCCCCCTGGGCGCGCCCTCCACCCTCGTGGGCCCCTCATGGCTCCCTGACCAACTTCTTTCGCCTATATATATCCATATACCCTAAAACCTTCTAAGAACAGAATAGATCAGGAGTTCCACCGCCGCAAGCCTCTATAGCCACCAAAAACCAATGGGGCCCTGTTCAAGCACCTCACGGGAGGGGGATCCTCACCGCTGGCCATCTTCATCATCCTGGCGCTCTCCATGATGAAGAGGGAGTAGTTCACCCTCGGGGCTGAGGGTATGTGCCAGTAGCTATGTGTTTGATCTCTCTCTCTCGTGTTCTTGAGGTGGTACGATCTTGATGTATCGCGAGCTTTGCTATTATAGTTGGATCTTATGATGTTTCTCCCCCTCTACTCTCTTTTAATGGATTGAGTTTTCCCTTTGAAGTTATCTTATTGGATTGAGTCTTTAAGGATTTGAGAACACTTGATGTATGTCTTGCATGTGCTTATCTGTGGTGACAACGGGATATCACGTGATCTACTTGATGTATGTTTTGGTGATCAACTTGCGGGTTCGGTGACCTTGTGAACTTATGCATAGGGGTTGGCACACGTTTTCGTCTTGACTCTCCAAAGAGAAACTTTGGGACACTCTTTGAAGTTCATTGTGTTGGTTTGAATAGATGAATCTGAGATTGTGTGATGCATATCGTATAATCATACCCACGGATACTTGAGGTGACAATGGAGTATCTAGGTGACATTAGGGTTTTGGTTGATTTGTGTCTTAAGGTGTTATTCTAGTACGAACTCTTGAATAGATTGATCCGAAAGAATAACTTTGAGGTGGTTTCATACCCTACCATAATCTCTTCGTTTGTTCTCCGCTATTAGTGACTTTGGAGTAACTCTTTGTTGCATGTTGAGGGATAGTTATATGATCCAATTATGTTATTATTGTTGAGAGAACTTGCACTAGTGAAAGTATGAACCCTAGGCCTTGTTTCCAAGCATAGCAATACCGTTTTCGCTTACTTTTATCATTAGTTACCTTGCTGTTTTTATAATTTCAGATTACAAAAACCTATATCTACCATCCATATTGCACTTGTATCACCATCTCTTCGCCGAACTAGTGCACCTATACAATTTACCATTGTATTGGGTGTGTTGGGGACACAAGAGACTCTTTGTTATTTGGTTGCAGGGTTGTTTGAGAGAGACCATCTTCATCCTACACCTCCCACGGATTGATAAACCTTAGGTCATCCACTTGAGGGAAATTTGCTACTGTCCTACAAACCTCTGCACTTGGAGGCCCAACAACGTCTACAAGAAGAAGGTTGTGTAGTAGACATCAAGATCAAAAAGTTGAGGAGGAAGTACCACCTATCTTGCAGTGACGTGTAGGCATCGGGGGTGCGATGGCTATCGGTGGCGTTGAAGCAGATCTGCGACGGTAGACAGGTGCATCGAGGGATAAGTCCCATCGCGGGGGATGAGAAGGTCATGTGAGCAGCCTCGGCAAAGAGGACGACGGCGCCGATGAAGCGAGAGGACGCGATGCAAGGCTCCTGGTCCATCACCATGGATGAGAAACGACCATCTCTACCGGTGGGCGACGCGGTCTTCGTAGGTGCTCTAGCATGGTGGAGGGCGGTGGCGATGGATGGGGTGGAAGACGGCGGCGATGGATGGGGTGGCGGACGGAGGAGGCTGGTATGGGGATGTGTTCTAGCGCAGACGGTGTATGAATGTGAAAATGGAGGGACAGGTATGGGGAACCATGTTTTTGGGACGTGCCTATCTGAAATATGGAAAGTTATGAAGTTAGCCCCCGTTTAAAATTTGGACGTCTCGTCGGTTGGGGATAGGACGGTAATCTCGTATCTCCCCAATATTTGCCGAGAGCGATTTCGGGCAAGGAGAGGGTGTTTTGGCACCCACGTTTAGCGCTCACGGTATATGAACAGGGCTGACAGGTAGGGCGGTTGTGTCACGTCTGAGTGAAGTTACAAACCTGCCCCTATTAAAAATATTTGCCTACATCAATTTCGGCCGAGTCGAGTTTGTTTTGCCGCCCACCGTGTATGAACGGGGAAATGGAGGGAGAGACAAAGGTCTTTCGGACGAGCTTGAATCAGATGTGTTTTGCCGCCCATGTTTGGCGCCCACCATGTCAGAATGGGCTCAGAGGCGGTTGTGTCACGTCTAATTGAAGTTACTAACCTACCCCTATTGAGAGCAGTGGAAATCGGGCCAATGGATTGTCCGTGTAAGGGGTAGACAGTAATTTCCATCTCAAAAACACTTGGCTTCGGACAGCCGACATGGGAGTGGACATTTTGCCGCTTCTTTCGAATTCTGGGACAATAAGCATCCATGCTTACCCTGGCAACTAAATTCGAATCCATTTTGTATTCCTATAAGAATCTTTATAAATCATTCTATGTGTTTTTATATATCTTCAAAAGCACGACAAAGATGTATTCAACATCATATATGAATATGATTTACAAATGCCGATACTTGAATTCATAAGCTAGAATCCAGTTTAAGGTGAATTCGAATATTTGAAACCACTTTATGTCCAACTCAAGTGTCACACGCAGCATAATGTGTACTCCCGTTTAGATATGTACACAAGTGATGTATGAAGATTCAAATACCGAGTCAATCAACCAATAATGTACAAAACTAACAGACATATAAACACTTATAGAGTATATGGATCAATAATATCAAATAACATACATAAGCCAGGCCGCTATACTTTTTTTGCTAGAAGAGCATCCTTTTTTTAGCGAAGCTAGTACGGCATCTTGGCCCTTTCTGATGCGTGCCACTTAAGCTCCATTTATCTACTATTATTGTTGAATGCACATTCAGCCCAATTGGCATATTTATAGGTCTGGCACAACAATCAAAATGAAATGTCTCAAAGTCTAATCAATTAATACAGACTTGTGCTAAAAAATTACAAACCAAAGAACAAAAAACAATTATTACATGATCTCTAAAACAAATGGTTTGATCGATTACATGAACAAACAACACAAAGGTTATTCAACGATGGAAAGAACATTTCACCTATGATTTACCAAGTGGAAATTTAGTTTCCTTTTTTCCTTCAGGACCTTAACAATGTGGTCAGTCTCAGCTTGCTTTGTTTTGAAATCCACCATTGTCTTGAGTACTGCTTGTGATTGTGTTGTTTGCTTCCTCAACATGTCAACTTCATCTCTAAGTGCAGAAGCAGAATCTCTTTCTACCAATAGTTTAGCCTCTAGAGTGTGACGCCCACGATTCAACCGTTCACTAATCACACGCAAACGTGTACGATCAAGATCAGGGACTCACAGGAAGATATCACAACACAACTCTAAAATAAAATAAGTCATACAAGCATCATAATACAAGCCAGGGGCCTCGAGGGCTCGAATACAAGTGCTCGATCATAGACGAGTCAGTGGAAGCAACAATATCTGAGTACAGACATAAGTTAAACAAGTTTGCCTTAAGAAGGCTAGCACAAACTGGGATACAGATCGAAAGAGGCGCAGGCCTCCTGCCTGGGATCCTCCTAAACTACTCCTGGTCGTCGTCAGCGGGCTGCACGTAGTAGTAGGCACCTCCGGTGTAGTAGTCATCGTCGACGATGGTGTCTGGCTCCTGGGCTCCGACATCTGGTTGCGACAATCAGGTAGAAAGGAAAGGGGGGAAAGGGGGAGAAAGCAACCGTGAGTACTCATCCAAAGTACTCGCAAGCAAGGAGCTACACTACATATGCATGGGTATATGTGTAAAGGGCCATATCAGTGGACTGAACTGCAGAATGCCAGAATAAGAGGGGATAACTAATCCTCGTCAAGACTACGCTCAGTAGCCTCCGTCTTGCAGCATGTAGAAGAGAGTAGATTGAAGTCCTCCAAGTAGCATCGCATAACATAATCCTACCCGGTGATCCCCTCCTCGTTGCCCTGTTAGAGAGCGATCACCGTGTTGTATCTGGCACTTAGAAGGGTGTGTTTTATTAAGTATCCAGTTCTAGTTGTCATAAGGTCAAGGTACAACTCAAGTCGCCCTGCTATCGAAGATCACGGCTATTCGAATAGATTAACTTCCTGCAGGGGTGCACCACATAGCCCAACACGCTTGATCCCATTTGGCCGGACAGACTTTTCTGGGTCATGCCCGGCCGCGGAAGATCAACACGTCGCAGCCCCACCTAGGCATAACAGAGAGGTCAGCACGCCGGTCTAAACCTAAGCGCACAGGGGTCTGGGCCCATCGCCCTTAGCACACCTACACGTTGCGAGGGCGGCCGAAAGCAGACCTAGCCTAGCAGGCGTTCCAGTCCAATCCGGCGCACGCCGCTTAGTCGCTGACGTCACGAAATGCTTCGGATGATACCACGACGCCGAGTGCCCATAACTGTTCCTGCATAGTTGGTTAGTGCGTATAGGCCAGTAGCCAGACTCAGATCAAATACCAAGATCTCGTTAAGCGTGTTAAGTATCCGCGAACGCCGAACAAGGCCAGGCCCACCTCTCACCCAGGTAGTCTCAACCTGCCCTGTCGCTCCGCCACAAAGATCCACACAGAGGGCCGTTGGGACAAAGGTCCTTTCAGCCCCCAATTCGTGAATCACTCGCGGGTGCTCCACAAGCCGACCCGGCTTTAGTCACCACATGTATGATGTATAAAGTATATAGTATATACCCATGATCACCTCCCAAGTGATCACAGCCCGATAGTATAGCACAGCAGACGGACAAGAATGTAGGGCCACTGATGGAATACTAGCATCCTATACTAAGGTGTAGGATTGCGGTAAAGGTATCAACAAGAGTAGCAAGGATAGGCTATGCATCGGGATAGGAATAACGAAAAGCAAGTAGCATGCTACACTACTCTAATGCAAGCAGATAGAGAAGAGTAGGCGATATCCGGTGATCAAAGGGGGGCTTACTGGTTGGTCGACAAGAAGGAGGGGTCGTCGGTGGCGAGTCGACCACAGGGCATCAAAGATCGCCACGGGGTCTACCGGAGAGAAGAGGGGGGAGAAACAGTAAATACATAGCAAGCAAGTGCATAACAGGACAACAAGCAGAGCTAGACATGTTCTAACGCGGTATGAGGTGATATCGGTGAAGGGGGGAAACATTCGGGAAAGTATCCTCGGTGTTCCGTGTTTTTGGACAGATGAACCGGAGGGGGAAAGTTGTGTGTTTGTTATGCTAGGGATGTGTGGTGGGACGAACGGGCTGCGTATCCAGATTCGTCTCGTCGTTCTGAGCAACTTTCATGTACAAAGTATTTTGATCCGAGCTACGGTTTATTTTATTTTAATTTTTAAAGTTTTAATTCAATTTTAAAATTGACAGATTTTAATTAATTAGAAACGGTAATTATTGGTCAGCGTGACATCAAAGAAGATGTCAAGAGGTCTCTGAGTTGACTAGGTCAACCCCGCACGTAAACCCGTTCATCATAGTCTCAGGTTAATTAAACATGGTTAAATAGTTAACTAAATGATTAGGTTAATTCATTTTTAATTAGATTATTTAAATATGATTAATTAAATTAATTAACTAATTAATTAATTACTAATTTATTTATTTTAACTCCTTTTTTTAATTCGGTCTGGGGTGGGGTGTCACGCCCAATATGCGACCCTATCCAAAAGGAACTCGACGGTCCCACCAAGGATAGACCCGCATATTGAAACGCTTTTGCAAGGTGGATATCATTACATCAACATTACATAACAGATGGGGATACATACATAAGGCACAAATGCCACAAGAATACATCAACATCATATACAAGATCAACATCCGACTACGGATGAAATATAAACAGAAACTCAAACGACATCCACCTCAAGCTAGCCCAGGCTGCCGACACGGAACCTATCCCCGATCGAAGAAGCGAGAAAGAAGACAAGCAAGCATCGCTCTCGCGTCATGATCATCGCATGAACCTGTACATGCAACTGGTGGTGGTGTAGTAATCTGTGAGCCACGAGGACTCAGCAATCCCATTACCATGGGTATCAAGACTAGCAAAGCTTAAAAGGAAAGGAAGGGGTAAAGTGGTGAGGTTGCAGCAGCGGCAAAGCATATATGGTGGCTAACATACGTAAATGAGAGCGAGAAGAGAAACAAAGGAACGGTCGTCGCCTAGTAATGATCAAGAAGTGATCACGAACTCCTACTTACGCCGTGACATAGCCCGAAACCGTGTTCTCCTCTCGATCAACCCGAAAAGAGACACTCACGATTACGCTACACGGTTGGTGTATTTTAGAAGAGTTTGCTTCAAGTTTACTACAACCGGATATTAACAAATTCCCATCTGCCACATAACCGCGGGCACGGCTCTCGAAAGTTTATACCTCGCAGGGTGTCCCAACTTAGCCCATGATAAGCTCTCGCGATCAACGAAGGATATTCCTTCTCCCGGAAGACCCGATCAGTCTCGGAATCCGGCTACAAGACATTTCGACAACAATAAAACAAGACCAGCAAAGCCGCCCGGATGTGCCGACAAATCCTGATAGGAGCTGCACATATCTCGGTCTCAGGGCACACCGGATGAGCAAGACGTCGGGTTGGCATAGACCCTGATTGCCCAGGGGGCGCCGGACATCGCTCGGTTTGGGCCAGCACTTGGAGAAGCACTGGTCCGGGGGGTAAAATAAAGATGACCCTTGAGAGCGCGACTCCCAAGGGAAAAAAGGGCTAGGTGAGGCAAATGTAAAACCAAGGTTGGGCCTTGCTGGAAAAGTCTTATTCAAAGCGAACTGTCAAGGGGGTCCCATAAATCACCCGACCGCGTTAGGGACGCAAAAATCCGGGAACATAATACCGATATGACGGAGACTAGGGCGGCAAGAGTGGAACAAAACACCAGGCATAAGGCCGAGCCTTCCACCCTTTACCAAGTATATAGATGCATTAATGATATAAGATATATTGTGATATCCCAACAAGAAAACATGTCCCAACAAGGAACAACATCTCCATGTTCCAACAAGGAACAAACTTCATCTTCACCTGCAACTAACAACGCTATAAGAGGGGCTGAGCAAAGCGGTAACATAGCCAAACAACGGTTTGCTAGGAAGGGTGCAAAAGGTTAGAGGCCGACATGGCAATTTGGGAGGCTTGAAGAGCAAATGATAGGTACCACAGCATAGCGAAAGAACGAAGCAACTAGCATAGCAATGATAGTAGTGAGATCCAGGGTAGCGGTCATCTTGCCTGAAATCCCACAAGGAAGAAGAAAGAGTCCATGAAGAAGATGAACGGACGAAGCCGGACCAAGCGTAAACGAACGAATCCTCACGATCGCAACGAAACGGGAACTATCGAAAAGAAGCACACAACAAAGTAAACACACCACTCATGAACAAGACAAGATGCACAACAAACATGATGCATGACAAATCTAGATGAAGCTACTCATGGCAAGAGATGATGCAAACAAGAACAACACAACAAAGCAAGTTTAAATGAGGCCGGAAACAACATAGAACAATTCCGGTAAGTCCTCATATGCAAATTTCGAAATTGGTCCAGATATGAATAAACCTTATGTTCAAGTTGTTAAACGGCAAGTTAAGATGCACCACGATGATCTACACGAAATTCTAGTCAAGTTACCTATAAAGTTCATTTAATTCGGAGCTACGGCCTAGAAGATATGAGCAAAACAAGATAAGCATGGCATTGATGCAAAATGCATACAAACATCAAGCAAACAACTCAAAACAAGGATGCAACATGATAATATGAAGCTACATGCAAAATCAAGCAAGTTTCATATAGAGCACACTCAAAACGGAGCAACGGATCAACACATACACCCTATGCAAGTCATAACAATCTGTCCAAAACAGCAACTAGGCATATTGCAAGCACCAAAATAACATGCTACAGCATCTCAATGTAATAACAAAAGGCATGGGCATGATGTACAGATAAATCATTACAAAACATGAACACTGAGATATCTCCAGAAATAATTAGAACATGCTCAAAAAGACATGGCAATATTGCAAATAATAACAGTTTCAGACTTAACAGGAAATAACATCAGGTTGCAATGTTTAGAGCTATCAAACAACATGTTACAGGAACTTATCATGGCAAAGAAAGGCATGGCATGAATCTAATAATTTCATAAAACAAAAGTCCTTTACTTACCATGAGCCAAAAAGGATCAGAAAATATGATGGCACCCATGTAAACATGGCAAGTTATATTACAGATTCATACATGGCAGGAACAACGATAAGTAGGCATGTTAGTGAGCTTGAACCACTCACCACAGAGCAATACATGGCATGGAAAGGCAACCAACAGTAAGAAGACATGGCATATAAGCTATACATGGCAAGAACAACATCATAGCATACATGGATCAACTACAACAACCTTGGCAAAATTGAATAACATGTAAACAGCCTGCCAGGAAACATTTTATAGCAAAAGTAGAGCTCGATTGACTCAAGCTATGGCACTCAATAATTGCAAACAAGGGCATGGATGGATATATAATAACCATATGTTCAAAACATCCTTACTGAAGTATCTCAAAATAAGCATGGATCTCTCGGTAGCATCAAGTTTACATGGCATAAAAATATCAGCAGAACAGGGCTGAAATCAGCAACATCATGAAGCCTAGTTTGCATGCTTGTACTAGTCACCACAGGGATCACACAAATATATGGCATACACCCCTGTAAAGATGGCATGGAATATTACAAAACACATGTAGGACTCAAGTTCATAGGATGCACATATCAATCATGGCAAAAATGACAAAAGTGCATGTTCTGATAAGAATCTGAAACTAACATCACATAGCCCTCTTCTAACAGCATTTCGGGCATCACGATGAGCTCAAATGAAAATGATGCAATGAGATGAAATGATTTACTCGTCGAGGCGAACAATTTGATGTATTGCACGCACGAAACAGAGCTATGGATGCAGATTTATGATGCGATGAAAATGCATAAAACTACTGAAATACTCGGGGACTTAGAGAAAAACGGAGGGGGGAAAGTCAACCTTGCACGGATTTCAAGGCAGGGCCGGATCTCGCCGGAATCTTGCCGGAGACGGAGAGGAGGTGGCTGGAGCTCGGGGAGGACGCCGGAGGAGGACGGGCGGAGCGGGGCCGGCCGGATCCGGGCCGGGGAGGTCGGGAGGCGGGCCGGTGATTTAGGGCGGCGGCCGAAGCTCACGGAGCTCGGAGCCGGGCGAGGCCGAGGCGGGCGCGGGCGGTCCGGGCGAGGGGACGGGCGAGGCGGGCGACCGCCCGGGCGGGCGGAGGCACGGGCCGGGCGGGAGGCGCGGCGAAGCGGAGGGTCAGGGTAGGCGGCGCGCCGGGCCGGGCGGCATGGGTCGCCGGCAGAGGAGCCATGGCGCGGATGCTGGGCGCTGGCCGGGAGGCGTGCAGCGGGGCGTGGGCTCGGCCCGATCCGGCTGGTGGCGGGCGCAGGGAGAGAGAGGGCGACGTGTCGCGTCGTGGTTGGCCGGGCGGGCGGCTGGACATGTCCGTGGGGCGACATGTCCGGCCGGAGGAGGAAGAAGCTAGGGTTAGGGTAGGATTTGACCGCGAATTTTCGGGGAGGGCATATTTATAGTTTCGGGAGCTAGGAGAGTCCAAATGAGGAGCGGTTACCACACGATCGTGATCGAACGCATCGAGAGCATGGAGGGAGCTTGCTGGGTTTTGGGCCACTTGGAAGGGGTGTTGGGCTGCAAAGAGAAGGAGGCTTTTGCGGTTACCGGTTAACCGTTGGAGTATCAAACGACCTCCAAATGGCACGAAACTTGACAGGCGGTCTACGGTGCTATACCAAGGTCAGCTTGACAAACCTCATTCCATTCCGAGAAAGTTTAACATCCGCATTACCTAAAAAGAGGTAAAAGGCGCCGGGGAACGAGGGAGTCTTGGGATTGCAAAAGCGGACAACGGGGAAAACGCTCAGATGCATGAGACGAACACGTATGCAAATGCGATGCACATGACGACATGATATGAAATGCAGATGATGACATGGCAAAGTGCAACATGCAAGCAAATGACATGGCAATGACAGCGAATAACTGGAAGACACCTGGCGCATCGGATCCGGGGCGTTACAACACTCCTCCACTAACAAGAGATCTCGTCCCGAGATCTTAGGACCGAGACGGAAGGGAAAAGGAAGATGCGAAACAAGAACTCAAGAGAAGAAACAAAGAATCGAGAGCATTCGAGAAGAAGAGGGGAAACGACGAGAATGGCGAGAATCGAAAGCTCACGGAATCAGATAGACTATGAAACAACTCGTTCTAACCGAGTGGCTAGAATGAGAAAAAAAGCGAATAAGACCGAAAGGATTTAGGCAGCACTCATTGAACATGGAAAGAATAGAACACGAACTTGTAAGATGGAATGACACTTGACGAGATAAACAACACAATGCCTCCTAAGAATTGGAAGAATTGAAAAGAACTTAGAAGGAAGGATTGAATGGAGTTGTTGAGAAAATCAACAACGAAAGAATAAGCTTGATGTGGACTTATGGATAACATCTCAAAATTATGAGCTGATAACCAGCCGCAAACGGAAATGATTGGATAACTTAGAAGAACGAAGAAATGCAAAACTCCAATTCAAAAGAATACGGAGAATTAATTGCACTTCGAGACTCGAGAAGAAAGATACTTGAACTCCGCCAACAAAATCTTGATGAACTCTTGAAGAAAGAATTAAATCATGAAGAACTCCGGTAATAAAAGAATGACGAGATAAAATGAAGGATGAAAGAATTTGTGATGATTTCGATGGAGGTTCCGACAAGATGGCCGAGGAAATTTGAACTCCGGAAAAGAAAAGATGGAAAGACTTGGAACTAGAATTTATTCCTCACGAACAAACTCCGAAGGAAGGGATTACTCACTTGGATGAAATAAGAATAAGATTTATTGTATGCTTATCCTTCATCAAATTAAATTGATGACAAGCAATGGATTTTTTTGCATACTACTTATTCTTCTTGAAAAGGATTAAGGGGGGGTATAGCACAAAACTTGAGAGAGTCTTCATGAACCACCGGTAGGATTGAAAAGAACGAATGAATTAAAATGATAATCAAGGAAAAAGAATCTGAAGGAACCACCGTTAGAATTCGGAAATGACTGATGAAAGAGGATGAATCACCGGGAAGAATTAGAATAACCAATAAGCAAGAGGTGATTTAGATGTAAAAGGACAAAGAGATCATGAGCTGATTAAAGAACATTTGAAAGAAGCACCGGAAGAATATTGAGATGAACGAAGCTGAAAACTTGGAACGAAGAAATATTCCAAAAAGATGACCTCTAGATGATCGAGACGGAAAACAACTCCTGAAATACTCCGGATGGATGAAAAGAATTGCACAACTGGAAACAACTAGATGGGATAACATCGAGCTAGCACCGCGAATCTCCGGGAGAACGGAAAAGATTTAAGAGAAAAATCTTCTTCGGTCTTCAAAGTTGAGAATGACGACGAGAAACACCACCAAAATTATTGAGGTACTCCGGAAGAATGAAAAACAGAGAGGTTGAGCCAACAATGAAAATGATTTGGAATCCATCTTGGAAAAGGCATGTGACTGATGTGATCCATTCTTACATCACACTTGAAAAGAATTGGGAATAGCTCCAGGGAAATAGAAGAGTCAGGTAAGATCCTGGGAAAAGACCTGTGGGTTAGGGCCCACTGAATAGATAACACCGTCGGAAAGGGTTGATGAACAGATAGATGATGCACCGGAATAATTGAAATATTTGAATGAGGTGACAACCTCGAATTAATTCAAACATAGACGAATCTCCTGAGATGTGTTGAACACTCCGGAAGGATAAATTGGCGAGAGGCGAACGAGCAGGGAAAACACTTGATCCAAGGAAAAGAATGTGATCAACCCGAAAAACTTGAATTGAGTGCACCGGAAAAGAAAGGGATGAAGAATGACGAACAAGACGAGAATTCACCGGTTGAGATAATTTATGAAAGACTAAAGAGGTTCCGCACGAATGAGATAGCTGGTCGAGAGAGAGTCAGACTCCGCGAAGAAAAGGGTGGGTGGGCGGGAAAAACAAAGGCAACTCGGGAGGGGAAACGACGAATATCTTGAAGAGAAACACACCGATTGAAATCATTGAGGAAAGAAAGCAAAGACTTCGCACGAGTAGGATGGATACTCGAATAGAGACTCCTATTCCGAGAAGAAGAAGGAAGGGCGGGTGGGAAAAACAAGGACAACTTCGGACAAGGAAAAACAACAACGTCGGAGGAAGAACTGAGGATTGAACTCAAAGATGAAGATGGTCGAGTCAACTTGACGAGAAATGCACCGGATAAAAAGAGCTGAGGAATAACGATCGGAAAACCAACTGCGTGATCCTAAAGAAAATTTGAAGGGGAAGAGAAGTAATTCAAAACACCTACGTCAAGATTCCTTACCACAGCGACGAAGGGGCTGAGGAGTAAAAAGAATTCCTACTCTTCGATATAACTAGACTCTGAAAACAGTTTTCTTCTAGACTCAACAACGGCCAAACTACACGATCAATCAAGGGGGCTCCTAAGGTTGGTCGAGACTCTGATACCAACTTGTCACGCCCAATATGCGACCCTATCCAAAAGGAACTCGACGGTCCCACCAAGGATAGACCCGCATATTGAAACGCTTTTGCAAGGTGGATATCATTACATCAACATTACATAATAGATGGGGATACATACATAAGGCACAAATGCCACAAGAATACATCAACATCATATACAAGATCAACATCCGACTACGGATGAAACATAAACAGAAACTCAAACGACATCCACCCTGCTAGCCCAGGCTGCCGACCTGGAACCTATCCCCTGATCGAAGAAGCAGAAAAGAAGACAAGCAAGCATCGCTCTCGCGTCATGATCATCGCATGAACCTGTACCTGCAACTGGTGGTGTAGTAATCTGTGAGCCACGAGGACTCAGCAATCCCATTACCATGGGTATCAAGACTAGCAAAGCTTAAAAGGAAAGGAAGGGGTAAAGTGGTGAGGTTGCAGCAGCGGCAAAGCATATATGGTGGCTAACATACGTAAATGAGAGCGAGAAGAGAAACAAAGGAACGGTCGTCAGCTAGTAATGATCAAGAAGTGATCCTGAACTCCTACTTACGTCAGACATAACCCAGAAACCGTGTTCTCCTCCCTATCAACCCCGAAAAGAGACACTCACGGTTACGCACACGGTTGGTGTATTTTAGAAGAGTTTGCTTCAAGTTTACTACAAACGGATATTAACAAATTCCCATCTGCCACATAACCGCGGGCACGGCTCTCGAAATTTTAAACCCTGCAGGGGTGTCCCAACTTAGCCCATGATAAGCTCTCGCGATCAACAAAGGATATTCCTTCTCCCCGGGAAGACCCGATCAGTCTCGGAATCCCGGCTACAAGACATTTCGACAGCAATAAAACAAGACCAGCAAAGCCGCCCGGATGTGCCGACAAATCCTGATAGGAGCTGCACATATCTCGGTCTCGGGGCACACCGGATGAGCAAGACGTCGGGTTGGCATAGACCACGATTGCCCGAGGCGCCGGACATCGCTCGGTTTGGGCCAAAGACTTGGAGAAGCACTGGTCCGGGGGTAAAATAAAGATGACCCTTGAGAGCGCGACTCCCAAGGGAAAAAGGGCTAGGTGAGGCAAATGTAAAACCAAGGTTGGGCCTTCTGGAAAAGTCTTATTCAAAGCGAACTGTCAAGGGGTCCCATAAATCACCCGACCGCGTTAGGGACGCAAAAATCCGGGAACATAATACCGATATGACGGAAACTAGGGCGGCAAGAGTGGAACAAAACACCAGGCATAAGGCCGAGCCTTCCAGCCTTTACCAAGTATATAGATGCATTAATGATATAAGATATATTGTGATATCCCAACAAGAAAACATGTCCCAACAAGGAACAACATCTCCATGTTCCAACAAGGAACAAACTTCATCTTCACCTGCAACTAACAACGCTATAAGAGGCGCTGAGCAAAGCGGTAACATAGCCAAACAACGGTTTGCTAGGAAGGGTGCAAAAGGTTAGAGGCCGACATAGCAATTTGGGAGGCTTGAAGAGCAAATGATAGGTAGCGCAGCATAGCGAAAGAACGAAGCAACTAGCATAGCAATGATAGTAGTGAGATCCAGGGTAGCGGTCATCTTGCCTGAAATCCCGCAAGGAAGAAGAACGAGTCCATGAAGAAGATGAACGGACGAAGCCGAACCAAGCGTGAGCGAACGAATCCTCACGATCGCAACGAAAGCGGGAACTATCGAAAAGAAGCACACAACAAAGTAAACACACCACTCATGAACAAGACAAGATGCACAACAAACATGATGCATGACAAATCTAGATGAAGCTAATCATGGCAAGAGATGATGCAAACAAGAACAACACATCAAATCAAGTTTAAATGAGGCCGGAAACAACATAGAACAATTCCGGTAAGTCCTCATATGCAAATTTCGAAATTGGTCCAAGCACACAACAAAGTAAACACACCACTCATGAACAAGACAAGATGCACAACAAACATGATGCATGACAAATCTAGATGAAGCTACTCATGGAAAGAGATGATGCAAACAAGAACAACACATCAAATCAAGTTTAAATGAGGCCGGAAACAACATAGAACAATTCTGGTAAGTCCTCATATGCAAATTTCGAAATTGGTCCAGATCTGAATAAACCTTATGTTCAAGTTGTTAAACAGCAAGTTAAGATGCACCACGATGATCTACACAAAATTCTAGTCAAGTTACCTATAAAGTTCATTTAATTCGGAGCTACGGCCTAGAAGATATGAGCAAAACAAGATAAGCATGGCATTGATGCAAAATGCATACAAACATCAAGCAAACAACTCAAAACAAGGATGCAACATGATAATATGAAGCTACATGCAAAATCAAGCAAGTTTCATATAGAGCACACTCAAAACGGAGCAACGGATCAACACATACACCCTATGTAAGTCATGACAACAATCTGTCCAAAACAGCAACTAGGCATATTGCAAGCACCAAAATAACATGCTACAGCATCTCAACGTAATAACAAAAGGCATGGGCATGATCTACAGAAATCACTAGAACATGCTCAAAAAGACATGGCAAGATTGCAAATAATAACAATTTCAGACTTAACAGGAAATAACATCAGGTTGCAATGTTTAGAGCTATCAAACAACATGTTACAGGAACTTATCATGGCAAAGAAAGGCATGGCATGAATCTACTAATTGCATAGAACAAAAGTCCTTTACTTACCATGAGCCAAAAAGGATCAGAAAATATGATGGCACCCATGTAAACATGGCAAGTTATATTACAGATTCATACATGGCAGGAACAACGATAAGTAGGCATGTTGGTGAGCTTGAACCACTCACCACAGAGCGATACATGGCATGGAAAGGCAACCAACAGTAAGAAGACATGGCATAGAAGCTATGCATGGCAAGAACAACACGATAGCATACACGGATCAACTACAACAACCTTGGAAAAATTGAATAACATGTAAACAGCCTGCCAGGAAACATTTTATAGCAAAAGTAGAGCTCGATTGACTCAAGCTATGGCACTCCATAATTGCAAACAAGGGCATTAATGGATATAGAATAACCATATGTTCAAAACATGCTTACTGAAGTATCTCAAAATAAGCATGGATCTCTCGGTAGCATCAAGTTTACATGGCATAAAAATATCAGTGAGCAGGCTGAAATCAAAGAACATCATGAAGCCTTGTTTGCATGCTTGTGCTAGTCACCACAGGGATCACACAAAAATGACAAAAGTGCATGTTCTGATAAGAATCTGAAACTAACATCACATAGCCCTCTTCTAACAGCATTTCGGGCATCACGATGAGCTCAAATGAAAATGATACAATGAGATGAAATGATTTACTCGTCGAGGTGAACAATTTGACATATTACACGCACGAAACGGCGCTACGGATGCAGATTTATGATGCGATGAAAATGCATAAAACTACTGAAATACTCGGGGACTTGGAGAAAAACGGAGGAGGGAAAGTCAACCTTGCACGGATTTCAAAGCAGGGCCGGATCTTGCCGGAATCTTGCCGGAGACGGAGAGGAGGTGGCGGAGCTCGGGAGGACGCCGGAGGAGGACGGGCGGAGCGGGCCGGCCGGATCCGGGCCGGGAGGGTCGGGAGGCGGCGCTGGTGATTTAGGGCGGCGGGGCTGAAGCTCGCCGGAGTTTCGGAGTCGGCGAGGCCGAGGCGGGCGCGGGCGGTCCGGCGAGGGACGGACGAGGCGGCGATCGCCGGGCGGGCGGAGGCGCTGGCCGGGCGGGAGGCCTGGCGCCGGGCGCTGGCGAAAGCGGAGGGGCCGCAGGTGGCGGCGGGGTCGCCGGCAGGCGGAGCCGCGGGCGCTGGCGTGGCGCTGGGCCGGGCGCGCCGGGGAGTCAGCGGCGGCGGGGGCGTTGGCTCAAGGGCCCGATCCGGCCCGCTGCCGCGGGCGTAGGGAGAGAGAGGGCGACGTGTTGCGTCGTGGTTGGCCGGCGGGCGGCGGCTGGACATGTCCGGTGGGGCGCGGACATGTCCGGCGGCTGGAGGAGGAAGAAGCTAGGGTTAGGGTAGGATATGACCGCGAATTTTCGGGGGGAGGGCATATTTATAGTTTCTGGGAGCTAGGAGAGTCCAAATGAGGAGCGGTTTTCGCCCACACGATCGTGATCGAACGACCGAGAGCATGGAGGGGAGCTTGCTGGGTTTTGGGCCACTTGGAAGGGGTGTTGGGCTGCAAAGAGAAGGAGGCTTTTGCGGTTACCCGGTTAACCGTTGGAGTATCAAACGACCTCCAAATGGCACGAAACTTGACAGGCGGTCTACCGGTGCTATACCAAGGCCGCTTGACAAACCTCATTCCATTCCGAGAAAGTTTAACATCCGCACACGAAAAGAGGTAAAAGGGGCGCCGGGGAACGTAGGAGTGCCGGATTGCAAAACGGACAACGGGGAAAACGCTCAGATGCATGAGACGAACACGTATGCAAATGCGATGCACATGACGACATGATATGAAATGCAGATGATGACATGGCAAAGTGCAACACGCAAGCAAATGACATGGCAATGACAGCGAATAACTGGAAGACACCTGGCGCATCGGATCTGGGGCGTTACATGGGGCCCCTTGTCATTTGGCTAGGGGGGCTTATCGGGCGCGAGTTAACGGGGCTGGAGCGAGCAGCCACTGGCTCATGGCACGCAGCGCCGTGACGAGGCGCTGGCGGCGACTCGAGCTGGCTGGGCAGCAAAGACCACAAAGAAAGGCTGGGCGCCAAGCAGCGCCATGGTGCGGGCGCGTGGCCATGTGGGTGACCGATGGGCATGCGGTGAGGGCGTCAGAGAGCAAGAGGCGAGCGGAAGGGAGAACGCGTGCGTGGAGAAACTCAATGGCGTCCGCAGGCGGCGAGACGGCGGTGCTACGGCGGTTTCGGTGGCGATGGCGTCGACAGCTATGGAACGACAGTAAGGTGCTCGAGCTCGAATCCGAGCTTGGGAATAATCGGGGAAGTGGCGGAGCTCACATTGAGCCTGCAGATGTTCTTAGTGGGCTCGGGGAAGGCTCGGAGGTGCCGGAATCGACGGCGAAGCTTGACGGGGCCGAGGACGAAGAAGGCGGTGCGGGGCTCGATGCGGTGGCTCTTGGGAGGTGGCATCCGCGAGGTGGCGAGGTGGCTCCGGGACGCAGCAATCGAGGCGAAGGGGCGGCCGGTGAGACGGCGGGCGACACGGCCAGCGGTGTCCGTGGACGGGTGACGCGGTTCACGCACGGCGGCCTGCCAGGAGTGGAGTGGGGGAGGCGGGCGGTTGGGGAATTAGTGGAGGGCAGCTGACAGCGGGATCAGGCGCGTGGGGTGCCCCGATCCAGATCAGATCGGGGGAAAGGAGAGAGTAGGGGGCGACTGGGGGGTTACGGGTTAGGGTTTGGTGGGGAGTGGGGGATAAGGTGAGTGGGTGGGGCGGTTGGGCCTGGCCGGTTGGGCCTGGTAACTCGACCACGGTTGGCCCAGTGGTTTGTGTTGTTGCTGTTTTTCTTGTTTCTCTTTTGCTTTATTTTATTTATTTTCTTTTATTTTTATTTTCTTTTACTGTTTAAATCCAACTTAAGTATTTAGGTTTTTTATATAAGCATGGATCCCTCACCATAAATACCTAGGCATTTATTTGCACACTTCGAACATTTTAGTTTAATATTTTGAAAACTTTTGATGTTTGCCATATTTTGAATTTGAATTCGAACCATTTTCGAACTAACGTGAGATTAGCAACAGTAATCGAGGTGACGTGGCATCATTAGCAGAGGTTCACTGTAGCCTAATTACCCGGGCGTCACATAGAGCATCAGCAGTTGGCAATTCATGATGCACGATTGGGCCAGTGCCACTGATGTGGGATGATAAAACGTCCATGGGGACCTCGCTCTTTGATCTTGGGCTAAACTGTTTTGCCATTAAAGTTCCGATTGGATTCCGAAAAGTTCAAGTTAGCAAAACATATCAACTGGTAGTTATAACAGCAAACCAGTTAAACAAATAAGGAAATAAAGAGTTTCAATTGGATGCTGAAAAGTAGTTATTAAAATCATTGTAACCGGATGCAGCAGCAAAGCAGTTAAACAAACAAGTTTTTCCAAAGGTACCTGTTGTGGCATTGGAGTTTCTCTTGGATCCTGAAAAGTTGAGTAGCCAGTAACGTGATTAGAGAAACTGGGTGCAACAGCAAAGCAGTTAAACAAATAAGTTTTGCAAAAGGAACCTGTTGTGGCATTGGAGTTTCTCTTGGATCCTGAAAAGTTGAGTAGTAAGTAACTTGATTAGAGCAACAAGTTATAGCAGCAAACCTGTTACACATTTTTTTTTTGAAAATGTACCTGCTTTGCAATTGGACTTCCAATTGCACCCTGAAAACTTGAAGTTGGTAAGATGATTACAGCACCAAGTGATAGCAGCAAACCAGGTAAACAAGGAAGTTTCTGAAAACATACTTGTTGTGCCAACGGAGTTTCAGTTGGATCCTGCAAACTTGAATGTTAGCAATCATAAATAAAGTGTTGCACGATCCATAAGAAACTAACATCAAACTAGTAAAACTAACCAGTTTTGGCAACATATTTAATTACACATGAACTAGTAAAACTAACAAGTTCTTGGCAACGTATTAAAGTAACAAGTCGGTACCATTTACCAGCAACACAGACATCTGTAAATTTCTTTGATGTAAGCAAAAAGATTCCAACACACACACATATATATAAACCTGACAGTTGTCTATCTATGAACATGCAAACATTACTAGTGCTACAAGTCAAAACAGCAAACCATTTAAACAAACAGGGTATCAGAACGTAAATTATACGTGAATTCTGCTGCACCCTAGAAGTACATATGACCATCTATCTACGTGCTTAAGTAGCTATTTAAGTTCAGGCAAATAGGTAATTCTTAACAGTAGGTATCAAACACATAGATAGGCGCAGTCTATAATAGGATTAATAGGCTATGGCATTATGTAATTAGTAGCAAACTAAATTAAGCCAAGCAAAGTAATTGAACAATTTTGCAATAAGTGGCTAACTAAAATTCCAAGAAGCAGGTAACTGAACCTACGCTAGCTCTTTGTACAGGCACACTGCAACTTATTTTTCGCTTACAAGGTTCTGCGAAGGAGTCCATGGCATCAATTGCTTGGATACGCAGTCCCAATACTTCTTTCTTCCCACACTACATTGGTAAGTCGAATGGTTAATTTGATAAGATGGTGCGTCCTTGATATGTTATATGAGGACGGGTTGTCAGACTAGTTGTAGCCTCACACATCAAACTGGTTTTTACTGTATATTACATGCAATTACATTTGGCATATTGAGATCTAAGCAATCTACATTAGGATGAAAAGACTGATGTAAGTGCATCTAGTGCCACCCCTAGTTGGTTTTGGAGTATTGACGACAAACCTGGTTGAGGGAATAATGTGTTTGTGAGAATTGCAGGATAACACAGGTAGTAGTCCCTCATTGATTCGGTTTACCTACCGGAGATGACCCCTAAAAATGTGTGAAGACATTGAAGACAATAGTGGTATGTGAAGATATTCACATTGAAGATTATGACATAAGAAGACATAGCGTGAAGACTTTGGAGCGCGAAGACATAGTTGTTTCGTAGTTTCATTTTCTTCTTTGTTGGAGTCATAGGAACCACTTTACTATTAAGTGGGGTCCAAGTGAACAAAGTCAGAGTGACTGAAGTGATGCTCAACCAAATCCTATGTTTCTGAGCGAAGACAATGAGAGCAAATCTTATCCAGAGCTGGATGAGTCAGCTTTACTTGTAGCCCAAGTCAAGCTGCCGCGTGTGTTTGAAATCTGACCGTTGGAACACGTGTCAGTTCCTTAGTGACCCAGGGTCATTTCGGACAAATCAGGTCAGGTTGCCTAGTGGCTATAAATAGCCCACCCCCTACACCATAAATTGGTGGCTGCTCAGAGTTAGTGCACGGCTTTTGTCGTTTGAGAGCAACCCACCTCCAAGCTTTGAGAGAGAGAAATCCTTGCGAGGACAAAGCCCAAACACCTGTGAGCCAAAGAGTGTTAGGAATCACTGAAGTCTTTCTGTCCGCGTGACCTGAAGATTTGTTACACTTGAGGACTGTGAACCCTCCAGCCGGTTAGGCGTCGCGTTCTGAGCATCCAAGAGTCATTGTGGATCGCCGGTGAACGAAGTCTGTGAAGGTTTGGAAGTCTACCTTGAAGACTTACCAGAGTGATTGGGCGAGGACTAGGTGTCCTTAGCTCAAGGGGAATAAGGTGAAGACACGGTCTTCTGAGTTGAATCTCAGCCTCCCTAACTAGACGTACAGTTGTCACAGCAACCGGAACTGGTCCAACAAATCCATGTCTTCACCAAGTGACTGGTTCTATCTTCTCCCTCTCTTTATTTACAGTTTGTCTTTGTGAAGTCATTGCATGCCTGTGTTACCTGTTTAACTTCACTGTGAGACTTCTTTTGTTATTTGGCTTCATACTATCTTCCATCCTGATCTTTACTACCTAGCTGATATTGGTCTTCGTGCTTTCACTTTGTTGAATACTTGACTATGGCTTGCTTAGTGTAGTCTACCTTCCGCTGCATGTCAATAGGTTCATTTCTATTGTTTGTCTTCGAAACTCCCATGTTTTGAAGACTTTCATAAAAAGCGCCTATTCACCCCCCCCCTCTAGTCGATAACTAGCACTTTCAACTGACATCCTTCACATTATTGGCGAACTCAGTTCATAGAAACAAGCAATTCAACCATTCTGTGGGTAAATCAAAAGCGCCACTGGAGTATTTTTCACTACCCCAATCATACACGCAAAAAGGGGTGACGCCACCGTAGGGGCTAGTATGGGTGGCCGCCTCGGGTGGCTGGAAAGTGTGCACCTAGTTTCAGTCGTCCAGGTTGGCCTAGGCTAGTTTTGTTCGTCCCAACGCACGAGCATGCAATGTAAAATATAAATAAAAACGTTTCAATTTGGATGGGCCAATAACGTAAGTGCAAGGCAGGCCCTATAGCAGGCTTGCGACCCAAACGAGCGCCTCCCATATCAATCGACAGCAGGAAAAATCCCAATTCGTTCGCTCCAGCCTCCAGTCTGGTTTGCTCCTAACCTAGTCGCCGATGGACAGACCGACACAACACTTCCTCACGCCCTCGTTGGAGGTCGGTCACCGGGCTTCAAGCGAATGGAAGGACAAGAAGATGAAGATCCAACCCTGGGTGTAGCCTGCGTGGGAGGCAGCGGCGGCAGCACGGGCATGGCATCGAGCTTACGAAAACGGGCAGTCGTAGCTTGCAAGAGCAGCATGCGCAACGAGCAGGTACATCACATTCTAATTCAACTGTTCAATTTATGGCCAATAGTTAAACCTGACGGTGTTGTAAAACTTCTTGTATGTAGGGAATCTATGAGAAAATGAAACCAATTCCTGCTTATTTTATAATTCCCCCAATCAATACAGAACTGACTGAACCTGATGTATCTAATCAAGTTTCTGGTCCAAACATACAAGCTCATGTTGTTCTTGAGCCTGAAGTGTCTAATGAATGCATCGCTAATGAAGGATTTGATGCAAAGATTTTACATGCTCCTGGGGATGAACATATAGTGTCTAATGAGGGATCTAATGCAAGCATTTTGCAAGCTCCCATTGAAGGATTTAGTGTCTAATGATGATTTTCTATGTTGAGAGAGACATAGAGATTTACAGGCATTGATGACAAGCAAATTATAGTACATTTTCATGGCTTGAGGAAACGTCGAGGCTATCTACCAGAAAGTCCCCATATCATGACAACGTAGCATAAATACTTTTCTAATCTGTTGTTTGAAACTATTGGCATACTTGTGTAGGATAGATATATTGATATGCAGTTTGAGCACGGGTTATAGGTGCAATTACACTTTGATATTTTCAGCCAGAGAACAAATAATCCAAGCAGATACAGACTGATGTAGGG
Source organism: Aegilops bicornis (assembly GCA_021605145.1). Taxonomy (NCBI): domain Eukaryota; kingdom Viridiplantae; phylum Streptophyta; class Magnoliopsida; order Poales; family Poaceae; genus Aegilops; species Aegilops bicornis. The sequence continues at coordinate 293,432,000 of CM038669.1, forward strand.
TAGAACACTAGTGGCCCGATCTTTCACGATTGGAGTGGATTCCCTCGAAGAACATGAAGAACACGGGAAGAATGGGGAGAAATCACAAGGGGAAACACTCAAGAACAAGTCGAATCACACATCCACTAGACAATCAAACACACAAGATCCACAAGGTACACGAACAACAAAGGGAAAGATACAAGGTAAAGCTCATCTCCATGAGATCGTGAAGGGGGCCGCCCGTGAGGGGGTGAGGGGGGTCCGCCCGTAAAGGGGGTCTTGAATCCAAGGTGATCTTCTCCGTAGAGAGGTTGCGGTCTCTCTCGTGGAGTAGATCCGTATGGATGAGCAAAGCTCTATCTCAAATGAGCTAATCCTGTGCTGACCCTAGAAATGAGGTGGAGGAGGCCTATTTATAGCCCAAGGGGCGAAGGGGTAAGTGAGGGGGCGAATGGGTACATGGGCGTCGGCCCAAGTCATGCGCGCAGGCAAGGCCGGATGATCTGGGCTTCGGGGGTCCGGATGATCCGGCTATGGTGGAAGCCTTCGGGTGTCTTCGGCGCACTTATTCGGATGATCTGGGGGAAGGTCCGGATGATCTGGCTGGGACCGGATGGTCCGGACGGCGGTCCGGATGTCCGGCCTGGCTCCTGCAGCCGCTCCGTCTTCTTCTTCTCCTTTCTTCCGTCTTCTCTTCCACGCTTCCCTCGCGGATGGTGTAGTCGTTCCTTGGCGCTTGCACTCCTCTACGACATCCGTGAAGCTCCGACAATAACTATGCATGCACACGGGAGGAGTGTCAAGTAGTACACCATCCTCGAAGGGGTCAAGTGAACACGCGTAAAGGAGATGATTCACCTTTGTGTATATGAAGTAGATGTCGCACGTGTCATTTGCCAAATGGACTCTTGACATGGTGATGTCCGTAGGATGCTCCGCATCATCCCCTCCTCCTTGGGAAAGATCCGACCTCGGATCGAAATCCAAATCACCGTGGGAAAGAGATGGCGTCGCTGTGTAGGAGTTGTCGATCACCAAGTTCTTGTCATCTTGAAGCTCGAAATGGGCACTCTCCAATGTCGCACTGTCTCGTGATTCCTTCAAAAGGAGCAAGGACCAATCATTCAAGCGGTGATTCACCCAACAAGTGTCGTCATCAAGTGTATCATATGGTTTGACAAAGGGTTGTGACATGGCATGTAAGTATATGAATTGAGCACAATCAAGGACATCATGGAAACAAGTATGCAAATTTGAGGTAGAGATGCAAATATGTTTGACAACTGAACAAGCATCTACATCAAGGTTATAGCAATCATGCATAAAGCACTCATGAAAGGTCTATGGTAGGCATAGGAATCATTCACAACACCAAATAAAATGAAGTGTCTAAACACATGAGTCAAGTGCAAGACAATCCAAGCATAACGTGCATAGAGTGTAGTGAAAATTGTATGGCACTCAACACAAAAGAAAGAGCAATTGTTCATCATGTGTGAGGCAATCAAGTCAATCATGTGACAAGCAATGGGACATGGCATATGGGAAGGAATGATATTGGTGCAAGCATATCATAGGAGCAAGTAATCCAAGAAATGGATGCAACACACAAGGTATATATGTCATGAGGCATGGAAAGGAGAAAATGACAAGTCGAAGCAAGATCTCTAACATGTGCGCAATCAAGTGGTCCAAGATAAACAATAAGTCTCATGGTGCAAGCAACACAAGTAGTATGATCCATAATATCCATGCTCATGGTTTGGGGGTTCTCAAAAGAGAAGGATATCACCTTGAAAGCATGTCCTTGTGCATTCTTCACAATGCCGAAATACAAGCAAAAGCGGTGTAGAAGCGAGTTGTGGTAGAATGTATGAGGCTCACTCTCAAGAGCTCGAATCGTCAACTCACGTGAAGTGGAAGTCGACACAAAGTCCAAGTATCCTACGCATGCACACAATAAAGCAAAGAACGTATGCGCATGGTAGATAAACACATCATCCATCATGATGGTTCTCTTCTCTTGCACATAACCATTAGGAGCACAAGTGCATGAATAATATGATGCAACAATGTCAATATTCATGTCACTAAGTATATGGTGCAAAGAGGTAAGACAAGCATGCTTCACAAGAAATATGTCAAAATCTCCAAACATATGTGAGAATGTTATGGGGGCAATCTCATGAGCAAGACTATAATCATTGTTGCACTCAATACATGGCAAGTCATCTGGCATAATAGAGGCAACATATGGAGATATATGACAAGAAGCAATAACAATCATGTGCAAAGCATGTAGATGGTTGTCATCAACCGCATGAAAGGAGCAAGTATGAATCATGGGTGATGGAACATAAGCAAGCATATGAATCATGTCGTGCAAACTAGTAGTGCGAAGATGCAACATACTAGAGGAAATCATGGCAACCATGTCATGTGAGCAAATAATAGACATAGTATATGCACATGACATATCGCAAGCACGAACACAAAGCAAGATCAAAGTATCATCATAGGAATGGGTCATAAGTGGAACATGGCAATAACAAGCGATATCTCCACAAAGCTTGCAAATACACATACAAGTACTAGAATAAATCATAATGTGTAATGCAAAGCATGGGTCACAAATGCATGGTAAAGGCATATGAATAAGCACGTCATGCAAAGTGAGCATGGCAAGATGGGCATATAATATGTAGAGGACAATAACCCATAACCATGTGAGGGCCATGTAGAAGAAATGCGCGAAGTCTTTGCGCGAAGAGAGCGGTAGGAAAGGCAATCCATGGGATCCCAAATCATGGTTGCTCTCTAGAGCTCATTTTGTCAACTCATGGGATTGTGAGGTTGACAAGTAAGCATGGGTACCTACACAACAAATACACAAACGAAAGAAATTGTGTGTGTGTGTGTTAAATGTACACATCATCCATCATGATGTGTATGTGCACGTGAGAGTTAGCACAAGATAAGCATCACTCAAAGTAATTTGATGCATGGTATAAGAACATGTCATCCATCATGAAAGAATAGTTGTTACATATGACACGATGGGGATGCAAATTTAGCATACAAGTATATGGCACATCAATAGCATTATCATTCATGGGGAGCATATTGTGCACATAATTATTGGGATTATGCAATGAATAGGATGAATCAAAATCTCCTAACATGTATGAGGAAACTATGGGGGTCACCTCATGAGCAATACCAGACACATCATATGGAGAAAATGGACAACATCCAAAACAATGCATATTCGAAGCTAGGTAGTCATGGCATGGCATATGAGATAAATGATGCAAAGGGAGAATATCAATATCATCACAAGAAAACAAATGCCAATAACCATGGGCTTGTCATCTATGCCATAAGTGCAAATTGGGTTTATTTTAATGGCATATGCATAGTTACTACGGTGAGATTGCAAATAGGACATATGTTTGATCTCATGCATAGCATAGACAAGTCAAGCGGATTGTCAAACATGATGTGACCTAAAGAATTGTCATAAGAAAGCCTATGTAACATGGCATCACAACTAATAGACTCCACATGAGAATCATCATATTCATCATAAATGGGCAATAAATCATCACATGGGGAAGTCGCACTAGCATGAAGCATGGTAATAGGTGGATCAACATCATGCAAGCAATCAATGTCAAGATTGTCCACTAGTGGGACTAGAGCATCACCTTCACCTATGTTACCTTGTTCATTCCATTCATGTTGTGTAGGTGATGTGGGAAAGACCAAATGGTGGTCATCATCATATTGATGGAACCATGTGGGGGCGCATCATATTCCACCATGGCCATCGTCTTGTCAAAAGGAAGGACGAAGTCGTCGAGTATCGGCGCATCATCATATATGGGACCTAGCACCAAATGAGAAGACACAATAGAGGTAGAGGTTAAGTCGTTAGAAATCATAGTGGCCTCACATGCCCTATCAACTATCACACTCTCTCTATGTGGTGGCTCACTCACTCCCTCAAAGTAGGTGCACTCAATCTCACGTATGGTGGAGTCACTCATCTCACTCAAGTGGTGGGGGTTGTGACTCTCCTAACATGGGAATTGGGGTAACACATCATATATGGGGCTAGTGGGTCACTCTCACTCTCAATATGGTGGCACAAGTAACTCAAGTCATCATATGTCGCCGTGGTCGAAGGGAAACTCCCATGCTCAACCATCTCGTTGTTGTCACCGTGGATGAAGGCCGAAGATGGCACATCATCACTCTCCTCCATGACCGAAGGGAAAATCCCATGCTCGATCATCTCATCACCGTCATCGTGGATGAAGGCCGAAGATGGCACATCATCACTATCGCCTCCTAAGATGGAAGCATCATCCTTGCTCGTCACCATGTCGCTAGGCTCCAAAGCTTGGTCCCTGATGATCTCCGTAGTCGTAGTCGTCGCCATGCCATCTTGAAAAATAGTCGTGGAGGACTGGGCATCATCAATGCCACAAAGAGGGATGGTGGTGAAGTCGAACTTGGGAGCATCATCTTGGAGCTCATCGGTCTTGGACATCTTGGTGGTACTAGCCTCATGCTCTTCTTCTAGGAGCTTGGTCTTCGAGAAGTGTGCTTGGAGTGGAGAAGCCTTGGCCTTCATGAGTTCTTGTTCCGCCTTGAGAGCGCCAATATAGTTGTCGTCAAGGGACTTGTAGTTCTCGAGGAAGATAGTCTTGGAGATGTCGTTGTTCAATCCCATCATGAAGTGGAACTTCATTGACATGGGGTCATCCACGCCGGCTCGTCGCAAGGCATGCTTCATCTCCTTGAAGTACTCGTCGATGGACTTGGATCCTTGGATGATGTTCTCCAATTAGCGTAGAAGTTGTTCCGTGTAGGTTGGAGGCACGAACTCTCGCCGCAGAGCTTTCTTCGTCTTGGGCCAACTCATGTCGTAGCTCTCCGAAGGTGTGTGAAGCCACCATGTGTACGCGTAGTCGTGGAAGTTCCTTGTTGCGCACTTCACTTGATCTTCGGGAGGAACTTGATGTAGCTTGAGGTAGTCGTCCATTAGGCGTTCCTACGCGAGATACTCCTCGGGTTCTTGAGTCCCATGGAATGGAATCTCATGGTCGGTGTCGAGGTCGTAGTAGCTCGTGGAAGTTGCGGACTTGAGCTTGGGGAGCTTCTCTTGAGCGTACTAGGTGCTTGTTGGCGAAGATGTCGTATGTCCGTAGGCGAAGATGCCTTGAAGTCGCTTGGCGAAGATGCCAAGGGAGATGGTGAAGTCGTTGAGCGGTTGTTGGTGTTGAGCTCTTGACCTTCACTTTCTTGTCGGTGGTTGTGTCGATGCCGATGTGATCTTGCCGGAGATGGTAGCTCGGAGGCATGTGCTCTTGAGCATCTTCTCGAAGATGAGGAAGATCGCTTGTAGGAATTGATGGGGGCTTTGATCTCCTCCATTTGAGCATGCATCTTGGCGTCGTTGAAGTTGTTCGTGGCATCGAACTCATTGTCGTTGTTGTAGACCGAAGGTGAAATGCCTTGCCTATCCATCACAAGATTCGAGTAGAGGTGAGTAGGAAATGAGTTAAACAATACCAAGTTACCTTGTCCCAAAGTTGAGGATGTATCCCGTTTCACTCAATGTGAGATGAAAGAATAGTGGAATTGGTACCGGACTTGTTCACTCACACCTACAAACTAAAGCTTATGGAGTAGCTCGGTGAGGATAGTGGCACAAAAATTTAATGCAAAATGTTAGCAAGAGTCAATAATGTTGAAAGAGATTCAAAAATTCACAAGTGAAACAAGTAGACCAATAGCAATATGTGGCACACGGAAACACACACACGAATAGATAAATGGGGTCGTGCAACCAAGGAATGAGCACAAAATGTGGAGTCCACGCAAAAGGCTCGTGTTGCACAACTCAAGAGAGCCGCTAGCACGATTGCTCAATAGGCGGATACGACACTTGTGCACAACCTACAAGATGCAAAATGGATAAACTTTCTATCCCAAGTATGTTATTATGTATGGTTCCCGGTGTTTCTCAAGATGATCCAAGATGATCGGATATGACAGTATTATGTGCAATGTGGTATGATGTTATGGCACTTGCTTACAAGCTCTTTGTTCCCTCTTTTTCTTTGCTTAAAAGCTTATTCTCCTTTTTTTTATATGGCCACAATGCAAAATGCACAAACCAAGATAGCAATTGTGTATATGCGGGAACAATCTTGTGACACAAGGGATGATATGATACCAATATGATATGGTATGTATGCAATGGAAGGATGGATCACTAATGTGCACAAGTAACATTGCCGGCAATACTCAAATGGCTAGTCTCGATAGGCAAGTGACGCAAAATGGGTTAGGGGTTATCAATGTGAACGCAAGGGGAATATATAATGATGTCGTCGAGGTTACCGTCCGTTGTGATGATGAGAGGCGGTGTTGTCGATGTCGACCCGCTCCTAATTAGCCGAAACACCTTAGGAAACGGAAAAATCGTGAACTCAAAATCTCAAACGTCAAATGTCAAATGGTGGTTGCGGAATGCGGAGGTGGTTTTGTGGAAGCTCAAAGGGATTGTGGAAATTCAATGATGGGTTTTGGAGTAGGCAATGCGGAAGTGGAGGGTTATTGGATTAAGTTGAGGTGGTGGAAGTGTATGGTGGGCAAGCTATGCGTAAGTGATGGTGGTGGTTGATGAAGAAGAAACCGTCCCTAAGTAGCCGAAATACCTTAGGAGACTTAAGTCACAACTCAAACAACCACATATACAATGGGGATCAAAATTGGTTAGTTTGTGGAAGTCGGTGGTGGTAATGCGGATGATATGGTGGAGGGCCTAGGCAAACATGCCGAATTTCAGAAAATATGATGGAGTCAAATGATGGTGGTGGTATTTTTGTGGGAAGGGGGATGTCAATAGCATCAAAACGAGCTAAAGAACGTCAAAATTGGACTCCGGATGAATTAGTTATTGCCGAAACAAGAATTCAGCGCAGTCAGTTTCAGGGTTATCCGAACATCCGGGAGGAGGTCCGGATGATCCGGGAGTACTTCCGGATGATCCGGGTTCGTCAGCTCCGGTTCTGTTGTTCGGGTGCGTGGGTTATCCGGACGTCCGGGAGAGGGTCCAGCTGATCCGCGAGGTGTCCGGATGATCCGGGAGAAGGTCCGGATGATCCGGGGAGGTCAAACTGCTCGGGATTTCCTCTCGAGGACGAAATTTTTAGCAGAAATGGATGATTTTCGGGGCAAAATTGAGGAGATTTCATGGATGGAAGATGGGGAAACTTGGGGAGATGCTAGATCTACTCGAAACCAAGAAAATCCATGGATCAAAATCAACAAAACATCATCAAACCAACAAATCACAAAAAAAATTGGGGCTATTTTTGGTGGGGATTTTCGAATTTGGGGAAGAACACAACAATTAGGCTAGAAAAAGAGGGGTAGGGGCTCCAAATTCGTGATAAATGTGGCTCATGATACCAAGATGATGTAGGGTAGAACCCTAGTGGTCTTATCTTTCACGATTGGACTGGATTCCCTCGAAGAACACGAAGAACACGGGAAGAACGGGGAGAAATCACAAGGGGAAACACTCAAGAACAAGTCCAATCACACATCCACTAGACAATCAAATACACAAGATCCACAAGGTACATGAACAACAAAGGGCAAGATACAAGGTAAAGCTCATCTCCTTGAGGAGATCGTGAAGGGGGCCGCCTGTGAGGGGGTCTTGAGGGGGGTCCGCCCGTAAAGGGGGTCTTGAATCCAAGGTGATCTTCTCCGTAGAGGGGCCACGGTCTCTCTCATGGAGTAGATCCATATGGATGAGCAAAGCTCTATCTCAAATGAGCTAATCCTGTGCTGACCCTAGAAAGGAGGTGGAGGAGGCCTATTTATAGCCCAAGGGGCGAAGGGGTAGTGAGGGGGCAAATGGGTACACGGGCCTCGGCCCAAGTCGTGCGCACAGGCAAATCCGGATGATCCGGGCTTCGGGGGTCCGGATGATCCGGACGGAGTCCCAGATGATCCGGCTTCGGTGGAAGGCTTCGGGTGTCTTCGGCGCACTTATAAGGACGATCCGGGGGAAGGTCCGGATGATCCGGCTGGGCCCGGATGATCCAGGCGGCGGTCCGGATGTCCGGCCTGGCTCCTGCAGCCGCTCCGTCTTCTTCTTCTCCTTTCTTCCGTCTTCTCTTCCACGCTTCCCTCGCGGATGGTGTAGTCGTTCCTTGGCGCTTGCACTCCTCCTCGACATCTGTGAAGCTCCGACAATACCTATGCATGCACACGGGAGGAGTGTCAAGTAGTATACCATCCTCGAAGGGGTCAAGTGACCACGTGTAAAGGAGATGATTCACCTTTGTGTATGTGAAGTAGATGTCGCGTGTGTCACTTGCCAAATGGACTCTTGACATGGTGATGTCCGTAGGATGCTCTGCATCACAGACCACGTTAGTCGTCCTTGTAACCATGTTGCATTTTGTGTTTTTTGGTGCTTACATCATTTAGTGTTTTATAGTCTGAACTACTTTGGATCATTAGCTGGTTTTCAAAGTGCATGTAGCTTCACATTTCTCAAGTTATGTTGATTTCCGGAGTGCAAGTGCCTTCATATTTTTTAAGTTAAATTTTCGCCCCTGGTAACTTGAATTCGTGGATCCGCCACTGCACGCAAATCATACATGTAGGCCAGTACGAATTAAATGAAATGCAGGGACTTACGCTAGCTCGTTGTACAGGCTCACTGCAGATCTACTTGCGCTTTGGATGTTCCATGTACAAGTCCATGTTACCACTTGCTTGGATGTGCAGGCCTTGTGCTCCTTGCATCCCCCTCTGCATTTGTGACACAGCGAATGGTTGATCAAATAAGAGGAATCGACCTTGCTGTTGTACTGGAGGACAGATACTTACAAGGTTATATGGGTGTGCAGATTGTGTACCAGATCCCGTAGCGCCGTCATGCTTCGCTAAAAAATGTTTTTGCTTGTTTCAGATGATATCTCCAGAAGAAATAATAGTTAAAGTCAGAGTTGCACAGGCGTGTAAGCTAAGAGAGCAGTGAAAGGATATTCAAACATCGTCAAAATAGTGCACAAGGGAGTGATATGTGGATACTTAGTTTGGGTCGGCGTTTAGGCATGCTCGCCTAGCTAGAGTGCGGGTCACTTCAGAGCCGTTGAGGGTGACACGCTGGGCGTTGGCTGGCCGCGCATGGGTGCAGATCTTGAGTGGTAGCGGAGCGCTACCAGGGGATTCAAGCCGCACTTCAATAGGCAACATAGTACATCAATGTTTGTTGTATCCCCCCCCCTTTGTTGATATAATGTTTTTATATTACCACAGACTATTTAATGGATAACATATAATATTATTTTTAGTACATTAGTGGGATCGGCTCGTTAGCACATACTATTCGCCTCACTTACTGGTGGGTTCCATGTCTGCTCTCTCTCTCTCTCTCCTCTCCTTCTACATTTAGACGCACGAGCAAACACGAAGAACTCGCGGGCGATGTTTCCGTTGACCATATCTGGACGCGTTCACAAGTTACAGCACCAGTTTCACATACTAGTAATACTAGTCAACGTGTACGTGCAATGCACGTTAATTTGGAAGTATATTAAGTGCATGCGGATATTAAGTAGGATATTATTTGCGTGTTATTATGTGATTAACACTATTTTTGGCATAAAATTAACTGCACGCTAAACGTGTTGAGCGCTCGACATTGAAGCAGTCTAGGTCGTTGGATGAGAAGGAATACATGTGGCTTGATGACGTTTTATATTTAATTTGATACAGCTCTAGCGGAACATTGAATCGATCAAACCATAGATTTCATTCAGTCTGACTCCGACTTTATATTCATATGATAATCGATCTACAATAAACAGAAATGATAAATGTTTCGATTTTAAGCATGGCAATCCGAACATTTTTCATGGCAAATTTAGATTACGCGGCGTCGGCGGGGCCATCTTGTGGTGGGAAGCGGCTCCTCTGTTGTGCTCTGTGTGTCGTCGAGTGATACGTCTCCAACGTATCTATAATTTTTTATTGTTCCATGCTATATTATATTCTGTTTTGGATGTTTATTGGGCTTTATTATACAGTTTTATATTATTTTTGGGACTAACCTATTAACCGTAGGCCCAGCCCAAATTGCTGTTTTTTGCCTATTTCAGTGTTTCGAAGGAAAAGGATATCAAACGGAGTCCAAAATGAATGAAACCTTCGGCAACGTGATTTTCAGAACAAACGTGGTCCAGAGGACTTGGAGTCTACGTTAAGCAATCAACGGGGAGAGCACGAGGCAGGGGGGCGCCTACCCCCTGGGCGCGCCCTCCACCCTCGTGGGGCCCACGTTACTCCACTGACATACTTCTTCCTCCTATATATATATATATATATATATATATATATATATATATATATATATATATATCTCCGTACCCCCAAACCATCAGGGGCATCCACGAAAACCTTATTCCAACGCCGCAACCATCTGTACTCGTGAGATCCCATCTTGGGGCCTTTTCCGGCGTCCTGCCGGAGGGGGCATTGATCACGGAGGGCTTCTATATCAACACCATAGCCTCTCTGATGATGTGTGAGTAGTTTACCTCAGGCCTTCGGGTCCATAGTTATTAGCTAGATGTCTTCTTCTCTCTCTTTGGATCTCAATACAAAGTTCTCCTCGATTCTCTTGGAGATCTATTCGATGTAATCTTCTTTTGCGGTGTGTTGGTCGAGATCCGATGAATTGTGGATTTATGATCAAGATTATCTATGAACAATATTTGAATCTTCTCTGAATTCTTTTATGTATGATTGGTTATCTTTGCAAGTCTCTTCGAATTATCAGTTTGGTTTGGTCTACTAGATTGATCTTTCTTGCAATGGGAGAAGTGCTTAGCTTTGGGTTCAATCTTGCGGTGTCCTTTCCCAGTGATAGCAGGGGCAGCAAGGCACGTATTGTATTGTTGCCATCGAGATAAAAAGATGGGGTTTATATCATATTGCATGAGTTTATCCCTCTACATCATGTCATCTTACTTAAAGCATTACTCTGTTCTTTTGAACTTAATACTCTAGATGCATGCTGGATAGCGTTGGATGTGTGGAGTAATAGTAGTAGATGCAGAATCGTTTCCGTCTACTTGTCGCGGACGTGATGCCTATATACATGATCATACCTAGATATTCTCATAACTATGCTCAATTCTATCAATTGCTCGATAGTAATTCGTTCACCCACTGTAATACTTATGCTCTTGAGAGAAGCCACTAGTGAAACCTATGCCCCCCGGGTCTATTTTCCATCATATTAATCTTCCAACACTTAGCTATTTCTATTGCCTTTTATTTTACTTTGCATCTTTATCATAAAAATACCAAAAATATTATCTTATCATATCAGATCTCACTCTCGTAAGTGACCGTGAAGGGATTGACAACCCCTTTTTCGCGTTGGTTGCGAGGTTCTTATTTGTTTGTGTAGGTGCATGGGACTCGTGCGTGGTCTCCTACTGGATTGATACCTTGGTTCTCAAAAACTGAGGGAAATACTTACGCTACTTTGCTGCATCACCATTTCCTCTTCAAGGGAAAACCAACGCAGTGCTCAAGAGGTAGCAAGAAGGATTTCTGGCGCCGTTGCCGGGGGTCTACGCAAAAGTCAAGACATACCAAGTACCATCACAAACTCTTATTCCTCGCATTACATTCTTTGCCATTTGCCTCTCGTTTTCCTCTCCCCCTCTTCACCTTTGCCATTTTATTCGCCCCTCTTTTCCATTCGCCTTTTTCTCGTTAGATATTTTGTTTGCTTGTGTTGCCATGTGCCTTCTATATGCTTGCATCTTCGCTTGCTGAAAATCTATTGTTATGGATCCTCATCCCCTTGCTAATCTTTTTAAGAGATCCAATTGTGATGAACAAATTGCTAGTGAGTTTTGTGCACTAGATTATCTTTATGAGGTTTTGCTTGAAATTCGTGAATCTGAAAATTGTGATGAAGTGTTGAAAGAACAAACTTATGAAGTGATTCACGATAGCTCCTTGAATAAAAAGCATGATTGCATTGATTTTACTATAAATTCTCTTAATGTAAATTGTGCTAATAATATGCAAAAGCCTAAGCTTGGGGATGCTAGTTTTGCTATGTCCACTACTTGTTGCAATGATCATGATTGGGGAGATTCTTATGATCTTGAAAATTTATTTAAGCCCCATGATGAATATGAGATTGATAATAATGTTTGAAATAGTATTGAAAGTGGGTCTGGAAGAGTGTCAACTTTAGATCCCACATATTTGGACTTTGATCAATCTTATGAAGTTTTTGATAAAAGTGGGTTTGGAGAGGTCATGACTTTAGTTAATGTTAATTCCACTATTTTGGAAGAGTGTCAACTTTGCATACATGTGGATCGTGTTAAGAATATGTTTTGTGATAGCTATATTGTTGAATTTGCTTATGATCCTACATGCAATTATTATGAGAGCGGAAAATATGGTTGTAGAAATTTTCATGTTACTAAATTATCTCTCGTTATGTTGAGATTGCTATTGTTTCTTTCCGCTTCCTTGCATATGCTAGTTTTTGCTTGCCTTGATAATTTGTTTGCCTATAAGATTCCTATGCATAGGAAGTATGTTATACTTAGATGTGTTTGTCACGTGTTCTATGATGCTATCTTTGTTCTTTAATTCTTGTCTTTCATGTGAGCATCATCAAAATTATCAATGCCTAGCTAGGGGCGTTAAACGATAGCGCTTGTTGGGAGGCAACCCAATTTTTAATTTAGTTTTTGCAATTTGCTCCTGTTTAGGAGTAAATATTTGATCTAGCCTCTGGTTAGATTTTTTATGTTTCAATTAGTATTTGTGCCAAGTTAAACCTATAGGATCTTCTTGGATGATAGTTATTTGATCTTGCTGAATATTCCAGAAACTTTCTGTTCACGAAAACAATTGTTAAAAATCACGAGAACGTGATAAAATACTGATTCCAATTGCTGCTGATCAATAAACAAATTTTTCAGGCCGTCCTATTTTGGTAGATTTTTCTAAGTTCCATAAGTGTGCGTTAGTTACAGATTACTACAGACTGTTCTGTTTTTGACAGATTCTGTTTTTCGTGTGTTGTTTGCTTATTTTGATGAATCTATGGCCAGTAAAATAGTTTATAAACCAGAGAGAAGTTGGAATACAGTAGGTTTAACACCAATATAAATAAATAATGAGTTCATTACAGTACCTTGAAGTGGTGTTTTGCTTTCTTTCGCTAACGGAGCTCACGAGATTTTCTGTTAAGTTTTGAGTTGTGAAGTTTTCAAGTTTTGGGTAAAGATTTGATGGATTATGGAACAAGGAGTGGCAAGAGCCTAAGCTTGCGGATGCCCATGGCACCCAAAGATAATCTAAGGACACCAAAAGGCCAAAGCTTGGGGATGCCCCAGAAGGCATCCCCTCTTTCGTCTTCGTCCATCGGTAATTTTACTTGGACCTATATTTTTATTCACCACATGATATGTGTTTTTCTTGGAGCGTCTTGTATGATTTGAGTCTTTTCTTTTTAGTTTACCACAATTATCCTCGCTGAATACATTTTTGAGAGAGACACACATTATTCGGAATTTATTAGAATACTCTATGAGCTTCACTTATATCTTTTGAGCTATATAGTTTTTGCTCTAGTGCTTCGCTTATATCTTTTAGAGCACGGTGGTGGATTTGTTTTATAGAAATTATTGTTCTCTCATGCTTCACTTATATCATTTTGAGAGTCCTACAAAACAGCATGGTAATTTGCTTTAATTGAGAAATTAGTCCTAATATGCTAGGTATTCAAGATTAATAAAACTTTCTTATGAGTGTGCTGCATACTAAGAGAAGTCTAATGCTTGATGATTGTTTTGAGATATGGAGGTAGTGATATTAAAGTTGTGCTAGTTGAGTAGTTGTGAATTTCAGAAATACTTGTGTTGAAGTTTGCAAATCCCGTAGCATGCATGTTATGTAACAAATTTGAAACATGAGGTGTTTTTTGATTGTCCTCCTTATGAGTGGCGGTCGGGGACGAGCAATGGTCTTTTCCTACCAATCCATCCCCCTAGGAGCATGCGCGTAATGCTTGGTTTTTGATGACTTGTAGATTTTTGCAATAAGTATGTGAGTTCTTTATGAAAAATGTTGAGTCCATGGTTTATACGCACTCTTACCTTCCACCATTGCTAGCCTCTTCGGTACCGTGCATTGCCCTTTCTCACCTTGAGAGTTGGTGCAAACTTCGCCGGTGCATCCAAACCCCGTGATATGATACGCTCTATCACACATAAGCCTCCTTATATCTTCCTCAAAACAACCACCATACCTACCTATTATGGCATTTCCATAGCCATTCCGAGATATATTGCCATGCAACTTTCCACCATTCCATTTATTATGACACGTTCATTATTGTCATATTGCCTTGCATGATCATGTAGTTGACATCGTATTGTTGCAAAGCCACCATGCATATTATTTTGTACATGCCACTTTTGATTCATTGCCCATCCCGGTACACCGCCGGAGGCATTCATATAGAGTCATACTTTGTTCTAGTATCGAGTTGTAATCATTGAGTTGTAAATGAATAGAAGTGTGATGATCATCATTCATAGAGCATTGTCCCAAAAAAAGAGAAAGGCCAAAAGAAAAAATAGCCCAAAAAAAGGGGCAATGCTACTATCCTTTTTCATACTTGTGCTTCAAAGTAGCACCATGATCTTTGTGATAGATAGTCTCTTGTTTTGTCATTTTCGTATACTAGTGGGATTTTTTCGTTATAGAACCTAGCTTGTATATTCCAACAATGGCTTACTCAAATGCCCTAGGTCTTCGTGAGCAAGCAAGTTGGATGCACACCCACTAGTTTCTTTTGTTGAGCTTTCATATATTTATAGCTCTAGTGCATCCGTTGCATGGCAATCCCTACTCCTCACATTAACATCAATTGATGGGCATCTCCATAGCCCGTTGATTAGCCGCGTTGATGCGAGACTTTCTCATTTTTTGTCTTGTCCACATAACCCCCATCATTATATTCTATTCCACCCATAGTGCTATATCCATGGCTCACGCTCATGTATTGCATGAAAGTTGAAAATTTTGAGATTACTAAAGTATGAAACAATTGCTTGGCTTGGCATCGGGGTTGTGCATGATGAGAGCATTCTTGTGTGACGAAAATGGAGCATGACCAAACTATATGATTTTGTAGGGATGAACTTTCTTTGGCCATGTTATTTTGATAAGACATAATTGCTTAGTTAGTATGCTTGAACTATTATTACTTTTATGACATATTAAACTTTTATCTTGAATCTTTCGGATCTGAATATTCATACCACAATTAAGAGGGTTACGTTGAAAACTAATAGCATTCCACATCAAAAATTCTGTTTTTATCATTTACCTACTCGAGGACGAGCAGGAATTAAGCTTGGGGATGCTTGATACGTCTCCAACGTATCTATAATTTTTTATTGTTCCATGCTATATTATATTCTGTTTTGGATGTTTATTGGGCTTTATTATACACTTCTATATTTTTTTGGGACTAACCTATTAACCGGAGGCCCAGCCTAAATTGCTGTTTTATTTTGCCTATTTCAGTGTTTCGAAGGAAAAGGATATCAAACGGAGTCCAAACGGAATGAAACCTTCGGGAACGTGATTTTTGGAACAAACGTGATCCAGAGGACTTGGAGTCTACGTAAAGCAATCAACGGGGAGAGCACGAGGCAGGGGGCGCGCCTACCTCCCTGGGCGCGCCCTCCACCCTCGTGGGGCCCATGTTGCTCCACCAACGTACTTCTTCCTCCTATATATATCTCCGTACCCCCAAACCATCAGGGGCATCCACGAAAACCTAATTCCACCGCCGCAACCTTCTGTACCCGTGAGATCCCATCTTGGGGCCTTTTCGGCGCTCCGCTGGAGGGGGCATTGATCACGGAGGGGTTCTACATCAACACCATAGCCTCTCCGATGATGTGTGAGTAGTTTACCTCAGACCTTCGGGTCCATAGTTATTAGCTAGATGGCTTCTTCTCTCTCTTTGGATCTCAATACAAAGTTCTCCTCGATTCTCTTGGAGATCTATTCGATGTAATCTTCTTTTGCGGTGTGTTTGTCGAGATCCGATGAATTGTGGGTTTATGATCAAGATTATCTATGAAAAATATTTGAATCTTCTCTAAATTCTTTTATGTATGATTGGTTATCTTTGCAAGTCCCTTCGAATTATCAGTTTGGTTTGGCCTACTAGATTGATCTTTCTTGCAATGGGAGAAGTGCTTAGCTTTGGGTTCAATCTTGCGGTGTCCTTTCCCAAAGTGATGAGGGGCAGCAAGGCACGTATTGTATTGTTGCCATCGAGGATAAAAAGATGGGGTTTATATCATATTGCATGAGTTTATCCCTCTACATCATGTCATCTTACTTAAAGCATTACTATGTTCTTTTGAACTTAATACTCTAGATGCATGCTGGATAGCGGTCGATGTGTGGAGTAATAGTAGTAGATGCAGAATCGTTTCGGTCTACTTGTCGTGGATGTGATGCCTATATACATGATTATACCCAGATATTCTCATAAATATGCTCAATTCTATCAATTGCTCGACAATAATTCATTCACCCACCGTAATACTAATGCTCTTGAGAGAAGCCACTAGTGAAACCTATGGCCCTCGGGTCTATTTTCCATCATATTAATCTTCCAACACTTAGCTATTTTTATTTCCTTTTATTTTACTTTGCATCTTTATCATAAAAATACCAAAAATATTATCTTATCATATCTATCAGATCTCACTCTCGTAAGTGACCGTGAAGGGATTGACAACCCCTTTTTCGCGTTGGTTGCGAGGTTCTTATTTGTTTTTGTAGGTGCATGGGACTCGTGCGTGGTCTCCTACTAGATTGATACCTTGGTTCTCAAAAACTGAGGGAAATACTTACGCTACTTTGCTGCATCACCCTTTCCTCTTCAAGGGAAAACCAACGCAGTGCTCAAGAGGTAGCATCGGGCCATTGACCGACGGCGATGGCGATGACGGCGTCTTGCGCTATTGTTAGCGTACTCCTGGACATTGTCCCTAGCTTCAAGGAAGGACAGAATGTTCTGGACTTCGGTCTCCAGGAGCAAGTCAACTGGCGGGAGAAGGCGACTAGCGTTGGTGCAAGGAAGCGGTCAACGACGGCCATCCATGCCGCTGAGGGGGGCACTGGCACCCGCGCGAGGACAGGCGCTAGCAACGGCGCGACAGATACATTCGTGTGCACGGGAACCAGCACGGGCACGCGTGTTAATGCACGCGCAGGCGCATGCGCTGGCAGGTGCACGGGCGCGTGAAAGTCGGCGCGGACCTCGTGGAACCCCGTGGCATCAAGCTCGGCGACAATGTGCGGCTCCCAGCCCATCAATGCCACGGGGATGGGCACTGGCACATTCGGGGCGACGGGAGCCAGAACGGGAGCGGGGACAGGCGCGGCGTCTTCCCGCGAGGTCGGTTCAAGCTCGTCCCAAAGCGCCTTATGTTCTTGAGACTCCGGCTGGGTGTCTTCCTCAGGAAACTGGAAGACTAAGGGCAGACCATCGTGATGCGGCATGGCGTACAGTTAGGTTAGGCAGGTTGGAAGTAGACGACAGGAGAATCGGAGAGGAGGAGATAAGATTGTAGCAATACCGGATAGTGCGGGGTTGATTTTAAACTGCGGGGCCGGGGCCTTTAAAAGTGGGGGCAGTTGGACGAAGGTGGTCGGCGGAGCCTGGTCAAAGGGCTCGCCTCCCAGTGAGTCTGCGCAGCTGTGACGCCCCCGATTCGACCGTACACTAATCATACACGCAATTGTGTACGATCAAGATCAGGGACTCACAGGAAGATATCACAACACAACTCTAGACACAAATGATAGAAGCGGTATGTGCTTTCAACCATTCCATTCCCAGAATGAGGTCGATATTGGACGACTTCAAAGCAATGGGGGAAACATGGAATTCCAACCCTATAAGTTCAATGGGGACGTTGTGACTAACCATATGGTTCAACATTGGCCCGCGGAATGCAACTTGGAATTTCGGGCAAGCGATGGCAGTTCCAACAGGTAAGGAACGCATGTGGATGTCCCACCATTGAGCAGCGGGACTTTTCAGGTAATAAGCTGCAAAGGTGACATAGTTGGCAGGGGCTACATCAGCAGACGCCAGCTCAAAAGTGATGTCACGGAGCTAGTCATCAGCATCACGGGGCTGAGTTGAGTTGCGGTAGATGACAGTGTTGAGACGCGCAAAGTCTTGCAGAGTCTCTAGGGCTGGTTGCTGATTCATATTGGGGTGCGGAAACTAAGCCACGACTCCATCCATGAACTGGTAATTCATCTCAACTGTTGTACCATTCCGGCCATGTATTCGGGCGGCCACGACCAGTGAGTCTAACTATCCTGCTTAAATGAATCAGGGGGTAGTTTAGCAAGGGGTGGAGTAAGTGTATGGAGTCATTCATGATGTAACCTGAACAATGAGCAAAGGTGCAGTATGTACAAAGCAGTAGTCATTGAAGACATACTGATACATGTATTGAGCCAATTACATGTTGTTCATATGAGTTGGACAAGAGAAACATCATAGACATACTAGGCGGCATGCATGCACTCGATGGAGGGATACAACAACGGGACATAGTAAAGACTACATCAACATTGAAGATAACCACTGGAGCAAGGGATTTGTAAGTGACGACGCAGGGTGCCCTGGACAAGAGGATCCTGCAGTCAGTGAACACTTTGAAGCAGATCTTGGCCCTTAATTCGAGAAAGGGGTAACACAAACCTCCGGATGGGTGTGATCACGAGATCCTAATGTTAGATTTAGCAAAATCATTTAACCCGAATAGAGGAGAGATCAGAGTCCCAGAGTATAGATGAGGAGTAAAAGATCCTAATACCACCCAATGGCGACATGGGCCCGTAAGCCACACAGCCATATTAGTAAATCAGTTTTTCAAAGACTAGACTCAACTTCGGCCAAGGAGTTGGAAAGAGGGATCCTACAAGCAGTCGGCTCTGATACCAACTTGGTATCGCCCCCGATTCGACCGTACACTAATCATACACGCAATTGTGTACGATCAAGATCAGGGACTCACAGGAAGATATCACAACACAACTCTAGACACAAATCAAAATAATACAAGCTTCATATTACAAGCCAGGGGCCTCGAGGGCTCGAATACAAGCTCGATACACAAGAGTCAGCAGAAGCAACAATATCTGAGTACAGACATAAGTTAAGGAAGGATGCCTTAAGAAGGCTAGCACAAAAGCAACACGATCGAAGAGGCAAGGCCTCCTGCCTGGGACCTCCTAACAACTCCTGGTCGTCGGCGGTCTCCATGTAGTAGTAGGCACCCTGGGGGTAGTAGCAGTAGCCGGCGGGGGTGGCATCTAATCCTGGGGGCCACCATCTGGTTGCATCAACCGGAAAGGAGAAGGAAGAGGGAAAATGGGGAACAAAGAAACCGTGAGTACTCATCCAAAGTACTCGCAAGCATCAGATCTATACTAAGTATGCATTGGTATCAAATGGAAGGGTTGTATCTGTGGACTGAACTGCAGAATGCTAGTACAGAGGGGAAGGCCTAGCCTATCGAAGACTAGCATCTTCAAGCAGCTCCAAGCATCTTGCAGCATATAGAAGAGTAAAGAATAGCAGTTTAATTAACAAGCATGTTGTAACATTAAAGCCCAGAGATCCTTCCTCGACTCCCTGCGAGAAAGCAATCCCGGAGCCACATATCCATCACATATCAAGTATCCATTTCTAGTTGTATAAGATCAGGATACAAGTCTGAACGTCCATTACCGTGGACACGGTATTCGAATAAAGATCTTCCCTGCAGGGGTGCACCACATTTTCCAACACGCTCGATCACTCTGGCCGGACACACTTTTCTGGGTCAATGCCCGGCCTCGGAAGATCAACACATCGCAGCCCTACCTAGGCTCAGCAGAGAGGTCCCCGCCGGTCTACATCCTAAGCACTTCGGGGTCTAGGCCCATCACCCGTTGCACTCCGGGTCGTTGTGCGCAAGGGGATACCAGCACCACCCGTGAAGTGGATGGCACGATCCGGCCCGGCCACAATGCTGAACCGGACGTCTGACAAAGCTTCGGCTGATACCACGACGCCGAGGCCCATAACTATTCTCACGTGGTGGTTGGTGCGTAAAGGCCAAAGGCCAATTCAAAACAAATACCCAAACCTTTTAGTGCATTAACAATTAAAGTAGTGACGGCTGTCGGGACAAGTCCGGAGCTATCACCCCTTCCCGGGTGATACCGCTAAACAGCCAACCGTCACCGTCACATCGCACAGGTGCTCTTTGGGCCCGGCCGGCTTTTACAACAGTCTCAAGTAAAGTCAAGGTAACCGTGTGTCCAGACATCAAGGGGAAAACCCGAGGAATCACCCCCGGTGGATTCCACTCAATGTAATCATCAAGGTGAACGTAAGAGGGACCACCCTCGAGGTTCACACTTGAGTTGTTGCACGACAGAGCCGTATCGGGAATGGTGAAAGAAGAACCACCCTCATGACCACACCGAATAGATACACTACAGAATTATCATCAGGAGTGCGTTAAGAGGGATCACCCTCGACACTCGATAGTAGCTCTGCAGAGTCGAGCAACTAAAGGGGCGTGATGTGATGTGAGGTTGTAGGACCTTGAAGTATGTCTAGAGGGGGGGTGATTAGACTACTTGACCAAATAAAAACTTAACCTTTTCCTAGTTTTAAAGTTTGGTAGATTTTAGCTAACTAAGGACAAGTCAAGCAATCATCACACAATTCAAGCAAGCATGCAAAGAGTATATAGGCAGAGGAAATTAAAGCATGCAACTTGCAAGAAGGTAAAGGGGAAGGGTTTGGAGAATTCAAACGCAATTGGAGACACGGATGTTTTTGGCGTGGTTCGGATAGGTGGTGCTATCGTACATCCACGTTGATGGAGACTTCAACCCACGAAAGGGTAGCAGTTGCTTGCGAGTCCACGGAGGGCTCCACCCACGAAGGGTCCACGAAGAAGCAACCTTCTCTATCCCACCATGGCCGTCGCCCACGAAGGACTTGCCTCACTAGCGGTAGATCTTCACGAAGTAGGCGATCTCCTTGCCCTTACAAACTCCTTGGTACAACTCCACAACCTTGTCGGAGGCTCCCAAGTGACACCTAGCCAATCTAGGAGACACCACTCTCCAAGAAGTAACAAATGGTGTGTTGATGATGAACTCCTTGCTCTTGTGCTTCAAATGATAGTCTCCCCAACACTCAACTCTCTCTCATAGGTTTTGGATCTGGTGGAAAGAAGATTTGAGTGGAAAGCAACTTGGGGAAGGCTAGAGATCAAGATTCATATGGTAGGAATGGAATATCTTGGTCTCAACACATGAGTAGGTGGTTCTCTCTCAGAACTGGTAGGTTGGAAGTGTAGGTTTAGTCTGATGGCTCTCTCCACGAATGAAGAGGAGGTGGAGGGGTATATATAGCCTCCACACAAAATCTAACCGTTACACACAATTTACCAATCTCGGTGAGACCGAATCATCAAACTCGGTCAGACCGATTTTAGTAAACCTAGTGACCGTTAGGATTTTCGGTGGGATTGACAAGCATCTCGGTAGGACCGATATGGTTAGGGTTAGGGCACAACATAATCTCGGTAAGACCGATTACACAAACTCGGTGAGACTGACTTTGGTAATTAGCTAACCAGAGAGTTGGCCAGGTAAACTCGGTGGGACCGATTTGCTCTTTTCGGTGAGACCGAAATGTTACAAAAAGGAAACAGAGAGTTTACACTGCAATCTCGGTGGGACCGATCCGCTCTTTCGGTGAGACCGAAAAGTTACGAAAAGGAAACAAAGAGATTACAATCCCATCTTGGTGAGACCGAGATCCCTATCGGTAGAAACGATTTGCCTAGGGTTTGTGGCAGTGGCTATGACTATTGAACTAGGTGACGCCGGATTGGAAGAATAGGTGTGACCGATTTTGGCTTTGGGTTTAGGTCATATGTGGATATGAGAACGTAGCTGAGGGTTTTGGAGCATATCACTAAGCACATGGAGCAAAAGGCTCATTAAGCAACACCTCATCTCTCCTTGATAGTATTGGCTTTTCCTATAGACTCAATGTGATCTTGGATCACTAAAATATAAAATGAAGAGTTTTGAGCTTTTGAGCTTGAGCCAATCCTTTGTCATTAGCATTTTGAGGGATCCACTTTCATCATCCATGCCATGTCATTCATTGAGCTTTCCTGAAATAATAGTCTTGGAATAGCATTAGCTCAATGAGCTATATGTTGTTATGAATTACCAAAACCACCTAGGGATAGTTGCACTTTCAATCACCCCCTTTTTGGTAACTGATGACAACATATAGATCAAAGCTTCGACAAATGATAATAAGATTTAGAACATCATTGCTTTGAGAAGTATGTGATAAGCAAGAGCTCCCCCTAAATTTGTGCATATATTAAAATTTGCTTTGGACTGCAAATGCACAAGAGATTAGGCTCATGGGTTACTCTTCCATGTCACATACATCTTGGTGGAGCGCTCAAAATAATAATAATTGAATACATGCACTCATCACCAAGCAAAGTGAATGATCACATAGGATAGATAGGATAAAATCATCAAACATGCATAAGTGTAGCTTATGATCAAACACATGATCATCAATGTCTCACAAACGTAACATAGTATCTCAAGCACTCAAAAGCAAACAAGTTTAAAAAACCAACCAAATCAAGAGAGAACAAAAGCAACACTCTCTCTCTCAAAGCCTATGATCTATATATTTTTCTCCCCCTTTGGCAACAAGTTACCAAAAAGTTCCTAGAAAATGCATAGTGCTAGATCGACTCTCAGGCTTGATCTTCTGGTGGCGGTGGAGTCTGGATAACACCAAGGATGAAGGCTTCTGTTGAAGTGGATGGAGCTGGAGCTGAAGTAGATGCTGAAGCTGGTTGGGCTGGTGCTGTAGCTGGAGCTGAGGTGGTGGCTCTGGTGTCTGGAGTTGGCACTGCGGCTGACCTCTGAGCTCTTGGCACTCTGGCAAATGCATCAGTCGTTGTTTTGCCCTTCCTTTCCTGCATGTCATCCTGAAGTTCCTCTACTGCTGATTGTATCTCAGTTACTTTCACATCTAAGTCATAGAACTTTTGTTTCATGATTCTCTCTAAGCTCTCCTGATTTTGAGTGAGGGTGGCCAGTCCTTTCTCAATCCTCAGTGTTGATGCTATTAAGTAACCAAGCTGCTCCTGCTTGTTCTTCAAGAGATACTCGAGATGCCTCCTCTTGAGTTGGCATCCCGGCAAATTGCCTCCTTCCTTGCCTTCTCCTTCCTTTCTTGTGCTTGAACTGACGAAGGATCATTCTCATTCATGACAACCTTGTTGTCCTCAAAGTCTGGATAAAGTGGAAAGTGTTCCTTATCCAACAGATATTTGCCTTTGCCCATTTTTGAGTTAATCAACTCCTGGATCTGAGGGGCATATCCACAGCTCCTCTTCTGGTCTGCTGCAGTTCTCTTCATGGTTTCTACCATAAGGCTCATGACTTTGAATTTTTGTGGCACATCAAACAAGTGCAACATGTTGATAGCATGCCCTCTGATCATATTATGGTCACCAGACTTAGGCAATAGGGTGTGCCTTAAGATCCAGTTGATTGTTGGCAGCCCTGACAGAAGAAAGTGGACTGATCCAAACTTGTGAGTCTCTAGGGCATCATCTGGGATCTCCTTGTACATGTGTGCCATGGTATTGTGATCCATCTTCTTCTTTGCATATACATCCAGGTCATCTTCATTCTCCTCTGGGGCATTGATCAACTTTGCCCACTCCTCAACAGTTGATTGGTACCTTGTACCTTCTGACATCCACACTATCCTGCCATCCGAATAAAAGTGTGTTGTGGAGTAGAATTACATGATGAGTTCATCACTCCAGTTGGTGAGCTTTTGCCCAACAAAATCTACAACTCCAACAGCAACAAAACTGTCTTGCACTCCAGGATAGTGCTCTTCGTTATCCTTTATGTAGGTCCAGTCGACCCACCTCATGTCACAAACGATTGGCTTCTTATCAAGCAGAATGGTTTCATAAAAGTCCTGCTGCTCCTTGGTGTGGAACCTGTAATCCACAGCAGTCCTTCTCCTTGTGGCATATGGATCTGACATCCTCCATAGCCTCAACCCATTGTCTCTTCTGATCTTCATATCCTCAGCCACAGGATGAGCATCGTTGTGATGCAGTATCTTGGGCTTGAGCTTCCTCGTAACTTGTCCTTCTTCATCTTCCTCCTCTGACCTCGAGCACAGGGCCTTGTTCTTCTCAATTTGGAATACTCCTGGTATTCCTCTTTGGTGCAGACTTGGCCTTGGAGGCAGCTTTGGGTGCTTCCTTGGGCTTAGATGTGGCAGCCCCTGATCTTATAGCATCACCCATAAGCTTAGGTGCCTTAGGTGCTAGTGCAGCAACCTCTTCTTCATCTTCCATCATGGAAGGTCTCCCAATGACTCTGACTGTGGTTTCTTTCCTCTTTTTCCCTTCAGCAGCAACTGGCTCTTTGGGTGCAGGCTTCTCAGGAATCCGAGTTGATGCTCTGGCCTTTGGCATAGGCTGTCTGTCTGCTGGCCTTTTGACTTTCAAGCCTGGCTTTGTGCTCTGTGCTGAGCCATATTCCTTCTTGAGCACTACTTTCTTGGAAGTAGCTTCATCCTCTTCTGCTATATAGTCCTCATCCTCAGAATCTGAGGTTCTCTTCTTCCTTTGTCTAGTGGCAGCTTTTGGCAAATTGCTTGGGGTACTCCTGCTGCCCTCATCTGAAGAGCTGGAGGGACTAGTGACCTCACTCATGTGCACCTGCTCTTCTGACTTGTTCTGGCTGTCACTCTGATCAGACATGATGCAAACTCTGACTGCTGACCCTGTGAAGAGTTTATAGATGAGGTAGAGTGGATGAGCATCACAAAATGCAGAGATTTTTGCAAAAAGATGACTTGAAAATTCAGTTTTAGTTTTCCACAGAAAGCATTTCGGATCTACCGATTTTCAAACTCGGTGATACCGAAGCTGTTTTGCAACCTAAACTGATGAACTCGGTTGGACCGAGTCATAGTTCGGTGGCACCGAGACAGCTAGGGTTTCACAAAGTCTTAAAATCGGTCTCACCGATTAGCAATTCTCGGTCAGACCGAGTCTCACTAGTGCAATGGCATAAGCCAAATCGGTGGGACCGAGTTTTTCAACTCGGTGGGTCCGAGATGGTTTCGGCGGAAACCTAACCCTAAATTTTTGAATCAACACTATTCTACGGATTGCATTGACTGGATAGGAGTGTTTCAATCGTGGCTAGAATCAATAAGAATACAATGTGCTAGGAATCAGACGGGGAAAAGCACAATGATCGAGTCCATACCCTAGTTCGGCGGAGACTCGCTACGGCGGCAGCAATGGGCGGGTTGAATTCCGTTGACGGCGATGGAGACCAGCGACTGGAGGCGGCTGGCAGCGAGGAGATGATCCGGAGACCACGGCGGCAGAGCGAGCTATTGCGCGGGCGAAGGGGTTCGGAGAAATTTCCAAATTTTTGCCAGTGACTATATATAGCCCGACCCTGTCGGTGTAACCGAGTGGAACAACTCGGTGGCACCGAGATGCAAAACTGTGTACAGTTATTAAAACTCGGTGTGACCGAACGGTTCAAATCGGTTGCACCGAGATCGAAAACATAGATCGACTTAATGATCTCGGTAGGACCGAAAAGATGGAATCGGTCAGACTGAGAATCACAAAGAAGTTTTGGAAGTTTAAGCCTATGACGAATCGGGGACTCCGAGTGCTCCTCACACAGAGTGGTTCGAATCTGACTTGATCAAATTTTGTGATGTAGCATGAATAGAGTTTGAGATGAGAAAATCATAGATAGCTAGAGAAGGTTCTTAGGCATTCTTGTCCATCCACTTGGCAAGAAGAAGAGAAACCAAACAATCAAAACAACAAGTGGATGTCCTCGAATGAGTAAAGTATGCAACCAACATGCTCACACAATAAGATGGCAAATGAAATATGTGACAAAGCATGCACAACCAATACTAGCATCTATCAAACAATTGGCGATGACTAGGTCATCTATATATGAGTATATTGACTTAGGAGTCAAATGATAGACATTTGATCATAGGTCATACTCATCGTTTAAGCTCAAGTGGGGTTACCACTTTTACACAATGCATTGATGTGTTCACACCATTAGAGTTGCTTTGACTCAATCCTTAGAGTTAAGCTCCCCCTAGACGTGAGATCCCCCCTTAGAGGGATGAACTAACCTTGGGTTTTGTCGATGATGACTTCATGTAAGTGTTGAAGATGTGGATGCTCAATGTTGATGTAGATCTTTCGAAGAAATCCGTTGGAGTGAGTTGCACTTTCAATACCTACATGGGTTAGTCCCACAAAGAACAAACAAGAATATCCATAGACATAGAGTTATGCACACACAAAATGATGTCCATGAAAACATTAGGTTACCTTGTCCCTTGCCTTTCCAACATGAGGGTTTGTGACTCCTTGAACTAATGCAAGATGTGGAAGTTTATTGCACTTGTTCTTGCCATAATGATATGAGTGAAGAATGTTGGCGGAGTCACCCTCAAGAACTCTCTAGTTCTTCTTCTTCGGGATCCACATCATCTTGATGGGAATCCATGGAGTTGTAGTTGTACTTGATGAGGTAGAACTTGACGTAGTCTTGGGAATCCACTCGACCGAGACCTTAGGTGCTTCTTCAAATGCATCAATCTCTTCTTGAAGCTTGTCTTTGCCTTTGTTCTTGTGGTCTTGTGGTGGAAGATCATCTTGTGCCTGTGTTCCCTTGAAGGAAGTAGGATCATACTTCTCTTGTTGAGGAACAAACTTCGTCTTGGGGTATTGATCTTCTTCCCACTCAACTCCATTGGCATTGAACTTCCATTCAAAACCAACACCTTGATTCTTCCGGTGCCTTCCTTGCTTGCGTACAATTTCCTCGAATTGCTTATTCCCGACAAGACTCTTGTATACACCTTTCTCTATAATTCCCTTCAATAAGCTATTTTCTTGCTCAAGTGTAACTTGGCTAAGAGAATCATTAGTGGAATCAAGAGAACTAGAAGCAACAATATTGGATTTGACATTGTTATTGTTACTACTAGAGGAAGAATCTTTCTTGTACTTGTTACTAGACTTGACTTGAGGCATGTAAGTAGATAAGAGTAAACGCTTGGCAATGTAAGAAGAACTTTTCTTGCGGATATCATCATTGTTTGCCTTTAAGAACTCACGCTCTTGCTCAAGATTGAGCTTTTCAAAGCGTAACTTCTCATGAGCCCTTAAAAGTTCTCGATGATCTTCGAAGATTGTTTCATGAGCTAACTTAAGAGTGTTTAGTTCTTTAGTTAGACGCTCAATTTTCTCCTTATCATTGTCATTCGTTTCATCTTGATTAGCATGATTAATTGACGTTTCATCATAGTATTCATCACTAGAGTTGTCAACAAGTAAATCATCATCCCCTAGCAAGTCATCTTCATGAACATCAAAATCAACATACTCGGGGTGTGTTACCTTAGGACCTTTGGCCATGAAGCATCATCCAATTCCTTCATTTGGTGATTCAAATATGTCGTTGGAGTTGGTTGACACGAGTGCTAGACCGGCAACACCTTCATCTTGAGTGTATTCGGAGTCGGAGTGATAGCTTCTCCCGGAGTGATGGTCGGAGTCGGAGCCAGATACCCATTCACCAACATGAGCTTGATGTCTTCGTTTTGTGTAGCTCTTCGATGACTTCTCTTTCCTTTCCGAATCCTTGCTTCTCCGTGAGGATCTTCGTTCATAGCGATCATCTCTACTCCTCCTCTCTCTTGGTGGTGATTCTTCTCTTTTGCTTCTTCTTCTTGGAGAATATTCTCTTCTTTTGTAGGGTGCCGTACACTCATTGGAGTAGTGTACGGGTCTCCCACAATTGTAGCAATTCCGCTCTCGACTAGAAGATCTTTCGTCATGGTAAGATCTTGACTTGGAGCTTCTCTCTTTGCTTCTACTCTTGTAGAATTTGTTGAAGTTCTTCACCATTAATCTCAATTCTTCATTGAAGGTTTGTTTCTCACTTGATGATGTGGGGGCTTCACTTGAGGCTTTGTAAGCACCACTTGACTTGTTGTGAAGTTCCTCCTTATCCTTAAGTGACATCTCATGAGCAACAATTCTTCCAATGACTTCCGTTGGCTTGAGATCTTTGTAGTTTGGCATCATTTGGATCAATGTGCACACGGTATCATATTTTCCATCCAATGCTCTTAGGATCTTCTTGATGATGAATTTGTCGGTCATCTCTTCACTCCCTAAGCCGGCAATCTCATTTGTGATAAGAGCAAGCCTAGAGTACATTTCAGCGACACCTTCACCATCCTTCATTTTGAACTTGTCAAGCTGACTTTGGAGCACATCCAACTTGGATTCCTTGACGGAGTCGGTACCTTCATGCATATCAATCAAAGCATCCCAAATTTCCTTTGCATTCTCAAGACGACTGATTTTGTTGAATTCTTCGGGGCACAATCCGTTGAAGAGGATATCACAAGCTTGAGCGTTGTATTGCAGCATCTTCAACTCTTCCGCACTAGCTTCACGGTTCGGTTCTCTCCCATCAAAGAATTCACCTTGCAAACCAATACACAAAATAGCCCAAACGGCGGGGTTATGTCTGAGAATATGCATTTTCATCTTATGCTTCCAACTAGCAAAATTACTACCATCAAAGGACCTCTACGGTGATAGTTTCCCTCGCTAGACGCCATACTCTCCTAGGTTGTGAAACCAAGGCTATGACCACCAAAAGCTACGGAAATCAAAGCAAATGGAGACCAAAGCTCTGATACCACTTGTAGGACCTTGAAGTATGTCTAGAGGGAGGTGATTAGACTACTTGACCAAATAAAAACTTAACCTTTTCCCAGTTTTAAAGTTTGGCAGATTTTAGCTAACTAAGGACAAGTCAAGCAATTATCACACAATTCAAGCAAGCATGCAAAGAGTATATAGGCAGCGGAAATTAAAGCATGCAACTTGCAAGAAGGTAAAGGGGAAGGGTTTGGAGAATTCAAACGCAATTGGAGACACGGATGTTTTTGGCGTGGTTCGGATAGGTGGTGCTATCGTACATCCACGTTGATGGAGACTTCAACCCACGAAGGGTAGCAGTTGCCTTGAGTCCACGGAGGCTCCACCCACGAAGGGTCCACGAAGAAGCAACCTTGTCTATCCCACCATGGCCGTCGCCCACGAAGGACTTGCCTCGCTAGCGATAGATCTTCACGAAGTAGGCGATCTCCTTGCCCTTACAAACTCCTTGGTTCAACTCCAAAACTTGTCGGAGGCTCTCAAGTGACACCTAGCCAATCTAGGAGACACCACTCTCCAAGAAGTAACAAATGGTGTGTTGATGATGAACTCCTTGCTCTTGTGCTTCAAATGATAGTCTCCCCAACACTCAACTCTCTCTCATAGGTTTTGGATCTGGTGGAAAGAAGATTTGAGTGGAAAGCAACTTGGGGAAGGCTAGAGATCAAGATTCATATGGTAGGAATGGAATATCTTGGTCTCAACACATGAGTAGGTGGTTCTCTCTCGGAACTGGTAGGTTGGAAGTGTAGGTTTAGTCTGATGGCTCTCTCCACGAATGAAGAGGAGGTGGAGGGGTATATATAGCCTCCACACAAAATCTAACCGTTACACACAATTTACCAATCTCGGTGAGACCGAATCATCAAACTCGGTCAGACCGATTTTAGTAAACCTAGTGACCGTTAGGATTTTCGGTGGGACTGACAAGCATCTCGGTAGGACCGATATGGTTAGGGTTAGGGCATAATTTAATCTCGGTAAGACCGATTACACAAACTCGGTGAGACCAATTTTCGTAATTAGCTAACCAGAGAGTTGGTCAGGTAAACTCGATGGGACCGATTTGCTCTTTTCGGTGAGACCGAAATGTTACAAAAAGGAAACAGAGAGTTTACATTGTCTCGTTGGGACCGATCCGCTCTTTCGATGTGACCGAAAAGTTACAAAAAGGAAACAGAGAGATTACAATCCCATCTCGGTGAGACCGAGATCCCTATCGGTAGAACCGATTTGCCTAGGGTTTGTGGCAGTGGCTATGACTATTGAACTTGGTGGCGCCGGATTGGAAGAATCGGTGTGACCGATTTTGGCTTTGGGTTTAGGTCATATGTGGATATGAGAAAGTAGCTGAGGGTTTTGGAGCATATCACTAAGCACATGGAGCAA
Organism: Aegilops bicornis; assembly: GCA_021605145.1. Taxonomy (NCBI): domain Eukaryota; kingdom Viridiplantae; phylum Streptophyta; class Magnoliopsida; order Poales; family Poaceae; genus Aegilops; species Aegilops bicornis. The sequence continues at coordinate 293,462,452 of CM038669.1, forward strand.
AAGGCTCATTAAGCAACACCTCATCCCTCCTTGATAGTATTGGCTTTTCCTAGACTCAATGTGATCTTGGATCACTAAAATATAAAATGAAGAGTCTTGAGCTTTTGAGCTTGAGCCAATCCTTTGTCATTAGCATTTTGAGGGATCCACTTTCATCATCCATGCCATGCTATTCATTGAGCTTTCCTGAAATAATAGTCTTGGAATAGCATTAGCTCAATGAGCTATATGTTGTTATGAATTACCAAAACCACCTAGGGATAGTTGCACTTTCATAGGTGTCAGGCTCTGGTCATCGGTCACGTTGATCGAGTCATCGACGATGAAGCAGGGGCAACAAGGACAAGGTGGGGGTCACTGATGGATCACTAACCAACCTATACTAAGCAATTTAGGATAAGCAGGTATGTAACAATAAGCAGGTTACAAAAGCAGGCTATGCATCAGAATAGGAGCAATCAAATACAGTGGAAAAATCTAATGCAAGCATGAGAAAATGGAATGGGCGATATCGGGATGATCAAAGGGGGGGGGGGCTTGCCTGGAAGCTCCGCTCAAAGGGAAGAAGGGTCGTCGTCGACGTACTTGATCATAGGGGCATCACCAGTGGTCTCGAGGTCTACCGAGAGAAGAGGGGGAAGAAATAGTTAATACACTCAAACGTATGCAACACAAATACATGACGGCGGTAACACGCAGGGCTAGGGGTGTTCTAACACGGTGCTACATGATACCGGCGAAGGAGGATAACATCCGGGAAAGTTTTTTCGGAGTTAGGCATTTTCGGACAGACGAACCGAAGGGGAAAAGTTTGATGTTCGCTATGCTAGGGGCACGTGACGGATGAACGGAGAGCGTATTCGATTCGTCATATTTTTTTGAGCAACTTTCATGTATAAAACTTTTTCATCCGAGTTACAGATTAATTTATTTGATTTTTCAAATATTTAATAATATTCTGAAATTAATATTAATTCGAAAATATGAGCAAATGCTAGGTGTACCCAGATCTGTGTACACAGAAGTGTACACAAAGGGTGACATGTGGGCCAGGGGGACCCAGTTGACCCAGTCAACAACCCAGTCAGAGTTGACCGGTCAAAGTGAGCGATGTCGATGGGACCCAAATGTCATAGACATTAGCTAACTTTATTTTGGTTATTTATTTTAATCTTCAGGGGACCTACATGTCATTGACTTACTTTAAGTTGGATTAAATTAATGGAGTTAACTAAGCTAGGGTCCCACATGGCATGGACTAAATTAACCCTAGCTAAATAAACAAACACTAAACTAATCAAATGCTAATCCTAGTCTAATTAAACGGGCCGGCCAGAGGCACAGCCATGCCCGTGGCTAGGCATGCACGCGCATGAACGCATGGCAGCGTGGCCAAAAGGGCTCGCGTGGGTGGTGGCTAGGAGCAGCAGCCTGTGGCTCCGAGCGAGAGGGCTGGTGCAGCGTGTGCAGGGTCGGCTCGGGCGCTTAGCCGGCGTAGCGGTAGCAGCTGGCAACGCAACAGCCAAATAGTAGCGGGCGGCAACGACAAAGATGCACGGTGAGCACAATTGTTGGGCGCTGGCAGCGCGAGGGCGCGCTGCCAGGAGCAGCAGCAGTGTAGCAGCAGGAGTAGTGGTGAGTAGGCAGTAGCAGCAGCGGCTCAAGCACGCACGTAAGCATACGCGGGAGCTCGGACGAACTCGGGGACGGCGACTACGACATTGAATCGAGGCGGGAAGAAGGGGGATTCGAGGGTGTAGCGACCCGACCTCAGATGGTCAAGTCTCTGTGCTTCCGTGTCATCCCTGGATCGGTAATGCTGACACACACAATACTCGAAGGATTTATAACAGAGTAGCAATCACACACTTATTACATCGAATGTCTCAAAAGAGAACTTATTACAATAATATGGCTTAAGGCCATCTAATGTGATAACAATGAAGGCTTGGAAGATAAAGTGAGTCCATCAACTCCAACGGCATAGTCGAGCTACACGGCAACGACCTATCGAACCTTACTCCTCGTCTGAAAAGTCTGCAACATAATACGTTGCAGCCCGAGAATGGGTCAGCACATGGAATATGCTGGCAATGTAACACAATAGAGCAATAACAGAATAATGCTACTACTACATGCATATTTGGCTGGTGGAAAGCTCTCTGATTCTGATTTCTTGGAAAGCCAATTTTTTCCTACAACAAAGGAATATATTTTATTTTAACTATCATGGTGGTTGAAACATCATTGAGAAGGTATAACCCCAACTCAATCCCAATTAAAGTAATTAACAACCCAGCAATATTAATTTAGAGTGATGAGATACATGTGAATACTCAAGTACTAGATACTCAGAATTGTCCATAACCGGGGACACGGCTAACCATGATTAGATTATACACTCTGTAGAGGTTTGCGCACTTTTCCCCACAAGACTCGATCGCCTCCGTGGATTTCTCGCACTACATGGTGTTTGAGAAACGAATGACCGAGACACAGTCTTTCAGAAACATTAACTCTCTACTCAGGGTAGACCATACCAAACCTACAAAACCCACTACCTGCTGATCTACCTCTTCAAGAGCTTCACGTAACTTACTCAACTATGCTAGAGCCCATAATAGCTTGTGGCTGCACACGAAAGTTTCTAGCATGAATAAACTCAGTTCCCTTTGAGCCTGGGTGGCGGACCATAGGAAGATCACACGGATACCCCGGGATTTCCAAAAAAATAAAACAGACAACACTGGGTTCCCCAGGTGCCTCAATCCTCCCAGATGTGTATTAAAGTTGCCACCTTAAGTTTAACCATCAATTAACAATCTCACATCTGTCATGGATAACACTCAAACCCAAACCACGTCTACGAGCATAGCATAGCAATATAAGCAATACGTAGAAGTAACTCCCAAGGGTTTGATAATAACAGGGCAATAGGTTCCTACCTCATCATCTACTTCCCAACCCACAAATTAATGACATCCTAACCATGCAATGTTGAGGGTTGAAACTAATGCATAAAAACTGGGTATGAAAAGAGTATGATCAAAGTGTTACTTGCCTTGCTGACGATCCGGGAATCCTAGAGACTCGTAGTAACACGCTTCGCACTCCGGGAATTCTATCGCAAACAAACAATAGCATACATAAGCAACAAGAAAAGATGCACAAACGAAACTCAACTAAAAGAGGTTGACCGGACAATTCAACTTAAGAACTCCGGTTCACAAAAAGAATCAAACCAGACGAAGCAACGAAACTCAAACGGCGAAAGAAACAAGATCCGTTTACTAATCTGAACTAGGGTCAAGTTTTACAAAGACAAAAACTTGTTTGAGTTGATTATTCGGAAAGAGGGTTTCAAGATGAAACTCCAGGCGCTTGAATCGCCTGATTCCGATAAACGAGCGAAAAGTTATACTAATTCGAACATCGGATCAGAAATCGTGATCGGAATAATCGCGGAATAAATTCGATAAAAAGAAAAACGACGAACGGCTTAACGAATGAACGTTCGTTTGCAGGAACTAAACGACGAACACGTTCGTAAAAACGAACGAACGAGCGAACGCTCGTTAAACAAATAAACCGGAGAATAAAACCGATTTATAAAAAAACGAACTAGGGTTTTCTCTAAAAAACCGAAGGGGTTTTCTTTTAAAAAAAAAACGGTGGCGGGGTGGCTACCTCCGGCGAGCGGGCGGCTCCGGTGGGGCTCGACAAGGCGGCGGGGTGGCGGCGGGAGGGCGGCGGCTTAGAGGCGCCCGGCGCTTAGCGGGCGGGCGGCGACTCGGCGGCGGGCGACGACTCGAGGCTCGGGCTCGGCTCGGCTCCGGGAGGCGGCGGTGGTGGTGGGGTTTAGAGGCGGCGACGGCTTATATAGGTTGGGGGGCCGGCTCCGACTTGGGAAGGGGCAAGGCGGCGGCGGGCGGTGGTGTCCGGGTCGGACACGGCGGCGGACAGCGGGGAAGGCGGCGGCCTTTCGGCTGGGCCGACACCTTTCAGTGAGCCCTTGGCCCGGTCGGTATGGTCCTCTTTTTTTAAACGTTCCGCCGACTAAGAAAAATCCTAGAAAAATAAAATAAAAATCTAGAAATTCCAAAATAAGTTTTCTCCGTCTAAATGGAATATTTAGAACAGGATGAACTTTTCTTGGCCCCTAAAATGCATTTTTTAAAACATGCAATTTTTTTCTAGGGCAAATAAAATTCCAAATAAAATCAAATAAAAACCAAATAATGATTTTAACATTTTTCCTCCGATATTTCAATTATTTTGGAGAAGTCATACTATCTCCCCTCATTTATTTATTTAGAATGAAATATTTTCCGGAGAGAAAAATAATTAAAACCAAAAATCCTCGTCTTCAGTATTTGATAAAATCAAATATGAAAAACGAAAAATCCCCAACTCTCTCCGCATGTCCTTGAGTTGCTTAGGATTTCGAGGATTTGCAAACGGAAATGCAACAAAATATGATATGCATGGATGACCTATGTATAACATGCCAAATTGAAAATTTGGGATGTTACAGAGGGAGGTGCTCACCGCGAGCACGTAGGCGAGGTCGGGGAGGCCAGAGGTTGCCGGGATGGTGTGAATCAAGCGGCGTCGTCCGACGGCCGTGGAGGAGGGAGAAGACGCGTGTGTCATCGATGCAGCGCCTACGCCCCGATCAGCTGGTGTAGTCGATGAAGGTGACGGCAGCGCGCCTCCTGGACACGATGGTTCGGCGCGGGGAGGCACGTGGCCGCAGGATCGATGCAACGACGGCAAAGTTGCGCTCGGTTGTGTGCGAGGAGAGGAAAACGAGCGAGGGGGAGGGGATTTTGAGGCTAGGGTTCGTCAGGGGGGGTCGGGGGCTCGGCCTTATACTCCAAGGGGACCGGGGGATGGCCGGCACGCGCCATGGCGCGGCTGGATGCCCGCCACGATCCCCTGTTCCTGTAGCTAGAGATGGAAGGAGAGGTGAGGTGGGTTGGGCTGGCTATTTTTGCTAGATGAGCCAAGGTGCATAGTGCCACCAGAGCCCACTAACATCGTAGTAGTTAGGCCTTTTCCTTTTATACTTTTTTGTTTCTTATTTTCTTTACTGTTTTGCATTCTTTTATAACCTAAATGAATTTAGTTGAGTACAAATTTTGGCACACATATATTAGGCAATGTGCTGAGTTAGACCACCAAGTTACAATTTATTTGGAATAATTTCAATATTTTTTAATTCAAATTGGTTTAAATAAATGTTGCTGTTCCAAATTTTCTTGGGTTAAGGGCACTTTAATAACTCAATTAATGTTGGTTTATTCATGACAATTAGTTAGTGAATATTCGCAACCCGACGAACATTGTTTTGACAGTTTGAAGAAATATTTTATTTGACTTTATTTTAATTTTAAATTTGAAATGGTTTGAACCAATGTGGGACCTAGCAAAGTAAAAGTGATGAAATGGCATCATTAGCAGGGATTATTGTAGCTTAATTATCCGGGTGTTACAGCAGCAGTCTGCTCGCACACCTCACGGTCAGCCGGTGTAGCGGTCTGCTCGCACGCCTCTAGTCGACTCACACGCTTGCTCGGACGGCACCTGCTGATGAGAAGCGGGATTCATGGCGGCATGTAAACGCCCACGGTTTGAATAGTGAAAGCGTTCGCCTTAACGTGACAGGTCTTTGTTCCAAAATACCTTGGCTCTTTATTTGTGCAACTTCTCATAAGCAGCTTATCTCAAATTGAAGAAAAAAATTACTCCTGGATCGAAACAATATCATAACCTACATGATGCAATAAATTTTCAAGCAATATATCTTTCCTATTGTATTTCTTAAGAAAGGATTTGGTCAAACATTTTACTAGTTAGACTTCAGACAAGTTATATATGCAGAGTAAAAGGATAATCCCTCCGTACCAGTGCATTGCCTGATATATTAACTCAAGTACTAGGCACAAACAAACGGGGCACAATTTTGTGCTCATCCTGGTGTAGTACTCCTATTAGTACTAGGCAATGGAGTTGATGGGTGACCCTGGGTAGTGGCAACCGAGCGAATTGAACCGTGCTCGGCACGGTAGGTAATGTTGTCTAGTTACTAAAGCATCCCTCCATTGTTCATCGATAGTCATTATGGACCGAGGACATGAGGGGAATTTCCTAGGGCTGGAATTCTGGCCGCCAGATATTTCGACTCGAAACGCGGAGGCTCGACTGGTTGGGGTTGGCTAATGTGCATACCACGCACGCCACCAGAAGGACACGAGCCTATTTTTTTCAGGATCAACACGAGCCAGGGTCTGGCTAGTACTCCGTTGGGTCCTACCATTCGAGAATACAAAAGGAATCTTTTAAATTTCCGAATGAATCTATGTGTATTATAATGCCCGTATTTTCCATGCAAATAGTAATCTCAATGTGGTAATTGATTTATGACGAGTTCTTGAATTAGAGTGAGTTTGTGATATAGTGATCTCAAATTGGATTTCACATTTCATGGTATCCCTAGTAAGTTTTCATTGCAAATTCAAATATAAAAGATGAACGGTATGGTGGTGAGAAAACTTTGTACTCCCTTGATCCCAAAATTCTTGTCTTAGATTTGTCTAAATATAGATGTATCAAGTCACGTTTCCGTATTAGATACATCCGTATCTAGACTATTCTAAGACAAGAATTTCGGGACGGAGGGAGTATGTATCAAGCACATGACCACACACACACACACGAATACCATAACAATCCAGTAAGTATAGTGCATCTATTTTTCCAAATCATGCATGTACGACACGAATTCAAAAATACTCCTTCTGTTCCTAAATATGTCTTTTAGAGATTTCAACAAGTGACTACATGATACGTCTCCAACGTACCTATAATTTTTTATTGTTCCATGCTATTATATATTCTGTTTTGGATGTTTACCGGCTTTATTATACACTTTTATATTATTTTTGGGATTAACCTATTAACCGGAGGCCCAGCCCAAATTGCTGTTTTTTTTTCCTATTTGAGTGTTTCGAAGGAAAAGGATATCAAACGGAGTCCAAACGGAATGAAACCTTTGGGAACGTGATTTTTGGAACAAACGTGATCCACAGGACTTGGAGTCTACGTCAAGAAATGAACGAGGAGGCCACGAGGTAGGGAGGCGCGCCTGCCCCCCTGGGCATGCCCCCCACCCTCGTGGGCCCCTTGTAGCTCTGCTGACCGACCTCTTTCGCCTATATATACTGATATACCCTGGAAACATCAGAGACGGAGCCAAAACCCAATTTCCACCGTCGCAACTCTCTGTACCCATGAGATCCCATCTTGGGGCCTTTTTTCGGTGCTCCGCCGGAGGGGGCATCGATCACGGAGGGCTTCTACATCAATACTATAGCCTCTCCGATGATGTGTGAGTAGTTTACCTCAGACCTTCGGGTCCATAGTTATTAGCTAGATGGCTTCTTCTCTCTCTTTGGATCTCAATACAAAGTTCTCCTCGATCTTCTTGGAGATCTATTCGATGTAATCGTCTTTTGCGGTGTGTTTGTCGAGATCTGATGAATTGTGGGTTTATGATCAAGTTTATCTATGAACAATATTTGAATCTCCTCTGAATTCTTTTATGTATGATTGGTTATCTTTGCAAGTCTCTTCGAATTATCAGTTTGGTTTGGCCTACTAGATTGATCTTTCTTGCAATGGGAGAAGTGCTTAGCTTTGGGTTCAATCTTGCGGTGCTTTCGATCCTCGTGATGAGGGAAACGACACATATTGTATTGTTGCCATCGAGGGTAAAAAGATGGGGTTTATATCATATTGCAAGAGTTTATCCCTCTACATCATGTCATCTTGCTTAAAGCGTTACTCCGTTCTTATGAACTTAATACTCTAGATGCATGTTGGATAGCGGTCGATGTGTGGAGTAATAGTAGTAGATGCAGGCAGGAGTCGGTCTACTTGTCACGGACGTGATGCCTATATACATGATCATACCTAGATATTCTCATAACTATGCTCAATTCTATCAATTGCTTGACAGTAATTTGTTTACCCATCATAATACTTATGCTCTTGAGAGAGGCCACTAGTGAAACCTATGGCCCCCGAGTCTATTTTCCATCATATTAATCTCCCGTTATTTCTATCACCGTTTACTTTGCAATCTTTACTTTTACTATTTATCATAAAAATACCAAAAATATTATCTTATCATCTCTATCAGATCTCACTTTTGCAAGTGGTCGTGAAGGGACTGACAACCCCTTTATCGCGTTGGTTTCAAGGTTCTTATTTGTTTGTGTAGGTGTGTGGGACTTGAGCGTGGTCTCCTACTGGATTGATACCTTGGTTCTCAAAAACAGAGGGAAATACTTACGCTACTTTACTGCATCACCCTTTCCTCTTCAAGGGAAAACCAACGCAGTGCTCAAGAGGTAGCAAGAAGGATTTACGGCACTTCTTGCCGGGATTCTACGCACAAGTCAAGACATACCAAGTACCCATCACAAACTCTTATCCCTCGCATTACATTATTTGCCATTTGCCTCTCGTTTTCCTCTCCCCCACTTCACCCTTGTCGTTTTATTCGCCCTCTTTTTTCCTTCGCCTCTCTCTCGCTTGCTTCATCATCATGGCTAGTCCTTTATCTACTCCTTTGCCTCCCGAGAATGAAGTTCTTAATTTTAAACAAAGGGAGGGAGAAAATCTAAAAGATGCTTGGTATAGAATTTGCAATGCTCAAAATAGATCTACCAGGAAGCAATCTACTTACATTCTTCTTCGTAATTTTTATGTAGGCGCCACTCCTTGGTATAGATATATTCTTGATACCATTACCGGAGGGAATTTCTTGGGTAGCCATACTTTTGATTCCTATAATGCTATGATAGATTTGTTTGGCTCACCACCTCTTTTGGTTAATCAAACTATGTTAGCGTTGGAACATATGATGCAAAGGCTTGAAATTATTGAAAATAAAGTTGCTACTACGGAATTGATAGAGAATTTGGATAAAAATATCCACAATCAAATTACCCAATATGGATCTAAGGTAGAAGTTACTTTGAATTTTTTTAAAGAAAAGGAACCCATAATTAATGAAAGAATAGATCAAGATTCCACTAGAATTGATAAGCTTGAGGGTATTATTACCAACTTAGGGTCCGCTTTTTCTTCCGTAAAAAATACTCCAAATCCTCCTACCAAAATTGCCAAGCTTATGTATGTTCCTAAGAATAAGGGTGAATCTTCTAGTAAGGAAACTGCGGATCTCAAATCAATAAGTGTTCTTCCCAACTTTTTTGCTATCATTAAGGAACCGTTTGCTACAAATGAATTTCTTGACTTCTTGCCTAAGAGTTTGATCATTAATAAGAGGAAAGAAATTCCTAAGGGTTATAGGTGTTCTATTGAAGAATTGCCTACCAAAGATGATAATACTTAGATCTATCCTTGTTTTTATGCCTAGCTAGGTGCATTAAACGATAGCGCTTGTTGGGAGGCAACCCAATTTTATTTTAGTTTTTTGCTTTTTGCTCCTGTTTAGGAATAAATATTTGATCTAGCCTCTGGTTAGATTTGTTTTTATGTTTTAATTAGTGTTTGTGCCAAGTAAAACCTATAGGATCTTCTTGGATGATAGTTACTTGATCTTGCTGAAAAAAGTCAGAAACTTTCGGTTCACGAAAACAATTGTTTAAAATCACCAGAACATGATAAAATACTGATTCCAATTGATGTAGATCAACAAAGAAATTATTTAGGATTTCCTATTTTATCAGAATTTTCTGAGTTACAGAAGTTTGTGTTAGATCCATATTACTACAGACTGTTCTGTTTTTGACAGATTCTGTTTTTCGTGTGTTGTTTGCTTATTTTGATGAGTCTATGGTTAGTAAAAGAGTTTATAAACCATAGATAAGTTGGAATACAGTCGGTTTAACACCAATATAAATAAATAATGAGTTCAATACAGTAACTTAAAGTGGTGGTTTGTTTTATTTCGCTAACGGAGCTCATGGAATTTTCTGTTGAATTTTGTGTTGTGAAGTTTTCAAGTTTTGGGAGAAAATTTGATGGATTATGGAATAAGGATTGGCAAGAGCCTAATCTTGGGGATTCCCAAGGCACCCCAAGGTAAAATTCAAGGACAACCAAAAGCCTAAGCCTGGCGATGCCCCGAAAGGCATCCCCTCTTTCGTCTTCGTCCATCGGTAACTTTACTTGATGCTATATTTTTATTCACCACATGATATGTGTTTTGCTTGGAGCGTCTTGTATGATTTGAGTCTTTGCTTTTTAGTTTACCACGGTCATCCTTGCTGAATAAACTTTTGAGAGAGACACACATGATTCGGAATTTATTAGAGTACTCTATGTGGTTCACTTATATCTTTTCAGCTATATAGTTTTTGCTCTAGTGCTTCACTTATATCTTTTAGAGCACGGTGGTGGTTTTATTTTATAGAAATCATTGATATCTCATGATTCACTTATATTATTTTGAGAGTCTTAAATAGCATGGTAATTTTCTTTAAATGTGAAATTAGTCCTAATATGATAGGCATCCAAGATGAGTATAAGAAAAACTTCCATATTGAGTTCATTGAATACTATGAGAAGTTTGATACTTGATAATTGTTTTGAGATATAAAGGTGGTAATATTAGAGTTGTGATAGTTGAGTAATTGTGAAATTGATAAATACTTGTGTTAAGGTTGGCAAGTCCCGTAGCATGCACGTATGGTAAAAGTTGTGTGACAAATTTGGCACATAAGATGTTCTTTTATTGCTTTCCTTATGAGTGGCGGTCGGGGACGAGCGATGGTCTTTTCCTACCAATCTATCCCTCTAGGGGCATGTGTAGTAGTACTTTGCTTCGAGGGCTAATAAACGTTTTCAATAAGTATATGAGTTCTTTATGACTAATGTGAGTCCATGGATTATACGCACTCTCACCCTTCCATAATTTTCTAGCCTCTACGGTACCGTGCATTGCCCTTTCTCACCATGAGAGTTGGTGCAAACTTCGCCGGTGCATCCAAACCCCGTGATATGATACGCTCTATCACACATAAACCTCCTTATATCTTCCTCAAAACAGCCACCATACCTACCTATCATGGCATTTCCATAGCCATTTCTAAGATATATTGCCATGCAACTTTCCACCGTTCGTTTATTATGACACGCTCCATCATTGTCATATTGCTTTGCATGATCATGTAGTTGACATTGTATTTGTGGCAAAGCCACCATTCATATTTTTCCATACATGTCACTCTTGATTCATTGGATATCCCGGTACCGCCGGAGGCATACACATAGAGTCATATCTTGTTCTAAGTATTGAGTTGTAATTCTTGAGTTGTAAGTGATAAAAATGTGATGATCATTATTAGAGCATTGTCCCATGTGAGGAATGGATGATGGATACTATGATTCCCCCACAAGTCGGGATGAGATTCCGGACTAAAAAAAGAGGCAAAAAAAAGGGAGAAGGCCCAAACAAAAAAATGAGAGAAAAAGAGAGAAGGGACAATGCTACTATCCTTTTTCCACACTTGTGCTTCAAAGTAGCACCGTGATCTTCATAATAGAGAGTCTCCTATGTTGTCGCTTTCATATACTAGTGGGAATATTTCATTATAGAACTTGGCTTGTATATTCCAATGATGGGCTTCCTCAAAATGTCCTAGGTCTTCGTGAGCAAGCAAGTTGGATGCACACCCACTTAGTTTCTTTTGTTGAGCTTTCATATATTTATAGCTCTAGTGCATCCGTTGCATGGCAATCCCTACTCCTTGCATTGACATTAATTGATGGGAATCTCCATAGCCTATTGATTAGCCGTGTCAATGTGAGAATTTCTACCTTTTTTGTCTTCTCACATAACCCCCATCATTATACTTTGTTCCACCCATAGTGCTATATCCATGGCTTACGCTCATGTATTGCGTGAGGGTTGAAAAGGCTGGAGCGCGTTTAAAAGTATGAACCAATTGCTCGGCTGTCATCGGGGTTATGCATGATGAGAACGTTTTGTGTGACGAAAATGAAGCATGGGCTAACTATATGATTTTGTAGGGATAAGCTTTCTTTGGCTATGTTATTTTGACAAGACATAATTGCTTAGTTAGTATGCTTGAAGTATTATTACTTTTATGTCAATACTAAACTTTTATCTTGAATCTTTCAGATCTGAATATTCATGCCACAATTAAGAGAATTACATTAAGAATTATGCTAAGTAGCATTACACATCAAAAATTCTGTTTTTTATCATTTACCTACTTGAGGACGAGCAGGAATTAAGATTGGGGATGCTTGATACGTCTCCAACGTATCTATAATTTTTTATTGTTCCATGCTATTATATATTCTGTTTTGGATGTTTACGGGCTTTATTATACACTTCTATATTATTTTTGGGACTAACCTATTAACCGGAGGCCCAACCCAAATTGCTGTTTTTTTGCCTATTTCAGTGTTTCGAAGGAAAATGATATCAAACGGAGTCCAAACAGAATGAAACCTTCGGGAACGTGATTTTTGGAACAAACGTGATCCAGAGGACTTGGAGTCTACGTCAAGAAATGAACGAGGAGGCCACGAGGTAGGGAAGCGCGCGTGCCCCCCACCCTCGTGGGCCCCTCGTAGCTCTCCTGACCGACCTCTTTTGCCTATATATACTCATATACCCTGGAAACATCAGAGACTGAGCCAAAACCCTATTTCCACCGCCGCAACTCTACATGCGTGAGATCCCATCTTGGGGCCTTTTAGGTGCTCATGGGGCGTCGATCACGGAGGGCTTCTACATCAACACCATAGCCTCTCCGATGATGTGTGAGTAGTTTACCTCGGACCTTCGGGTCCATAGTTATTAGCTAGATGGCTTCTTCTCTCTCTTTGGATCTCAATACAAAGTTCTCCTCGATCTTCTTGGAGATCTATTCGATGTAATCTTCTTTTGCGGTGTGTTTGTCGAGATCCGATGAACTGTGGGTTTATGATCAAGTTTATCTATGAACAATATTTGAATCTCCTATGAATTATTTTATGTATGATTGGTTATCTTTCCAAGTCTCTTCGAATTATCAGTTTGGTTTGGCCTACTAGATTGATCTTTCTTGCAATGGGAGAAGTGCTTAGCTTTGGGTTCAATCTTGCGGTGCTCGATCTCAGTGACAGCAGGGGAAACGACACGTATAGTATTGTTGCCATCAAGGATAAAAAGATGGGGTTTATATCATATTGCATGAGTTTATCCCTCTACATCATGTCATCTTGCTTAAAGCGTTACTCCGTTCTTATGAACTCAATACTCTAGATGCATGCTGGTAGCGGTCGATGTGTGGAGTAATAGTAGTAGATGCAGGCAGGAGTTGGTCTACTTGTCATGAACGTGATGCCTATATACATGATCATACCTAGATATTCTCATAACTGTGCTCAATTCTATCAATTACTCGACAGTAATTCGTTTACTGATACGTCCCCGTCGTATCTACTTTTCCAAACACTTTTGCCCTTGTTTTGGACTCTAACTTGCATTATTTGAACGGAACTAACCCAGACTGATGCTCTTTTCAGCAGACTTTCCATGGTGTTATTTGTGTGCAGAAACAAAAGTTCTCGGAATGACCTAAAACTCCACGAAACATCTATTTGGAAATAATAAAAAATCCTTGCAAAAGATGAAGACCAGGGGGCCCACACCCTAGCCACGAGGGTGGGGGGCGCCCCCCCTAGGGCGCGCCTCCCTACCTCGTGGGCCCCCTAGAGCTCCTCCGACCTCAACTCCAACTCTATACATTTGCTTTCGGGGAGAAAAAAATCAAAGAGAAGGATTCATCGCGTTTTACGATACGGAGCCGCCGCCAAGCCCTAAAACCTCTCGGGAGGGCTGATCTGGAGTCCGTTCGGGGCTCCAGAGAGGGGGATTCATCGCCGTCGTCATCATCAACCATCCTCCATCACCAATTTCATGATGCTCACCGTCGTGCGTGAGTAATTCCATCGTAGGCTTGCTGGGCGGTGATGGGTTGGATGAGATCTATCATGTAATCGAGTTAGTTTTGTTAGGGTTTGATCCCTAGTATCCACTATGTTACGAGATTGATGTTTCTATGACTTTGCTATGCTTAATGCTTGTCACTAGGGCCCGAGTGCCATGATTTCAGATCTGAACCTATTATGTTTTCATGAATATATGTGTGTTCTTGATCCTATCTTGCAAGTCTATTGTCACCTACTATGTGTTATGATCCGGCAACCCCGAAGTGACAATAATCGGGACCACTCCCGGTGATGACCGTAGTTTGAGAAGTTCATGTATTCACTATGGGCTAATGCTTTGTTCCGGTTCTCTATTAAAAGGAGGCCTTAATATCCCTTAGTTTCCATTAGGACCCCACTGCCACGGGAGGGTAGGACAAAAGATGTCATGCAAGTTCTTTTCCATAAGCACGTATGACTATATTCAGAATACATGCCTACATTACATTGATGAATTGGAGCTAGTTCTGTGTCACCCTATGTTATGATTGTTACATGATGAACCGCATCCGGCATCTCCATCACCAATCCAATGCCTACAAGCTTTTCACATATTGTTCTTCGCTTATTTACTTTTCCGTTGCTACTTTTACAATCACTACAAAACACCAAAAATATTACTTTTGCTACCGTTACCACTACTATCATACTACTTGCTACTAAACACTTTGCTGCAGATACTAAGTTATCCAGGTGTGGTTGAATTGACAACTCAACTGCTAATACTTGAGAATATTCTTTGGCTCCCCTTGTGTCGAATCAATAAATTTGGGTTGAATACTCTACCCTCGAAAACTGCTATGCGATCCCCTATACTTGTGGGTTATCAAGACTATTTTCTAAGCGCCCGTTTCGGGGAGCATAGCTCTATTCTTTGAGTCACTTGGGATTTATATCTGCTGGTCACTATGAAGAACTTGAAAGACGCTAAGACAACAATTTATCCCTCAACTACGAGGGAGGTAAGGAACCGCCATCTAGCTCGCACTTGATTCACCTTCTGTTTTGAGTAAGCTTGCGACACCTAAACCTCGCTTACGCTATGCGTTCTGATATGTCGCATGTTATTGATGATGCCACTTCTGCTATGCATGATACTTATGATGAAACTACTTCTATGCTTGATACTATTGTGCCAGTTGGTGAATTTCTTGATGAACAAATTGCTAGGGCTAGAGAGAAAGAAATTATTGAAACTGATTATATTTATGAAAGTGATGATGAAGACTTGCCTGTTATTCCTGAGGGTTATGTTTTTGATAAAGAAGCTTCTTTAGCTATTTTAGCTTGCAAAGATAGATATGAACTCAAGAGGTTATTAGCTAAATGGAAGGAGCAATCTCTTAATGATAGAATGAAACCTGACCCTGCTTTTGCTACTTCACCTATCTGTGTTACCGATAAGGATTATGAATTATCTGTTGATCCTGATGTAATTACCTTGGTTGAATCTGATCCTTTTCATGGCTATGAATCTGAAACTGTTGTGGCACATCTTACTAAATTAAATGATATAGCCACCCTGTTCACTAATGATGAGAGATCTCGCTATTTTTATATCCTTAAAATATTTCCGTTCTCATTAAAGGGTGATGCTAAGATATGGTTTAATTCTCTTGATCCTGGTTGTGTGCGTAGTCCCCAGGATACGATTTATTACTTCTCTGCTAAATATTTCCCTGCTCATAAGAAACAAGCTGCTTTAAGGGATATATACAACTTTGTGCAAATTGAAGAAGAGAGTCTCCCACAAGCTTGGGGGAGGCTTCTCAAGTTACTTAATGCTTTGCCTGATCATCCTCTTAAGAAAAATGAAATACTTGATATCTTTTATAATTGACTAACCGATGCTTCCTGAGATTACCTGATAGTTGTGTTGGTTCTGTTTTCAGGGAAAGAACACCGGATGAAGCTGAAATTCTATTGAATAATATGTTGACAAATGAAAATAATTGGACACTTCCTGAGCCATCTCCTGAGCCTATTCCTAAACCAACTCCGAAGAAGAGAGGTGTTCTATTTCTCAGTCCTGAAGATATGCAAGAGGCAAATAAATCTATGAAAGAAAAAGGTATAAAAGCTGAAGATGTTAAGAATTTACCTCCTATTTAAGAAATACATGGTCTTAATCTACCGCATGTTGAAGAAACATATGATCTTAATCCATTACCTATTGAAGAACCTCATGGTCTCGGTAACCCGACACAGGTAGTAAAGGTAAATTCTCTCTATAGATTTGATGAAGGTGATATTCCTCACTATAAGTCTACTAGACAATGCTTAGAAGAGTTTGATAATTTTATTGTTAAACAAGAAAACTTCAATGCTTATTTTGGTAGACAATTGAAATACAATTCTGATACACTTGAACACTTGGGTGATTATATGTCTAGAGTTAAAGGTGAACTTAAATTCATTACTAAACATGCTTCTATGGTTACCACTCAAGTAGAACAAGTACTTAAAGCTCAGAATGATTTGCTCAATGATTTAAATAGTAAGAATAATGACTTTGCTGTTAGAGTGGCTACTAGAACTGGTAGAATGACTCAGGAACTTTTGTATCCTGAAGGCCACCCTAAGAGAATTGAGGAAGATTCTCAGAGAAATAATATTGATGCACCTAGTCCTTCTAAAAAGAAGAAAAAGAAAAATGATACGACTTTGCATGCTTCTAGTGAACCTATTGCTGAACCACCTGAGAATCCAAATGATATCTCTATTTACGATCTTTGAAACACAATCTGGTAATGAACATGAACCTAGTGAAAATGCTAATAATGATGTTCATGATGATGCTCAACCTAGTAATGATAATGATATAGAAATTGAACCATTGTTGATCCTGATAACCCACAATCAAAGAATCAACGTTATGATAAGAGAGACTTTGTTGCTAGGAAACATGGTAAAGAAAGGGAGCCATGGGTTCAGAAACCCATGCCTTTTCCTCCCAAACCATCCAAGAAAAAGGATGATGAGGATTTTGAGCGCTTTGCTGAAATCACTAGACCTATCTTTTATGTCACGATTGGTGATATGCTCAAAATGAATCCTTATGCTAAGTATATGAAAGATATTGTTACAAATAAAAGAAAGATACGGAAGCTGAAATTTCCACCATGCTTGCTAATTATACTTTTAAGGGTGGAATACCAAAGAAACTTGGAGATCCAGAGTACCTACTATACCATGCTCCATTAAAAGAAACTATGTTAAAACTTCTTTATGTGATCTTGGAGCCGGTGTTAGTGTTATGCCTCTCTCTTTATATCGTAGACTTGATTTGAATAAGTTGACACCTCTTTGAAATATCTTTGCAAATGGCTGATAAATCAACTGCTATACCTGTCGGTATTTGTGAGGATGTGCCTGTTGTTGTTGCAAACGTTACTATTTTAACGGACTTTGTTATTCTTAATATTCCCGAGGACGATAGTATGTCTATTATTCTTGGATGACCTTTTTTGAATACTGCAGGGGCTGTTATTGATTGCAACAAAGGCAATGTCACTTTTCATGTTAATGGTAATGAGCACATGGTACACTTTCCGAGGAAACAACCTCAAGTTCATAGTATCAACTCTATTGGAAAAATTCCATCGATTATATTTGGAGGTTTTGAATTTACTCTTCCTACTGTCAAGAAGAAATATGATATTCTTATTATTGGGGATGTGCATATCCCAGTTGAGGTAACATAGTGTTATTCAAAATTTCTCCGGTTCCATGTTATTCGGAATGAGTTTGTTAACAAGACCTGATCAACCTTGTTAGTGGATTCCTTTTGATGAGCATGAGATGGATGAAACTAGATGGCACAACCTTCTGTACCCTCTCTCTATTTTCTGTTATTTAGTTGATATAAAGTAAAAATAGTATTTTTCTGTCTGTTTTCTGATTTATCCGTGCAATATAAAAATACCCCAAAAATAAAAGTTCTCCAAATGCCCTAAAAATGGAATATGATTTTTTTTGGAATATTTGAGAATATCTGGCACTGAGAACACAGCAGGAGGGGCAAGCACCTGGCCATGAGGGTGGAGGGCGCGCCCCCTACCTCGTGGACCCACAGTGGCCCTCCTCCACTTATTCCTGCACCCATACACTTCTTCTTCCTCCCAAAAAAATCACCATCCAGCTCAAGCACGAGTTCTAGCTCATTTTGCTGCGATTTTTGATCTCCTTGCTCAAAGCACCTCTCACAAAACTGCTTGGGGAGATTTTTCCTTGGTATGTAACTCCTCCATTGGTCCAATTAGTTTTTGTTCTAGTGCTTTATTCATTGCAAATTTGTGATGCGTGGGTGACCATGTTCTTGAGCTTGCATGTCAAATTTATATGGTTCCAAGTAGTTCTAATGCATGATATAGTCTCTAGGCACTTGTAGGAGTAGTTGCTATCAATTTTGTTGAGCTTGGTTCACTTTTGTTTGAAGTTACTAAAAATTTCAGATTATTTCAGAAAATAATGAAGAGATTTTGAGGGCTCATCCAGTAGAAGCTCGAAGGAAAAGCAAAATGAAGAAGCACAGAGGCCCAAATATAATTTGCCTCGCACCGCGGAGGTCCGGCCGTGTGAATGGCCTTCCGATGATTTCTTGAGAAAAGCCGGGATTTATGATGATTTCTATTCATTGGCTGAGAATGCTGGCCTCACCGACTTCCTCCGCGACCAACGTCATCAGTATCTCTTACTCACCAATACTTTTGTGCAAAACTTCTACTATTTTCCTAAAGAAACACCTCCTTGAGTAGAGTTTCATTTATATGATGTTGTTAAGAAGATGCCACTAAATGAAATTTGCAAGGTTTGCAAAATACCCTTCGAGGGTACCTTAGATGAACCACATTGTAAAGATGTGGACGGGTTTATTGACACCATTACTGTGGGGGAAACCAGGAAGGTTTCCGATGCAAGAATCACTAGCATACATTTTCCTGTTTTACGCTACTTTGCCATATTTGCTAGTCATTGCTTGATTGGTCGCGGAAACTGTGGAAACCTTAGTGTTCCAGATATTATCATTTTGTTCCATGGTTTATATTCCGATAACACTGTTAGTATGGGCGGTATTATTGCTAAACTGTTAAGTTTGAACCGTACAAAGGGCCTTGCTGCACATTATAACATACCTATTAGGCTCTATGAGAAAGAAGAAAAATTGTTGCCCAATGCTTATTTAGATTATAAGAGTATGTTAGCGCATGACTTTATTGTTAAGAATAAGGAAGGGGAGCTAAAATACAAATTGTTCTTTGATAAACATCACCCTGAGACTATTACCTTGCGTGCACCTTCCTTGTTTAATTTATCTGAAGGTCCGTATCTCGTTCCTTGGGCGGCCATTTATGCTTACCGGAACCCTACACCAGCTCCGGAGCCAGAACCACAATTTGAGCCTCCACGACAATCTGATTACTTTTGGGATCCGGAGATGACTGCCAGCCAGTGGCAGTCAGAGTCCTCTTCATCTCAGTACGACCCCAGCTACACCTACGGGTATCTGCCAGGCCATCCTTGGCAATGAACCAACTTAGGCCAAAAGCCTAAGTTTGGGGGAGTACGTATTTCCCACCGACATTACATTTATGTTCACACACTCATTGCTATATGTCGGTGCTCATACTCTTTCACTGTAATATCCATGCTAGTTTATTTTCTTTTTCTTGCTTTCTTCTTGTGTGTTTGATAAACCTTAAGAAAAACAAAAAAAATTAGTGTAGCTTTTAGTTAGTTTACTTTTCTTGCTGTAGTAGTAATAATTAAAAGAAAACCCAAAAAGATTTCCCGTTCTTCTTTTGCTTGTTGGGAGCTTTCCCGTGTAAATAGTTTTATTGCTTTTCTTTTCTTTGGGGGTCGATAGGAGAAGACCATGATTAAATTGTTGAAGTGTCTCTTATATGCATTATTGTTGATTTAACCAAGAGTCCATATTTCCTTGTCTTCTCCTGTTTATTGAATGCTCGCAGATTCCAGCTTAGTCCAATGCACATGCACTCTTATTATTATTCACATCGTTCAGTCATGCAAGTGAAAGGCAATTATGACGATATATGATGGGTTGACTGAGATGAGAAAAGCTGGTATGAACTCGACCTCTCTTGTTTTTGTAAATATGATGAGTTCATCGTTCCTGATTCAGCTAATTATGAATAAACATGTTTGCAATGACAATTAGAGATCATAGTTGCTTGTGCCATGCTTGATTAGCTATGAGTTATAATGGTTCACCTTGCGTGCCAACATGCTATTAAAATGGTTGTGATGTGGTATAGTGGGGTGGTATCCTCCTTTGAATGATTTAAGTGACTCGACTTGGCACATGTTCACGCATGTAGTTGAAACAAAATCAACATAGCCTTCACGATATTTATGTTCATGGTGGATTATATCCACTCATGCTTGCACTCAATGTTTATTAATTTTAATGCATGTTCATGATTGTTGTCGCTCTCTAGTTGGTCGCTTCCCAGTCTTTTGCTAGCCTTCACTTGTACTAAGCGGGAATACTGCTTGTGCATCCAATCCCTTAAACCCCAACGTTATTCCATATGAGTCCACTATACCTTCCTATATGCGGTATCTACCTGCCGTTCCAAGTAAATTTGTATGTGCCAAACTCTAAACCTTCAAATAAACATTCGGTTTTGTATGCTTGAATAGCTCATGTATCAACTAGGGCTGCCCTTATCTTCCATGCTAGGTGGGTTATTCTCAAGAGGAGTGGGCTCCGCTCCTCACTCATGAGAAAATGGCTGGTCACCGGGATGCCCAGTCCCATGCTTTATGCAAACTAAATCAAAATAATTGCAAACAAAACTCCCCAGGACTGTTGCTAGTTGGAGACACTCGTTGTTTCGAGCAAGTCATGGATTGATGCTTGTTGGTGGAGGGGGAGTATAAACTTTACCATTCTGTTTGGGAACCGCCTATGATGTGTGTAGTATGGAAGATATCGCCATCCCTTGGTTGTTATGTTGACAATGAAAGTATGCCGCTCAAAATATTATTTATCTCTATTTCAAAACCTAGCTCAGGCACCTCTACAAATCCCTGCTTCCCTCTGCAAAGGGCCTATCTATTTACTTTTATGTTGAGTCATCACCCTCTTATTAAAAAGCACTAGTGGAAACCGCTTTGTCATTTGCATTCATTACTATTAATTTATATTCGGTATGACTATGATTCGTTCTCTTTTAACATGAATTACAATGTCTAGTCAGTCCTTGATCTTTAAAGGTGCTCTGCATTTATGTTTTGTGGTCTCAGAAAGGGCTAGCGAGATACCATCTTATTATATCATATTATGATTGTTTTGAGAAAGTGTTGTCATCCGAGATTTATTATTATGGCTCGCTAGTTGATTATGCTATTGCTATGAGTAAACATGAGACCTAAGAGTTATTGCAAATGTGGTTAGTCATAATCTTTGCTGAAAACTTGAATCTTGGCTTTACATATTTACAACAACAAGAGCAAACAGAGTTTGTAAAAGTTTTTCTTTATCACTTTCGGTTTGTCAACTGAATTGCTTGAGGACAAGCAAAGGTTTAAGCTTGGGGAGTTGATACGTCTCCGTCGTATCTACTTTTCCAAACACTTTTGCCCTTGTACTGGACTCTAACTTGCATGATTTGAATGGAACTAACCCGGACTGACGCTGTTTTCAGCAGACTTTCCATGGTGTTATTTATGTGTAGAAACAAAAGTTCTCGGAATGACCTGAAACTCCACGGAACGTCTATTTGGAAATAATAAAAAATCCTTGCAAATGATGAAGACCAGGGGGCCCACACCCTAGCCACGAGGGTGGGGGCGCCCCCCCTAGGGCGCGCCCCCCTACCTCGTGGTCCGCCTAGAGCTCCTCCGACCTCAACTCCAACTCTATATATTTGCTTTCGGGGAGAAAAAAATCAAAGAGAAGGATTCATCGCGTTTTACGACACGGAGCCGCCGCCAAGCCCTAAAACCTCTCGGGAGGGCTGATCTGGAGTCCGTTCGGGGCTCCGGAGAGGGGAATTCGTCGTTGTCGTCATCATCAACCATCCTCCATCACCAATTTCATGATGCTCACCGCCGTGCGTGAGTAATTACATTGTATGCTTGCTGTACGGTGATGGGTTGGATGAGATCTATCATGTAATCGAGTTAGTTTTGTTAGGGTTTGATCCCTAGTATCCACTATGTTCTGAGATTGATGTTGCTATGACTTTGATATGCTTAATGCTTGTTACTAGGGCCCAAGTGCCATGATTTCAGATCTGAACCTATTATGTTTTCATGAATATATGTGTGTTCTTGATCCTATCTTGCAAGTCTATAGTCACCTACTATGTGTTATGATCCGGCAACCCGATGTGACAATAATCGGGACCACTCCGGTGATGACCGTAGTTTGAGGAGTTCATGTATTCACTATGTGCTAATGCTTTGTTCCGGTTCTCTATTAAAAGGAGGCCTTAATATCCCTTAGTTTCCATTAGGACCCCGCTGCCACGGGAGGGTAGGACAAAAGATGTCATGCAAGTTCTTTCCCATAAGCACGTATGACTATATTCGGAATACATGCCTACATTACTGTCGGTGCGAGGACGACACCTATGGGATCACAAGAATCCCTACTATGGTTGCGGGGCGCAGGGTCGTGAGAAGAGCGGATCAAATAGATAGCACACGGTTTCTTTATCCAGGTTCGGGCCGCGAGATGCGTAAAACCCTACTCCTGCTTTGGTGGTTTGTTTATCTGTGTTCTTGAGCTAGCAATGGGGCGTGAGGAGCTCCAAAATGCCGAATCCTCCTCCTGGTTTCCTTGGGCCTCCTTTTATAGAGAAAGGGGTTGCCACAGTGGCACAGAGGAGGTGGAAAGGGTACAGTGATGCGAGTTTATCCCTCGCATTACATGACAAGGCGCATTTAACGCGTCTGGCTTAGGTGTCCTTGCTTTATCGGGGACGGGGGAGAGCTCTGTCTCGTCCGTTGCCGCTCCCTCTCGTGTTGACACGCATACGGCCAGCCGGTGCCTGTGGTGCCATGTAGGCGGGCAGGCGGTGAGGTGGCGCAATGGTGGGTCTCCACGAAGATCCTGCTTGCTGCCACGCAGGTGCCTGCCCAACTGGTTGGGTCGGCAGCTGCATGCGAACGGTGGTGGAGGGTTGATTGGCGTGGGCCCGATGGTGGCCCTTCGGGTGTTCTCGGCAAGGGCCTTGCCGGGGCCCCGGCAAGGGTCTTGTCGGGGCGCCTGCTGTCATCCCCGGCAAGGCTCTTGCCGGGGGCCTTGTGGTCCTCCTTGGCTGGGATCCCGCCAAGGGTCGTCATCTTCTATAGTGTGTATCTGATCTTGAATGTCTTCACAAAGATCTGCATGCCACCACGGGGATGTCTCCCGAATCCTCGCCCCATGGGGGCAGTGGACTCAAGGGTGATTTTCTCCGTAGGTGTGGGGCAAGCCGCCCCGGCAAGGGCCTTGCCGGGTTTGCTAAAACCGCCCCCCGGCAAGGATCTTGCCGGGGGAGTCCGCTTCGTCACCTTTGCTCTTTGTGGTCTTGGTGTTGGCGTCGTTCTGGTTCTTTCGAACTTTGGCCTTACCTTGGCTCACCTCCCTTGCCTTGCTCAGTGCGGTGGTGCCCGCGGCTCAGACTGCCCGTGCATAGTTATAGGGGTACAAAAAGTGTACCCCTCTTTTTGTACACCGACAGGAGCCCCCGGGCCTGGGCCACACGTAAGCGCAATCGCGTCGTTGGGCTAGGCCCAAAAAAGGGGTGCGTGCAGGCGGGGTGGTTTTTACTGCGGTAAGTCTCTTTGCACACTGCGCTTCCCATGCCTCCCAGCGTGGCTCGGCGTGGGGAGGCATGCGTGACGTGGGCGGCATGCGTGGGGCTGAGCTCTGCGCGCATGCGTCACGTCATAGTAAAAGGGGGCGGTTCGCGCCTTCCCCATAAACGGAGGGAGGCGTGGAGGTGCGGCCCATTTACTGAACGGGGCCGGGGCGTGGTTTTCAAGGCGTCCACTCCCCACGATCACGGGGTGGGGAGAGGTCGCCTCACCCGTCGCCTCGGTCCCGCATGCCCGCCACGTGGTCCTCATGCGCTTGGGGTGGCGAACGGTGGAGGCGGGAAACCGGGCCGTCGCGGGCCGGGGCAGCGGGTTGGTCCCAGTTCCCTGCGCCTTCTGCGTCTTGATTGGCTGAGCGGGGCGGCCGAGCCCCCACCCCGTTCCTTTATAAAGAGCGAGGGGGAGGGAACGGCGTCCTGCACTCTTCCATCTTCTCCTTCCTTCAGTTTCTGCTCCCCCCTCCATCCACCATGGAGAGAGGGAATCCTGGCCCTTCAACGGTGGCGGCAAGGGTCGCCGCTCGACAACGCGTCCTTCCTTCTCCTTCACCTGCGGTGGCAGAGCCAGTCGCAAGGGGAAGGGGGAGGGGGTGAGGCCGCGGCAGGCCGAGGCGCCAGGGGAAGAGGAGAACGGGCAGGCGGCCGGTCTCGCCTCCGCCAGTAGTTCCTCCCCCCATGGAGGGCCATGTTGGGGATGACCCTTGCGAGTTCTTCGTCAGGTTGCGCCGGCCGCCTCGCCGTCGCCTTCGTCTCCCGACTCCATTCGCGAGTGAGATGGAGCTGGATCCGCCGGAGTCATTGCGGCTGCACATGAGGGGCTGTTGGATCAGCGGTACGCGAGTTCGCGTCGACTTCCCAGCCCCTCACGTGATGTATCTTGGTCGAGGGTGGAAGACGTTCGCCCATATCCACCGCTTGACGGAGGGGCTCACTCTCCATTTCAAGCTGATGGAGGGCGGCCTCCTCTCCGTCAAGGTCTTCGGGTGCTTCGGGACTCGGGCAAGGTGCTGCGTGGAGAGCTCTTCTGATAGCGAAGACTCCTCCTCGGGCGGGAGTGACGAGGAGGACAGTGGCAGCGACGACGAGGGTAGCAGGTGGCAGGATGATGGGTCCGACTAGGTGTCGGACGCCGCTCCGTGCGGCAACGGCGATCCCATCATCCGTGTCGCCGGCTTCCTGAACTTCTCGGGGTCGTCTCCTTGGGCGGCTGGCGTTGGGAGGCTGCGGAAGAGGAAGAGGGCGGGCGGCAAGGCCGTCCGAATCGAATCTGTGGCACCGACGCCTTCGACAGCGTCGACGTCCTGCCGCCTCGTCTTCGAGCTCTGCTTCCGGCGCCGCCATCACCATCCAGCCTCCGGACGGCCACCGAGATGTTCTCTTGGTGTCTCCTGCCACCCGTAGCTCGCCTAGGCGCCTCTTTTGCCCTTTTCGCCTCCTTGACCCGCCTCCTGAGGAGAGGGACAAGAAAGGGGTTACGGGCACCTTATCTCTTTTTAGTTTGTAAGCCTTCGGGCCTTGGCTGAATTTAAAACTTGTAATCCCATCATTCATGTTTTTCATTCCCTATGGACTGTACCTGAGTGGAATGTTTTTAATGAAAAAGGGATGCTTGTCGGGCCATTTTTTTGCGGATAGAACCCACGACAAGGAGTAAATCCTTGATATCCCTACGATAAACACTTCCTTGCCCGGCAACAGGCCCTGCCGTCTTCCCACTTCGCTCGACCTTTCTCACCCTTTTGGCGGAGGCAGGGATGAGGTGGGTTCAGGCTCCCCGTTTCATCCTTTTGCTGCCGCGACTACGACCAAACCTGGCCCCAGGAACGAGCCCTAGGGCCTAGAGTTTTAGGGGAGCATGGTAGCTTTGGGTAAAAACGAGGTTTCACATACCTCAGTCCATAAGGGAATGCATGATAAGGGATGAAGAACTTATCTGAAGCTGTAGCCCCCCGCAACTCTGGTTTGTCGTGGGTGAATCTTTGTACTTGCAGCCCCCGGCAATACTGGCTTGCCGGGGTCTAGATGCCGGTCTGTCCCTCCTTTCTTTTTCGTCCTCAAGTGATCCGGCAAGGATATCTTTGAGTCATGCGAACCAAAGAAGACAAAAGAACGGCAAAGAGACGCACACTCGACCTCTAAGCTAGGGGTTAGTCGCCGCTAAGCACTATCAACCCTAACCAAGGACGAGACTTGACCTAGCATGCATGCTATAACTTAGGGCGCCAGCGCTTCATTTATTTATGCTCAGGGTCTGCGCCTGGCTTTGTACAAAGGGTTACATGCATCATCGGCAATGCTTGTACAAAAGGTGGCTTGTCGGGGGGCCCAGCAAGCCGCGCCTCACGGGTAAAACTTGCGAAGATGATCAATGTTCCAGGAATTACTCACCGAACGGCAGCATCTTGGTCGCCAGCGGACTGCGCCGAGCCCGGTGACTTCGTATTACCGATAAGGGCCTTCCCACTTTGGCGTCAACTTGTTGGAATTCTTGGCAGATTGAACGGCGAAGGACAAGGTCGCCTTCCTCAATGCTTCGGGCATGAACCTTGCGGCTATGGTAGTGGCGCAAGGCTTGCTGGTAGCGTGCTGCTCTCACAGCCGCCCGAAGACGATCTTCCTCAAGGAGCATTGCGTCATCCTGTCGCAGTTGCTCTTGCTCAAGCTCGTCATAAGCGAGCACTCGAGGTGACCCGTATATGAGTTCGATGGGAGAACTGCTTACGCCCGTATACCAGGGCAAAAGGTGTCTGGCCGGTTGCTCGATTTGGCGTCGTCCTGATCGACCAAAGAACCGCCGGCAACTCATCAATCCAGCGCCTTCCGCTCTTGTGCAGCCTATTAAAGGTCTTGGTCCTTAAGCCTCGCAGTACTTCAGCATTTGCCCTCTCAGCTTGACCATTGCTTGGCGGGTGAGCAGCAGGCGAAAGCAGACTTTCTTTGCCGAGGTCCCGGTATATTGCATGAAGGTGCGGCTTGTGAACTGTGTGCCGTTGTCGGTGATAACCCTGTTGGGTACGCCGAAACGACACACTAGTCCCTTGAAGAACTTGACGGCTGACTGAGCTGTGACCTTTCTCACTGCCTCCACCTCCTGCCACTTTGTGAACTTGTCGATTGCGACGTACAAGTACTCAAAGCCCCCGACAGTGCGGGGGAAAGGGCCTAGTATGTCAAGCCCCCAGACCGAGAAGGGCCAGGAGAGAGGACTCGTTTGAAGGGCTTGAGCTGGCTGATGAAGCTTCTTTGAATGGGCCGACACGCTTCACACACGGTGACTAGTGTCGTCGCATCTGGAGGGCGATGGGCGGAAGAAGCCTTGCCGAAATGCCTTGCGGCAAGGGCCCTTGACCCAATGTGGGATCCACATATGACTCCATGTATCTCGCCAACAGCTCGATCCTTCCTCTCGAGGGATACACTTCAATTTCACACCGCTCGCCTCTTTACGTATAGGGCGTCATCGATTTAACTGGTACATGGTAGAGCGACAGGCTACTTTTTTCCGCTTCTTCCTGCTCCTCGGGAAGTTCCCTGCTTGGAGGAATCGGACGGTATGTTGTGCCCACGCTGGAGCACGGGGCTCGACAACGAGGACTAAAGGCATTTCCTCCGCTATAGGAGCGGTATCTCGACGGCAAGAGCTTGACGCCCGCCGGAGTCGATCGTCTCAGAAGCGGGCTCGATATCCCGGCAACATCCTTGTCGGCGGCTCCGGGAGCTTCGGCGGGAAAAGTACTTGCAGACCTGATTTCCTCCTCTTATTCAGCTCTGTAGAAGGATCAACTGATGGCTGAGTTAGCTGAAGAACAAAGGTACTGGTTCCACAGGTAGCTTGAGGGCAGCGTTTTGACAGTAATCGGCGATATCGTTCTCCGCTCGGGGAACGTGGTTTATCTGTATACCGTCGAACGCCGTCCATTTCTCACTTCATCGACGTAGGCCTTCATCAACAGGCTCTGGTAATCCTTGTTGACTTGCTTGATGACAAGCTGCGAGTCTCCCCTGACGATGAGTTTCTTGATTCCGAGGTCCGCCGCGCTCCTAAGACCGGCAAGCAGCCCTTCGTACTCTGCCGTATTGTTTGTTGACACCTCCCTGGGGAAGTGCATCTGGATCACGTACTTGAGGTGCTCTCCGGTGGGCGCGACAAGCAGTACGCCAGCCCCGGCGCCTTGTAAGGAGAAAGCTCCATCAAAGTACATGATCCAATCACAACTTGCCTCCTTGCCGGGAAGAGCAGTCTCTTGGGCTTCCTCGCCAGGCGTTGCGGTCCATTCTGCAATGAACTTTGCTAGGACTCGGCTCTGAATCGTCGAAGTACTTTCAAACTTGAGGCCAAAGCTGGACAGCTCCAGTGCCCATTCCACAATTCTTCCCGTTGCATCCAGATTGTGCAATATCCGTTGCAGAGGGAAGCGAGTGACGACAGTGATCTCGTGTGCCTGGAAGTAGTGACGTAGCTTCCTCGAGGCCATAAGAAGGCCGAAGAGCAGTTTCTGCACGCCGGAGTACCTTGATCTAGCCCCCTGCAGGAGGGAACTAACAAAGTAGACCGGGCGCTGCATCATTTTCTTCTTCGGCGGCACGTCAACTGGCCGTGTCCTCTCTGCATTGGTGGTGTCGGTCTCTGCCGCTGCCATAACCTCGTCGTCAACCTCTCTCTGCACCACTAGCCCGGCGCTGACCACCTGGTTCGTTGCCGCCAGGTATAGCAGCAACGGTTCCTGTGGCCTAGGCGCAACTAGTATTGGCGCGGAGGAGAGGTACTTCTTCAACCCTTGCAATGCTGCTTCGGCTTCTGGCGTCCACTCCATCGGCCCCGCCTTTTTCAAGATCTTGAAAAAGGGAAGGGCGCGCTCGGCAAACTTGGAAATGAACCTGCCCATGGCGGCGATGCAACCAGCAAGCTGACGCACATCCTTGATTCGCTTGGGTGCTTCAATCTGCTCTATAGCTTTGATTTTGTCCGGATTGGCCTCTATCCCATGTTGTGACACCAAGAACTCGAGAAGCTTGCCGGACGGGACGCCAAAGACGCACTTCTCAGGGTTCAGCTTGAGATTGATCTTGTGAGGTTTGCAAATGTTTCTTGCAAATCTGGTATGAGGGTTGCCTGTCCTTGGTTTTGGCCACTATGTCATCCATATAAGCTTCCATATTTCTATGGAGCTGGGGTTCAAAACCAATCTGGACCGCCCTTGCAAACGTCGAACCAGCACTCTTCAACCCGAAAGGCATCCGTATGAAACAATACGTACCACATGGGGTGATGAATGTTGTTTTCTCTTCGTCTTCTCTTGTCATGAATATCTAGTGGTAGCCGGAGTAGGCGTCAAGGAACGACAACAGATCACACCCAGCCGTGGAGTCAACAATCTGGTCGATGCGCGGCAACGGGAAGGGGTCTTTAGGGCAAGCCTTATTGATATTTGTGTAATGAATACACAGTCTGCACTTCCCATTTGCCTTGCGCACCACGACCGGATTGGCCAACCACGTTGGATGGAGCACTCCTCTTACCAAACCTGTTGCTTCCAGTTTCAGGATCTCTTACGTGATGAACTCTTGTCGTTCCAAAGCTTGCTTTCGACCTTACCTTGACGGGCGGCGCATGAGGGCAGACAAGGTGGTGCTCAATCACCTCCCTGGGAACGCCAGGGATGTCGGATGCTTGCCATGCAAACACATCGACATTTGCCCGCAGGAAGGTGACGAGCGCGTCTTCCTATTTGTCGTCAAGGGTGGAGCTTATGGTAAAGCTCCTCCCGTGTAAATCCTCATTGATGAAACCTTCTTGGTTCTGGCGGTATGGCCTGGGCTTCTTGTTTCCGCCGGTGGAGCTCTACGCACGCCCTCGACGGCAGCGCTTACACTCAAGAGGTGCGCTTGCGGAGTGGGTGTCCGAGGTCTCACCGGTCTTCTTCTTCTTCTTCCCTCCGGGGTCCCGGTGGCGAGCAAGCGCCCTAGTGGCGGCTGCTGCAACCGCTTCTTTGGTATAGTTGGTCAGCGCAAATCAGCGCATCTTTCTTATCGGAGGGGATGGTGATGATCGTCACAGGTCCTGGCATCTTCAGGGTGTTGGGCATAGTGTGACACTGCCAAGAACTTGGCCAGCGCTGGGCGGCCAAGGATCCCGTTATAGGGCAAAGGGATCTTGGCAACATCAAACACGATCCTCTTCGTCCTGTAGTTCGGGTCGCTTCCAAAAGTCACGGGCAGCGTGACCTTTCCCTTGGGTTGGCTTCTTCCCGGGTTGACCCCCTGAAACGTGACCGTATCTTCGAGGTCTCCATCAGGAATCTGCAGTTTCTCGATCACGGCAGGCGAGATCAGGTTCAGACTGGCCCCGCCATCGACTAGCATCTTTGTCACCTTGAGGTTGCGTATTCTTGGTGAAACCAACAATGGCAAGCACCCGACCGCAGTAGTGCGATCAGGGTGATCCTCAGTGTCAAAAATGATAGGTGTGCTGGACCACTTCAGTGACCTTTGGGCATCAAACGACGGCTCTGCGGCTGTAATCTCGCGCCCACTATTTAAGCCGGCGGTGAGAAGTATGCAGCGGCGCCGCCATCGACGCACATGGCCACTGTAGCTACGAAACTCTTGGCGCCGGATTCGCCGTCCTCTTCGTGATCGCCGTCTTACGGCTTTACATCACGGCCTGGCGAATCTCTCTCTGTTGTTTTCATTGCCGCGGCAGCCCGCTTTGGCCGTCACGCTTCTTGCCGGACCGCTCAGCACCGTCTGGGCCCTTCTCCTTGTGCCGCCTCTCAGACTCAGCCCTCTGCTTCTCAACGAGGAGCTCAACCTGTCGGCAGTCTTGGAGAGCATGGCCTTTGGTGCGATGGATCTTGCGATATCACTTGTCGGAGTTTCTGGCTTCTCGGCGGCCATAAGGCCGGCGAAGCGACACATCCGGCAACCTCCTTGCCGGGGTCGTCTGCCTTGGTTTTCTTGGTGGAGCCGGCGTCATCAGATCCCTCGACGGCAAGCACGACTTTTCCTTTGCGCTTCGTGTTGCGGCGCCGGCCTTTCTTCGCCGGGGCGGCAGTATCTTCATCCGAGGAGTCGGTTTCACGCCCGGCATCTTCGCTGGGGTACTTCCTCCCCTCTTCAGCTCGGGCACATCTGTCAGCAAGAACATAGAGTTCTGCTACATCTTTCGCCTTGTTCATTGCCAGCTCTTCGCGCATCTTGCGGTTATGCACGTTCTGATGGAACACGCTGATGATGGCGGTAGGGTGAACATCAGGGATATTGTACTGTACCCGGCTGGACCTCTGTATATACTTGCGGAGACTCACGCCTCCCTTACGGGAATGACGTGCAGGTCGCTTGCTTGGCCATGGGCTTGGTGGCCTCGGTGAAAGGCGCCCACGAACTCATGGCACAAATCCGACCAGGAGGAAATAGAGTCTACCGGCAAGTGCATCAACCATAACATGGCGTTGGGTTTAAGAGCCAACGGAAAGTAGTTCGCAAGCACCTTATCGTCGCAGGCTCCGGCAGCTTGCATCGCGATGGTGTAGATGCTGAGGAACTCGGACGGGTGGGTCTTGCCGCTGTACTTCTCGCCCACGTCAGGCTTGAAGGTGCGGTGAGTGGGCCACTGGAACTGCCGCAGCTCACGGGTAAAATCCGGACAGCCTACCTCGTAAGGTAGGCCTCCAGGGCTCCCGGTGCCGGGTGGCTCCTGGCGAGCCACCTGCTCGCTTTGTCGATTGGTGGCGCACTCCGTGCCGACGCTCGATGGTGGTTCGAGCGTCTTCATGTTCTCGTTCCCGAAGAACTTCGCGCTGGTCACGGTGGCCCCGCGGGTCGGACGATGCTATGGAGATTTCGTCGCCCGTAACGTCACCACGGGCTGGCGTCCGCGGTACCGGGCGAGGAGGAGGCGAGTGCACCGTGGTCGCGGCGCTGCCGGCTCTCCTGCCACTGGTACGCGGGACTCCGTCGGATCCCCGACCTGGGGGCTCCACTGGACTTGGGTCATCTTTATTGGCCACCGCAACAAGGCTTCGGATAGTGGCTCTCCATTCGTCGAGTTTCCCTGTAGTGGGAGGAAAATCGAGGAGCAACTGCACGCGCGCCAGGGCTTCTGCTGGCGTTGGTGGCAGCGAAACCTGCACGGATCGCTACGCGCTTCGACTTCTGACCATGTCAGAAGGAGCTCTATCACGACCCCGCGGTCGCATGCCATCTCCACCAGCGCCTCGGCGAGCGGGCAGGTCTTCTAAATCCCGGGAGTGGCGCTCGGGGCTCTTTCCACGGCGACGCCCGGGGTCCTCGGCGCGATCACGCCGTTCGTCGCGCGCCGCTTGAGAGCAGCGCGCCATCAGCGGCGGCGTGGGAGTCTTGGAAGCCCTCGCGTCGCCTTCGGGCGGGGTGGCAGCGATCTTGGAAGGCCCCGCGCCACCCGCGGAGGGCCTGGCTCCGTCTTTGGATTTGGCGGTGTGCGGCCTGTTACCAGGCGCACGAACATCGCCGCCTCCCAAACTTCGGCTGCTGGGACGGTGTTGGTGTTCGCAAACGGCGCCCCGGGTCCTTTCTGTGACCGTTTCAACTGCTCGCCCGCGTCGGGACGGGATGTCCGGCCTCCGATGGGCCAACCGCCACCGTCGTCTTCTTCTTGGGCGCCATGACGATGGATAAGCGTCGAACTAACTGCTAGAGCCAATTCTCACAACTGCGCCCCCTACCTGGCGCGCCAAAGATGTCGGTGCGAGGACGACACCTATGGGATCACAAGAATCCCTACTACGGTTGCGGGAAGCGGGGTCGTGAGAAGAGCGGATCAAACAGATAGCACACGGTTTCTTTATCCAGGTTCGGGCCGCGAGATGCGTAAAACCCTACTCCTACTTTGGTGGTTTGTTTATCTGTGTTCTTGAGCTAGCAATGGGGCGTGAGGAGCTCCAAAAGCGAATCCTCCTCCTGGTTGCCTTGGGCCTCCTTTTTATAGAGAAAGGGGTTGCCACGGTGGCACAGGAGGTGGAAAGGCTCTGATGATGCGAGTTTATCCCTCGCATTACATGACAAGGCGCATTTAATGCGTCTGGCTTAGGTGTCCTTGCTTTATCGAGGACGGGGGAGAGCTCTGTCTCGTCCGTCGCCGCTCCATCTCGTGTTGACACGCGCCCTGGCCAGCGGTGCCCGTGGTGCCATGTAGGCAGGCAGGCAGCTGAGGTGGCGCAATGGTGGGTCTCCACGAAGATCCTGCTTGCTGCCACACAGGTGCCTGCCCAACTAGTTGGGTCGGCAGCTGCATGCGAACGGTGGTGGGGGGTTGATTGGCGTGGGCCCAATGCTGGCCCTTCGGGTGTTCTCGGCAAGGGCCTTGCCGGGGCCCCGGCAAGGGTCTTGTCCGGGCGCCTGCTGTCATCCCCGGCAAGGCTCTTGCCGGGGGCCTTGTGGTCCTCCTTGGCTGGGATCCCGCCAAGGGTCGTCATCTTCTATAGTGTGTATCTGATCTTGAATGTCTTTGCAAAGATCTGCATGCCACCACAGGGATGTCTCCCGAATCCTCGCCCCATGGGGGCAGTGGACTCAAGGGTGATTCGCTCCGTAGGTGTGGGGCGAGCTACCCCGGAAAGGGCCTTGTCGGGTTTGCTAAAACCGCCCCCCGGCAAGGATCTTGCCGGGGGAGTCCGCTTCGTCCCCTTTGCTCTTTGTGGTCTTGGTCTTGGCGTCGGTCTGCTCCTTTCGAGCTTTGGCCTTACCTTGGCTTACCTCCCTTGCCTTGCTCAGCATGGTGGTGCCCACGGCTCAGACTACACGTGCACAGTTATAGGGGTACAAAAAGTGTACCCCTCTTTTTGTACACCGACAATTACATTGATGAATTGGAGCTAGTTCTATGTCACCCTATGTTATGATTGTTACATGTGAACCGCATCCGGCATAATTCTCCATCACCGATCCAATGCCTACAAGCTTTTCACATATTGTTCTTTGCTTATTTACTTTTCCATTGTTACTGTTACAATCACTACAAAACACCAAAAATATTACTTTTGCTACCGTTACCTTTGTTACCGTTACCACTACTATCATACTACTTTGCTACAAAACACTTTGTTGTAGATACTAAGTTATCCAGGTGTGGTTGAATTGACAACTCAACTGCTAATACTTGAGAATATTCTTTGGCTCCCCTTGTGTCGAATCAATAAATTTGGGTTGAATACTCTACCCTCGAAAAATGTTGTGATCCCCTATACTTGTGGGTTATCATTTATCCACCGTAATACTTATGCTCTTCAGAGAAGCCACTAGTGAAACCTATGGCCCCCGGGTCTATTTTCCATCATATTAATCTCCCGTTATTTCTAACACCGTTCATTTTGCAATCTTTACTTTTACTTTTTATCATAAAAATACCAAAAATATTATCTTATCATCTCTATCAGATCTCACTTTTGGAAGTGGCCGTGAAGGGACTGACAACCCCTTTATCGCGTTGGTTGCAAGGTTCTTATTTGTTTGTGTAGGTGTGTGGGACTTGAGTGTGGTCTCCTACTGGATTAATACCTTGGTTCTCAAAAACTGAGGGAAATACTTACGCTACTTTACTGCATCACCCTTTCCTCTTCAAGGGAAAACCAACGCAGTGCTCAAGAGGTAACACTACATACGGAGCAAAATGAGTGAATCTACACTCTAAAATATGTCTATATACATCCGCATGTGGCAGTCCATTTGAAATCTCTAAAAATACTAATATTTAGGAACAAAGGGGGTAAATGTAAGACATGCATGGTCCTCAATTCAATATTTAAAATGAACATGAAACTGGAACATGAATATTAAGTCCAGTACTACATACATGCAAATGTTGTGTTTAGGCGGAGCTATGTAGATTGTCGGGGGTTAACCCCTCGACCTTAGATAAAATTATGAAGCTCTATTTAGGATTGTTTAGATTGTATTATTTGAACATTATATTTGTCCCCACCCTCCCAAACACCGATTGGTTGTGCACCCCCCCTCCCCGAGAGAATATCATCTTCCCCCACACCATAGATGCTATATGCTGATATGAGTTGTGTGACGCCCCCGACTCGACCGTACACTAATCATACAGCAAACATGTACGATCAAGATCAGGGACTCACGGGAAGATATCACAACACAACTCTAGACACAAATCAAAATAATACAAGCTTCATATTAGAAGCCAAGGGCGTCGAGGGCTCAAATACAAGCTCGATGCACAAGAGTCAGCGGAAGCAACAATATCTGAGTACAGACACAAGTTAGACAAGACTGCCTTAAGAAGGCTGGCACAAAAGCAACACGATCGAAGAGGCAAGGCCTCCTGCCTGGGACCTCCAAACTACTCCTGGTCTTCGGTGGCCTCCATGTAGTAGTATCCGTCAGCGGTGACATCTAGCTCCAGGGATCCACCATCTGGTTGCATCAACCGGAAAGAAGAAGGAAGGGGGGAAAGGGGTAGCAAAGCAACCGTGAGTACTCATCCGAAGTACTCGCAAGCATCAGATCTATACTAAGTATGCATTGGTATCAAATGGAAGGGTTGTATCTGTGGACTAAACTGCAGAATGCTAGAATAGAGGGGAACACCTAGCCTATCGAAGACTAGCATCTTCACGCAGCTCCAAGCATCTTGCAGCATGTAGAAGAGTAAAGAATGGCAGTTTATATTTAACAAACATGTTGTAGTATCAACGCCCAGAGATCCTTCCTCGACTCCCTATGAGAAAGCAATCCCGGAGCCACATAACTTAAGTATCCATTTCTAGTTGTATTCGATCAAGATATAAGTCTGAACGTCCATTACCGTGGACACGGTATTCGAATAAAGATCTTCCCTGCAGGGGTGCACCAGGTTTTCCAACACGCACGATCACTGCGGCGGACACACCTTCGGGGTCAATGCCCGACCTCGGAAGATCAACACGTCGCAGCCCGACCTAGGCTCAGCAGAGAGGTCCCCGCCGGTCTACCTCCTAAGCACTCCGAGTGCAGGCCCATCGCCGCTGTTGCACTCCGGGTCGTTACGTGCAGGCGGACCTAGGCACCACCTGCAGGGGTGCCGGCCAACCGTCTTTGCAATCTTGGACGTCTAACAAAGCTTCGGCTGATACTGCGACGTCGAGGCCCATAACTATTCTCGCGTGGTGGTTGGTGCATAAAGGCCAAAGGACAATTCAGAACAAATACCCAAACCATAGTGTATTATTAGCTCGCGGAGACGAGCAGAGACTCACGATAATGTGACCCCGTCGCCCCGTATCGAGGAAATACGGCCAGGGCAAGCCTAACCCACTCGAGGGCTGCCAGACTTCCGGCCGTGCCTCGTAACCATCTTCTTGGGTGCTCTCCGGGCCCGCCCGACTTTCCCAAAGGTCTCAAGTAATGTCAAGGTAACCGTGTGTCCAAACATCAAGGGGAAAACCTAAGGAATCACCCTCGGAGGATTCCACTCGATGTAATCATCAAGGTGAACGTAAGAGCAACCACCCTCGAGGTTCACACTTGAGGGGTTGCACGACAGAGCCGTATCGGGAATGGTGAAGGAGGAAATCACCCTCGATGACCACGACCGAATAGCTACACTACAGAATTAATATCAGGAGTGCGTTATGAGGGATTACCCTCAGGACTCGATAGTAGCTCTGCAGAGTCGAACAACAAAAGGGGCGTGATGTGACGCGAAGTGTCGGGCTCTGGTCGTCGATCATGTTGATCGAGTCGTCGATGATGAAGCAGGGGCAACAAGGACAAGGTGGGGTTCACTGATTGATCACTAGCCAACCTATACTAAGCAGTTTAGGGTAAGCAGGTATGTAACAATAGTAGGTACAAAAGCAGGCTATGCATCAGAATAGGAGCAAACAATAACAGTAGCAAAATCTAATGCAAGCATGAGAGTATAGAATGGGCGATATCGGGATGATCAAAGGGGGGGCTTGCCTGGTTGCTCAGACAAGAAGGAGGGTCGTCGGTGACGTAGTCGATCACAGGGGCATCGGCGGCAGTCTCGGGGTCTACCGGAGAGAAGAGGGGGAAGAAACAGTAAATACATAGCAAGCAAGAGCATAACAGGACAACAGGCAGAGCTAGACGTGTTCTAACGCGGTGCTACACGTTACCGGCGAAGGGGGATAACATCCGGGAATGTTTCCCCAGGTTTAGCATTTTTGGACAGATGAAATGGAGGGGAAAAGTTCCATGTTTGCTATGCTAGGGACGTATGGCGAACGAACGGACCATGTGTTTGGATTCGTTTCGTCGTTCTGAGCAACTTTCATGTATAAAACTTTTTCATCCGAGTTACGGATTATTTTCTATGATTTTTCAAAGTTTAAAATAAACTCTGGAAATAATTTTAATACGAAAATAAATGCTAAAAATGCTAGGTGCACCCAACACAGTGTACACAAGAGTGTACCCTGTGACTGACAGGTGGGCCAGGGGGTCCCAGTTGACCAGTCAACGTTTGACTGGTCAACAGGGGGGCCTGTCATAGACTCATCTAACTAATTAACAGTTTTAATTAACTAATCTAGTTCATTAGGTTAATTAAGATTAATTAATTAAGTTAATCAATCATTTAACTAATTAATTAATTATTTTTATTAATATTTCTTTTAACATTTCATTTTTTCTTTTTATAAGAAAAGGGGCTGGCGGGGCCCGCTGGCAGTGGCCCATCTAGCAACTGGAGCGGGTGTTGCTAATGGGCGCTGAGGCGACGGCAACGCCTTGCCGAGGCGAGGGGCGAGGCCAGCCCGGCGCGCGGATGAAGCTCGGGCGCCGGACAGGCACCGCTGGCCGGGGCCGCGTTGAACAGCGGCGGTGAGTGGATGAACGCGCGAAGCGCCGGTGCTTGTGATGCGGGCGAGGCTCGGTGCAGCCGTGGCGAAGCGGCGAGGCAGGCGTGGTAGGGAAGGCGCCCGGCCGCGGCGGTGGGGCCGTTCTGCCACGCATCAGGGGAAGAGGCCCCAGGCGCAGCCACGGACAGGTAGGCGCGACCGGTCGGGGCGGTCGGCGTGGCCAGGGACGAGTGGTCCGGCGGCCACGCGCGACGCGGGCGGTGAGAAAAGGCGGGGCGGCGCGGGGTCACGCGGGCGGAACGAGCTGCAGGCACCGGAAGCAGTGGGGCGAAGGGGACGACCGACGAGCATCGGTGCTGCGAGGTGTGATGCTTGCGACAGGAGCATGGAGGCCTCGGGATCGAGCCCAGGGGCTCGTCAGAGTCGAACTGGGGGGTGCACGCGCCTCCCTGGCGTTCTAGGAACACGGCGACGGGCTTCGGGTGCGAGCTACGGCTTACAAGGAGGGCAGCGGGAGAGGGACCGGACATGGTGCTCAGCGGGCTCCTGCAGATGTGCTAAAGCGGGCTCAGGGGAGGCTCGAGGTGGCCGGAATGACGACGGAAGCCGCGACGACTCGAGGTTGAAGATGACCTCGCCCCGCTCGAAGGAGAGGCCCTGGCTCGAGCCCGATGGCGCAGGTGACGTAGGGGAGCAGGACGGAGCCGGTGGGCATGGTGGAGAGGCGCGGGTGGCTGGCCGGGCAGGGATCGAAGCGTGGCGGGCGATCAGCGTCGGCCTCCTCTCCAGATCGATGGAGAGGGAGAGGTGGAGAAGGGGAGAAGAGGGGCAAGTGGGGAGTGGGTGGAGATATTTTGGAGAGAGTGGGGAGGGGTGCTGGCGACCTTATCCTCCCGGGCGTCGTCGGCAAGAGGGTCGGCCGGCCACATGTGTGGCCTTCGGTCAGACGCCTTGAGAACAGGAAAAGGCGAGGGGGTTTGAGTGGGCCAGCTCGGGTGGGGGGGGCCCAAAGGCCAGGGGTAGTCAGGGGCCTTTTTTTATTTACTTTGCATTTTCTTTTCTCTTTTTTTCATTTTCTGTTTTATATTTAGTTTTATTCAAGTTTTACCTTTGTAAAATACAAACCTAGAATCTAAATTAGTACTATTATATACACCACTCCCACATTTAGTTTGAGGTTCAAAATAAAATAGTTTAGTACTTTTATAATTTAAAAAGCATTTAGTAATTATTTTTAGCCACTGTTATATTCACAAAAAGGGCATTCAAATACCTTAGAAAAGTGTTGTGTCAATACCATAATTAGTTATGGAATATTTGCTACACTTTGAACATTTTTGTTTGCATGTTTCAGAATTTTGAAATTTGACTTTAATCTGGGTTTGAATTTGAGTTATGAGTTGGATCAAATGAGGATTAGCAACAGCAACATGATGACATGGCACCATTAATAGGGGTTTACTGTAGCTTAATTATCCGGGCGTCACAATTCTCCTCCACTACAAGAAATCTCGTCCCGAGATTTTAGGAGGTAGAAGGAAACAAAGTGGGGTATTCATAACGAAGATGATCCTCGCGTTCCTAAGTGGCTTCATCTTCAAGAGGATTTGACACTAGACTTTAAGAAAGTTGATAGCCCTCAGACGGGCGCAACATTCACTTTGAATGAGAACACGGATCGGATGATCTCTGTAAGTGAGATCCTCTTGTAGGGGTTGAGCTTTATAAGGCATGTGGTTGTAGTAGAAGGACTTGCGACACAGGGCATTGGCCATGAGTAGCATTGCCAGGGGTATAAGAAATACCGTAGTCATAGTCTGTAATTGTTGCCATACATCGCTGTTGACAGAGATCCAGATCTAGCTGAGTAATAAATACTTCAGAAATTGATGATCGGTGAAGATCTCGCAACGAGTACCAAAAGGAAATGCCGCCACAACTTTTGTGCAATTTTAACTGCAGCAAGTTCAAGGCCGTGGACTGCGTAGTTCTTTAGGAAAGATATCTTGAAATTCATAAACGACTGGAGCGTTTTCAATTCTCACAAGAGATGAAGTGTTTCACGCATTCAAGGAATAAATCAGTGCTTTGGCATTCCGAACAAGATGAGCATGGTAGCTTACTATACCACTCGAAGGCTGAAGTAGGTGGACGGTTTTAATGGCGCAAATGATAGAAGCGGTATGTGGTTTCAATCATCACATACCGAGATTGAGGTCAATATTGGACGACTTCAAACAATGGGGGAAACAAGGAATTCCAGCCTTCAATTTCAACGGGACGTTGTGAGTAACCAAGGTGGTTCGACGTTGGCCCGCGGAATGCAGCTTGAAATTTCGGCCAAGTGATGTCGGTTCCAACAGGTAAGGAATGACCGTGGTTGTTCTACCATCGAGCAACAGGACCTTTCAGGTAGTAAGTCGTGAAGGTGACCTAGTTGGCAGGGGCTACATTAGCAGACTCCAACTCAAAGTGGTGTCGCGGAGCCAGTCATCAGCATCAACGGGCTGAGTTGAGCTGCGGTAGATGACAGGGTTGAGACACGCAAAGCATTGCAAAGTCACTGGGACTGGTTGCTGGTTCATATGGGGACGAGGGAACTGAGCCATGACTCGTACCATGAACTGGTGATTCAACATCGAACTATTGTATCATTCCGGCCATGTATTCTGGAGGTGGTGGATTGTCGCCACCATGGCCACGACAAGCAGGTCTAGCCATCCTGCTGAAATGCAACAGGGGGTAGTTCAGCAAGGGTTGGTGCAAGTGTATGGAATCATTCATGATGTAATCGAAACAATGAGCAAAGGCAGTAGTCATTGAAGACATACCGATACATATACGGAGCCAATTACATGTTGTTCATGTGAGTTTGGACAAGAGAACACCCTAGACATACTAGGCGACATGCATGCATGCGACAGAGGGATACCACAACAGGACATAGCGAATGCTACATCAACGTCGGAGAAAACAACTGGAGCGAGGAATTTGTAAGTGGCGACACAGGGTGGCCCTCGATAAGAGGATCCGACGGAAAGTGAACATTGAGAAGCCGATCTTGGCCCACAATTCGAGAAAGGGGTAACACAAATCTCCGGGTGGATGTGATTATGAGAACTTAATGTTAGAGTTAGCAAATCATTTAACCCGAATAGAGGAGAGATCAGAGTCCCAGAGTATAGACGAGGAGTAAAAGATCTTAATACCATCCATTTGGCGACGTGGGCCCGTAAGCCACACAGCCATGTTAGTAAAACCGTTTTTCAAAGTCTAGACTCAACTTCGGCCAATGAGTTGGAAAGGGGGATCCTACAGGCAGTCGGCTCTGATACCAACTTGTGACGCCCCCGACTCGACCGTACACTAATCATACACGCAAACATGTACGATCAGATCAGGGACTCACAGGAAGATATCACAACACAACTCTAGACACAAATCAAAATAATATAAGCTTCATATTACAAGCCAAGGGCCTCGAGGGCTCAAATACAAGCTCGATGCACAAGAGTCAGCGGAAGCAACAATATCTGAGTACAGACATAAGTTAGACAAGACTGCCATAAGAAGGCTAGCACAAAATCAACACGATCGAAGAGGCAAGGCCTCCTGCCTGGGACCTCCAAACTACTCCTAGTCTTCGGTGGCCTCCATGTAGTAGTATCCGTCGGCGGTGACATCTAGCTCCAGGGATCCACCATCTGGTTGCATCAACCGGAAAGAAGAAGGAAGGGGGAAAAGGGGTGGCAAAGCAACCGTGAGTACTCATCCGAAGTACTCGCAAGCATCAGATCTATACTAAGTATGCATTGGTATCAAATGGAAGGGCTGTATCTGTGGACTGAACTGCAGAATGCCAGAATAGAGGGGGAAGGCCTAGCCTATCGAAGACTAGCATCTTCACGCAGCTCCAAGCATCTTGCAGCATGTAGAAGAGTAAAGAATAGCAGTTTATATTTAACAAACATGTTGTAGTATCAACGCCCAGAGATCCTTCCTCGACTCCCTACGAGAAAGCAATCCCGGAGCCACATAACTTAAGTATCCATTTCTAGTTGTATTAGATCAAGATATAAGTCTGAACGTCCATTACCGTGGACACGGTATTCGAATAAAGATCTTCCCTGCAGGGGTGCACCACGTTTTCCAACACGCTCGATCACTCTAGCCGGACACACCTTTCTGGGGTCAATGCCCGGCCTCGGAAGATCAACACGTCGCAGCCCGACCTAGGCTCAGCAGAGAGGTCCCCGCCGGTCTACCTCCTAAGCACTCCGGGGTCTGGGCCCATCGCCCGTTGCACTCCGGGTCGTTACGTGCAGGGCGGACCTAGGCACCACCTCTGGGGTGCCGGCCCAGCCGTGCCGCAATGCTGAACTGGACGTCTGACAAAGCTTCGGCTGATACTGCGACGTCGAGGCCCATAACTATTCTCGCGTGGTGGTTGGTGCGTAAAGGCCAAAGGCCAATCCATAACAAATACCCAAACCATAGTGTATTATTAGCTCGCGGAGACGAGCAGAGACTCACGATAATGTGACCACGTCGCCCCGTCTCGAGGAAATAGGGCAAGGGCAAGCCCAACCCACTCGAAGGCTGCTAGACTTCCCGGCCGTGCCTCGTAACCATCTTGCGGGTGCTCTCCGGGCCCGCCCGACTTTCCCAAAGGTCTCAAGTAATGTCAAGGTAACCGTGTGTCCAAACATCAAGGGGAAAACCCAAGGAATCACCTTAGAGGATTCCACTCGATGTAATCATCAAGGTG
Organism: Aegilops bicornis; assembly: GCA_021605145.1. Taxonomy (NCBI): domain Eukaryota; kingdom Viridiplantae; phylum Streptophyta; class Magnoliopsida; order Poales; family Poaceae; genus Aegilops; species Aegilops bicornis. The sequence continues at coordinate 293,504,895 of CM038669.1, forward strand.
AACGTAAGAGGAACCACCCTCGAGGTTCACACTTGAGGGATTGAACGACAGAGCAGTATCGGGAATGGTGAAGGAGGAAATCACCCTCGATGACCACGACCGAATAGCTACACTACAGAATTAACATCAGGAGTGCGTTATGAGGGATCACCCTCGGCACTTGATAGTAGTTCTGCAGAGTCGAGCAACAATAGGGGCGTGATGTGATGCGAAGTGTCGGGCTCTGGTCGTCGATCATGTTGATCGAGTCGTCGATGATGAAGCAGGGGCAACAAGGACAAGGTGGGGTTCACTGATGGATCACTAGCCAACCTATACTAAGCAGTTTAGGGTAAGCAGGTAGGTAACAATAGCAGGTACAAAAGCAGGCTATGCATCAGAATAGGAGCAAACAATAACAATAGCAAAATCTAATGCAAGCATGAGAGTATAGAATGGGCGATATCGGGATGATCAAAGGGGGGGCTTGCCTGGTTGCTCAGACAAGAAGGAGGGTCGTCGGTGACGTAGTCGATCACAGGGGCATCAGCATCGGTCTCGGGGTCTACCGGAGAGAAGAGGGGGAAGAAACAGTAAATACATAGCAAGCAAGAGCATAACAGGACAACAGGCAGAGCTAGACGTGTTCTAACGCGGTGCTACACGTTACCGGCGAAGGGGGATAACATCCGGGAATGTTTCCCCAGGTTTAGCATTTTCGGACAGATGAAACGGAGGGGAAAAGTTCCATGTTTCCTATGCTAGGGACGTGTGGCGAATAAACGGACCATGTATTCGGATTCATCTCGTCGTTCTGAGCAACTTTCATGTATAAAACTTTTTCATCCGAGTTACGGATTATTTTCTATGATTTTTCAAAGTTAAAAAAAATTCTGGAATTAATTTTAATACGAAAATAAATGCTAAAATGCTAGGTGCACCCAGCACAGTGTACACAAGAGTGTACCCTGTGGCTGACAGGTGGGCCAGGGGGTCCCGGTTGACCAGTCAACGTTTGACTGGTCAACAGGGGGGTGGCCCCCCCCCCAATCATAGACTCATCTAACTAATTAATAGTTTTAATTAACTAATCTAGTTCATTAGGTTAATTAAGATTAATTAATTAAGTTAATCAATCATTTAACTAATTAATTAATTATTTTTATTAATATATATTTTTTACATTTCTTTTTTTCTTTTTTTAAGTAAGGGGCTGGCGGGCTCATGGCGGGCCCATCCGCCACCGGAGCGGTGTGGCTAATGGGCGCTGGGCGACGCGACGACGCTTGCGTCGAGGAAGAGGGGCGAGGCCAGCCAGCGCGGCAGATAAAGCTCGGGCGCCGGACCAGTGGCACCGCTGGCTGTGGCATTGACGGCGGCGGCGAGTGGATGAAGGCGGGCGTGGAGAGCCGATCTGTGATGCGGCCGTGGCGGGCGCCAGAGGCCGGTGAGGTAGGGGATGGGCCGCCAGCTCGGCGAGCGGCGGGGCCGTTCGCCACGCATCGTGGGAAGAGGCCCCAGCGCAGCCATGGCTGTGTAGGCGCGACCGTCGGGGCGGTCGGCGTGGCTGTGGACCTTGTGATCCGCTGCCACGCGCTGGCGCGGGCGGCGACAAAAGGCGGGGCGGCGCGGGGTCACGCGGGCGGAACGAGCTGTAGGAACCGGAAGCAGTGGGGCGAAGGGGACGACCGACGAGCATCGGTGCTGCGGAGCTGCGAGGTGCGATGCTGGCGACAGGAGCATGGAGGCCTCGGGATCGAGCCCGGGGGCTCGTCAGAGTCGAACTGGGGGGGGGGTGCACGCGCCTCCCTGGCGTCCTAGGAACACGGCGACGGGCTTCGGGCGCGAGCTACGGCTTACGAGGAGGGCAGCGGGAGAGGGACCGGACATGGTGCTCACCGGGCTCCTACAGATGTGCTAAAGCGGGCTCGGGGGAGGCTCGAGCTGGCTGGAACAACGACGGAAGTTGCGGCGACTCGAGGTTGAAGACGACCTCGCCCCGCTCGAAGGAGAGGCGCTCGGCTGGAGCCTGATGGCGCAGGCGACGTAGGGGAGCAGGACGGAGCCGGTGGGCACGGTGGAGAGGCGCGGGGTGGCTGCTGGGCGCGGGATCGAAGCGGGCGCGGCGGCGACCGCGTTGGCCTCCTCTCCAGATCGATGGAGAGGGAGAGGTGGAGAAGGGGAGAAGAGGGGCAAGTGGGGAGTGGGTGGAGATATTTTGGAGAGAGTGGGGAGGGGTGCTGGCGACCTTATCCTCCCGGGCATCGCAAGAGAGGTCGGGCGACGGCTGAAGCATGGCCTTCGGTCGACGCCTTGAGGAACAGGAAAGGGGGCGAGGGGGGTTTGAGTGGGCCGGCTCGGGTGGGGGTGGGCCGAGGCCCACGGGAAGTCAAGGGCCTTTTTTTATTTACTTTGCATTTTCTTTTCTCTTTTTTTTATTTTCTGTTTTCTATTTAGTTTTATTCAAGTGTTACCTTTGTAAAATACAAACCTAGAATCTAAATTAGTACTATTAAATACACCACTCCCACATTTAGTTTGAGGTTCAAAATAAAATAGTTTAGTACTTTTATAATTTAAAAAGCATTTAGTAATTATTTTTAGCCACTGTTATATTCACAAAAAGGGCATTCAAATACCTTAGAAAAGTGTTGGGTCAATACCATAATTAGTTACGGAATATTTGCCACACTTTGAACATTTTTGTTTGCGTGTTTCAGAATTTTGAAATTTGACTTTAATTTGGGTTTGAATTTGGGTTATGCGTTGGAGCAAATGAGGATTAGCAACAGCAACATGATGACATGGCACCATTAATAGGGGTTTACTGTAGCTTAATTATCCGGGCGTCACAAGTTGATGGGAGCTTGTAGATCTGAGATGTAGCAGCTCACAAGATGTCTTAATATTTTTTATAGGAAACCTTAATGAGTTTGAGAATTGCACATAATTTGTACAAAAACTACTCATATGCCCTTGGATCCCACATCCAATGACCTCGAAGCTCGTATCACCATAGCATATTAGATGAAGGAGGACCTCATATTCTCCTGTATGTAAGAATATCATGTGCTACCACACCTTAGATGCTTTGGTGATACAAGCTCTTCGGAGCCGTGGGATTTGTGATCCAACAACTCCTCGGCGGTTCAAATGTTTTTTGCAGAAAAGCCCCCAAAGAGTTCTGCCACTGCTTACAAGCACAAAGACTGCTCAGATGCCATTGGATCTCAGATCGAACGACCTTGAAGCTCGTATAACCGTAGCATCCAAGCTGCGAGAGCACCTGATGTTTTCTCGCACATGAGAATATGAGGTGCCCCCGCACCGTAGATTCTATGGTGATATGAGTTCCCGGAGATCTAATGGCTCACAATAGGAGGTTTGAATGTTTTTGCAATATACGCCTGAGAGAGTTTGGGAATTGCTCAGAAAGTACAAATACTACGCATGTGGCATCTGATCACTGATCATACGGCCTAGATGCTCGTATCACCGTTGCGGCTAATTACGCTACGGTGAGCACCTAATATGAGCAACAGGGAGCCGTTGGATCAAGGATGCAGCAGCACACAAGAGGCCTGAATGTTTTATTTGCAAAAAAAATCCTTGGAGAGTTAGGAAATTGCACATAATTACAAAGACAACTCCCAAGCCATTGGATCTCAGTTCCAATGACGTAAAAAACTCGTATCACCATAGCATCTAACTTGCGGGGTGGATGTGATATTCTATGCCACTGTCAATTTTGTTCCTAAACTTGCAAAAAAACGTGTAACTCGTCTCGTTACTTGTCTAACTGCGCAAAGTGTTTGTTCAAAAAAAACATCCTACACTGTAATATCGGAACAACAGACGGGGGTCCCACTTGTCATTGATCAAATTTGGACCTAAAACTAACAAATCTGAAAGATGAGATTCGAACTGGCAACCTGGACTACAAAGCATAAGTCGATAGCTTGAAACAACAACGGTTGTGTACTTTGTCCCATAACTTGATTTTATACAGTCTTACATTGAGTAGAGTAGAGGGAGTGGCTCGTCAACACATGCATGACCGTTGACTCACTTACTGATGGGTCCCAGCTCTGCGATCTCTCTCTCCTCTCCATCGTCTAACCTTTAGACGCACGGGCACACACGAAGAGCAGTGCTAGCTTGCCGTGGTGTTATTATAACTAAAAAAAGTTTGGAAAATAGAAGAATCGCCTAGAACAAGAGACATTGTGGCTGGTCGAGACGGAGCTAACCACACCTATCCTCCATGCCACGTTAGCATGATGAAGCTGTGTGGCTAGTGGGGTGTTTTCGACCGACTGGTTGGGTCCCGAGGTCGAACCATAGGTAGTAGTACGTCTGATACAGTATATTTGTACACACACATTTTTCCTCCGTGCCAAGACGTAGGGGTGGGCATAAAAACCGACAAACCGAAACCGAAACCGAAAAAACCGAATTTTCGGTTTTTAATACATGTAAAGGAATTTTCGGTTTTTACTTCTGTTAACCGAACTGTTTTTGATCGGTTCGGTTTCTCACGGGTAACCGAACAAAAACACTGAACATATAAACAGTATAGAGTCACGGGAGCTTCTCCTGTCATAAAAAGATGCGCCACGCAGCGACCAGCATACGCGCAGCAGGGGGAAAATCATTCCCAATCTCCCACGTGCCTAGCTAGCAAGGCGCGTACCCTTTTTGAGCCTTTTAGTACGTGGCCCATGTAGTTTGCATGTACATATTGTGGTCATGGGATTGGTTGTGGTCATGTTGTGGTCATGGGATTAGTCCCACCTCGGCTGGCGACGTAAAGGAGTGCAGGTAGCTCAGCTATATAACAGGGTAAGCTGTAGTAGGTACGAGGCGCACACGCTACTGAACTAGCTTGTTTATCAAAGATGGTTATGTTTCCTAACCATACACATGTATTGTCATTTGAACGAGATCACATCATTAGGAGAATGATGTGATGGAAAAGACACATTCGTTATCTTATCATTATGATCGTTACAGTTTCATTGCTACTGCTTTCTTCATGACTTATACATGTTCCTCAGACTATGAGATTATGCAACCCCCGAATACCGGAGGAACACTTAGTGTGCTATCAAACATCACAAGTAACTGGGTGATTATAAAGATGCTCTACAGGTGTCTCTGATGGTGTTCGTTGAGTTGGAAAAGATCGAGATTAGGATTTGTCACTCCGAGTATCGGGGAGGTATCTCTAGGCCCTCTCGGTAATGCACTTCACTATAAGCCTTGCAAGCAATGTGACTAATGAGTTAGTTGCGGGATGATGTATTACGGAACGAGTAAAGAGACTTGCCGGTAATTAGATTGAACTAGGTATAAGGATATCGACGATCGAATCTCGGGCAAGTAACATGCCGATGAGAAAGGGAACAACGTATGTTGTTATGCGGTTTGGCCGATAAAGATCTTCGTAGAATATGTAGGAACCAATATGAGCATCTAGGTTCCTCTATTGGTTATTGATCGAAGATGTGTCTAGGTCATGTCTACCTAGTTCTCGAACCCGTAGGGTCTGCACGCTTAACGTTCGATGACGATTTGTATTATGAGTTTATGTGATTTGATGACCGAAGGTTCTTCGGAGTCCCAGATGAGATCACGGATGTGACGAGGAGTCTCGAAATGTTTGATACATAAAGATTGATATATTCGAAGGTTATATTCGGACACCGGAATGGTTTCGAAGTAGATCGGGTATTTTCCGGAGTACCAGGGGGTTACCGGAACCCCCCGGGGGGTTAATGGGCCTTCATGGGCCCTAGTGGAAGAGAGGAGGCAGCAGCCAGGAGGAGGTGCGCGTCCCCCCAAGCCCAAACCAAATTGGACTAGGGGTTGGGGGCGGCTCCCCTTTCCTTTCTCTCCTCCTCCTCTTTCCCCCTTCTCCTTGTAGGAATAGGAAAGTGGGGGGGGGGGGAATCCTACTTGGAGTAGGACTCCCCCCTGGGCGCGCCACACCTGACCGGCCTCCTCCTCCCTCGCTCCTTTATATACGGGGTAGGGGGCACCCCATAGACACACAAGTTGATCTTTTAGCCTTGTGCGGTGCCCCCTCCACAGAAACACACCTCGGTCATATCGTCGTAGTGCTTAGGCGAATCCCTGCGCCGGTAACTTCATCATCACCGTCACCATGCCGCCGTGCTGAAGAAACTCTCCCTCGGCCTCAACTAGATCAAGAGTTCGAGGGACGTCACCGAGCTGAACGTCTGCAGATCGCGGAGGTGCCGTGCGTTTGGTACTTGGATCGGTTGGATCACGAAGACGTTCGACTACATCAATCAAAGCATTTAACGCTTCCGCTTTCGGTCATTTAGGGTACATGGACACACTCTCCCCGCTCGTTGCTATGCTTCTCCTAGATAGATCTTGTGTGATCGTAGGATTTTTTTGAAATACTACGTTCCCCAATAGTGGCATCCGAGCCAGGTCTATGCGTAGATGTTATATGCACGAGTAGAACACAAAGTGTTATGGGCGATAATAGTCATAATGCTTACCAGCATGTCATACTTTGATTCGGCGGTATTGTTGGATGAAGCGGCCCAGACGGACATTACATGACTGCGTTCATGAGACTGGTTCTACCGCCGTGCTTTGCACACAGGTGGCCAGTGGGTGTCTGTGTCTCCAACTTTAGTTGAATCGAGTGTGACTACACCCGGTCCTTGTTCAAGGTTAAAACAACACACTTGACGAAAAATCGTTGTGGTTTTGATGCGTAGGTAAGAACGGTTCTTGCTAAGCCCGTTGCAGCCACGTAAAACTTGGAACAACAAAGTAGAGGATGTCTAACTTGTTTTTGCAGGGCTTGTTGTGATGTGATGTGGTCAAAACGTGATGATATATAAATTGTTGTATGAGATGATCATGTTTTGTAACAGTTATCGGGAACTGGCAGGAGCCATATGGTTGTCGCTTTATTGTATGAAATCCAATCACCATGTAATTGCTTTACTTTATCACTAAACGGTAGCGATAGTTGTAGAAGCGATAGTTGGCAAGACGACAACGATGCTTCGATGGAGATCAAGGTGTCAAGCCGGTGACGATGGTGATCATGATGGTGCTTTGGAGATGGAGATCAAAGGCACAAGATGATGATGGCCATATCATATCACTTATGTTGATTGCATGTGATGTTTATCTTTTATGCATCTTATTTTTCTTAGTACGGCGGTAGCATTATAAGATGATCTCTCACTAAATTTCAAGGTACAAGTGTTCTCCCTGAGTATGCACCATTGCGACAGTTCATCGTGCCAAGACACCACGTGATGGTCGGGTGTGATAAGCTCTACCTTCACATACAACGGGTGCAAGCCAGTTTTGCACACGCAGAATACTCGGGTTAAACTTGATGAGCCTAGCATATGCAGATATGGCCTCGGAACACTTAGACCGAAGGGTCAAGCGTGAATCATATAGTAGATATGATCAACATAGTGATGTTCACCATTGAAAACTACTCCATCTCACGTGATGATCGGACATGGTTTAGTTGATTTGGATCATGTGATCACTTAGATGATTAGAGGGATGTCTATCTAAGTGGGAGTTCTTAAGTAATATGATCATGAACTTAGTACCTGATAGTATTTTGCATGTCTATGTTGTTGTAGATAAATGGCCCATGCCACTATTCCATTGAATTTTAATGCATTCCTAGAGAAAGCTAAGTTGAAAGATGATGGTAGCAACTACACGGACTGGGTCCGTAACTTGAGGATTAACCTCGTTGCTGCACAGAAGAATTACGTCCTGGAAGCACCGCTAGGTGCAAGACTCGCTGCAGGAGCAACGCCGGACGTTATGAACGCCTGGCAGAGCAAAGCTGATGACTACTCGATAGTTTAGTGTGCCATGATTTACGGCTTAGAACCGGGACTTCAACGACGTTTTGAACATCATGGAGCATATGAGATGTTCCAGGAGATTTCAAGAAAATGCCCGGATTCAGAGAAACGAAGACTCCAATAGGTTCTACTGCTGCAAAATGGACGTTATGAACGCCTGGCAGAGCAAAGCTGATGACTACTCGATAGTTTAGTGTGCCATGCTTTACGGCTTAGAACCGGGACTTCAACGACGTTTTGAACATCATGGAGCATATGAGATGTTCCAGGAGATTTCAAGAAAATGCCCGGATTCAGAGAAACGAAGTCTCCAATAGGTTCTACTGCTGCAAAATGGAGGAGAATAGTTCTGTCAGTGAACATATACTCAAAATGTCTGGGTACCACAATCACCACTACAAAAAAAGACACATCCGTGACATTTTGGGCCGAACGAATTTTTTTTGTCATACATATGACACTTCTATGACGATAATTGTGACAAAACCCGGTATCATCATAGATGTGGTGGGCTCCTACTTCTATGACAAAAAAATCATGATATAAAATTGGCTTTTCGTCGTGGGCGGGCCGGAGACGCAGTTGCATGACATTCTTTGGGCCGTCCCATGACGGAAAAAACCGTGGTAGAAGCGAGGGGAGGAAAATTTCGGGAGTTGCCGTTCACGGTGGGAGAGCGTCGCGTTTCTCGTCTCGTCTGGCGCATGTGTGCGTAGGCGTTGGCTTTCTAATCAAGCCGAGCGAGGCGTTGGGCTCTAATCGACCCGAGCGACAGACCGCAGACTACGCTACATCGAACCCGGGCGATCGATCGATGGCTGTTAATCGAACCCGATGGAGCGATTCTTCGCCATCGCTGCTAGTGAGCGCTATGGGGGGTGGGGGTTGGATGAGCGATGGCGGTGGCGTTGCCTCTGGATGAACAGGAACCCGTGGTGTGGAGGGTTGGATGAACAGATGAAGCGGTGGAGGGTGGCCATGGAGGGGTGGTTGAACAGACCCCGTGGTGTGGAGGGCTGGATGAGCGATGAGACGGTGGAGGGGTGCCCGTGGAGAGGGGTGGTTGAACAGTAGCCGGTGGAGTAGCGCACGGTGGAGGCTGGATGAACAGGATCCCGTGGAGGCTGGAGGAGGTCGACGGTAGCCCGTGGAGGCTAGAGGAGATCGACGGTGGAGATGAACAGTATCCCGTGGAGTCCCGTTTTGCGGTACGCCACACCCTCCCCTGCTTTGACCGTAACGCTCCAACACAAGTCCGTTTCGTCCGTTTTGCGTTACGCCACACCCCTCCCAATCAACAGGACACCCATTTCGACTGTAGGAGGTCCGTTTCCTCCATTTTGCGGTACGCCACACCCCTCCTGATCAACAGGACCCCCGTTTCGACCGCAGGAGGTCCGTTTCTTCCATTTTGCGGTACGCCAGGCCCCTCCCGATCAACAGGACCCCATTTCAAACGTGGCCGGTCAAACACAAGGCCGTTTCCTCTGTTGTGCAGTACGCTAGGCCTCGTTTCCTTCGCCTGTTCCGTCCAAGCCCTCCTGATGAACACGACCACGCATTCTGTTCCGACCCAGCCGGTTTCTCTCCCCATGAACACGACGACAACACTGTTTCTCCGTTCCGACCCAGCCATGTACGTATGCACGAGTAGGCGTTCGAGACCCTGCCCGTATGTACATATGTGGCCGTATTTTCTTTCTTGCACCCTCGCCGCTGTACGTACGTGTACATGCTACGTGCGCACCTCTACTATGACACGTGTGCACCTCTACATCTACGACACGTGCGCGCCTCTACATCGACCAGTATGTACGTACACGTTCACGACCAGAATGACAACGCTACGTACGCTTCGACCAGGTGGGTCCCGACTGTCAGGCACTTCCTTGCGTGCGAAGATGTAGCTGGTGGGTCCCAGCAGTCAGGGGGCGAATCGTTTTTTTGCCTGGACGCACTTCCTTGCGTGCGAAGGTGTAGCTGGTGGGTCCCAGTAGTCAGGGGGGAAACGTTTTTTTCGCGAAATATGGTGGCCCGTCCAGTGGGTGTCAGGACCCCGGTCCTAAGTCACACCGATCTAGCATGTAACACATCATATCACTTTGCGGCCTCACGCACGGTATTCCCACGGGTGTCGCCTTACCATGGCCCGGGACCGTTTGCGCCTTTTGGCTCACGTATATGATAGTGTCGCTAGCATCCATATGACAAAGAACCCGGCCCGACATGGCTAGTCGTGAACCCAAAGTGGCGCTAACCCATGGGGACAGGCATACATGAATCACATCGAGCATGTCGGTCATCAACGTATAAATTCGGGCTGTAGCACTGGCTAACAGGACTCCGGTATCCCGGGCTGTAGCAGGCTAGGCAGGACTCGAATAACACCGTGACATTTCACCAAGGGACGTATATAGGAACGAAGTGAAACACATGCCGGCCAGTCAAGTGTCCAAGCAGTAGTCTTTGGGCTAGCAGGACTCCGGTGAACCGGGCTGCAGCGGACTACTATCGCTCGTAAGCACGAGACTACATTTCCCCATATGAGAGGCTGCCAAGGATAAACAACTAGTTTGTCGGATCCCACACATACCAAGCATTTCAAACATACACACAATATGCTCAATATGTGTAGATACAACATGGCATCACAACATAACTCTACGACTCAAATATTTATTCATTAGGCTCCGAGGAGCGAGATATTACAAACATGGGTCTCATGACCCAACACTCAAAGCATACAAGTCGAAGCACAAGCGGAAGCTAAACATGTCCGAGTACGCATAACTATAAATGAAGAAGGCCGAGAAGCCCGACTATCTACCGATTCCGCCGAGGGCACAAGATCGTAGCTGAGGTAACAAGCTAACCGTCAAGTCCAAGCGGAACTACTAGCGAGAACGAAGTCTCTCTCGCAAAAACATAAAATAAGCAAACGTGAGTACAAACATACTCAAAGAAGACTTACATCGTAACTAGCTACATATGCATCATTATCAAAAGGTGGTGGAGTTTGTTGCAGCAAGCCAGCTTTGACTCGGTGGCTATCCTGAACTACGACTGCAAGTAACTCTTTTGAGGTGGCGCACATGAGTCCACATAGTAACCATATCAATACACCACTATGGACCCGCTCCCGTCTCCCTACGAGAACGCCATCCATAGCACTCACGCTTATCTTGCACATTTTAGGGTATCCACTTTCACTTGTCTATGAACTGATATAGGCAACCTGAAGTCCTTCTCCGTGGACACGGCTATTCGAATAGATCATATTAACCCTACAGGGGTGTACTTCTTCACACACGCTCTCACCACTTACCGTCGTTTACACGACATGTACTCGGCAACCTTCCAGCGGAAGCCCAACGTGGGTGTCGGCCACAGCCTACCTAAACACTCAAGTCCCAAGTCCAGGTTTATCGCCTATTCGGGTTCCATCCGCAGGGAGTCCGGCCGAGTACAGGGTTCCCGAGACACCAAACGGGCGAATCGGTACACCGGGCCACGGTGCCTACCGCAACACAACCCACCCCTACGGCCAGCTATGCGGCGTGCCCCCAAAGATGCTACAAACACCGAAACTACTTGCAACTCCCTTGACCGAGGACAAGGGTGGTTAAGAAGCCGAGAGGGTCAATTAAGGATCCCAATGCATGGTAGTAACTGTTTCATGGATCACAAACACGTAACTCAATTCCCGAGGACGGCTGCAATGAGACAACCCACCATGTACTCCTACATGGCCTCTCACCGCTACCTTTACCAAATCGTGTTCACACACTTAGCTCACACACAGTAGGAGATGTTCACACAACCATTCCAATTCATTCCCGATGAATCAGACCTGACTCAACTCTAAGCAAAGCAGTGCATGACAACAAGCATGAATGAGTAGGCACAACATGGCTCAAACAACTCCTACTCTTGCTAGTTGGTTTCATCTAATTACTGTGGAATGACAGGTCATGCAGAGGATAAAGGGGTTCAGCTACCGCAGCAAGTAACACATGAGTCGTTGTTGTCCTAATGCAGTAAAATAGAGCATGAGCGAGAGAGTGGGAGTATATCGGACTGGACAAGGGGTTTTGCTTGCACGGCACTTCCGAAGATAATATAGTTCTTCATCGGTGTCATCGAACTCATCGTTGAAACATCGCTCATCGAGAGGAACAAACACCGGCAACTGAGAAAAAACACAATCAATGCAATGCACATTCACATGAATGACATGTCATGTTAAGGTACTGAATTCACCTAATGCAAAATCTAGCCAAGTTAATTGAAGTGGAATTCAAACAAGGTTAAACTCCAACTCCAAATGCTAGTTCATAACTTACCCTAATCATGATTCATCCTATTCAGTGAGGTTAACTTGTTCAAACATGCATGATCATGGCATAAACAGATTCTTCATATTTTTCTGATCATTTTTCATATATAGATCTTTGCATTTGGAGTTACAGATTAAAAGTTATGAATATTTGAAGTTTGAACTATATTCTGGAATTTCCTATATTAGAATAAATCCAGTAATTGATTTATTGTGTCAGCCATGCGTCAGCATGACGTCAGGGTCAACGGCGACGTCCAGGTCAAACCCGACTGTGGGTCCAGGTGTCGTGGTAATTAGTTTAGTTAAAGTTTAATTAAAACTAAACCTATTTAGTTAATGTGGCTGGGCCCCACCTGTCATTGAATCATCGAGTCAACCAGGGCCCGCCGTGGTCAAAGTCCACGCCGGCTGCACTGGCATGCCTAGCCGGGCGAGCGACGCTGGCGGCGGAAGTGAGTTTGGCCATTCCGCGACCAAACGAGAGCGGAGGGTGGCTATGGGTAGCTGGGTTGAGCCGCAGCTCTTGGTGGAGTGGGTTGGGGGGGCGGCGGAATCGGCGCCCGGCGACGACTCCAGGCGGCCGCCGGAGTTCGGCCGAAGGCGAGCTCGAGGCTAGAGGAGTCGGTGAGGCGCGGGGAGTGCATAGTTAGACCCTATGCGACGTGGTGAGTGTGATGGACACCAAGAGGTGGCCGGAGGGTGACCGGGAGCACGTCGTGACGAAGCTCAAGCGGCGGCGGGTGCGGTTGATCTTCGTTCGATCGCTACACAGCTCGAGAGCGAGGGAGGAAGGAAAGGGAGATAGATGGGCTCACGGGCAGCTCGGAGAAACTCTCGTTGCGGTCGGGGACGGGCCGGAGCGACGAGGGCGTTGAAGGGGATCTCCGGCGACGGTGGACTCGGGCGAAGTCGGTGCGGTCGACTTGGGCTACTCGAGCACGCGGGGCTTAGCTAGCTCGACGTAGTTGGGGGCGGAGGAGCTCCTGGACACGGTGAGGAGGAGCACGGACGGCGGGGAGCACGTCTACGGCGATGGTGCGGCGGCGGTGGCGTCGGCCATGGCGGGGAGCGAGAGAGAAGCGGGAGGAGCGGAGGTGTCCGAGGGGTTCGGAGGAGAGAGGGGAGCGATCCGCGTCGGCAGTGGAGGAGGGGAGCGCGAGGCGGGCGACAGTGGCACCCATGCGGTGCTCGCCGACGAGCACTGGTTGCCTGCTGGCAAGCGAGCCAAGCAGCCATTGGCTGCTGGCTAGGCCAGTGGGGCAGTTAGTAGGCGCCTGTAAGGTTTTAATCCTGTTTTTGTTTTTCTATTTTTCTGTAACTTTGTGGAGTTTTTAAAAATACCAAAACAGTTTCAAAAATCACCAAACTGCTCCTGGTCCATTGTTGGCCTATTTCCAACATGAAACATTTGAGTTTGGCAATATTTGGGCAATTGAAATATTTTATATAATTTGAAATGCTCAAACTCAAATACTTATGATTTAGTTCAAAGACCTTTGGATGACCTAGAAAATGGTGCACCACTTTTGGCAGAGGCTCGAACCAAAGCAAAGATGATGAACATTTTGAAGGGCATTTCAGGTTCATTGAAATAATTTTTAGTAAACCCTAGTTGAATTAAAAGAGGTTCTGGGGGTTTCCTGTCTTCCCCATTTCAAATTCAAATGAAATTTAAACATGATGCACACACTAATGCATGGTCTAACTGGGATGTGACAACTCACCCCCACTAAACAAGAATCTCGCCCCGAGATTCAAGACGTGAGGTAAGAAGACAGAGGGGGTACAAGCTAACACGATCTTCACGATCCAGGTTGCACTTCATAGGAATGTTGACACGATCACCATTTTGTCTCGACGTCTTGTCTTGAGAACTACATCCAACATGACTACGAGAAGGAAAGGGGAAATTTAGAAGAATCGATCTTCTTAAGGTTCAAACAATTTAGGATCATCTTAATGATCCAAGATCAACTCATGGAATGAGACATAAAACATTTCACGGAGTGGAGAGGTAGGGCATGCATCAAGAAGGACGGAGGAAACAATTTTACTTAATGTTTCAAAATAGCGAGGGAAGTTGCCATGATTCCAAAACGGGCACCTTAGGGAGGTGATGCAAAGAGTTATTCCTTAAGTGGCAAAAGAATTACTTTTGATATAGAGATCATTGAGACTCTTTATACCAGCCTAAGGCAATCACAATCAATCATTTGAAAGAGTTCGAAAGAATGACATACACGGACTAGAATGGATGATGTGGACTACCTTGTTGAAGACAACGCAATGGATGATTTGCTTATCATTGGAGGTGGAGGGGACCCTTGGTAGGACCACTTTGAAAATGATCTGGACAACAACTGGCCGAGAAGGCAGCCCATGGAAAATTGGCATGATGGGATGCAAGTCGGGAACAAAATGCAAATGTTGGAATGTTCCAACCATCATATCTGCCTCGAGATTCAGATCTGGTTGGTGTTAGGATATTCCAGACTCATCGAGTCTAGAAGAAAATGAAAGTTTGCAACACAAATCGACGAGGAGATGTTGCGAGATTCTCGGAATGAACTACGATAGCAAGCTCCAAAACATGAGCTGGTTCTCGCTACTAACATGTGAACATATTGTCCAAGACAAGAATGACCACATAGTAGTCTTATCATGAAACACTACCGAAGTTCAGGTGGGGAACCATCAACGAGGACATCGAAGTCCTTACATAAGTCCGGATTAGCTCTTAGGAAGGAACTTCTTCTCCTGGAACAAATCAATCAGTGGCTTGGGGTGCTAGGAAACACATATGGAGTGGAGGCGGCCAACCTATCAAACCATAGAGCACTTCGCACGTGCATGACTGACTTGGAATGGTACCATAGGAAACAAAACAAACCTTTCTCAAATTCACGGCGGCAACTTGCATCGATGCACATGAATTAGAGGAAGTCACTACTTTCATCCAAACATATGCTTCATGAACAAAACACGAAGAAATGCTTACACAAATTTCCAACACTAGGTTGATGTTCAACATGACTCATGGGGAGACAAAATGTCACTGATGGGCTCAACAACAACTCATCGGGATTTCCATATCACTTTGGACTTCCACCATCATGTGAACATGGTGATAGCACTGGTCAGACCAAAAGATGTAATGGGGTATGCTCGAGGGATCAACCACGAGTAAGACAACATTACGAACATCGTTGGTTCTGATTTGACTTAATAATAGCCCATACCCAAGTCAAAAGATTGATAAGACAATAGGTCCAAAGAATCGATCACAGGGACCAATCGATGAAGATATCATCTTTCTTCAACACACACTACACAAGAATATCCCTTTGGAACGAACTAAGTCAGGCAAGCTTTTATCCTCCAACTCTCCAAGTTGTTATTTGGCTTAACCAACTAGCCTGTGGGTATCCAACACAGATTCTTGGAGAAATGATGGTTCACAGAAACCAACTTGATCACGAGCTCAACATAACAGTCGAGGAGACAACCCGGTAACACTTCCAAGAAGATATTTGGAAAGTCACGAACCACCGGTATGTTACTAAGCTCGAGAACAATCTTGCTTTTGAGGGCAAGACGATATGATCAAATGAGTGAGGACTTGACAAGATCCTAACCCATCAATCGAAGTGTGCACCAGAAATAGGGACTAGGTAGCACGATCAATCTTAGGATGATAATTTAATAACCAGCACGCTAAGAATGAGGATATTATCCATTAGCTGCCAGGCAACGAGTTGCTCGGAGTATTGATTTCACACATCACAATTCACTTGTCGGCATTCCGGTTACAACAACACGAGGACCGAGGATGAATGATGATGGTGAGAAGTATCACTACGACAAGAATTCATAAGAGAGGGTGCAATTCTCATGATGTTCCTGACATAAAGATGGTAACACTCCAAGGTAGATCAGAATCAAAGCTGAATTGGCATTTTAATCTGCGGAATACAACTACTTTGACCCAATCCTAAAATGGACAAGGTATCGGAGTTTGTTTCTCCTAGTCATTCCGCAATGTAATGGCTTGACGGACCACAAGGATAATAGGCATCAATGAGCACGAGTGCACGACTACTCCCGACTATCAATTGATAGGCGAGAGTCAGAATACAACTAAAGAGGGACAACTCGAGGAGCATATAATTTTTCGAGTTGTGTAGGCATGGATTAGTATATCGAGCAAAGCTCAACATTTCTCCCGGATAACCCATGCAGAGAAAGTAAGACCGGCAGAGTCACAATTATGAATGGAGAACTCCTCAAGAGTACTCTGATTGTGATCTTTTAATTCAAAGAATTTCTGC
The DNA here is from genome assembly GCA_021605145.1 of Aegilops bicornis. Lineage (NCBI taxonomy): Eukaryota > Viridiplantae > Streptophyta > Magnoliopsida > Poales > Poaceae > Aegilops > Aegilops bicornis. Next base: position 293,521,430 of record CM038669.1, read on the forward strand.
CTTAAGCAGTTCATGATATTTGGAAGAAGGAAATACCACGGACCTCGAGGACTATCACAAAGTTACTAATATCCTAAAGGAACTAGCAAACACTATCAACATGACGTAAGGTGAATCTCGGGTTCAAGAACCCAGGAGTGGAATGCCTACTAACTAATAACATCACGAGATGCTTTCAAGAATAACGGCTTAATCATCACACTGGGATACAAAAGCATTGCTAAATTGCTAGGTGACTTCCTAAACAACTAGGGTCATAATAATAGCTCCAACATCTATGCCGAGGCAACAAAGTACCTCAACTTACCGATTAGTGTGCTTATTACGACCAAAAAGGACATCGGAAAGCGGAAGGAAAGGATTTGCAAATGCATCGGACTATTTAGAGACACAGGATGACTCGGACAAAGATAACGGCTGTAAATGCTCAAAATGATTTGAGACATCCTGCAAAAATGGTGGCATAACCACTCAACATCACAATACCAAGGTTCCGAGATCAACAATTATCATACGTAAATAGTAGGAACTGAACTGAGGCTTAAAACCAACAATCTCAAAGGTCTATGGATTAGTAACACGTCATCCTAATAGATAGATGAGAAGCCTAATTCTTAAACCCCGTAGAAGAGAAGAGGTTGACTGATATCAGAAGGCCATGAGGTATAAGGAGTAAAAAGAGCCTTACGTTCCCTTCCACAATCAATTCCCTTACATAACTAAAGCATCTCTAGACACAACTTCGACCAGTTTGGCTTGGTAATCCTACAGGCAGTCAGGCTCTGATACCAACGCTGTCAGGACCCCGGTCCTAAGTCACACCGATCTAGCATGTAACACATCATATCACTTTGCGGCCTCACACATGGTATTCCCACGGGTGTCGCCTTACCATGGCCCGGGACCGTTTGCGCCTTTTGGCTCACGTATATGATAGTGTCGCTAGCATCCATATGACAAAGAACCCGGGCCGACATGGCTAGTCGTGAACCCAAAGCGGCGCTAACCCATGGGGATAGGCATACATGAATCACATCGAGCATGTCGGTCATCAACGTATAAATTCGGGCTGTCGCACTGGCTACTGTGTCTCCGGTATCCCGGCTATAGCAGGCTAGGCAGGACTCGAATAACACCAAGCGTGACATTTCCCGAAGAACAGACATAGGAACGGCGAAGTGAAACACATGCCGCCAGTCAAGTGTCCAAGCGGTAGTGCTTTGGGCTAGCAGGACTCCGGTGAACCGGGTCAGAAGCGGACTACTATCGCTCAGAAGCACGAGACTACATTTCCCCATATGATAGGCTGCCAAGGATAAACAACTAGTTTGTCGTATCCCACACATACCAAGCATTTCAAACATACACACAATATGCTCAATATGTGTAGATACAACATGGCATCACAACATAACTCTACGACTCAAATATTTATTCATTAGGCTCCGAGGAGCGAGATATTACAAACATGGGTCCGATGACCCAACACTCGTGGCATACAAGTCGAAGCACAAGCGGAAGCTAAACATGTCCGAGTACGCATAACTATAAATGAAGAAGGCCGAGAAGCTGACTATCTACCAGATCTGCCGAGGGCACAAGATCGTAGATGAGGTAACAAGCTAACCGTCAAGTCCAAGCGGAACTACTAGCGAGAACGAAGTCTCTGCAAAACATAAAATAAGCAAACGTGAGTACAAACGCACTCAAAGAAGACTTACATCGTAACTAGCTACATATGCATCATTATCAAAAGGGGTGGTGGAGTTTGACCGCAGCAAGCCAACTTTGACTCGGTGGCTATCTGAACTACATTTGCAAGTAACTCTTTTGAGGTGGCGCACACGAGTCCACATAGTCACCATATCAATACACCACTAGGGACCCGCTCCCGTCTCCCTACGAGAACGCCATCCATAGCACTCACGCTTATCTTGCACATTTTAGGGTATCCACTTTCACTTGTCTATGAACTGATATAGGCAACCCAGAAGTCCTTCTCCGTGGACACGGCTATTCGAATAGATCATATTAACCCTGCAGGGGTGTACTTCTTCACACACGCTCTCACCACTTACCGTCGTTTACACGACATGTACTCGGCAACCTTCCAAATGGAAGCCCAACGTGGGTGTCGGCCACAGCCTACCTAAACACTCAAGTCCCAAGTCCAGTTTATCGCCTATTCGGGTTCCATCCGCAGGGAGTCCGGCCGAGGTTTCCCATACAGCCCTGAACGATGTGTACAGGGGTTCCCGAGACACCAAGCAGGCGAATCAAGACACCGGGCCACGGTGCCTACCGCAACACAACCCACCCCTACGGTCCATGCTATGCGTGCGGCCCCCAAAGATGCTACAAACACGAAACTACTTGCAACTCCTGACTGAGGACAAGGGTGGTTAAGAAGCCGAGAGGGTCAATTAAGGATCCCAATGCATGGTAGTAACTGTTTCATGGATCACAAACACAGAACTCAATTCCCGAGGACGGCTGCAATGAGACAACCCACCATGTACTCCTACATGGCCTCTCACCGCTACCTTTACCAAATCGTGTTCAGTCACTTAGCTCACACACTCAGTAGGACATTTTCAAACAACCATTCCAATTCATTCCAGATGAATCGGACTGACTCAACTCTAAGCAAGAGAGTGCATGACAACAAGCATGAATGAGTAGGCACAACATGGCTCAAACAACTCCTACTCATGCTAGTGGGTTTCATCTAATTCTTGTGGAATGACAGTCATGCAGAGGATAAAGGGGTTCAGCTACCGCAGCAAGTAACACATGAGTCGTTGTTGTCCTAATGCAGTAAAATAGAGCAGGAGCGAGAGAGTGGGATTATATCGAAATGGACAAGGGGGTTTTGCTTGCCTGGCACTTCTGAAGATAATATAGTTCTTCATCGGTGTCATCGAACTCATCGTTGAAACATCGTCTACTGAGAGGGAACAAACACCGGCAAATGGGAAAGAACACAATCAATGCAATGCACATTCACATGAATGACATGTCATGTTAAGGTACTGAATTCACCTAATGCAAAATCTAGCCAAGTTAATTGAAGTGGAATTCAAACAAGGTTAAACTCCAACTCCAAATGCTAGTTCATAACTTACCCTAATCATGATTCATCCTATTCAGTGAGGTTAACTTGTTCAAACATGCATGATCATGGCATAAACAGATTCTTCATATTTTTCTCGATCATTTTCATATATAGATCTTTGCATTTGGAGTTACTGATTAAAAGTTATGAATATTTGAAGTTTGAACTATATTCGGAATTTCCTATATTAGAATAAATCCAGTAATTGATTTATTGTGTCGACCATGCGTCAAAGATGACGCCGTGGTCAACGGCGACGTCTGTGTCAAACCCGATTGTGGGTCCAGGTGTCGTGGTAATTAGTTTAGTTAAAGTTTAATTAAAACTAAACCTATTTAGTTAACAGGCTGGGCCCCACATCATTGACTCATCGAGTCAACCAGGCCACCGTGGTCAAAGTCCACGCCGGCTGCATCGGCGTCTAGCCGCGGCGAGCGACGACGCGGGCGGCGAAGTGAGTTTGGCCATTCCGGCGATCAAACGAGCCGCGGAGGGTGGCTATGGGTAGCTGGGGTTGAGCCGCAGCTCTTGGTGGAGTGGGTTGGGGTCAGGGCGGCCGGAATCGGCGCCGGCGACGACCTAGGCGGCCGCCGGAGTTCGGCCGAAGGCGAGCTCGAGGCTAGAGGAGTCGGTGAGGCGCGGGGAGTGCATAGTTAGACCCTATGCGACGTGGTGAGTGTGATGGACACCAAGAGGTGGCCGGAGGGTGACCGGGAGCACGTCGGCGACGAGCTCCGCGGCGGCGGGTGCGGTTGATCTTCGTTCAGTCGCTACACAGCTCGAGAGCGAGGGAGGAAGGAAAGGGGAGATAGATGGGCTCACGTTGCGGTCGGGGACGGGCCGGAGCGACGAGGGCGTTGAAGGGGATCTCCGGCGACGGTGGACTCGGGCGAAGTCGGTGCGGTCGACTCGGGCTACTCGAGCACGCGGGGCTCAGCTAGCTCGACGTAGTTGGGGGCGGCGGAGCTCCTGGACACGGTGAGGAGGAGCACGGACGGCGGGGAGCACGTCTACGGCGATGGTGCGGAGGCGGTGGCGTCGGCAATGGCGGGGGAGCGCGAGAGAGAGAAGCGGGGAGGAGCGGAGGTGTCCAAGGGGTTCGGGGGAGAGAGGGGGAGCGATCCGCGTCGACAGCTGGAGGAGGGGAGCGGCGGGGCGGCGACCAGGTGCGTGGCACCCATGCGGTGCTCGGCCCGAGCACTGGCTGCTGCTGGCGAGCCAAGCAGCGGCCATTGGCTGGCTGGCTGGGCAGCAGTGGGCAGTTAGTAGGCGCCAGGTAAGGTTTCAATCCTGTTTTTCTTTTTATATTTATCTCTAACTTTGAGGAGTTTTTAAAAATACAAAAAAAGTTTAAAAAATCACAAAAAATCTCAAGGTCCAATGTTTGAATATATTCAAAATGAAACATTTTAGTTTGGCAATATTTGGGCTTGAAATATTTTATATAATTTGAAATGCTCAAACTCAAATACTTATGATTTAGTTCAAAGACCTTTGGATGACCTAGAAAATGGTGCACCACTTTTGGCGGAGGCTCGAACCAAAGCAAAGATGATGAACATTTTGAAGGGCATTTCAGGTTCATTGAAATAATTTTTAGTAAACCCTAGTTGAATTAAAAGAGGTTCTGGGGGTTTCCTGTCTTCCCCATTTCAAATTCAAATGAAATTTAAACATGATGCACACACTAATGCATGGTCTAACTAGGATGTGACAGTGGGTCCCCGCTGTCAGGTGGAGGAATAATTATTTTGCGCGTAATAAGGAGGCACTTCCTTGCTGCGGCCGTGGACCCAGTTGTCAGCCTCTCCACATACATTCCACGTCCGATGGAAGCCGTTCCTTGACCATGTTGACCATGCCACCGAGAGCACCGTGGCGGTGGACGACGGCGAGGCCAAGGAAGGGGACGACGCGAGCCGGGAAGACGCGGCAGTGGATGCCCAGCGTAGAGGAGTACGAGGGTTCACCGTTCGGCTGCGGTGTGAGGCTGCCGCCGCAGAATAACAGGGGTGTGGGTGAGTAGAGGGATGGTCCGCCAGCGGTGGGAGTAGTAGGGCGGTGAGGCCTCTGCCGCATCGCAGCCCGGCCACGGGAGGCAGGGGAGCACGAGGCACGACCGGCGCTGGTTTGGGCGGTGGAGCAAGAAGACCAGAGGTTGAAGAAGCACTACGGCCGTTGGATGGACATCATACGGTCACTGGAGCTAGAATCGTGCATATTGACTAAGTTGACAAAGCCCTCCGTCCCCGTCAACTTAGTAGGACCACAAGTCAGCCTGCCACTATACTAGGTCCCAGCTAACAGGGGGAGTATTCATTTTTTTGTGCGTAATAAGGAGGCACTTCCTTGCGTGCGAAGATATAGCTTGTGGGCCCGAGCTGTCAGCGGTGGTAACATTTTTTTCTTGAAATACTGAGGCCCTTTCGGTGGGTCCCCGATGTCAGGTGGAGGAATCATTATTTTGCGCGTAATAAGGAGGCATTTCCTTGCGTGCGGCCATGGACCCAGCTGTCGGCCTCTCCACGTCTGATCCACTTCACCGCATGTCGGTCGTTGACCATGTTGACCAGGCCGCAGAGAGCACCGAGGCGGTGGACGACGGTGAGGCCTAGGAAGGGAACGACACGGAGCCAGGGAAGACTCAGTAGTTGTTTGCCACACGGAGGGGAGTACGACTGTACGAGGGTTTACTGGTTCGTCTGCCGTCGCCGGAGAATAACAACAAGTGTGGGTGAGTAGAGGGATGGCTAGGCCAGCGATGGGAGTACGGTGGGGCGGTGAGGCCTGGCGGCAAGACACCCGGCCATGAGGAGGAGGAGCAGCAGTCCCTCCGGTGCTTGTTTGAGCGGCCGAGCAGAAGAGCAGAGATTGAAGAAGCACGACGGCCGTTGTATGGCCATCCAACGATCAACGCTTAAAGGCGTCAACCTTTTTTTAGGAAAGCCTCAAATCTATGGAAAACAGCATACAACCCATCTGCCACTATTTCTAATAATTTACAGCCCATTTGCTAATTCTTAAGGTTTTGTTTGGAGCCCATATTCTTTTTGTTAGCATTACAACCCATATTGTGTCCACGGTTAAAAAATTATACGAAAATTTGCATATTTCGGTGCAGTTCGAACTGTTTTTAATCCCGAAATTTCGACTTACATTCAAACTGATTTAAAAAATAAATGTATATTAATATAAAATCCAACAAATTCTCCACGCATAAAAATTAATGTAATTTAAAATCTTGAAATGAAAAAAATATATTTGAAACTAATTGCCGGTTTGATGTGTTTTAAAAAGGTACAGCCCATTTCTCATTCTTGATAGGCCATTTTCTCGCCAGCCGAATGAAGCTCTCCTCATCTTGAAAGATTTGCAGCCCAACAAGCCTGACAAAGCGACTTACTTGGCAAATCACAAAAAACTGGGCTGTGGCCGTGGACCCAGTTGACAGCCTCTACACGTACAGTACTCTTCAGATGGAAGTTGGTCGTTGACCACATTGACCACGCCGCGCCGAGAGCACCAAGGCGGTGGACGACGGCGGGGCCTAGGAAGGGGACGACGAGGAGCCGGGGAAGACGCGGCAGTGGATGCCCACGCGGAGAGGAGTATGAGTGTTCACTGGTTCGGCTGCGGCGTGAGGCTGCTGTTGCCGCAGAATAACAGGGGGTGTGGGTGAGTAGAGGGATACCCTGGGCCAGCGGTGGAAGTAGTAGGGGGCGGTGAGGCTTCCGCGGCATCACAGCCGGCCACGAGAGGCAGGAGCATGCGGCACGACCGGCGCTGCTTTGGGTGGCTCGAGCAAGAAGACCAGAGGTTGAAGAAGCACTATGGCCGTTGGATGGACATCGTCTGATCCTTTGGAGCTAGAATCGTTCATATTGACTAAGTTGACAAAGCCCTCCGCCCTCGTCAACTTAGTAGGCCCATTAAGTCAGCCACCCACTACGGTGGGTCCCAGCTAGCGAGGGGTATTCATTTTTGGTGCATAATAAGGAGGCACTTCCTTGCGCCAAGATATAGCTGGTGGAGTCCGACTCTGTCGGCCGGGGTGACGTTTTTCGAAATCTGAAGCCCTTCCCACGCATAAAGGCACGACAAAGGCGTAATAAGGAGGAACTTTCCTTGCGTGCGACCATGGACCTCGTGGGTCCCAGCCGTTAGGCTCTCCACGTACAGTCCTCTTCCAATGACTCCCGTATGTTGACCACGCCGCATCAAGCGCACCGAGGCGGTGGACGACGGCAAGGCCCCAGACTGGAACGACCCGGAGATGGGAAAGACGCGGTAGTGGAGTCACAGACGGAGAGGAGTGGGAAACTTGACTGGTTCGGGTGCGGGGTGGGCCTACACTCGGCAGAGAATAACAGGAGGTGCGGAGTGGAGGGATGGCCTGGCCGTCGGCGGGGTAGCATTTCACTGAGGAGCGCAAAACAACGCCGCTGGACGCCGAAGGCTGGAGCAGGCGGTTCCGGCAGCGTTGGGGGAAGAAGACGAGAGATTGAAGAAGAATGCCGACCGTTGGATGTAAATCCAACGCCTTCTTAGGCTTCGACCTACTGGCCCACATGTCAGCCAATCCATTTGTTTTTCTAGTCCATTTGGTGGGCTGGGTGAAACAATGATGTAGCATCTATGCAGCCCGTTTAAATCCCACTTGCATTTTTCTCGAAATCCGCGGACTTGCTGGGCTGGGTGAAAATATCATGTTGGGCTAGACGAAGAAATGTTATTAAAACATAAACACATGATTGCACGTCAAGAAAATCTTTGCAAGCTTATGTACGCAATCACTAGGAGTTAACTTGGCAAGTTATATATAAACAATTATTATTATTATTTTGTAAGAACTTTCAACTTACGAAATAAAATATCATTTTAATTTGATGAGTTAATAGTACATGGGGTATTATTATTGTTTAGGCTAGACGTGGGACAGTTGAGTTGGTTCTAGGGGAAAGTACTGGAAGAAAACTCAGTTTACATCGAAAAAGAAAGTGGGAGAAAATTCAGAGACCTGCTAGGTCCACCCGAGGAGAGGAATATGTTGGGAGGAAGGAGATTCAAAGCACGGCAGCCGAGTGAACTAGTTTTTTTTACGGACAAGTGAACTAGTTTACATACATTAGGAAATAGCCACTAAAAAGCAATCAGGTTAATGGGTTCTTAAAAGAAATATTTCGGACAAAACAGATAATTACGACACATAGGCTAATGCATGAAACACTCAGATGATAAAGGTGCTTATAAACAGATAAAGTACAACATCTAGACCTTCATGCACGCTTGATCATGACGCTGCGGCTGTCCGTGTACTGCCGGTTACGGGAAGCGTACACGCCCTCATGTCCAAGATGTGTCTGTACATGTCGTAGCATGCGTATGCGTCCTTGGCCGTGTAGGTTATGTAGGCTAGATTCAGAGGTACCTCCCACGTGTTCAGGTCGTCTTCTTTCATGTTGGCGTATCAGGGGTCGATGATGGTCTCAGCGAGGTCAACCACGGAGTCCTTCTCCTGCCCGTTGCTGATGATCTTGTATTGCTTCTGGATGTCGACAAGCTTGTTGCACCAGATGGCCGAATCGTCGCGTTCTTCCTTCTCTCCACCGTAGCGAAGGTGCAGTCAGCGCTGCCGATGAAACGGGCGAATGCTCCAGAACCTGGTGCAGCCATAGGACTGAGGCGAGGCAGAGCTTCACCGAGTCCGTATTGTTGGTGTACATCACATTCAACTTGGTGCAGCCATAGGACTGAACGGCGAACTAACTCCTTGCTGAAGTCCATATCCAGCAGGCTCACCCCTCGGATCGCCATTGGAGTCTCTTCGAGCATGGTTAATAGTATAGCCAGCTGCTGGCTATAAGCCCGTGCCATGTCATCTACAGCCCATCTTATAGTCAACATGTACAATAGTAGATCAAAAGAGTGTACTATTTTTTTATTATGTGGCCCACCTTTCATTCTCACAAAGTGCCTAGGAGCACGTGCTAGAGCTGGCTCTTCACAAAGAGCCCGCTTACCTTCTCTCTCCTCTTCTCTTTCCTCCAACTAAGCAGAAATATACTAGTTTATGCCTTATAGCCCACGACTCAGCTCTATCGCATTTGCTCTTCGAAAGTGAACGAGTGTGTAGGCGGCGGCAGTAGATTGCTTTTTCAGCTCTTGGGGAACAGGATTCAACAAGAAGCTGAGTGTGTACAGGCGACAACAAGCATTACCCTCCCTCATCCGCTGCACGCCCGGCAAAAGATGCACCCTCGGCGCATTCAAACGCCTCCATTAAGAAACCTACTCCGGCCACATGTCGGTTCACGAGCGGGTCTGTATTGGTACTGTAATAACAGGAGTTAGTGGTCACTTTACTTAAATTTAATTAGCTTTAATAGAAATTTATACTTAAAACAAGCAATGCATTGGCTCGTTCTATCAGTGCCACGGGATCAACATGCACAACAATTAGAATTATTATTCTCAGGACGCACACGATCAGCACATTTGTCGCACTTTCACAAAGATAATACTACCAAGTTTGAATTGTTTGTTATGGTTGCTGTCCTCTGCATCATCATGCCGTGTTTCCCAGCTTGCAAGATTCAGAACCACCAAATAAGATCCAAATAATAAGTACAACAAAGATGCCTACACATCTCATTGATTCCCAGCTTGCAAGATTCGTAACCAACAAATAAGATCCAAATAATAAGTACAACAAAGATGCCTACACGTCTCATTGATTCCCAGCTTGCAAGATTCGTAACCAACAAATAAGATCCAAATAATAAGTACAACAAAGATGCCTACACATCTCACTGATTCCCAGCTTGCAAGATTCAGAACCAACCCATTAGAGCCTTTTGATAAAGTGAATATCGGGATTAAATCCATCTTGGCTAGCCATGTCATACAATCGAAGAACTTGGCGAATGCTCTTGACAGTCACAACACCTGTAGTAGAGTATTCCTGTTTGCACAGCATGTTTGCATAGCACAAACAAGGAGACAGGAGAGCATGATTTCGCTTTAGTTGAACCATTTTGTGCAGTTCCACCAAAATTGAGAGATGTTGCTCTTGACCGTCACAAGGAGACATGAGAGCATGGTTTCACTTTAGTTTAACCATTTTGTGCAGTTCCACCAAAATTGAGAGATGTTGCCCATGTGACATTTTAGTTGAACTGCACAAGACACTCATTCCAAAAAAAAGTGTTTTGTGCAGTTCACCGAAAGGTCACAATGGCAACAAGGTGAAATGGATATCCCCATCTGCACAAAATGATAGAAAGTAAATAGTTGCTGGTCAATAAGAATATACGAAACATATACAAAATGAAAAGAAGCATCTTAATTATGTTCATGGCAATCACGCAAGGACAAGAGAAATTTTAAAAGCGTCGCAATGCTTCATGTTACCGAAGCATTACGATCAACAATGAGATTCCTCAGATATGGGATTACTTTTAATGGTGGCATTGCTTGTTTACTGCATACGATAAATCAACAGCAGACTAAAGAGTTGGTTTAAGGGCATGGGACCGTGGGGACACCAGGACACTCAAAGCAGTAAAGGAGCAACTTACTTATCATCTTTGGGGAAAACAGCAGGAGTGCCATTTGTAACACAGTTTAATTGCATCTTATCGCTGGAGGCATTAGATTAACAATAACACTGGCTAGACATGTCCCTAAGGTAACAGTGTGATCGCTTCATTTTACATGCGCCCTTACAGCAAAAGGTTGGTTTACCCGCAAAAAAACAGCAAAAGGTTGGTATAAGGACATGCGACAGTGGACACATCAGCACAATGTACCTACAAGGAGGCATAAAGTGGTGATGCCGAGCTTGTTCACGCTATGTGAGGGCAGCAAACCTAATCCTGGAGACCTTTTACTATGTGAGGGCAGCAAACCTAATCCTGAGACCTTTTACTATGTGAGGGCAGAAAATCTAATCCTGAGACCTTTTACTATGTGAGGGCAGGAAATCTAATCATGGAGACCTTTTACTATGTGATGGCAGCAAATCTAATCCTGGACATACTATGTTGACTTGTCCACCAGCCGCCACTTTCTATCCTTTTTTCAACCAACAATAGATCTGTTCCTTATCCAGTTTGTACTGCGTTTTCCCATTATTTCCCTTTTCAACCAAGAGACCGGTTGGGTATCCGGTCTCTACTACTTTTACCATATTATTTCCTCTTTGAATCAAGTCCTAGGTTCATGCTACAACTTTCCCCCCTTTCTTCGTTGTTTGAACAAAGCCCTAGATTCGAATGCATGAAGTAGCTTTACCTCTAATAATACTAACAATTTAGGTGGCTTTGGAAGAGCCGATGGTAGTAGAAAAAGATGCACATGCAGACACGTGGGGAGCTGGGGCAGTAGAGCAAGGCCGCTTTCAAAGAACTTATACCTGAGGGTCACCGGGATGTCGGCGGCGGCAGGTCGGATCTGCGGACAATACGGCAGGGAGGAAGAAGGGTCGGAGGACCTCCCGAGCCGGCGCTGTGTCGGAGAGAATGGCACGGGCAGAGGATCGGGCCCCTCCGGCAGCTGTGGGTTTCCTCCCTCGGCGGCGATGAACACGTGAACGATGCACCTTTTAGTCCTCTACACACACCGGCCGAAGGGATCCGCCGGATCTGTGACCAGCGGTGAGCAGAGAGAAAATGTCGCTACCGCTGTCTTGTTTATATCTGGAGAGGATGAGAGAATGAAGAGAGCAACCCAAGTAAAGCAAGCGCCAGTGCCCTGTGTCCATATATAGTGGAGTGATTATCTTTTTCTCTCCACAACAAGCGCTTTCAATTTGTGTACGTGGCATTAAAGAAAAGAAACTCTCTATTTAAGGTGACTACTCTACGACTCCTACTTACTACTACTACAGTACTACCTCCATCCTGGTTTATAGGTCCCTTTTATAGTTTGTGCCAAATTTTGACTAAAGATTTAACTAACAAGATGTTAATGCATGTCAAGAAAAATTATCTCATTGGATTCGTATTTGAACATAGTTTTGAAAAATATAATGTTTGGTGACATGTGTGAACATTTTCTTAGTTTAATCTATGGTCAAAATTTGGCACGAAATACAATGGGGACCAATAAACCCGGACAGAGGTAGTATTGTTCACTTGTGCTCCCCGCCCCTCCATTCATTGAACAACCCCACGGGTGAATAAACATATAGTAAGTACTGTATTTATATAAAACGAACAAGCTCGAACTATTTTCGCGTAGTTAAAAGTTGAGGGCGGGGCTTTTCCCTGGCAGTACGCGCGGCAGTTTTCGGGTAGGTGGTTTGACAGAGAGGCGAGGAGGGTGAGCGAGTGGGGCTGTGCGATTTTACGGCGCGTTACTGCTAGAAAGACTTGTGATATGACCACTCACTATAGTCATGAATTACTGGCGCTCCGACCGGGGTGATGCCCCCTTCCGCTCAAGGCTCTAATCTGGTGCATGACACGTCGACCCGGATGCTGGCTCTCCCACATGTCGGAGTAGTAAGAAGGAGCAAAGAATGATGCGGTATATACTAGTACTATACTAGTCCCTACGTTCCTAAATATAAGTCTTTGGAGAGATTTCACTATGGACCACATACGGAGAAAAATGAGTGAATCTACACATAAAATGCATCTATATACATCCGTATGTGGTCCACAGTGAAATATCTATGAAGACTTATATTTAGGAACAGAGGGAGTACTACTCAGGTCGGAGGAGTGCGAAGCACGGCAGCCCAGTGAACCAGCCGTGCGAACCATGGTAGCCCAGTGAACCAGCAGTAGAAAACAATAATGTGGTGATATGGCCATAAAAAACAATGTGCTACGGTCCACACTGTAGCATGTACAGTAACACTCCTCTTTGTTTGGATCCCTGAGTTAGAGCTAGTTTGGGTTGAAACAGCCTCAAATTATCGAAACAAGAGGGGTTAGTTTGAGCTAGTTTGCTCTAACCCAGCTAAAAAACTAGCCCGGTGGAGAGGTTCTAATTGGGCTAGTTATCCTGGGCCCGCTAAAAGATAACTAAAGAATCTCACCTGCACTGCAGATCGGTCCCTAAAAAATCTCACCCGCTTGCTTTGGATCGCTCCCCCCTCTCGCACGACTCCTCTCTGTTCCCCATAGGGCCGCCCTTGAGCGCCCGCTCGCCCTCTCTCTCCTCGGCCGCCCTCTCCTTTCGGCCTCCGCCGCCCTACTCCGGCCGCCCTCTCCCTCCGACCTTGAAGGTCGCCCGCTCCCCTTCACGGTCGTTTTCTCCCTCTGTCGTGCTGTGTGGCGCATCTACCGTGGGAGGTCGCGAGAGGGTGAGTTTGTTCGTTCCTTCTCATCTCACGACCATATTATTGATCTTGCTTGCTCTAGCGCTAATTCTGATTTGGAAAAGTAGATCTGATCAAACTTGCTATAGATTTGTGGTGCACGCATGGAATTGTTTGATGCTTTGCTAGAGGAGGTAATAAATCTTTCTAGAGGCCCAAAGATTAAGGTCACCTTTCTAGGTATTTCAATTTCAGGCTTGCATTATTTGTAGAGGCCCAAAGATTCATTTCACCTTTCTTGGTATTTCAATTTCAGGCTTGCATTGTTTCTAGAGGCCCAAAGATTCAATTCACCTTTCTAGGTATTTGAGTTTCTGTGCTTGCATTATTTCTAGAGGCCCAAATATTCAGTTCACCTTTCTAGGTATTCATTTTCGTGCTTGCATTATTTCTAGAGGCCCAAAGATTGAGTTCACCTTTCTAGGTATTTCAGTTTCAGGCTTGCATTATTTCTAGAGGCCCAAAGATTCAGTTCACCTTTCTAGGTATTTAAGTTGTGCTTGCATTATTTCTAGAGGCCCAAAGATTCAGTTCACCTTTCTAGGTATTTCAGTTTCAGTGCTTGCATTATTTCTAGAGGCCCAAGATTGAGTTCACCTTTCTAGGTATTTTAGTTATGAGCTTGCATTATTTATAGAGGCCCAAAGATTAAGTTCGATCGGTGGCAAGCGGCCTGCTACCCATGCCGGTGTCGACCTCAACTCGCAAGGGCAGCGTCGGAGGGGTTCGGGGCTTGGGCTCTCTGAGCCTTCCTCCAGAGCAACGATGGCGAGCTCCTCCTCGGTGCGTGAGGGGCTCGGGCTCCCTCCCTATCGTGAACAACTTCCGTGATGAGTTAGCTCATTCTTTGTTTCATGAAGTGTTTTTTATTTTGTGAAGCTTGATTGACGACTTGTATGTTTAAGTGGGATATCTCATTTGTATGGACAAAGTAAAAATTATCATGTTTTGCATGCTTGATTGGATAGATGGTTCGTTTATGTCAATTGTGAGTGGGAGGAGGCCACGGAAGAGCCGGCCACACCAAGAGGGTGCTTGGATCCAAGGGACTTATTTTAGTCGACTAAAAATAGGGTCCAAAGTAGTCAAATGATTGAGATAGAGCATTTATTGTCAATCTAACCCTGCCATCCATACACCTCTTTGGTTTAGAGTTAGTTCAGGGTTAGAATCTAACTCTAACCTCTAAGCGAGTTAGAGTTCTCCTCATCTCGGTTCATCGCCATCATACTTTCCCCATTCCTGTGTTTTCAGTATCCTGCGAATCAAAGAGGCCCTTTTTTCGGGAAAAATCAAAGAGGCCCTTAGACTGGTTTAGGTCCGGTCATTTTTTATAAACGTGTTATGTCCAAAATTTAATGAACGTGCTCCGGTTTCCACAAAAATAATCCGATTGCATGTAGTAATTCATTGATTTATTTATTCTTCTGCGGGGGGTTTGCATGTAATTCGTGAAGTCTGAAATGTAAAGTACCCCGGCATATGCTCCGAGTCGTGCATGCACTACGACCCAGATGCTCTATGTCCCAGATGTCGGCGAATGGGAGCATGTGGAAATTGCCTAGGAGTACATATAGGAGGATAAATGCGTGAAAAATATGTACTGTGAAGCGTAACCGCGGTTCAAAAAGTAGACCTAAAGTGATGACAGCTATAGGTCGCATGCACCCAACTAGTGGTACTAGACATACGACTAATTTTTCCCTAAAAAAAAGAGGCATGAGTGCTCAGTACTCCTATTCTATAAACACGAGTCCCATCTGAAAACAGCGTCCGTGCTACAGCTAGCCCTCCTCCCTCGTTTCTCTCTTCCAACTCTAAACTCGGCCGACGCCCGGTGGGTGGGGTGGGTTTCCTCAACTGCGGCCCCACCTCACAGTGAAAACGTTACGACTAGAATAAAAAATGCCATATACTCCCTCCGTTCATAAATATAAGCCTTTTTAGATACTACTTCAAATGGAATCTGACATACAAATGTATGAAGGCGTAGTTTAGAGTGTAGATTCACTCATTTTGCTCGTATGTAGTAGTCACTTGCTGGAATCTTTAGAAAGACTTATATTTGGGAGCGGAGGAGTACTATACTAATAAAACATTAAGGCCACGAGGCGATGCATTGCTGGTTACAGGAGGCAAGAAGAAGAGATGCATCCATCGACGGCGTCCACCTCCTCGACTCGAGCGCCAGCCCGAGCAACGGCTCCTAAGTAGCAGCGACTTTCGTGGCGGTCGGCGTGCTTCCGAACAATGGCGTCCAAAGATTCCGGCCCACTGAAGAAGGCCAATGTCTTCATCCTCGCTTGCCTTGTAGTGGCCTATGTAGACGATTTCCTCGTGAAGCGTGGATGAGCAGGTCGACGGTTTCTTGCATGGCGAGCTGCTTGCGGCGAGCGTGGCCTCGAGGTGCACATTCTTCGTCGTGACCTCCGGCACCTGCAGGGCCACCAGGGCTTGAAAGAGTTCGTCACCATGTAGGCCGATGAGGGTGGCAGGCAATGAGGAGCCTGGGCGCGTGGGCTGGAGCAGTACGGCAAGGTCGTCCGTGCGCTTCTTGACGGCGGTGAACTTGCGGATGGAGTTGACCATCATGTCATCCATGCGAGAGGTGAAGCCGGTGTCAGCGAGGGATACGATGCCTGCGGTCGCCAGCACCGTGTGGAAACATCTGCGGTCTTTGGGCATGGCAGCGCCTTGGATGATTTGGCATGACCGATTGCCGCCGCGTCCATCGCCTCCATAGGTGCTTGTGGCTTCGGTCACTTGGTCTTGGATTGGAGTGAGCGGTGTTGCAGAGACTTGGGAGTAGATGGATTGGAGTGGTGGGCGACTTTATTATATGAGAGTCCAAACTCTGTTTCATTCACATTGTGCAGGCTCTAGTCTGCTTCTCCAATTAATTCCCTCTGCATGTAATTGAGGATGCATCATTGACCGTTCAATGTCTCGGGAACCGCTACCCTCTTCCTCCTTGGCATTCAAGCACCTATGGACCCGTCGACGACGAGGTGCCTATGGTGACTTCGTAAATTTCAAGATGATAGTGCCGTGCATGTGTGCGTTCATAGGGGTGAGTGTATGCGCGTGTATATTAGCGCTTGCGTCTGTACTGTGTAAAAAAACAACGTAAACGCGTGTCAAAAAGAGACTAGTCAGTATACTCAATATTGTGCACCTCGGAGAGGAAAACGATAGAACTAATGCGTATTTATTTACGGTGCAGATTCACTCATTTTGCTCCATATGTACTCCGTCTCGGTGTAGTCTAGTCACTTGTTGAAATCTCTAGAAGGGCAAATACTCCTTTACGGTTTCTGAGGGCTATACTAGCAAGTAGTTATGCATTACTAGTACAATAGTGGGCTCACATAGCAATTTTGTCTCATGCAAGAGCACGGCTATATGCATGCTCCAATTTTCGCAGAATCGCAACGCTCGGTTTAAGCTTGGCTCTTCGCCTCTTTGAGAAGACGAACAATGATGTTACTACTACTGCTTCTACAGTGTCGAATCCACTGCTGCATGTCCGTCCACCGCGAGCGGGACGGATAGCTTGTTGTGGAAGTACTACTACTAAGCAAAAGCCTGTCCTCGTTTGCGAGCAACCGCGCGCATGGGCGAGGGAGAAGGCGTGTAGTAAAATCAAGCTTCTCCTCGTTCTACGAGTTGACGCGACACATCATAGCACTGGCCCCACATGCTTGCCTCTAAACTTGGCTGAAAGACCCGCAGTGTACAATATATTTGCTGCAATACAACCAAAGGCAGGTGCAGTTAAGTCCACGAGGGAGAGGATAATCAAACTTCTCGTTGATGTACGAGTTGACGCGACACATCAAAGCACTGCACTCAATATATTTCAATAATTTGCGTTTACCGATGCATTAATTACAATGCATGCATGCATGCCGTGACTCTTCTTTTGATAGTACTTGCATGTGTTGATTTAATGCACCTTGAAGGATGGTTGTGCATGAGGAGGGCGAGATCATGCAGACCGTACAGGAACAGGACCCGACGATGGAGCTCTCTAAGGTCTCCATGGACCTCACCGTGCTCCACTGCCCCTTGTGCCTCCGCCCCTTGACGCCTCCAGTGTATGAGGTTCGAATACACCTCGTCCGTTCGGCTGATTGAGCAAGGTGCAGGTTTCTTGATTAATGTGCTGTTGGATTGATTTCTGCAGTGCAAGGGAGGGCACCTGTCCTGCGTGGACTGCCGCGTCGAGCGCCCCGGGAACCAGCGGCAGTGCCAGAACACGGCGGTGGACTCTGTCATTTCGTCGGTGAGGGTGGAGTGCCCGCACGAAGGCTGTGGGCTTACGTCACTTACCACAAGCTCGCCCATCACCAGAGCGTGTGTCCGCTCGCGCACTGCAAATGCCCCGTGCCCGTCTGCGGCTACGAAGGCCCGCCGCCGGTGCTCTACCACCACATCAGCACCGCGCATCCCATGCCCGTGCACAGGATCCAAGATCTGGCAGGTGCTCGGTATTGCAAGTGCCACCGCCGAACCCACGGCTCTTGCTGTCATTCGCGGAGGAGGACCGCCGTGACGTTTTTCTTGGTCGTGGCGTGCTCGACATCGGGCGCCCTTATCGCCATGTCGGTTAAATGCGCATCAGGCGGGGTGAGGAGTCCCGGATTAGGGGTGTCCGGATAGCCAAACTATCACCTTTGGCGGACTCACGGACTATGAAGATACAAGATCGAAGACTCCGTCCGTGTCCGGATGGGACTTTCCTTGGCATGGAAGGCAAGCTTAGCGTCACGGATATGTAGATCTCCTACCATTGTAACCGACTCTGTGTAACCCTAACCCTCTTTGGTGTCTATATAAACCGGAGGGTCTTAGTCCGTGGGGCGAACAACAATCATACCATAGGCTAGCTTCTAGGGTTTAGCCTCTCACGATCTCGTGGTAGATCTACTCTTGTACTACCCATATCATCAATATTAATCAAGCAGGAGTAGGGTTTTACCTCCATCGAGAGGGCCGAACACTGGTAAAAACATCGTGTCCCTTGTCTCCTGTTACCATCCGCCTAGACGCATAGTTCGGGACCCCCTACCCGAGATCCGCCGGTTTTGACACCGACATTGGTGCTTTCATTGAGAGTTCCTTTGTGCCGTCGCCATCAGGAAGGATGCCTTATCCCGTCTTTAAAGACGGCACCGTTGCTAAAGGAGCTTTGGCCACCGGCCAAACTCTTCGGCTGGGCGGTTTTCTTATGACCGCTTGTTCGGCCTCCACGCTGACGATGACTTCTCGGGTCATCGAAAGCAATCTTCACGTTAACTTGGAACTCGCCGAGCAGTTAGATCCGATGGAGCTCTCTTCCTTAAACGAGCTCTTGGATCGCGCCGCATCACAGGAGTCGCTTCTGAGACTACGATCAGATTGGGCCTAAAACCGATGCGAGAGAGATCAACTCTCCCCAGGTTACCCACCACGTTGCTGTGGTAGAGGAACAATACGGCGACCCTTCTTCTATATTAAGGACTAGCTATGTCTGGATTCCCGACCCCTCCATGCTGGATCCCTGCGGAGGGACGGACGTCACCCAAGCCCTGAACCTAAAGTCAGGCAGCGGGCTAGATTCATTGGACAACATCCAAGAACCCAAGCTTCCAAGTTCGGAAACATCTTGGCCCCTGAGTCTTAGATTGGACGGGGTTTGGAATTTAAATCCACCTGCCCACCCAAACATAAGCGATCTATCCCAAATCCGGCAAGAGCCCGCTGAAACAGTACATCATTACTGGGCTAGATTCCTCCTGGTTATGGACAGGATAAATGATTGCCGCGAGGAGGACGCAATCTCATTCTTCTGCAATAATTGCATGAACAAGGGAATCCTAAACGCCATAAGTCGCCGTGGAATTACACGCTTTGCTGACTTGGCGTCCATAGTGCGAAAGTACTGTGCGATGGAGAGCGCCTGGAAAACCGAAATCAAATTTTGGGATAATCCGGCCCCGAATACAACCCTAGTCCGAAATAAAAGGATGCATCATCACTGTGCACTGGTTAAATACCAAAAAGGAAAACCCTCTAAAGGGCATGGAACCGTACTGGAGGGATGGCTCAATGGACCCTGCAAAATTCATAGTACAGAGGGCGCCACTCCAACTCATAGCCTTAGAGCATGTTGGATACTACGGCAGGTGGCCAAAAGTGGCGAAGAGCTTCTAGCTCCAGAGCACAAACCCAGCAATACCAAAGACAGTATTAATAGTCTTGAGACTTTCGCATCAAATAATATGCGGAAACGAACACTCTGCAGCCTTGCCGAAGTCTACCAGTAGCAACAAGAAACCCATGGAGTGACACGGCTATTACCTTTAACACCGCGATTTAACCTAAATTCGAACAACCCGAGCACCGGCCGCATTGGTCCTCGATCCAAGAGGTGGGCGGCTTCGCATACCAAGGTACTCATGGACGGTGGTAGCGGATTAAACCTCATTTACGAGGAAACCCTCTGAAAAATGGAAATAGACTGGAGCCGCATTGAGCGAAGCAGCACAACCTTTAGAGGAATAATCCCCAGTCGGGAAGCATGTTGTACAGGAAAAATCACACTGGATGTGGTGTTGACACGCCCGGATAATTACAGGTCCGAGGAGGTCACATTCCAAGTGGCCCTGCTCAAAGCGGATACCACGCACTATTAGGGCGAGAGGCATTCACAATTTTTCAAGCTATACCCCATTACTGGTACATGAAGCTCAAAATGCCCGGGCCCAACAGAATCATCACTCTTGCTAGTGACCCGGACATAGCACTCTGCGCCGAAAATAAAACAGCCGCACTTGCCCTTGAGGCACTATACGAAGCCCTAGCGGCCGAGGAACTCACTGCGCTGCGCTCCACGGTGAATAGGCACGATGTGATACTCGATAAGAGATCCAAGTCCACCTCTTTTAAACCGGCGGATGAAACAGTCAAATTCCAAGTCCATCCAACGGACCCTACTAAAACGGCCTCCATCGGGGCACAATTAAACCCTGATATAGACGCCGCACTACAAGAATTCCTACACGAAAATTGGGACATTTTTGCCTGGCACCCTTCAGACATGCCAGGCATCCCACGCCGGCTGGCCGAGCACAGCCTAAATATCCTAAAAGAATTCAAGCCAGTCAAACAAGCTCTTCGGCGTTTCTCCGAACCCAAGAGACAGGCCATGGGAGAGGAGCTAGCCAAACTATTGGAGGCCGGATTCATCAGAGATATAAAACATCCGGACTGGCTAGCAAACCTGGTGATGGTACCAAAGAAGGACAAATCTGGCGCCTATGTGTCGATTTCAAGGACCTTAACAAGGCTTGCCCAAAGGATCCCTTCCCCCTCCCCCGCATCGATCAAATTATCGACGCTACCGCAGGACACGATTCATTGTGCTTCCTCGACGCATACTTCGGCTACCACCAAATTAAGATGGCAGAGCCAGAACAAGACGCAACGGCATTCATCACTCCATACGGCCCATTCTGCTTCAACATAATGCCTTTCGGGCTCAAAAACGCCGGCGCAATGTATCAGCGCATGATTCAAACATGTCTGGCAAACCAGATCGGCAAAACAGTGGAGGCATACGTAGATGATGTGGTCGTCAAATCCAAGCATGTCGAAACTCTAGTAGACGACTTGAGGCTCACATTCGATAATCTCCGAACATATGACATTAAGCTCAACCCAGAAAAATGCGTTTTCGGTACCGTAGGAAAGCTCTTGGGCTTCATTGTATCCGCAGGAATTGAAGCAAACCCAGCCAAGATTCGAGCTCTGTCACAATTGGATATCCCAAAAGACCTCAAACAAATACAAAATTGATTTGGATGCATGGCGGCTCTAAGCCGCTTTATCTCCCGTTTGGGAGAAAAGGCATTACCCCTTTATCGCCTCCTCCGGCGCACCGAACATTTCGAGTGGACGAATGCCGCCACGGCCGGACTCGAAGAAATAAAAGCCATATTGGCAACAAATCTGGTCTTGGCCGCGCCCAACATGGGTGAACCAATGCTATTATATATCGCAGCAACTCATCAAGTTGTAAGCGCGGTGCTCGGTGTCGAACGAGAAACGGACGGACACAAATTCCCCTTCAAAAACTAGTTTACTACGTTTCCACGGTCCTAACTCCATGCAAGTCACGGTATCCGCATTATCAAAAGATAGCGTGCGCGGTGTTCATGGCATCCCGGAAGCTGCGACACTACTTCCAAGAGTGTTCGATAACAGTAGCCTCCGAAGTACCTCTTAATGACATTATAAACAATCGCGACGTGACGGGCCAGATTGCCAAATGGGCCATTGAGCTCCTCCCGTTCGACATAACCTATAAGCCACGACGAGCTATTAAGTCGCAAGTTTTGGCCGACTTCGTCGCGAATGGTGACCCGAACTCCCTAAAGAGTACGGCGCTTATTCCAATTGGATCATGCACTTCGACGGCTCCAAAATGTTGGCTGGCACGGGGCTGGCGTGCTGCTCGACGTCCCCAACCGGAGATACAGTTCAATACGTACTCCAGATAATGTATACGGACTCCAACAATGCAGCCGAATACGAGGCCCTTCTACATGGCCTCCGGATGGCAGTCTCCATGGGCATTCAACGCCTAGAGGTGCGTGGGGATTCGAACCTCGCGATATCCCAAATAAATGGAGACTTTGATGCCAAGGATCCGAAAATGGTAGCTTATCGCAACACCGTCCTAAAAATGCCAGCTCGGTTTGAAGGGCTCGAATTTCACCATATAGCCCGGGATAATAACCAGGCGATGAAGCGTGTTACGCATTGGCGCAAAGCGCGATGCCGTCCCTCCCAACATCTTCCTGGAGCGGCTGTTCAAGCCATCTGTACTATGGGAGGGGGAGTCCGGAAACACCAATCCGGACCCAACCGCACTGCCCGACACCGAACACTCTCACACAATCGGTGGGTATGCCAACGAAGTAACACCTTTAGCCCAAGAAATAATGGCAGTCATCGCCCCGTGGACGAAACCATTCCTAGCCTACCTAACCAGGCAGGAACTCCCCGAGGACCAAAACGGGGCACACTGCATAGTGCGGCGCTCTAAAGCCTATAAAGTCCATGAGGGAGAGCTTTATAAGAAAAGCACAACCGGAGTCCTTCAAAGGTGTATCTCCAAAGAGGAAGGGCGGAATCTCCTGGCTGAAATTCATGCGGACTCGGTGGGCACCACTTGCCGCAGCCCGGGCCCCTTGTAGGCAAGGCCTTCAGACAGGATTTTATTGGCCGACGGCCCTGGCAGATGCTCAGGACTTAGTCCAACGATGCGTCGGTTGCCAGCTCTTTGCTAATCAAAGCCACATGCCACCCACCGCCCTCAAAACTATACCCATCACCTGGCCGTTCGCGGTATGGGGGCTTGACATGGTTGGACCCCTTAAAGGAGGAACCCACAAGCAAAAATACCTATTGGTCATGGTGGATGGTTGAGAACACTACAATTCGTAGCTACAGATGCGTGTGTGACTCCCAGATGCAGAGGCCGGGGGTCATCATCCTCCTTTTCGAGAAAAAACAGACGCATGTGTGAGAGGACGAGTGCGTGCGTGCACCTCTTCTCTTCCTGTATAACGTACTACTAAACTCAGAGTAGAAGTTTTTGAGCTTGCGTCTCGTCACATTCCAAATTACTCCACGCTATATTGAATTGCAAACCTGTTCACACCGATCACAACCTAAACGGTTTCCCACTTAGGAGCGTATTAGTACCACGCTAGTATATTGAATTCCAAACCTGTTCACACCGATCACAACCTAAACGGTTTCCCACTTAGGAGCGTATTAGTACTCGGTTATAAATACTAGTATGCCAAGATGACTGCACATTCCTCCTCAACTCCTCATCCACAAAAACAAACAAGTCATTCAGCATCCTTCCCTTGCGTCTGCCATGGCCAGCGTGAGTTCTGGGTCAAGAGATTGCTACCAGGGAGAGGCGAGCATGGAAGCGGAAGCACGAGAGATGTCCCGCCTCGCTGCGAGAGCAGCCGACATGTCCTGCGGCACGGAAGTAGCAAAGACAGAGCCCCCTTCGCGCCGGGCAAAGACGGAGGTCCCGCCACGCCGATGCAGCAGATCGGTCCGGCCGCTGCTGAAGCAAAGCAGAGATGTCCCGCCGCGCCACGAATGCAGCAGAGATGTCCCGCCGGCCGGCGGCTCGGGAAAATTTCGTGGGCAGGTGACGATCACATATTGCGCATGCATGCGATCGTCCATAGCCAGATGGATCAGATCTCCGGCTTGGCGAGGTTGCAGGACGGCGTGAAAGCCTCGTTTGAACAGGCTACCGGCGTCATCCGGCAACTAAGGGAGGGCAATGAGAGGCTCCGGGCCGAGCGCGACCTGCTGAGGGAGAAGATCGTCCGAAGTGCAGACCAGCAGGAGGAGACGAGTGCCTTGTTGAAAAGGACCGACGTCTTCGTTAAGAAACTTATGGACGAGAATGACATGCTCCGCAACAAGCGCCAAAGGCTGGTGGAGGAATCCGTGGATGTTCTCAAGCAGCATCTTGAGGACATGAAAGAGCTCATCGCCGCTCGCCGCAGAGACTAGTTCCCGCGGCCTGCAGCAATGCATCAAGAAAGTAGAGATCAGCGAGCCAGATCCTTGTCTTCCTTCTTCTTTTGCCCTTGTGTATTTCAGGCGTAGCCGCATGTGGCTTTTTTAATTATCTTTCTAATTATGTAAGACAATTAATCGTCCTTATCTTTCTGTGGAAGATCAATGTTGCGAGGCTGGAATAAAGAAAACTCTTGCTGTGGCGACCCTGGTGTTGCTGTTCTTCTAGTTGTTGCTAGGCTTCCTTCAGTTTCCTAGTTTCTTTTGATGTAATAATCGGTTTAGGATGTCGATTGTGTCGTCGGTTGTGAAATGTTGGGTTCTAGCGCGGATGTTTGGCCTTTGTTGGCCTCTTGGGATGTTGCGATTTCAATCTTGTACTTTTAGTCCTTCGTGTTAGGCTGGAGTTGTGCTGAACTTCTTGTGAATTGTGGTGGTTTTCAGTAATGAAAATAGGAAGGGCAAGCCCTTCTTTGATAAAAAATCGTCCTTATATATTCATCGGTCTTGCTATAAGTCGCGATAGATGCTATATAGGTCCGCGGATCTTACATCAAGATCCGTCTGTCGATTTTCTTTTTCTCTCTTAAATCTCAGTCGAGTGAGACATAGCCACGCCATTAAACAGAGGCTCGGGCGCCATTAATGGAGACCTTGGGAGAGAGGTGGACGGCAGATGGAGGTCAAAGGGCTCTCCTCCCGATAAGCACGCGCAGGGGTCTGATCGCACACCTCTCGTACTCAAATAGCTACCCTGCACGGCGCCTCCTAGCTAATAAAAAATGGGGACGCGTGGCGGCACATAAATGGTACTAGTAAGTAGAACGCCCATGGTTTAAATAATACTTGTGTTTCCGATTGTAACGTGACAGCACTTGTTCCAAAATGACTTTGTTGATTACTAATGTGTGCGCCTTCGCAAATCGGACTGCAAATTTACCACAGCATGTTGGTGCCATGTCATGGCACCAAGCCAAGTTTCGTTATTTTCATGCGTGTTTTGGATTTACATGAATTAAAAAACTAAGTTTCTCAATGTTTCCAACCCAGCCACAACGCCTAGAATTTTGAATTTCATTCCCATTTCTTGCATGGAACCTATAAATTTACCCGAGGACACACATGTGATTTTTCAACCAACTTTGGTGCCTTTGGAACATGTGCTTGTATTTCAAATTTGAATTATGCACACAAAGGTGACACGTTCCCTCCTAGAACCACGAGCCTTCTTGAGAGAAACTCCGATTTGCAAGAAGCTTATACCAAATTTGTTCCTATTCGGCCAATTTTTTTACCACGACATGGTACTACCATGACATGACACCATGCCAAGTTTCATGATTTTAAAACCAAGTTTCTCAATGTTCTTGACCGAGCCACGATGCCCAGATGTTTGAATCTTATTCTCATTTTTTGCATGGGAGTAGAAATTCACCCGAGGACACAAATGTGATTTTCAACCAACTTTGGTGCACGGGAGCACGTGCTTGTAGTTCAAATTTGAATTATGCACATTAAATGACCAAAAAATCAATTAATGTGTACATAAGGCCAAACAAAGCTGGAATAATTCCAAAATTTAACAGGGCACTCATGTAGTTCTATGTTGCCTTTGTAAATAAACTCAAGGGGGACAACGTATATCGTTTCGCACTCAAAGGTGACACGTTCCCTCTCAGAACCACGAGCCTTCTTGAGAGAAGCTTCGGTTTGCAAGAAGCTTATACCAAAATCTGTTCCTATTCGGCCATTTTTTACCACAACATGGTAGTACCATGACATGACATCCATACCAAGTTTCATGATTTTCAGACGTGTTTTGGATTTACAAGAATTTTAAAACCAATTTTCTCAATGTTCTCGGCCGAGCCACGATGCCCAGATGTTTTAATTTTATTCTCATTTCTTGCATGGGACCTAGAAATTCACCCGAGGACACAAATGTGATTTTCAACCAACTTTGGTGCACGAGAGCATTTGCTTGTAGTTCAAATTTGACTTATGCACATTAAATGACCAGAAACTCAATTAATGTATAAAAATGACAAACGAACCCGGAATAATTCCAAAATTTAACATGGCTCAAGGGCGGGGGGGGGGGTGGCAATTTCCCAATTAGAACCACCAGCGTCCAAATCGGCCCAATTTTTTAACACACCCTGTTAGTGCCCTGACATGACACCAAGCCAAGTTTAATTACATGAATTTAAAATCTAAGTTTCTCAATGTTCTCGGCAGAGTCATGACGCCTTGAGATGTTTGAATTTCATTCTCATTTCTTCCATGGGACCTAAAAATTCAACCAAGGACACACATGTGATTTTTCAACCCACTTTGGTGCACCGGAGCATGTGCATGCAATTCATATTTAGATTATGCACATTAAAAGTCCAGAAACTCAATTAATGTATAAAAAGGCCAAATGAACCCGAAATAAATTCCAAAATTTAACAGGGCACTCATATAGTTCTATGTTGCCTCTGTAAATAAAATCAGGGGGGAGGCAGCGTATATAGTTTTGCACACAAAGGTGACACGTTCCCTCTCGGAACCACGAGGCTTGTTGAGAGAATCTCCGGTTTTGCAAGAGGCTTATACCAAAACTTGTCACAATTCAGCCAAAAATTATGGGTATGAAAACAGGGTTTAGATTGTCCTGAACATCTCGCTACCTAGACCAATAATGTACTATGATTTGAATTCAACATAAAATGGATACAGATATTTGAATTGGAGAGCGTATGGTACATGTAGTTTATAGTGAAATATGATTACTGCTATATGCATGTCTTTTCGTTATCAAGATAATATTTAAATTATTGTATAACTTGACAACAATCGTATTCAAATAAGGAAAATTGATTCAAATTTAGTCCATATGGTAGACGACAATATATATGTTCACATGGTGGAGTAAAATGTTCATATATGATGGAAGATCAAAATGTATGACTACATCAATTATAAACTGCAAGGTCACCTAATGATATATTCGAATTCAACATAACGTGGATTCAAAAATTGAAATTCGAGATCATGGCATCTGTAATCATATAACAAGGGACAGTACTCTTTCTTTGGTGGGAATTGATTTGCTTTTTGTTGTTGTTGAGGGAAGTGCGAATCGATTTGGTACTGTGCAGGGTAATCATGTTCTCCTGATTTTTTTTACATTTTTCTTGTAGTTTTTTCAATGGCATCTATAGCAATATAGTAAAAGGGGACATCACTCTCTTGTGTCTTGTATGTTTTTTTTTCACGTTAAGTTTGTTCTGCCGAACAAGGAATTTGGACGCGCGCGAGAACTCCCTCCTCATCCGAAATCGCTCCCGTAGCCCAGACACGTGAAATCCCCCTTCTACCCCTCAGCCAGAAATGAAGCCCCACGTCGCGGTGTCAAAACCGCTGGGGGTACGCTGGTAACTTACCCTACATTTCGGACAAGCGTGTCCCTAAGCTTGGCTCCCCCTCCCCCTTCGCCCCCTCCTCCCCCCCATTCGTACACCGAGGCTGCCAAAACCCACGAAACTCCACGCTCCTCCGTCGGCCTCCCGACCGCCGCCCAGCCGGAGACTCTTCCCCGACTACGTCGTCCACCGCAACAGCTCGCCGTCCCTCATCCACCACACCGGATGAGGATCCGTTGTCGATATCATCATCCCGCCGGATCAGCCGCCCCGTCCTCCACCTCCAAGGAGCTGCCCCGACGTTCGCCTCGTCTATCGCGCCACCTCAATCCCCACAGCGCCGTCTTGACCTGCCCCACCGGAACCGCAGCACCCTCACCAATTCCTCCGATGAAGCCGAGGCCAACTCGGCGCCACCAAGGAGGTTCTGCACTCACCGCTGCATTTTATCTTCTATTCGATCTCACGGGGCTGCCGGTGCTCGCGAAAGCGAACATGGCGTGTCTCCATCGACGGCGCCGTCGCCGGCCACATCATCCATGGTGTCTCTCCCCCATGTCGTTGCTTCCTCGGCAGCGACTTCCACAACGGCACTAGTTGCTGCTGCTTCGGCTCTCGCTCGCCGCGCTTCTGTTCTTCTTTGTCGGTCGGCTTTGCCACTGCTCCTCGCTTTCGTTCGTCTGCTGCTCCGCTCTTGCTCTCGCTTGCCGCTGCTGTTGCCACGACCTCTGGCAGCTACAGGAGTTGCTACTTTAGCACTCGCTCGCGGTGCTACTGCACGACTTGCTCTCTGCTAGTGCGTTCCCTACTCGAGCTTCTGCTGATTTAGATCACTGCTTCTCTTCTACTAGTGCTCGAATGCCCTAAACATCTATTGCAATGCTCTGTTACTAGTTCAATCAATTTTGTGGTAAAATTCAGTTTATTTGTGAAGTTCATTTTCTTGATTAAGTTCGAGTGAAACGATTACTTCTGACATCTGTCGAGCGGCCGTGGCACGGTGATGCGTTTACATCTAGCACTTTTTGGTGATGTATTTTACATCATCTATTGCAGATGATATTAGGGTGCCACTTCAGATTAAAGTTGTACGTCTTGTCATGCTTGACCTCGTCGCAGTACACCTTAGCGGAGCTGCTCCAACGATTTTAACTGGCCCATCACAAATGAGCAAGACCCTCGGTGCCGCTTTCCAGAGGCCTCGGATCTTCTTCCCCGCCTCCAACAGTCACACCAACATCATCACCATCCTCCACGTCCAACCCAATGATCCGAGGTCCACAAGGCTATGCCAAAGAGGTTGTACACTCGTCGCATCACTTTGTTTCTCCATTCCTCTGTTCTTCCAATTCATGTGAGCCAAACACCTAGGTTGGTGAAATCCTATGTTTCCAAATGCTCTGTTTTGCACGTGCATTCCTATCCTATTCTGTGTTTTCCTGTCCCTGCGTTTATAGAATCCTCCAATTCTAAGGAGCCCTTACAGATTTACTTCATTTTCAGATTGGCGTCAAAGAAAACTACATGTGTTATGTCTCGCTCTCGACGTGCCGTCATCCACCCCAATTCGAGGTGCACCATCGACGAAGCGTTCACTACAGCAGATCCCCCTGCAGACTTTCTTTCGCCGCCTCAGATCATCTTCCTCGTTCTTGCGGCAGCCACGCCTAACTGCATTACCATCATCGATCGAGCGAGATGAACACGAGGACTAGACAGTTCCGGAAGAGAGGTCGCGATCTTTCGTGGTTTGCTTACGTTATACATCGGTTATTATTACCGCTACTACCATTCAATCTTGAGTTTTGAATTGCCCATGGGTTTCATATCGAGCCAAAGAACGAATAGTATCATCTACTATCTGGTTCATCTGGGGTCTTCTATGTGGTTCATGTTGGGTGGGCAACAAACAATAGATGATCCATTGTCTATCTTTTAAACTGAAGCTATAATCTACCGCTATCATTAGTTTTGGATCCATCCACTAGTTTGCTACCATCGGTCTTGATTTTTGCATGCACCCCTTAGGCCTTACAAAATCTAACTATTTTTTATTATGCATGTCGGATATTGTACACAATCGTCTTGAACATGTAGAGAAAAAGAGAAGACCGTTATGCGTGCGAATATATGTCATCTGATATTTGCTCCATGGTGGGCGAAGTGCCCCCTCTCCTACATTTCTAGATTGTATTCGAGTAAGATAACTGCTCGGTGGAGATTCGAAGGAGCCGACCATGCACATTTTACCACCTGAGGTGTTTGCTCTAACACAGCATCTTGATGTTGGTCATATCATGCATATGACGCCTTGCATTGCTTACATTATACATCTTATATGTCATCGACTTAGTTTAGATTTGCTTTGTGTGAATGCCACCTGTTTGGTTTCTATATCATACTCCCACCATTCCTAAATATTTGTCTTTTTAGAGATTTCAACAAGTGACTACATACGGAACAAAATGAGTGAATCTACACTCTAAAATATGTCTATATACATCCGTATGTGGTAGTCCATTTGAAATCTCTAAAAAGACAAATATTTAGGGACGGGGGGAATATAAAATATGCAATGCCATCTTCTTTAGCCGGGCATCATATACGTGAATCATGCAATGCCATCCTGTTTAGCCAATCATCTTATATGTGAATTGTATCATGCCATATTTTTTTCCATAATGTGTTCCATTTGTCAGCAATGTTTATACATTCATCTACTCTTCCTGTGCATCAGCCATTTGAGTCGGTCATGGGAAAACTGGAGTGAAAACAAGGTCTTCTCGAGCGGTCGATGTACTGTCAATGCAGATTTCTTCTTTGATTCTGAATAGCTCCTCAGAGGAGGATTCAGAGAGAGATGACGGTCGTATCCCCCGAGGTGCATGCTCTAACTTGGTTGGGTTATATTGCTCATATCATGCATATGGTGTCTTGCATTGCCATGCCATCTGCTTAGATTAGACATGCTTTGTGTGAATGCCTCTTGTTTGCTTTCTATATCAGATATGTGAATTATGCAATGTCATGTTTTTCACCGATTATCATATATGTGAAGTATGCACCGCCATGGAGCCAGGCATCATATATGTGAATTTTCTCATGCCATCTTTTTTTTCATTACGTATTCCATTTGTCGACAATCTGTGTATATTGAACTACTCTTCATATGTATCAGCCATTTGAGCCGGTTATGGAAAAATCTGGAGTGAAAACAAGGTCTTCAGAGGTGCAATGGTACTGTTGAAGCATATATCTCGATGGTTCTGAGGAGCTCCTCGGAGGAGGATTGAGAGATGATGACCAGTCTTATATCCCACCCGAGGTGTATGCTCTAAGTTGCAATGTTTATATTTCTCATATGATGCATATGGTGTCTTGCATTGCTTAGTTTAGACATCATATGCACAATATTGAATTCTATCTGCTTAGTTTAGAGATCATACATGCGAGTGCCGGCTGCTTAGTATATGAATCAATTATGTCAATTATATCATGCCATCACGTATACTTAGACAACATGTATGTGAATTATTTCATCCCAACCTATTTTAGAAAGACATCATATAGTTTTGTCATGTCATCCTGTTTAGGTACTCATCATATGTTGAATTATGCCATTATATCCTGTTAAGTTATCCATCATATATCTGAAACTATGTCATGCTATCCTATTTAGTTAGGCATCATATATGTGAAATTGTGTCATCTTGTCTGTTTGGTTAGACAACATATATGTGAATTACCACATACATCTATCATACAATGTCTACATGCGTTCAATTTATTTTCTTGTTTATCGCCCATTTGAATTGGAGGGGGTGATGGCAGTATCTAAGGGAGCAAAAACCCGTTCTTCACAAAAGAAAGTGCTACCCGTCGATGCAGATAGAACCATGGTTGTACTGGCCCACAAACTAGCCCCACCACACATAATCGAGACTCTTCCAGATTGCACACTTACACCGTTGGGCAGAGAACCAGCTACAACCCATCTAACCGCAACCCCAGCGGATAGTAACCCACTTATAGTTGACAAAGCACCATGTCCACCACAGAGTACCCCACACGAGCAGTTTGTAAAGCTACTACAGTGCCCAAAGCACGAAGACCACCCCAGCTAACCCAAACTCCACGTTTAAAGCAGAAGAGCAACTGTTCTCAGGTCAGATTCCGTAGCTATGGTCCATACTCCTTCTTTGTTGCATCCTTTGTATTTACTCATACCAACTACTTTCGAATTTGAAGGATCCAATTGAAACTCCAATGGCGCAACAGGTATGTTTTAAACTTGCTGTTCTAACTTCTTGCTCTATGTTGATTTCAGTTTAAGTTGTATAAACAGTTATGCTCTCATGTGACGCACATTACAAATGCTGCCAATGTTGTGTAGTTTCTCACACTTATATTACATCTATCTGCCGTGTCTTAAAAATATATGAGTTGAACTGTGTCTCTATCTTGATTAGGGAACATAAACTAGAATGATATGGACAATACAGTGACCATAGTAGAAAGATATATGTTTGTTTCATGCTGTTATCCTGTCCACCTTACTACTGAACCGGTTTACCAAAATGAGTTTGGTATACTACAAGCTAAACATGTGATGTGTCTGCTTGTTTCTCTTGTAGTATGCAAACAGAATATTGGAGAAGAGCACCCCACAATGCAATGGTAGAGAAAGTATTGCAGATAAGGTTCAAGATAGTGAGACAACCCTGTTGGTCTCCAAGAAAGGTGATAAAAAGCGATCTTGTAGATAAAGTGAGAAAACCCCACATCCTGCGTTGATGTAGTGTTTGAGTTATCTTGGCGATCTTCTGGCACAAGCTCTTGAACTTCATTGCTGAATCACTTCGGCTTCTTGATCTCAGCTACATAAGTTGAAAGGCATCGATCATCTGTCTTTGCGGCAAGAAGCCGAATGAGTGAGGAAGTCCTGCGCAGAATTCAGATCGTACTTTCTTGTGCAGCAAAAGTTATTTGGAGGATTTAAGCGCCAAACAAGAGAAAGTTAATAAGCTTGCTAAGCATCTTGCGACATTATGGGTACCGAGGATATTATTTCTTTAACTCTTCAAGTGGTTTCAGTTCTGGACTTGTTTTGCTTGCGGCGTTTATATCTTTGTTGTGTTCCCTATATTTGCACTTTGGTGGTGAACTTTGATGCCCGATGGATGTAATATGTGTAATAGCCGTGATAGCCTAGCATAAGTTGCTTGCTTATTTATTTCCTTGTTGTCTTGTTTATTTGTTTGCTTGTAGTCGATGCAGTTCTTGTTCCGCGGGTTGCTAGTGGATGCAATAACCTATTTTTAAAACTAGGCCACAATAACCATGGGCTAATATTTACTGTAGTGACACTGGGCCTCCTACGGGCCGTAGAAACAGTGGGCCTTCTACGGGCCGTAGAAACAGTAGGCCTTCTACGGGCCGTAGAAACATTGGGCCTTCTACCTGCCCTATCATCAATGGGCCTTATACGGGCCATATGATCGATCACAAACATGGGCCAATAACAGTCGCATTATGGCCGTAAGCGGGCTAGAGTTGGAATCGTCCGCTCATGGGCCGACCAAAACAGGCCATCATTAATAGGTTGTATTTGATGACGCTATGAAAACGGCCCAATGTATTAACGGACCACAAACGGGCCGACTGTAACCACGGGCTAAATTTGGCCCACAAGCGAAAAAATTACGAGAACGGGCCGTAAGTAAATGAATGCTCGAAATGAGCCCAAGAATAAATGGGCTCGAGAAGGCCGAAGATAACATATGGAAATGGCCCAACCGAATAACGGGCCATTAATGGGTATAAAGTGATACATCGTTCATTACGGGCCAGTTTCACCACGGACGTTAATGGGTCTAAAGTGATCTGTTGTTCATTGCGGGCCGATTTCACCACGGCCGTTAATAGGCCAAGAGTTACATAGGGCCTCATATGGGCCGAAAGACGTCATGGGCCATACATGGGCCAGAAGTGAAAACGGGCTAGAATCATATTGGATGGCCCAGATGACGCTACTGGGCCTAATTCGGATAGGGCGTAACGGGCCTTGGGTTAGCGGGCTATAAATGGGCTATATGCGAACAGGCCGTTAACAGGCTTTCCATGGGCCAGCCCGTCACCTTTTGACCAAGTCAAACGGGCCGGCCTTTTCATAGGAATGGGCCTCTGTTGGGCCGGGCCACGTGTCGACGTATAATAGGCGCCTATACATCCAATGAGTGGATGACATCTGTCCCAACAATGAGCCGACACGTGTTTCCTCCAGCCAATGACGATTTTACACGTGGAAAATCCCCATTGGTCGGGGCTGTTAACGGGTTATCGGATCCAAAACCCGACCCGATAGCTTAACGGCGTTCCGTTACGGTGGATGCCACGTGTCGGTCACCCTTGACGAAAGCACTTATGTGACGCGAAATTTATCGTCATGGAAGTGGACACTTCCGTGATGATAATTTTGGTAATGTCATGGAACACTTCTACGACAACACATGTATGACTATCTTGATTCTGTCATAAATTTGTCATGGATGTACATGCATGACAAAAATGCGACCCATCTTGTGACAAACACGTATCATCACGGAAGTGTATTTTTTGTAGTGCACTTGACTCAACTGGAGTTAATCTTCCAGGTTGATAGTGTCATCGATGTGAGTTCTTCAATCACTGCCACCAAGCTACAAAAGCTTCATGATGAACTATAATATGCAAGGGATGGACAAGACAATTCCTGAGCTCTTCACGATACTAAAGGCTGCGGAGGTAGAAATCAAGAAGAAGCATCAAGTGTTGATGGTTAGCAAGACCACTAGTTTCAAGAAGAAGGGCAAAGGGAAGAAGGGGAACTTCAAGAAGAACGGCAAGCAAGTTGCTGCTCAAGTGAAGAAGCCCAAGTCTTGACCTAAGCCTGAGACTGAGTGCTTCTACTGCAAAGGGACTGGTCACTAGAAGCGGAATTGCCCCAAGTATTTGGCGGACAAGAAGGATAGCAAAGTGAAAGGTATATTTGATATACATGTTATTGATGTGTACCTTACTAATGCTCGTAGTAACGCCTGGGTATTTGATCTCGGTTACATTGCTCATATTTGCAACTCGAAACAGGGGCTACGGATTAAGCAAAGATTGGCTAAGGACGAGGTGACGATGCGCGTGGGAAATGGTTCCAAAGTCGATGTCATCGTCGGCACGCTACCTCTACATCTACCTTTGGGGTTATTTTTAGACCTGAATAATTGTTATTTGGTGCCAGCGTTAAGCATGAACATTATATCTAGATCTTGTTTAATGTGAGACGATTATTCATTTAAATCAGAGAATAATGGTTGTTCTATTTATATGAGTAATATCTTTTATGGTCATGCACCCTTGATGAGTGGTCTATTTTTATTGAATCTCGATAGTAGTGATACACATGTTCATAGTATTGAAGCCAAAAGATATAAATTTAATAATGATAGTGCAACTTATTTGTGGAACTACCGTTTAGGTCATATTGGTGTAAAGCGCATAAAGAAACTCCATGCTGATGGGATTTTGGAATCACTTGATTATGAATCACTTGATGCTTGCGAACCATGCCTCATGGGCAAGATGACTAAGATTCCGTTCTTTGTAACAATGGAGCGAGCAATGACTTGTTGGAAATAATACATACTGATGTATGCGGTCTGATGAGTGTTGAGGCTCGCGGCGGGTATCGTTATTTTCCGACCTTCATAGATGAGTTAAGCAGATATGGGTATATCTACTTGATGAAACATAAGTCTCAAACATTTGAAAAGTTCAAAGAATTTCAGAGTGAAGTGAAAAATCATCGTAAGAAAATAAAGTTTCTACGATCTGATCGTGGAGGTGAATATTTGAGTTATGAGTTTGGTCTTCATTTGAAACAAAGCGGAATAATTTTGCAACTCATGCCACCCGGAACACCACAGCGTAATGGTGCGTACGAACGTCATAACTGCACTTTATTAGATATGGTGCGATCTATGGTGTCTCTTACTGATTTACCGCTATCATTTTGGGGTTATGCTTTAGAGACGGCTGCATTCACGTT
Organism: Aegilops bicornis; assembly: GCA_021605145.1. Taxonomy (NCBI): domain Eukaryota; kingdom Viridiplantae; phylum Streptophyta; class Magnoliopsida; order Poales; family Poaceae; genus Aegilops; species Aegilops bicornis. The sequence goes on from CM038669.1 coordinate 293,556,961, forward strand.
AAATAAGGCACCATCTAAATCCGTTGAGACGACACCATATGAACTGCGGTTTGGCAAGAAACTAAAGTTGTTGTTTCTTAAAGTTTGGGCTTGTCATGCTTATGTGAAAAAGATTAAACCAGATAAGCTCGAACCCAAATCAGAGAAATGTGTCTTAATAGGATACCCAAAGGATACTGTTGGGTACACCTTCTATCACAGATCCGAAGGCAAAATATTCGTTTCTACAATGGATCCTTTCTAGAGAAGGAGTTTCTCTCGAAAGAAGTGAGTGGGAGGAAATTAGAACTTGATGAGGTAATTGTACCTGCTCCCTTATTGGAAAGTAGTTCATCATAGAAATCAGTTCGAGTGATTCCTACACCAATCAGTGAGGAAGCTAATGGTGATGATCACGAAGCTTCTGATCAAGTTACTACCGAACCTCGTAGGTCAACCAAAGTAAGATCCGCACCAGAGTGGTACAGTAATCATGTTCTGGACGTCATGTTACTTGACCATGACGAACCTATGAACTATGAGGAAGCGATGATGAGCCCAGATTTCACAAAATGGCTTGAGGCCATGAAATATGAGATGGGATCCATGTATGAGAACAAAGTGTGGACTTTGGTTGACTTTCCCGATGATCGGCAAGCAATAGAAAATAAATGGATCTTCAAAAAGAAGACCGACGCTGACGGTAATGTTATTGTATACAAAGCTCGACTTGTTGCAAAAGGTTTTCGACAAGTTCAAGGAGTTGACTACGATGAGACTTTCTCACCCGTAGCGATGCTTAAGTTTGTCCGAATCATGTTAGCAATTGTCGCATTTTATGATTATGAAATTTGGCAAATGGACGTCAAAACTGCATTCCTGAATGAATTTCTAGAAGAAGAGTGGTATATGATGCAACCAGAGGGTTTTGTCGATCCAAAGGGTGCTAACAAAGTGTGAAAGCTCCAGCGATCCATTTATGGACTGGTGCAAGCCTCTCGGAGTTGGAATAAACATTTTGATAGTGTGATCAAAGCATATGGTTTTATACAGACTTTTGGAGAAGCCTGTATTTACAAGAAAGTGAGTCGGAGCTCTGTAGCATTTCTGATATTATATGTGGATGACATATTGTTGATCAAAAATGATAATGAATTTCTAAATAGCATAAAAGGATAATTGAATAAGAATTTTTGAATGAAAGACCTCAATGAAGCTGCTTACATATTGGGCATCAAGATCTATAGAGATAGATCGAGACGCTTAATTGGACTTTCACAAAGCACATACCTTGATAGGATTTTGAAGAAGTTCAAAATGGATCAGTCAAAGAAAGGGTTCTTGCACGTGTTACAACGTGTGAAGTTGAGTGAGACTCAATGCCCGGCCACCGCAGAAGATAAAGAGAAAATGAAAGTCATTCCCTATGCCTCACCCATAGGTTCTATCATGTATGCAATGTTGTGTACTGGACCTGATGTGTGCCTTGCTATAAGTATAGTAGGGAGGTACCAAAGTAATCCAGGAGTGGATCACTGCACAACGTTCAAGAACTCCTGAAATACCTGAAAAGGACTAAGGACATGTTTCTCATTTATGAGGTGACAAAGAGCTCATCGTAAATGGTTACGTCAATGCAAGCTTTGACACTAATCCGGATAACTCTAAGTCACAAACCGGATACGTATTTATATTGAATGGTGGAGCTGTCAGTTGGTGCAGTTCCAAACAGAGCGTCGTGGCGGGATGTATGTCTGAAGCGGATTACATAGCTGCTTCGGAAGCAGCAAATGAAGGAGTCTGGATGAAGGAGTTCATATCCGATCTAGGTGTCATACCTAGTGCATCGGGTCCAATGAAAATCTTTTGTAACAATACTGGTGCAATTGCCTTGGCAAAGGAATCCAGATTTCACTAGAAAACCAAGCACATCAAGAGACGCTTCAATTCCATCCGTCATTAAGTGTCGGAAGGGGACATAGAGATTTGCAAGATATATACGGATCTGAATGTTGCAGACCCGTTGACTAAGCCTCTCTCACGAGCAAAACATGATCTGCACCAAGACTCCATGGGTGTTAGAATCATTACTTTGTAATCTAGATTATTGACTCTAGTGCAAGTGGGAGACTGAAGGAAATATGCCCTAGAGGCAATAATAAAGTTGTTATTTATATTTCCTTATATCATGATAAATTTTTATTATTCATGCTAGAATTGTATTAACCGGAAACATAGTACATGTGTGAATACATAGACAAACAGAGTGTCCTTAGTATGCCTCTACTTGACTAGCTCGTTTATCAAAGATGGTTATGTTTCCTAACCATAGACATGTGTTGTCATTTGATAAACGGGATCACATCATTAGGAGAAGATGTGATGGACAAGACCCATTCGTTAGCTTAGCATTATGATTGTTACAGTTTCATTGCAACTACTTTCTTCATGACTTATACATGTTCCTCAGACTATGAGATTATGCAACTCCCGAATACCGCAGGAACACTTAGTGTGCTATAAAACGTCACAACGTAACTGGGTGATTATAAAGATGCTCTACAGGTGTCTCTGATGGTGTTTGTTGAGTTGGCATAGATCGAGATTAGGATTTGTCACTCCGAGTATCAGAGAGGTATCTCTGGGCCTCTTGGTAACGCACATCACTATAAGCCTTGCAAGCAATGTGACTAATGAGTTAGTTGTGGGATGATGAATTATGGAACGAGTAAATAGACTTGCCAGTAACGAGATGGAACTAGGGATAAGGATACCGACGATCGAATCGCGGGCAAGTAACATACCGATGACAAAGGGAACAACATATGTTGTTATGTGGTTTGGCCGATAAAGATCTTCGTACAATATGTAAGAGCCAATATGAGTATCCAAGTTCCGCTATTGGTTATTGACCGGAGATGTGTCTCCGTCATGTCTACATAGTTCTCGAACCCGTAGGGTCCGCATGCTTAACGTTCGATGACGATTTGTATTATGAGTTTATGTGATTTGATGACCGAAGGTTGTTCGGAGTCCCGGATGAGATCACGGACGTGACGAGGAGTCTCGAAATGGTTGAGACATAAAGATTGATATATTGGAAGGTTATATTCGGACACCGGAATGGTTCAGAAGTGTATCGGGTATTTTCCGGAGTACCGGGGGGGGGGGGGGGGGTTAATGGGCCTTCATGGGCCATAGTGGAAGAGAGGAGGCAGCAGCCAGGAGGAGGCGCCCCCCAAGCCCAAACCGAATTGGAATAGGGGTTGGGGGCGGCCCCCCTTTCCTTTCTCTCCTCCTCCTGTTTCCCCCTTCTCCTTGTCGGAATAGGAAGGGGGAGAATCCTACTTGGAGTAGGACTCCCCCCCTTGGGCGCGCCACACCTGGCCGGCCTCCTCCTCCCTCCCTCCTTTATATACGGGGGAGGGGGGCACCCCATAGACACACAAGTTGATCTTTTAGCCGTGTGCGGTGCCCCCCTTCACAGAAACACACCTCGGTCATATCGTCGTAGTGCTTCGGCGAAGCCCTGCGCCGGTAACTTCATCATCACCGTCACCATGTCGTCGTGCTGACGAAACTCTCCCTCGGCCTCAACTGGATCAAGAGTTCGAGGGACATCACCGAGCTGAACGTGTGCAGATCGCAGAGGTGCCGTGCGTTCGGTACTTGGATCGGCCGGATCGCGAAGACGTTCGACTACATCAACCGTGTTACTTAACGCTTCCGCTTTCGGTCTATGAGTGTACGTGGACACACTCTCCCCGCTCGTTGCTCTGCTTCTCCTAGATAGATCTTGCGTGATCATAGGATTTTTTTGAAATACTACATTCCCCAATAGCTCGAGGCGTCAGCGGCGTTGCTGCAGAAAGCGGGAGATACGATAGGCCGTCAGGCGAGACGGCTGGAGCGCGAGCGGGCCGATGGTGACGAGGTCCAAGATCGCCTCAGCCACTTGGTGGACCATTTTTTCATGCACGTGTTGCAGCTGCGCAATGCCTACCGTCGTGCCTGTGCGACCATGCCGGCCGGTGGGCTAAACCCTTTCGACCACCCCGTCAACTTCAACGAGTTGCGGCTTCCTGACCTGGTCTCCTTCTTCACCTATATCTCCGAGGAGCTGAGCTGTCTCCGCGCAATGGTGGGGGCGGAGCTCGACAAGGAGGGGTTGCGGGTTGCCGTCGCCGTTGCCGGGCGAATCCTCTCAGGGCTCCGTCACCGGAATCCATTCGTGCCATTGGACACCGTCTTTGACGAGCTGGCTCCCGTTGACCGGGAGCGGGCTCTCTGGGCGGTTGCACCCTGCATCACCAACGTCATGTGCCTCGAGAAGCACAGGGGACTTCGGTGGTGTTTAGGCGCCCTCTGCATGGGCATGTCCATGTCTCGGCAACATGACCATTGGATCAAACTCGACGATGCAGATCGATCCTTTGTAGCATAAAGCGTGTGGGTGTGTTTGGTTGCATTCTCATCTCAATATAGTTGTTCCCTCTTCATGCATGATTATCTTAGCACCCCTCTTCATGCATGCTCCTAGTGTATTTGTGTTAACCTACTAGTGTGGACTCATGCACCCTTCATGCACTCTGCCAAACACCCAAAAGTAGGTTGAGAAGGGAACTTTTGCTCCCATCCCGTGCACCTTCATACACCCATCCTAACACTCATTCGTGCTTCACATGGTTCATGTTCTGTGGAGTACTGTAGCACCGTACTCTTCGTTGCTGTAGACCTAGTTCTGTTAACATTTATCTCACCATTCATTCTTGACCGGATAGTTAAAAAAGGGGTACTATGTTACATTACTGTTCATACAATTGACATGCACACAACATCATTTGTTATCGTCATATCTTACTACATTAGCAACAATAGTACTGACGTATGAACCATCACACATGCCTAGTAGTAGGAGCACTGTGTAAGTTCAACTGGCTGCCGTGTCTGGCACTCCATCGTAAGAGTGGAAATGCATGTTGTAATCATTTTTTTCTTCAGAAAAACAGTGGACACGCTCTACCATGCGGATCCTCCTCGACGATTGTCGGGAACCTTGCTACTCACTTTCGCCGATGTGTGGGACAGCCAGCATCGGGGTCCACTAGCCATGCACTAACTTACTCCGTCGTAGAGTGCCCAACTGCATGGTAGACTACCCCGATCGAAAAGCGTTGCAGTAATGCCATATGAGCCATCAAATCACAAAACCCCCTCCATTCCAGCAGTAAGTTGGACGGACGAAGCAACCATCATTTCACTCTTCTCTCTCAGTTTCTCTCTTGAAGAAAACTCCAACTCTCTTTTCCCTCATCTTGTTCCTCGTTTCTTCAAGAAAACCCCGACCTGCTTCTGCCATTGTTCTTCTCTCCCAAAGAAGGAAAGGTGAGCGCATCAATGGTGTTGATTCTAGCCAAGGCCCGGTCTTGCAACCCCAAGACTGATCCTATAACTCCCACTCTGTTCTTCTTTTGGGTTTGCGATTATGGTTTCTTTTCTTTTATTTCTATTTGACAGTTTCTTGATGAACGCTGGAGCACCGGCGAAGTGATGTCTATGGCTCGCCAAAACTGTCGAGGCTCATGGTAATGAAGAAGCGCAAGCACCCCGCCGAGACTACCGCAGACAAGCTCAAGGCCATCGCCCTGTCCAAGGCCCCCTCTCCCAGATCCCTCATTAAGCAAGTCCAGGTAATATCTCTTCTTGACGATCTTTTTCTCAATCTTGATCGTGTTTTTTCATCTAACATGCAGTACTAGTACTAGTAGTAAAACTTTTTGGGTGATCTTGCATCTGATTTTTGTGTGCCAAATGACGGTTCTAAATTCCTCTTTTGACCAAAACATACGAGAGGTTGACACTGATTTCTTATACATTACTTTCAACTACTTTATGTACATCAATGCTACCTTTGAAGAGAGTATATTTTCCACAGTAACTTGTGTTATGGATATTGCAAATAATCCCTCTGCTCTCATGCCTTTGAAGACATGTTCTAGTGTCTTTCTTCACTCATTTATGTGCGTATATGTAGTCTTATATGTAGTAAAATATCGAAAATCATCTTATATTTATGAACGGAGGTAGTAATAAAATATTTGGTTTCTGTTTGAATTAGAACCAAGTCCGTGGTGGAGATGAAGTTCTCAAAGTCATGTCGCTTGAACTGGAAGACCTGAGGATGAGTTCTATAACAATTTCCTGGTTGAGCCTTCGATTAAGAAGGGTGTGGTTCTTGTAAAGTTTCCCAACAAATCTGATGCGGACTGTCTTCATCATCATGTTTATGAGTGGAAAGACCATTCTGTTCGGTTCTCCAAGGTTGAAGAGATGGTTGTTGGAGAATGCAATAATTTCAAAAAAAATCCTACGATCACGCAAGATCTATGTGATGCATAGCTACGAGCGGGAGAGTGTTGTCCACGTACCCTCGTAGACCGTAAGCGGAAGCGTCAAGTGACGCGGTTGATGTAGTCGAACGTCTTCGCGGTCCAACCGATCAAGTACCGAACGCACGGCACCTCTGCGATCTGCACACGATCAGCTCGGTGACGTCCCTCGTACTCTTGATCTAGTTGAGGCCGAGGGAGAGTTCCGTCAGCACGAGGGCGTGGTGACGGTGTTCATGAAGCCAACGTAGGGCTTCGCCTAAGCAGTACAATGATATGACTGAGGTGAAATTCTATGGAGGGGGGCATCACACATGGCTAAACAATCTCAACTTGTGTGTTCTAGGGGTGCCCCCTGGCCACGTATATAAAGGATCAAGGGGAGGACGCCAGCGGCCTCATAGGGTGCGCCCCAAGGGGGGAATCCTACTCCTACTAGGAGTAGGTTCCCCCTTTCCTAGTACAACTAGGAGGGGAAGGAAATAGGAGGAGGGGAGAAGGAAAGAGGGGGCCGGCCCCCAAAGCCCTAAACCAATTCAGTTTGGGCCTAGGGGGGTGCACCTCACACTTCCTTTCTGCCCTCTATTTCCACTAAGGCCCATTGACCTCCCGGGGGGTTCTGGTAACCTCCTGGTACTCCGATATTTATCCGGTGACCCCCGGAACTCATCCGGTGTCCGAATAACATCGTCCAATATATCAATCTTTATGTCTCGACCATTTCAAGACTCCTCGTCGTGTCCATGATCACATCCGGGACTCCAAGCTACCTTTGGTACATCAAAACACATAAACTCATAATACCGATCGTCATTGAACGTTAAGCGTGCGGACCCTACGGGTTCGAGAACTATGTAGACATGACCGAGACTCATCTCCGGTCAATAACCATTAGCGGAACCTGGATGCTCATATTGGTTCCCACATATGAAGATCTTTATCGGTCAAACCGCATAACAACATACGTTGTTCCCTTTGTCATCAGTATGTTACTTGCCCGAGATTCGATCGTCGGTATCTCAATACCTAGTTCAATCTCGTCACCGGCAAGTCTCTTTACTCGTTCCGTAATGCATCATCCTGTGACTAACTCATTAGTCACATTGCTTGCAAGGCTTATAGTGATTTGCATTACCGACAGGGCCCAGAGATACCTCTCCGACAATCGGAGTGACAAATCCTAATCTCGATCTATGCCAACTAACAAACACCATCGGAGACACCTGTAGAGCATCTTTATGATCACCCAGTTACTTTGTGATGTTTGATAGCACACAAGGTGTTCCTCCGGTATTCGGGAGTTGCATAATCTCATAGTCATAGGAACATGTATAAGTCATGAAGAAAACAATAGCAACAAACTAAACGATCAACTGCTAATGCTAACGGAATGGGTCATGTCAATCACATCATTACGTAATTATGTGATTCTGTTCATCAAATGACAACTTAGGTCTATTGCTAGGAAACTTAACCATCTTTGATTAACGAGTTAGTCAAGTAGAGGCATACTAGTGACACTATGTTTGTCTATGTATTCACACTTGTACTAAGTTTCGATTAATACAATTCTAGCATGAATAATAAACATTTATCATGATATAAGGAAATAAATAATAACTTTATTATTGCCTCAAGGGCATATTTCCTTCAGTCTCCCACTTGCACTAGAGTCAATAATCTAGTTCACATCGTCATATGATTTAACACGAACAGTTCACATCTTTATGTGATTAGTTCACATCACCATGTGACCAACACCCAAAGGGTTTACTAGAGTCAATAATCTAGTTCATATTGCTATGTGATTAACACCCAAAGAGTACTAAGGTGTGATCATGTTTTGCTTATGAGAGAAGTTTAGTCAACGGGCCTGACACATTCAGATCCGTATGTATTTTGCAAATTTCTATGTCTACAATGCTCTGCACGGTGCTACTCTAGCTAATTGCTCCCACTTTCAATATGCATCCAGATTTAGACATTGAGACGTCCAGATTAGTGTGAAAGCTTGCATCGATGCAACTCTTTACGACTAACTCTTTATCACCTCCATAACCAAGAAATATTTCCTTAGTCCTCTTAGGTACCTAAGGATAATTTTGACGGCTGTCCAGTGATCTACTCCTAGATCACTATTGTACCCCCTTGCCAAACTCATGGCAAGGTACACAATAGGTCTGGTGTACAGCCTGGCATACTTTATAGATCCTATGACTGAGGCATACAGAATGACTTTCATTCTCTCTCTATCTTCTGCCGTGGTCGGGCTTTGAGTTTTTACTCAACTTCACACCTTCCAACACAGGCAAGAACTCCTTCTTGACTGTTCCATTTTGAACTACTTCAAAAATTTGTCAAGGTATGTACTGAAGGAAATATGCCCTAGAGGCAATAACAAAGTTATTATTTATTTCCTTATTTCATGATAAATGTTTATTATTCATGCTAGAATTGTATTAACCGGAAACATAATACTTGTGTGAATACATAGACAAATAGAGTGTCACTAGTATGCCTCTACTTGACTAGCTCGTTGATCAAAGATGGTTATGTTTCCTAGCCATAGACATGAGTTGTCATTTTATTAACGGGATCACACATTAGGAGAATGATGTGATTGACTTGACCCATTCCACTAGCTTAGCACAAGATCGTTTAGTATTCTGCTATTGCTTTCTTCCTGACATATACATGTTCCCATGACTATGAGATTATGCAACTCCTGTTTACCGGAGGAACACTTTGTGTGCTACCAAACGTCACAACGTAACTGGGTGATTATAAAGGTGCTCTACAGGTGTCTCCAAAGGTACTTGCTGGGTTGGCGTATTTCGAGATTAGGATTTGTCACTCCGATTGTCGGAGAGGTATCTCTGGGCCCACTTTCGGTAATGCACATCACTATAAGCCTTGCAAGCATTGCAACTAATGAGTTAGTTGTGGGATGATGTATTACGAACGAGTAAAGAGACTTGCGGTAACGAGATTGAACTAGGTATTAAGATACCGATGATCGAATCTCGGGCAAGTAACATACCGATGACAAAGGGAACAACGTATGTTGTTATGCGGTTTGACCGATAAAGATCTTCGTAGAATATGTGGGAGCCAATATGAGCATCCAGGTTCCGCTTTGGTTATTGACCGGAGACGTGTCTCGGTCATGTCTACATAGTTCTCGAACCCGTAGGGTCTGCACGCAACAAAGTTTCGATAGCGGTTATATTATGAGTTTATGTGTTTTGATGTACCGAAGGTAGTTCGGAGTCCCGGATGAGATCGGGGAAATGACGAGGAGTCTCGAAATGGTCGAGACGTAAAGATCGATATGTTGGACGACTATATTCGTACATCGGAAAGGTTCCAAGTGATTCGGATATTTTCATGGGTACCGGAGAGTTACGGGAATTCGTATTGGGCCTTAATGGGCCATACGGGAAAGGAGAAAAAGGCCTCAAAGGGTGGCCGCACCCCTCTACATGGACTGGTCCAAATTGTACTAGGGAAGGGGGACGCCCCCTTCCTTCCTTCTCATTTTTCCTTCCCTTCTCCTACTCCCGGTGGGAGTAGGACTCCCCCCTTGGCGCGCCCTCCTTGGCCGGCCGCCTCTCCCCCCTTGCTCCTTTATATACGGGGGCAGGGGGCACCCCTTGGAGACACAACAATTGATCTATTTGATCTTTTAGCCGTGTGCGGTGCCCCCCTCCACCATAGTCCACCTCGATAATACTGTAGCGGTGCTTAGGCGAAGCCCTGCGTCGGTAGAACATCAACATCGTCACCACGCCCGTCGTCTTGTGAAACTCTCCCTCAACACTCGGCTGGATCAGAGTTCGAGGGATGTCATCGGGCTGAACGTGTGCTGTACTCGGAGGTGCCGTGCGTTCGGTACTTGATCGGTCGGATCGTGAAGACGTACGACTACATCAACCGTGTTGTGCTAACGCTTCCGCTTTCGGTCTACGAGGGTACGTGGACAGACTCTCCCCCGTCGTTGCTATGCATCACCATGATCCTGTGTGTGCGTAGGAATTTTTTTGAAATTACTACATTCCCCAATAGTGGTATCCGAGCCAGGTTTTATGCGTAGATGTTATATGCACGAGTAGAACACAAGTGAGTTGTGGGCGATACAAGTCATACTGCTTACCAGCATGTCATACTTTGGTTCGGCGGTATTGTTAGATGAAGCGGCCCGGACCGACATTAGGCGTACGCTTCTGGCGAGACTGGTTCTACCGACGTGCTTTGCACAATTGTGGCTGGCGGGTGTCGGTTTCTCCAACTTTAGTTGAACCGAGTGTGGCTACGCCCGATCCTTGCGAAGGTTAAAACAGCACCAACTTGACAAACTATCGTTGTGGTTTTGATGCGAGGGTAAGAACGGTTCTTGCTAAGCCCGTAGCAGCCACGTAAAACTTGCAACAACAAAGTAGAGGACGTCTAACTTGTTTTTGCAGGGCATGTTGTGATGTGATATGGTCAAGATGTGATGAGATATAAGTTGTTGTATAAGATGATCATGTTTTGTTGAAGTTATCGGCAACTGGCAGAAGCCTTATGGTTGTGTTTTTATTGCATAAGATGCAAGCGCCAAAAAATTGCTTTACTTTATCGCTATGCGATAGCAATAGTTGCAAAAGCAATAGTTGGCGAGACGACCATGTGAAGACACATTGATATAGATCAAGATGATGGAGATCATGGTGTCATGCCGGTGACGATAGAGATCATGACGGTACTTTGGAGATGGAGATCAAAGGCGCAAGATGATCATGGCCATATCATGTCACATATATTGATTGCATGTGATGTTTATCTTTTGTGCATCTTATCTTGCTTTGATTGACGGTAGCATTATAAGATGATCTCTCACTAAATTATCAAAGTATAAGTGTTCTCCCTGAGTATGCACCGTTGTGAAAGTTCTTCGTCTTTGAGACACCACGTGATGATCGGGTGTGATAGGCTCTACGTTCAAATACAACGGGTGCAAAACAGTTTGCACAGCGAATACTCAAAGTTAAACTTGACGAGCCTAGCATATAACAGATATGGCCTTGGAACACGGAGACCGAAAGGTCGGCGTGAATCATATAGTAGAAATGATCAACATAGTGATGTTCACCATTGAAACTACTCCATCTCACGTGATGATCGGACATGGTTTAGTTGATTTGGATCACATGATCACTTAGAGGATTAGAGGGATGTCTATCTAAGTGGGAGTTCTTACGTAATATGATTAATTGAACTTTAATTTATCATGAACTTAGTCCTGGTAGTATTAGCATATCTATGTTGTAGATCAATAGCTCGCGTTTAGCTCCCCTGTTTAATTTTTGATATGTTCCTAGAGAAAACTAAGTAGAAAGATGCTAGTAGCAAAGATGCGGATTGGATCCGTGATCTAAGGTTTATCCTCATTGCTGCACAGAAGAATTATGTCCTTGATGCACCGCTAGGTGGCAGACCTATTGCAGGAGTAGATGCAGACGTTATGAATGTTTGGCTAGCTCAATATGATGACTACTTGATAGTTTAGTGCACCATGATTAACGGCTTAGAATCGGGACTTCAAAGACGTTTTGAACGTCATGGACCATATGAGATGTTCCAGGAATTGAAGTTAATATTTCAAGCAAATACCCGAGTTGAGAGATATGAAGTCTCCAACAATGTGACGCCCCCGATTCGATCGTACACTAATCATACATGCAAACATGTACGATCAAGATCAGGGACTCACGGGAAGATATCACAACACAACTCTAGACACAAATCAAAATAATACAAGCTTCATATTACAAGCCAGGGGCCTCGAGGGCTCGAATACATAGCTCGATACACAAGAGAGTCAGCGGAAGCAACAATATCTGAGTACAGACATAAGTTAAACAAGGATGCCTTAAGAAGACTAGCACAAAAGCAACACGATCGAAGAGGCAAGGCCTCCTGCCTGAGACCTCCTAACTACTCCTGGTCGTTGGCGGTCTCCACGTAGTAGTATCCGTCGTCGGTGGCATCTGGCTCCAAGGATCCACCATCTGGTTGCATCAACCGGAAAGAAGAAAGAAGGGGGAAAAGGGGGAGCAAAGCAACCGTGAGTACTCATCCAAAGTACTCGCAAGCATCAGATCTATACTAAGTATGCATTGGTATCAAATGGAAGGGTTGTATGTCGTGGACTGAACTGCAGAATGCCGGAATAGGGGAGAAGGCCTAGCCTATCGAAGACTAGCATTTTCAAGCTGCTCCAAGCATCTTGCAGCATGTAGAAGAGTAAAGAATAGCAGTTTATAACTATCAAGCATGTTGTAACATTAATGCCCAGAGATCCTTCCTTGACTCCCTACGAGAAAGCGATCCCGGGGCCACATATCTTAAGTATCCATTTCTAGTTGTATTAGATCAAGATATAAGTCTGAACGTCCATTACCGTGGACATGGTATTCGAATAAAGATCTTCCCTCCAGGGGTGCACCACGTTTTCCAACACGCTTTCGATCACTCTGGCGGACACACCTTTACGGGTCAATGCCCGCCTCGGAAGATCAACACGCCGCAGCCCGACCTAGGCTCGTGAGAGGTCCCCGCGGTCCACATCCTAAGCACTCCGGTGCGGGCCCATCGCCGGTGCACTCCGGGTCGTTACGTCTTGAGCGTATGAGCCACCTCCTTTGGGGCACCGGCCGCGTGCCGCAATCTTTGAACCGACGTCTGACAAAGCTTGGTGACGTCTTTGCTGACGTCGAGGCCCATAACTATTCTCACGTGGTGGTTGGTGCGCAAAGGCCAAAGGCCAATTCAGAACAAATACCCAAACCATAGTGTATTATTAGCTCGCGGAGACGAGCAAAGACTCAAGATAATGTGACCCCGTCGCCCCGTCTCGAGGAAATACGACAAGGGCAAGCCCAGCCCACTCGAGGGCTGCCAGACTTCCCGGTCGTGCCTCGTAACCATCTTGCGGGTGCTCTCCGGGCCTGCCCGACTTTCCCAGAGGTCTCAAGTAATGTCAAGGTAACCGTGTGTCCAAACATCAAGGGGAAAACCCAAGGAATCACCCTCGGAGGATTCCACTCAATGTAATCATCAAGGTGAACGTAAGAGGAACCACCCTCGAGGTTCACACTTGAGGGGTTGCAACGACAGAGCTATATCGGGAATGGTGAAGGAGGAAATCACCCTCGATGACCACGACCGAATAGCTACACTCTGAATTAACATCGAGTGCGTTATGAGGGATCACCCTCGGCACTTTCGATAGTAGCTCTGCAGAGTCGAGCAACACAAAGGGCGTGATGTGATGTGAAGTGTCGGGCTCACAGTGCGTCGATCCACGTTGATCGAGGCGTCGATGATGAAGCGGGGGCAACAAGGACAAGTGGGGGTCACTGATGGATCACTAGCCAACCTATACTAAGCAGTTTAGGATAAGCAGGTAGGTAAAAATAAGCAGGTACAAAAGCAGGCTATGCATCAGAATAGGAGCAATCAAAAACAGTAGCAAAATCTAATGCAATCATGAGGAATAGAATGGGCGATACCGGGATGATCAAAGGAGGGGCTTGCCTGGTTGCTCAGACAAGAAGGAGGGTTGTCGGTGACGTAGTCGATCACAGTGGCATCAACAGCGGTGTCAGGGTCTACCGGAGAGAAGAGGGGGAAGAAACAGTAAATACATGCAAACATGTGCATAACATGACAATAAGCGATGCTAGAGGTGTTCTAACGCGGTGCTACACGATACCGGTGAAGTGGGATAACAACCGAGAAAGTTTTCCCGGTTCCGGACGTCTGTCAGACAGATGAACCGGAGGGGAAAAGTTTAACGTTTGCTATGCTAGGGACGTGTGACGGGAGAACGGACCGCATATTCGGATTCGTCTCGAAATTCTCAGCAACTTTCATGTAGAAAACTTTTTCATTCGAGCTACGGTTTAATTTCTATTAATTTTCAAAGTTTTATTATATTCTGAAATTAATTTTAATACGAAAATAAATGCTAAAAAGCTAGGCGCACCCAGCACAGCGTCCACAAAAGTGCACACAGTGTGGGTGGCAGGTGGGCTGGGGTCCCGATTGACCGATCGGCGTTTGGTAGTCGGCGAGGTGGGCCCCCGTCATAGACTCATCTAACTAATTAATAGTTTTAACTAACTAATCTAGTTCATTAGGTTAATTAAGATTAATTAATTAAGTTAATCAATCATTTAACTAATTAATTAATTATTTTTATTAATATTTTTTAAGCGTGGGGCCCTTGGCGATGTGAGGGCCAGGGGAGGGTTATGCTCGGGCATGTGGGTGCGAGTGCCCGACGGGCGAACTGGGGCAGCGTAGCCCGCCAGGCGTGGAGGCGGCGCCGGCAGCCGCCACTATGGCGAAGCGGTGGGTCGTCTGCCACGCAATGGGGGAAGAGGCCCGGATGCGGCGATGGCAGTGCAAAGCGACCGGGAGGACAAGCGGGCGCTGCTGGGACGGCCGGCCACGCTGGGGCGCGTTCCGGCGCCGTGGCGCTGGAGGCGGACCGCGCTAACGGCCGGAGCTCGGGCGGCACGGGCGTGTTGAAGCGCGTGGCTGCGGCGCGGTCCCGAGCAGCAGCAGGGGACGGGGACGGCGGGCGAGGCACGAGGCGGGGACGGGGCCCTACAACGGAACAGAGCGGAGAGGAGGGAAGGCGCTAACGAGGGGAACGTAGGGCACAGGGCAGCGGGCTCGAGGAGGGTTGGGGTGGTCCGGCAGCGGAGAGAGGATGAGGAGGTCCGTGAGGCTCGACGGAGCCGGCGAGGAGGCGAGGCGACGTGGAGCGGCTCCGCGGCGGTCGGTGAGGTCGGGGCGTCCGGCGTGGCGACGGGGATGGGGCGGCGCTCGGCGAGGTGGCGGGGGAACGCGTCGGGCGACGGCGTCGGGAGCGCGGAGCGATGGCGCCGAAGACGGGATCGGGCCCGATCCCGATCAAATCGAGAGGAGGGGAACGAGAGGGAGGCGTGGGGAGGGAGTGGGGCGATCTGTCCTGATATTTTGGGTGCGTGGGGGATAAGGGAGAGGTAGAGGTGGGCCGGCCAGGTGGTCTGGTGGTCCAGCTGGGCCATGACCCAGTGGGTGAAGGAGCTTCTCTCTCCCCTCTTCTCTTTTTCTTTTGTCTTCTCTGCTTTGATTTTCCTTTTGCTCCAAAAGACTTTTGTAAAAAGTGTAGCTTCTCTCAATAATTATTATGTAATATTTAGCACTGCCTCAAGAAGTTTGAGAAGCAGTTGAAAAGCCTTAGAATCTTTATAACTTTAAAAGTGATTTAAAATATTTTTTGACCCCCTTTTTTATTCATTTAACGACATTTAGGTATTTTATAAAATTGTGTCTTCTACACCACAAATACCTATGCCAATTTTGGCACTGTCCGAACATTTTTGTTTCAACTTCTAAAAACTTTTGTTGTTTGCCATTTGTTTTGAATTGATTTTTGAATCGGTTTGAACTAACGAAAGATTAGCAACAGTAAGAGCGATGACATGGCATCATTAGTAGGGGATTACTGTAGCATGACACCGGGGGTGTTACAAATCTCCTCCACTACAAGAAATCTCGTCCCGAGATTTAAGTGGTGGAGTAAGGGGGAAAGACTCGGGAAGGATGGGGCTCAACACAAGATGGGTCCCTGGGGGCTATCTCGATGATCGTGGCATAGAGGCATCTCTTGAGTTGAATTCAAGAAAGACATCGAGAGGAAGGTAAGGAGGTGCAATAAGAAGCTTCAACCGGGTCGGCAATCATTCTTTGCCTGAAACAGAGGCTGAAATGGGTTCAGAGCAACTGGAATAAGTATTGCGTCTGATACCAGAACAGGTCACAAGAAGGTGGCTCGTGAATTACATATGAAACCAAGCGTGAGGAACAGTTTTGGAAGACAGAGATGTACAGGAGAGACAGGCTTCGATCCTGTGAAACTGTGGGTTATGGGCCCACCATGTGGGTTAACAGCAGGAAGGCATTTTGCACGGTCATGATAGCAAGGCAGATCAGGGTATAGCCTGTCAGTTCTGCGTTGGCAACAACGTTGGTACCAAGGGCGAGGGACAAAGAGAACCATTTTCCTGCTCATTAAGACGAGGCGGACCAATAGGCAAAGTTCTCGTCCATCGGTGGCTACCGGAATGTCATCAACATTAGTAACAAGGTCTTACAGACAGAGCTTGTACACCGAGGTGTTACATAAGCAGGGAATTATCACTACTCAGGTATGTTAGGTTCCAAGAAAGGTTAAACAAAACAAGGGAAAGGGAAGTGTAGACTCGAATCAGTTAACGGTGTTCTCGAGTGTCTAAATACTCAGAACCCATGGACAATTTGAATCGGCAAGAAATAATGGTTAATGAAGAACTCATAAGAGGTTATGTAGTTCCGTGATAATCTCGAGATACCAGAGGGTAATACTCAAGGGTATAGCAGAACAGAGGTTGGACGGGTGAAAAGATCTGAAGAAGACAAGTACTTCAACTTGTCCGAGAAATGGGATCAAAGAAGAACTATAGGGTCGGAACCACGGTTGCAAAGGACCAAACATAGATACAAGATGAAATTACCACAAGGGGATTATTATTATTACAAGAAGCTCCCATGATAAGATCTACACCGTTTCCATGGGCATGAACACAAAGTTCAAGGTCGACTCCCACTTCTTCAATGCATAACCTTTCATTCACTTCTCGCTTTCGATGAAGTTATAGTGTTAATATTTCATCTGGCAAAACACCAGAAGAGTAAGACTCACAAAAACTCTCGGGTTCAAACGAATTAGGGGAGACGTAGGTTCAACCCATAGGGGCATCTTAGGAACATATTCCACAACCCTCACGAGTACTCAAGCTCGAAAGTAGAGTATGGATGACAAGAGCGGGGATACAATTTACCAAAGGCATTATGTATCCGAGGAAAGGCTCACAAGGTTTACTGAATATGAAGGACGATGTCAGATAAAACAGAACAAAAGATCTGGTGGTCCACAAGGGATCTGATGTGAGCATCGATACTCACACAGAAGAAGAAATAAGGCAAGGACATCAGATTATAGAAATAACTGACTAATTCAAAGCTCAAAATGCAAAGGAAATATGATTTCCAAAACGGTGGATCAGAAGTAGAGCTCTGACCAAAGACGGGTAAGTTGAATAGACATAGATCGACAATCAATCAAGGTTTGATTTGCCGAACACCATCTCATGTCAGGAGCGACGTCTGAGCCAAAGGGAAGAATTCTAACTTTGTTTGATGATTGCAAGCATTCACAAACATATTGAATCAAATGCTCAAAATTAAAGATGACAAAGGATACTACTGAATATTGCCAGACATATGGAAAGCATCCACAATGCAAGTAGACAAGGAGTAGCAAGAGCAATAGGTTACTAAGGATTTTCGGAAGATCGGATAATATTCCAAAGAATTTTGTGAAACAAAGATCAGCTGGGGGCGAACAAATACTCGGCAAGTGCGAGTAATTATCCGCAGGGGTATTCATGTGGCAAAGAACTGCAAGGCAGTAGGCTCAATGGATTCTCAGGACAACAGAGAGTAATTCGGGGCATCTTGTAATAACAAGAGCAACTGGGGATGAAGGCATGAACGACAACGTAGGTAGTTACTCATAAGGAATTATCGGTGGTAGGGATCGCAATGGCGAAGTGTTTAAAGGTCTCGCGAAAACATCGAAGAGTATCTTCAGAATCTTTTGGTGCACTGAGCAATCATCTGGAGTGAGGGGTTCTCCGGGAGAAAATATTTACGAGAACCTAGAGTTAGAGTCAGCAAAATCATTTACCTGAATAGAAGAGAGATC
The DNA here is from genome assembly GCA_021605145.1 of Aegilops bicornis. Taxonomy (NCBI): domain Eukaryota; kingdom Viridiplantae; phylum Streptophyta; class Magnoliopsida; order Poales; family Poaceae; genus Aegilops; species Aegilops bicornis. The sequence continues at coordinate 293,575,171 of CM038669.1, forward strand.
AGAGTCACAGAGTATATACGAGGAATAAAAGATCCTAATACCACCCAAATGGCGACGTGGGCCCGTAAGCCACACAGCCATGTTAGTAAAACAGTTTTTCAAACACTAGACTCAACTTCGGCCAAGGAGTTGGAAAGGGGGATCCTAAAGGCAGTCGGCTCTGATACCAACTTGTGACGCCCCCGATTCGACCATACACTAATCATACATGCAAACATGCGATCAAGATCAGGGACTCACGGGAAGATATCACAACACAACTCTAGACACAAATCAAAATAATACAAGCTTCATATTACAAGCTAGGGGCCTCGAGGGCTCGAATACATAGCTCGATACACAAGAGAGTCAGCGGAAGCAACAATATCTGAGTACAGACATAAGTTAAACAAGGATGCCTTAAGAAGGCTAGCACAAAAGCAACACGATCGAAGAGGCAAGGTCTCCTGCCTGGGACCTCCTAACTACTCCTGGTCGTTGGCGGTCTCCACGTAGTAGTATCCGTCGGCGGTGGCATCTGGCTCCAAGGATCCACCATCTGGTTGCATCAACCGGAAAGAAAAAAGAAGGGGGAGCAAAGCAACCGTGAGTACTCATCCAAAGTACTCGCAAGCATCAGATCTATACTAAGTATGCATTGGTATCAAATGGAAGGGTTGTATCTGTGGACTGAACTGCAGAATGCCAGAATAGGGGAGAAGGCCTAGCCTATCGAAGACTAGCATCTTCAAGCTGCTCCAAGCATCTTGCAGCATGTAGAAGAGTAAAGAATAGCAGTTTATAACTATCAAGCATGTTGTAACATTAATGCCCAGAGATCCTTCCTTGACTCCCTACGAGAAAGCGATCCCGGAGCCACATATCTTAAGTATCCATTTCTAGTTGTATTAGATCAAGATATACGTCTGAACGTCCATTACCGTGGACATGGTATTCGAATAAAGATCTTCCCTCCAGGGGTGCACCAAGTTTTCCAACACGCTCGATCACTCTGGCCGGACACACCTTTCTGGGTCAATGCCCGGCCTCGGAAGATCAACACGTCGCAGCCCGACCTAGGCTCAGCAGAGAGGTCCCCGCCGGTCCACATCCTAAGCACTCCGGGGTCTGGGCCCATCGCCCGGTGCACTCCGGATCGTTACGTCTTGGCGATCTGAGCCGCCTCCTTTGGGGCACCGACCGGGCCGTCTTGCAATCTTTGGCCCAGACGTCGACAAAGCTTGGCTGATCTTTGCGGCGTCGAGGCCCATAACTATTCTCACGTGGTGGTTGGTGCGCAAAGGCCAAAGGCCAATTCAGAACAAATACCCAAACCATAGTGTATTATTAGCTCACGGAGACGAGCAGAGACTCACGATAATGTGACCCGTCGCCCGTCTTGAGGAAATACGGCAAGGCAAGCCCAGCCCACTCGAGGGCTGCCGGACTTTCGGCCGTGCCTCGTAACCATCTTGCGGGTGCTCTCGGGCCCTTGGACTTTCCCAAAGGTCTCAAGTAATGTCAAGGTAACCGTGTGTCCAAACATCAAGGGAAAACCCAAGGAATCACCCTCGAGGATTCCACTTGATGTAATCATCAAGGTGAGCGTAAGAGGAACCACCCTCGAGGTTCACACTTGAGGGTTGCAACGAGCCGTATCGGGAATGGTGAAGGAGGAAATCACCCTCGATGACCACGACCGAATAGCTACACTACAGAATTAACATCAGGAATGCGTTATGAGGGATCACCCTCGTCACTCGATAGTAGCTCTGCAGAGTCGAGCAACACAAGGGGCGTGATGTGATGTGAAGTGTCGGGCTCTGGTCATCGATCACGTTGATTGAGGCATCGATGATGAAGCGGGGGCAACAAGGACAAGTGGGGGTCACTGATGGATCACTAGCCAACCTATACTAAGCAGTTTAGGATAAGCAGGTAGGTAAAAATAAGCAGGTACAAAAGCAGGCTATGCATCAGAATAGGAGCAATCAAAAACAGTAGCAAAATCTAATGCAAGCATGAGGGAATAGAATGGGCGATATCGGGATGATCAAAGGAGGGGCTTGCCTGGTTGCTTAGACAAGAAGGAGGGTCGTCGGTGACGTAGTCGATCACAGTGGCATCAGCAGCGGTGTCAGGGTCTACCGGAGAGAAGAGGGGGAAGAAACAGTAAATACACGCAAACATATGCATAATATGACAATAAGCGATGCTAGAGGTGTTCTAACGCGGTGCTACACAATACCGGTGAAGTGGGATAACAACCGAGAAAGTTTTCCCGGTTCCGGACGTCTGTCAGACAGATGAACCGAAGGGGAAAAGTTTAACGTTTGCTATGCTAGGGACGTGTGATGGGAGAACGGACCTCATATTCGGATTCGTCTCGAAATTCTCAGCAACTTTCATGTAGAAAACTTTTTCATTCAAGCTACTATTTTATTTCTATTAATTTTCAAAGTTTTATTATATTCTGAAATTAATTTTAATACGAAAATAAATGCTAAAAAGCTAGGCGCACCCAGCACAGCGTCCACAAAAGTGCACACAGTGGCTGACAGGTGGGCCAGGGGTCCCAGTTGACCAGTCAACGTTTGGTGGTCAGCAGGTGGGAACCCCATCATAGACTCATCTAACTAATTAATAGTTTTAACTAACTAATCTAGTTCATTAGGTTAATTAAGATTAATTAATTAAGTTAACCAATCATTTAACTAATTAATTAATTATTTTTATTAATATTTTTTTAAACAGGGGCATGGGGCCCCCTTGGCAGTGGCCCAGGGGCCAGCCGGGGCGGGTTATCGGGCATGTGGGTGCGGGTGCCCGACGGGGCGAACCTGGGGGCAGCATAGCCCGCCCAGGCGTGGAGGCGAGGTCACTGGCGCGGCGAGCCGGCACCCAGCAACGTGGCAGCGGTGGGGTCGTCCGCCACGCGACATGGGAAGAGGCCTCGGACGCCGCCATGGCCAGGCAGCGACCGGGGGACAAGCGGGCGCAGAGGACGGCAGTCACGGCGGGGCGCGTTCTGGCACCGTGGCGCGGGCGCAGACCATGACCAACGGCCGAGCTTAAAGACGCAGGCGTGGCCGAGCGCGAGGCTTGGCGCGTCCCGAGCAAGAGAGGGGGGACGGGGACGGCGGGCGAGGCGCGAGGCGGGGACGGGGCCCTACGACGGAACAAAACAGAGAGGAGGGAAGGCGCTCACGAGGGGACCGTAGGGCACAGGGCAGCGGGCTCGAGGATGGTTGGGGTGGTTCGATGACGGAGAGGATGAGGAGGTCCGGCGAGGCTCGTGAGCTGATGAGGAGGCAAAGCGGCGACGTGGAGCGGCTCCGGCGAGCGGCGTCCGTCGGTGAGGTCGGGCGTCCGGCGTGGCGACGGGGATGGGGCGGCGCTCGGCGAGGTGGCGGGGGAACGCGCCGGGCGACGGCGTCGGGAGCGTGGAGCGATGGCGCCGAAGACGGGATCGGGCCCGATCCCGAGGGGAACGAGAGGGAGACATGGGGAGGGAGTGGGGCGATCTGTCTAGATATTTTGGGTGCGTGGGGGATAAGGGAGAGGGAGAGGTGGGCCGGCCAGGTGGTCTGGTGTTCCTGTTGGGCCACGACCCAGTGGGTGAAGGAGCTTCTCTCTCCCCTCTTCTCTTTTTATTTTGTCTTCTCTGCTTTGCATTTTCCTTTTTCCTTCTCTGCTTCTCTCAATAATTATTATGTAATATTTAGCACTGCCTCAAGAAGTTTGAGAAGCATTTGAAAAGCCTTAGAATCTTTATAACTTTAAAAGTGATTTAAAATATTGTTTTGAACCCCTGTTTTATTCATTTAAGGGCATTTAGGTATTTTATAAAATTGTTTCTTCTACACCACAAATACCTATGCCAATTTTGGCACTGTCCGAACATTTTTGTTTCAACTTCTAAAAACTTTTGTTGTTTGCTATTTGTTTTGAATTGATTTTTGAATCGGTTTGAACTAACGAAAGATTAGCAACAGTAAGAGCGATGACATGCCATCATTAGTAGGGGATTACTGTAGCATGACACTGGGGGTGTTATAAACAAGTTCTATAGCTAAAATATGGAGGAGAATAGCTCAAGCAGTGAGCATGTGCTCAGATTGGCTGGGTACTTCAATCACTTGAATCAAGTGAGAGTTAATCTTCTAGATAAAATAGTGATTTACAGAATTCTCTAGTCACCATCACCAAGTTAGTAGAACTTTGTGATGAACTATAATATGCAAGGGATAACGGAAACGATTCCCAAGCTCTTCGTGATGCTGAAATCGACGAAGGTAGAAATCAAGAAAGACATCAAGTGTTGATGGTTGACAAGACCGCTAGTTTCAAGAAAAGGGAAAAAGGGGAACTTCAAGAAGAACGGCAAGCAAGTTGCTGCTCAAGTGAAGAAGCCCAAGTCTGGACCTAAGCCTGAGACTAAGTGCTTCTACTGCAAAGGGACCGGTCACTGGAAGCGGAACTACCCCAAGTATTTGGCGGATAAGAAAGGATGGCAAAGTAAACAAAGGTATATTTGATATACATGTTATTGATGTGTACTTTACTAGTGTTTATAGCAACCCCTCAGTATTTGATACTAGTTCAGTTGCTAAGAGTAGTAACTCGAAACGGGAGTTGCAAAATAAACAGAGACTAGTTAAGTGTGAAGTGACGATGTGTGTTGGAAGCGGTTCCAAGATTGATATGATCATCATCGCACACTCTCTATACTTTCGGGATTAGTGTTGAACCTAAATAAATGTTATTTGGTGTTTGCGTTGAGCATGAATATGATTTGATCATGTTTATTGCAATACGGTTATTCATTTAAGTTAGAGAATAATTGTTGTTACATTTTACATGAATAAAACCTTCTATGGTTATACACCCAATGAAAATGGTTTGTTGGATCTCGATCGTAGTGATACACATATTCATAATATTGAAGCCAAAAGATGCAAAGTTAATAATGATAGTGCAACTTATTTGTGGCACTGCCGTTTAGGTCATATTGGTGTAAAGCGCATGAAGAAACTCCATGCTGATGGGCTTTTGGAATCACTTGATTATGAATCACTTGACGCGTGCGAACCATGCCACATGGCCAAGATGACTAAGACTCCGGTCTCCGGAACAATGGAGCGAGCAACTGACTTATTGGAAATAATACATACTGATGTATGCGATCCGATGAGTATTGAGGCTCGCGGAAAGTATCATTATTTTCTGACCTTCACTGATGATTTGAGCAGATATGGGTATATCTTTGATGAAATACAAGTCTGAAACATTTGAAAAGTTCAAAGAATTTCAGAGTGAAGTGGAGAAATCATCGTAACAAGAAAACAAAAGTTTCTATGATATGATCGCAGAAATAAAATATTTGAGTTGACGAGTTTGGCCTTCAGTTAAAACAATGTGAAATAGTTTCACTACTCACGCCACCTGGAACACCACAGTGTAATGGTGTGTCCGAACATCATAACCGTACTTGATTAGATATGGTACAATCTATGATGTCTCTTACCAATTTACCACTATCGTTTTGGAGTTATGCATTAGAGACAGCTACATTCACGTTAAATAGGGCACCATCTAAATCCGTTGAGACGACACCTTATGAACTTTGGTTTGGCAAGAAACCAAAAGTTGTTTCTTAAAATTTGGGGTTGCGATGCTTATGTGAAAAAGTTTCATCCTGATAAGCTCAAACCCAAATCGAAGAAATGTGTCTTCATAGGATACCCAAAGGAGACGATTGGGTACACCTTCTATCACAGATCCAAAGGCAAGATATTACGTAGCTTATAATGGATCCTTTCTAGAGAAGGAGTTTCATGAAAGAAGTGAGTGGGAGGAAAGTAGAACTTGATGAGGTAGATGTACCTGCTCCCTTATTGGAAAGTAGTTCATCACAGAAATCTGTTCCAGTGATGCCTACACCAATTAGTGAGGAAGTTAATGATGATGATCATGAAACTTTGATTGACTTTCCCAATGATCGGCAAGCCATTGAGATTAAATGGATCTTCAAGAGGAAGACGGACACTGATAGTAGTGTTACTATCTACAAAGCTAGAATTGTCGCAAAAGGTTTTTGACAAGTTCAAGGTGTTGACTACAATGAGAGTTTCTCACTCGTATCTATGCTTAAGTCTGTCCGAATCATGTTAGCAATTGCCACATTTTATGAAATCTGGCAAATGGATAAACAAAACTGCATTCCTTAATGGATTTATTAAAGAAGAGTTGTATATGATGCAACCAGAAGGTTTTGTCAATCCTAAAGGTGTTAACAAAATGTGCAAGCTCCAGCGATCCATCTATGGACTGGTGCAAGCATCTCGGAGTTAGAATATACGCTTTGATGAGTTGATCAAAGCATATAGTTTTATCTGAGACTTGCGGTGAAGCCTATATTTACAAGAAAGTGAGTGGGAGCACTACAACATTTCTGATAAGTATATGTGAAAGACATATTGTTGATCGGAAATAATGTAGAATTATTCTGCAAAGCATAAAGGAGTGTTTGAAAGGAGTTTTTCAAAGAAAGACCACGGTGAAGCTGCTTACATATTGAGCATCAAGATCTATAGAGATAGATCAAAAGCGGCTTGATAAGTTTTTCAATGAGTACATACCTAGACAAGATTTTGAAGTAGTTCAAAATGGAGCAGTCAAAGAAAGAGTTCTTGCCTGTGTTACAAGGTGTGAAATTGAGTAAGACTCAAAGCCCGACCACGGCAGAAGATAGAAAGCGAATGAAAGTCATTCCCTATGCCTCGGCCATAGGTTCTATAAAGTATGCCATGCTATGTACCGGACTTATTGTATACCCTACACTATTTTTGGCAAGGAGTACAATAGTGATCTAGGAGTAGATCACTTTGGACATGATCAAAATTATCCTTAGTGGAATAAGGATATGTTTCTCGATTATGGAGGTGACAAAAGGTTAAATGCCGTAAAGGGTTACGTCGATACAAGTTTTGGCACTGATCCGAATGACTCTAAGTCTTCATCTGGATACATATTGAAAGTGGGAGCAATTAGCTAAAGTAGCTCCGTGCGAGCATTGTAGACATAGAGATTTGCAAAATACATACGGATCTGAATATGGCGAGACCCGTTGACTAAACTTCTCTCACAAGCAAAACATGATCACACCTTAGTACTCTTTGGGTGTTAATCACATAGCAATGTGAACTAGATTATTGACTCTAGTAAACCCTTTGGGTGTTGGTCACATGACGATGTGAAATATGGGTGTTAATCACATGGTGATGTGAACTATTGATGTTAAATCACATGGCGATGTGATCTAGATTATTGACTCTAGTGCAAGTGGTAGACTGAAGGAAATATGCCCTAGAGGCAATAATAAAGTTATTATTTATTTCCTTATTTCATGATAAATGTTTATTATTCATGCTAGAATTGTATTAACCGGAAACATAATACTTGTGTCAATACATAGACAAACAGAGTGTCACTAGTTTGCCTCTACTTGATTAGCTCGTTGATCAAAGATGGTTATGTTTCCTAGCCATAGACATGAGTTGTCATTTGATTAACGGGATCACACATTAGGACAATGATGTGATTGACTTGACCCATATTGTTAGCTTAGCACACGATCGTTTAGTATTCTCCTATTGCTTTCTTCATGACTTATACATGTTCCTATGACTATGAGATTATGCAACTCCCGTTTACCGGAGGAACACTTTGTGCGCTACCAAACGTCACAACATAACTGGGTGATTATAAAGGTGCTCTCTGGTGTCTCCAAAGGTACTTGTTGGGTTGGCGTATTTCGAGATTAGGATTTGTCACTCCGATTGTCGGAGAGGTATCTCTAGGCCCATTCGGTAATGCACATCACTATAAGCCTTGCAAGCATTGCAACTAATGAGTTAGTTGTGGGATGATGTATTACGGAATGAGTAAAGAGACTTGCCGGTAACGAGATTTAACTAGGTATTGAGATACCGACGATCGAATCTCGGGCAAGTAACATACCGATGACAAATTGAACAACGTATGTTGTTATGCGGTTTGACCGATAAAGATCTTCGTAGAATATGTGGGAGCCAATATGAGCATCCAGGTTCCGCTATTGGTTATTGACCGGAGACGTGTCTCCAAGGTTGTCAGAATCGTGATTTTGAATCGGATCGGAGCTTGGATGATAGGATCGCAAATCGTAGAGTCTTCACTATCAGGATCGTAGAAACGTAGATTCTAAGAACTAAAATCGTAGAATCATAGGGCTTAGTTTGGATCGTAAAGTCGCAGAATCGTATAACAGAATCACGATTCTGACAACCTTGCGTGTCTCGGTCATGTCTACATAGTTCTCGAACCCGTAGGGTCTGCACGCTTAAAGTTTCGATGACAGTTATATTATGAGTTTATGTGTTTTGATGTACCTAAGGTAGTTCGGAGTCCTGGATGAGATCGGGGACATGACGAGGAGTCTCGAAATGGTCGAGACGTAAAGATCGATATATTGGACGACTATACTCGGACATCAGAAAGGTTTCGAGTGATTCGGGTATTTTCGGGGGTACCGGAGAGTTACGGGAATTCGTGTTGGGCCTTAATGGGCCATACGGGAAAGGAGAAAAAGGACTCAAAGGGTGGCCGCACCCCTCCACATGGACTGGTCCGAATTGGACTAGGGAAGGGGGGTGCCCCCTTCCTTCCTTCTCCTTTTTCCTTCCCTTCTCCTACTCCCGGTGGGAGTAGGACTCCCCCCTTGGCGCGCCCTCCTTGGCCGGCCGCCTCTCCCCCCTTGCTCCTTTATATACGGGGGCAGGGGGGCACCCCTTGGACACACAAAAATTGATATGTTTGATCTTTTAGCCGTGTGCGGTGCCCCCCTCCACCATAGTCCACCTCGATAATACTGTAGCGGTGCTTAGGCGAAGCCCTGCGTCGGTAGAACATCAACATCGCCACCTGCCCGTCGTCTTGTGAAACTCTCTCTCAACACTCGGCTGGATCGGAGTTCGAGGGACGTCATCGGGATGAGCGTGTGCTGAACTTCCGGAGGTGTCGTGCGTTCGGTACTTGATCGGTCGGATCGTGAAGACGTACGACTACATCAACCGCGTTGTGCTAACGCTTCCGCTTTCGGTCTACGAGGGTACGTGGACACACTCTCCCCCCTCGTTGCTATGCATCACCATGATCCTGTGTGTGCGTAGGAATTTTTTTGAAATTACTACGTTCCCCAACATGTACTCATTGAAAAATCTTATAAAGTGTCTTGATCTATCTCTATATATTTTGATGCTCAATATGTAAGCAGCTTCACCGAGGTCTTTATTTAAAAAACTCCTCTCAAACACACCTTTATGCTTTCCAGAAAATTCTACATCATTTCCGATCAACAATATGTCATTCACATATACTTATCAGAAAGGATGTACTGCTCCCACTCACTTTCTTGTAAATACAGGCTTTTCCAAAAGTCTGTATAAAACTATATGCTTTGATCAACTCATCAAAGCGTATATTCCAACTCCAAGATGCTTGCACCAGTATATACAACTCTTCTTTAATAAATCCATTAAGGAATACAATTTTGACATCCATTTGCCAAATTTTATAAAATGCGGCAATTGCTAACATGATTCGGACAGACTTCTAAGCATCAATACAAGTGAGAAAATCTCATTATAATCAACACCTTGAACTTGTCGAAAACATTTTTGCGACAATTTGAGCTTTGTAGATAGTAACACTACTATCAGCGTCCGTCTTCCTCTTGAAGATCCATTTATTCTCTATGGCTTGCCGATCATCGGGCAAGTCAACCAAAGTCCATGGATCCTATCTCAGATTTTATGGCCTTAAGCCATTTCGCGGAATCTAGGCCCATAATCGCTTCCTCATAGTTCGTAGGTTCGTCATGGTGTAGTAACATGATTTCCAGAGCAGCATTACCGTACCACTCTTCTGCGGAACGTACTCTTGTTGACCTATGAAGTTTGGTAGTAACTTGATCTGAAGTTTCATGATCATCATCATTAACTTCCTAATTCGGGAGAAGGTACAATTACCTCATCAAGTTCTACTTTCCTCCCACTCACTTCTTTTGAGAGAAAACTCCTTCTCTAGAAAGAATCCATTTTAGCAACAAAAATCTTGCCTTCGGATTTGTGAGAGAAGGTGTACCCAACAGTTTCCTTTGGGTATCCTATGAAGACGCATTTCTCCGATTTGGGTTGGAGCTTATCAGGTTGAAACTTTTTCACATAAGCATCGCAACCCCAAACTTTAAGAAACGACAACTTTGGTTTCTTGCCAAATCACAGTTCATATGGTGTCGTTTCAACGGATTTAGATCGTGCCCTATTTAACGTGAATGCAGTTGTCTCTAATGCATAACCCCAAAACGATAGTGGTAAATTAGTAAGAGACATCATAGATCGCACTATATCTAATAAAGTACGGTTACGACGTTCAGACACACCATTACACTGTGGTGTTCCGAGTGGCGTGAGTTGTGAAACTATTCTACTTTGTTTTAATTGAAGGCCAAACTCATAACTCAAATATTTGCCTCCGCAGTCAGATCGCAGAAACTTTATTTTCTTGTTATGATGATTCTCCACTTCACTCTGAAATTCTTTGAACTATTCAAATGTTTCAGACTTGTGTTTCATTAAGTAGATATACCCATATCTGCTCAAATCATGTGTGAAGGTCAGAAAATAACGATACTTGCCGCAAGCCTTAACACTCATCGGACTACATACATCAGTATGTATTATTTCCAATAAGTCAGTTGCTCGATCCATTGTTCCAGAGAATGGAGTCTTAGTCATCTTGCCCATGAGGCATGGTTCGCAAGCATCAAGTGATTCCAAAAGTCCATCTGCATGGAGTTTCTTCATGCGCTTTACATCAATATGACCTAAACGGCAGTGCCACAAATAAGTTGCACTATGATTATTAACTTTGCATCTTTTGGCATCAATATTATGAATATGTGGATCACACGATCGAGATTCAATAAACCATTCACATTGAGTGTATGACCATTGAAGGTTTTATTCATGTAAATAGAATAACAATTATTCTCTGACTTAAATGAATAACCGTATTGCAATGAACATGATCCAATCATATTCATGCTCAACGCAAACACCAAATAACATTTGTTTAGGTTCAACACTAATCCCGAAGGTAAAGGGAGTGTGCGATGGTGATCTTATCAACCTTGGAATCACTTCCAACACACATCGTCAGCTCGTCCTTAACTAGTCTCTGTTTATTTTGCAACTCCTTTTTTGAGTTACTACTCTTAGCAACTGAACCAGTATCATATACCGAGGGCTTGCTATAAACACTAGTAAAGTACACATCAATAATATGTATATCAAATATACCTTTGTTCACTTTTCCATCCTTCTTATCCGCCAAAACTTGGGGTAGTTCCGCTTCCAGTGACCATTTCCTTTGCAGTAGAAGCACTCGGTCTCAGGCTTTAGGTCTTAGACTTGGGTTTCTTCACTTGAGCAGCAACTTGCTTGTCGTTCTTCTTGAAGTTCCCTTTCTTTCCTTTTGCCCTTTTTCTTGAAACTAGTGGTCTTGTTAACCATCAACACTTGATGCTCTTTCTTGATTTCTACCTTCGCCGATTTCAACATCGCAAAGAGCTCGGGAATCGTTTTCGTCATCCCTTGCATATTATAGTTCATCACGAAGTTCTAGTAACTTGGTGATAGTGACTAGAGAACTTTGTCAATTACTATCTTATCTGGAAGATTAACTCCCACTTCATTCAAGCAATTGTAGTACCCAGAGAATCTGAGTACATGCTCACTGGTTGAGCTATTCTCCTCCATCTTGTAGGAAAAGTACTGTGTAAGAGGTCTCAAACCTCTCGACATGGGCATGAGATTTGAAATACCAATTTCATCTCTTGGAAGATCGCATATGCTCTGTGTCATTCAAAACATTTTTTAAGTCCCGGTTCTAATCCGTAAAGCATGGTGCACTAAACTATCAAGTAGTCATCATACCGAGCTATGTCAAACGTTCATCACGTCTGCATCTGCTCCTGCAATAGTTCTGTCACCTGGCAGTGCATCAAGGACATAATTCTTCTGTACAGCAATGAACATAATCCTCAGATCACGGACCAAGTCCGCATCATTGCTACTATCATCTTTCAACATATTTTTCTCTAGGAACATATCAAAAATAAACGAGGAGCTACATCGCGAGCTATTGATCTACAACATAGTTATGCAAATACTATCAGGACTAAGTTCATGATAAATTAAAGTTCAATTAATCATATTACTTATAAACTCCCACTTACATAGACATCCCTCTAATCATCTAAGTGATCACGTGATCCACATCAACTAAACCATGTCCGATCATCACGTGAGATGGAGTAGTTTTCAATGGTGAACATCACTATGTTGATCATATCTACTATATGATTCACGCTCGACCTTTTAGTCTCAGTGTTCCGAGGCTATATCTGCATATGCTAGGCTTGTCAAGTTTAACCCGAGTATTCTGCGTGTGCAAAACTGGCTTGCACCCGTTGTATGTGAACGTAGATCTTATCACACCCGATCATCATGTGGTGTCTCAAAGACGATTTAACTGAAAGTAACGGTGCATACTCAGGGAGAACATTTGTACCTTGAAATTTAGTGAGAGATCATCTTATAATGCTACCGTCAATCAAAGCAAAATAAGATGCATAAAGGATAAACATCACATGCAATCAATATAAGTGATATGATATGGCCATCATCATCCTTTGACTTTGATCTCCATCTCCAAAGCACCGTCATGATCACCATCATCACCGGCGCGACACCTTGATCTTCATCGTAGCATCGTTGTCGTGTCACCAACTATTGCCTCTATGACTATCGCTACCACTTAGTGATAAAGTAAAGCAATTACATGGCGATTGCATTTCATAAAATAAAGCGACAACCATATGGCTCCTGCCAGTTGCTGATAACTCCGTTACAAAACATGGTCATCTCATACAATAAAAATATAGCATCATGTCTTGACCATATCACATCACAACATGCCCTGCAAAAACAAGTTAGACGTCCTCTACTTTGTTGTTGCAAGTTTTACGTGGCTGCTACGGGCTTAGCAAGAACAGTTCTTACCTACGCATCAAAATCCAGAACGATTTTTCGTCAAGTGTGCTGTTTTAACCTTCAACAAGGACCGGGCGTAGCCACACTCGATTCAACTAAAGTTGGAGAAACTGACACCCGCCAGCCACCTGTGTGCAAAGCACGTCGGCAGAACTAGTCTCGCATAAGCGTACGCGTAATGTCGGTCCAGGCCGCTTCGTCAAACAATACCGCTGAATCAAAGTATGACATGCTGGTAAGCAGTATGACTATTATCGCCCACAACTCTTTGTGTTCTACTCGTGCATATAACATCTACGCATAAACCTGACTCGGATGCCACAGTTGGAGAACGAAGTAATCCAAAAAATTCCTACGATCACACAAGATCTATGTGATGCATAGCTACGAGCAGGAGAATGTTGTCCACGCACCCTCATAGACCGTAAGCAGAAGCGTCAAGTGACATGGTTGATATAGTCGAACGTCTTCGCGATCCAACCGATCAAGTACCGAATGCACGGCACCTCCACGATCTGCACACGTTCAGCTCGGTGATGTCCCTCGTACTCTTGATCCAGCTGAGGCCGAGGGAGAGTTCCGTCAGCACGACGGCGTGGTGACGGTGTTGATGAAGTTACCGATGCAGGGCTTCGCCTAAGCACTACAATGATATGACCGAGTTGGGATTCTGTGGAGGGGGGCACCGCACACGGCTAAACAATGTCAACTTGTGTGTTCTAGGGGTGCCCCTGGCCACGTATATAAAGGAGCAAGGGGAGGAGGACGGCGGCCTCATAGGGTGCGCCCCAAGGGGGGAATCCTACTCCTACTAGGAGTAGGTTCCCCCTTTCCTAGTCCAACCAGGAGGGGAAGGGAATAGGAGGAGGGGAGAAGGAAAGAGGGGGCCGGCCCCCAAAGCCCTAAACCAATTCGGTTTGGGCCTAGGGGGGCGCACCCCACACTTCCTTGCTGCCCTCTATTTTCACTAAGGCCCATTGACCTCCCGGGGGGTTCCGGTAACCTCCCGGTACTCCGATATTTATCCCGTGACCCCCGGAACTCATCCGGTGTCCGAATAACATCATTCAATATATCAATATTTATGTCTCGACCATTTCGAGACTCCTCGTCATGTCCATGATCACATCCGGGAATCCGAACTACCTTCGGTACATCAAAACACATAAACTCATAATACCGATCATCATCGAACGTTAAGCGTGCGGACCCTACGGGTTCGAGAACTATGTAGACATGACCGAGACTCATCTCCGGTCAATAACCAATAGCGGAACCTGGATGCTCATATTGGTTCCCACATACGAAGATCTTTATCAGTAAAATCGCATAACAACATACGTTGTTCCCTTTGTCATCGGTATGTTACTTGCCCGAGATTCAATCGTCTGTATCTCAATACCTAGTTCAATCTCGTCACCGGCAAGTCTCTTTACTCGTTCTGTAATGCATCATCCTGTAACTAACTCATTAGTCACATTGCTTGCAAGGCTTATAGTGATGTGCATTACCGAGAGGGCCCAGAGATACCTCTCCGATAATCAGAGTGACAAATCCTAATCTCGATCTATGCCAACTCAACAAACACCATCGGAGACACCTGTACAGCATCTTTATGATCACCCAGTTACTTTGTGATGTTTGATAGCACACAAGGTGTTCCTTCGGTATTCGGGAGTTGCATAATCTCATAGTCATAGGAACATGTATAAGTCATGAAGAAAACAATGGCAACAAACTAAACAATCAACTGCTAATGCTAACGAAATGGGTCATGTCAATCACATCATTCTCTAATGATGTGATTCTGTTCATAAAATGACAACTCATGTCTATGGCTAGGAAACTTAACCATCTTTGATTAACGAGCTAGTCAAGTAGAGGCATACTAGTGACACTATTTTTGTCTATGTATTCACACATGTACTAAGTTTTCGGTTAATACAATTCTAGCATGAATAATAAACATTTATCATGATATAAGGAAATAAATAATAACTTTATTATTGCCTCTTGGGCATATTTCCTTCAATGGTGATGGTGCTGGTAGACATCTCTCACGAAGTCCATGGCCTAGTCAGTTATGCGGGATTCACCCCATAGGTCAGTGGCAAGAAATAGTCTGCAGAGTTTAATTAGTGCAACTTTGCTTGTCTGTAGTAAGTACTATTGTTCAATACTTGATTTGTGTGTGTGAACCCTGTATTGTTTAGTATTGCCGCTTTTGGTGTGTGGTGTGTCCTGAGAACAGTCTATTTTAATGTCTGTCCACTCAATGCAGTCTATATATTTTGAAGGATCCAGAACAACTTTTTTGTGAGGACGGTTTATAAATTATGGTTACACTCCAATATTTGTATGCATTGCAGGGTTTATCGCACCCATTAGGATTTCGAGTCCCATGGATGTTCGGTCCATACGATTTGTCACGGCCTTTGGACTGTCCTGCTTGTGAGAGTAAGAGGGGGCCCTGCATGCCACGCGTAGTTGGACGATCAATCTTCTGTTTAGAACTTGAACATAGTGATTTCTTGGTAAGGATTCACTCGTGTCACATCAAGTAAATCTTATTGATTTTCTGTCTAAATCTTATTAATTTAATGTCATATTTTCTTACTTTTGCTGCAATTTTACGATGCAGGTTTTGCCATGTGACATTCATCATAGAATAAACCGTTTGGTTTGCTCTACGATGGTTATTTTTGCAGGTTTCACTTCTTATGTCATGTCAGTAACGAAGACACTGTCCATCACTTATATTACTGGACACAATTGGACCAGTCTGTTGTCTCAGTACAATCTAAAGCCCTATGATGAACTTCAGTTTGGTTTAACAAAGACACCACAATTAGTCCTTCTCGCATTTAAAAGAAATGAAGAAACTGGATCACAGTCACGGAGCCTAGTCAAGTTAGAAAGCTGATCATAGCAGACCAGACACGATCGTTGCTGTATCGCACATCGGTACCACCTTCAGCAACGAATCGAGCACCGTCACCTTCTCCGACGGCACTTGCTCTAGCACTGACAGCGGCAGCAGCTCAGTCAGATCCACCTGATTACTGTGCACCGACCGCGTCAATGGATCAGGCTAATCTACCGGAGGATTGGGCATCGACACCGGCACCTGCTCCGACACCGGCACGAGCTTCACAAGGAGCACCATCTCCGGCAGCAGTAACGGCACTAGCAGTCGCACTGGCACGGGCACCAGTAACGGCTCTGGCACCTGCTCCAACACTTGCACTTGCATCTGCTCCGACCCGTGTAGCGGCAATGGAACCAGCAGTTGCACCGGCAACAGATTGGGCTACAGTTCGCACTGCATATACCAAAGTCCTTAAAAAAACTGACATCTCCACCTTCTTCGTAAGCATTGGCCGTTGATACGTCTCCAACGTATCTATAATTTTTGATTGCTCCATGCTATATTATCTACTGTTTTGGACATTATTGGGCTTTATTATTCACTTTTATATTATTTTTGGGACTAACCTATTAACCGGAGGCCCAGCCCAAAATTGTTGTTTTTTGCCTATTTCAGAGTTTCGCAGAAAAGGAATATCAAACGGAGTCGAAACAGAATGAAACCTTCGGGAATGTGATTTTCAGAAAGAATAAGATCCAGGAGACTTGGACCCTACGTCAAGAAACAAAGGAGGAGGCCACGAGGTAGGGGGCGCGCCTACTCCCCCCCCCCCCTAGGGCGCGCCCTCCACCCTCATGGGCCCCCTGTTGCTCCACCGACGTACTCCTTCCTCCTATATATACCTACGTAACCCAAACGATCAGATACGGAGCCAAAAACCTAATTCCACTGCCACAACCTTCTGTACCCACGAGATCCCATCTTGGGGCTGTTTAGTTCACCGGAGGGGGCATCCATCATGGAGGGCTTCTACATCATCACCATAGCCCCTCCGATGAAGTGTGAGTAGTTTACCTCAGACCTTCGGGTCCATAGTTATTAGCTAGATGGCTTCTTCTCTCTTTTTGGATCTCAATACAATGTTCTCCCCTCTCTCGTGGAGATCTATTCGATGTAATCTTCTTTTGCGGTGTGTTTGTTGAGACCGATGAATTGTGGGTTTATGATCAAGTTTATCTATGAAAAATATTTGAATCTTCTCTGAATTCTTTTATGTACGATTGGTTATCTTTGAAAGTCTCTTCGAATTATCAGTTTGGTTTGGCCTACTAGATTGATCTTTCTTGCAATGGGAGAAGTGCTTAGCTTTGGGTTCAATCTTGCGGTGTCCTTTCCCGATGTGATGAGGGGCAGCAAGGCACGTATTGTATTGTTGCCATCGAGGATAACAAGATGGGGTTTTTATCATATTGCATGAATTTATCCCTCTACATCATGTCATCTTGCTTAGGCGTTACTCTGTTCTTATGAACTTAATACTCTAGATGCATGCTTTGAATAGCGGTCGATGTGTGGAGTAATAGTAGTAGATGCAGCAGGAGTCGGTCTACTTGTCTCGGACGTGATGCCTATATACATGATCATACCTAGATATTCTCATAACTATGCTCAATTCATCGGTTGCTCAACATGAATTTGTTCACCCACCGTAAAATACTTATGCTCTTGAGAGAAGCCACTAGTGAAACCTATGGCCCCCGGGTCTATCTTCATCATATTAATCTTCCAACACTTAGTTATTTCCTTTGCTTTTTTACTTTTATTTTATTTTACTTTGCATCTTTACCACAAAAATACCAAAAATATTATCCTATCATATCTATCAGATCTCACTCTCGTAAGTGACCATGAAGGGATTGACAACCCCTTATCGCGTTGGTTGCGAGGATTTATTTGTTTTGTGTATGTGCGAGGGACTCGTGCGTAGCCTCCTACTGGATTGATACCTTGGTTCTCAAAAACTGAGGGAAATACTTACGCAAGTTTGCTGCATCACCCTTTCCTCTTCAAGGGAAAACCAACGCAGTGCTCAAGAGGTAGCAGCCGCCCAAGTGCTTCGTTTTTTTTTCCATGTTGTTTCACCTGATTCTCTGTGTTGATCTAACTGTTTGTGTATGTCTTCTTGTTTGCAAATAGAGAGTTCCTAGAGCAACGAGGGAGTCGTTCAACAATCTGGGCGACCGTGGCCAAGTTTCTCTTACAATGCGCAGCCTTGGTGTGAATGAACCTGCTCAATATACCATAAGTACAAAGGATGATCGCATGATGATTGATGCTAAAGTATGGTCAAGGTTCAAATCTAAATCAAATCTTGCGGTAAGGGATGATGCCAAAATCGAACTTTCTTGGCAATGAGATTTGGTCCAAATCAACTTTGAAATTCTTCAGTAGGAACACGCAACTGCCGAACTGATCTATCCTCCGAGAGATTTTGATGTAATAATCTGGCATGGTGAAACAAGTTTCCTGTGTGTATAAGTAGTACGACAGTATTATTTATCACGTAGGATATCGTTGATAGGATTGCAACTCTGATTGCTGGTTAGGAAATGTCGTTCGATTTCATTCTAACAGTTGTCGTGCTTTATTCAATTTTCTGTATTCGCCTTGCGACAACATATAAAACCAACGCCGTACTGATCGCTTGCAATATGAAAAGCGCTGAGGTAGAACACATGGCCCCCAAACATGCAGGCCCACCGGCCTGTGGCCCAAAGTCCAGAACTGTGAGCCTGCGTGAGTATTATATTCTCAGCTGAACCCCCATATTATGTTATGTATATTACCCTTCACTTTTCTTATGTATAAAGTTGTGATATAAAAGATTTTTATATTTCTTTACAGAGGGAGTATCACTCTGTCAAAAATATATTTATGTGTAACTAGTTACTCCTGCCTTTCTATTTCCTTTCGCTGATTTGTGGGGCATCCGGCAACGGGGTCCACATGCCATGCACCAAATTAGAGTGCACAACTGCATGGTAGACTCACCCCGGTCGTAGCGCCGCAGTAATGCCCAATGAGCCGTCAAATCACAAAAACCCCCACCTTTCTAGATTTAGCAGTAAGCTGGACGGACGAAGCAGCAATATTTCACTGGGCCTGAATCCCCTTCACCCTCGTCTGCTTGTTTGGAGAAAAACCCCTCTCGGCTATTGCATAAGGTTTTCTCATGGAGAACCAGGTATGAATTCTTCATCCATCCCCGATAAATCCAAGTCTCTTGGTTGCGGGTAATCCTAGGATGGCAGCCGCCGCCGTTGATGCATTTTTCTTCCTACTGAATCTAGTGTGTTTCATTTGCAGTGCCCAAAGTGCGAGGACCCTATAGGTTTCTGCGTCGTCGGTGAGATGCCACACTTCTTCCTTCTCATCCTAACACAGAATTTTAAAACGCGCACAGTATGTTCCTAGAATCCTCTTTTCTATCCGGGAGGGTGGGGTTTTCTGAACATGTTGTCGACTAATTTGGAAATTTTGATTGCTATATTTGGATAAAAGGTACTGGTACCGTGGTCAACACTGACGTGAAGGAGGAAATTATTTCTAGATTTGGATAGGGAATACATTATGTTCTCATATTATTTTTCCTGCAGTGCATTCCTTGATCTGCCAGAACACATGTACTCAAGATGCTCGGCCTTGCCATAACTGAATACACCAGTTTAATGATCACCTTGAAGACAAGCCATGGTTATAAGTTCCGGGTTGGGTTCATGAACTAAGAAGATCGTTGCTTTTTTTATGGCCGAATTTGGATAAACTTTCTCAAGTGTTACGGACTGAAAGTTGGCAGAACCTGATCTCATCTTCACTGTGATCTTCCACCCCGACGTCGTTCCAATTGTTCATCCATGTTAGTTTTGTATCTGGTTCTTGCTTGTTGCCTCGATTACTTCTTAATCCACCTATTACATCTAACTAATCACAATTTAACTTTAGAAGTAGCAACGAATCTCTCACGAAGATGCTACTTCTAACTAATATTTCTTATAATTGGTGGCACGTGTAGGTTATTTCAAAGTTAAGCAGGCTACTCGTTTGTTATTCTATAAGAACTTGACTATTACTGATGGCACAGAAGTTGACTGGGACGACATCCACAAGTTCCTACACTTTATTGATCGTCTTGAGGTCCTTGTGGGGCGTTTCAATGGTGGAAGCACACATGGGATATGTGTGCCACTGCTGCACACGTTGAACAGGTCCAACTGTGTCGAGAAACTTATTGTACGAGTTGTTTTCTGTTCTATATGTTGTTCATAAACTCTTGCTTATACACAGTTTTACAGTTGTGAACTTCTTGAAACAGAAACTGCCCAGTTCTATTGTTCCTATACAGATGCCTGACCATGGTCGGGTCAGACTTGCGCTTGGTCACAACATGATGTTTATGTCGACCTACTCCATTCCCTTGGAGGTGAAAAGATACTTATTCATGGGTGGTCTCAAATAATGAAGGCCCGTCCATCTTGGAGAATAGGACAGAAGGTTATGTTCATGCTTTTCCATGGCTCTAAAGCGAATACCCTGTTTATTGACCACATTGCGAGATGAAGCCGCTTTCAGAAGGTTGTGGATGTGCGGGGTGGCGCCTGGGCATTGTCCTGGGGCTTGGTGTCCACACCCTTGGTTAACTGTAGGCAAAGTAGCACTGTTCGAGGCGTGCTTTGTACGGTTGAACCTGTATAAGTACTCATATTGCTTTCAGCTATGATTGTTAAGTGCCCCTGCTGGTTTTAGTTAAGGTTGTTAAGTACTCGTGCTACTTTTACAGTCTGTCTTGTTTCTTCAGTCCTATCTTCCTCCAGCCGCCAAAACCAAACCAGCGCCGGCGGGGCCGCCTGCTTCCGCCTCCCACGGCTGGTTGCGCCTCAACGCACGCATCGCCGCCCCACCATCTCCTAAATCGTTAACACCGACGTCTGAGGCCTCGCTGTTGTCCTCCGTGCGCTTTGGTGCGCTCATCGCAGCACCGCCCTCTCGCGTTGTCAACATGGTCAACAAACAAGAGGAATCGGGAGAGGACTGTACGTGGAGAGGATGACAGTAGGGGCCCACCATGTCCATGGCCGTACGCAAGGAAGTTCCTCATTTTTTGTTATATATACTCCATTGTCAACGTATATGATGAGGACATCAATACCATTATTACACCCACAGCTCCTGCTGCTATACATACTGGACCAATTACTAGAGCTCGCGCACGCCAATTATATTATCAGGTACTTTCGTTTCTTGGTAATGATTCTAATGTTCATGAGAATATGACGCTGCCTAAATTGGATACATTTGTTTTGCTTACAAATGAAGGGCCTCGCATGGATAAGAGGGATGAACACTGGAGCAAGACCAAGCATGGAGATGATGGCATGCACAAGGGGAACAAGAACGGAGTTACAAGTGATGATTTCAGCACTATGAAGCCACCATAAGTGCAAGAAGCCTTGGACGAAATATACAAGATGCCACTTCATAAAATTCGTCCAGAAGCTATTCTAGGTGCTGCGTCACCTTATTATCGGGCCACGCCCATGTTAATTTCGAAATACTTCATTATAGGCTGTTTTTAGAGTTCGTATGTGTGGGGAAACAAGAGTTAGGGTTGGTTTCGGACCCCTTCCTCGAGGGCCACGAAATTCCCCCCTCTTCCTCCATATATAAAGCCCTTAGTGTCGATGTCAAAACCGGCGGATCTCGGGTAGGGGGTCCCGAACTATGCGTCTAAAGCGGATGGTAACAGGAGGCGGGGGACACGATGTTTACCCAGGTTCGGTCCCTCTCGATGGAGGTAATACCCTACTTCCTGCTTGATTGATCTTGACGATATGAGTATTACAAGAGTTGATCTACCACGAGATCGTAGAGGCTAAACCCTAGAAGCTAGCCTATGGTATGATTGATGTTGTCCTACGGACTAAACCCTCCGGTTTATATAGACACGGAGGGGGCTAGGGTTACACAGAGTCGGTTACAAGGGAGGAGATCTACATATCCGTATTGCCAAGCTTGCTTTCCATGCTAAGGAGGGTCCCATTCGGACACGGGACGAAGTCTTCAATCTTGTATCTTCATAGTCCAACAGTCCGGCTAAAGTATATAGTACGGCTGTCCGAGGACCCCCTAATCCAGGACTCCCTCAGTAGCCCCTGAACCAGGCATCAATGACGATGAGTCCCGCACGCAGATTGTCTTCGGCATTGCAGGGCGGGTTGTTCTCCAAATTCTGAGTACCTGTTGAGTAGTGTCCGGCTTCCCATAAATGTTGCACTCCTTGGCTTCCGTGCCCAATAATGGCTATCTTCCACGCGTCGAGCGAATCACGGCGAAGCCGTACGTTTTACATTTGCCACCCTAGCCATGTGAGTAAACCGTCTATTAAAGAGACGGGGATTCTTAGATCCAGATCACGCCATCTGCCCACAGCGAGTATCCATCGGAGCGCGCCTGGCAAAAACCATTCCAACATGGCCGGTCATCACAGCTTCTCCTCTCGCTCCTGTAGCCCTAAGCCTGGCAATTGGAAGAGGTGCTCCGTCCCTCACAGCAAATTAGTAGAGTTACAGACCCAGGGATTTCTCCCTCCAGCGTATATGGTTCCCGTTCGAGCCGGGCTCGCCACCTATAATGGCGGGGAGCAAGCGGAGAGCTCCCCCAATCCATCCAAGGGGGAGCGGGTATGCCTTGTCCCTTATTTACTAAGGGGACTTGGATTCCCAATTCATCCATTCCCCCGCGGGCTCCTGGAGTTCTACGGCCTCCAGTTGCATAACTTTACCCCCACTTCCATCCTACACATCGCTGGCTACGTCGCCCTTTGCGTGCTATTTCTGGTCTGCGAAGCTCATTTTGAGCTATGGCGGAGGCTATTCTGCCTCGTGTCCCGTACACAGAAGGGGTCACTATATCAAGTGGGCGGAGCCGAAATATGGCGCATCGCCGGTACTGGATACCTGTCCGGTACACCGAAGAAGACGTCCGAAGACTGGCCTTCGGAGTTGTTTTATATGGAGGACGTCCCCCTTCCAGATCCTAATCGGATGGGCCTTCCTGAGTTCGACAACGCTCCCCTGAGGAAACGCCACAGCTGGCGCCCTCGGAGCCCCCAGGAGGAAGATAACGGAGAAGTCCTTTACCTGATGGGCCGGATAAAAATGCTGGCCCAATTAGAGGTTATGTCAATATGTATAATGCGGGGGGTGCAGCCACTTCAATACCGGGGACATCACATGTGGCACTTCAATGGAGAAGACGATGCTACCCGCTGCGGTCGTAAGGGGCCGGACTCCGTCGCTGCTCTAGCGAAGATACTGTCCGATTTATATAAGGGGGAGGAAGAGGAGTTCATCTGCATTAAGCCACGAGATGGATTTTCCATGTACAACCCTCCAAGCTGGGTGAGCTGTCACTTCTTACTCCAGACCTTCCCGCATTCTTTGTCATGGATATTTACCTTGCCCTTTCATAGCAGGAGCTGCGAAAAGCTGTGAGGGAGGTCCCCAGCCCGCCTCCACAACCAGAGGACCCTGACCGGGCCCTCGACCCCGGACTCGAAGAAGATCCGGACACATTTGTGGAGCTCATCGACAGAATGTTCTATCAGTTGAGTTGTGACGGTACCTTGGTGGCTATCATAGCCGATTATCCTGGACTGCTCCCCACATCGCATGCAGGTAAAACCGGAGCCCTAACTTCCAAGAAGGATCCCTTTTTCTCCACTTCACCTACCGCACACATATGGTGTTTTACAGGGAAGGCCCTTGGGACGCCATGCCGAACCCACAGTGATTCGCCAACAAGGGGCACTGAAGCCGGGTAGGCTTAAAAGGAAGGCGGTCAGGACTGAGACGCCGTCGCAGAGGTACGAAAGAGAAACCCGCTCCATGGTGGTCGTCTTTTTTTAAAATATAATAATGCCCATGTTTCCCGGTAGGAAAAACGCTCGCCGGACTATATCCGGAGAGGTTGTCGGTCATGCCTCCACCAGTCGAGCTCCAGAGCCGGACATAGAGGCGGACGCTAACATGGGGTCAACATCGGATGCTCCTCCTAAAGAGGATGCGGATAGGCTATCCGCTACAAATTCCGAAATGGAGAGCGCCATGAATCACCGGCGTCGCCGGGCCGTACTCCGTGACGCTTGTTTCTCCCAAGAGGCGTTCGATGCCTTCAACTCAGGAGACGCGTACATCCGAGCTGCTCAAAATGGTCTTGCCAGAGCCACGGACCAGTATGTAAAGGATATACAGGTAAGAAAATATGATAATTATATACATCAGTAGCCCCTGAGACTTGAAACAGTTGACACAACTGATTTAAGGATCATTATTGGTGCAGGTTCTTACAGAAAAGAATACCCAATTGTCTCAAGAGCTGGAAGAGTGCAAAGCCCAGCTACGGGCTGCGATTACCATGTTGAAGAAGGAGTCTGAGAAGGCCCCCTCTGGTAACACTTGTCTCCATTGCAAAGAATGATAGGTACCAGATAGTATGCGGTATGCATGCAAATCTAACAATAGATTCTGCAGATGACTCCGGAGTGAATCTGGAGGTCGTGATAGGGAATGAGCCGCATGCCCAACGACAGCTAAAGGCTGGTGAGCGCGTGCTTAAAAAGCTTAGGCAGGAGAAAAATAATCTCCAAGATACCAATATCCAGCTGGGCGTGGAACTGAAAGATGTTCGGGCCCAGCTTGCTGACTCCGTAAAGGAGAATACGAGGCTTCGACGCGGCATTTTTAGTAAGTACTTGAACGAACTTTTTATAGAGTTCGGCGAAGAAACTGGCTAGCAGAGTTATATCTCAGAGGTATCTTGTGACGGTCGTCCATGGAGGAAATGCCCGGTCTGCGGGTGATCTTCGCCAAAGCTCTCCTGGCTGCACGAACAAGTTCGACAGGTGATGCAGGCATTGCCCAAGCCTTGTGGCTATCCGCCTCCCTGCCGGGAGGCATGGGGGAGCTCATAGAGAAGCTCAAGGGAGCGGCGGCGCTCCGATTATGGAAGATATCACCTGCCGACAAGGTGCAAGGAAGCACAGGCCATGGTGAAGACGCGATATACCAAGGCTGACCCAAACCACATGGCCGAGGTCGGACCTGTGGGGCTCGATGGGAAAGAGATCTCCGTCAGTTTGGTGTATGACCAAGTAGAATTAGTCGCAAAGTATTCCCAACAGGATTGTAGGCTAGACAGCCTGTTTGATGGTATAGAAGAAGAATTTAGTCAGTCTAAGTGACTGTGTACTTCAAGTGACATGTATTGTCCCTAGCCGGATTGTAAATCATTTGTCATGGCGGACCTTTTCACTTCAACCTCTGGACCCGACAGTCCGGAGTGTATCCGAATACCCGCTCAGTTATGTAAAAACCAGGGTATGCGTGGAAATCAGGCGTAGGGGTCATAAGTGCTTGAACAGACAAGTACCCAACTAGCTATGTTATATTACATGGATAGTAAGAAACATCTTCCAGGGAGAATAGTTCCGTTAAGGGTTCCTTTCCCTGGGTACACATGCCCTAATGTGCATGTCCGAACTGCGAAAAGAGACGCAGGCTATAAACATCTGGGGGCATATATTAAAATAAATAAAATTCATCTTCTGTTCACCAACCGAGTATTCCCTTAAGAACGCCAGCTTTCGGCTTCACCCAGTCTGAGGTACACATCCGGCTGACCCGGCAGTAACAATCGCAGAGGTGCTCCCCTTATGCCCTAGCCGAATTAACGGGAACGTAGGGCATAAACACAAGAGCCAGGCAACCCAGCTTGGCCAAAACTTAAGTCATATCGATGCATATAATGGCGAAAAAAGGTACATCTGGAAGAATAACACATGTGTGGGGCATAGAGCCCGGAGAATAGTTATATTAAGCTTCTGTATAAGAAGCCCCCAGGTATAATGAGCGCGGTTAGCGCGTCAAGATTGTGTAGTCAAGACACAATTTAGCCTTTTAAGGCCTTGAAGAAAAAGGAAAAAAGAAAGAGATAAAAGACAGATAACGGATATGTAAAAAATTGACGGAGGTAAGGAGACGAACATAGAGTCCGGCACTAGGCGTAGAACCTTCGGAGTCTGGCTGCGTTCCATGGGTTTGGCTCGAGTCGATTGTCCGATGCATCCCGCAGACGGTACGCTCCACCGGTCAGAACTTGGTCAATAATGAAGGGACCTTCCCATTTGGGCTTGAGCTTGTTCTTTTTCTCCTCCGGTAGGCGTAGAACGAGTTTGCCAATGTTATAGGTTTTGGCCCGCACTTCTCTGCTTTGATACCTTCGAGCCTGTTGCTGATAGAATGCGGAACGGGCTTTTGCCATGTCACGCTCCTCCTCTAGGGCGTCCAAACTGTCCTGCCGATCAAGCTCGGCCTCTTTTTCTTCATACATGCGCACTCAAGGTGAGTCATGAATTATGTCGTAGGGCAGTACCGCCTCTGCGCCGTACACCATAAAAAATGGTGTTTATCCGGTAGTGCGATTCGGCGTGGTCCGCAGCCCCCATAGGACGGAGTCGAGGTCCTCTACCCAGTGCGTGTTTGATTCCTTTAAGGACCGCACTAATCTGGGTTTAATGCCCGCTCATGATAAGACCGTTTTCTCGCTCGACTTGACCGTTAGTTTGCGGGTGATAGACAGAAGCATAATCGAGCTTGATGCCCATGTTGCTGCACCAAAGTTTTACCTCGTCGGCTGTAAAGTTCGAGCCGTTATCGGTGATGATGCTGCGGGGGACGCCATAACGGTGTACAACCCCGGATATGAAGTCTATCACTAGTCTGGATTCGGCCGTTTTAACTGGCATGGCTTCTATCCATTTGGTGAATTTATCCACCATGACCAATAGGTATTTTTTCTTATGGGTTCCCCCTTTGAGTGGTCCGACCATATCAAGCCCCCAGACCGCAAAGGGCCAAGTAATGAGGATTGTTCGGAGAGTGGTAAGAGGCATATGGATTTGGTTTGCAAAAAGCTGGCAACCGACGCAACGTTGAACAAGGTCATGTGCGTCTGCTCGGGCTGTCGGCCAATAGAAACCTGTACGGAAGGCCTTGCTTACAAGGGCCCGGGCTGCGGCGTGGTGGCCGCCGAGTCCAGCATGGATTTCTGCCAAAAGCTTCCACCCTTCCTCTTCGGAGATGCACCTTTGAAGGACTCTGGTAGTGCTTTTCTTATAAAGCTCTCCCTAGTGGACCTTGTAGGCTTTAGACCGCCGCACTATGCAGTGTGCCTCATTGTGGTCCTCAGGTAGTTCCTGCCTAGTTAGGCATGCCAGGAATGGTTCTGTCCACGGGGCGATGACACCCATTATCACGTGGGTTGAAGGTGTTATTTCTGTGGCAGAGCCTCCGATTGTGTCAGAGTGTTCGGTATCTAGTGTTGTGGCCGGGTCCAGACTATTGTTACCGGTCTCCCCTTCCCATACCACGGATGGCTTAAACAACCTTCCCAAGAAGATGTTAGGTGGGACAGGGTCGCGCTTAGTGCTGATACGGGCGAGGATATCCGCCGCCTGATTGTTTTCACGAGCCACATGGTGGAATTCAAGCCCCTCGAACCGAGCTGACATTTTGAGGACGGCGTTGCGATAAGCCACCATTTTCGGATCCTTGGCATCGAAGTCTCCATTTATTTGAGATATTGCGAGGTTCAAGTCCCCACGCACCTCCAGGCGTTGAATGCCCATGGAGACTGCCATCCGGAGACCATGTAACAGGGCCTCATATTTGGCTGCGTTGTTGGAGTCTGTGTATAGTATTTGGAGTACGTATTGGACTGTATCTCCGGTGGGGGACGTCAGGACAACGCCAGCCCCCAGACCAGCCAGCATTTTAGAGCCGTCGAAGTGCATAATCCAATTGGAGTACTCGCCGTACTCTTTAGGGAGTTAAACATGTCCATTCGGCGACAAAATCAGCCAGTACTTGAGACTTAATGGCTCATCGTGGTTTGTATATTATGTCAAACGGGAGGAGCTCAATAGCCCATTTAGCAATCCGGCCCGTGGCCTCGTGGTTGTTTATTATGTCGTTGAGTGGCACTTCAGAGGCCACCGTAATTGAACACTCTTGAAAGTAGTGTCGTAGTTTTCAGGATGCCATGAAGACCGCATATGCTATCTTTTGATAATATGGGTACCGTGATTTGCATGGAGTGAGGACGGTGGATACATAGTATACCGGCTTTCGAAGTGGGAATTTATGTCCGTCCATCTCTCATTCGACGACGAGCGCGAGCTTACAACTTGGTGTGTTGCTGCTATATATAGCAGCATTGGTTCGCCGACGTTAGGTGCGGCCAGGATTGGGTTTGTGGCCAAAACGGCTTTTATTTCTTCTAATCTGGCCGTGGCCGCATCCGTCCACTCGAAGTGTTCGGTGCATCGCAGGAGGCGATAAAGAGGTAGTGCCTTTTCTCCTAATCGGGAGATAAAGCGGCTTAAAGCAGCCACGCATCTAGTTAGTTTCTGGATTTGCTTGAGGTCTGTTGGGATAGCCAACTGTGATAGAGCTCGGATTTTAGCTGGGTTTGCTTCGATTCCTCTATTAGAGACGATGAAACCTAAGAGCTTTCCGGCGGGCACGCCGAAGACGCATTTTTTCGGATTGAGTTTGATGTCATAGTTCGGAGATTATCGAACGTGAGCCTCAAGTCGTCTATTAAGGATTCGACGTGTCAAGTTTTAATGACCACATCATCTACGTATGCCTCCACTGTTTTGCCAATCCGTTTTTCCAAGCATGTCTGAATCATGCGTTGATAGGTTGCACCGGTGTTTTTTAGCCCGAAAGGCATGGTGTTAAAACAGAAGGGGCCGTATGGAGTGATAAATGCCGTTGCGGCTTGGTCGGACTCCGCCATCTTAATTTGGTGGTATCCGGAGTATGCGTCGAGGAAGCACAATGAGTTGTGTCATGCGGTAGCATAGATAATTTGATCGATTCGAGGGAGGGGGAAGGGATCCTTTGGGCAAGCCTTATTAAGGTCCTTGAAGTCGACGCATAGGCGCTAGGATTTGTCCTTCTTTGGTACCATCACCAGGTTTGCTAGCCAGTCTGGATGTTTAATTTATCGAATGAATCCGGCTTCCAGTAACTTGGCTAGCTCTTCTCCCATGGATTGTCGCTTAGGCTCAAAGAAGTGCCGAAGAGTTTGCTTGACTGGCTTGAATCCCTTTAGGATGTTAAGGCTATGCTCGGCCAGCCTGCGTGGGATTCCTGGCATGTCTGAAGGATGCCAGGCGAAGATGTCCCAATTCTCGTGCAAGAACTCCCGTAGTGCGACGTCTACTGTGGGGTTTAACTGTGCCCCGATGGATGCTGTTTTTGTAGGGTCCGTTTGATGGACTTGGAATTTGACTATTTCATCCGCTGGTTTAAAAGAGGTGGACTTGGATCTTTTATCGAGTATCACGTCGTCCCTATCCACCGTGGAGCGCAGCTCGGTTAATTCCTCGACCGCAAGGGCTTCGGATAACGCCTCGAGGGCCAGTGCGGATGTTTTATTTTCGGCGCGAAGTGCTATGTCCGGATCACTAGCTACAGTTATGATTCCATTAGGTCCGGGCATTTTGAGCTTCATGTACCCGTAATGGGGTATAGCTTGGAAGATCGTGAATGCCTCCCACCCTAGAAAGGCGTGGTATCCGCTATTGAACGGGGCCACTTGAAATGTGATTTCTTCGGACCTATAATTCTCCGGCGTGCCGAATACCACATCTAGTGTGATTTTGCCAGCACATCGTGCCTCCCGACTAGGGATGATTCCTATGAAGGTCGTGCTGCTTTGCTCAATGCGGCTTCTATCTATTTCCATTTTTCAAAGGGACTCCTCATAGATGAGGTTTAGTCCGATGTCGCCGTCCATGAGCCCTTTAGTAAGCCGGAAGCCGTCCAGAATTGGACTAAGGACCAAGGTGGCTGGTGCTCGGGCTGTTCGGAATTTAGGTTCGTCACTGGCATTGAAGGTGATAGCCGTGTCGCTCCACGGATTTATTGCTGCTACATGGCCGACTTCAGCAAGGCTGCGGAGTGCTCGCTTACGCCTATTATTTGAGGCGAAGGTCTCGAAGACTGTCAATACTGTATTGTTGTTCTCCACGGGATGGTGCTCTGCCGTATTGTTGATGAGGATATCCTCACCGCTCTTGGCCACCTGCCAGAGTACCCAACATGCTCTAAGGCTGTGTGTTGGTATGGTATCCGATGTACTGTGAATTTTGCATGGCCCGTTGAGCCATCCCTCGAGTACGGTTCCACGCCCTGTAGTGGGCTTTTGTTTCTTTGTAATTGGATCGGGTGATTTATGAGAGTACACCCTTTTAATTCGGACGGGGGTTTTAGTGAGAGCCGGAGGATCCCAGAATTTTGTTTGGGTTTTCCAGGTGCTTTCCATCGCACAATACTTCTGTACTATGGCCGCCAAGTCAGCGAAGTGTGCTATGTCACGGTGACTTATGGCGTTGAGGATTCCCTTGTCCGTGCAATTTTTGCAAAAGAATGAAACTGCGTCTTCCTCACGACAGTCCCTGACCTTGCTCATTAAAAGGAGGAATCTGGCCCAATAGTGATGTACTGTTTCTTGGGGCTCTTGTCTTATGTGGGAAAGATCACTTATATCTGGGTGGGTGGGTAGATTTAGGTCCAAACCCTGACCCGATCTGAGACCCAGGAGCGGCGGAGTTTCTGATTTTGAAAGTTCGGGCTCCAATTTGTTGCCCAATGGGTCTGGCCCGCTGTCTGATTCTAGGTTCAGAGCTCGGGCCATGTCCTCCCGTAGACGGGTATCCGTCTTAGAGAGCTCGGGAATCCGGACATAGCTTGTCCTCAAGATAGAGGAAGAATCGCTGCGTTGCTCCTCCACCACCGCTATCTGATGGGTGATCGGCGGAGAGTTAATCTCCCTTTGGTCGGGTTCAAGCCCGATCCGATCATAGTCCATAGCGACTCCCAAGGCAGCGATGCGATCCAAGAGCTCATTCAAAGAAGAGAGCTCCATTGGATCCATCTGCTCGGCGAATTCCGAGCTGACGTGGAGACTGTTTTTGATGACCCGAGAAGTCATCATCGGCGCAGCGGCCGAACGGGCGGTCATGACGAAGCGGCCTAGTCGGAGAGTTTAGCCTACAGCCATGGCTCCCCCAGAGGTGATGTTGTACTTGACAACAAGATGAGCCATCCCTCCTTATGATGACGGCACAGTGGAACTCTCAATGAAGGCACCAATGTCGGTGTCAAAACCGGTGGATCTCGGGTAGGGGGTCCCAAACTGTGCGTCTAAGGCGGATGGTAACAGGAGGCAGGGGACACGATGTTTACCCAGGTTCGGGCCCTCTCGATGGAGGTAATACCCTACTTCCTGCTTGATTGATCTTGACGATATGAGTATTACAAGAGTTGATCTACCACGAGATCATAGAGGCTAAACCCTAGAAGCTAGCCTATGGTATGATTGATGTTGTCCTACGGACTAAACCCTCCGGTTTATATAGACTCTGGAGGGGGTAGGGTTACACAGAGTCGGTTGCAAGGGAGGAGATCTGCCTATCCGTATTGCCAAGCTTGCCTTCCACGCCAAGGAGGGTCCCATCCGGACACGGGACGAAGTCTTCAATCTTGTATCTTCATAGTCCAACAGTCCGGCTAAAGTATATAGTCCGGCCATCCGAGGACCCCCTAATCCAGGACTCCGTCACTTAGGGCATCGTTTAGACTTTGGGTTTTGTTTAGATTAAAGTTTGCCATAGCTGCAACTTGGCATTTCGTTTGTGTTCAACGACTAGACAAAGGCGTCACAGAACCCCACCTTGATCAATAAAGCTTTCCTCTTATATTCGCAATATCCAGATTGCAATCTTAAGTTTCTTGCTTGTTCTTCGTTTGCCTGCAGGAAACAGACCTTCGTGGTCAGGTTGATCGTGCTCCGGCGTGGTCAATAACCTCTCGGAGTTGGTTTAGCGATTGCTAAGGCGCGACGTCCTCGCACGTTCGTAGTCGGATCATCAAAGTCGACTTCCTCCAAAACGATAGCCACCATCTCATCGAAAGACGGGACACCTTTGCCTCTATCAAGTGGTATCAGATTTTCAGGTTGCTTGGTGAGATTTTCTTGCTTGTTCTTCCTTTGCCTGCAGGAAACAGACCTTCGTGGTCAGGTTGATCGTGCTCCGGCGTGGTCAATAACCTCTCAGAGTTGGTTTAGCGATTGCTAAGGCGCGACGTCCTCGCACATTCGTAGTCGGATCGTCAAAGTCGACTTCCTCCAAAACGGTAGCCACCATCTCATCGAAAGACGGGACACCTTTTCCTCTATCAAGTGGTATCAGATTTTCAGGTTTCTTGGTGAGATTTTACAGTTTTTTGTAGTTTAGATCGAGTATGTTCTTCATACCTATAGTCCACGAAAAAGCCACAAAAAATTAGGGTTAGTTCCTCATCTCCGAACCAATCTGAGCCTTTGCATAATCTTTTTAGGGTTTTACATTGTTGAATTTGCGGTTGCATCGTCGTGTCAAGTTGCTGGTCTTAGCGTTTAGTCCTTTAGAGTTTCGAGTTCTGTCACAGTTGTCACGCCGCCGCCGCAACATCGTCATCTCTCCTGCCATCTACCACCACTGCTTATCCGCCACCAATCCATATCCATATGTTGGGCAACGTAGTAATTTAAAAAAAATTACTACGCACACGCAAGATCATGGTGATGGCATAGCAACGAGAGGGGAGAGTATTGTCCACGTACCCTCGTAGACCGTAAGCGGAAGCGTTATGAAAACACGGTTGATGTAGTCGTACGTCTTCACGATCCGACCGATCCAAGTACCGAACGTACGGCACCTCCAAGTTCAGCACACGTTCAGCTCGATGACGATCCCCGGACTCCGATCCAAAGCAAAGTGTCGGGGATGAGTTCCACAAGACGACGGCGTGGTGACGATGATGATGCTCCACCGGCGCAGGGCTTCGCCTAAACTCTGCGACGATATGACCGAGGTGGAATATGGTGGAAGGGGCACCGCACACGGCTAAGGAAAGATCCGTAGATCAACTTGTGTGTTCTGGGGTGCCCCTCTGCCCCCGTATATAAAGGAGGGAGGGGGAGGTGCGGCCGGCCCTCATGGGGTGCGCCTGGAGGAGTCCTACTCCCACCGGAGTAGGACTCCCCCTCTGCCTTGTTGGAGAAGGAAAGGGGAGGGAAGAGGAAGAGGCGCCGCCTCTCCTTGTCCTATTCGGACTAGGGGTGGAGGGGGCGCGCCTGCCCCGCCGCCCTCCTCTTTTCCCTCATGGCCCACTAAGACCCATTATCCCCGGGAGGGTTCCGGTAACCCCGGTGTTCAAGAAAATCCCGATTTCACCGGAACCATTCCGATATCCAAATATAGGCTTCCAATATATCAATCTTTATGTCTCGACCATTTCGAGACTCCTCGTCATGTCCGTGATCACATCCGGGACTCAACAAACTTGGTACATCAAAACTTGTAAACTCATAATAAAAGCTGCCATCGTAACGTTAAGCGTGCGGACCCTACGTGTTCGAGAACTATGTAGACATGACCTAGAACTATTCTTGGTCAATAACCAATAGCGGAACCTGGATGCCCATATTGGTTCCTACATATTCTACGAAGATCTTTATCGGTCAAACCGCATAACGACATACGTTGTTCCCTTTGTCATCGGTATGTTACTTACCCGAGATTTGATCGTCGGTATCCAATACCTAGTTAAATCTCGTTACCGGCAAGTCTCTTTACTCGTTCCGTAATACATCATCTTGCAACTAACTTATTAGTTGCAATGCTTGCAAGGCTTATGTGACGTGTATTACCGAGAAGGCCCAGAGACACCTCTCCGACAATAGGAGTGACAAAACCTAATCTCGAAATACGTCAACCCAACATGTACCTTTGGAGACACCTGTAGTACTCCTTTATAATCACCCAATTACGTTGTGACGTTTGGTAGCACCCAAAGTGTTCCTCCGGTAAACGGGAGTTGCATAATCTCATAGTTATCGGAACATGTATAAGTCATGAAGAAAGCAATAGCAATATACTAGACGATCAAGTGCTAGGCTAACGGAATGGGTCATGTCAATCACATCATTCTCCTAATGATGTGATCCCATTAATCAAATAACAACACATGTCTATGGTTAGGAAACATAACCATCTTTGATTAATGAGCTAGTCTAGTAGAGGCATACTAGTGACTATATGTTTGTCTATGTATTCACACATGTATCATGTTTCCGGTTAATACAATTCTAGCATGAATGATAAACATTTATCATGATATGAGGAAATAAATAATAACTTTATTATTTCCTCTAGGGCATATTTCCTTCACCATATACCACCACCAATCCGTATCCATATACCACCACCGCTGCCATATACCACCACCAGTGTCATATCGTACCATTATATATCCACCACCAATCCGAGTTATTTTGATATTAGGTTTGTTTTCAAGATCCATCTATTTTCCGATTCGTGTTTCCTTGCCTGAGTAGGTGTAACATCCCAAATTTTCAATTTGGAATGTTATACATTGTCATCATGCATATCATATTTTCTTGCATTTTTCCGATCCTAGAAAATTTCACGCAACTCAAGGACCCTCAGAGAGAGTTGGAGATTTCATTATTTTTCATATTTGGGTTTTCTCAAATTTTGAAAAATGGATCATTCGGATTTATTTGTATTTATCTTCAAATATTTTTCCAATAAAAAAATTAAGAGAGGGAATAATATGACTTTCCCAAAATTTAGGAAAAATGAAGATTTAAAAATAAATCAAATTTTGGATTTTGAAGTTTATTTGCTTTAGGGAAAAAAATGAGTATTTTAAAAATATGCATTTTGGCCCCGTATTAAAGTTCATTTTGTTCGACTCATTTTTAGGAGTCGGGAAAAATTTATTTTATTAAATTTGGGATTCGTTTAGACTTATTTTAATTCGTTTTTCGATTAAAAAAAACCCGCACCCGCTTTGGGGCAAGGGCCAACCCGGCCAGCCGCCGCCTCCTCCTGGCGCTCCCGCATGGGAGGAGTCCCGCCGCCCGCCGCTCGAGTCCGGCTCGGCCACGCCGCCGCCACCGTTGCCCCCTCCCAAGCAACCCCCACCCCTCTCCTCCTTATAAGCCCCCTCGACCCACCCGCCGCCACCGAGCCGCCCGCCATCCGCCGTCGCCCAGGCGTCGCGACGCCGTCTTGCCTCGTCACCGACCCGCCGCCGCACGAGCCCACCCGACCCTGGCGACCTCGCGGAGGTAGCCACCGCGTCACCCCCGTCTGTTTTTGTTTTAAAAACCGTCCGGGTTTCTTTCGTTGTTCGGTTTTAAAAAAAAACCCTAGATCGGTTTATTCTTTTTTTTTCTCGGTTTAGTTAATTAGTGAACGTTCACCGATCCGTTCGTTTTAACGAACGCGTTCGCCGGTTAGTTTCTGTTAACGAACGTCCGTTCGTTTAACCGTTCGTCATTTTTCTTTTAAATGGGATTTAATCCGTTATTTTCCGATTTTGATTTTAGATCCAATCTTCGAATCAGTTTATCTTCTCGCTCGTTTATCGGAATCAGGTGATTCAAGCGCCTGGAGTTTCGTTTCGAAACCGCCGTTCCGACTAAGCCACTTAAACAAAGTTTTGCTACTGTAAAATTTGACCTAGTTTCAAATTGCTAGAACCGAGTCGTTTTCTTTCGTCGTTTGATTTTCGTTGCTTTATTTGATTCGATTCTTTTTGCAACCAGGGTTCTTAAGTTGAACTTTCTGGTTATATCTTCTATCAAGATTTCCTGTGCATTAGATGAGTACTTATTGTATGCTTGTTGTTTGTCTGCGTTAGATCACCTGAGTGCCGCTTGTTACTTCGAGTCTCTAGGTTTCATGGATCGTCAACAAGGCAAGTAACACTTGATCATACTTTTTCTACTACCCAGTTTTTATGCATTAGATCAATCCTCAAACACTTGCATGATTAGGATCTAATTAAATTGTGGGATGGGAAGTAGATTGAGGTAGTACCTATTACCTGTTTTACTTATGAAACCTTGGGAGTTACTTCTACGTTTGCTTATTATGCCATGCTATGCCAATAGACGTGGATTGGGTGAGTGAATATCCATGACAGATGTGAGATTGTTAATTAATGGTTTATCTAAGGTGGCAACTTAAACACACATCCGGGTGGATTGAGGCACTGGTTTCTATCGAGGACTTGCCTGTTTTTCTTGGACCGCCACCCGGGCTCAAAGGGATCATAAGATTTTTCAAGCTAGAAACTTCCGTGTGCAGCCACAAGCCATTATGGGCTCTGGCATAGTTGACTAAGTTGTGCGAACTCTTATGGGTAGGCTAGCTGATGTAGGGGATGTAGGTTGGTACGGTCTACCCACATGTAAGGTGCTAGTGCTTCTGAAAGACTGTGTCTCGGTCATCCGTCTCTCAAAAACCATGTAGTGCGAGAACCAAGCGCAGGTGATAGAGTCTTGTGGGGAAAAGGCCGCAAACCTCTGAAGAGTGTATAATCTAATCATGATTATCAGTGTCCCCGGTTATGGACATCTTGAGTATCTAGTACTTGAATATCATGTGAATCTCAACATGTTACTCTAATTAATATTGATGGGTTTTAATGAGTACTTTTTAATTGGGATTGAGGATCTTTGTCAACCATTCTCAATGTTTAACAACCACCATGATAGTTAAACAAATTTATTCCTTTGCAGAGGGAAAAATTAGCTTTATGCAAAGCTGTAACCGTAGAGCTTTTCCACCAGCCATATATGCATGTAGTATAGGCTTATTTCTTCATTACTCTCTATGTGTTACATTGCGGCATATTCCATGTCTTTGACCCGTTTGAGCTGCAACGTTCATGTTGCAGACTTTTCGAACGACAGTAAGGTGTTTTAGGTCGTGGTTCTATACTCAGTGATGCCGATGGAGTTGATGGACTCACTTATCTTCCAAGTCTTCCGCTGTTATCGTTATTCGATGGCCTTAAGCCACATTTAGTGTAATAAGACCTCTTTTGGACAATCTTTGTAATAAGTGTGTGATTGCTACTACGCTATAAATCCTTGAAATCTTGTGTGGTGTCGACATTACGATCCAGGATGACACACGAGCACAGAGACTTGATCCATTCGGTCGGGTCGCTCTGAGAGAGATGGTATGTCGAGCACTGTTGTGAGGACATGACCACTAAGTTAAAGCCATAGATCGCTACTCTCTTCTCATTTTCTAACTCCTCATCTTTTCTACTCTTTAGGATGAAGGACGCGAAGATCAAGTACACCCAACCGGATGAAGGCACACCTTTTGGATTTCACTTGAAGGAAGTCACCAAGTACACGAACATTGGACTACCAAGTTTCACCAGGGGCGTTCAACGCCACTCTGCTGAAGAGGAGCGCTGGAAGATTCAAGCTCATGTACCAGGGAAGGACTTTCGCCCCAATCACCAAACCTATAGATAGTGTTTTCGGTGCACCAACTCGGAGTGCAGGAAAGAGCATGGCAGCTCATATCACCATGGGACGCATTGGAGAAGTTTATCAAGAAGACCTCAAAGACACCATCTATCGATTTGTGGACGCCGAGATGAACAATGGGAGATAGTCAGCACCAAGAAGGATAGATCCATTGCAGCTTTTATCCAGGAGTTAAATCAGCACATTCGACGCCAGGAGAACCAGATGTGCAATGATATGTTAGAGTTGAAGAATGCGAAGGGAAGGATCAATCGAACTTGAAGGAGAACTAAAGTCTACACGCAAGGACTACATGGACGAGATCGTAGCTCTAGCAAGACACAATAACGATCTTAAGTACGAGATTGAAGAACTCAAGAAGAAATTGGCACTCAAGAATGAAGACCGGTATGTCGGTTGTCCAAGCGACTACATCAACATCGCATTTACACCGACTCAGATCCAAGTGAACCCTACTTTGAAGATGAAGTGGAGCGGACATCATGGAGTCTTCCACGGTTCAAATTAGTAGATGACCCCCACATATTAGTAGTATTTCCTCCATGTAACATTTTAGTACACGCACTTTTGCGATAGTTAGATCGTTGTAAGCCCTTTGTTTGAATTGAATGAAGTGATTTTGTGTGCATTTGCTCATATACATTGGGTAGTGTTTCTCCTTAGAGCCCACTCTATTCTAAATTTCTCGTCTTTTCTAAACCAATCAGATGCCTCCGAGACGCGACCCCGGATTTGTTTTTCCGCCAGAGATCACCCAGTTGATCCAAAGAGCGTAACACTTTGATCCAAACATTGGTACAGAATCAAGGCAACAACAACAACAACAACCCACCGCCACCACCACCTGCGGATCACTTGACACGTTTCTTAAGACTGAATCCGCCAGTGTTTTCCAGTAGCACCGAGCCGATAGTAGCAGATGATTGGCTCCGTAAGGTAGGAAGGGAGTTGACCATACAGGATGCCCGCACAGGATTTGGCGGAAATCAAGAAGCAGATTAAGGAACTATTGGATAAAGGTTTTATACGCCCAAGTTCTTCGCCTTGGGGATCACCCGTGCTTTTGGTGGAGAAGAAGGATGGATCGTTAAGGATGGTTGTCGACTATCGTGGTTTAAATGAAGTAACAATCAAGAACAGTACCCACTACCAATGATAAATGATACATTTGATTGTCTGCAAGGAGCTAAAGTGTTTTCCAAGATCGATTTGCGATCGTGGTACCATCGATTGAAGATTCGGGAGGCGGGACATACCTAAGACAGCATTTACCACGAGATATGGACTGTATGAGTACACCGTTATGTCATTTGGACTAACTAACGCGCCAGACCTATTTCATGAACCCGATGAACAAAGTGTTTATGGAGTTTTTGGATAAGTTCGTCGTGGTGTTCATAGATGATATTTTGATTTTCTCGAAGAATGAAGAGGAACATAAGGAACATTTGCGATTGGTTTTGGAGAAACTAAGGGAACATCAATTATATGCCAAATTCAGCAAATGTGAGTTTTGGCTAAAGGAAGTTGGATTTCTTGGACATGTTATATCCGGAGAAGGAATAGCAGTTGACCCCACAAAGTTTGAGACCGTAACCAAATGGGAAGCACCAACGACAGTTGGAGAGATCCGGAGTTTCCTTGGACTCGCAGGATACTACCGAAGATTCATTGAGAATTTCTCAAGGATTGCAAAGCCTATGATGTAATTGTTGAAGAAGGATACCAAGTTCATATGGACCGAGGATTGTGAGGCAAGTTTTCAGGAGTTGAAGAAAAGATTGGTTACCTCACGGTGTTAATTTTGCCAGATCAAACCAAGGATTATGAGGTGTATTGCGACGCTTCACGTCAAGGACTTGGAGCAGTGCTTATGCAGGAAGGAGAGTTGTTTCGTATGCTTCACGACAGCTTAAGCCTCATGAGTTGAATTATGCCACACATGATTTGGAGTTAGTAGCCGTTGTACATGCATTGAAGACCTGGAGACATTTTCTCATTGGAAATCATTGTGAGGTGTACACGGATCACAAGAGTTTGAAGTACATCTTCACCTGAAGGAATTAAATCTCGCATGCAGAGGAGATGGTTGGAGCTTATCAAGGATTATGATATGAGATTGCATTATCACCCCGGGAAGGCTAACGTTGTAGCAGACGCATTGAGCCATAAGAGCCACGTCAATACCCTAATGATGGGAGGAATACCCAATGAGTTAGCCGAGGACCTTCGAGAGCTACGTTTGGAAATAGTTCCGAGAGGCTATGTAGCAGCATTGGAGATTCAGTCAACATTGATGGACAAAATCAGAGAAGCCCAAAAGGCGAGATAAGGAAGTTGCCTCTATAAAGGAGAAAATGAGCGAAGGAAAAGCTAAGGGATTTCGTGAGGATGAGCATGATACCCTATGGTTTGAGGACCGTGTTTATGTGCCAAATAACCCGGAGATCATGAAGTTGATTTTGCAAGAAGCCCATGATTCACAATATTCGATTCAACCAGGAAATACCAAGATGTATTTGGATTTGAAGAATACTTTACGGTGGACCGGAATGAAGAAGGATATTGCGGAGTATGTAGCAGTTTGCGATGTATGTCAGAGAGTAAAGGCAGAACATCAGAAGCCAGCAGGATTGTTACAACCATTGCCGATACCCGAATGGAAGTGGGATAAACAAGGCATGGATTTCATCATAGGTTTGCCAAAGACTCGTTCAGGATATGACTCGATTTGGGTTATAGTCGACCGCTTGACGAAGGTAGCTCATTTCATTCGGTCAAGACTACCTATAGCAGTGCTAAGTTGGCAAAGATATACATGACCAGAATTGTGTGTTTACGGAGTTCCTAGGAGTATCGTGTCGAGATAGAGGAACCCAATTTACCTCAAAGTTTTGGGATCGGTTACACGAAACATTGGGAACCAGTGGAATTCAAGATACTTTTCACCCACGCAGATGGATGGACTGAGAGAGTCAATCAGATTTCTGAGGATATGCTAAGAGCTTGTGCACTAGATTATGGATCTAGTTGGGATGATAATTTGCCATATGCAGAGTTTTCTTATAACAACAGTTACCAAACCAGCTTGAAGATGGCACCTTTCGAGGCTCTGTATGGAAGGAGATGCAGGACACCGTTATCATGGGACGAAACTGGAGATCGTCAGTTGTTTGGACCAGATTTGATTAAGGAGTCGGAAGAGAAGGTTAAGTTGATTCGCAATAGGCTCAAGGTAGCCCAGTCCGCATGTAAGAGCTATGCGGATTCAAACGCAAGGCGATAGAATATGAAGTTGGAGACAGTATATCTTAGAGTATCCCCGCTTGAGGAGTTAAGCGTTTTGGAGTTAAAGGAAAATTAGCACCACGTTTCGTTGGACCGTATAAGATTTTTGCAACGCATGGGAGAAGTTGCTTATAAACTGGAATTGCGGAAGGACTGTCAGGAGTTCATGACGTATTCCATATTTCGCAGCTGAAGAAATGTCATGCCGAGATGGCGGAAATACCATTAAGAGATACAGTGCCGCTTGAAGCAATTCAGTTGCAGGATGATTTGACATATGAGGAAAGACCAGTCAAGATTCTCGATTATGCCGCAGAGTTACTCATGACAAGGTTATCAAGTTTTGCAAGGTTCGGTGGAGCCACCACACCGAGGATGAAGCCACACAGGAAAGAGAGGAAGATTTGCTCAAGGACCACCTCACCTATTTTCTAGCCAACCCGAATCTCGAGGTGAGATTCACCTTAAGGGGTAGGTTTGTAACATCCCAAATTTTCAATTTGGAATGTTATACATTAAGTCATCATGCATATCATATTTTCTTGCATTTTTCCGATCCTAGAAAATTTCACGCAACTCAAGGACCCTCGGAGAGAGTTGGAGATTTCATTATTTTTCATATTTGGGTTTTCTCAAATTTTGAAAAATGGATCATTCGGATTTATTTGTATTTATCTTCAAATATTTTTCCAATAAAAAATTTAAGAGAGGGAATAATATGACTTTCCCAAAATTTAGGAAAAATGAAGATTTAATAAATAAATCAAATTTTGGATTTTCGAAGTTTATTTGCTTTAGGGAAAAAATGAGTATTTTAAAAATATGCATTTTGGCCCCGTATTAAAGTTCATTTTGTTCGACTCATTTTTAGGAGTCGGGAAAAATTTATTTTATTAAATTTGGGGTTCGTTTAGATTTATTTTAATTCGTTTTTCGATATAAAAAAACCCGCGCCCTTTGGGCCAAGGGCCCCGCCCCCTCTCCTCATGGCTCCTCGCTTGGGAGGAGTCCCGCCGCCCGCCGAGTCCGGCTCGGCCACGCCCGCCGCCGTTGCCCCCTCCCCAAGCAACCCCCCCTCCCCTCCTTATAAGCCGCCGCCACCCCCCCATCGACCCACCCCGCCGCCCGTCGCCGACCCCGCCGCCACCCGAGCCCTTAAGCCGCCTGAGCCGCCGCCGCTGTCGCCCGGCGTCGACGCCATCTTGTGCGTCGTCGCCGACCCGCCGCCGCCGAGCCCATCCCGACCCAGGGAGCCGGGAGCCCTTGGCGACCTCATGGAGGTAGCCACCGCGTCACCCCCTGGTCCGGTTTTGTTTTAAAAACCGTGCGGTTTTCTTTCGTTGTTCGGTTTTTTTTAAAAACCCTAGATCGGTTTATTCTTTTTTTTTCTCAGTTTAGTTAATTAGTGAACGTTCACCGATCCGTTCGTTTTTTAGTTTCTGTTAACGAACGTCCGTTCGTTTAACCGTTCGTCGTTTTTCTTTTAAATCGGATTTAATCCGTTATTTTCCAATTTCGATTTCAGATCCAATCTTGAATCAGTTTATCTTCTCGCTTTCGTTTATCGTAATCAGGTGATTCAAGCGCCTGGAGTTTCGTTTCGAAACCGCCGTTCCGACTAAGCCACTTAAACAAAGTTTTGCTACTGTAAAATTTGACCTAGTTTCAAATTGCTAGAACCGAGTCGTTTTCTTT
This sequence comes from Aegilops bicornis, assembly GCA_021605145.1. Lineage (NCBI taxonomy): Eukaryota > Viridiplantae > Streptophyta > Magnoliopsida > Poales > Poaceae > Aegilops > Aegilops bicornis. The sequence goes on from CM038669.1 coordinate 293,617,714, forward strand.
CGTCGTTTGATTTTCGTTGCTTTATTTGATTCGATTCTTTTTGCAACCAGGGTTCTTAAGTTGAACTTTCTGGTTAGATCTTCTATCCGAGATTTCCCTGTGCATTAGATGAGTACTTATTGTATGCTTGTTGTTTGTCTGCGTTAGATCACCCGTGAGCGCCGCTTGTTACTTCGAGTCTCTAGGTTTCATGGATCGTCAAGAAGGCAAGTAACACTTGATCATACTTTTTCTACTACCCAGCTTTTTTATGCATTAGATCAATCCTCAAACACTTGCATGATTAGGATCTAATTAAATTGTGGGATGGGAAGTAGATTGAGGTAGTACCTATTACTGTTTTACTTATGAAACCTTGGGAGTTACTTCTACGTTTGCTTATTATGCCATGCTATGCCGATGACGTGGATTGGGTGAGTGAATATCCATGACAGATGTGAGATTGTTAATTAATGGTTTATCTAAGGTGGCAACTTAAACACACATCCGGGTGGATTGAGGCACTGGTTTCTATCAGGACTTGCCTGTTTTCTTGGACCGCCACCCGGGCTCAAAGGGATCATAAGATTTTTCAAGCTAGAAACTTCCGTGCAGCCACAAGCCATTATGGGCTCTGGCATAGTTGACTAAGTTGTGCGAACTCTTACGGGTAGGCTAGCTGATGTAGGGGATGTAGGTTGGTATGGTCTACCCACATGTAAGGTGCTAGTGCTTACGAAAGATCGTGTCTCGGTCTTGCGTTTATCAAACACCATGTAGTGCGAGAACCAAGCGGATGCGATCGAGTCTTGTGGGGAAAAGTGCGCAAACCTCTGCAGAGTGTATAAACTAATCATGATTAGCCGTGTACCCGGTTATGGACATCTTGAGTATCTAGTTCTTGGATATCATGTGAATCTCAACATGTTACTCTAATTAATATTGATGGGTTTTTAATGAGTACTTTTTAATTGGGATTGAGGATGTCAACCATTCTCAATGTTTAACAACCACCATGATAGTTAAACAAATTTATTCCTTTGCGAGGGAAAAATTAGCTTTATGCAAAGCTGTAATCGTAGAGCTTTTCCACCAGCCATATATGCATGTAGTATAGGCTTATTTCTTCATTACTCTCTATGTGTTACATTGTCAGATATTCCATGTCTTGACCCGTTTGAACTGCAACGCGTTCTTGTTGCAGACTTTTCAGACAACGAGTAAGGTGTTTTAGGTCATGGTTCTATACTCAGTGATGCCGATGGAGTTGATGGACTCACTTATCTTCCAAGTCTTCCGTTGTTATCGTTATTCGATGGCCTTAAGCCACATTTAGTGTAATAAGACCTCTTTTGGACAACGCTGTAATAAGTGTGTGATTGCTACTCTGCTATAAATCCTTCGAAGTACTGTGTGGTGTCAGCATTACTGATCCAGGGATGACACCTGAGCACAGAGACTTGATCCATTCGGGTCGGGTCGCTACAGTTGGTTTCGAAAAAAAATCGGTGACCGGAAATATTTTTTCCCTATCCTGGTTTTAGGTCCCAAGGAGCGTTTTGAGACACTCGCCATCATAGTGATTTTTTGTCGTACTTTTTCGTCGTCGCTGCCCTATTTTCCGAAAAAAATTGTGAAAAACATTTCGTGCCTATCCTGTTAGTTTGACTTGGGAAGAGTTTTGAGACACTCACCATAATAGTGAATTTTCGCAAAAAAAAGAGGAGCGCAAAAAAAAGAGAGAAAAAAACGTGCGAAAAAATTCAGAGTGTGCTTTTCCCTTGTTTATGTGCAGCGCCATGATTTTGTTAGTGTTCTAGGCTCGCGTCTCTAACACGGTCTAGCCTAGGACCAGCACAGTACCGTCGTTGAGCGTTTATTCAGCTTTGCATCTCTGAATTGGTTATTGCCAACATTTTTGCTACCATATTATAAGCCTTCCCAGCTCCACATACATCTACGTCGTGCGTTTGACTCTCCCTGGTAATCGCTCTATCCAAGCTTTGAGAATTTTGACTACAACGGTTGCCGATCACCACCTGCTGCTGGGTAAGAACTGGTAAGAATTTGAGATTTGCTTGACGGATTTGTGACACCCCAGCACCACCATTTTCTAGTAGTCTGTAGGATCCTTTCCTTCTGTGTTTCTATTGCTCCTAACCATGGCAGGATCACAAGCCGATGAGATTGACTGGGAGAACATGACGAACAAGGAGTTGCATGATAAATTTCAGCAAATGATGAGTGGCCAGGTGGGAGATGTGCTAAACAGATTTGAAGAGGCCATGGAGAAGATAGATGGCATGGAGAAGTCATTTGAAACAAAGCTCGATAACAAATTTAATGAACTGCTTGCGCGTCTTCCATAACCACCACTGGCTGCACCTGCCGCACCTCTGCAACAACAACAACAACGACTACCTCCACGTCGCGAAACAGCCCTCCGCCGAGCGAGTCGTGTCCCTCTTGAGCCTGGCCAAACTGTTGGTGCTTCTGTTGATACTTCTGTGGCTCCTGCTACTGATGAGTAGGAGGATTAATGGGACACTTTGGCATGAAGAAGACGGAGGACGTACTTGCTACACATTTCTTTTGGCCAAAGATGAGACGGGATGTTGAGCGTTTTGTTGCTCGCTGCACTACATGCCAAAAAGCTAAGTCATGACTCAATCCTCATGGTTTATATATGCCTTTGCCTGTACCTAGTGTTCCTTGGGAGGATATATCTATGGATTTTGTTGTAGGATTACCTTGAACAAAGAAGGGGAGGGATAGCATATTTGTTGTCGTGGATAGATTTTCAAAAATGGCACACTTCATACCATGTCATAAAAGCGATGATGCTGCTAATGTTGCTAATCTGTTTTTTCGTGAAATTATTCGCTTGCATGGTGTGCCAAATACTATTTTTTCAGATCATGATACTAAATTTCTTAGCCACTTTTGGAGATTTTTATGGGCTAAGTTGGGGACTAAACTGCTTTCTAGTACTACTTGTCACCCCCAAACTGATGGACAAACTGAGGTAGTCAATAGAACATTGTCTACTATGCTTAGGGTTGTTTTTAAGAATAATAAGAAAATATGGGAATAATGCTTGCCTCATATTGAATTTGCTTATAATCGTTCATTGGATTCTACTACTAAGATGTGCCCTTTTGAAATTGTGTATGGTTTCCTACCTCATGCACCTATTGATTTGTTGCCTATTCCATCTTCGGAGAAGGTTAACTTTGATGCTAAACAATGTGCTGAATTGATTTAAAAAATGCATGAGTTAACTAAGGAAAACATTGAGCATATGAATGCTAAATATAAACTTGCTGGAGATAAGGGTAGAAAACATGTTGTGTTTGCACCTGGAGATCTTATTTGGTTACATTTGTGTAAGGATAGATTTCCTAATTTGCGCAAATCAAAACTAATGCCACGTGTTGATGGTCCTTTTAAGGTGTTAGAAAAAATAAATGATAATGCATATAAACTTGAGCTGCCTGCAGATTTTGGGGTTAGTCCCACTTTTAACATTGCAGATTTGAAGCCTAATTTTGGTGAGGAAGATGAGCTTCCGTCGAGGACGACTTCATTTCAAGAAGGGGAGGATGATGAGGACATCAATACCATTGTTACACCCACAGCTCCTGCTGCTGTACATACTGGACCAATTACTAGAGCTCGTGCACGCCAATTAAATTATCAGGTACTTTCGTTTCTTGGTAATGATTCTAATGTTCATGAGAATATGATGCTGCCTAAATTGGATACATTTGTTTTGCTTACAAATGAAGGGCCTGGCATGGATAAGAGGGATGAACACTGAAGCAATACCAAGCATGGAGATGACGGCATCCGCAAGGGGGACAAGAACGGAGTTACAAGTGATGATTTCAGGACTATGAAGCCACCATAAGGATTGCAAGAAGCTTGGACGAAATATACAAGATGCCACTTCATAAATTTCGTTCAGAGGCTATTCTAGGTGTTGTGTCACCTTATTATTGGGCCAGGCCCATGTAATTTCGAAATACTTCATTATAGGTTGTTTTTAGAGTCCGTATGTATGGGGAAACAAGTGTTAGGGTTGGTTTCGGACCCCTTCCTCAAGGGCCACGAAATTCCCCCCTCTTCCTCCATATATACATACCTTAGGGCATCGTTTAGACTTCGGGTTTTGTTTAGATTAAAGTTCGCCATAGTTGCAACTTCGCGTACTTTGTTTGTGTTCAACGACCAGACAAAGGCGTCACAGAACCCCACCTTGATCAATAAAGCTTTCCTCTTATATTTGCAATATCCAGATTGCAATCTTAAGTTTCTTGCTTGTTCTTCATTTGCCTGCGGGAAACATACCTTCGTGGTCAGGTTGATCGTGCTCCGGCATGGTCAATAACCTCTCAGAGTTGGTTTAACGATCACTAAGACGCAACGTCCTCGCACGTTCGTAGTCGGATCGTCAAAGTTGACTTCCTCCAAAACGGTAGCCACCATCTCATCGAAAGACGGGACACCTTTGCCTCTATCAGTATAGAAAAAGAAAATGCTTCCTCCTAGTGGTTTCCTGACATCTGGGACCCATGACATTGTCAGCGTATATAGTCAATAGACAAGAGAACAACACAAGATCGGTGACGACACTGGGACGTAGCTTTCGAAAGCAGTATTTTTTGTTATTGTTGAGACGTAGCAGGGTTTCAACTGGGTTGTGGCCCGTCTAGCCCAGGCTTATATTTTACGTTCACAACATGACCAGCCCAGCTATTTTTTCTTTGTGAAAATGAGCACAGTTTATTTTTTCTAAAGAATACCCAATCCAGTCCTATTTATTTTTCTACGCCTTGATGGGCTGCAACTCTTACAAGACGGCTGAAAATCTTGAAAGTAATATGAAATGGGCCATCCCTCTACTCACCCACATCCCTCCACTATTGTGGCTTCACCGCCTCCGGGTCATTCCCTTCCCGGGTCTCGCCGTCGTCCATCGCGCTGGTGTTCTCGGCACGGCGTGGTCAACGTTATCAACAAACGACAACATCAAAAGAGGGATGTACATGGAGAGGCTGACAGTTGGGACCCACATGGTCCATGGCCGAACGCAAGCAAGTACCTCCTTATTACGCCAAAAATAATGAATACTCCCAATGACAGCTGGGACCCACCAGCTATATCTTGGCACGGAAGGAAGTGCCTTCTTATTAAGAAAAAAATAACAAGTGCTCCCCATGACAGCTGGGACCCACCAGCTATATCTTGGCACGGAAGGAAGTGCCTCCTTATTAAGCAAAAAATAACAAGTGCTCCCCATGACAGCTAGGGCCCACCAATTTGGAGGCTGACTTGTGTGTCACGCCCAAGATGCGACCCTATCCTAAAGGAACTCGAAGGTCCCACCAAGGATAGAAGCGCATCGTGAAGACGCTTTTGCAAGGTGGATATCATTACATCAACATTACATAATAGATGGGGATACATACAAAAGGCATACAATGCCACACGAATACAACATCATCTTACATAAGAGCACCATCCAACTACGGATGAAACACAAACAGAAACTCAAACGACATCCACCCTGCTAGCCCGGTTGCCGACACGGAACCTATCCTCGATCGAAGAAGCGTAAGAAGAACTCCAAAACAAGCAAACATCGCTCTCGCGACATGATCATCGCATAACATGTACACGCAATCGTTGTTGTAGTAATCAGGAGCCACGAGGACTCAGCAATCCCATTACCATGGGTATCAAGACTAGCAAAGCTTAATGGGAAAGGAAGGGGTAAAGTGGTGAGGTTGCAGCAGCGACTAAGCATGATATGGTGGCTAACCAACGCAAATAAGAGCGAGAAGAGAGAAAGCGAAACGGTCGTGAAGCTAGCAACGATCAAGAGGTGATCCTGAACTCCTACTTACGTCAAACATAACCCAAAACCGTGTTCACTTCCCAGACTCCGCCGAAAAGAGACCATCACGGCTACACACGCGGTTGATGCGTTTTAATTCGGATCTGGTGTCAAGTTATCTACAACCGGACATTAACAAATTCCCATCTGCCACATAACATGGCACGGCTTTCGAAAGATAATACACTGCAGGGGTGTCCCAACTTAGCCCATGATAAGCTCTCGCGATCAACGAAGGATATACCTTCTCCCAGGAAGACCCGATCAGTCTCGGAATCCCGGTTTACAAGAATTTCGACAATGGTAAAACAAGACCAGCAAAGCCGCCCGATGTGCCGACAAATCCCGACAGGAGCTGCACATATCTCATTCTCAGGACACACCGGATAAGCGAAGCGTACAGGTACCAACGTAACCCAAGTTGCCAAGGGACGGTCCCGCACGGTGCTCTAGGGCCAGTTCTTTTGGGTGGCTTAAAAAATAAGCTGCCTCTCCCCAGCTTAATAAATAAGCCGCTCCTAAAACTTGTTGATGCTTCTCTATTAGTTATCCTATAACTAGTTCAGAAGCCCTAATAAATGAGGGAGACGGCTTATGGAAAAAGCTGGGGAGGAGACGGCTTATTTTTTAATCCGCCAAAAGAACTGGCTCCTAGTTTGGACCAACACTCGGAGAAGCACTGGCCCGGGGGGGTAAATAAAGATGACCCTCGCGCTCCGGAAACCCAAGGGAAAAAGGGCTAGGTGAGGCAAATGGTAAAACCAAGGTTGGGCCTTGCTGGAGGAGTTTTATTCAAAGCGAACTGTCAAGGGGTCCCATAAATCACCCAACCGCGTAAGGAACGCAAAATCCGGGAACATAACACCTGTATGACGGAAACTAGGGCGGCAAGAGTGGAACAAAACACCAGGCATAAGGCCGAGCCTTCCACCCTTTACCAGGTATATAGATGCATTAATAATATAAGAGATATTGTGATATCACAACATAATCCTGTCCATCATGGAGCAATCTTCAACTTCACCTACAACTAACAACGCTATAAGATGGGCTGAGCAAAAGCGGTAACATAGCCAAGCAATGGTTTGCTAGGAAGGGTGAAAAAGGTTAGAGGCTGACATGGCAATTTGGGAGGTTTGATAAGCAAGAGATAGGTAGCGCAGCATAGCGATAGAACGAAGCAACTAGCATAGCAATGATAGTAGTGAGATCCAAGGTGACGGTCATCTTGCCTGAAATCCTGCAAGGAAGAAGAACAAGTCCATGAAGAAGACGAACGGATGAAGCCGAACCAAGCGTAGACGAACGAATCCTCACGATCGCAACGAAACAGGAACTATCGAGAAGAAGCACACAACATGGTAAACACACCACACATAACCATGACATGATGCTCAACCAAGTATGATGCATGACAAGGCTATATGCAGCTACTCATGGCAAGAGATGATGCATACAAGAGCAACACATCAAAGCAAGTTTAAATAAGGCCGTGAACAACATATAACAATTCCGGTAAGTCCTCATATGCAAATTTAGAAGTTGGTCCAGATCTGAACAAACATTAAGTTGAAGTTGTTAAACAACAAGTTAAAAGCATCAAGAGGATCTGCACGAAATTCTAGTCAAGTTACATATAAAGTTCATTTAGTTCGGAGCTACGGCCTATAAGATATGAGCAAAACAAGTTAAGCATGGCATTGGTGCAAAATGCATACAAACATCAAGCAAACACTCTCAAAACAAGGATGCAACATGATAATATGGAACTTCATGCAAAAACAAACAAGCTCCATATAGAGCACAATCAAAACGGAGCAACGGTGCAACACACACACATGAAACAAGTTTAAAGGACAAGCTGTCCAAAACAGCAACTAGACATCTAGCAAGCATCAAAATAATATGCTACAACACCTCAACACAAGAACAAAAGGCATGGGCATGAAGTACAGGTAAAGCATGACAAAACATGAACACTGAGCTATCTCCATAAAACACTATAACATGCTCAAAAGGACATGGACATATTGCAAATCATAACAGTTTCAGGTTTAGCAGAAATAACATCAGGTTGCAATGTTTAGAGCTATCAAACAACACGTTACAGGAACTTATCATGGCAAACAAAGGCATGGCATGAATCTACTAATTGCATATAACAAAAGTCCGTTACTGACCATGAGCCAAAAGGGCACAGAAAATATGATGGCACCCATGTAAACATAGCAAGAGATATCACAGATTCATACATGGCAGGAACAACAATAAGTAGACATGTTGGTGAGCTTGAACCACTCACCACAGAGCAATACATGGCATGGCAAGGCAACCAACAGTAAGAATACATGTTTATGAAGCTAAGCATGGCAAGAGAAAGTTCATAGGATACATGGATCACTAGCAAAGCTCATGGCAAAACTGAACTTAATGTTAACAGGCTGACAGCAACATTATTTAGCAGTTTTGAGGGCAAGATAACAATAAGCTACAGTAGGCTATAAATGCAACAAGGGGCATGGATGGATAGATCATGACATGTATAACAAATCATCCTTCGTGAACATCTCCAGATTATGCATAGAATGACTTGTAGCAGCAGGTTTACATAGCATCATGATATAGCAGATTCAGCATAGCAAAACAGCAACAGTAAGTACCCTATTTCACGAGCTCGATGCACTCACTATAAGAATCACAAAAATACATGGATTGCACCTCTGTAAATATGACATGATGTAGCTCAAAACACATGTAGAGCTCATGCTCATAAGATGCACACATCAAATGCAACAAAAATGACAAATCATCAAGTTATGTTAACAGACAGCAGTTAACATCATATAGCACTCTTGCAACGATGATTAGGGCATCAAGATGAACTCAACTGAACATGGTACAATGGAACAAAATGTAGAGCATCTCACATCAAACATTTTGATATATCATGCACGCAAAACGGAGCAGTATGCATGGAGTTATGATGCGTTGAACAGTGCATGAAAATGCAAATATTTCGGGACTTGGATGAATTTCACCTCGCGAAAAGTGGACGGGGACGTTCCGGGGCGGAGAGATCCGGGACGGTGCGGGGGCGCGTTTGGATGGATGCATTGGTCGATCTGGTCCAGGTTAGCACGGACTTCGAGGTTCGCCGGGGAGCTCGCCGGAGTTGGCCGAGGAGAGGTCCGGCGAGGTGGGATTTGGCGCCCGGCGGATCTCACCGGATCCCAGCATGAGGCATCATGTCGATGGGGAGGCACGGGAGGCGGCGACGACCTCCGGTGGGGTCCGGCGACGGGCGCCACGGACGGAGTTCGCAATGAGCGAGGGAGAGACGCGCCATGGGCGACAGAGGCGTTAGGCTGGGTCCACGGGAGGCGGCGGGCCGGAGGCGAGCGAGGACCGGCGAGGTACGGCGACACGGTCGGGATGGGCGGCGGCGACGGGCGGCGGAGGCTCCGGCGAAGCGGAGGCTTCATGCGCGGCGAGATCCGAACGGCGGCGGCGCCCCGGATGGGTTTAAGCGGCCTCGCTGGCTCGAGCGGCTGCGTGAGGGAGGCGGCGGATGCCACGTGGCGGGCGCCGAATGGGCGGGCGGCGGCGTGGATTGTCCGTGGCGGACATGTCCGGTGTGACAGGAGAAGTTTTTAGGGTTTCATCTGCGATTTGGACGGGGAAGGCACATATTTATAGGTAGAGGGAGCTAGGAGACTCCAAATGGAGTGCGGTTTACGGCCACGCGATCGTGATCGAACGACCGAGAGGATGGAGGGGGTTTGGATGGGTTTTTGGGCCACTTTGGAGGGGTGTTGGGCTGCACACAAAAGAGGGCTTTGCGGTTCCCCGGTTAACCGTTGAAGCATCAAACAGACTCCAAATGGCACGAAACTTGACAGGCGGTCTACCGGTGGTGTACCAAGGCCGCTTGGCAAATCTCGGTCCATTCCGAGAACGTTTAACACCCGCTCATGAAAAGAGACAAGAAGGGGACGCCGGATGACATAGGAGTGCCGGATTGCAAAACGGACAACGGGGAAAAAACTCGGATGCATGAGACGAACACGTATGCAATGCAATGCACATGATGACATGGCAAAATGCAACACGCAAGAAAATGACATTGCAATGACGGTGAATAACTGACAGATACCTGGCGCATCGAATCCGGGGCATTACATTGTGGCCCTACTAAGTTGATGCATATGGAGGATTTGTCAACTTAGTCAACAAACGATTCTATCACCAGTTGCTGTTGGATTGTTAACATCCAACGGTCGTCCTGCTTCTTCAACCTCTGATTTTCTTGCTCCAGCCGTCCAAACCACCGCGTGCTCCACGCCTCCGTGGCTGCTTTGTCTTTGCCATGAGGCCTCACCGCCCCTACTACTCCCACATTGGCCGGACCATCCCTCTACTCACCCACACCCTGTTATTCTCATACTACGACAAATTTCACACCGCAAATTAACCAAATCAACCCTCGTACTACCCTTCGCATGTTCCCAGGCTCATCGTCGTTGTAACAACCCATTTTTTTCACATAGTAATTCCACCCTTAACTAGATAATTAAGTAGAATGTATTAAGCAAATACATCTCAGATTTCTTCAACAAGCATAATAACTCAAATATATATTTATATTCATACACCTCAACAGTACAGCAGTACACAGTACATGTGTGTTACAATTCTTGGGTAAAACAAATTATAGGGAGATGAGACCAACACAAACTTAGACCAACAAAAATATCTGTGGGTCAACCAGGACAGCAAGACACATTTGACCAGCACCATCATGTGCATAATATGTATATCAGTAGTCAATTAACCAACAGTTGGTCTAGGCATGGGCTGCAACTCCTAGCCAATAGAAAGGCTCCACAAAGGCAACACAGTAGAGAAGGAATGGGCAGCCATACCAGCCAAGGGAGATGGAGATATTAAGAGGGGAAAGAGAAGAGCAAGCCACTCCCAAGACTTCACACGTCTCCATTCTTCCCCAAATAGCCAGACCATCAGCTTGTCTTCCTCCCACTGTCTTCATCTCTCTACCTGCAATCAACAAAGATCCAAGAACAACAAGTGAGGATGGTGACCTGAGCAGTCAGCAGTAGACCGAAGGGGACAAGCTCGAGCTAGAAGCTAGCCTAGAGGGGTGGAGTCTGAACGTAGGAGCAGCATGGAGTAGGGCCAGCAGAGAGGGCAAAGGAAGAAAGGTGAGTTCTTGCATCTTCTAGTTCTCGCATATAAAAGGAAATCTTGCACGTTGCACACACAATATTCCTCACTAGTTCTTCACAGATGCACACAAAAGCTAAATCATTCCAGTAGTGTCATCCATCCCAGATCTTGGAAGCAACAGTACAAGAAAGCATAAATAGTGCCTTAACCAAGTATAATAAAAGGAGACAAGATATTGTACATCATCAGTACACAAACATCCTTCATAGGAGGAATTGGTTCAGTACACACATGCACATGAGACTAAATTAATTTACTAAATCTGAGAACTTGAGCAAAAAAAAAGAGAGGAACAAGGGCACAACTAACCTGCACATATGCTTGATCTACTCCATGGCCGCACACTTGACCTGCATCACCCAACGGCACCGCGGCCACGAACGCCGACCACTTCAATCTGGAGCAGGGGAAGCATCCCCAATAGGGTTTGACCTGCAAGCCACATCCCCAATAGGGTTTGACCTGCAAGCCAAAAACGAACACACACACAGGGGGATTAGAGAGTTGAGGCTGAAATTCATGGGGATAATATGGGGATTCACATCAGGGGAGAGAGAGTGTGGAGGATCTTGCAGCGGCATCTTTCTCGTCGCTGGCAAGGAGCAGAGGAACCAGAGGAGAGCATCAGCGTGTGCTACTGTGTTCTGGCTGGACTAATACAACTTGACTGCTCGTTCGGTTCAGAACTTGTACTAGTACTAGTACTAGGAGAGAGAAAGAGCCACTTAGCCTAAGCTTAAATGTCACGTACACTCTCAGGATATTAGTACTAATTTGCTAGTTAGATTCCATCTCAATAATGCTAGCTACCAAGTACACACTACACTGATGCATATCAAATATCTGGTATAATAATATTTGATCGTAGGATGACCACACTGCACCGATGTATATATTTATTTCCCTAATATTCACTCGACTTAGTCTCGAAATATATATATTTGCGAACTGCAGGAAGCGAGTATAGTCCGGAGAAGAAGGCGCCATGAAGCAAATCGAGTGCGGATCTGAGTACGAAAACTTCGTGCAAGCTCTTCTTGATCATGCTGACTAGAACTATTTTAAAAAAAAAACAATATTCTCTGATGTATCTTATCATCGACTTGCATAAAATGTTTTTGAGATAAGTTGTGTGGAGTGAGTGTTGGCAAATACTTGGGTTAGCTGATGGAGCAGCTAATCCATTTTTTTATAATAATTTGGTGGGTAGAGGGTGCCTGGAATGGATATACTGGAAGGTGGGGCCCTCTACATATGGCTATGATATTAATACTAAATAACTTTCACTCGTTTTATGCGCCGTACAACCGTATCAACCATGGTCTCGTCTATGACGGGTTGAGCCCATTACCCATCAAGTTATTATACTCTTCACATGGGTAAGTAGTAGTAGGATGGGCGATGAGTCCCAAGCTAATGCCGGATGGGTGCATTAGCAAGCGCTATATATTAAGCGTTGGTGGAGTGCGGGTTCCGAAACCCGACACAACGACTAGTGACATTAGCCGGGTGGAGATATAATATACACAATGGGAAAAAGCTTAGGTTCTAAACCATGTCTCACATATAAGGAAATGCAGATGGCAATTATGGTTTCGAGCTCTATGGGTAAAGTGATACAAACTCTGCAGAGTTAAAGAAAAACATGAATTCATGCCAGTCTCTTGGATTGGAGACTACGGGGACCTATTGGTGGTCTATCTCGCAATACGAGTGTTCGATAGCTTTTATAAATTGAAATGAACTTCCGCAACAAATGTTTATTTTGAAAGGTGTTGAGTTGAGGTAGGACTTGTTGATTTATATTGAGCTATCATGGGTGCTGCATTTTGCTATTTGAGCTTCTTTGAGTACTTTGTACTCACTCTTGCTATTAATCATCTTTTTCTTAGAGCAAAGCTTGTATGAGAATCCTCTTTGGACCAAGTGAGGAGAAGCAATGGTGATGGCTACAACTACACAGGGGACCTAGATGTGGATCCATCTAGTGCTATGTATGATCTGGATGCCACATATGGGGGTTGGGATGAATAAGTAACTATGATCTAGCTATGTAATCCAAGAACTATTTTATCACCACCTATCTAGTCTTCGCTAGTTGGAACTCCGGTGTTAGTAGATGTAATAATTTGGTGAACATGTGAGAAGCCTACACGAGACTTTTAGCCTGCGTGGCATGGTATTGTAATATAAATTACCATCTCTAGCTATTCTCTGTTGCAAATCTACGACATGGATTATTATTTGACAAAACAAGATTTTGTCAAGAAATAATCAAGGGCTAGTGTCATTATCTATAATAATAATGACACGGTCGTCCTGATCGTCCACCGCTTTGGTCTTTGTCCGCCTGGCGTGGTTAACGTGGTCAACAAACGGCGACCATCGAAGAGGATCAGACGCGGTGAGGCTGACAGATGGACCCACCAGCTACATCTTCGCACGCAAGGAAGTGCCTCCATATTACGCGCAAAAAAAAGAATCCTCCCCTTGTCAGCTCGAACCCACCAGCTACATCTCCGCACGCAAGGAAGTGCCTCCTTATCCTCCCTGATAGCCGGGACCCACCTGGTCGAAGCTACATACGTTGTCATTCTGGTCGCAAATGTGTAAGTACATGCTGGTCCATCGGTCTTTCTGCCACGATGAACCGTGGCCCGATGAAGGAAGCGATGGTATTCCAGGCGATCATGTCTATATCGTGTACACGTATGTACATACGTCTGGCGGGTCTCAAACGCCATCACAGACACGCATTTACCGTGGCTCGTGTACATGGAGAGGCAGCGACGACGTCTTGTTCATCGACAGCCAACCGGCTGGGTCGGAACGGAGAAAATGTGTCGTTGTGTTCATCTGGAGGCAACGGAATGCATAGTGTTCATCGGGAGCCAACCGGCTTGGACGAAACAACCAAAACGAGGCCCAACGTATCGCAGAACGGAGGAAACGGAAGAAACGCGCATCGCTCGCCCCCGACCACCCACCGTAACCGGGAACTCCCCGATATTTTCCTCGCCCTCGCTTCTACCATAGTTTTTTTCGTCATGGACGGCCCAAAGAATGTCATGCAGTTGCGTCTCCGGCCCGCCCAGGACGAAAAGCCCATTTTCTGTCATGATTTTTTGTCATAGAAGTAGGAGCCCACCACATCTATGATGTATCGAATTTTGTCACAATTATCGTCATAGACGTGTCATAAGCATGACAGAAAAAAAAATCGTTCGGCCCAAAATGTCACGGATGTGTCTTTTTTTTTGTAGTGGCAGTAGGCGTCACGAGGAAGAAGAGAAGTGGAGGTGACGGGGTGGAAGGTGTAAAAGGCAGGCCCCCTTGCCTATTTATAAGGAAAAAAGAGGGCACAATAATAGGCGTGCGCGAAAATCGAGGAGGCATAATAACTGCTACAACAAAAAGGACGGCTCGATCCTCGGAATGGTTGATTAATGCAAAAGATCCGCTGTGACGTCATGAGGATTTTTCTGAAATTATGAAGATGACGTCATCCTTTCATATGGCGGGTTATGAAGCTATGTTCAAGACTAAACGCTTAGGAGAATCAAAGAAGACTCGCCAACCAGAGACAATGAAGATTGACGTGAATAAGTTCAAATCGATCTGGGGCCTAATGTTGGGGATATGACCCCACGGTGTAACCCGCCCTATAAGGGCCAGGTTAGGTTGTTGGCGACTTAGACAATGAAGCCTTAAACAGGCCCAAGAGACCAAGATACGAAGCCAGGGAGGCGACTTACAAGGTGGGCCGGATGGAGGCCCAAGGCCAGAAGACGGTGCGTGGCCCGGAAGTGTAAGCCGCCCGATGGCGACTTGCCCAAGGAGGCAGGGCGACTTAGAGCCAGGATCAGTTACGAAATATAACCCGACCCGGACTCTTGTAAGCCCAGGGCCTCAACCTGTGTATATAAAGGCGAGTCCCCGCGGCGGGTAAAGTTAAGTTACAATCGATCGATAGCTAGGTCAAGCGAATCTGCTCCCTTGTAATCGACACTCAAGCAATACAACACAAAGCAGGAAGTAGGCTTTTACCTTGATCGTGAGGGGCCGAACCTGGGTAAACTCGTGTCTCTCGTCATTGAACCCCTTTAAGCTAATCACCGTAGCCATGGCCTCACACCTAAGTACTTTCACTAGGGCATCTGCTGCGTTAACCCCACGACGTCGGGGGTAAGAGCCGAGCATGACCTCAGAATTAGGAGCCAACGTGGAAGATGGAGCTCGCCTACGAAGCCAAAGACTCAAACTTACGGAATTATCTCAAAGAAGGTGTCCGATGTCCTCAGCATGAAGACTAGTTCGGGGGCTACTATTAGTGTCCTAGATTAGGGGTGCTTGCCACGTCGGGCCATCAGTGATGGGACGAGCCGAGGACCCGTTGAAGATTGTTGACATGGCCGTGTCAACCTTGGGCCAAGGCGTGATCAAGATGAAGATTTCCTGAAGACTTGACATTCACTTTAAGCGTGCTTCAACCGACATGCTTATCTCTAAAGATTGCAACCACCTATTTGTAAACCCTAGGTACCCCCGACGTTTATATAAGCCATGAGGTTTAGCGCTTAAGGAGATATGCATTCACCTTTACACGGTTTAAAGCTTAAGACAAACTCACACGATCTCGAGGTAGATCAATCTGTACTCTGTACCCCATCACAATCAATAAAAAGTAAGACATAGGGTTTTACCTCATCAGGAGGGCCCAAACCTGGGTAAAATATCGTGTCCCTACTTTCCCTGTTTATCATCTAGCTCTGATCATCAAGCTTGGGACCCGCTACTCGAGATATGCCGGATTTAGCACCGACACCTGGTGGCGGAGCCGGGCCGTTCATGTGGAGCATGGAGCAATGGAGCATCAACTCTATCTGCTCCTTGTACTTTGCATTGGTGGCGACGTACACCTGGCCCGCCACCACCGGTGTGGACTGCTGCTGCTGCGGTGGCTGGGCCGGCATGAATGCGACGCGGTAAGCGGCGTATGCGTCAGAAGGAAAGCGCGAGAGGGGCGGGTGGGGGGTTGGGGTGGGCCAGGCGATCAGAAGCGAGCGCTAGTGCTGTTTGAACGCCCGCAAAACCCCTCATGTTTGTCTCCGGTTTGTGGGAAAATACGGTGTAGGCCACGTCGCGAATCGCAAGGAACATGTTGGAGGATGAGCGATTGGAGATGCCATAAGTCCTACTATGTCATTGATAACATCCATATTTTATTTAGACAACAAAACCGGGTCAACCGCCGCTGATGCCTGCTCAAAGCGCCATATAGCAGCCACCGGCCCTGTTTACTAGTACTAGTAAAATTCCCGTGCGTTGCCACAGAGAACAAAAATAAAACATTGGTTTCTAAAATTCCTGATCATCCATTATTGCAAAAAAGAATATCTGCTTGTAAAGCCAACATTTGAGGTCAACAAGATTTCATTAAGATTTTCACTTCCGAACTGTCCCTAATTTTTTCCTGCAGAAGCTTTGGTGTTAACTTCAGCCAAAAATATAAAATATATGATCGGACATGAGCTTATTTTCACCGACAATTGTTATGAAGGTACATAGCTCGCTGAAGCTGATCTTTGGCAATCGATGGGCGGTCTTCGTCGCTCCGGTGACTCTTCGGGCTGAAGTTCAACCTTCCGTGGCGACGGATCTGTTCGCTCGCCTCTTTCTTCCTCCTAGGGCCATGCCAACAAGCAGGAGGCAATGTTTCTTCTATTCGGGGGCTATGTATGGCCTAGAGCCATAGAAGCCTCGTTGCCCTAAGTGTCTCGTCCCCGACGGCGGCAAGGTGCAACCTACACGGATGTAAGGACCTGGTCATATTTTTGTCTCTCAGTTTGAGGTCCTTTTTGTAAAAGTCCAAGGACTTTTCTTTAGGGCGTGGATGTCAAGTGCAGTGTCCATGTTAGAAGGTTTACCACACTTTCCTGCTCCATCCATGACAACTGTATTTCAAATAGGCATAAGAGGGAGAATATACTGCATTACTTCTGACCCTCCAGGAGTGTCACCTCCTTAATGGTTCCAATAAATTGATATCCTTGTTTGACTACTTCTATAAGAAATATAATGTTCCAATAAATTGGTATCCAGGTTTGACTACTTCTATAAGAAACTTACTTCATGTAGTGTTTAGACATTTGAAGAAACATGTGTTATCTCAATCAAACAAATACTGGAGGACTAATACACATAGCCCTGGGCTAGTTGAAGTGGTTTGTGAAAAAGAAAATCATGATATTACAAATTGAAGTTGTCCACAAGAGAAATATCAGTTTGATGTGATACAGAGTTACAATACTGGAGAAACTGGGATTTACAAAGTAATTTTGAACTAAATAATATAGCAAAACCAGGTTATGAGGATTCACTTATTTCTGTTCTGAAAAATCTACGCATTATGTAAAATGCTAAATAAGTGCAGAATTTGTACAGTTAGAAATAGCAGACTTGTGACACACTAATCAGATTATCGGGATGGAGCTCAGACTTGTAAGGCATTATAGATGGCAACACTGTCCATGTGAGTGACACAACTTAATGTACCTTTGTTCAAACTTATAGTTTTGCAGGACATTATGAATGGCTTTAAAATCCAATTGTGCTCTACCCTGCAAGTAGCCCACACTTGTGT
The DNA here is from genome assembly GCA_021605145.1 of Aegilops bicornis. Classification (NCBI taxonomy): domain Eukaryota; kingdom Viridiplantae; phylum Streptophyta; class Magnoliopsida; order Poales; family Poaceae; genus Aegilops; species Aegilops bicornis. The sequence goes on from CM038669.1 coordinate 293,635,479, forward strand.
TTGAACACAAATATCTCCTGGATGAACCAAGTCGCAGGATACACAAGCATCCAGATTATGGACGGATAACATAAAACATCTAGTTTGACGATGCCCTTGTTCTTGGAGTAACCTGCAACGAAAACAACGATTCCTTTCCATCTACTATTAAATTTGAGACAACGGTTTGCTCTACTGCAGGTACTGCTACAGTGTAAGAATTGAGATTCTCTATGGTTCTTCCTTGTCTACAAATAGAAAGGAATAAGAAAAAGATATCCTGATCAATGCTATTAACAAAATTCTGTGAAGTCCTTCTATCTCATGCAAACTAATGGCGATGTTTCCCTACCACCATGACAGAGGAAGATAAATTAGAAGCGTAAATAATCATCTTGCGTAATCTGTGACTATAATCAGATATATTACCACAGAACACGAAAAGCCATGGAGATGTCGTGTAAATTAAACTGATCAACAAATAAACTATAAACTAATTAGGACCATCAACTTTTTATACTGGAAGAGTTCATCTCTTATTAGCTCTTTGTCTCCTGCTTTGTCCTGGAAAATCCACAGCAATGAATCAAATATTTTATCTAGAAACAAAAATCAAGAACATTTTTTGAATTAGTTAATCTCATCATCATCTCTGTTTACTTTCGTTATATTATCTGAACTGATGCTAGATTTGTTAATACAACATAATAGTAGTACATATGGCTTGACCTCTCAAAACTATCGATGTTGTACCCACCTAGTGCATCTCTGAAGCGCTCAACAAAGGGGAAATCTTTTGCTGGAAGATGATGTTGCATTCCACTTGTTCCAACAGATGAATTAGTAGTCAAACACTAAAATTACAGATGAAGTGAGTAAAGTAAAGGTTCAGACAGTCAGAAAATCACAATAAGCTCTTACTGCCACCACTATAAAGCTTGTAAAATTACCAAAAGATAAGTTGAAACTGTAATTTTAAAGCCAGTGATGGTTTGGCAAGTAATAGCACCATGATGCCCATTTACCAAAACCAAGGACCAGACAAAGAACATCTCATATGAGCTAATAAACACAAGGCTCCATGTTCACAGAAGAAAATAAAATTCAATCTATTGCTAGGTGCTTACATTGAGCTTGCAGCTAGGATAGCAAGAAAAAAATTCTCAAGTTCAAAATAACAATTGACGATTCCTTTTCCAAGTAGATGAAAACACCATAATAATGTGCATGAAAAGGCAAGTTCAAATCTCTTGAGATATTTAAAGGGGTGCAACAGATGCTAATTACCTATACATGTATCACTTATAGTTTGGCCAGCTATGAGCAGAGGTAACTAAGCAGCAAGCGTTATTATAGTATCTTCCTTAGCTAGGTAGTGTGCAGCCATGTTGGCTGATCATCGAGCCCACCTGATTTGGTTTCATATATAGATAGGAGTAGCATTATGATCTCAACTGCTAAAGTAGACCCTTTCTTACATTCTATCTTTTATGGCAGATTACTGCGAGGGTAAGTTGACCAAGTCAAAAAAAAGGCTAATAATTCCTTGACCATGGTAATGAATAAACAATAATGGAAATATGGAAATCAGTTAGTAGAAAATTAGTTTCATGAGGAGAAAAACATTTGTGAGTGAAACTGAGTTGCAGTTTATAAAGTTGCAGAATTAGAGAAAGAAAATGCTTTGAAACCGACAGTTATAATGAAGAAGTACTGAATATAAACTGCAACTGTGAGATCGTTCACTTTGCCTAGGTTTCAGGTGTGCGTGCGAAGAATAATTTCAATTCCAGTTTATGGTTCATGTATATGGAACACCTTCAGTCCAGCACCCCACAGGACTTGGGCGACCCACACATCAATCACCTAGTGTACTATCTTTAGAATCACAAGCATATCTTCATGTAAGTGCTGCTAGTATCCTAAATTCCTAATACAATACCCAGGAATGACATCACCAAGTTCCCAACTGTCTTAACTGACAGACAACAATAGTTCCACTTCCACATGGAAGTTGAAGTTGACTGAGCTAGTAATAGAATGAAACGATGTGGTCACAAGAATGATTTCTGTTAAGTCATGAGCAATTTTCTAAAGTGGATTTCAAAGTTCACTTTGAACAGAAAAGCCATGAGCAATGGACGATGTCTGCACATGTATTGGTTAGGGGTCATCACGGATTGGAAGGAGGTCTACAACAGTACCTTACTCTGAAGTGTATTTGCTAGGATTTTGGATTTGGATAGGTACAAGATCAAGGAGGTCCTTACACGGGCAGTGGAGAGGTGGGTGAGTACCTGCACAGGGCCGAGTTGGGCAGCCAACATGGCGAGTGGAGTGGGACCAGAGCATCACGCCATCCGGGATCCGAGTCCTCAACATATACACGCATGTACACCATGATCATCACTAAAAACAGGCCACTCCGGCAGGCAAAGAAGCGGCAGCAAAGCTCCTGACGGCACATTTGTCGCCATCAGGTTTCTCTTTCTATACTTGGCATGTAACCTCAGAGTCATTCACTTATCCCCAAGATACGGCCTCTTGCGATCGTCGTCTGCGCATCCAGAGTAGCTATTTTGCTGATAAGAGAGCTCCTGTCATCTAGGGTAGGACGCAAGAAGACATCTACCTCTGTCATGATATCTTTTTCTTCGTCGTCATTCACCAGAGCTTGGCTGAAAGACTGCAGTGGGCGATGAGGACATATGAAGCTTCTTATGTGTCCATGGGATCATCGTCTTCAGTTTCTGATTCATCCTGTGACAAAGAGGGATTCCAGTGTGAGCAAGAAATTAAAGTGTATGTATAGACAAAAAAACTGTGCAAGGCTACAGATTCTAATGATACAACATCAATTTACTTAAGCGCTTACATGGGCAGTGAAGGTCAAGGTGAAACTAAGGAAATATCATAGTCAGCAAAAAATTGTTGAAAGAAGACGATCAAATTAAAATCATGTAACTAAATAAATAGAAGAATCTTCTTATAAATAAATCAGGCAACCAATATTTTGTCTGATATTCAAAGAGCTATGTCAAAAGAGTATTGTTAAAATTGCATGTGTGCCTTATACATACCAAGGGTCGTTCTTGAGAAAATTTGTGGCTCATGCCTCGTGACATTTAGAAGAAAAAGTTGAATAATATGTAGTTGTAGCACTTTGTAGAAGGTACAAACTTTACAGGTTCTCTCAAGAAAATATCACAAATCATGTAATCGCACAACAATGGTTCACAGAATTACAGAAAAATTGAGAGAGAGAGAAGAAGCAACAGGTTGGACTGAAATAAAGACCAGCGAGGAGTAGAAAACAAGGCCACCGATCCGAACCCCGGTTCTGCCCCCCCGCACGGAGGTGCCGCACTGCCGCGGTCGCTTTCTCCGTCCTACGGCACTTCCGCTGCACCGGCCCGCTGTCTTCCTCCAGGGTTCTGGGATCCGACAGTCCCGCGCCGAGGCGCTCCCTGCTCCGGTGCTCCTCCCTTTCCGCGCACTCTATCCCAGGTATTTCTTCAGATTTTTTTTGCGTCAACTGTTAACCATCACTAGTGGCTTCAATCGAACAAAGTTTGATTTACTATCTTTTCTATCACCTACAATCCAATAAATCAATGTTTTGTTTGTTACCGCAAAAAAGAAATTACCTTTTACTAGCTGTATGTGAAAGATATCTATTGCTGCAAATCAATCCATATTTTCCCCTTGTTCGATTATCGAGTACTGTGTTCAGACTCTAGGTCAATTATGGAGTAGTTATGGGCTAATGTTTTGGCCCGGGGCTTGGTTGTTGTAATCTTCAGTATGTTTATATCACTTTGTAATTTGATTCATCTAGCATGTTGAGAACTTGTTAAGAGCAACTCTAGCAGAGTCGCCAGAAGAGCATGGTCAACTACCGACTATATAAAGTTACCACGTCACATATAGTCAACCTGATAGCCAATATGTATAGTAGCTACTTGCTAAGTAGTATTAGTTTATTACTTACTACATGACCCACCTTACACTCTCACAATGTTTCTTGGAGTCCGTGCTACGGTATTTGTTAATCTACAGCCCGCTTCCCTTCTCTCTCCTCTTCTCTCATCCAAATCAGCTGAAATATAATAGTTTAATCCTTACAGCCTCTTTGGATGTACCTTATTACACTTGCTCTAATATCGATAATAATATGGAGGCTGCCAAGGCCACGTGGAAACTCAGAATCACCATATATCATAGCCTCCAAAAAAATTCCAGTGTGGGACCCGTTTGTCTTTGGCTATAAGATCTATTCCTTCCCCTCCTCAGCAATAGAAATCTTTTTGTACTAGATTTCAACATGGATTACAACTAGGTTTTGAACAACCATTTAAACTACGATTCTCTACTAGAATTTGAACTATGACTCTTGCTCCATTTGGAAGTGACCTCGCAGGGGGGGGCTTCACGCTGCCGTGACTTCCACGGCTCTGTGATCGACGCATCGTAAGGCCCCGGATACGAGACAAGGCCACAGTTTTGAAGGCCGGCATGAGTGCGGCGCCATTTCTGCCCAGGTGGCCGTTGACATGTGATTGAAGTAGGCCATGGAGGCGGGCACGACCGGCGGCTGATTCAGCCTTACGACTAGCGTCCTCATCGACCCGCTGGGAGTAGTCCCATGCCCTCTCCCAGAACTCTCTCGACGCGGCCCTCTTCACTCTCGCATGGGAAAGGTTTGCGAGGAGGGAGCGACTGTGAAGGGCGAAGATAGGGGGTGTGATCGCAGCCGGCGAGGGGACCGATGGGAGTGAGTGTGACGGCGACGGGGATGGAGGAATATAGGGGTGTGGGGTGGCGCCGGCGAAGGAAGGCGATGGGGTTTATATACCCGCGGATGTGTGTCCTCTGACGGGAAACTGGGGCGGATTACACGCGTGCGGGTGGCAAACGGGTGTGAAACGAGGTGGCGACCATTAATTGACGCTCTTCTAGGTGGAAAAGCGGCTCTGCCATTGGGGTGAAACTTCCCTCCCGCTCGAACGGTTGCCGATGGAGGCCGCTCCATATCAGTGGCCCCAGCCTCCAAATATGGAGTCTCACGGGCTCAATTGGAGCGCGCTTCATAAATTATGCAGGCCGAGGGGCGTATGGAGACTCCGCTAGGGCAGCCTTTTTGGCTACGATTGCCATACAGACGGTTATTATGGCGATCGGCCCAATATGGCGACTCTGCTAGAGTTTCTCTAAGCTGCACCCCTTTGTAATTAGGATATACTCCCTCCGTCCCATAATATAAGACGTTTTTTGACACTACACTAGTGTCAAAAAACGTCTTACATTATGGGACGGAGGGAGTAGCTATCAATCGAGATTCACATGTTCATTGTTTTGCTTATCTGGCCCAAGTTTGTTTTCGCTTGTCAAAATGAGCAGGAAGCATTATCTAACAACTTCAAAACATTAATTAGAATTTGTAGAACAAACTTTTCTCATAGATTAGCATCGAAGATCTGCAATTTGATGATATGTTTTATGCTTTTTAATGCAAAATATGTTTAAGTTATGCGATGTTGCACTAGTCAACAAATTAGATTATCCTTTCAAGTAGATTGGTCAGTTGGCCGACAAACTTTCGGTATTGAGGTACTTGCTGTTATATCCTACATTTAAATTTCATTTATAGTTTGATAGAGTTTCATGCGTTTTATGGTTTCTTGATGATCTGGCTTAACTAGAGTTCGCATTGAGATTCTATTGCTACTAGTACACGTGCATTGCACGCGTGAGATTTGGTAACCAAAGTATGAATAAATACCACATTATAGCATGTAAGCTTTGAGTCATATAATCATGATGTAGATATTCATTTAATTCTTATAGTTCATCTCATTCAAAATCAATTAGTTTTATAAAAGAAGTTAATATATTCTAAGATTCATGGACATTGTGCATTGTAAAGCATAAAGTAAAAACAAATAATGGCAATTCATTTAGAAAAGAAGTTTGGACAATTATGATATGGAGATTCTAGAACAAAGGAGAAGTGCTTGTGTTTTGAGGTTTGTGCATTATGCTGAAGTTCAACCATGGAGTCTTCTAGATTGTACATGTGGCAAAATCTGGTGGAGTGTAGATGATATCCAACGGCTAGTAGTGCTCGGATTTGCCATCTCTGCACTGTCGGATTGGCTTCATCCAACGACCAACTTTTAAAGTTATTCGCACACTATATAGGGGCATAGAAAATGGATATTGTGTGGCCAAGTTTGCCCGATAAAGAAATTAGAATTTGAATACATATAATTTTGAGACTTCTAATTCTTTTGTCAGTCATATATTTGTAACATCTAATTGTAATACTGATTTCCTCAATCTTATTGTATAATATGGAAGCATGAGCCTATGAGGGGAAAACTTCTGATCTTACATCACAGTACTCGTTTACACTTAGAATAAGATGGTTTAGTGAAATACAGTGAAGGTCATGCTATGATGTTGCCTGGAAACAAAGAGGATTCTGTTCTCTTATCTAAGTCAGACAGTATGCATCTGTAATGGTATTTCCATGGCAATGGATGGTCACTTACCCCGTTTCCTTCTTTTTTTTTTTACTTTGTTCCAGTCATTATATGTTGTGGTCTTTGAAGTTCAACTTGGTACACTTCGCTCTTGACCTTTCAAAATATGTATTGCTGCTTAATTCCTTCTTTTGACCCCACTGTCTTATAAAGTTATGTCATGTATGCCTTGCCTTAGAGCACGAGCAATGCGGAAAAAAAACAGAAACCGGCGCTCTAGTGGTTGTGACGAAGGCGGGATAACTTCTGGTCTATCAAGTAGACACCCATTCTCGATTCCTAAGCGCAATGGATTTGTTTCTGTTGGCGAAAGCTGTATTCTGAAGACAAATCATTTTAAACCATCGACTTATTGTGACAATATTTACCGATATGAGGTAAGATCTTGTCCATGGAAACTTGTGATATCATATGAAGTTCTTTTGATCACAACGATCTTTCATTTGTGACATTTTATAGGTATTTATGAACTATGAGTTTCTGTCATCTGGCCTCTCTCATGCTACCGCTATCTCATGTGGTGTCAAACGTGCTGTTATGAGAAAGCTTTGCAAGATGTATAGGGAATCACATTTGCGTGGCCGTCGTCCTGCATATGATGGAAGGAACAGGTTATATGCATCTGGACCGTTTTCATTTGAATCTGAGACCTTTGTTATAACATTACAAAATGAGGAAGATAGTCTTGATTATGGGCAAACCCCACAGAGGTATGATATTCTGGACATATATTTGTAACATCTAATTGTAATACTGATTCCTCGATCTAATCTGCAACCTGATACAATCAATGTTGCTGCTAATCTCAAGGCCCACGACAGTGTTTTCTGTCACGATAACTTACAATGCATTTTTGACCGGAGCAATTGACGGTGAAGAATTCATTCAAGCATGCAACACTGTTCTGTGTGATTCTCCAATTGAAGGGTTATTCTGTTCTCACCATCTTTTTCAGAACCATTATATCTGTCGAACTGCTGCGATAATCTTTTTTTGTGTGTGTAGGCATTTCCGAGTCGGTCGATCATTTTATCGATCTAGTGCGATGTTCCACGAACTTGGTGGAGGCTTGAAAGGCTGCTGTGGTTTTTATCGAAGCATGCAACGCAGTCAGATGGGACTTTCACTAAATATCGGTTAATCCCAAGCTCGAGCTTCTTGTTTCATATTCCAGTTCCGAGTTCCCCTTCTTCACAATAGTAATTGTGGTTATGTTGCAATGCTTGCATGTCAGAATTGAGTCAAAGTAGATCAACTGTTCGATGATTTAAATGTTCATACCTTGCTTTGGTTAAGCCGATATGATTGTATTGGCTTCTTAGAAGTTAGTTAAAAAAAGGGCAGCCCGGTGCACGTAGCTCCTGCTTGCACAGGGTCCGGGGAAGGGTCCGACCACTTTGGGCCTTTTGTGTGCAGCCTTTCCCTACATTTCTGCGAGAGGTTGTTTCCAGGACTCGAACCCATGACCTCATGGTCAAAAAGAGGCTTCGTAGAAGCTAGAAGTAATAAATTCTGAACATAAGAAAGAGAAAAAAAAAGCTCCGAACCATTTTGTTTTGACTATTAAGAATATATTATGTGGGATCATCACGTTATAGTTCTGGGGATCCATGCAGCTGCAAGAGAAGAAACCATAGTTATGGAGGGCATCATTTAGATTTGATTTAGGACTCTAGTTCTTGGGATCGTGCAGATGCGAGATAAGTGTGGTTTACTGTCATGGTACATAGAGGGCACTAATCAGACTTGAATTTGGACTCATTTTTTCCGAGAAAAATGCAAATCTTGCGGCTCGATGCTTTATAATAGAAGAATATGTACATGCTTTAAGTGAGCCTGAGGTAACAACACATGTAGGCAACAGCTTTTGAGCCTTGATACACAATATTGAATATATCGATTGCGTGGATGAACAATATTGGTGAGAGGCGATCCCCCTGACCTTGGTGACTTGGTGATTGAGGAGCTTTGTATGTCACGGTGCGAAACAGCAAGGCAATCCAGGCTGTGAACTGTATGCTAAAGCCAAGCTTTCGGAGGACCTCAAAACGATACAATCGAAGGAGCACTGATGTCCAATTTGAGGACAACTGAGGAGCTTTGAACCTTGCCAGGAACTGCGCCATGAGCTGTGCGAACATGAAATTGTCATGGATGCTCCTATCGTGCAATGAAGGCTCCTTGGTTTTGCATCTTCATTACGTCGAGCTTGGGTGCAGGTGGTGGGCTAAAACCTTGGCTATGAGATGTATAGATGGTCTGTACTCCTGAAGTTTTGCTACATCTTGACGCTTAGGGAGGATGGTGAAGAGAGCTTCTATTCACGAATCTATTTCTGGGAATGCATGGAGCTGCAAGATGATGATCTTGATAACCTTAAATAATAATAATAATAATAATAATAATAGTAATAATAGTAATAATAATAGTAGTAGTAGTAGTAATATATATGTTTTGACATTTCTTTCACACTAGTTATGCATATTAAATTGGAAATAATATGCAAACATTCTATTCCGCCATAAGGTGGCCATGAAATTGACTCTTCATACCTTCCTGCAGATACTTCCTATAAAGCATTCATCAAGCCTCAACTCGTGATTGATTTTGTTGCCGAGCTTCTTTGCAGACGCATCTCCGATGGCCCCATAAATTATATTGAACGCCTGAAGGTGTTGTCCTTATATTATGGTGTTTTATACTTCAACTTTGTCCTCACTTTCTTAATAACGGCTGAACACTTCCGTATTAGTAAGTTTGACCCTTTGCTAATTGACAGATCGCGAAAGCTTTGCATGGTATAAAGGTTTATGTCACACATAGGGGCGATGTGCATAAGAAGTACCGTATATCTGGCCTTTCATCAGAAGGGGCAAGCAAGCTATCGTATGTATTTTGAGCATACTCATATATAAAGCTTGTCTTATGTCTTTGACAGTGCTGACTGAAGATATAGAACTCTGGTATGCTAACGTTATTTGGCTGGTTTGTCTTTTGATAGTTTTCCAGTTGGTGATCATGGAACTCAGAAGACAGTAATGCAATACTTCCAGGAGAAACATGGCTATGATATTCAGCATTTTGTTTTGCCTTGCTTGCAAGTTGGTAATCAGCAGAGGCCAAATTACCTGCCAATGGAGGTTAGTATCCTAATTTTCTGTTTTCAAGATTTTAAGTACCATGTTTAACATATTCAACAATATCACAATTGTTATGTATAACTTCATGTCATAACAATCTGATTTGCATTACTTTGAAACTTTAGGTCTGTAAGATAGCCGAGGGACAACACTACAGAGAACAGTTAAATGAGGAACAGTTATCTGCTCTTCGTGAAGTTACTTGCCAGCGCCCCATAGAGAAGGAACTGGCCATTTTACAGGTAATCGTACGAATGGTTGCAGTGTAAATTATTTAGAATGGTTCCTGCTGTATGTTTATTTCTTCCTTCAAATTTCTTATTTAATTAGTGACTTTGTTGTTCATTTTATTCATATACACGTGCACTTTTTCCACCAGCAACTACTTACCATACAATGTAATGGGGGAAGGGTTAATCTTATCGTTGGAATAAGAGTTGGGGAAGTGGAGTATATATAGGTGCAACAAGAATTTAAATTTCCGTTGCTAGAAGTTGCTTGTACTATGGAATGTGGACAGCCCATTATTTCTTGGTGGACCACTATATGTTTGTAGATATTTATGCATAAAGCTGTATTGATTGTAAATCTTTTTATTTGTGGATTTTCTACCTTGATCGAAGAAGTCCAGTTAATCTTGAAGTACTATGCAATAGCAACTTAACTGCCTGAAATGGGAAAACCATATCAATCATTTACTAGAAGGGGACACATGCCTTTGTCGCACTGTTTTTTAATAAGGGTTTTGAGTTAAAGGCCAACACTACAACGGACAAGAACACAACTTGACGACGCGAATGACCGACGATCAACTGCCAACAGCACCCCTGAACCCTCAAACAACCTGAAATCCTGAATGCATAAAAATCCAGCCCCAAAATGTCACCACCCTAACCCAGCACACCAACAAACATAGCAATGCAAACCAGGGCAGTAATTAGGGCAATAGAGGAATAAAAGAGCAAACTGAAGGCACATAGCGGAGGCAGGAGCCGACACCACGGCAGACAGGAACATTAGTCGACAACGTGAATCAACGGCGAACAACCACCAAGAGGCAGTGCGCGTAAGCTGTAGTTCCCTTCACGACTGCCTAACCCTTGGAACCGCTTAGCTGTAAGAACAACTGTAGAGGTGACCAAGTGGCAAGCCCTAACTAGGGAAATTTCAGGACTAAACTCGGTGAATTCAGGGCAAAATCATATGGGGAAAGCTTTCTTGTAGATGAAGCAGTATATATTTATTTACCCTGTTAGGGTTTAGTAGATGGCGGATAGATGATGAGTGATCCTGTTAAGTAGGTGTCGAGCGGGCAGGTAGTTTGGTGAGTTCTGTCTGGGCACGTGTCAGCTCACCGCCGAAGATACAACTTTACTGACATTGTCTTGGAGGCGTTTCAAGCTAATAAGAGGTAGCTGGGCGAACAACACAGAAGGAGAGGCAACCCTTGCCGACAAGCATCACCAGCTCGACACCTCACGGCAGAGTTAGGTATGATAGCACTTGGGCCACTGTTTACGGTGTGTATTTACTATTTTGCTATTGTCGTGACCCCTTCATCTATAAAAGGAGGCCCATGGCTACCTTTCAAAAGGTTAACGACTTTGCCCATTTCACTCCCGTAGCTGCACTTCACGCGCACCTTGTCGGCAAGTTGCGCTCCTTGTACTTGAGCTCAACACATCCAATCCAATACAACCAAAGCAGGAGTAGGGTTTTGCCGGTAGGAGCAAGTACCTTGGCGGCAGATGCTGCAACTGCTTCCCGGTAGAGTTTGTCGGCGCAGATGACTGCGTCTTTCTTGTCGGAGTGGATGGTGATGACACTCATCGACCCTGGCATCTTGAGTGTGTGTTGTAGGCGTAATGGGACGCCGCCATGAACTTTGCCAGCACCGGGCAACCAAGAATTCCATTGTATGGCAATGGAATTTTGACGACGTCGAAGACAATTTTCTCCGTCCTATAGTTCAGTTCACTGTCAAACGTCACCAACAATATTATCTTCCCCTTGGGTTGACTCCTTCCCTGATTGATCCCTTGAAACATGCCTGTCTGCTCGAGATCTTCATTAGGTATTTGCAGCCTCTTGATCATGTCAGGCGAGATCAAGTTCAAGCCGGCCCCATCGTCAACTAACATCTTTGTCACCTTAAGGTTGCGAATTGTTGGTGAAACCAACAACGGCATACACCCGACCGTAGTTATGCGATCGTGGTGGTCCTCGGCGTAAAAAATGATAGGCGCGTATGCTTCGTGTCTCAATTGCGGCTCATAACATTGATCTCACGCGCTCACTGCTTGAGTTGGCGGTGAGAGGAGTGCAAAGATGCTCCTCCATCAATGCACATGGCTTCTGTAGCCTTCTGGAACTCTTGTTCGCTGGACTCCTCTTCGTCCTTGTCATCATCCTCATCATCCTCCTTGCCATGGCCTCGAGCAGGCTTCTCCTTCTGCTGCTTGGCCTTGCCACGACGACCTTCCGCGGCCGCTACGACCTTTCTTGCCGGACCCACCAGGCCCTTCTCCTTGTCGCGCTTCTCATATTCAGCTTTCTGCTTCTCGGCAAGTTGCTCAACTTGTCGACACTCGTGGAGATCATGGCCCTTGGTACGGTGGATCTTGCAGTATGGCTTGCCGGGGCTCTCCGTCTTGTCGCCGACGGCTACCTCATGACCACAAGTGCATCCGGCAACTTCCTTGCCGGAGCTCTCGGTATTGGGCTTCTTGCTGGCATTGGCGTTGCCGGAGCCTTCAACTGCCATGACTGCCTTGCCTTTGCGCTTCCTGTTGTGCTTCCAACCTTTCTTCTTCGGAGTCGATGCGTCGTCGTCTTCGGAATCGACCTCTGCACAACATCTTTCCCGGGAAGTTGCCCCCCCCCCCCCTCTTTTCCGGGAAGAGTCAACTGGTCAGGATGGGAGCGGTCAGAACTAGTAGCAGATCAATCAGACGAAAAGCCAGCCGAACGATGACACCCGGACATGAAACGGCAGCAGCCACTCACGTGACCACGCGAGCGCCAGTAGATAGCCGCGGAAGACGGCAGCGGCGCGGACGGGGCCCGTGGCAGTGGCGGAGACGGGGCCGGCGGCCGGTGGCAGCGGGGCGGACGGGGCCGATGGCCGGTGGCGCCGCAGAAGGCAGCAGCGATGCAGACAAGGCCGGCGGTCGGCAGTAGCGGCGCGGACGAGGCCTACGGCCGGCAGCGACCTTGGAGGAGGACAAGCGGCCAGCGGCTGGATCGATTGGGACCAAGTCCGATAGGATCCAATACTAGCCAGCGGATTCCACGTGAGGGCCAAATCGATTCACAGTGGATTCCACGGGAGGGCAACAACTAGCCAGCGGCTGGATCAACTAACTAGCTTGGATGGGAAGTTCCTATAGCTGGAGATGGACGCATGCAAAAGCAAAATCACGGCCAGTAGAATAGAGAACAACGGCGGCCGTGCAGGAGATCGGATCGGGAGCAGCATGAGTTGCGCGTGCGGAAAAAAAATACCTAGAGCTCTAAATACCATGTTTAGAATAGCAACTTGTATTATTAGGAGGCCAAAGCCAACATATATACACATACATGAGGATGCCAAAAGGCTAGAATACAAGAGGCCAAAAGACATCACTAATATAACAGACAAGCCTCCAGGACGGGTGTCATTAAAGTTGTATCTTCGGCGGTGAGCTGACACGTGCCCAGACATAACTCACCAAACTACCTGGCCGCTTGACACCTACTTGACAGGCGACTGGCGTGTCGCTGAGGTGGAGCGATGGAGCTGTAGTGGGAGCTTGCCGGGCCTTCGCTTGCCGGCAACCAAAGTCTTGATCTTCAGTACTAACTTAGTACTTCTCAATGACCTGCCTTGAGGTTTTCTTCATGGTTTTATTAACCAACTCTCAAGTCTTGTTTGTAGCTGCCCTCCGGCAAGCCCTGCCGTCGGGAAGGCTACAACTGCCTGTGCACAAGTCAGGGTACTAAGGTACCTATGTCTTGGTACACCGACAGATCCCAAGCGCAGCTGGGTATTTATATTACAAGCAGTTAAACTAAAGACTGCCGAATGAGCTAGAGTAAACAGATGTGCAGGTAGTAAACAGTGTCTCCGCCTTGGGCACCCTAGGCCGTAGATGTTGGGTGACGTGGAGCTTGCTGGTGTGCCGGATAACTGAATCCAGTTGACAGTGTTAATCTTCAGAGACGAAATCCTGACACCAAGCTGGCTAGACCATGGTCGAGACGACACCAAACGATTTCCTGACCCAGCCCGATCAATCCCAGCGCAACAAATCCAGCGGCAAAACAGTGACAGTCTACCCCAAAACATAAAACCAGGAGTGCTATATAGTTTCCCAAATAAATCGGAGTACGAAAAGGAATATGGCTCAGCTCAATGTAGTATTGGTAATTTTTGGTATTTTGGACTTTTTGTATAAAACTGCAGCATATTTACTATTTGAACCCTACAAACTTGGTATTCCAGGATAAGAAATGTTGAGGAACATGCCATGGATTCCTGGCTCCCTACCATAGGATCAAAGTCCACATAAGTTGCAAAATTAAATAGTTGCTTAACATAGCCGGTCCCAAGCCCGGGTAAAGGAGGAGGGTTGTGATAGGCTTGGCGAGCCAACGTAAAAACTCAGCCACTCTTATGGAGATGAAACCCAAAAGATTTTCGTTGGGGCATAACCCTCTCAGTGACACGCCACATCAGAACCTGGGTGTGGTGGAAAATGGGCAAGGGCCGGGCCGTCACCCCCCAGGTGGTGCGCCGTATCTTGATGCGTATACGGTGGCAAGTGAGCGAGGATCGGGTCGTCGCATCCTTAGTGGTGCGCTACATCGGCGCCCGGATGTAGTGGAAAATGAGCAAGGGTCTTCGCATTTGACTCGACGAGTGCGAAGGGTAAGGAAGCTAGCCGAGCCTAGGAGGATTCGCTTAGGTAGCTGGAACGTAGGGTCTCTGACAGGGAAGCTTCGGGAGCTAGTTGATGCAGCGGTGAGGAGAGGTGTTGATATCCTTTGCGTCCAAGAAACCAAATGGAGAGGACAGAAGGCGAAGGAGGTGGAGGATACCGGCTTCAAGCTGTGGTACACGGGGACGGCTGCAAACAGAAATGGCGTAGGCATCTTGATCAACAAGAGCCTCAAGTATGGAGTGGTAGATGGGGACTGGATTATCCTGGTCAAGCTGGTAGTTGAGGACTTGGTTCTCAATGTTATCAGCGCGTATGCCCCGTAAGCAGGCCACAATGAGAACACCAAGAGGGAGTTACGGGAAGGCTCGGAAGACATGGTTAGGAGTGTACCGATTGGTGAGTAGCTCTTCATAGGAGGAGACCTCAATGGCCACGTGGGTACATCTAACACAGGTTTTGAAGGGGCGCATGGGGGCTTTGGCTATGGCATCATGAATCAAGAAGGAGAAGATGTCTTAAGCTTTGCTCTAGCCTACAACATGATTGTAGCTAACACCCTCTTTAGAAAGAGAGAATCACATCTGGTGACTTTTAGTAGTGGCCAACACTCTAGCCAGATTGATTTCATCCTCTCGAGAAGAGAAGATAGGCGTGCGTGCCTAGACTGTAAGGTGATTCCTGGAGAGAGTGTTGTACCTCAAAGATAAGTCGGTGGTTCTTGACTTCCGCTTCGGATTCGTGTCGGTAGGATAAGCGTGCCAAAGTCGCTAGAACGAAGTGGTGGAAGCTCAAGGGAGGTAGCTCGGTGTTCAAGGAGAGGGTCATTAAGGAGGGCCCTTGGGAGGAAGGAGGGATGCGGACAATGTGTGGATGAAGATGGCGACTTGCATTCGTAAGGTGGCCTCGGAGGAGTTTGGAGTGTCGGGGAAGGAGAAGCGAAGATAAGGATACGGTGGTGGAATGATGATGTCCGAAGGCGATTAAAGAGAAGAAAGATTGCTTGCACGCCTATACCGGATAGGAGTGCGAACAACATAGAGAAGTACAAGATGGCGAAGAAGGCTATAAGCGAGCTGTTGGTAAAGCAAGGGTCGGGCATATGAGGACCTCTACCAACGGTTAGGCACGAAGGAAGGTGAAAGGGACATCTATAAGATGGCCAAGATCCGAGAGAGGAAGACGAGGGATATTGGCCAAGTCAAATGCATCAAGGACGGAGCAGGCCAACTCTTGGTGAAGGACGAGGAGATTAAGCATAGATGGCGGGAGTACTTCGACAAGTTGTTCAATGGGGAGACTGAGAGTTCTACCATTGAACTGGACGACTCCTTTGATGAGACCAGCTTGCGTTTTGTGCGGCGAATCCAGAGTCTGAGGTGAAGGAGGCTTTAAAAAGGATGAAATGAGGCAAGGCGATGGGCCCTG
The DNA here is from genome assembly GCA_021605145.1 of Aegilops bicornis. Lineage (NCBI taxonomy): Eukaryota > Viridiplantae > Streptophyta > Magnoliopsida > Poales > Poaceae > Aegilops > Aegilops bicornis. Next base: position 293,651,490 of record CM038669.1, read on the forward strand.
ATTGTATCCCCATTGAGGTGTGGAAAGGTCTCGGGGACATAGCGATAGTATGGCTAACCAAGCTTTTCAACCTCATTTTTCGGGCAAACAAGATCCCAGAAGAATGGAGACGGAGTATATTAGTACCAATCTTCAAGAACAAGGGGGATGTTCAGAGTTGTACTAACTACCGTGGAATTAAGCTGATGAGCCATACAATGAAGCTATGGGAGAGAGTCATTGAGCACCGCTTAAGAAGAATGACAAGCGTGACCAAAAATCAGTTTGGTTTCATGCCTGGGAGGTCGACCATGGAAGCCATTTTTTTGGTGCGACAACTTATGGAGAGATGTAGGGAGCAAAAGAAGGACTTGCATATGGTGTTCATTGACTTGGAGAAGGCCTATGACAAGATACCGCGGAATGTCATGTGGTGGGCCTTGGAGAAACACAAAGTCCCAGCAAAGTACACTACCCTCATCAAGGACATGTACGATAATGTTGTGACAAGTGTTCGAACAAGTGATGTCGACACCGATGACTTCCCGATTAAGATAGGACTGCATCAGGGGTCAGCTTTGAGCCCTTATCTTTTTGCATTGGTGATGGATGAGGTCACAAGGGATATACAAGGAGATATCCCATGGTGTATGCTCTTTGCGGATGATGTGGTGCTAGTTGACGATAGTCGGACGGGGTTAAATAGGAAGTTAGAGTTATGGAGACAAACCTTGGAATCGAAAGGGTTTAGGCTTAGTAGAACTAAAACCGAGTACATGATGTGCGGTTTCAGTACTACTAGGTGTGAGGAGGAGGAGGTTAGCCTTGATGGCTGTGTGGTACCTCGGAAGGACACCTTTCGGTATTTGGGGTCAATGTTGCGGGAGGATGGGGTATTGATGAAGATGTGAACCATCGAATCAAAGCCGGATGGATGAAGTGGCGCCAAGCTTCTGGCATTCTCTGTGACAAGAGAGTGCCACAAAAGCTAAAAGGCAAGTTCTACGGGACGGCGGTTCGACCCGCAATGTTGTATGGCGCGGAGTGTTGGCCGACTAAAAGGCGACATGTTCAAAGTTAGGTGTGGCGGAGATGCGTATGTTGAGATGGATGTGTGGCCATACGAGGAAGGATCGAGTCCGGAATGATGATATACAAGATAGAGTTGGGGTAGCACCAATTGAGGAGAAGCTTGTCCAACATAAATGCGAGATGGTTTGGGCATATTCAGCGCAGGCCTCCAGAAGCTCCAGTGCACAGCGGACGGCTAAAGCGTGCGGAGAATGTCAAGAGAGGGCGGGTTAGACCGAATTTGACAGGGGAGGAGTCCATTAAGAGAGACCTGAAGGATTGGAGTATCACAGAAGAGCTAGCTATGGACAGGGGTGCGTGGAAGCTTGCTATCCATGTGCCAGAGCCATGAGTTGGTTGCGAGATCTTATGGGTTTCACCTCTAGCCTACCCCAACTTGTTTGGGACTAAAGGCTTTGTTGTTGTTGTTTTGTTGTTGCTTACACATATAAAAAAGGGCAGCCCGGTGCATGTAGCTCCCGCTTGCGCAGGGTCCAGGTATTGAGCCAAAAAAGATGAAACATATGCACTAAGAGAAAGCAAATCATCATTTAGATTGGAGGACAACACAATAGAGCTATGTTATAAAGCCCATATATGGTATTGCTGTAAAGGTTGCCTCTCTAACGTGCTTAGGCAGTGTGGCCATTTTCGGCAATAAAAGAGGAGCATCACATCAAGAAGTCACGCCAACACAGAGCACACAAGAGCAAAGAAGAATAAAACTGTACCACCGCGCTTATGGCCACATCTTGCACATGTGGCACAGCCCGGCCGCGGGGATCCATCGCCCTGGGGGAGATGAATTAACGAAACCAACCAAAAGACATCCCAGAATAGGCGGGCTACAACAGGCAGGCACAAACTCAGGTGAAACATGGGTAAAATCCATCCCCAAATAGGAAACCTCACACAAGCGGCGCATGATTTTTTTTTGAGGTAATGGGCAGCTGCACCCTTCTATTCATTCATAACTGATTCATTACAAATAATGGTCCTGATTACATCAGGGATCTCATTAAGCCAGCAGGGCCAAGCATCATGCTCTGCCGATTTGGCCAGAACATGTGCTGCCTCATTACAACAACGATTGACATGAATAAAACTACAAGATACGAACTTTGTGGCATTTCCTAATATCATGGACTATGGCTCCAGTAGGGGACCTATCAAAACCTGAACCCTTGATCTTGTTTATCAATGATAGACAGTCAGATGCTACCATGATCTTCCTCATACCAGTGCTATTGGCAAGGATTAAGGCTTGACGAAGTGCCATGGCTTCCGCTACTTCAGGAATTTGAACTCTTTCAAAGTAGCCTCTGTTCGCCACCTGCACCCTTCCCCGGTGATCACGTATCACCACACCAAAGCCCGCTCTTGCTGATTGGGAGAAGATCGCTGCATCCACACTGACGAGCATTGACCCCTCCGGCGCGGAGACCATCTTTTGTTCGACTCCAAGGTCTCACGTCTATGGAAGTGGTCGAGCTGAAAGAATGCATATTAATAAATTCAACATAAGCTTTGATCTTTCCCACCACACGACGAGGATGATTTAAAGCCTCCCCATTACGATAAGCATTTCTATTCTCCCATATGTGCCATATTGCCACTGCCATAATCATAGAGTGAAACTCTGTAGCGTTTTGTATCCACTCTAAAAGCCATTGCCTAATGTGATTTAAACTTTTCAGTTTCAGGCAAATACCATATTCTTTCTTGAGTTCTTTCCAGATTTCTCTAACATAATGGCAGTGAAAAAACAATGCTCAACGGTTTCCTCCCTATTACAGAAATGACAATCATACCTTGTGGGGATCGATCTCACTTTAAGTTGAGCACCTGTTGGGAGACAATTATGAGCCAATCTCCACAGAATTACTTCCATTTTATTTGGGCATTGAATTTGCCACAGTTTCCTCCAATTTTTCTCCATGATCTTTTGGTCGGAAATAGGCCCCTTGCCATTTGCACTTCTGTCCCCCCAGAAATTTAGTGTTCTCACAAAATTATATGCTGACCTCACTGTGTAAACACCATCTTTCGTGTGGGGCCATGAAGCAAAATCTGTGCATCCTTCTATACTCAGTGGTATGCTAAGAATTTTCTCTGCTATGTCCTCTGGGAAAATGTTTCTAACAGTTTCTTCCTTCCACTTTTGTTCCCCTTCTATTATCAAGGAACTCACCATATCATTACCACTTCTAAGGGAAATATGTTGTAGAGTTCCAGAGGTAATGTCAGGGATCCAATTATCTTCGTATGTATGTATTTTGTTGCCATCATCCACTCTCCATAGTAGGCCATCCTGCAGCACTTTTCTCCCATACATCAGACTACGCCAAGTATATGAAGATGACCTCGGGCATTTAGCTGTCCAAAAATCCCCTTCTGGATAGTACCTTCCTTTTAAAACCTTGGCACACAATGAATTAGCATTTGTTAATAGACGCCAACATTGTTTTCCCAACAAAGCCTGATTGAAAATTGCTAAGTCTCTAAAGCCCATGCCACCTAAATATTTTGGCGAGGATAACCACTTCCAAGATCTCCAATGCACTTTCCTTCTCCCATCTTCTACACCCCACCAGAAATTTGAAATAGGCCTTTTCGTCTTTTCAGACACCAATGGGAAGTTGAAAGCAACTCATTACATAAGTTGGCATTGCCTGTGCGACTGATTTTAATAGAATTTCCTTCCCAGCCCTTGACAGAGGTCTATCACTCCAACCGTTGAGTTTTTTCCAGAGTCGACCAATGAGAAAGCTAAAGCTGTTCGTTGGTGAACGTCCCACCCAGGTCGGCATACCAAGATAAGTAGCTTGTAGTGTATCATCTTGGATTCCCATCTTCTGCTTTACCCTTTCCTTTAGTTGCTCATTACAATGGGTGCCAAAGAATATAGATGATTTTCGAGTATTGATCTTCTGTCCAGACCCATCGCAATAAGTTTGAATAGCTGATTTAAGAGTATCAATACTCCTATCATCTCCTTTAGTAAAGAACACGCTGTCGTCGGCAAAAAGGAGATGGGAGATAGGAGGGCTATTTCTGCCATTACGAATCCCCTTCAATTCTTCGGAAGCTTCCTTTTGCTGCAATAAGCAAGATAATCCTTCAGCGCACAACAAAAAAAGGTAGGGGCTAATTTGATCCCCTTGCCTAATGCCTCTAGTAGGTTTAAAAGGTTGAGTTAAATCTCCATCAACTTTAACTGCATATTTCACAGAAGTTACACATCTCATTACCATCTCAACCCATTTATCATTAAAACCCATTTTCAATAATATACCCTTGAGGTAGTTCCACTCCACCCTATCATAGGCCTTTGTCATATCGATTTTAAATGCAATGAAGGGGTGCTTGACTTTTTGCTTTCTTATTGTGTGGAGACATTCATAAGCTATAAGAACATTATCTGTAATTAGTCTTCCTGGCACAAAAGCACTCGGTTGTTCAGAGATTAAATCCGCAAATAAAGTTTGAGTCGATTAGCTATAACTTTGGAAGCAATTTTATATATAACGTTGCACAAACTTATTGGCCGAAAATTAGAGAGCACGTCGGGAGAGTTTACTTTTGGGATTAATACAGTTACCAAATCATTGAAGCCTTCTGGAATTTCTGATCCCAATAGAAAACCCTTCACTGCTGCACAAATATCCTCTTCTAGCAGCTCCCAATGTTTTTGGTAAAATAGAGCAGGGAATCCGTCGGGTCCAGGGGCCTTGGTGGGGCCCATCTGGAATAAGCGCAGTCTTGATGGCGTGTGGCGGGGGCAACCTCCGCCTGATCCGCCGATCCTGATGGTAATTTGTCAAAATCCTTTTTCTGCTTCTTATAAGTTTCAGAGATACATACGTCTCGGTCTGGTAAGGCAATCGGAAGTGGACATTCTGCATTATTGTTTAGTCCTCCAATTGCAGGGACGAGATTATTTGTTTCTCGCACCAATTTCTCCTCAGAGTTCACAACTTGACTCTTTGGCCTGTGGACTTTTAATTGTTTCCTCTTCTGTCCAATCACTCTATCCGTGCTAGGCTGTAAAAGAAATGGCTCATTGCTTGCCTCACCATATCTTATTTTGTCTTTCTGCTTATAATCAAGTTCCTTCATTTTCAACGGAGAAGTAGCACCATCCTGCATCTCTTTTATACCTGAGTCCTTCTCCTCTGAGTTACTTCTTGGAGATCTTTGAGGACCACTGTTCTTCTCTCTACAGTAAGAGCTTTTGTCACTAGACTGTGAACTCTGTCCTGACCATGAAGTAAAAATATTTTTCTTTTTGTCATCCTTCACGCACAGCCTGTCGGCATTATAAGGAAGTTTACCATCCTCGTCTCTCTCTCCCGGGGTTGAACATTCTAGTGAAGAATGGCCAATGATGCCACAGGAGAAGCAGTAGTGTGGAATTTTTTCATATTGCACTTCATACCTCTCATAAGCTTTCTTCTTTGAAAAAACGGTGACCCATCTCATTAGCGGCTTTGAGACTTCCACAGAAACTCGAATTCGTAGATAGTTACCCCAGGCTCTTCCCTGGCTATCTACATCAACCTTCTCTACAGTACCAATTTTAGCACCCAGGGATTCCCCCCAGGTCCTATTCATTAATTCAAAGCGAAGGTCCTTGATTCGTGCCCACAAAGAAATTCTGTCAAAAGTAACTTCAGACGGCTTCAGTCTTGGATCAAAGATGTTGAACAGAACTGCATGTTTACTACTGTCCAAGGAGCCCTGCCACAACTCTATCCAAGTCTTCCTTGTTAGCAAATTCCACAGTAAAAGTATTATCCCCCACTGGTTTTGCTGACAATCCCCTTGGGTTCCCCCATGCTGGTCTCAATGCAGACATGATAGTGTGGATATGGAGGATATTTGGGGACAGAACCTTACCTATCAACGCCTAATCCAGGCTCACCAAATCCTCTTCATTCTCATCTTCGAGGATTACAGCCGAGGCCTCCTCTGAGGTGAGGTTGAGACGCCCCAGCAAATCCATCACATTGTCTTCTGGTCCGCCTGAATCCTTGTCGGACCCATCGACCAACTTTTCCTTCAAATCCGACGCCCCCATTACCAAATCGGAGTTGGTATTGGTTGCTAACATCGCCTTCTTGCTACTTTTCCTCGAATCCACCATGAAAACGCCCTGTGATTTCAACCCCAAGCTACAGCCAAGGGTGGGCAGCGAAGCTCTGTTCGCCCCTAAATCACCCCGAACTGTGCTGTTGGAGGTTGATCTCGGAGGGGGGAGAGTGTGGCTAGGTTCGAGGGGAGTGGATCCGGAGAGGGAAAGCAGACTTGGATGGATTCGAAGTGGGATCGAGTCCACCAGAGCAAGAGCCTACGCTGAGAATTGTTCGTCGCCAGAGGAGACGAGAGAGTTCTACAGCAGGCAGAGTGCGAGTGTGAGGCAGTCCCTTCTGTCCATATGTTTGGTGTAGCGGCGCATAAATTGGGCGGCACAAGAACATTTCACTAAGTAGGCCAACAGAACACAACACTAATCACTGTAATCAGCATGATAGAGAAGGAAGAGAGCAAACCGGAACTTGCGCGAGGCGACAACCCTCTGTAGCGCCCCGGCCACAACCACCGGTTCCTGGCCGTTACGCCTGGTGGGATCTAGACTGGCACCGCATCAACACTAGTCCTTTCCCGCACACTTTGTCCTCACTTTGCGCACCCGTGATCTATTTACCAGTTGGTCACCCATCCTCAAGGCAAGCATGTTTAACGGATCAACTTCCCAGTTGGTCACTCATCCTCAAATTGCTCCAAGCCAAGCACGCTTAACTTTGAGGTTCCTTTTGGATGGACTTCCGGAAAAAAAAGGAATTCCTTGTTGATATGAGTAGTCTATCTATCATTCCTATTAAGCCAGGCTCTCACACCCTCGTAACCGGACTGACCAGCAGCGGGCAACACCTGTGCCCCCGAGGCCACACCAGGAGAATCAACAGCGCAGTGGCAGGGAGGACTGCGTGAATTGTTGGGAAGTGGCCATCAGCGTTGAAACCCCGTGTGACAGAGAAAACCAATTGCAACTTAAGTAGCTCCAAGGCACTGCTTTAGGTTCAATATAGTCCTCTACAATCTTCAACTTAGCTAGCTCTGTGTGGTGATTGCACGGCACAATTTGGAGAAAACCAGTTGGTCCAGAATATCTTGACAATCAAAAGATGGCTTTGAAGGACCACAGATGAGTGGAATTGATGCAGACCTGAAATGTCGTAGTGTTGTTTTTTCTCTGGTGACAATTTCATAATTTTAATAACAAGTCAAATATTTAGGAAAATAGTTTGCTTTTATATAAACGTGGAAGACCTGTTCGAGGTTCTACAGGCATGCGTGGTCATAAACAAATCCTATGCCTTGGCTTTGGAGAACAAAACCAGGGCATATGGTTATAGTTCTCTGCCTAGTCTAATCAGCATGGTGTGCAGGCTGTTGGCTGAGAGGCTGCCGATCATCAAGTCCATTATCGCTGTATGTTGAGGTTGCCACTGAGTTGAGTCTATTGCCACTGTTTGGCCAAAGATGCCGTGGTGGCAAGTCTGCCTCCATCAAGTATTGAGTTTACTTTTTCTGTTTTGGTAATTTGTTCTTTTACTTCTTTTTGTTGCATACTGTCATGGCAAATGGCAAGTATAATGACTGGGTGCAATTTACACAATTAGTTATATCCTTGTATTTATTCTTGTTAGAACAGGCACAGTTGCATCAACCTCTAGATTTTATCCTTTATCTTGTTTTACCTTTTTTTACAGACTTCAAAATTATACAATGCGGACCCATATACAAAGGAATTTGGCATAACTTTTTATAACAAACTCACAACAGTTGAAGGTCGTGTGCTACCTCCTCCTTACGTAAGTATCATAACCATCAGTTTGTATCTACTTATTTCCCATATATGTTACATTTGCATTGTCTCTCTGTGTTTTACTATTTTTTTGGGTCTTAGCTTAAATTTCTTGATCGCACTGGCAAAAATGATGTATTAGTGTTACCAAAAGTCGGCAAGTGGGATATGTGGTGCAAGGTACCGAAGTCACTTCATCAATCAATGCAAATCTTCTATTTTTATGTATCCCCCCATATATTTTTGTTTTTCCATAACTTCCTTAATTCTGTGATTATTTTATCTTTTGTATTATTGCACAATGTGAAAAAATAGTTTTATGGGTAATGCTTTTGTTGTAGAAAATGGTCAATGGAGGAGTAGTTAACACCTGGGCATGCATTAACTTTGCTTGGGAAGTCACAGATGCTCATGCTCTGAATTTTTGTGATGAGTTGGTGCTGATGTGCAATGTATCCGGGATGGTAGGTATTTTCTAAATCCATATAGGGCTTCTAGACATCTTTTTATCTATCAGCATTCTTACTTGATTTTTTGTTGTAGGACTTCAGGCCTGAACCTGTGCTCCCTGTAGCAGCTTATGACCCTAAATCCGTAGCACGGTCACTCAAGGAACACCATAAACGTGTCATGAACATACTTGGACCACGGCGCCAAAAACTCGACCTGCTGATTCTAATATTGCCTGACAATAATGGCACTCTTTATGGTATTATTTTTGTTTTTTCTAAATACACTAGCATATTGACTGATTATTATATTTTATTGATACAGTCATCATTATTTAGGTGACATCAAAAGAATATTGGAGACAGATATTGGAGTGGTCTCTCAATGTTGTCTTGCAAAACATGTTTTTATGCCAAAAAAACAGTATTTTGCAAATGTTGCCCTTAAAATTAATGTTAAGGTATGTTTTCTTCTATCCTTTATCATGCTGGTTTTGCTGGTTATGCAGCATATTACATTCCTTCAACTTCTGTAGGCCGGAGGGAGAAATACGGTACTTGTTAGTGCTTTGGAGAGGAAACTCCCCCGTATCGGTAACATACCGACTATCATATTTGGCGCTGATGTTAGCCATCCACATCCTGGAGAAGGATGTTCTAGTCCTTCCATTGCAGCTGTATGTTCGTATGTTATCATTCAAATTGCTACATGAGACACCTATATGCAAGTATGTATGCAAATTCTGTAGCAATGTCGTGCTTTGTGAAGGTTGTTGCTTCTCAAGACTGGCCTGAGATTACCAAGTATGCTGGATTAGTCAGTCCACAAACCCATCGGGAAGAAGTCATAAATAACCTTTTTAATGAAGAAACTGGTGGAATGATCAAGTACAATCTCATTCTCTTTTAAAGTATCTGAAGATTAGATGGTATGTCTATGCTCACACAAGTAGTATAAAATATGCAGAGAGCACCTCATTTCTTTCAGGAGGGCAACTGGATGCATACCTGGCAGAATCATATTTTACAGGTGCCTCTCTCTTTGTCTTTGTTTGCTTTGTTATTTTGGTTTACATTTAATATTTCTCTATTTTTGGGATGTTTCTGCAAAGCACAGCCTAAGATTTTGTATTTGATATTTCTCTATTTTCAGGGATGGTGTCAGCAATGGACAGCTTAATCAGGTTTTGGATGTTGAACTTTCTGCCATAAAAAAGGTGGATTTTATTCCTACATTCTTTTTGTTATAGAATTTTGTTTATTTTTCCTGAAGTGATGATCTTTTTACAATGAACGTAGGCCTGTGCATCCCTGGACCCTTGCTATAGCCCACGAGTTACCTTTGTTGTCGTTCAGAAACGTCATCATACCCGTCTGTTTTCTGATAACTATGATGTTGTGAGTACAATTTATGAAAGTGGAAATGTACTGCCTGGTATGTTCTTGCATAGCTTGTTAACATTAATCATCAATATTAAATATCGCAGTCATTAATTTGTATCTCATTTCAGGTACAGTGATTGATAAAGAAGTATGCCATCCCACTGACTTTGATTTTTTATTTGTGTAGCCATGCTGTCACTAAGGTTGGCTGCTCTCTTTGTGCAAATAAAATATACAATTAAGTTTATTGTACTTACGTATTGATTGATTTTTCTTTTCCTAATGTTGCATCATTATAGGGAGTGAGCCGGCCTGTGCGTTATCATGTTCTGTGGGATGAAAACAAGTTTACGGCTAACGCTTTGCAAACGCTCACAAACCACCTATGCTACACGTAATCATGTTTTGTCAATTTCCTTCCATGTGCATATCTAAAATTTCTGCCATTCAACTCACTGTCATACCGAATGTTGCAGGTATGCGAGATGCACCTCTTCTGTTTCAGTTGGTAAGTACTCCCTTCGTCCCATAATATAAGAGCATTTATAAGAGCGTTTTTGACACTTACTACGCTCTTATATTATAGGACAGAGGAAGTATTATTAGTGACGATTGGTTTTATTTTCTCTTGTTTTATTGAAGTGGCGATAATTACAATTCGTTACTTCTCTGCAGTGCCTCCTGTCTACTATGCACATCTTTTGGCTTCGCGGGGACGTCTTTATATCAAACGAGGGCATGAGGGATCCTTTCCCGTTCTCAGTGAAAATGTGAAAGGTGTTATGTTTTTCTGCTAAAGCAGTTTTGAAAGTGTTGATATGGGTGAATACGAGCCCAGAACAATTTACATTGAGCTTGAGCTTTAGTTTAATACTAATTATGTTTCTGAGTAGATCCTAATTACTCCCTCCTATCCATTGTACTACATTAATCTGCGATAATCAATATTGGATCAGAGAGAGTACATTTTAGATACGCCCTTTGTCCAAGTGTGTTGGCCACCTAAGGTTGGTCATAATGGGAACTAAAGTCTCATATACTAGTATCATACTACCTACCATGAAGAGTATGCATATATTACTAGTCTATATTACTATCTCTATAGTGGGAAATAACATGCGTGGTGTCATGCAACACTCCTGGTATCTGTGATGTTACTTATAGTGTGAGTAATTAGCTATGTTACTTAAATAATCTCTCATTAAATCATTGCCATGTGAGTAAATTTGCTGAGTGGATCTTATGTTACTTCTGAGTTTAATTCCACTAAGGGCAGTCTCATGCATAATACTCATGTATGATATCACCTCATCAATGCATAGTATCATATCTTGATATCATATTGACATTATCTATTGTCATGCATGGCACATACTAGTACAACATTTAATATAATATATGGTATCATATCATGATACTTAGTTCTCTCTTCTCATTTAATTGTGTGCCATCTCAATAAATATATCTAGTTGACGTACATGATACTAGCTATCACTACTAGGGAAAAGCCTAGCAGCAGCGTGGGTTTTAGGCCTATCAGTAGCGTGGGGCGATGCGCTATTGATAAGGCGCTTCTGACTAACGATATAGCGATGGCGTGCCTCCACGCCATCGCTAAATCGACTTAGTAGTAGCGACTTCCCGGAGGAGTACAGTTGCTAGTCTCCCTGCCCGCGCTGCTACTATTATTTCGTATTTTTTTTTATTTTATGTTGTATTCGTACACCTTTACACAAGTTTTCATACAACAGGAATTCTGAAATTGTTTTTACATCATAATGAGTTATTACATCACGGGGTGAAAGAACCGTGGACTAGTTTAAAGTGGATGGACATCCACTTGAAACTAATCATGATTCTTTCACTAATGATATAATAAATATCATCATCATCATCATATCATTAACAACTTATCATCATAATACATCATTGTCATATAACACATCCATTATGGAGAATGGAGATTATCCTGTCTCCAATTCTTGTCTTTTGCTTAATGTTACTTCCAAGAACCTCCTTGTGAATGTCCAAATATTTTTTTCCATTCTTTAATTAGCATGTGTTCACCGGTTTTAGAAATCCGATATGCACGGGTGAGCTCCTTAGATTGACCTGCCTGTATGTTCAGAACTGCAAGGCAACCATTCTGATACATCAGATGAGGCATACAATCCATCGGGATTTTCTGTTGAAAAACATAGTAATAACTTCGTAGTTAGCAATGATGTACTAGTTTTAAAAGTATGCAAAAGATGCACGGATGTCGTAATAGTAAAAAATCTTACCAGGGTATTTCCATAGAAGTTACCGTGGTTCAACACGTGCACTAGTGGCACGTATTCACCATAATTTGGAGGAGTTCGATAATAGGTATTGTAATTCTCAAGATAAGTACAATAAGCAATCATATGACTTTTCTCCTTATAAGTTAATTCAGAGCCATCAGTGTAGTGGGTTTTGTCTATCATCTTCTGCACATTCTTTATTCAAAATAAGCTGTCAATGAAAATAAGATGTCAACTATTTTAAAATAAACAATATAAATTAGTTAATAACTATGTTTGAGAAATTCACATTGCGGTAAAATCGAAAGCGTATCAACAAGGACCCAAATGTCCATATTGTCTTGCTCGATTTCAGGATCATCAAGATCCATGGTGACAATCATACCCTCATAAATGGGTTACGCTCTGAGAATTGTACAGATTTACTTCAAAATCGATATCATGATGGGTCCTTAGGTGTATTTTCTTTGTTTGAAAATTTTCATGGTCTTCAAAACCCATCCTCTCCAAGACATAGCGTCTTGCATGGCATGGGATAAGCTAGTCGAATTGTAAAAGATGAAAATTAGACGTTGAAATAGTTGAAGTCATGCTTAATTACGAAAAAAACACTTGTCGTTGTTGCGTACCCTTTCAACATCGAAGATCTCCTCGAGCTTAATGCTGAAGCGCCGATCTTCATCCAGCTCAACGAACCTGTCGCACATACCTCGATCGTCAAGGCACCAGCTGCACTCCCTCGGGAGACTGTCGTCGTCCGAGTACGACATTTCCTACGTTCATAATTCAAAGATTAAACTTGTATAATTAAATATATGTACTAAAACCCTAAATTAGATCATTATTTTTCGAGAAAATCCAGGCCACTCGATATTACCTACATAATCTAGCACAAGTAAAACTCGAATTCACGGAAAAATGCGTCGTGAACTTAGCTACAAAAGGACATATCGAGCGCCTGAAATTTGCTGGAACGGAAATTAATCAACACTCCGGCAAAACATAGGCCACTCAGAGGTGTAAACTGGACATGAACGGCCACTTGGGCAACCACATATCCTATTTGAGCAACACAAGATATACATGGATATTTGGCTGGTCTCACCTCGATGTCGGAGGGGTTGGTGTGACGGGACGACCATGAGGGATGATGGAGGGCTACTTGATTTACGCAAAAGCAAAAACCGTATAAGTTATCACTAATACATCCCGAATAATTGCTTAAACTAAAAATAACAACAAATATGACATGTTCAACTAGTTTTATTAATTCAACTAGTTCTTACTAAATATAAACTTACTATAAATAGAAAAAAAACTAGTTCTTCTAAAAATAAAGTAGTTCAACTAGTTATATTAATTATCTTGCTAAAAATACATTAGTTCTATTAATTCAACTAGTTCAACTAGTTTATTAATTTACTTACTAAACTAGTTCAACTACAACTAAAGTAGTTCAACTAGTTTATTAATTTACTTACTAATTATTTTAAACATTTACTAAAAACAGTAAAAATAAACTACATTATACAATAGTTAACTAGTACCATCACCACTACTAATTAACATCTACTACTGCTAAAAATCATTATCCATGAACCCTAAATTAACATCTACTACTACTAAAAAACATATAGTACTAACTAAGCAGAGAGAACGAGGGTGGGGGAGGGGTGGGGGGCTTACAAAGAGGGGAGAGACGGTGGCGGGGAGGTGCTCGGCGTCGGAGAGGTAGGGGCGGCGAGGGCGGGCTCGGGATCGGGAGGCGGCAATGGGTTGGGGAGGCGGCGGCGACGGTGAGGTCGAGAGCGGCGCGAGGTCGAGAGCGGAGGGATGGGGAGGCGGCGGCGACGGTGAGGTCGAGAGCGGCGGCGGGCGGCGGCGGGCGGCGGCGGTGAGGTTGACGGCGGCCTCGCAAGTGACAGAGAGTAGGGGAACAGTGGGGGGGACTTAGCGAAATTTTGAGCGGGTGGAAAGAAGTCAAACTAGCAATGAAGATTAGAAACGCTATAGCTAAAGTAGCTATAGCGCGTTTTCAGGAAAAATGCTACTGCTAAGTCTAAGGACGCATAAAAAATATATGTTGGTCATCATTGATCTTTTTGTGTAGAATCTAAATAGTCAACATATTTAAGGTGGTAAACACCTTGTTTGCTTACCAGTATGGGACTAAACTTAATTAGGTGAAACACTTAGCAACAGCGAGTTTTGCAGAAACACGCTGCTACTAAAATACTTTAGCAAATAGCGTCGAGGAAGGGCGCTACTACTATATCTAGCACGGGGAAAATCCGTGGCAATTATAGTAGTAGCGCTTGTTTCACCTAGAGCGCCATCGCTATCTAGTTATTAGTAGCGGTTCCTTTAAGCTTCGCTCTTGCTAGTTAGCGATGGCGCTTTGTTTTAAACCGCTTCTTTGCTAAGATTCTGTGTATAATGTTTTCCCTAGTAGTGTTTGTTACTTCCATTGTGATCATTCTAAGGCCCTTTTCAATGCTTTATGGTGTACCAGTGCTAAGCATGTCGTGTGAACGAAAAAAATGACATGGCAAATCAATTAAGTAGGAGAGAGAGTATTTTATGACTAGAGGAAAAAAGTCCATTTGGTTCAAAATGGACAGAAGCGTGGCTTAGACGCGACCCATTTTGGGCCTAAATTTGGGCACAATTTGCATAGAAACGGATAGGGCGTGGACGTGCAAGATGCCTGCCCTTGTCCTTCCCCTAGCCCGCCCCTTGGAGCCACTTTCTTCCCATTTCTCTCATTTCCTCCCAAACACCGTTCCGCCCTTCCGCCACGCGCCATGGCCACCATGCCAAGCCCTGCCATCGCCAAGCCCTGCCATCCTGGTAGCCACTTCCGCTTGTCCCGCTTGCCTGAAGCAGCCCAAAATGGTGCTCATGCCAGAGGAGCTTGCCTGATAATCAACAAAGAGGGCCGGCCGGAGGTCCCCAGATGCGGAGAGGAAAGTCGTCGCCCGAGTCGTCGTCGACGCGGCTGCCGTGCAACAGAACGAGGCCATTGTCACCAAGGCCATGTGATGTAGGGTGGAACCCTATATGGAGATTTTTCACGAATTGGAGGGGGAATCCCCAAGAACAAGAAGAACACAAAGGGAGAAAACAAGAGGAACACTCAAGAACAAGTCCAATCACACATCCACTAGACTCACAAACACAAGATCCACAAGGTGCATGAACAACAAAAGGAAAGATACAAGGCAAAGTTCATCCCACTCCTATGGAGGTGAGGTCTTGGTGATCCTATGATGGGGATCCTTCCCACAAGGGGGTCTTGAGGTTGATCCATGGAGCGAAGCTCAAAAATATCTATCATATACTTTGCTTCGTCTAAATGGAGGAGGGAGAGGGGTATATATAGGTAGGTGGAGGAAAGGGACGAAGTGGGGATACAAGGGCCGAGCCCAACAGCCACACACAGGGGGCCCCGTGCACACGGGGTAAGTGGAGCCCGTGCGCACGGGGTCTCCTGGGACCTGACGCATGAGCCCGTGCGCACGGGGTCTGCGAAGCCCGTGGACACGGGGGTCCCGTGGGCACGTACACGCCCGTGCGCATGGGGTCTTCAGGACCGCCAGCCTAGGAGGCCCGTAGGCACGGGGTTGGGGAGGCCCGTGCACACGGGGTTGCCTGGGAGCTGTTGTCTTCTTCTTCTATGGTTCCTTCTCCGCTTCCAGGCTTCCCACTTGGATGGTGTAGTTGTTCTCATGTACTTGGACTCCTCCTCGATGAATGTGTATCTCCGCTCACACCTGTGTAGGCACACGAGAGAGGGGTCACGTAGTATACCATCCTCGAAAGGTACAGGTGGACACGTGTAAAGGAGATGATTCACCTTTGTATGTATGAAGTAGATGTGGCATGTGTCACTTGCCAAATGGACTCTTGACATGGTGATGTCCATAGGATGCTCCGCATCTTCCCCTCCCCCTTGGGAAAGATCCGACCTCGGATCGAAATCCAAACCACTATGGGAAAGAGATGATGGCGTCGTGTAGAAGTGAACGATCACCAAGCATTCGTCATCTTGTAGTTCCAAATGGGCACTCTCCAAAGGTCGACCTTTGTCATGTAATTCCTTCAAAAGGAGCAAAGATAACAAGCACTTGGAAAAACAAATGTGGTTGGGGGAAGAGCAAAACCAAGCATTCAAGAGGTGATTCACCCAACAAGTGTTGTCATCAAGCATAGCATATGGTTTGACAAAGAAGTGTGGCATGGTATGTAAGCATATAGGATGAGCACAATCAAGTATATCATGGAAACAAGCATGCAAATGGGAGGTAAAGATGCTAATATGTGTGACAAGTGAACAAGCATCTACCTCAAGGTCATAGCAAGAATGCGCAAAGTGCTCAACAAAAGGTCTATGATAGGCATAAGAATCATCCACAACACCAAATATAATGATATGTCTAAACACATGGGGCAAGTGCAAGACAAACCAAGCATAATGTGCATAGGGTGTAGTGAAGATATCGTGGCACTCAACACAAAAGAAAGAGCAATTTTTCAACATGTGTGAGGCAATCAAGTCAATCATGCGATAAGCAATGGGACATAGCATATGTGAAGAAATGGCATTGTTGCAACCAAACATATGATAGGAGCAAGTAATCCAAGAATTAGATGCAAAACACAAGGCATATACACTACAAAAAAATACACTTCCGTGATGATACGTGTTTGTCACAGTAGGTCGCGTTTTTTGTCATGCATGTACATCCATGACAAATTTATGATGTAATCAAGATAGTCATACCGTCTTTGTCGTAGAAGTGTTCCATGACATTACCAAAATTATCATCACGGAAGTGTCCACTTCCATGACGATAAATCGCGCGTCACAGAAGTGCTTTCGTCAAGGGTGACCGACACGTGGCATCCACCGTAGCGGAACGCCGTTAAGCTATCGGGTCGGGTTTTGGATCCGATAACCCGTTAACAGCTCCGACCAATGGGAAATTTCCACGTGTAAAATTCTTATTGGCCAGACGAAACACGTGTCAGCTCGTCAGTGGGTCAGATAGGCGCCTATGATATGTCGACACGTGCCACGGCCCACCACCAGCCCGTTTAGCTTACAAAGCCGGTCCGTTTGACTTGGTCAAAAGTTAACGGGCTGGCCCATGAAAAGCCTGTTAACGGTCTCTTCGTAATTAGCCCATTTTACGGCCCGTTAACTCATGGCCCGTTAGGCCCTAAAGGAAATCGGCCCAACAACGTCATGTGGGCCGTCAAATATAACACCAACCCATTTTCACTTTCGGCCCATGTATGGCCCAGGACATCTTTCGGCCCATATGAGGCCTTCGTATCTTTCGGCCCTTTACAGGCCCACGGTGACTCTAGCCCATAATGAACAGTAATTTTCTTTATACCCGTTAACGACCCGTGATTTACATGGGCCGTTTCCAGCCGTGTTAGCTTCGGCCTATCGACGGCCCATACGTTCTTGGGCTCCTTTTCGCCCTTGATTACTTCCGCCCACATCGGCTGTTCCCCTAATGGGCCAAATTCGCCCATGGCAAGAGTTGGCCCGTTCTTGGCTGTTCCCTAATGGGCCAAATTCGCCCATGGCAAGAGTCGGCCCGTTCTTGGCTGTTACCCTAATGGGCCAAATTCGCCCATGGCAAGAGTCGGCCCGTTCGGCCGTTAACCCGCTATACCGCTTCCAAATTCGGCCCTATATTCTGGCCCATTAATGACCCGTTATGCCTGTGACAGAATTAAGCCTTTGTTATCCTACGGCCTGTTGACGACCTGTTATCGTGCTGGGCCGATACCAATTACGCCCGATTACGGCCCATGTAGACCCATTTATCCGACGGTCCGAGGCCCACCGATTACAGGCCCATTTATCGACGACCCGTAGGAGACCCATGGATCCTACGGCCCGTATATGGCCCATGGTAGTTGCGGCCCTAGAAAACCAGGGAAAAAGAAGACTAGGAAATAAATAAGGCCGAAACTAACGCTAGGCTATTAAGGCGATTGCACAGATTACATCCACTCGGCATCAAAGATCGCCACGGTGCAAATATAGGGAACACCCTACACTATACAAAAATGGCTTGTTTGTTTTCTTGATAGGTGGCTGCACATTAAGAATAAATTTTGTATCGCACCAAAACAAATTACAACTATATAACAAAAGGAAGGTTGGCATAAAACTTAACAGTCTAGCAGATAAATGCACCACCGTAAGTTGAAGCTTCAGTTCATTTGACCGATTACGTTTTCATGTTGTATTGTCCGATGGAGCACCATAACCCTCGCCTTCATTTCTCCTAGGCTCTGAACAACATAGCAAATGTCCGATAGTCCGGTTAGGTGGATGTCATCGACCCACTGCAGAAGAAGAGTCGACCCACTGCGAAGAGGCGACATTGCGGTTATAGTTGCCTTGCCACCTTCATAAGGTGGCGGTTCCACCATTTTTTCCATAGCTCATTGAAAAGTTGAGGTTTTACATTAGTAGTACCGAGCGTAAGATATTAAGGAGGCAGCAAAGCGAACCAAAATAGTTTTGGTCTATATCTGAGAACTTATTACGTGAACCCATGTAAAATATTAGTTGTTTTTTATTGCAAAGTACATAATAAAACCAGGTTCCAAACATATGACCATGTACCATCACTAATGTATAGTCTATTTCTTCACATTGTATTGAGGGCTAAGGATAAAGAGACGAAGTTTATAATACGGTTAGCATAGTATGACATCATTCATATCACAAAACAACTGAGAACAGACAAACAGGCAATTGTAACGTTGTGTGGGCAAGTCCAGCACGGAACTAGATTACGGGTCAAGATCAAAGGAACATCACTCCTCTCTTTTAAACCTTGTAAGTGCAATGATATGCTAAGACAATTGTGTATAAAATTGAAAAGAGTAATAGACATTGGCTGCAAACCATGCAGTTGAAGGCACAAGTCAGAGTAAGTAGTAGTTAAAAGGCATGAGGATAAGGACTTACAAGCGACTTTGTTGGTGTAGTCATGCCCTTTTCTTCTTGGTGTGACAGTCCTTGAAGATTTCCATGACATTTGGTTCAGGTACTTTTTGGTCCTTGCGGGCTTTCCTCTGCATTTCGAACAAGTCAATATAGATCGATAATATGGTACAACGAAAAGAGTGAAACAACAGCTAATTACAAGAGCCTCGCGATGTGCAATATAGCTACGAGATCACGCTGCATTGGAATTTCACTTTCATACGGTTGGCCTTGTTCTTTGAACAGTTCACCTACAAGAAGATAGATTTGTGTGGCACATGCGTAAATAGGACTTCAACATGTGATCTGATGACATATATATAATGTACCAGATACTTCGGATCGGACCTGTAACATCCCAAAATTCTAAATTTTGGAATGTTATATGAAATAAATAATTGTGCTTGTTTGTTTGATAGTGGTGTGGTTGCTTGTGTGAAATTGAGTGAAATTTGAAACTTTCTGAAAGTTGAATGAGAGAGAATGAAATGACTTTCCCAAACTTCCACCTTGCATTTATGATCTCCATGAATTCAAATTCATTTCATCACAAAACCCTAGAGTGAAGATAATATGACTCTTCCATTTAAATAAATGAAAAGGGTTTTGAAAAGATTTGAATTCCATCTGAAAATATTTCAAATTCGAAACTTTATGCAACTCAATGATTTTCATGAGAGAAGATAAAATGAATTCTTCAATTATATGAAATAAGAGTTGGAAGTTAAAAAGAATCAAACTGAAAATCATTTGAAAGTATTTTGAAACCCCCTTTCAAATTTGGAATTATTTGGATTTTATTCAAATTGTTTTTCTCCTAAAAATAAATAAATGGAAATAAGGGTAAAATGATTCCCTTCAATGGAAAATTAGGAGAAAATAAAATTGTAATCATTTTGGAATTTTAAAAATGATTTTTGTTGAGTTTTAATGCAACAGTAGCACTATTCACTTTATCTGAATTTTTGTAGATTTTATTTGTCTCTGAAAATGTGTTCATGTTTTAGAAATTATTTTTCTGCAACTTTTGATATATTATATTCCTATATATATTTTTATTTATTTATTTGTGTTTGTTTTATATTCTATGTTTTGTTAAAAAAAAGGGCCGAAGCCAGCAGTGCCCAGGCCGAGGCCCATCTCTCTCTCTCCCTCGGCCCATCTACGCGCCAGGCTGGCCCAGCAGCCACGCGCACGCCCGGAGCCCTTTCGCCTCGGTCGCCCGCTCCCTCCTCGCTCGTCTTGTGCCGCTGACCGCTGGGTCCCACAGCCCGATCGCCCCGCCCGCGTCTTCTTCTTCCTCCGCACGCAACCGCCGCAGCAGGATCGCGCCGCCGCCGCCGCCGTATCCCGGAGATCGCGGGATCCTCTCCCCGATTCGCCCCCTCTCCCAAGTTGGCCTCCCCTCTATAAATACCCCCTCTCCTCTCCGTTCCACCCCCTAAAGACGCCCCGAACCCCTCTCCCTCTCCGTCTATTGCTCGCCGGAGCCGAGCGCCGCCACCGCACCATTATCGCTCTACCAAGACGCCTGCACCACCTCATTCCTCCTCGAGACCACCCCGACCCCCCTTGCTCCCCGCATCGCTGAACACCACCACCGCCGCCTACAACCGCCAGGATCATCGCCCCCTTCATCACCGAGCATCACCGCCGCCATCGATCTCGCCCTGCTCGACTACGTCGTCCCCAAGCTCGCCGCCTACCACCCCCGTGATCGCCATCGTCCTCTACGTCATCTGGTGCTGTCGCCGTCACCGGAGGATCACCGGAGCCGCCACACCGTCGACGCCAGAAGCTGCCGACCACGCCGGAGCTCCCCTGCCCTCACCGTAAGCACTAGGAACACCCTTAGCCATCGGATCTATAGTCAACGCATTAGATTAGATTTGATCGAACAGTTAGGTTTTATTGAGTAGATCGGTTTATTTACGGTTAGTTCGGTTTAGATCTAAACCGGTTCACTGGGTTTTTTTTTCGCACGCGCGTTAGCGGTTTAGTTATATATCGCCTGAGCGTAGTTTAGCGTTGCATCGCCCACTGCTTAGGCCTAGTAGCAGCCCGACGCGTAGTACCTGCCAGTTTGTTTATTTTCGTTTTGTTTTAAAAAAACAGAAATAGTTTCAATTTTAGATCACTTATAACTTTTATGTTTTAGATCCAAATTGAGTGATTCTTTTTGCATTAGGTTCAAAATTTCTTGAAGTCTCTGGTAGTGCCATTGTATTTCAAATTTGAGTAGTTTAAAATCCTTTTGATGAAATTTATTCAAATCCCTATTTTGGTAGTATTTTGAGTTTTATAAAATATTTTTGATTGATTCTTTTTGCTACGGTTTTGTTATTGTTTTGTCTATCCAGTAGCAGGAAGTAATTTATTTTTAGTTATTTTAAATTAGAGTTTTAGTCAAAACAGTACCGTTTTAGTTTTACTTTTGTTTTAACCTTTTCTTTATAGTTTTAATTTTTTTAATTATTTCTTTTTGTCACTTTTGACAAATTTAGTTTTGTTTCTGTTAGTCAACAAAAGAAAATTTTATTTAAAAAAAATTATTTTATTTAGTTTTGTATAGAAAACTTGTTTAGGTCATAGTTAGGGTTTTATAAAAGCTTTTTATTTGTTTATTTTTGCAAATAAAATTTTATGAAAAATAATTTTTGTTAACTTAATTGTTTTACATTTTATTTTTTGTTAACTTATTAGTTTAGTGTTTTATTTCTATTAAGTTTTTACTTATGGCAAATCTAGGTTAGGTGTTTGTAATAAAGTCGTAAAGTTTTCTTTGTGGTTTACTTGAAGTTTCTTTGGAGTTCATTTGAGTTTGTTATTGCGTTTTATTTTTTGACTTAGTTGTTATTTTCGAGTGCTAGAATTGTTGGCTTATATGAATGCTATGAATGTTAATATAGATTTTCATCGGAGTGACGAATAATATCAAGTTATTTTCGAGAGCGTTGTTATCTTCATCAACTTACCAGGCAAGTTCACTTTGACCATGTTTTTCATACCTTTGTTTTATTTGGATGTAGTAGCACCCTTTTAACAATCCCTCCAGTAGTGATATTGAATTCTTGTAGTTGAGTAGTATGCATGAGGTAGGAACCTATCACCCTGTTACCAAGCCCGGGACGTAATTTAGTTTCAATGCTACGCTATAGTAGACGGGGTTTGGTATGAGTTCTCGGGAGTGGTGTGAGAATGAAGGACTCTACGTCAATGACGACAACTCCATGATGGCATCTGCAAGGACTGCATCTTCAAGGCCTCAAGACTTCAAGACTCGAGACAAGAATTCAATACACACTCTTTGGGTGATGGACGGTTGTGGGCACCTGGAGCAACCAGTGGATGGCCGGGATGCATGGAGAAGCGCCATGACATCTTGCGGAAAGCTTCACCCAGACTCAAAGAGGCGGAAGAATACTTCATGCCGGAAGCTTACGTGCAACCGCAAGTCACTATGGGCTCTGGCTTGGTTGACCTTAGTTGTGACTCTGGCTAGGGGCGGTGCTAGCGGATGTAGAACTACGGTAGGATTGGATGAGCACGGGGACGGTGGTCGGGGAACTCTTCGGAAGATCATGTTTGATCGTCTTGTTCTCAAACACCACGAAGTGCGAGAACGTAAAAGAGGGATCGAATCTTGCGGGTAAAGTGTACAAACCTCTGCAGAGGGTTAAAACCTAATCGATTAGCCGTGTCCCGATTCACGGACAATTTGAGCCTACTGGACTTGGATCTATCTCAAACTCTCAACACCGGATTGATAACTTAATTGTGGGCAACTTATGATGATTTTGGGCTATGAGACATCGGTTGGCGGAACCATGTCATGATAGAAAACTCCATAGTACAGACTTCATTTATTCCTTTGATGTAGGGAAAATAAATCAGCTTTTACGCAAACAAAACTCAGATACGGAGCCACCAAGCCATATTGCATATAGTATAGTTTTATCATCTGTTTTCTCATGTTGTGATCTTGGGGTACATTCAATGTCTTGACCTACGACTCGCAACGTATCATGTTGCGTATACTTTCTTCCGACGAGTAAGAGTTACGATACAGGTTACGGTCTACACTCAACCTTGCCGATGGCGTTGATGGGACTCCACACTGATTACTTGTTTCATTGAGACTTATGAGGTATATATCAGTTTACGTTATTTATACATGTGATTGCACTTTGTTATATACATTGATGTACTGTGTGTGCCAAAGATATCGATCTGTGGATGGCACGGATACGTGAGGCTTGACCGTCTGAGGTCGGGATGCTACAGATATGGTATCAGAGCACATGTTGACTGTAGAACGTGACCCTAGAAATCGGAAAGTCCCTAGGATAGTAAATCTCTAAAACTTCTTTTTAAAGTAGTCCATTACTTCTCATCTTTTCTAATTTTATCAAATATCCCCTCTTATCTCAAATAGTTAGAATATACCCCTTTCCTTTTTGACCACACGGAGGATCAACTGAAGCCGCTCCAAGAAGTACAAGATATCGGACAACTGATGGTCATTTCAGTTTAAAGACGATTTCTCCATGCGTTGGAAGAAGTGCATTTGCAACAATGAAGACTCAAGACTTTGGAAAACTCGAAGATTTATTTGACCCTTAGAAGACCAAAACCCCTGTTATATACTTACGTTAGATGCGACGATTTGTGAGCTGTCATTTGTTTGATGTTTTTTTACAGCCACAAAATAAAACATGTTTCTTGAAAACTATTGTTTGTATTGCGTGCGTATCCCCCTATCTTCCGTATCTCATCCCAAAAACACTTGGACCCAATAGATGATGAATGAAGATGGACGTGTATTTCCAAGATTGATGACACAGCCGGAGGTAGCACAGTGGATACGGAACATGGAAGATCGCATGAAGGAGCACTATATTGAAGGAGAGTATATGGTTCCATACACCCTACGACGGATCACACAAGGTGCTGCAAAATGGCGAGAGATACATCAAGCTATACAAGGATGGAATGGAGTTAATGCTTGGGAAGAATTCAAGACGATTCTACTAAGGTCTCGTTTTATCCAGAAGCCCGGTGACAGTAAAATGAAGCCAACTTGTGCATGCAAGATGTGTGGAGAAATAGGACACACCCAGGAGGAACACAAGGATGGATGCCCACATTGTGAGGAGAATCACCCAGCCGAAGAATGCCCGACTGGGGAAGTTAGTTGTTTCCTGTGTGAAGGAACTACACACTACCTCGGTCAATGTCACATTTATCGCAAGGTACAAGAAATTACCAAGCAGCGAGAAAGAAGCCCTTAGGGAAAGTTTAGAGGAACCCGTGATGAAGGAAGTTATTGAAGACCCTGATGGTGAAGGCCTAAACAAATTTTTTGCCCAAGCCTGTTATTCATGTGGAGAAGAAGGGCATTATTCCCAGTATTGCACCAAGGAAAGAGAAGAATATCTCAGAGACTTCCCGACAGCAGAAGTGAAGTTTGACCCTCAGGAAATAGAAGCTCTGGTCATTACGGAGAAATCTAGGAAGAGAAAGCGAAGGCATCCCCAGAACAACCTAATTTCTGCAGAGAAGGACCTGAGTCACATCACTTGTTACAGGTGCAAGGATTTAGGTCATTACGCTAGTAAATGTCCAGAAAAGAAGCCTATAACCCAAGGAGCCTACATAATCACAAAGAAGCCCGAGACATGTCGGAAGTCATTTGTTTTGCTGCAAGGAAGTGGGACATTTTGCTAGAGAATGTTCAGATCGGATGAAGGCTGGAGCTAAGTAGTTGAGATTTTGATATGGATAATAAGAGTGGTAGAAAGCAGTTTTATTTTCATAAGTTCGATGAGTTGAGTTATGTAATGAGTGCTCAGAGATTGTAATGAATTCGTGAAATCAATAAAGTTAATGTGTCATGATTTCATACGTGGATTGTTTTTTTTGAGTTGTTACTCTGCGAACAAAGATTTTGACCATTTTCGAGGATATGAGAAATATGGTCTATGGATGGATTTGTGAATTTCATTTTAAGGGTGGTAGTACCCTGTGAAGAAGACTAGACTAATGGATAAGAAAATATATATTCCACGAACTATAGTTCAAAAGAAAAAAAAGTTGGAGTTTTGCTTTTGATATGATGGTATGAAGAAACAAAGTACTACTGGATTTAAAGGAGGTGTAATATGGAACAAGAGAGTTACTCCAAGGATGAGTTAAAGCTGCACTAGTGTTGAAGTGGGCCATAACCCACAGGCCTAGGATTTGAAAAGGAACAGATGTAACCTTGATGAAGGAAGAAATTTGGAAGAATCGGTGATTCAATCAGCATACATTTCGTAGGAGGTTACGCAAAAACCTGAGAGTGGTGAAGTAACGATAGATGTTTTGTTCAGCTTGCAGAATCAATGGAATTATCCGAACTAAGTTCATTGAGAAGAGAAATTCTGCAACGCTTGCGAGAATGCCCGAGTGTTAGAAATACGATATTCGCTAAACCTTATACAGGGTAATGATTTGGGTGCGGAATTGATTGATCACCATACCGACTTACTCTGGTCATTCGCTCTTGCTATTTGGAATGGTAAATCTGAGTGACTTACCCATAGTAGAGAGACGACGATGTCAAGCCTTGTTTTAACCCTAGAATGGTAGGACGGTTGGTCCATGTACAGGCAACCGTTGCCAATCGTAGGATATACGGTGAGATTCAACCCCGGCCATTTTTCCTGCAGGAGAAGCCATAAATTGTTGACCGCCAGGAGGTTCCGATAGTCTCTTAGTATTGACGATAGACATGTCAGATATGAAGATCCACTCTTGGAAGAACCTCATCGAGGATTGAGAGGACACGAGATTTTGAGAAAGTCATGCCCCAGGAAGAGCACCAAAGGAAAGATTTATCCCAAAGAATATGAGAAGAGCGACACCATCAACCCAAAGGATGGAGTACATGAATATTGTCAGAACCATAGCCTTGCTTATAAGCGTGGTAGCACCCCAGACCTCTCTGGGCGATGGATTTGCTGGAAGACCTCCAAACCCTAACCTTTTCTTTCTAGCCTCTTCGGATCTCGAGGACGAGAGTCATTTTAAGTGTGGTAGGTTTGTAACAACCCAAAATTCTAAATTTTGGAATGTTATATGAAATAAATAATTGTGCTTGTTTGTTTGATAGTGGTGTGGTTGCTTGTGTGAAATTGAGTGAAATTTGAAACTTTCTGAAAGTTGAATGAGAGGGAATGAAATGACTTTCCCAAACTTCCACCTTGCATTTATGATCTCCATGAATTCAAATTCATTTCATCACAAAACCCTAGAGTGAAGATGATATGACTCTTCCATTTAAATAAATGAAAAGGGTTTGAAAAGATTTGAAATCCATCTGAAAATATTTCAAATTCGAAACTTTATGCAACTCAATGATTTTCACGAGAGAAGATAAAATGACTTCTTCAATTATATGAAATAAGAGTTGGAAGTTAAAAAGAATCAAACTGAAAATCATTTGAAAGTATTTTGAAACCCCTTTCAAATTTGGAATTATTTGGATTTTATTCAAATTATTTTTCTCATAAAAATAAATAAATGTAAATAAGGGTAAAATGATTCCCTTCAATGGAAAATTAGGAGAAAATAAAATTGTAATCATTTTGGTATTTTAAAAATGATTTTTTATTGAGTTTTAATGCAACAGTAGCACTATTCACTTCATCTGAATTTTTGTAGATTTTATTTGTCTCTGAAAATGTGTTCATGTTTTAGAAATTACTTTTCTGCAACTTTTGATATATTATATTCCTATATATATATTTTTATTTATTTATTTGTGTTTGTTTTATATTACATGTTTTGTTAAAAAACGGTCAAGGCAGTGCCAGTGCCGAGGCCCATCTCTCTCTCTCTCTCCCTCGGCCCATCTACGCGCCAGGCTGGCCCAGCAGCCACGCGCACGCCCGGAGCCCTTTCGCCTCGGTCGCCCGCTCCCTCCTCGCTCGTCTTGTGCCGCTGACCGCTGGGTCCCACAGCCAGTCGCCCGCTTGCGTCTTCTTCCTCCACGCATAACCCGTGGTGAGGATCGCGCCGCCGCCGCCGCCGTATCCCGGAGATCGTGGGATCCTCTACCCGATTCGCCCCCTCTCCCAAGTTGGCCTCCCCTCTATAAATACCCCCTCTCCTCTCCGTTCCGCCCCCTAAAGACGCCCCGAACCCCTCTCCCTCTCCGTCTATTGCTCGCCGGAGCCGAGCGCCGCCACCGCACCATTATCGCTCTACCGCATCGCCCAGACCACCTCACTCCTCCCTGAGACCACCCCCGACCCCCCTTGCTCCCCCGCATCGCCTGAACACCACCACCGCCGCCTACAACCGCCAGGATCATCGCCCCCTTCATCACCGAGCATCACCGCCGCCGTCGATCTCGCCCTGCTCGACTACGTCGTCCCCAAGCTCGCCGCCTACCACCCCCGTGATCGCCGTCGTCCTCTACGTCACTGGTCTTTGTCGTCGTCATGGGAGGATCACCGAACCGCCACCGTCGACGCCGGAAGCTGCCGACCACGCCGGAGCTCCCCTGCCCTCACTGTGAGCACTAGGAACACCCTTAGCCGTCGGATCTATAGTCAACGCATTAGATTAGATTTGATCGAACAGTTAGGTTTTATTGAGTAGATCGGTTTATTTATGGTTAGTTCGGTTTAGATCTAAACCGGTTCACTGGTTTTTTTTAAATGCACGCGTTAGCGGTTTAGTTATATATCGCCCGGCGTAGTTTAGCGTTGCATCGCCTAATCGCTAGGCCCAAGAGCAGCCCGACGCGTAGTACACCTTGATTTGTTTATTTTCGTTTTGTTAAAAAAAACAGAAATAGTTTCAATTTTAGATCACTTATAACTTTTATGTTTTAGATCCAAATTGAGTGATTCTTTTTGCATTAGGTTCAAAATTTCTTGAAGTCTCTGGTAGTGCCATTGTATTTCAAATTTGAGTAGTTTAAAATCCTTTTGATGAAATTTATTCAAATCCCTATTTTGGCCGTATTTTGAGTTTTATAAAATATTTTTGATTGATTCTTTTTGCTACGGTTTTGTTATTGTTTTGTCTATCCAGTAGCAGGAAGTAATTTATTTTAGTTATTTTAGATTAGAGATTTAGTCAAAACAGTACTGTTTTAGTTTTACTTCTGTTTTAACCTTTTCTTTATAGTTTTAATTTTTTTAATTATTTCCTTTTGTCACTTTTGACAAATTTAGTTTTGTTTCTGTTAGTCAACAAAAGAAAAATTTGTTTAAAAAAATTATTTTATTTAGTTTTGTATAGAAAACTTGTTTAGGTCATAGTTAGGGTTTTATAAAAGCTTTTATTTGTTTCTTTTGCAAATAAAATTTTATGAAAAATAATTTCTGTTAACTTAATTGTTTTACATTTTATTTTCTGTTAACTTATTAGTTTAGTGTTTTATTTCTATTAAGTTTTTACTTATGGCAAATCTAGGTTAGGTGTTTGTAATAAAGTCGTAAAGTTTTCTTTGTGGTTTACTTGAAGTTTCTTTGGAGTTCATTTGAGTTTGTTATTGCGTTTTATTTGTTGACTTAGTTGTTATTTTCGAGTGCTAGAATTGTTGGCTTATATGAATGCTATGAATGTTAATATAGATTTTCATCGGAGTGACGAATAATATCAAGTTATTTTCGAGAGCGTTGTTATCTTCATCAACTTACTGTGCAAGTTCACTTTGACCATGTTTTTCATACCTATGTTTTATTTGCATGTAGTAGCACCCTTTTAACAATCCCTGCAGTAGTGATATTGAATTCTTGTAGTTGAGTAGTATGCATGAGGTAGGAACCCATCACCCTGTTACCAAGCCCGGGACGTAATTTAGTTTCAATGCTACGCTATAGTAGACGGGGTATGGTATGAGTTCTCGGAGTGGTGTGAGAATGAAGGACTCTACGTCAATGACGACAACTCCATGATGGCATCTGCAAGGATCTGCATCTTCAAGGCCTCAAGACTTCAAGACTCGAGACAAGAATTCAATACACACTCTTTGGGTGAAGGGCGGTTGGCCCGGCACCTGGAGCAACGGTGGATGGCCGGGATGCATGGAGAAGCGCCATGACATCTTGCGGAAAGCTTCACCCAGACTCAAAGAGACGGAAGAATACTTCATGCCGGAAGCTTACCTGCAACCGCAAGTCACTATGGGCTCTGGCTTGGTTGACCTTAGTTGTGACTGCTAGGACGGTGCTAGCAGATGTAGAACTACGGTAGGATTGGATGAGCACCGGACAGTGGTCAGGGGAACTCTTCGGAAGACCATGTTTCAGTCGTCTTGTTCTCAAACACCCTGAAGTGCGAGAATGTAAAAAGAGGGATCAAATCTTGTGGGTAAAGTGTACAAACCTCTGCAGAGGTTTAAAACCTAATCGATTAGCCGTGTCCCCGGTTACGGACAATTTGAGCCTCTGGACTTGGATCTATCTCGGAACTCTCAACACCGGATTGATAACTCAATTGTGGGCAACTTATGATGATTTTGGGCTATGAGACATCGGTTGGCGGAACCATGTCATGATAGAAAACTCCATAGTACAGACTTCATTTATTCCTTTGATGTAGGGAAAATAAATCAGCTTTTACGCATAAACAAAACTCGGAACCACGAGCCACAAAGCCATATTGCATATAGTATAGTTTTATCATCTGTTTTCTCATGTTGTGATCTTGCGGTACATTCAATGTCTTGACCTACACGGCTGCAACGTATCATCTTGCAGATACTTTCTTCAAGCGAGTAAGAGTTACGATACAGGTTATGGTCTACACTCAACTTCTTGATGGCGTTGATGGGAGTCCACACCGATTACTTGTTTCATTGAGACTTATGAGGTATATATATCAGTTTTACGTTATTTATACATGTGATTGCACTTTGATATATACATTGATGTACTGTGTGTGCCAGCATACTGATCCAGGGATGGCACGGATACAGAGAGGCTTGACCGTCTGAGGTCGGGTTGCTACAGGACCAGTGTTTAACGAGGCCTCTCCAGTCTTCATCAGATATATTTTCCACTGGAGATGTTTGGGCAAGTTCACTGTTAGCCTTGCCTTCAAAGTGAGTTTTCCTCAAGTTATACCGATACTGTCGCAGAGCAGACTTGAAAACATGGGTGCAAGCTTGTCTGGTTGCATCATCTTGGCTATCCAACTTGAACCTCATCTGTTGAAAATTATGGGAGTCTCATTATCAGCAACCTAGAAAGTATTGGACAGAGCAAGACGATATTACTAGTTTCCATACATAACCATGCTTACAGATAAATGGCCGAGGAGGTGTGGAACTGGGTTTCGTCTTTGTCATTCCTATACTGAATCCATGTTGGGAGGATACGTACATGACACCTAGCAGCAACCGCTGCCTCTGATACTAACTTGGTTGAGTCTGTAGCATCACGTGGCCTTTTTAAACCTGCCTCAAAACGGATCTCCATTCTTCCTCCTCTATATTTAGTTAACCTATCGAGCATTATCCCTGCTGTTTGTTTCCTCTTACGCCTAGGTGCTAGTCCAACAACAAACATAGGAAGTGTTAGTGTACATCAAACTGTGAGACTACATATAACGAAGCATGCAACTGTAACTTGACTCCAGCAACTACCTTCTTGATGTTGAAGCTCACAAGGTTCATCTGATATTGCCAACTCGTCTTGTGTCAAGAGTGCTTGGGAAGTAGTGTCAGGTGGCAAGGGAGCTTGGGAACGTCTTTGCTAGTTTCGATTGGCCTATACGAGTAAGTCGTGCATTTGGTAATCTTGTGGTAGGTGTTGCAAGAACTAGGGTTGTCTCTGCTTGTTTGGTGGCAGCTATTTGTTTCTGTTTGGCTTTTTTTGCAACTCATGTAGCATGGGATGCCGTGTTTGTAGAATTTTCCGCTGGACTTTGACCTTCTATTGCACCATCAGTACCAGCAGAATCTGCAGGATTCATCCGCTTCTCATTCCCTGCCATTCGGTGTTTCTTCCTCTTTCTCTGTGCCATGTCAAATCAAGCCGACAAGAAAAACGAATAACAATTTAGTTCTTCAGAACAAATTGATGCGTGATGATTTAACTGAACTTTGATGTTAGACAACCACATGATAGGAGGATGTAATATGTATGAAAAACAGGATGAAAGAGATAACTAGAACTATGATGTGTAAACTAAGAAGAAGACATTTCACCAAATTAGAAGCAATGCAATGGAAGGTAGACACCATATGAAAGATGCTACAAATATCACTCTGCCAAGTTAACAGTGTCTCATCATAAATGGCGTTTAAACAAATGTGAAGCAGTACAAGAAATAAATCATATGCAAGATGCAAACAACATCACACTACCATGTTAGAGGTCTCTCATCATTAGTGCCATTGCATATTCATAGCATTGCATATTCACAGCTTATGATGTGTAAACTAAGGAGAAGGCATTTCAACAAATTAGAAGCAATGAAAACTAGACACCATATGAAAGATGCAACGAATATCACTCTACCAAGTTAAAACTGTCTCGTCATAAGTGCCATTTCAACAAATTAGTAGTACAAGCTAGAAAAGAATGTGAGATGTAACCTATATCACACTCAAGTCAAACGTGTCTTATGATAAGTGATTGTTGCGGGTTACACAACAATAGTAATTTGATGTAAGAACATGGTGTGATAGATGATATTGTATGTTCTAGAAACAGGAACACGTGTCTTATTCAAGTATAATGTGTAAAGTAAGCAGATGAAATTCAACAAATTAGAAGCAATACAAGCTAGACATCACACATAACATGCAACCACATATACTTGATTGCCAAGTTAGAGGGAGCACCGGTGATGCTGCACTAGGGAAGGCGTGCTCATCATAAACACAGCTTTGTTGAGTGTCTATGCATGTGTTGTCTTGGAAATCATCTTGGGGGAGTGGAGGAGTAGAAAATGTAGAGGCCCTACGTTCGGAAGGAGCACCTTTATCCGCTGCCTTGCTAACTTCCTTCCGCTTTATTGATTTTGAATTGTCAAGTAAAACCGACAAGAAAAAGCAATAAAATTCTCTCTTCAGAACTCATTCATGCATGACTGACAATCACTACTTTGATGTAAGGCAAACACATGATACCAGGATGGAATATGTACGAAAAACAGGACGACATGGCATGTTCACAACTGTTTGTGTAAACTAAGCAGAAACCATTCCAGCAAATAAGAATCAATGCAAGCTAGACACCACATGAAAGATGCAACCAATATGACTCTGCCAAGTTAAAAGCGTCCCATCATAAATGGAATTTCAACAAATTAGAAGCATCGCATGCTATAAATCATATGAAAGATGCAACTAATATCACCTTGCATATACTAAAGGTGTCTCGTCATGTTGATTGATGCGGGATACAAAAAAAACAATAGTTTTATGTAAGGACATGCTTAATAGACATATGTACTATGAACTAAATACAGGAAGGCATGTCACATTAACAGGTATAATGTATAAGCTAAGCGGACTAGCACATGCAGTTTAACCGGATTGGAAGAATTACAATCTAGACACCATATGCAACATGCAACCACATATCACGCTGCCAAGTTAGAGCCAGCACTGCGATGCTAGTGTAGGGAAATGCTGTAATCAACTTCTGAGCTACGTTCACTATCTTCATATAGCATTTACATTTCTTGAGAATCATGTCGGGAGGCCGACGCTGCATTCTTTAAATGAGGAGTAGTCCCTTGCACCTGCCTCGTCATAAGTGATTGATGAGGGATACACAAGAACATTAGTTTGATGTAAGAACATGGTTAATACGCAGATGTACTAGTATGTACCAAAAACAGAAAGACATGTCATATTAAAGGTATAATGTGTAAGCTAAGCAGATGCAATTTAACCAAATTGGATGCAATACAAGCTAGACATCCGACTGGAGTGGTGAGCACGATCATCTAGGACCTGAGAGCCTGGTGGGAGGCGGGCTGCTTCGCCACAGTCGCAGTTTTTTAGTTGGCTTCCAAGTGATGCCTATCTTTGCTAGGCTTGTCATCGCTCGGCCAAAGGCTCTCGACTAGCTATTTGTCTTCTGGTGCTCACGGGATGGTGGTTCATGTAAAAAAATATATCTTTCCTTATCTTACCAACTTCGGCCTTTCGAATACAAGCTAGACACCATATGGAACATGCAACCACATATGACACCGCGAAGTTAAAGCAAGCACCTGGGATGGTGGTTCATTGCGAGCAAGGTCATCAACTCCAGAGCTACGTTTACCGTCTCCATCTTCTGGCACTGCACCCTTTATAGCGTTGTAACGTGTCTTTCCTAGCCGCATACAAAGCTGGAGCGACTTCTCTCTTTTCTTTTTGGCTTCTCTCATGGCAGCAGAGTCTGAAATACCCTTGCATAAAAACACAATAGCGAGAGTAAGGGTGAAGTGTGTGCAGAACTAGTGCCTTTGTAAAAGTAGCAGATAGCAGGTGGCTGAAAAATAAATGACAGGAGACATATGATAGCTCTACAACATTGCATGGCAAACAAAATTAGATTCTACTCGTATGATTTTGTAATATATGAGCACAGGAAATGCGGTACTCCTCCAAAGACACCACCACATGTGGTCATATCTAAGATAACAATGATTGAAAATAAATAGGTCACCCGATTTTTTAATGAACCTTCCGATCTATAAGGCAGGCAGATGGCCTTCGTCTACCTCCCGCCAACATCCTTTGTTGACGATCTTTCTCGAACCGCCAGCGACCACCGGCCCAGACCCTTGCCTCCGCCGCCCCGCCCTCCCATCGACCTCACACCACCGCCGTGCTTGGCAGCGCCCCCAGGCCATCCCTTTAATCCCGGCCGACCTCCAGATCGGGTGCCAGTAGCTCTAGGCCGCTGCGCCCTAAGATAAACACCAAGGCGCTACATCCCGGCGTAATAGGCGTACTAGCACATTACGCCGGGAATGCTTCCGTTAATTGGGAATCAACTGGCAGAAATTGAAATTGAGGCGGCGGACCTCTAGCTAAGGTGAAATAGTATATAAGGAGAAACCTTGTGCATCACGAGTTACTAGGAACATCTAGTATCAAGAAGAAGCGGTCAACTAGTGTCTTCTGTGGGATGAATACCGTGCAAGCAGAGACGTAAGATTTGCACGAATAAGGGAAGAGGAGTACCTTTGTCGGTTGCCGGTGTGGTCACCTCCACATGTCGCACTGATTTTCTTCTTTTTACCGGGAAACCGATGTTCTCTCCACATGTCGCGCCGATTTTCTTGTTTTTACCGGGGAAACCGATGTTCTGGAGGGTGCAGGCTTGGACAAACCCATGGCCAAATTGTTGACTGTGTTGCTGTAGCTGTATGTCGGCGGAGGGGAAGCAGATCCGAGGCGGCGAAGGACGGCGTAGCAGGAACAACTCCAGTGCGGTGGAGGGTGGCGGTTGGGCGGCGGCGGTGGTGGCGCAGGACGGCGTGGTTGAACTGGCTCGAATGCGGATGGCTCGGCCTCGGCTTCAACTACTAGCCGTGGAGGGCGTTGCGGTTGAGGTTGCGGTGGACGATGACGTCGGGTATCGGCTCGGCGTGATGGAGGAGGGCGGCGGTTGATGGGTGGGATGGGGTGGCGGACGGAGGACGCCGGGGTTTCGTGGCTGGTGGAGAGGTAGTTTTGGCGCCCATGGAGTACGAATGGGGAATCGGACAGGTGGGGGGGGGAACCATGTTTCGGTTTGGGACGCGCTTGTTTTTGGCTTTTTTAAACAGAAGATGGGACGCGCTTGTTTGAAATTTGGGGAAAGTACAAACTTTGCCCCCCTCTTAAATTTCGGACCCATCTGGGTCGGGGTAGGATGGTAATCCTAGGTGTCCCAAATAGTGGGCGGAGGCGATTTGACAGCGCATGTGTGCTTAGGCGGCCATTGTGTATGAATGTTTTTCGGATGCGGTTGCGTGGCGTCTAGATGAAGCTACAAACCTACCCCGGTTTAGACCTTTGGACGTCGGGCCGGTAGGTTTCACGGTCGGAGTTATTAGAAAAGTAATTTCCTTGTACTACCAAACATTGGTCTTACGCGGTTTCAGGCGAGTAGGGGCTCTTTTGGCGCTTCATTCGAAATTTTGAAACACAAGCATTCACGTTTAGAGTGCTCTTAAACTATGAGGATTGACCTAAATAGACAATGTTATATTTGACCTTGTATGTTTGAAAACCTCGTTACATTATCCGCTTCTTTTTGAAATTTTGACACTTGAAAATCCTATAACTAGGATTATTTTGGAATGGAGGAGCTAAATTTGAATCTATTTTGTACACGACCACATATGCTATTATGTACAAAATCAGAGCAAAGATTGGTGCCCACATAATTTAGGTATGGTTTACAAATGCCATGATATCAAATTCAAATAATTGAATGGACTTCATGTTGAATTTGATTTTTTTTAAACCACCTTAAGTTGAATTCAAATGTATGCTAGTTCATAGGTAGCTATTTATAATGTCCATTGTGTAACTTTCGTATGTATAATGTGCTTTACACACACAACATGAACTATACTCACGTTTATATTTGATTTCTAAAGCGATGCATTGTCTGGAGTTCAAAATACTAACTATGTGGATCAATTGTGTCGAATAATAACATAGACATGCTCAAATTCGATAGAATCTAGATGTCGGGTGGATCAATGACCGCTCCTTATGCGAATTGCAAATATCATGATCCCATCCTAATATTTGGATACAATTTATATCTTTAATCAATGTGTAGAGCAGTCTTTTACGTGTAGTTTCACTCTCCATCGGTGGTCTCTCACACATGCTCACACACTCTCTCCCGAGGTGTCTTTCTCGCACACATGCTCTAGATATAACCCTCCCTTCCTCTCGTAACCATTTACAACTGTTTTCACTAACCTTTATCACAAGCACTCTTCCTCTCACAAACATACACACGCACAATCCTCATCGACCCTATCTATATACATGGACCTGCCTACGTGTCTCCTGTACGCACATTATCTTTACGCCTGTCTCTCGCGCATTGTCTCACACCTCTCTTCCTAGTCGATGAGTATGATTCTAGCAGAGCATTCTGTAGGATGCCCCTTAAAGTTAGATTGGATGAATAGTAATATCAGAGATAAAGGGGTTACCTTAGTCCGAGAACCTAGGGTTACAAATCCTAGACGGCTTTGTCAGTCGACACAGAGTCCTTCACAGTTCTGCTATCTTTGTCTTGTACGACTAGTCATCCATAGGTCTTCCTAAATGTGTCATGGGCCGACCAATGTGGCGCAGGATGGAACCGAACGAAGGGCCTCACCTCGACCCACCGGACCTCACGCGGTGACACACCCTCTGCCCCCACGTCTCATTATCTTCTCCCACCCACCCAGACCAACACACACACCCCACACACAGAAAATTTCTCCTGGTGCCTCTATTCCCTCCCCCCTTGCATATACACACTTAAGGGAATGGAATCTCTTGTCGTGACGTCATATTCGTCTCTCTCTCTAGACCACTCTCATTTCTCGTGCTATCTCTCCCACGCCCCCCCGTTGGCCCCTCTATCCATGCCTCTCTCGAATACGTAATACACACATACCTCTCTAGGCCCCGCCAAATGCATCAACTACACATTCACACATGTTACATCACGTACCCCATTGATCTAAAAAGCCCTCTCTTCACGTTTATTTCGCATACAACATTCCTTTTGAATAAAGTGTGGCCAAAAAATTATTTTAGAGTTTCTACATATATACAACATTACAAAGTTATATGGAGGAGTCTTAACGCTAATTTGCATTGCATGGTGCCCAAAATGATATTTATTCCGCACTATGAATTTGTATATTTTTATACTATATACAAAGTTAGTCATAATAAAGAGAAACGAAGAGCATCTCTCTCTCCATCGCATACCCTCAGACGCCCCTTTCACGTATGCACACAAAACTATCTCCGTGTCCTCTAAAAGTAAGCCCCAGAAAATTCACGCATGTTTCATCTTTCTCTCGCGATATATGCAATGACGATCATTGTATTTGAAGCGAAAGCACGATACGTACATTGGACTTCATAATCCACTCATTACGGTCTCCATTTACGTTTAGTGGTTATTATACAGTCACGGGCTCACCGTACAACTCTGTATTTGCTCATGACATGACTAGTTGACGCTTAAACGCTCCATGTGGCACCTCTAGTGTTGCATCACATTATCTCACTACCATCGTGCCCACACATTGCCGACTTGTATCTACTCTACATCTACACTCTTATAAAATACATAAAATACACTCTTATAAAACACAGAGTTGGTGATGATGGTGTGCCTGCCATCCTGCAATATAGGCCGTCCGATTTATATCTGACGGATAGGAAAGAAACTATGGCAATTTTGTAAAAGGTACCCTCACACCTCTCCACATTTGCAAATAAGGCCTTCCCTCGTTCATCCTTTTCTCTCACAAGATAAACAAGTCATACAAATGCATCTTGATGTTACGTGCAACGCACGGGCATCTTGCTAGTAAGAATGAAAACAAAGGACAAAAAAATATTTGGACGGTGGTTTGAAGTCATGACCGCGGGCACAGCAGACAAGGTGGCCTTGTATTGGTATGCTGAGCCGTCTGTTTTAACACACAGGAGCTGGTGTGGTGATTATACACACATGCACGCATGCACACGAACTGCATCCAAGCAACACTCACACAAACACATGCACCCACGCACGCACGCAACACTCACACGCATACACGCAGCCACGCACGCACGCAACACTCACACGCACGCACACACAACACTCACACGCACACACGCATGCATGCATGCACACACCGATACACCACGACCAACACACACTCTCACGCTCAAGTGCTCAACCTACACATGCATGCGCACACATCAGGCCCTGACAAACACATATACAACCAGGTGATTCCCGTGCACGGGTTGGAGCCTTGTCGCACCTGCGTAAATTTGTGTTTATATGACCTTTTGCCTATGCGAACTGACAGGTGGGACCCACAAGGAACGTGGTCAATTTAACTAGTCAACATGGCACCACGCAGACTATTTGGCCGGTCAACAAAGTGCAATCCGATGCTGAACTGTGAGCAAGTGACTGTATAATCACTGCAAAACGTATATAGTGACTGTAATCAGCTTATTCTGAAGTTCGGTGACCGTATTACGCTTTTCTCTCTATAGGCCCTCCAAAAGTACATCTCTACATGTTCTCGCATGTCACATCTAACAACTATGCAATACAACACTACTACTACACTCTAACACAATAAATCATATGTGTTTTTAGTTTTACTAGATATCATATTGTTACTTATAATTATTCAGTTTGCATACATTAAAATTGCCTTTGAAATGTATGGCCAAGATTATCATCAAGGCGGGAAAAAATCCGCCCTTTCTGTTTAATCGGGTGCAGATCGATGGATCGTGCGAAACAGCAAAACTATAGTACTATACAATACAAGTGACAGTTCACTGGGCCGTCGTGTCGTCTACTCCTCCGTCCTAAGAGTGGAGCGCTCGCTTTCACAAATCTTCTAGTCCCTTTCGCCGACATGTGGGACATCAAGCTACCGGGTCCACGTGCCATACCGGAATACAGTGCAGAGCAGCCGAGGTGAAGCACCCTAGTCATGGCGCCGGCGTAGTAATGAGCAATGAGGCGTCAAATCACAAAACTGCACCTTTCTCGCAGTTAAGTTGGAGGGACGAAGCAACCATCATTTCACTCGTTGCTGAATCCGCTTCTCCCTCATATTCTTCAACTTAACCACGTGTTGCTTCTACCTTTGTTCTGCCTCAT
This sequence comes from Aegilops bicornis, assembly GCA_021605145.1. Lineage (NCBI taxonomy): Eukaryota > Viridiplantae > Streptophyta > Magnoliopsida > Poales > Poaceae > Aegilops > Aegilops bicornis. The sequence continues at coordinate 293,690,408 of CM038669.1, forward strand.
GTGGGACACGGATCAGCTTGGTAAAGCACTGACACGTGGGATCGCATGTTAGCAAACCGCCAGGATAACGTCCTCCGAAAATAAGAAGCCTAATCCTAGACTTACAAAGGGCTACGTAGCTGCTACGTATACTTTCCATCTAATCTATATATGCCCCCCCTGATTTTCAGGTGTGGTGGGCCTAATCCTCTCCTTTAATCCAATCAAACAGTCCCACATCACATCAGTTCGTAATTTTACGTAAACCATTACGTGGATGTAGCATTGCTCAAATAAGAAACCTCCCCCGCCATCCGTGCGGCAAAATCACCTCCTTTTTACTAATCTCGATTCTATAATTTTTTAGATCAATATAATTGAGATTTGTATAGATAGCACAGGAGCAAAACCAAGTGGTACGGTTAAGGGCATCCACAATGGGTAGCCAAATGTGAAAATAGCTTTTGGCATCTTGGGAACCATTGTGGACGGTGTTGCCAAAGCCGTAAAGATGGAACCGAAGCTCCTGATTGATTGATTGAAGGAATAGAAAAATGCAACGTCTCTCCTCTTTCTCCCATGCTTGGACGCATGTAGTACAAAGATAGAGCACAGAGTCTACTCCCTGTCCCTTCTATCACAAATCACAAAGCAGTGAGGAGTCAAATCACAAAAGGACAGACGAAGCAACCATCATTTCACTCTTCGCTGACTCCGCTTCTCCATCGTCTTCTTCGAGAAGCCATCTCACCGCACTAGTACTCCTAGTAGTACTAGTAAAGGACTTCCTGGATGCAAATAAGGCGGTTGTCTCGGCTTGCAGGCGGCACTTGCGAACGACTTACCGTGGTCTCCCTCAATGGTGTTCTCCGTCGAACGCACTTCGCCAAACCACCAAAAAAAGATATCGTCGACGTCACCGCAATGGGGAAGGAAGTCAAATATAGTTACTACCTCCATTTTTTTGTACACAAGGCCAGTATATCAAAATTACAATTTGGAAAGGGCCACTAACACTAATCGAGGCAAAATTGATGGGGTTAGCAACCAAGGACATTAATATCCCCTGCATGCATGCGGAAGTGAGAAGGTTGGTTTGCATGGCGCTGCATTAATCAAGCGATGAGGAGTGAGATGGTTAGCTCTTTGGTCTTTGGAGAAAACAATACACATTAATTGACACGTGAAACGAGGATGTGTATCGATTAAATCTCGCGAAGGAAAACCCTGCCTTTCTTTTTTAACACTAGTACTCCTAGTAATGCGCACGCATTTATCCTGTTTGGGTCTAGGCCTTGCATTGCCAAACTTCGCCACACATTTTTGCCAAGCTTGCCTAAAGTTTCAAAATGAGAAGGAGGTACACTTGCACGGCTGTCGTGGTCGCACCGCACCCTCACACGGTCGCCTCAAGACGCCACGGTCGCAGACCGCACTCACACATAGTCGCTTCCTGCACGCCGCAAACCCAACCAAGGGCACGCACCCTCATCGACATGTCTTTGTCGCATGTGAACAAACCAAACTCAGCCATCCTATCGCTGACACATAATTTTCATTCATAGAGTATGTTTATCCAACCGCATGTTGGGGAGTATCCGTACGGCCCATGCGGTGGTCTGTTGGGGAAGAAGAAGAGGTGAGGAAGAAGGAAAGAATGTTAGGAGACGTAGGATATTCATCCAACACTTTGAAATGGTAGATCGCCCAAGTCAAAGCGACTTGCATAACAAATATATGTTTTTACACAGCAAAATATCCATCAAAACAACAACATAAAGAAAAACTATCACTGCTCGCGGAAAGAGACGACCTCGTCGTCTTTGGCTGCCGGCGGGAACCAGCCGACGTGTGTCTCCGCACCGTGGTTGTCCTCGGCCTCCAGCTACTCGTTCAAGCGGAGCGTGCGGGCGCTCTGCACGGACGAGAGCACAGCCCGGTTCAAGTCGAGGACGTCCGGTTCCGCCTGCAGGAGGGCCTTGATGGCAGCGGCATCCTGATAACCCACAAGTATAGGGGATCGCAACAGTTTTCGAGGGTAGAGTATTCAACCCAAATTTATTGATTCGACACAAGGGGAGCCAAAGAATATTCTCAAGTATTAGCAGCTGAGTCGTCAATTCAACCACACCTGGAAACTTAGTATCTGCAGCAAAGTGTTTAGTAGCAAAGTAATATGATAGTGGTGGTAACGGTAACAAAAGTAAAGATAGCAAAAGTAATGTTTTTGGTATTTTTGTAGTGATTGTAATAGTAGCAACGGAAAAGTAAATAAGTGTAAACCAGTATATGGAAAACTCGTAGGCACCGGATCAGCGATGGATAATTATGCCGGATGTGGTTCATCATGTAACAGTCATAACATAGGGTGACACAGAACTAGCTCCAGTTCATCAATGTAATGTAGGCATGTATTCCGTAAATAGTCATACGTGCTTATGGAAAAGAACTTGCATGACATCTTTTGTCCTACCCTCCCGTGGCAGCGGGTCCTATTGGAAACTAAGGGATATTAAGGCCTCCTTTTAATAGAGAACCGGAACAAAGCATTAGCACATAGTGAATACATGAACTCCTCAAACTATGGTCATCACCGGAGTGGTCCCGATTATTGTCACTTGAGGTTGCCGAATCATAACACATAGTAGGTGACTATAGACTTGCAAGATAGGATCAAGAACACACATATATTCATGAAAACATAATAGGTTCAGATCTGAAATCATGACACTCGGGCCCTAGTGACAAGCATTAAGCATAGCAAAGTCATAGCAACATCAATCTCATAACATAATGGATACTAGGGATCAAACCCTAACAAAACTAACTCGATTACATGATAAATCTCATCCAACCCATCACCGTCCAGCAAGCCTACGATGCAATTACTCACGCACGGCGGTGAGCATCATGAAATTGGTGATGGAGGATGGTTGATGATGACGACGGCGATGAATCCCCCTCTCCGGAGCCCCGAACGGACTCCAGATCAGCCCTCCCGAGAGAGATTAGGGCTTGGCAGCGGCTCCATATTGTAAAACGCGATGAAACTTTCTCTCTGATTTTTTTCTCCCCGAAAGCCAATATATGGAGTTGGAGTTGGCGTCGGAGGGCCACCAGGGGGCCACGAGGTAGAAGCGCCCCACCCTTGTGGACAGGGTGTGGGCCCCCTGGTCTTTATCTTTGGCGAGGATTTTTTATTATTTATTCTAAGATATTCCGTGGAGTTTCAGGTCATTCCGAGAACTTTTGTCTTCTGCACATAAAACAACACCATGGCAATTCTGCAGAAAACAGCGTCAGTCCGGTTTAGTTCCATTCAAATCATACAAGTTAGAGTCCAAAACAAGAGCAAAAGTGTTTGGAAAACTAGATACGACGGAGACGTATCACATCCGCGCGCTCCGCGTCGAGTCGAGCCTCCGCCGCCCGGTTCAAGTCCAGGACGCCCGGTTTCGCCTGTAGGTGGGCGTCGATGAGAGCGGCATCCGCGCGCTCTACGTCGAGTCGAGCCTCTGCCGCCCGGTTCAAGTCCAGGACGTCCGGTTCCGCCCGCAGGAGGGCCTCGATGGCAGCGGCATCCGCGCGCTCCGCCTCAAGTTGAGCCCCCGCCGCCCGGTTCACATCCACGACATCCGGTTCCGCCTGCAGGAGAGCCTCGATGGCAGCGGCATGCACGCGCTCCGCGTCGAGTTGAGCCTCTTCCTCCCGGTCCTCCTTTAGTATCGCCATGTTGAACCGCTGGTCCACCTGCACCATGGGGGACTCGGACGCCGGCACGAAGTCGACGTCCATCGTCTCATACCCATCGGGGGCCTTCTGCGCCGCGACCTCCGCCATGAACATTGGATCGGCTTCCTCCTCTTTGTAGCTTGGCTCCAGAGAACTTGGGGATTGGCCCGCCGCAAAGCGAGCTTGGGAACGGAGGTCTGTGGCGCCGACCGCCGCCGCGATTTCTGCGCGGCGCTCCGGCGTCAGCATCTTGTAGTAAGTAATCTTGCGGCGCACCATGGCTTTCCGGCGAACTAGGGGACGCTTGATGCGGGCTAGGAGATTGAAAGGTGGGGGAATGGGCTGGAGATTTGGTGTGGTTTTAGGGCAGTGGCTGGCGTAGGCCGAGCAGCGAAGGTTCTGGTGTGAATAGTGGTTCCGGTGACGACCGGTCAATCGGTTTTGACTATACATCGCTCTTGTCGCGTTCGCGTTGCAGCCCGGCACGCTGGACCCTCCACGTCGCTCACCGAATGGAATGCGCTTCGTCTTGCGTTTTCGCTCGCTTGTGGGACCGCAGTTGAGAGCAAACCGACGTCCCTCCCCCTCCCCCGCCCACGTCATTTATTATAATACCACTCCCTCCGTTTTATGCGGAGTAAATAAAAACAGAGGGAGTATACTACGGATGAGGATCACCTGACGTGGCTGAACCCATTGAGTAACTGACATGCGGGGCCTAGCAAGCATGGGGTCCGCCAGTAAGTGACCGAAAGGGAGGGTAAGGCAGGGATACCTACGTCAGAGGATCCACTTGCACTATACTATGACCAAATGTTCGAGTAATAATATATGACATGCAACTTACACAGAGCATACAGGGTCTAATGCGTTTTTTGAGGCTAACTTTGACCAAATGTTAGAGTAATAATATATGACATGCAACTTACACAAAGCATACGGTCAAATTCGTATGTGAAAGGAGTTTCCAATGATATAATTTTCACATTATACATCTCATGTATTATTAATCTTGTCAATAGTCAAATTGGAAACCATCTCGAGTACAAATCTAGGAGTACGTACAAATCTAACAATATTGATTGGGCGTTGTTGAATGTTGATACCTTTTTGATCAAAGTAGAGATACTTTGACTACACATAAAACTTATATGTAAACTAGAAAGAATAGGAGGGAGTATATTGTACGTTCAAAAACGAAACGAACATTGAATACCCTTTATATATGATTTGCGGATGCTATGATCACCGGTTCAAAATTTTGAATCCGCCTTAGGTATCACGTGCCCCCACTCGTTCCCTCTCAATTTCATCTCGGGGTCCGGAGATCTATTGAAAGAGGACTAGGGTGGGTACATGCGAATGATACTCGGCGGAATGTTCAAATGAGACATGCGGGAGGATGGACTCGACTGGAGGGCGACATGATCGATGGAGAAGAGGGTTGGAGAGGAATGAGAAATAAGCAAACGCCACATGATTATACTGAACGACTCAAATAAACAATAAGTTGTCTCGCTTGGCCTACATAGTGAAAGGCCTAATGCACAATGCGGAGCACTGACGCTCGAATATGGCCGGGAAAACAGGGAAACCGACATGTGGGGCACACCCGCCGGGACGACATAGCGCAAACTAGTCCAATGGAGGAGCTGGCCCACGACCTCCTCGCCACTGACAACCGTTCATGTGGGTCGTTGGGGTCAACAACGGGCGACTCAGCACCGCCTCTGGACACGGCGCCCGCGATGAGCGACATGCTCATATCGTCGCTAGACACGGTCAGTTTCAGTGTGCCGAGGGTGGCGTTAGTGCTGCGGCACTACCAACGGTATGTTTGGTTTGTGCCCAAGGTTGCCCCATCAAAGCATTGGGTAGCCAAAATTTTGGTTGAGGTATTGGTTGCCCATGATTTGGCCGACATTGGCAAGAAAAATGAACTAGAGTTGGCTAGAGTTCATTGGCATGCCAAAGAAATGGCAACCATCCAAACAAAGACCAATCTTTGGGTCATGACCAAAATTTTGGTTGGTTGCCCATGATTTGGCCGACATTGGCAAGAAAAATGAACTAGAGTTGGCTAGAGTTCATTGGCATGCCAAAAAAATGGCAACCATCCAAATAAAGACCAATCTTTGGGTCATGACCAAAATTTTGGTAAGGTGCACTTTGGCCACAATCCAAACATACCCCAACACCCGGCTCGTCGAGGATGCACGGGGCGCCGCGACGCGTCCGCGAAGTGGTGTAGCGCGGCCAACTGGATCCTCTGGACCTGAGACCATGCCGGGTCGTCTTGCTTTTTCAATGACATGCGTCGATCGCATGTGAGCAAAGGGCATCTCCAATGTTGCCACGACCGCAGCTGACTACCCTGGCACACCAAAAACCCTCGTCCCTCGCGCCGTCGCCCGGTGCGTTCCCAGCCGGCGCCAGCTGCCCGCATTCATGCCGTCCGTCCGTATGCCGTCATTAAGAGGCTCGGTGCCCGAGGTACCAACTCCGGCGACATAATGACGCACCAGGACGCTTGGCCTCACCGGCATGCGCTACTTAAAGCGGCAATGCCCAGCTAACCTCCACACCGTAGTGCATCATCCTCCTACCTGGAACAACATCCGCCATGACCGCAAGCGCGAACGCTCTGCGGGAGAGCTTGTCTTCGGGGATGGAGCTCGAGGTCGCCGCCCTCGCTCAAGTCGCCGCACAAGCGGTGGCCACGCTGGCGGCCGACGACGGGAGCACCGTCAGCCACGCGTCCTACTTGCCGCCGTCCAACGTCCGGCACCGCCGAGGTCGGGGACTCCTCCGAGGATGAGTAGGGCATGGGAGGCGGCAGCGCATGGTGTGCCAACTGGCCGGTCCGTCTCCCGTGTTCTACTTTTCCTCGCCGGAGACCGCACCTTCACTTCACGGGTCTTGAACCCCGCCCCCGTACATGGATTTCACTGATGGAGGACGTCGGTCGCCGCCGTAGAATAGGTTTAGGGTTGGGTTTCTTTTATTTTTTGTCCTATAAAAGTTCGAAATGTAATGAAAATCTGCCGTGTTTGCATTAATCTTGGCCGGTGTATATGAACTTTCACAACAATATAAATATTGTAGGAGTACTAGCAAGATGCCCGTGCGTTGCACGGAAGATCAAGATCTTATGGGAGAAAAGGATGAACGAGGGAAAGCCTTATCTGCAAATGTGGAGAGGAGTGCGGGTAAATTGTCATAGTTTCCTTCCTATCCGTTAGATATAGATCGGAAGGCCTATATTGCAGGATGACAGGCACACCATCATCACCAACTCTGATTTTTATTGAACCGAGACAAATCTAACATGCGAAGTAAAATAAACACATAGGGTCTATACATACACAAATTATCTTAGGCACTCCAATAGTACGTCCACTACACATTCACGGATTTCACATCTTTCTACATCTACGAGAACCTACGAAAGGGTTAACGTAAATTGCCTCTCTCTCTCCTCCCTGATTTTCATGGTGGTGGGCCCCTCCCTCCCCCAATCTACAATCAACAGCTCACACGTTTCACATTACGTTAATTACGTAACTGGGATTACGTAGGTGTAGCATTACTCGTCCTAAAAACCCAACTAAGCCAACCTCCCAGCATATCGCGCGGGAAAAGACCCGGCCGCGCTGTTTTAGTCGGGATTACCGGATTACTAGTAGTAGTATCGATGGATCGCGCGAAGCAACAATTTTTTTTGAGGGGGCGAAGCACCTAGTTTAAAAGGAAAAAAGGCGGTACACTCACAGCACTCCTGTCGCGGTCGCATTGCACCCCACACACGTTCGGTCCTGCACACGGCTCACGCAAATGGAATGCGCTTCGGCTTGCCTCTTCACTGACACGTGGGACTGCACTTGGAGAAACCGACCATGCGCCAAACTCCCCCCGCCCACCGCGCGAAAATCCTCCCCCCCCCCCACACCCAAAAATTCCCTCCAAATCCGATTCATCCGCCCTTCGGCCAACTAGCCAATAATATTCCCCAAACCCCCCTGTCCCCCTCCACTCCATTCGCTCTGCCAAAGCCGCCCTCCCCGCCACGCCGATACATCGGCGCCGTGGTTCGGCGATCCTCTCGCTCCCACAATACGCTCTCGTAGACTGCCGTCCTCTAGCCGCGCCGCCACCTCTGGCTACGTTATTGTGGAGGCGCACGGCGGTCAGCGCCGCCACACCGGGCGATGTTCGTGTGGAGACGCATACGGCGGTCGACTTCTCCCACAAGACGCGCATTCTAGACTGAGCCCCGTTCATGTCGGTGTAGCGCTGAATGTTAGCCGATAGAGCGATGTTAATCTCACCGCTTTGTCAAGTAGTTTCTTGTCAATATGCTCGCTTAAGAAGCTTCCTTTCCCTGCTCGCACTCAATCTGCTTAGCTGAGATGGCATGCCAAGGCCGATTAGTTGCTAAAATATCCTGCCATATATTTATTGTGACGTAGATTGCCATGGTCTAGTAGCCAATCTGTTAGGTGAAATAGCTCTACATCATTTTATACTCGATCTTTGTTGCTGCGATGGCCTTCGATAGTTCGATGGCTGTGTGCTCTGCCTCATTGAATGCTGAAATAGCCTGCCATAATTTGGCTCTCAAATATGTTTGCTGAATTAGCTTTACATATATTTCGTTACTTAGATCTGGTCGTCCAAATATATTGCCATAGCTTTAGACATCGACCTAGGTATTTTTTTTGGACTTCATAAAAAAGCATATATGTTTTTCCTGTAATATCTAGTAGAAGAACTAATTTGTATATCTAATAGATGGACATGACTTGGATAACTTCTGCTCGAAGATTCTCCGCTGCATATGTCGAGGGGGTTGAAAACTTCATGAACTTTATCAGAGCTGAGTACGGTGGTCCGAAATCAGATGTGCTCTGCTCGTGTAGCAGTTGTATGAATTCAGTTACAAGACCCCGATCAAGCGTGCAAAATCATCTACACTTGTATGGGATGTCGGTCACATATACTAGGTGGGTTCATCATGGTGAAGCTGTGAACGTCAATGTTATTGACTACGTGGAAGCAGCAGATCATCATCTTGATCTGCCTGATGCTCAGGTGGAAGAGGAGGAGGAGGTGGTGGTGGTGGAGCCAGTGACTTTGACCAACATTGAAAGAATGCTACGAAATGCTTGTGCATTCGGTGAACTTTCACCTGCAGAAGAAAAACGGTGGGCCCGCATGTTGGAACAATGCAACGTTGCAGTCACCCTAGGAAATAAGCTGTCAGTATTCTCAGCTATGTCACCTTTCTTCAGGTGAAGACATCTGAGCGGATGACCAACAAATCATTCGATGCGATGTTCGCTGCTTTCCGCGAATCTTTCCCAGATGCGTCTGAGCTGCCACACACCTACAGTAAAATGAAGAATTTCCTTCGTGCAGTTAGAATTGGATATGATATGATCCATGTTTGTAAGAATAATTGTGTTATGTTCCAGAAGGATTATGCCAACTTAAGTGAATGCCCGAAATGCAAATCATCAAGATGGAAAGATGGCGATGTTGTGAAGAGGATTCCTCATAATGTTCTGAGACATTTTCCAATTACACTAAGATTTCAGAGGTTGTTTCATGATCTTTGAAACAAGAGAGGATGTCTTGTGGCATTCTAGGAACCAGGAGTACAGAGATCGAGAATGTAATGAGCCATCCATCTCATGGTAGTGAGTGGAAAAGCTTCAATGATAAACACAAAGAGTTTGTCTTGACCGAGAAACATTAGACTTGGCTTAGCTTAGGATGGATTTAACCCATTTGGCCACCAAGCGCCACATATAGCATGTGGCGGTGCTTGTTATCCTTACAACATGCCTCCAAATGTACGCACGAAAGAATCAAACTACATGATGGCCTTGCTCATCCCAGGTCCAAAAAGTCCTGGAAAGGATTTTGATTTGTTCATGGAGCCTCTTGTGGAGGAACTTCAACAGCTATGGAAGGGTGTTCTCACTCGAGACCTATATAGCTGCCCACCAGCTGATTTCTTTCTGTGTGCTGTTATAATTTGGTGCATCCATGATTATCCGGCTTTGGGCACTATGTCAGGGCGAACAACACATGGTTACAATGCATGTGTTCTTTGTGACAGGAATCCGCTGTCATACGCAATACTTAGCAAGATCTGTTACATTGGACACCGCCGTTTCCTTGCCAAGGACAAGCCGCATCCTAGAAAATACCGAAGACATGTGTTCAATGCAAAGCATGAAAACCGTGATGCGCCAAAGAGGCTCACCGCCGATGAGTTGCAAGTGGAATTAGAGAAGGTCGGGCATATTACACCGGAAACCATCCCGGTAATGGTAGCGGGAAAAGGAAGCGTGGCGGGGGTAGAAGATGATTATTGTTTACCCGCAGGTCCACTTTGTGGGACTTGGAGTATTGGAAAGATTTGGATCTGCGGCATAATCTTGATGTGATGCACATCGAGAAAAATATATGTGACACATTATCGGCACACTTCTTAATATTGAAGGCAAGACGAAAGATACCTTAAAATCTAGGATTGATTTGACACACTGGTATCGAGAAAGGATTTGCGGTGCAAGATGAAGGTAAACCGCGGGATATGGCACCGGCTGTGTAATGCGTCTTGGACAAGGTAAAAAGAAAAGAATTCTGCGAGGTCACATCACGTGTGAGATTCCTACATGGATTTGCTTCCAACCACGAAAGGAGAGTCGGTCTGAGATGGAAACAAGGTACAAGGGTGAAAACTCATGACTGCCACGTCCTACTTCAAAGGGTCTTACCGTTATCCTTAGAGGATTGGGCCACCACGACTTATACTGAGCGATTGCAGAGTTGGGACAATTCTTGAGGAACTTCTGCAGTAGGAATATCAGGATAGATGCTTTGGAGCGTCTTAGAAACAAGATACCAACTATCATATGCGACCTTGAGAAGATATATCCTCCAGCCTTCTTTGATGTGATGGTGCATTTGGTTGTTCATCTACCTGATGAGGCACTACTTAGAGGTCCAGTACAGTATGGCTGGATGTACCCTATTGAAAGGCGGCTAGGCACTTTGAAGGGCTATGTTAGGAACAGAGCTAGACCCAAGGGTTCCATTGCGAGGCCTACATTGCCTCTGAAGCGTTGACATTACGCTCAAAATACATTGAAACAGATGATCAGCTTAGCAAATAGGTGGGTGAAGACAATCCGGGCTCAATGTTTTCGATTATTACATTCGGAGTTACGGTGGAAGAGTCGATAAGAGGACAAACCTAAAGATTTGGACAAAATGGTTTGGTATGTGTTGAATAAGCGTCTGTGATACTACCTTATATCAAGTAAGTGCAGTACTGCAACTTATACATCATAATCTACTAAACTTGCAGCACATTCTTATATATTTAGATGTTTGACGCGATCACTATGTTGTGCAGCATCTACAAAGAGAATTTACTGCCGCAAAATCCAAGAAACATTGACAAACTGGTTATGGCAGGATTTGCGAAATGGTTCAAGAACCATGTAAGCTTTTGAAGTGCACTGTTGGTTTTTTTAATATATTGAGTACGTAAGATGATCACCTTGTCTATTTTCTAACCATAGGTTAAGAAGATGCGGGAGGATGGGCAGGCAGTTGATGATGCCATTTACTCACTAGCAATGGGTCCTGATACTCGGGTAAGACATTATGAATCTTGCGTTGTTGGAGATGTGCGCTACAACACCCTTGCACGAGACGAAGGCAGGAAGACACAAAATAGTGCCATCATGAGCACGGATATGTATGACAAAGAGACAACTGAAATGTATGCTAACATAACAGACATTGTTCGATTGCGGTATATCTCCGATTTCGAGGATCATCGGTGTGTGGTTACATTGTCTTTCGTTGGTATAACCTGTTTTTCGAGGATCGCAAAAACCAGCTGATGATTATTTCAAATCCATCAATGTCAAGGAGGCATACCAGACCAACGAGCCTTTTATTTTGGCAAATCAAGCAACACATATATTTTTCTTGGAAGACACATTTGCACGTAGCGATGGCTGGAGAGTATTGCAAAGGTTTGAGCAGAGGAATTCGTTTAATGAAGTTGCACAACAAGATGATGCTTACTTGCTCACGATGTACAAGATAACACAGATGTTCCTAATATCTTTGAGAACCATCACGTCAATGACGCCGGCGAAAAAGATTGCTGTCGTCTTTGTGGACATACAAGAGTTGATCAAGAAGAAGCCAACGTTCGAGGGCGTTGAGGACGAAGAAGAAGATGACACCATGGGGAATTATGATTCGATGATACACATGGCGAAGATGTTGACGCGCTGCTGCGGATGATGATTACATTGCTTTTGTCGTATTTGCACTGTCGAAGACGTTTTTATCTACTATGTGAAATTGTGTTTGCTATGACAAGCTGAAACCTCATGAACATGTTGTTTAGTATTTTTACGTGAGAACATCACTTGTTATGTATGCTGATTTGTGTTTGGTGATTGTATGACAACTAAAACATGATGACATTTTTGTTTAGTTGTACTCATATTTGGCTGTGAAACTTGAATTTGATGACATAGTTTGCTGTTGGACTTCCATTTGCTCGATGTCTTCGAATGAGAACAAAGCTGACCCGACAGGGCCTCTGCTATTTATTTATTTATATGAGCAAAAGGGGATACCCCCTAATTTCCGTTAATAGAAATCATTAGATGTTCACAACACTACGCCCAACCTGCTACACAGGTTTCATTCATTACTAGTTTCAGCAAAGTGCTCATGTCGTAGCCACTGAATACATCACGAGTGCTACATACACTGCAAATAAAGAGACAATCATCCTCTGAGCACATCGATTTTGTCCATTATCTTCACAAGATCTTCCATCTCCTCATTCTTTGTCAAGGCCGTTCGGCATTTGTTGCTTGGCCATGATCGGAGGAAGCGCATCTTTAACCTTCGCTTCTGCATCTTCCTCTTACGCCGTTCCTTGATTACTTGTCCAACACCCCAACCTGCTGGTATTGGGATTCCTCGGCTAACCAAATAATCAGCGTAGTTGCGTTCCCCACATCAGCAACTTCCCGTAAATACAAATCACACGAATCTTCCCTTTTACGCACGAATCATATTGGAAGATCATCAACCAAACTATTAAAAAAAATCAGCAACTGAAAGCAGCAGAACAACACTTAAACATATTATTACCCCATGATTCGAGCATTTGTAGAAGACTCGACCAGGGTTGCGGATTGTGGTTGAGACGCGACGGATGACTCTGAGTGATTTGCAGCAGTGGCACCACACCAACGACAGCGGGTTGCGATGAGCAATCGGCTGCGGTGCGTATGCCGGCGGGGGTGTGATGAGACCCACTGGCGATGGTACGGGTGGCGACATGGCGCATACCTGGTTGTTGCGTCTTTGAAGAAGCGGTGGACGAGCAGCCACGGACATGGTTCTGCGGCCGAGCTTCGATGCTAGGCGAGTAAGTAGAGAAGAGGAGAAGGAACGTTGGATATGTCGGTTTCATTACTTGCGAGTAGCATAGCACCATATATAGTCATAGTCTAGGTTTGGATTCGAACCAGCTACGAGCACGTCTTTCTTTTTTCTAAAACTTCGGCAACGTCTCTTTCTTGGTACACTAGCTTGTTCTCAGACGCCTTCCCAAGTCTTTGATTTTCTTTCCCTTTTTTGCGAGGAAGGAAGGAGGACAAAATTGAGAGTTCCTGGGACTCGAACCCAAGACCTCTCGGTTGAAAAAAAAAGGGTGCTAGTCACTTATGTGGCGAACGTTCCTGTGAGGAGGACGGCAGACGAACGCATTTTCCTCGCAGTTTTCTTCCTATATGTAAAAAAGTATGCTACTTGGTGTCCGCTTAGTCAACAAACGATTGTGCCAACCTTGACCGTTGGATTGACATTCAACATCTGTCGCGTTTATTCAGTCTCTTCTTCCTCGAGCCGCCAAAGCCAAACCCGGCGCCGGTGAACCGCTGCTCCCGCCTCCCACGGCTGGCTGTGATCTTCCCAGCTCCTGTTCATTCCGTCCGAGGCCTCACCATCGTCCCTCCACCTTGGTTCGCTCGCGGGCGCTCGCCTCGGTGTTGTCAACACGGTCAACAACCGAGAGGAATAAGGATATGACTGTACATGGTGAGGATGACAGTAGGGACCCAGCAGCGCGCGTAGTAATTTTGTTTTTTCGGGACGGATAAGGGTATCAACTGGGTTGTGCGGGACCCGTGGCCCGTCTAGCCTAGGCTTTTATTTCATATGTTTAGCACATGACCAGCCCATTTTATTTTGTTTCCTTTCTGAAAATGGCTAGCCAGCTATTTTGTTTTTTGCAGAATAACCAACGTAGGCCTACTTGCTTTTCTACACCCTGCTGGGCCGGAAATCTTTCCAGACAAGGAGGGATGCATTTTGCCCAGAAAATGGGCTATAAGTAATAAGAAATGGGCTATAAGTAATAATAAATGGGCTGTAAAATGAAAAAATACAGCAAACAGGCAATTAGTTCAAAAATACTGTTTTCTTTCGGATTTTGATATTTTAAATTTCATTGTTTTTGTGCGGGTAAAATTTCATTGAATTTAAATTAAGGTATATTTAGATTTAGAATTAATTTGAATCTGGCTAGAAATTTCGGGATGTATGCTGTTTGGGACAGATTTGAAGGCTGACTTGTGGGTCTACTAGGTTGACGTGTAATTTGGCTTTGTCAACTTAGTCCACATACGATTCTAGGAGCAGTGACCATTGGATGTTAATCCAACGGCCGTGCTGCTTCTTCAATATCTGATCTTCTTGCTCCAGCTGCCCAAACCAGCTCCGGTGGGACTGCCTGCTCCCGCCTCCCGTGGCCGGCTATGCTGCCGCATAGGCCGCACCGCCCCACCCTACTTCATTGCTGGCCAGGCCATTCATCTACTCACCCACACCTCCTGTTATTTTCCAGCGACGGCAGCCGGACCAGTAAACCCTCGTACTCCCCACCGCGTGGGCAACCATTGCCGAGTCTTCCCCGGCTCCGTGTCGTTCCCTTCCTAGGCCTTGCCGTCGTCCACCGCCATGATGCTCTCGGCGCGGCCTGGTCAACTTGGTCAACGAACGACATCCATCGGCCGTGGACTGTACGCACAAAATAATGATTCCTCCACCTGACAGCTAGGACCCACCGGAAGGGCCTCTGTATTTCGTGAAAAAAACGTTCTCCCCGCTGACATGTCGGGCCCACCAGCTATATCTTCGCACGCAAGGAAGTGCCTCCTTATTACGCACAAAAAAATGAATACCCCCTGCTAGCAGGGACCCACCATAGTGGGAGGATGACTTGTGGGCCAACTAAGTTGATGGGGACGGAGGGCTTTGTCAACTTAGTCAATATGAACGATTCTAGCTCCAGTGACCGTACGATGTCCATCCAACGGCCGTAGTGCTTCTTCAACCTCTGGTCTTCTTGCTCCAGCCGCCCAAAGCGGCGCCGGTCGTGCCGCATGCTCCTGCCTCCCGTGGCCGGCTCTGTTGCCGCAGAGGCCTCACCGCCCCTACTATTCCCACCGCTGGCCAGGCCCTGCGGCGATGGCAGCCTCACACCGCAGCCGAACCAGTGAACCCTCGTACTCCTCTCCGCGCGGGCTTCCACTGCCGCTTCTTCCCCGGCTCCGCGTCATCCCCTTCCTAGGCCTCGCCGTCGTCCACCGCCTAGTGCTCTCCGCGCGGCGTGGTCAACGTGGTCAAGGAACGACTTCCATCGGAAGAGTATGCGTGGAGAGGCCGATACCGTGGGTCCATGGCCACGACCCAGTTTTTTGTGATTTGCCAAGTAAGTCGCTTTGTCGAGCTGTTGGGCTGTAAATCTTTCAAGACGAGGAGAGCTTTCATTCTGGCCGAGAAAATGGCCCATCAAGAATGAGAAATGGGTTGTACATTTTAAAACACATCAAACCGGCAATTAGTTTCAAATATCTTTTTTTTCATTTCAAGATTTTGAATTACATTAATTTTTATGCGAGGAGAATTTGTTGGATTCTATATTGATATACATTTATTTTTAAAATCAGTTTGAATCTGAGTCGAAATTTCGGGATTAAAAATAGTTCGGACTGCACCGAAATATGCAAAATTTCGTATAATTTTTTAACCGTGGCCACAATATGGGCTGTAAGTCTAACAAAAAGAATATGGGCTCAAAAAAAAACCTTAAAAATTAGCAAATGGGCTGAAAATTATTAGAAATAATGGCAGATGGGCTGTATGCTGTTTTCCACATATTTGAGGCTTTCCTAAAAAGGTTGACCTTTAGCACCGATCGTTGGATGTCCATCCAACGGCCGTCGTCATTTCTTCAATCTCGCTCTTCTGCTCCGGCCCGCTCAAACAAGCGTCGTGGACTGCTCGCTTCCTCCTCCTCAAGCTGGCCGGCCAAGACTGTGCCTCACCGCCCCACCGCATTCTCCCATCGCTGGCCCAGCCATCCTCTACTCACCCACACCTCCTGTTATTCTCCGGTGACGGGCAGACGGTAAACCCTCGTCTGATCGTACTCCCCTCCGCGTGGGAAACAACTGCCGAGTCTTCCCTGCCTCCGTGTCATCCCCTTCCTAGACCTCGCCGTCGTCCATCGCCGTGGTGCTCTCGGCACGGCATGGTCAATGTGGTCAACGACCAACTTCCATCGGAAGAGTACTGTGCATGGAGACGCTGACAGCTGGGTCCACGGCCGCAGCAAGGAAGTGCCTCCTTATTACGCGCAAAATAATTATTCCTCCACCTGACAGCGGGGACACACCGGACGGGCCACCGTATTTCGCGAAAAAAACGTTTCCCCCCTGACTGCTGGGACCCACCAGCTACACCTTCGCACGCAAGGAAGTGCGTCCGGGCAAAAAAACAAAACGATTCGCCCCCCTGACTGCTGGGACCCACCAGCTACATCTTCGCACGCAAGGAAGTGCCTGACAGTTGGGACCCACCTGGTCGAAGCGTACGTAGCGCTGTCATTGTAGTCGCGGACGTGTATGTACATACTGGTGGATGTAGAGGCGCGCACGTGTCGTAGTAGAGGCGCGCACGTAGCATGTACACGCACGCATGCCGCCGTGGTGCAAGAAAATACGGCCACGTATGTGTACATACGGGCGGGGTCTCGAATGCCTACTCGCGCATACGTACAACCAGGGCTCGTGTACATGGCTGGGTCCGAATGGAGAAACAACGTCTTCGTCGTGTTCATGTGGAGGCAACGGAATGCGTCGTGTTCATGGGGAGGCAACGGAACGCGTGGGATCCAACCGACTGGGTTGGAACGGAATGCGTGGTCGTGTTCATCGGGAGGGCTTGGACAGAACAAGTGATGGAAACGAGGCCTGGCGTACCGCACAACAGAGGAAACAGACCTCCTACATTCAGAACGGGGTCCTGTTGATCGGGAGGGGTGTGGTGTACCGCAAAACAGAGGAAACGGACCTCCTACGGTCGAAATGGGGGTCCTGTTGATCGGGAGGGGTGGCGCATGCGCAAAAGGATTTAAACGGACCTCCTACGGTCAACGGGGTCTGTTGATCGGGAGGGTGTGGCGTGCATAAAGCAGACGAAAGGACCTCCTACGGTCAAAATGGGGGTCCTGTTCATCGGGAGGTGTGGCGCATCGCAAAACGAGACTCCACGGATCTGTTCATCTCCACTGTCGACCTCCTCCGGCCTCCACGGGCTACCGTCGACCTCCTCCACCTCCACGGGCTCCTGTTCATCCAGCCTCCACCGGCGCTACTCCGGCCATCGCTCAACCACCCCTCCACCGTTTACTGTTCATCCAGCCCTCCACACCACGGGGTCCTGTTCAACCACCCCTCCACGGGCACCCCTCCATCGTCTACTATTCATCCAGCCCTCCACACCACAGGGTCCTGTTCATCCACCCCTCCACGGGCACCCCTCCACCGTCTACTGTTCATCCAGCCCTCCACCACACCACGGGGTCCTGTTCATCCAGAGGCAACGCCACCGCTCACTGTTCATCCAAACCCCCCGCAACACTCACTGTTCATCCCAGAGGCAGCATCGACCGACTTCAGTTAGCAGCAGTAGCGAAGGAATCGCTCAATCGGGTTCGATTAACGACCATCGATCGATCGCCGGGTTCGATGTAGCGTAACTGCGGTGCAATCGCTTGGTTCGATTAGAGCCCAACGCCTCGCTTCGGGTTGATTAGAGCCAACGCCTCGCACACGCTGCAGCGTCGTGTCACGAGAAAGCGCGCATTGCTCGGCCCCGACCTCCCACCGTAACCGGAACTCCACGAAATTTTCCTCCCCTCGCTTCTACCACGGTTTTTCCGTCATGGACGACCCAAAGAATGTCATGCATTTGCGTCTCCCGCCCGCCCAGGACGAAAAGCCCATTTTCTGTCATGATTTTTTGTCATAGAAGTAGGATCCCACCACATCTATGATGATACCCGGTTTTGTCACAATTATCGTCATAGAAGTGTCATATGTATGACAGAAATTTTTTTCGTTCGGCCCAAAATGTCACGGATGTGTCTTTTTTTGTAGTGATAGGTCATGAGGCATAGCAATGTGGCAATGATAAGTCAAAGCAAGATCGCTAGCATGTGTGCAAAGTGTCAAGGTGCAAGCAACACATGAAGTATGATCCACAATATGCATGCTCATGGTTTGGGTGTTCTCAAAAGAGAAGGATATCACCTCGAAAGCATGTCCTTGTGCGCCCTTCACAATGCCGAAGTGGTAGGAAATGTGGTGTAGAAGCGAGTCGTGGTCGAAAGTATGAGGCTCGCTCTCAAGAGCTCGAATGGTCAACTCACGTGAAGTGGAAGTCGACACGAAGTCCAAGTATCCTACACATGCACAAAAAAAGCAAACAATGTATGTGCATGGTAGGTAAACACATCATTCATCATGATGGTTCTCTTCTTTTGCACATAACCATTAGAAGCACAAGTGCGTGAACAATATGACACAATGGCTATACTCATGGCACTAGGCATATGGTGCAAAGAAGGAAGATAAGCATGCTTCACAAGGAATATGTCAAAATCTCCAAGTATATGCGAGAATGCTATGGGGGCAATCTCATGAGAAAGATTAAGACCATTGTTGCACTCCATACATGGAAAGTCATCTAGCATAAGAGAGTCAACATATGGAGATGTAGGACAAGAAGCAATATCACTCATGTGCAAAGCATGGAAATGGATGCCATCAACCGCATGAAACGAGAAAGTATGAATCATGGGTGATGCAACATAAGCAAGCATAGCAATCATGTCATGCAAACTAGTGGAGCGAAGATGCAACACTCTAGAGGGTATCATGGCAATCATGTCATGTGAGCAAATAATATGCATAGGCAATGCACGTGACACATGGCAAGCACGACAAAGCGAGATCAAAGTATCATCATATGAATGTGTCACAAATGGAACATGGCAATAACAAGAGATATCTCCACCAAACTTGCAAATACACATACAAGTGTGAGAATCAATCATCATGTGTAATGCAAAGCATGGGTCACAAATGCATGGCAAAGGCATAGAGATGAGCATATCATGCAAAGTGAACATGGCAATATGGGCATAAAGTGAGAAGTGGTATATAAGCCATAACCTTGTGAGGGCCATGTAGAAGAGATGCGCGAAGTCGTTGTGCGAAGGGAGCGGTGGGAATGAACATCCACTGAATCCCAAGTCATCGTTGCTCTCTAGAGCTCGTTTTGTCAACTCATGGGATTGTGAGGTTGACAAGTATTCACGGGTACCTACAAAAAATATACACAAACCAAAGAAACTGTGCGCGTGGTAAATGTACACATCATCCATCATGATGTGTATGTGCATGTGAGCGTTAGCACAAGATAAGCGTCGCTCAAAGAAAATTGAGGTGCGGTAAAGAAACATGTAATCCATCATGCAATGATAGTTATTGTGTTCAACATGATGGGGATGCAAACTATAGCAAGTGTGTGGCACAACAATAGCATTTTTATTCATGGGATGCATATGGTGCACACAATCATGGGAATCATGCAAATCATAGGATGGATCAAAGTCTCCTAATATATACGAGGAAACTATGGTGGTCTACTCATGAACAATAGTGGAAACATCATATGGAGAATATGAACAACATCCAAAATAATGCATGTCCGAAGCTAGGTGGTCATGGCATGACATATGAGATAAATGATGCAAAGGGAGCATATCAATATCATCACAAGAAAAACAAATGCCAATAACCATGGGCTTGTCATCTATGCCATATGTGCAAATTGAGTTTATTTTAATGGCATGTGCATAGTAATTACGATGAGATTGCAAATTTGAAATATGGGTGATCTCATGCATAGCATATGATAAGTCAAGCGGATTGTCGATCATGATGTGACCAAGAGAATTAGCACACGAAATCCTATGTAACATGGCATCACAACTAATAGACTCCTCATGGCAATCATCAAACTCATCATAAATGGGTAAATCATCGCATGTAGAAATTATACTAGCATGAAGCATGGTAATAGGTGGATCAACATCATACAAGCAATCAATGTCAAGAATGTCCACGAGTGGGACAAGAGCATCACCTTCACCTATGTTACCTTTCTCGTTCCACTCTAGTGGTGTAGGTGAAGTGGGAAAGACCAAATCGTGGTCATCTTCATCGTGATGGAACCATGTGGGGGGTGCATCATAGTCCACCATGGCCATCATGTTGTCCAAGGGAAGGATGTAGTCGTCGAGGATCGTGTCGTCGTCATATATGGGACCTAGCACCAAAGGAGAAGACACAATAGAGGTAGAGGTTAAGTTGTTAGAAATCGAAATGGCCTCATATGCCTCATCAACTACCTCACTCTCTCTATGTGGTGGTGGCTCACTCACTCCCTCAAGGTAGGTGCACTCAATGTCGCATATGGTGGAGTCACTCAAGTAGTGGTGGTGGTGGCTCTCCTCACATGGGAATTGGGGCAACTCATCATATATGGGGCTAATGGTGAAGTTACTCTCACTCTCAATATGGTGGCTAAAGTCACTCAAGTTATCATACGTCGTCGTGTTCGAAGGGAAAATCCCATGCTCAACCATCTCGTAGTCGTTGCCATGGATGAAAGCTGAAAATGGCACAACATCACTCTCATCGTGGATGAAGGCCGAAGATGGCACATCATCACTCACGCCGTGGATGAAGGCCGAAGATGGCACAACATCACTCTCGTCGTGGATGAAGGCCGAAGATGGCACAACATTACTCTGGCCATCTTGTAGCATAGTCAATGCGAAGTGAGCTCGGGATCGAGTAGACTTGGCCTTCATGAGTTCTTGCTCCGCCTTGAGAGCACCAATATATAGGTCGCCGAGGGACTCGTAGTTGTTGTTGAACATAGTCTTGGCGATGTTGTTGTTCAATCCCATCACGAAGTAGAACTTCATCCGAATGGGTCGTCCACACTGGCACATCGCAAGGCTTCCTTCATGCTCTTGAAGTACTCGTCGAGGGACTTGGATCCTTGTATGGTGTTCTCCAATTAGCGTTGAAGTTGGTCCGTGTAGGTTGGAGGCACAAACTCTTGCCGCATCACTTTCTTCGTCTTGGGCCAAGTCATGGTGAAGCTTGTCGAAGGTCTATGAAGCCACCATGTCGATGCATAGTCGTGGAAAGTACTTGTGGCGCACTTCACTTGATCGTCAAAGGGTACTTGCTGTAGCTTGAGGTAGTCGTCCATCTTGCACTCTCACTCGAGGTATTCATCGGGGTCATTAGCCCCAAAGAATGGAACCTCCTCGGTGATGTCGAAGTCGTAGTAGCTCGAGGGAGTAGTGGACTTGAGCTCATGTCAGGGCCGGTTTCTCGGGATATCAATTTCCAGGAAATGGCCCTTGTGCTCACCATCCCCAGGATTACTGTTAGCTGATGAGGCACCAACTTGATACAGAAATTCCAAGCAAAATACAAAATATGTAGTACAAGACCATTCTGGCCTATGAGTACAACAAATGGTTTCTAGTGATTGATGGCGGAAGCGGTTTGTGGATCACCAATGTCTATGGGACCCCATTTCCCACAGGAACAACTGACCAGGTTAACTCCTATCTTCGCGAGGCTGCTATCACCATTGCTTAGTTTCCGGGGCTGTCATCGTAACTGTCCTCTCTATGCAAGAAATCTGGCCAAGACAATAGCCAGGGACAAGCCAGTGAGTACTTTGAATGTACTCGCAAACATTATGAACACGGGTATAATATCACAAACGATAATCATGCTCTGAAGTATTCTATGATCACAATGTCAGTCATAAAATAAAACCCCTGATGCATGCAAGCAGGTTATTTATATGCAACATGAATATGAAATAACAACATAGTAATAATATGCACCGATCGGATGTTTGAAGCGACGTCTCGAAAGGATAGTAAATAACGAGCATGCCTCAGTCGGGCGTCTGAGCGACACCACATAAAGGGCTTATAAAATAAATAACAAGCGTGCCACAGTCGGGTGTCTGAGCGACACCACATAAAGGGCTTATAGAATAAATAACAAGCATGCCACAGTCGGGCGTCTGAGCGACAGCACATAAAGGGCTTATAAAATAAATAACAAGCATGCCACAGTCGGGCGTCTGAGCGACACCACATAAAGGGCTTATAAAATAAATAATCACAGTGAATATCCAGGAGGTAGAACCGTCCCAGGGATACTCAATGAATTCAAATAATGAACATAGTTAGTTCACAATAATAATAATCATAATCACCATATGTCATCGGTCATAGTCAACGTTCTGACTTAGTAGTTTTCCTCCGAAGACCGACACTTGACCCAACCCAGACTGTAGTCCTTAACCATGGACACGGCTATTCGAATAGATGTTTAATCTCTGCAGAGGGTGTACTCTTTACCCACGAGTAACAGATTCCTTTAGTCCATCGGGACTAATTCTGTCTACGGTCTTTCAATTGAAAACACACCTGACCTGCACACACCAGCTTAACTTACCAGTATCTGGAATCACCCACGACACCTGTCAAATGAAACTCTAAGTGGGGAGGCTACAACCTCGCGTAGCATGGGATCAAACTTATATCGCGCGCTCTAAGGGGTGGCCTCCCCTCTCGGTCCCAACCGGAAACACCCATGCCCCGGACGGTGGCACGCCTACCGGCTACAACCGGTATCTTCCACCATGGCCTCTACATGCAGTGTGTGCTAGAAAGGGATTGACGACTTCTTGAACCGTACCCTACTTGTTGTAGGGACAAGTGGTAATCTGAAACAAGTATGGGGGTTACTGGAACAAGACTCGATCTATGGTCGACTCAGGAGGTTTAAGTGTTCCCTGCATGATTAGCATAACGAATATATTTCACCCAACAGACAGAATCACCACTCATCATACCCCCTCATGCCATACCGGACACACTCGTCTCGACGAGGAGCTAGGGGCAAGCTCGGGTCTACCCAAGACCGAAAGTTTCCCGTTTTCCTTCCGGTAGGCACGAAGGGCATACGAGGATGATCACTATCACAAGCATGTCTATTTCCAACAGCAAGGAAATCTCCAATATGCATCCATGCAAATGATCGTATCACCACATAAAATAACGAGTTCTCCGTATTAAGGTGGTGTTGTAATCGTATCAAACAATGCACAAAATTATTATGCCAGGATCCAGAATGCTTGCCTTCAAGTTGTGTAGAGGCAGGGTGCATCCTAAAACTTTTGAAAGTTTTCTTCTCTCTCCAAAAATCCTATTTAAAATATTTTGAATCAATATATAGTTTCAAAAACAGTACCAATAAGTTGTCTGAATTTTTTTCAAATAAATCTTAAAATAAACTAGACAAGATTAGAGGGAGGTAGGAAAAAGAATCAACTCATTTGGACTTATATTTAAAAAGTTATAGCCAGTCAAAGTTTAGTCAAATCTCTGGTTTTAAATAAAACAGAAAAAGAAAAGAAAACAATTCGAATAGATACACGTCGAAGACGTACTCTGGGAATACGCCTCCACTTATGCCTGCATGGACCGGCGCTGGGTCACTGACAGTGGGCCACCTGGCCCACTGGTCAGGTTTGACCAGTCCACGCGCGCGTCGCCTCCTCTGACCGAACGGAGGCGGAGCTCGTGAGGCTCGCCCGTGACGGAGGCATCCCTCGGGGATCTGAGTACATGGGTGTGCTCAGGTGGTCGAGGCGAACCCGTGGGTACCCGCCATGGTCGCCGACATGGACGGAGTCGCCGGCGACGAGCTTCGCGGCGGAGATGGCTTCGGGTGGATTTGGGGTCCTTGGCTGCGGTGGTTCCCGAGCGGGTCTGAGGTGTTGGGCGGTTCCGTAGGGTCATGGGGAGTCGAGCGGTGGCATCGGACGGACGGGAGGGGCTTTGGTTGCGACGAAATTGGCCGGGACTTGGCGGCGGCCGAACCGGCCGGAGTCGCGGAAGACGGCCTTCCTCTCCTCATCTGCTGGCCATGGTGGCCCTAGGGGGATAGCTTGAGGTTGCTTGAGGACTCGATTGAGCTCGAGGGCCCTTATATAGGCGGTTGATGTCGGTTCACGGCGGTCGTGGATAGGATCGTCGGCGACCGCCGTTCTATAGCTTGCAGGGCATCGTGTCGGGACTGGGGATGGCGGCAGGAGCTAGCGGACGAGCGGGCACTGCTCCAGGGGCGAGTTGGCGAGCGGGAGTGGCTCGGGCGGCGCCGACACACGGCCGGAACTGCTGCGGCCGTCGGCTAACCGCCATGGCCGACTGACGGTGGCGCCTGTGGGTGCCAGAGGTGGTCGGGGTGGCTCGCGGTGCAGGAGGAGACGGGGCGTGCTGGCTGTGGGTTGGGAGAGGCTAGAGCGGGCGCGGGGAGGCGGCCGTGCGACGCGGCGGCTCGGTGCCTGCACATGCAAAACGCGCGCTCTGGCCGCGCCCAGAGCATGCACGCCAGGCATTCGGCGAAATGCCAGCGTGGGTTAGAGAGCGTAGGTGGGGCATGGTGACCAACAGGCCTAGGCTACTGGTAGCTGGGATGCTAGTGGACATGCTCGTTTGGCTGCTGTGGCAAGTCTGCAATGCAAACTCATGAGCATGTCAATTCTGTTCATGAACTCAAGGTGTTCGACAGAATGTCAGGAGCCCCTAGGCAACTCTTGGGCTGGCCAAAGTCTCCAGACCAGGGTCTCTTTAGGTGATAGAGAGGGTGGCAATGTTAGTTGGCCAAGTCTAGGAACTTGATAGTCCAAGTTTGTGAGAAAACTGATTCTGGACAGAAAGAAAAGGGCATAATTGCATGGACCAAACATACTCCAATGGGTTCATGCTCCTGGACTTAAGGGTTTTGCAGGGTGGTCTACAAGAAAGAGAAAGAATCAAGGGAAAAGAGCAAGCAAAAATATGGTTGCAGTACAAATCACCAAGTTGAACCAGAATGAAGATGAGGATGATTTACTCAACTTTTTCAAAGAACATCAGTGGGTTTTTGCATAAAGTTGAATAATATGCTCCTATTAACCTCCCATAATTTTGGTGTAAGTTTTAAAGAAATATTTAATTAGGTTGTAGTGCAAAATTGCCCACTGGACCAGATTTGAAAACTTGGTGTAGAACTCAAAATATCCAATGAATGAAATATATTTTTGCATAAAAGTGATCTAGGGACATCATATGTCATCCCCAAATTTTGGTGGGATTTTTAAACAACTTTATCAAAGGGTTGCAGTGCAAATGGAACCCTAACACTTATGAAAAACTAATTTAGAGACATAAGGCTCAGGGAAAAATAATTATATAAATAATCCTACTAATAAAAGAATTGTTTTATTTGAGAAGGCAAATAAGTCCAACCATGATTGAAAAGTTTTCACTTGGGGTAAAAACTCCATAATAATAAAGAAAAGAATGGTTCTGAAATCAAAAGGAAATCCAGAAAATAAAAGTTTGAGTTTCCTGGCAAAATTTTAATTACTAAAACAAGGTTAAAAACCCTTAATTACTAAAAGGAAATCCAGAAAATAAAAGTTTGAGTTTCCTGGAGTAGGCGAAGATGCCTTGAAGTCACTTGTCGAAGATGCCAAAGGTGTTGAAAAAGCCGCATCCTTGTAGTTGATGTCGCGGTTCTGTAGAGCCCGTGCGCACGGGGGTGTTGGAGGCCGTGTGCACGGGGGTGGCAGAGAAGCCAACTCTCATCCAGAAGTCTGCTCTTCATGGTCTTGTCGGTGTCGATGCTTGTATGTACTTGCCGGAGATGGTAGCTCGGGAGCTTGTGCACTTGAGCGCCTTCTCGAAGATGAGGAAGACCGCTTGCGGTTCTTGATGAGGACCTTGAGCTCCTCCATGTGCGTGTCCATCTTGGCGTCGATAAAGTTCTCCATAGCATCAAACTCATCGTCGTTGTTGTAGACCGGAGATGATGTGCTTTGCCTGTCCATCACAAGACTCGAGCAAAGGTGAGTAGGAAATGAGATAAACAATACCAAGCTACCTTTCCCAAAATTGAGGATGTATCTCGTATCACTCAATGTGAAATGATGGAATAGTGGAATTGGTACCGGACTTGTTCACTCACACCTACAAAGTAAAGTTTATCGAGTGGCTTGGTTAGGACAAGTGGCACAAATTCATGCAAATTGAAGTCCAAGATATTGTAAATGTTGAGATGAATCCAAGGGACTCAAAATGCAAAGCAAGTGATCACAAATATAGAGGAGGGCAATAAGGAAACACACACAGTGGGATAATGGGGCTTGTGCAACTATAGGGATGAGCAATACAAAATTGCCTAACGAAGACTAAGCTCGTGTTGCACAAACACTAGGAGAGCACTAGCTTGATTGCACACTTAGCATGATTTACCACTTGGCACCAACCTATATGTATGCAAGCTAAATTTTTCCTATTCCATGTATCCTCATGCACAAGTATCAATTTTCATGCTCAATTATCTTTTGCTTATAAGCTTATGATCTTTATCTTCTTGCTTAAAAGCTTTTTTTGCTCTTCTCTTCCTTTCCACTTTTCTTATTGAGCCTCAACCAATCACATGAGATAAATATCAAAAGATATGCACGGGACCAAGCAATGTCACTATATGATATATCAAATGATGCAACAATATGATATCATATCACTAAGGTGCACAAGTTTTCGCGAAGCCCGGCAATACTCGAATAGCTAGTCTCAATGGGTATGAAGGTATTCACAAAGATGGTGGGGCTATCAAGATGTAATGGCAAGGAAGGAGAAGTTTATGATGGAATGGATACCTTCGACACACTTAACCTTTCACGAAGTCGGGATGTGGAAGTTATGGGCAAAACAGTGAAGTGCTCGCAGCTGCTGTAGGGGGGCCGTGCGCACGGGGGTAGGAGCACTAGCCAAGAAGCATTACCGGAACAACGATAACTGTCGTGGAATTGTCACGTCAGATGTCCTTAGTGTCAGGACTTAGTCGCGAGGCCAACGCATCTATGTGGTAGCTTGAGAGGGGTTGAGCGGAATCGAGAGACGCAACACAAGGCGAGGATTTAGACAGCTTTGGGCCACAGGAAACATCATCCGGTAAAAACCCTACATCATGTTTGAGGCTAGGTCTCATTATCATCACGAGGGAGTCGCCGTAAACCGGCTCTCCTCTTTGTGTCTAGCCCTAAGATTGTTTCTTCTTGCTTGTAGCTTGTCCCTCTTTGGGGAGCCCTACCCCTCCTTATATATGTTGAAGAGGCGTGTTACATGTAGAGTCCAACTCGGACTTAAGACTTAACTATTCTAACTTATCTTCATGGGCTTCTTAACATCTTGGGCTTCATAACATCTCGGGCTTCATAACCCCTGACAACCCAGTTATCACTATTTGTCGGTTCAACATTGTCTGCCGGTTTAACATTGTCTGCCGGTTTACCACCAGCCGGTTTACCGTCTGTCTTAGCCATCTGTCTTGACTCTCTGTCTTAACTCTCCGCCGGTTTACCATCCGCCGGTTTACCAAGTCCCAGCCGGTTTACAACTCCAGCCGGGTCATACCATGGGTATATCCCGACATTAGCCCCAGTTTAATTTGGATTTATCCATGTTAAACTGATCTGAGCATCTTCAAACCCTTGTCATTTCTTTCTAGAAAATCCGAATTGATAGGCCACTTCATAATCAATTTCTTGATATTGTGAAGAATAACATATTTGACTCAGCTCCCAATGCTTAACAAAAATATTGGTCTTTGAAATACTCATCCGATCTTGACGGTTTAAGAATGTAGAACTTTGCGGTTTACAAATATTGATGGTACCGGATCATAGCATTTGTTAACATCAACTTTTGAAAATATACCTCTTATATGCCTATCACTTGTAGCCCTCAAATCTTAAGAAGGTAATGTAGTAACAGCTTAAGATTTGCTTCAATATGAATGTCACAAGCTTGAAGAAATCCAGGTTGTTCATCTCAATCAATAGCCAGAACTGAGTATTCCACATATGTAGCCCCCAAGTGCCGGGTTGTCATCCTTGCGACAATCTGGGACTTGTAATTTCTGATGCTCATAAAACTTCAACCAGTGTAGCCCCAAGGGCCGGGTCATTATGCAAATAATGAGCAGGGACTTTTGAAAATATGATCATGTAGAATGTAACAGCAACGTGTAGCCCCCAAGGGCCGGCTCGGTAAGATAATATTGAGCTGGGACTTTATATATACTTCATTGAGAATAACATTATATTATGTAACTCTCATCATGGGGCTTGAACCCACGTCCACAAGGTTGAGAGCTTTGTGCTTTACCAACTGAGTAGTGGATCCTTCAATAATGGATGAAAATTATGTACCTTGAATTGTTGACAGGAGCAATTGGTAGCCCCCAAGGGCCGGCTCATTATGATGTGATGAGTCGGGTCTTCAATAAGACTAATAAAAATGACTTTGCATTAGCCCCCAAGTGTCATGGTGCATGCTTGCAGTGACATGAGACTTGCATATTTGATATAATCTTAAGTTGAATAATGTAGCCCCCAAGTGCCGGGTTGTAAGCCTGCAGCGACTTGGGACTATTCCTTCAATTGTAAAATCATATCTATTGACAATATGATAGCCATTGTGCTAAAGCGACTTTGAAAACCTTAATCATAATACTAGTTACTGATTACCATAATAAAATCTAGCCATGTTGGCTATTTGAAGATTTGAATAATATAATCCAATGATTTATGAGCGCATGATTCCAATGGCGCAATCCAAATATATCTTTGGCGACTTATAGTCGAAACCAGACCAGTGATAGTCTCCGGATTATGATTTAATCGTGTTCCGTCAATCAGAATGGCCAGCAGTTGAACCGGATTTAATAATGTTGGGTGAAAACGCAATGTAAAAAAAAAATATTTTATCAAAAGAAAAACAGAAGCAAAGGCAAATATAAAACCATTGCAAATGAGGCTTTGAGCCGATCAAGTGGCATTACCATGGTCGGACAAGACCATGCCCCCAAAAAGGCGTAGCTATGGTTCAAGTCAGCCAGGTCCCCAAATGATGCGTTGGCATTACGCTGATCAAGAGGTGTAGCGATGGTTCGGGTTCGACCAAAGCCCCCAAGTGATGCTGTGGCACTAGGCCGATCAAGAGGAGTGACTATGGTTCAGACATGACCAAGTCCCCAAGTGAGCATGTGGCTTTTCGCCTACAAAATGGCGTTGCGCTGGTTCGGACACGACCAAAGCCCCCAAGTGATATTGTGGCATTGCTACCGATCAAGAGGTGTGACTATGGTTCGGACATGACCAAGCCCCCAAGTGATCAATAATATGATAAGCCAATAAGGCATGATACCCATGTTTGAACCGCGCATCATGGCAGCAGGTCCTCTTTGGCACCCTTTAACTTTTTGCAAGAGATAAATCCTTCTTGAATCGGACATTAAACCGGATATTGAGAGCTTCAAAGCTTCGTGGGAGACATCTTTCCCTTGAACCGGATTTTAAATCGGAATCTTCATTTTCAGCCGGAAATTTTCTGACGGCCTTTAAATTTGCACCAATATGGCGGTTTAGGGTCCTGCATTAGACAACTTTGCAGGCCAAAGTAATTGCTCTTTTAAAGAAGGCAATATATAATATTAAATATATTGGATGGATTTCACCTGATATATCATGCCAGGGGTTATTCACAGTGGAGTTGATGATCACCATGGTAAAGCTGAAATTAATGACGGCCGAGTCGGCCGCGGCGTTGAAAACGGCACGGACGCGGGCGAGTTGGCCGCGGTTGCGGTCAACGAATCAGTCGCGTGTGTTAATGTAGCGGGGGTGGTGATTTTCTCACATATCCGTCCAGCAGTACAACATGGAAGAGCGCCGGTGCAGAATATCGCTAGTGTGCACTCCGTACCCATGGTATAAATCACCCTTGTAGTGAATGATTATCCTGCATATAAATATTGCAGATCAATGAAAAGGTAAATTGTTCTTTATGTAAATTAGCATCTGCTAATGAATGAAATGAATAGCACCTGATATTTTATGAAGTACCACCGCTTGGTTGTCTTTTTGTTTTTCCTTGAAATAATCATTGCATTGGGATACGTGTCACACCAATTGAAGCCTTTCCACAAGTAATACTAGCACATGGTTGTAAGCGTGCCATCATCAGCACTCCACATGACATCTTGACAAAATATTCCTGACGTAAGCTGATTCCCATGTCCAATATATTCGCGGGCGCGTGGCCGGCTGACTGTTTCTCTGCAGAGATATGCACTTCCATGCCATGCGTTTATAGTTTTCAGACATTGGTATATGTCTTCCAGGGCGGCCAATTCACAATCTTATACCGGAACCCCAAAGATCCTGAGCATGGCCAAACTTCAGTGCTTGAAATCAGACACGAGTTCACGGAGCAGCGGGTGTAACACTTGTAGCAAAGATAGCATCCCCATACTTGTCTTCAAAATTTCTAGTTTTGAATCGCGCAAGACCACTGAATGCATTTGGACATGTATCAAGAAAGCTCAGCAGATGACGCGTGATGCCAGCGGTGACTTGCGAAGCACCGGCAAGGTGGTACATATGGCGACGGCGCCGCAAGACTTAAAGCCACGGCTGACGGAAGGGCAGCTCAGCGAAGCGTCCCAAAGGTGTTGAGGCGGTGACGGTTTGAGGTTCTGACCATGGCGGAACAATGGCTCTACGGCCGGTGACATGGACTTCGCCGGCGTGTAGCGCAGCGTGGCGGTTTAATGGCGAGTTGTGCATGCGTCTGCTGGTAGTGGTCCGGCGTGGCGGAACACTTGAGGCTGGAAGGCCGGGCGGCGACTCGATGGCGGGCAATGGGGCGGTGGCGTGCTCGGGCTGGCGCGCATCCGGCAAAGCGGATCAATAAGCGCGTCTTCCATCTCGAAGTATAACACTACTTTCACGACAAACAATTATCCCGATGACCTTGCACTTGTAGTAGATGGTGGACGCATGGTAGATGAATAGTTGATCGATGTACATGCATTAGTAGCCCACTAACAGTTCTCTCGTCAGAAGTTGTACAACAGACGATGTAACTAGAGCTCATGGCGGGTCGGAGAGCTGAGGCGAGGCGACTCATGGAAACCGGTCAAACCGTGTGCAAAAGGAAACACTGGAGGCCGGGACACCGGGCCACGCCGGGCGTAGGCAAGCTCGAATGGAGAAGCGGTGAGCTGGGCGCCGGAGCCGGCCGAGCGGGCGATCAGTCCGGCGCGAAATGGCGGGTCGAGAAGGCGCAGATGCGGAAGGGTTCAGCGGGCGGCAGAAAGGTGAGAGTTGAGGGCGGTGGCGATTCAGACGGGAAGGCGACGATGACCGCTGCAACATCTGGTTCAAGGGTAAAAACGAGACGGCACCGGCGACTCATGGCAACGGGGCGGCTCTCGCAGCAGGGGAGAGGCGGCGACGGCGACTCAAAGGGAGGCTGGGGCGGCTCCAACCGGTGCAGCAGCAGGTGGAAGACTGGCATGGCCGGCGGAAGGCCTGATCGGCGAGTGACGACTCAATGCCCGCCGACGCGGGCGTGCCTGTGGCACCGCGAGGGTGACCCGGCGGCAATTTGGCGGGGCCGCTCCATGGTGACCTGGTGGCGATTCGGCGAGGCGCTCGGCGGTGACCCGGCGGCGATTTGGTGGGGCGCTCAGCGGTGACCCGGCGGCGATTTGGCGGGGCCGCTCCGTGGATGGCGGTTCGCCGGTCGCCGGCTTGGGGTCGGAACGGTTGTGGAGGCCGGCTTGAAGCGAGGGCGCGGGCGCGGTCAATGGACGAGTCCTGGCCATGGCGAGTCACGGCGGCGGGAGGTCGCGGCGGTTTGGGCAGTTCGGAGGAAGCGGCGACCCAGTCGAGGTAGATCGAGGCTGCGGTTGGATCAACGGCGGGTTTGGAGAAACGCCAGTACGGCAGGGGTCGTGGCCGCACAGCAGTTGAGGCGCGCCTGTTGATGTCGGTTCAGAGAGGGAGACAGAGGCAAGACCGACTCCATGGCCTCGTCCACTCTTGTCGACAACTATAATGGAAGCGACCGGTTCAACAATCAAGCATGGTCCATGGCAGTTTGGCGCACGGCTCTGAACCAGCGAGGCTGCCGATTTACCGATCCTGGGTGGCTCAGCCATAGCCGAGTCAAGGCGCAGCCAAGGTAACTCGACGGCAAGGGAGGCCGTGGCGGTTCGGTCGAAACCGCTCGAGCAAAACGAAGCGGAGATGAATCTATCCGTGTTGACCTCTTCCTCCGGGTTGTGGTCACAGCTGCAATTAAACGGCGTCTGGCGCATAAACAAGCCCTCGGCGGAAGGAACCAAGATGGTGGCAAGGTCGACGGCGGTTTGAGGAGGCCGGACCGGCGACCCATGCGAAGCGGCGACTTGACAAAAAAGCGAAGCGCGGTAGGCGGAGTCACACTGGCGGCGGCTTAGCGGCGGCGGTCGGCGGGTTAGCGAATCTGGCGAAGTATCATCCGGTTCTGGCGACTTCGATGGAGGCGAAGCCGTGGTGTCTCCAATTGATTGATGTATCAAGTTTTTCCAATGCCTTCACGTGAGTACTAAACCGGCCACTAGTACTGACCCTGATTTGATGTCTTGGACGTAGCGTATAGTCACAACAACGAAGTAGCAGCATCGGGATTTGATTTGCATCATGCACACCGGCTCTCGCAGTAGGAAATGACAATTTGAATAGCGGCGTACTCTGAGTCGCTCCCGGTCTCGCCAGATTGTACTGACTGTTTGATGGAAATCAACCCCGCTCAGATAGGTAAATCGACCGGCCGCGTGTGATGACGCTCACAGAACCCTAGTTTCTTTTGATATCCAAACTTCTTGACCGTGAAG
The DNA here is from genome assembly GCA_021605145.1 of Aegilops bicornis. Classification (NCBI taxonomy): domain Eukaryota; kingdom Viridiplantae; phylum Streptophyta; class Magnoliopsida; order Poales; family Poaceae; genus Aegilops; species Aegilops bicornis. Next base: position 293,723,473 of record CM038669.1, read on the forward strand.
GCCGATTCAAACTTTTTTAATCTTGATCAATGAAGTTGGAGTTGATGTAGATCTTGTCGGCTCTTCTTTACGGAAAATTATGAACTTCTCGATCCACGAGAAAAAATCCTCCAAGAACTCAACACCACCGTCGCGCCATTACGGTGGGCGCCAATGTCGTGGAATTGTCACGTCAGATGTCCTTAGTGTCAGGACTTAGTCGCGAGGCCAACGCATCTATGTGGTAGCTTGAGAGGGGTTGAGCGGAATCGAGAGATGCAACACAAGACAGGGATTTAGACAGCTTCGGGCCCCGGGAAGCATCACCCGGTAAAAACCCTACATGCTGTTTGAGGCTAGGTTTCATTATCATCACGATGGAGTCGTCCTAAACCGGCTCTCCTCTTTGTGTCTAGCCTAAGATTGTTTCTTCTTGCTTGTAGCTTGTCCCTCTTTGGGGAGCCCAACCCCTCCTTATATATGTTGAAGAGGCGGGTTACATGTAGAGTCCAACTCGGACTTAAGACTTAACTATTCTAACTTATCTTCATGGGCTTCTTAACATCTTGGGCTTCATAACATCTCGGGCTTCATAACCCCTGACAACCCAGTTATCACTATTTGCCAGTTTAACATTGTCTGTCGGTTTAACATTATCTGCTGGTTTAACATTGTCTGCCGGTTTACCACCAGCCGGTTTAGCGTCTGTCTTAGCCATCTGTCTTGACTCTCTGTCTTAACTCTCCGCCGGTTTACGAAGTCCCAGCCGGTTTACAACTCCAGCCGGGTCATACCGCGGGGTATATTTTAAACAAGCAAACATTTAATAAATATTCAAGTTGAAAACCATGGCTATTGCATGACTATCATGCAAGTGGGTATTGTGGCTTGCCTGGGGATGAAGAAGGCACCGGGGAGAAGTGCGGTGAAGCCACGGAAAGATTTGCCGGAAACAGTTCTCTCTCGGAGGGGCTGTTTACGTGCTAGGGCAAAAAGGTCATTTTCACAGTGTCAAACCATAGTGAAAATGGAACCAACAGAACGGGCTCGACGAGACAAAGAAGTGGGCTTTGGAATCACCTCATTTGGAGTTGTTATTAAAAAGATATGAAGGGTCGAAGTTCAGGGACTTTTCTGCAAAAATATCATCACAAACAGGTCACTGAGTGGATAAGGCAGAAGCGCAAAGTTAGAAATACGCTTTCTGTTTAAGAAAACGCATTCTGGGCTGAAACAGAGAGGAAATACGCTTTCAGTAAAAGAAAGCGTACTTTGAGCTGAAGCAGAGGGAAAATGCGCTTTCCCGAAGATGAAAACGTACTCGACCGAGTACGCCTCCACTTAAACACGTGGCAGAGGCGGGGCAAGGGCTTGAGCAGCTGACGTGCGGGTCCCACGGGCTGTGGGGCCCGTCACTTATCCAGCTAGGCAGGCGGGGTCAACGCCTACCCGCCGACAGGTGGGGCCGTGTGAAGATGGGGCCCGCCCGGCCTGGCTCCTTCTTCCTCCTCCCGTTCGCCCGTGATGCAGAGACGAGGCCAGCCGCCCCGACGACGACCACCGGCGGCTCCGGCCACCTCTCGCGGCATTCTGCCCACCGGCGTGCTCAGAGAGGAGCGACGCATCCATCCAGAGGGTTGGACAGAGCTGGGGAGGGCTAGAGCACGAGGTGGCCGCGGCAACAAAGAACCGGGCGGCGGCCGATCCTGGGGGAAGCGCGGCCACGCCTACTCCGGCAACTAGGCGAGGGGATGGGGAGTCTAGGTGGGTAGTGGGGAGGCCTCTGGTGGTGGAAGAACGATGAGGGAGGGCTCGGGTGGCCGGAATTTAGGCGCACCCGAACGACGGCCATGGTGGCGATGGGAGGGAATGAGATCTCCTCGAGCTCGGGAAAGTAGCTAGGCGGGGCACTGGGAGGTGGGTGAGGCGAGTGTTGAGCTCGGAGAGGATCGGGGAGTGCCATTTATAGGCGCGGGGCGAGGTGCCGCGCTGTCGTCGCCGCGGACGCGTGGCCCGCGCCGCGGACGCGTGTGCGCGCGCATGAGCTCGGGGAAGGCGACGGAGAAGGGAACGGACGAGGGGCAGGGCTCACGGAGACGAGGCCGAGCTCGTGGACAAGAGGAGAAGAGGCCGAACGCCATAAATGCCCGGTCAGCTAGAGCTCGCTCGTGGGCGTTCGGTGACAAGCACCGACGGAGAAGCGGACGGAGGGGGAAACGGCTCCAGGAGGACGGCGACGACGCGGGGAACATGGTAGACAGGCCCGTGCTCGCTGAGACGCCGAGCAAGAGGCCATTCTAGGCGCGGCCGATGCACGCCAAAGCGGTGGTCACCGCGCAGGATGGCATCAAGAAGAGCCAAATGGTTGGCAATAGTTGTCTAGGAGTAAGTCCTTCCTGGGTGGGTTGTAACTAAGGTGGTAGATTGGTTAAAAGTGCTCTGGTTAGGTGGTAAACCACCTCTGAAGTTTACTGCAGTAAACTTTGATGAGCACTGGCGATCCACAGGAGAGGGATTGGGTCAAATGGAGCTGTCTGGGAGGGTGAGGTAAAGAAGAACTTTCATCCTGGTAATTTGGAGAGGATTAGGATCAAGATTTAATGCAGTTGCTTCACAACTGACCAAAATGGTCCAGAAACTTGCAAAAATTCTAGAGGAACAATGGCTTGATGAACCATGCCCAAAATGAGAGGAGGTAGGTTATATGGATAATAGAAGGCCTAGAAAAATTGACAGCCATAATGGAGCAAGATAAAATATACTTGCTTCACAAACTGAAATTTTGGACAGAATCAAAGAATTGAAGATGAGCTCACATGGAGGCATGACATGAGCTATACTTTGGTGGAGTACTATGATATGATGATATGAGGGATCATGCAAAATGGCAACTCATTTGGATATGCCTAGCTTGCACCTCCTTTACAAAGCTTCTTTCTGGATAGAAACTTTGGAAAATCATAATTAAATAGTTACTAGGCAAATGAGGTTGCATTTTGGCATGTGGCAATGATATGGACATAAAAAGGTGTCTAACGAGTTTGAGGTCAATTGGGAAAAGGAAAATAGCACTTGCTTCACAATGTGCATTTAGGGCAGAATAGGAAATGAATTATTTGAGCATGATGATAAACATGACAAATGAAATATCTTGTCATATTTTAGAAAGATATGACCCAAACAATTTATGGGAATTATTTGGGAAATTTAGGAGTGATGAAAATAAAGGTTGCTTCACAACCTAGGGCAATTTGAGTTATTCCTTTAATAGAAAAGGAATATTCCCAATAAAAAGAATATTGGGATTTGGGCTAGGATGAAAATGACAGGGTCTAGGGAAGGATTTGGGTATGACAAGCCACTCCGGAAGCAAAGAAGAGTTCATCTTCTTCACTTTCCAGACCACAAAGCCACGGAAAAAGAAAACTCAAGCAAAAACCTCAGAAAAACAAAAGAAAAAAGGGCCAAAAATCAGGCTGTCACAAACCTTACCCCCTTAAAGAATTCTCATCCTCGAGATTTGGTTGCTCAGGGAACAAGTATGAAGATACCGACTTAAGGAAACCGTTTCCAACTCGGGTATCCTTTTTGTTATTTTTGTTCCCACTAAATTTTTATCTGACTGGCCCTGGGGTGGTTTGCTTTAATATATCCATATTCTGACTGATCTTACCTTGATTGTTCATGTAACGCCCCGAATTCGATGCGCCAGGTGTCTCCCAGTTATTCGCCGTCGTTGCCATGTCATTTGCTTGCGTGTTGCATTTTGCCATGTCATCATTCGCATTGCATCCTCATATTTTCAAAACTTGCATCCGGTCCTTTTCCCCGTTGTCCGTTTCGTGATCCGACACTCCCACACGTGCCCGTTGCCCCTCTCAAACCTCGTTTCGTGAGTGGCTTAAAAATGTTCTCGGAATGAGATGAAACTTGGCGTGCGGTGTTGTTATAGAGTAGGTAGACCGCCTGTCAAGTTTCGTTCCATTGGGAGGTCGTTTGGCGCTCCAACGGTTAACCGCGCAGCCTGAAAGCACTCTCTCTTTGCAGCCCAGCACCCCTCCACCATCGCCCATGAGCCCATCCAAACCCTCTCCATCCTCTCGGCCGTTCGAGATCGCGTGGCCGAAAACCGCTCCCCATTTGGACTCTCCTAGCTCCTTCTACCTATAAATATGTGCATCTCCCCCGAAATCCTGGTCTAACCCTAGCCTCTTTCCACTCCGCCGCCGGACGTGTCCGCCCGCGCCGGACGCGCCCACCGGCCTCGTCACCCTGACGAATCAGGGCGCGCCACGCCGCCTCCTCCGCCGCCCGAGCCAATCGTGGGGCGCCACATCCTGGCCCCGCGCCCACATCGCCGCCTCCCAGCCCGCCGAGGCCAGGCGGCCCTCCCCGGCTTCCGTCGTCTGCCGCCTCCAGCTGACCTCATGGCGCCGCCCGCGCGCCTCGCCAGCGCCACCACCCTCGCGCCGCGCCACCACGCCCGACCCGTCGACCCTCGCGCCGCGCCATGCCTGTCGCCCCGCCGCCCTTGATCGTCCGTGCCTCGCCGCGTCCGGCGAATCTGGCGGAGAGAGCTCCCGGCCGGATCGCTGCCGCCAAAAGCACGTCGGCGTCCCCGCGACCTCGCCGGAGAACCCTCATCGTCCGGATCCGCGTCAGCCCGACCCGGATCCACCTCCCCGACCCGAACCGCGACCGACCCGTTGACTTTTTTTGGAGGTTGAATTTCTCTCTGTCCTGAAATTTCCATCTCATGAGCCTATGTTCATTGCATCATATCTCCATGACTGTAGCTCCGTTTTACATGCATAACATATGAAAATGTTAATCATGAGATGTTCTACATTTTGTTCCATTGTGTCATGCTTGTTTGATTTCATCTTGATTCCCTAAACATCGTTGCAAAAGTACTATGTAATGTTGTCTGCTGTAGTTTAACAAAACTTGCTCATTTGTCATTTTTATATATTTTTGTGTGATTTTATTTTGAGCATAATGTCTACATGTGTTATGAGGTACAACATGCCATCTTTGCTGTGGTGCAATCCAATCTTCATGATATGCCATGTGTTGCTTGTTACAAGCATGCAAAGTAGCCTTCGTGATATTGCTGTTTTCAGGGACTTAGGTTTTTACAGTCTTTTCCCTGTTGTTATTTTTATGCCATGTAAACATGATGCTACAGTGAGATTCAGGCTTGTTTTGAGTTGCTTCGGTAAGTCTTCATAATTCTGTTTATGACATGCTCAGTTTTTGCTGCTAAGTCTGAATCTGTTTATGAACTTGCTATGTTTACATGGGTGCCATCATATCTTCTGTGCCTTTTTGGCTCATGATCAGTAAGAGACTTTTGTTCTATGCAATTAGTAGATTCATGCCGTGCCTTTGGTTGCCATGATAATTTCCTGTAGAATGTTGTTTGATAGCTCTAAACTTTGCAACCTGATGTTATTTCTGTCATGTCCAGTGATTTCTGCTAAGTCTGTGAAACTGTTATTATTTGCAATATTGACATGCCCTTTTGAGTATGTTCTAGTGAATTATGTAGATAGCTCAATGTTAATGTTTTGTCATGCTTTTCCTGTATATCATGTCCATCCCTTTTGTTTTCATGTTAAGTTGCAGTAGCATATTGTTTTGATGCTTGCTAGATGCCTAGTTGCTGTTTTGGACAGCTTGTCCTTTAAACTTGTTTCATGTGTATGTGTTGAACCATTGCTCCGTTTTGAGTGTGCTCTATATGAAACTTGCTTAGATTTGCATGTAGTTTCATGTTGCCTTGTTTCATACATGTTTTGAGTGTGTTTTCTTGATGTTTGAATGCATTTTGCATCAATGTCATGTTTAACTTGTCTTTCTCATATCTTCTAGGCCGTAGCTCCGAATTAAACAAACTTTATATGTAACTTGACTAGAGTTTCGTGTAGATCATCTTGGTGCATCTTAACTTGCTGTTTAACAAATTGAACATAAGGTTTATTCAGAGCTGGACCAATTTCGAAATTTGCATATGAGGACTTACCGGAATTGTTAGATGTTGTTTCCGGCCTCATTTAAACTTGCTTTGATGTGTTGCTCTGGTATGCATCATATCTTGCCATGAGTTCATGTAGCCTTGTCATGCATCATACTTGGTTGAGCATCATGTCTCATTATGTTTTGTGTGTTTACCATGTTGTTTGCTTCTTTCCGGTTGTGCTTCTTCTCGATAGTTCCTGTTTCATTGCGATCGTGAGGATTCGTTTGACTACGCTTGGTTCGTCTTCATGGCTTCATCTTCTTCATGGAATTCGTTCTTCTTCCTAGCGGGATTTCAGGCAAGATGACCGTCACCTTGGATCTCATTACTATCATTGCTATGCTAGTTGCCTCGATGCTATCGCTATGCCGCATTACCTACCACTTGCCTATCAAGCCTCCCAAATTTCCATGAACCTCTAACCTTTGTCATCCTTCCTAGAAAACCGTTGTTTGGCTATGTTACCGCTTTTGCTCAGCCCCTCTTATAGCGTTGCTAGTTGCAGGTGAAGATGATGATTGCTCCATGTTGGATTATGTTTATGTTGGGATATCACAATATCTCTTATATTATTAATGCATCTATATACTTGGTAAAGGGTGGAAGGCTCGGCCTTATGCCTGGTGTTTTGTTCCACTCTTGCCGCCCTAGTTTCCGTCATATCGGTACTATGTTCCTAGATTTTGCGTCCCTAACGCGGTTGGGTGTTATGGGAACCCCTTGACAGTTCGCCTTGAATAAAACTCTTCCAGCAAGGCCCAACATTGGTTTTACCATTTGCCTCACCTAAGCCTTTTTCCCTTGGGCTTCTGGACCCCGAGGGTCATCTTTATTTTAACCCCCCCGGGCCAGTGCTCCTCTGAGTGTTGGTCCGAACCGAAAGCAACTTCTTGGGGCCACCTCGGGGAAACTCGAGGCCTGGTTTTACTCGTAGCTTGACTTATCTGGTGTGCCCTGAGAACGAGATATGTGCAGCTCCTATCGGGATTTATCGGCACATTCGGGCGGCTTTGCTGGACTTGTTTTACCATTGTCGAAATGTCTTATAAACGGGATTCCGAGACTGATCGGGTCTTCCCGGGAGAAGGAATATCCTTCGTTGATCATGGGAGCTTATCATGGGCTAAGTTGGGACACCCCTGCAGGGTATAAACTTTCGAGAGCCGTACCCGTGGTTATGTGGCAGATGGGAATATGTTAATATCCAGTTGTAGTAAACTTGAAGTAAACTCTTCTAAAATACACCAATCGCATGCGTAACCGTGATTGTCTCTTTTCGGGGTTGTTTGAGAGGAGAACACGGTTTTTGGGTTATGTTTGACGTAAGTAGGAGTTCATGATCAATTCTTGATCATTACTAGTTGACGACTGCTTGTTAAGCTCCTCTTCTCGCTCTTGTTTTGTAAGTTAGCCACCATACTTTGCTTAGCCGCTGCTGCAACCTCACCACTTTACCCCTTCCTTACCCATTAAACTTTGCTAGTCTTGATACCAATGGTAATGGGATTGTTGAGTCCTCGTGGCTCACAGATTACTACAACAATAGTTGCAGGTACAGGTTATGCGATGATCATGACGCGAGAGTGATGTTTACTTGTGTTGGAGTTCTCCTTCTTCTTCTTCGTCGATCTTGGGTTAGGTTCCTGGTCGGCAGTCTGGGCTAGCAGGGTGGATGTCGTTTGAGTTTCTGTTTGTGTTCATCCGTAGTCGGATGTTGATCTTATGTATGATGTTTTGATGTATTCTTGGGGCGTTTGTGCCTTTTGCATGTATCCCCATATATTATGTAATGTTGATGTAATGATATCCACCTTGCAAAAGCGTGTCAATATGCGGTTCTATCCTTGGTGGGGCCTTCGAGTCTCTTTAGGATAGTATCGCATATTGGGCGTGATAGTTCATGCTTATATAGGCTCAAATTTCTTTTTAGATCTGCTGACTTAGCTGACTATGATTGATCCTCACGACTGAAATATATGTCGGTCTCACAGATCCAAGAGTGATTTCCACTGGGTGTGTCATCCGACACTGACAATCTTTCATGAAGTGGTGATCAGATTTTTTTTCTAGTGGACACCCAAGCTCTAACTCCTTGCATTGGGTTTCTCCACTAAATGCAGGTCCTTCGGGTTCCAAACAGTGAGTTGGGCCATAATCGCTTTCCCGACAGCTTCTAGCTTATCGCGGAAGTTTCTGAATCATCTTAACTGGTTCCACTGTCTTGAGTATCGGATCCGTACCAAATATTTGATTGTCGCCGTTCGTGGCTAGCATAAGAGTTTGACATGTAGGATAATATCTGCAGACTTGACTGGCGGTGGTTCTGCACCATGCAGGTCTTGCAACAATTTTCATACCCACATCACTAGTCTTGCTCCTTCATTATCGTTTTCTTGGTCTGGATCCTTGGCTGAAAGAGCTGGGTCATATTGCTTCTTTGTATCACCATAGGTACGGTCGGTACAATTTTTCGGCAATCGTAGCCTATCCTCATTTTTCTGACAAGGTACCCCCTTTAAATGGCAGTTTCAACTCCCCTCAAGTTCTGACTGATTCTTGCTTCTGACCAAAATGTTGCGGATCTGATTATTGGGATTCACTGCCATATGATGTCAATTCACAGCATACTACCTTGTACCAATGTCTTACTGAGGAAGATTGGTTGGCTTGTGCTCGAAACTTTCATCGGACAGCTTGCTGAAGAAGACCGGGTATCGTGCTTCAGAAGCTTACCCCCTTAAAGACTTTGCTTGGGAAAGACTCAGTACCTTATGCCAGAAGCTTTTGCGGTTGCTTACTGAAGAAGGCAGAGTACCTTGTACGGGAAATCATCCATGTATCGTACTGAAGAAGATAGATGAATCTTGCCTTGGAAGCTTCTCGGGTATCTTGCGAGGGAAGATTGGGTTACTTACACCAAAAACTTCTTATTGTGATATGCGGACCGATTTCCACATATATAACCATCTTAAAATTTTTGTTATTGATTTCTTGTATGAAACGGGGTTTTGTAGGACTATCCTCCTTTCTGAGGACATGCCATATTTTTTTGCTTGCTTCCAGGTACCTCGGGTTCCAAAATCATCCTCAACGAAAATTTACACTTATATCTGAGCCATACCTTTGATAATATTTTGTCAACCTTGCACACAATTTATCTTCTTGCTGATTTGATCATTTCTGCTATGAGGAGTGCACGTTAATGCAAACTTTATACTGACATTCCATCCAGGATTTATTTTGTATTCAGACGAGCTATTTCCAATTTCACTGCAGTCTGCTGACAATTCCATTCTGTTTAGCGGAGTTTCCAAATATATGCATTTCTTGCTGACTCTTCGGGTCCGGTGTCGGCTGACGAGCAACTTTAATAGGGGAAAAATTAGTAACACCGAAGGCCCAAAGAAAGAAACAAAAGAAATGACTAAAACAAAATCACACAAGCATACTACTAATTTAATTAATCAAGCAATCATCACATATTACTGCTACTCACACCATAATATGCATGCACACCTAAGCACACAAATCACGCAGAAACTCTGGTATTACGGTCTAATATGATGTGGTGGTGTGCACGAAAATTATATCCATGTGTGGAAGGAGTTGGCATAACCGAAGCTACACCAAGCACTGGATGAACAGTGGCTGGATCTGGCTGGATACACAGGTGAGAACAGACTTGACGATCAAGTAGCGAGACACAAAAGTCACGACCACCTCATCATCAAGCGTATGAAGGGAATCGTACCCGTCCAAAGAATGAAATGACATGGCAAGATAATAGTTGAAGACTTGGTTTATTGGCATTGCCCTTTTCTGATAACAAAGATCGGCAAGGGTTGCCAAGGGGACGAGATGGAGGGCATGGATGATGATGTGGTCGCATCACACCGAGGAGCAGGCATGCTAAGAAAGATGGTGCAGGCGGTGGACCGGAAACGATGCCACCTACACTCACAAGATTAACCGTTAGTGACAAAACAATAATCTATATGCATGCTATGCGACAAACAAATGCAACAATCAAGTGCAACAAACTAACTGGGGTCTATACTACTGCTTTCTAACGTTCGAGCGGGCTAGGGCATCCTACAGCCAGACCTGCTCTGATACCAAGCCTGTGGCACCCCGGCTCAGAGAAAACCGGAACACCCCGTATTCCAGCCCAGAGATCAAGGAGAAGTCTTCTAGAATACGGAACTGCTTAGCATAGGACAAACCAGCTTTCTATTATTAGATGAATATGATTACAGGGTCTCCGATATTACAATGAATAACATCGGCACAGCGACACTACGCCATCCTCAGTTGCTCTATGCAAGCAACAGAACAACTCGAAGCAGCGGAAGAACTTCTAGCAGCGGAACAACGACGACGGTGGTGAACTCCACTCTGCAGGGACTCTGGCTGGAACGCTTATCCTAGCTCGCAAACAAAGAATCCACGGCAAACAAGCATGCAATCCAGGCACGACCTGCAAGCTGGCATGACACGCCAGGTCAGTACATTGAATGTACTTGCAAGCTCACAATTAACCAGAAGCATTCAAGACAAACAACAGCATGGCAATTACAGGTTAATCAGGGATTATCATGAGATCATCAGGATAACATGGCATGAACAATATGAACATCATATCGCTAGGACAATATATGATCATGGCATGAACATATAAATCTCATGATACTAGCATGCAACATGATGACACTACATGCACCATTTATTCTGCTCGGGTTACCTCATAACCATCACATGCATCACTTACCAACCTCGGACATCACACGATCATCTCAGGATCAAATCAAGCTTGGTATAAACAATATCGTAGTAATCATTAAATGACCACAAGGAGCTTGATCTTTACCCACGATTCTCGCACAATATCACGAATATTCAACAACTCGGTATCCTCGATACCACGGTGATCATTCCGGCGATCACAACCATGACCAACACTTGGTATCAAACGGTGATCTTTCCGGCGGTCACAACCAACTTATCTCATCGTCGAACCGGGGTTGTCATTAATCAAGTTATTATTAATATTGTTGACTCACGGTGGGACCGACACGAACTGGGCCCTTATCCGCGGGAGCGGCTATCGATAGATTTAATATACACTCTGCAGAGGTAGCACACTGTACCCACACCATGGAACCCATGGCCTCGCACTCCCATCCGGGTGGACCAACGGCGTTCCGATAAAACCGATCTCCTGCCATGACACTCTCCCGGCCACTCCGACTCACTCCCCATTGGGCTAGTCCTGGGTGGCCCCGTGTCTACCAAAGACACAACGACCACCGTCGTGGTCCGTCCCAAACAGGGACAAAAGCGCTTATCATCCAACCTACGGGCACACAAGGTTATGTCCGCCTACCTGATCAGGGTAAGCACGCCCATAACCTTCCCTAGTTGGAGGCACCGGGGAGAGGCACGACCATAGACCCAGCTAGGACCTTCCCATAAGGTAAGCGTGGTTGCACTGGTCAGTTTCGATATGGTGGCACCATGACTCAGCCAACAGTTGTTCAAGTTCAATTTAATCCGGTTAAACTTGAATGCAAATATGTTGAGCCATGATAAAATAACATGATGTAATTACAATGCATGAGTATGATATCAACATAAGCATGAGAGTACGACATAAATATCCACTATATCAACAATGAATCATATCCAACTAAGCATGGCATACTGACTAACATGAACATCACAAGTACATACTTCTCAGAAACATAGCATGACCACTAGCATCAACAATAAATATCATGCAAGAACATAACAACAATGCAAGCATTTAACCAACGGGATGCAATGAAACATGTACAACAACGGATTTCGGGATGTATTTACGCTTATGCAATCAAGACCATCACCAACATCAACAGGTACTACTAGCAAGCATAAGCATATGAAAGGAATACTAGCAACTAGCACGGCATGATAACCAGGTGCATAACAACATAGCAAGAAGGTAAGCACTAGCCCAGAAGCATTACCGGAACAATGATAACCATATTTTAAACAAGCAAACATTTAATAAATATCCAAGTTGAAAACCATGGCTACTGCATGACTATCATGCAAGTGGGTATTGTGGCTTGCCTGGGGATGAAGAAGGCACCGGGGAGAAGTGCGGTGAAGCTGCAGAAAGATTTGCCGGAAACAGTTCTCTCTCGGAGGGGCTGTTTACGTGCAAGGGCAAAAAGGTCAATTTCGCAGTGTCAAACCATAGTGAAAATGGAACCAACAGAGCGGGCTCGACGATACAAAGAAGTGGGCTTTGGAATCACCTCATTTGGAGTTGTGATTAAAAAGATATGAAGGGTCAAAGTTCAGGGACTTTTCAGCAAAAATATCATCACAAACAGGTCACTGAGTGGATAAGGCAGAAGCGCAAAGTTAGAAATACGCCTTCTATTTAAGAAAACGCATTCTGGGCTGAAACAGAGAGGAAATACACTTTCAGTAAAAGAAACCGTACTTTGAGCTGAAGCAGATGGAAAATGCGCTTTCCCGAAGATGAAAACGTACTCGACCGAGTACGCCTCCACTTAAACACGTGGAAGAGGCGGGGTAGGGGCTTGAGCAGCTGACGTGCGGGTCCCACGGGCTGTGGGGCCCGTCACTTATCCAGCTAGGCAGGCGGGTTAACGCCTACCCGCCGACAGGTGGGGCAGTGTCGAGATGGGGCCCGCCCGGCCTGGCTCCTTCTTCCTCCTCCCGTTCGCCCGCGATGCAGAGACGAGGTCGGCCGCCCCGACGACGACCACCGGCGGCTCCGGCCACCTCAGGGAGGAGCGGCGCATCCATCAGAGGGTTGGACAGCGCTGGGGAGGGCTAGAGCACGAGGTGGCCGCGACAACAGAGAACCGGGCGGTGACCGATCCTGGAGGAAGCGCGGCCACGCCTACTCCAGCGACTAGGCGAGGGGATGGGGAGGCTAGGCGGGTAGTGGGGAGGCCTCTGGTGGTGAAAGAACGATGAGGGAGGGCTCGGGTGGCCGGAATTTAGGCGCAACCGAACGGCGGCCATGGTGGCGATGGGACGGAATGAGATCTCCTCGAGCTCGGGGAAGTAGCTAGGCGGGGCACTGGGAGGTGGGTGAGGCGAGTGGTGAGCTCGGAGAGGCTCGGGGAGTGCCATTTATAGGTGCGGGGCGAGGTGCCGCGCTGTCGTCGCCGCGGACGCGTGGCTGGCGCCGCGGACATGTGTGCTCACGCATGAGCTCGGGGAAGGCGACGGGGAAGGGAACGGACGAGGGGCAGGGCTCACGGAGACGAGGCCGAGCTCGTGGACAAGAGGAGAAGAGGCCGAATGCCATAAATGCCTGGTCGGCTATAGCTCGCTCGTGGGCGCTCGGTGACGAGCACCAACGGAGAAGCGGACGGTGGGGGAAACGGCTCCAGGAGGACGGCGACGACGCGGGGAACATGGTAGACAGGCCCGTGCTCGCTGAGACGCCGAGCAAGATGCCATTCTAGGCGCGGCCGATGCACGCCAAAGCGGTGGTCACCGCGCAGACTAGCATCAAGAAGAGCCAAATGGTTGGCAATAGTTGTCTAGGAGTAAGTCCTTCCTGGGTAGGTTGTAACTGAGGTGGTAGATTGGTTAAAAGTGCTCTGGTTAAGTGGTAAACCACCTCTGAAGTTTACTGCAGTAAACTTTGATGAGCACTGGCGGTCCACATGAGAGGGACTGGGTCAAATGGAGTTGTCTGGGAGGGTGAGGTAAAGAAGAACTTTCATCCTGGTAATTTGGAGAGGATTAGGATCAAGATTTAATGTAGTTGCTTCACAACTGACCAAAATGGTCCAGAAGCTTGCAAAAATTCTAGAGGAACAATGTCTTGATGAACCATGCCCAAAATGGGTGTAGGTAGGTTATATGGATAATAGAAGGCCTAGAAAAATTGACAGCCATAATGGAGCACGATAAAATATACTTGCTTCACAAACTGAAATTTTGGACATAATCAAAGAATTGAAGATGAGCTCACATTGAGGCATGACATGAGCTCTACTTTGGTGGAGGTCTATGATATGATGATATGAGGGATCATGCAAAATGGCAACTCATTTGGATATGCCTAGCTTGCACCTCCTTCACAAAGCTTCTTTCTGGATAGAAACTTTGGAAAATCATAATTAAATAATTACTAGGCAAATGAGGTTGCTTTTGGCATGTGGCAATGATATGGACAAGAAAAGGTGTCCAAGGAGTTTGAGGTCAATTGGGAAAAGGAAAATAGCACTTGCTTCACAATGTGCCATTTAGGGAAGAATAGGAAATGAATTATTCGAGCATGATGATAAACACGACAAATGAAATTTTTTGTCATATTTGAGAAAGATATGACCCAAAAAATTTATGAGAATTATTTGGGAATTTTAGTAGTGATGGAATATTCCTTTAATAGAAAAGGAATATTCCTAATAAATAGAATATTGGGATTTGGGCTAGATGAAAATGACAGGGTCTAGGGAAGGATTTGGGTATGACAAGCCACTCTGGAAGCAAAGAAGAGTTCATCTTCTTCACTTTCCAGACCACAAAGCCACGGAAAAAGAGAACTCAAGCAAAAACCTCAGAAAAACAAAAGAAAAAGAAAGGGCCAAAAATCAGGCTATCACACCGGCCGTTGCTGCCACGGCTCGGAAGGACACACATCCAAAGCGCTGGTGATCATCAATCAAGTGCAACGAGAAGAAATGGCGGAACAAGGCCACGGAGGGAGCAATACCCACCATGGCCTTGCAGACGAAGGTGAAGACGTTGAGAAGGGTGGTCGACGGTGGATCCAAATGCATCATTGTGACCTGGTAGTGAGAAAGCACGACATTGAAGAAATCGGAGAAAGGGGGAATCAGACCGGCCCGGAGGGCGTGGAGATGAACGGGGATCTCGGTGGCTGCTCTGTCAACGGCCGCGCAAGAAGAAGGACAGGCTGCATCGCCCCCCACTCATTGGAAGCGGCGGCTAGCGCAGGGCAGACCTTGTCCATTCCCTCGTCGTTAAGCACTATTGACCGCTCAATGGCGGGCTCGAAGACCGGCGGCGGCGCGGGACTATGAACCTTCTTCTGCCCCCTCCTGCTTCGACTTAGCGACATGGCGACGGACAGGATGGGGACCAGGCTGGGTTGGAAGAGGGAACCTTCAATTTTGGAAGGATTGAGAAGTGGGAAGCGCGCCGCTAGGAAGGAAGATGGAGCTGTGTAGACCACGGTGGCCGCCTAGCCAGGCGGGTATCAAGGCAGCATGCGGAAGCGGAGACGCCCACGTCCAATCAACCGCCACGCATCAATCAAGGCCGCAGGCTGTGGGGGCCCGCGGCGCTCCGCACTTGCCCTTTGGCTTCTTCCCGAAGCCAAGTCTGAGCGCGCCTTGGGCCCGGGGGCTACTGTCGGTGTCCTGGGAACAGGGGTCCCCAGACTTGCCTGCCATCGGCCCGTGGCATGGCTCTGCCAGCGGCCTGGTACGGCCCATCTTCACCAGCAAACGATCAAGACCCTCGCGAGGGGCCAAGCCTCGCGAGGCGGACATCGCAAGACCTCCTCAGGAGCAGCCTCGGTAGGCTAGCTCGCGAGGAGCGGAGATATCAAGGAAGGGTGCACCTCGGGAGGTCCTTGTGAAGCAAGCCATGATGACCAAGGCCAGGCGGGCGCCTGCGGGCGTAGTGTACTGGTTTTCTCTTTGGTGGTAAAGAGGCAGGCGAAGACGCCGAGTCCCAAGGCATCAGGCAAAGGTTTCCATATCGCTGCAACAAGATCAAGACCAGCAGGACGGAGGTCACCACAGAGCCCATAACAGCGTCACCACCAGAACCTTTGGCAAGCGAAGACCACCTTTAGTCAGGATAACTTGTACTCGCTGTCCCCCTTCAAATTTGCCGTTGTTGGATCCCTTCCCGCCTACATTTGGGAAGAGGACCAGGGCCTCTATAAATAGGACTAGCCACCACCATAGAGGGGGAGGATATTGAGTCCATCCTCAACATCACCAGCTCCTCGAGCTCAAGAACACCCCTCCTCAGGAGGTCGTTCTTCCCTTGTACTAGTTCATCTTCAGCATATGAGGCAGTCCACCACACTGTAGTAGGGTATTACACCGCAACGATGGCCCGAACCAGTATAAACTCTTGTGTCTCTTGTTCCTTTGGGTTCGTCGAGCTTGGCCTTGAGATCATGCGCGAGCGAGACAGAGGGAGAGATCTTCGTGCGCACCCCAGAGTTCGAACCTCAAGGGTTTTGCTGGAACCCTGAATCCGACAACGGCGAGACGATTGAATTCGTTCCCATTTGTTCCATGGGACCTAAACATGCACCCCAAGGAAACATGTGCGTTTTTTCTAGCCATTTTGGTGCACTAGAGCATGTATTTTTAGTTCGGATTTGAATTATGGACATTGAAATGCCTAGAAAACTCAATAAATGACTTAAAAAGGTCAAACGAACCCTGAATAATTTCAAAGTTCAGCATGAATCTCCAGTTGTTCCGTGTCGCGTGTAGAAGAAAATACGAGGCTAGAAGAGGGAGTGATTATCGTTTGGCCCACAAGGGGACATGTTTCCCTATTGAAACCACGAGGGTTCTTGCGACAGGCTCCGGTTTGTAAGAGGTTTGTAATAAAGCTTGGCCCAAATTGGCAATGTTTTTACCATGAGATATATGTGCCATGACATGACACCATGCCAACTTTGATGACTTTCTGGTGAGTTTAGGATTTATGGGGGCTGATACGTCCATTTTTCATCATGCTTTTATATCGATATTAATTGCATTATGGGCTATTATTACACATTATGTCACAATACTTATGCCTATTCTCTCTTATTTTATAAGGTTTACATGAAGAGGGAGAATGCCGCAAATTTGGAATTCTGGGCTGGAAAAGGAGCAAATATTAGAGACCTATTCTGCACAACTCCAAAAGTCCTGAAACTCCACGGAAGTTATTTTTGGAAATAATAAAAAATATTGAGCGGAAGAAATACCAGAGGGGGGCCACCCACCAGGCACGAGGGTGGGGGCGCGCCCTACCCCTGGGCGCGCCGCCTCAGGGCCTCTGGTGGCCCTCCGATGCCTATCTTCTCGCTATATGAAGTCTTTCGTATGAAGAAAAATCATAAGCAAGCCGACGAGAATCCGCCACGAGGCGGAACCTTGGCGGAACCAATCTAGGGCTCCGGCGGAGCTGTTCTGCCGGTGACACTTCCCTCCGGGAGGGGGAAATCATCGCCATCGTCATCACTAACGCTCATCTCATCGGGAGGGGGCCAATCTCCATCAACATCTTCACCAGCACCATCTCCTCTCAAACCCTAGTTCATCTCTTGTATCCAATCTTTATCTCTAAGACTGAGATTGGTACCTGTAGGTTGCTAGTAGTGTTGATTACTCCTTGTAGTTGATGCTAGTTGGTTTATTTGGTGGAAGATCATATGTTCAGATCCTATATGAATATTAATACTCCTCTGATTATGAACATGAATATGCTTTGTGAATAGTTACATTTGTTCCTGAGGACATGGGAGAAGTCTTGCTATTAGTAGTCATGTGAATTTGGTATTCTTTCGATATTTTGATAAGATGTATGTTGTCTCTCCTCTAGTGGTGTTATGTGAACGTCGACTACATGACACTTCACCATTGTTTGGGCCTAGAGGAAGGCATTGGGAAGTACTAAGTAGATGATGGGTTGCTAGAGTGACAGAAGCTTAAACCCTAGTTTATGCGTTGCTTCGTAAGGGGCTGATTTGGATCCATATGTTTCATGTTATGGTTAGGTTTACCTTAATACTTCTTTTGTAGTTGGAGATGCTTGCAGTAGGAGTTAATCATAAGTGGGATGCTTGTCCAAGTAAGGACAGCACCCAAGCACCGGTCCACCCACATATCAAATTATCAAAGTACCGAACGTGAATCATATGAACGTGATGAAAACTAGCTTGACGATAATTACCATGTGTCCTCGGGAGCGCTTTTCATTATATAAGAGTTTGTCCAGGCTTGTCCTTTGCTACAAAAAGGATTGGGACACCTTGCTGCACTTATTTACTTTAGTTACTTGTTGCTCGTTACAAATTATCTTATCACAAAACTATCTGTTACCTATAATTATAGTGCTTGCAGAGAATACCTTGCTGAAAACCGCTTGTCATTTCCTTCTGCTCCTCATTGGGTTCGACACTCTTACTTATCGAAAGGACCACGATAGATCCCCTATACTTGTGGGTCATCAGGGGCTTAAAAACCGAGATTTGAAATGTTTGAGGACGAGCCAGGGCACCGGTACGGTTGTAATTCATTCCCATTCCTGGCATGAGACCTAAACATGCACCCAAGGACACATGTATAATTTTTCTAGCCATTTTGGTGAACTCGAGCATGTATTTGTAGTTCAGATTTGAATTATGGACATTAAATGCCCAGGAAACTCAATTAGTGTATAAAAAGGCAAAATGAACCTTGAATAAGTTTAAATTTCAGCACGGATATCATGTCGTCCCATGTTGCCCGTGGAAGAAAATACAAGGCGAAAAGAGGCAGTGATTACATTTCGCCCACAAGGGGAACATGTTTCCCTATAGGAACCACGAGGCTTGTTTGAGAGAAGCTCCGATTTTTGTAAGAGGTTTGTAATAAAGATTGGCCCAAATTGGACAATGTTTTTACCACGACATATATGTGCCATGACATGACACCATGCCACCTTTGATGACTTTCTTGTGAGTTTAGGATTTATGGGGACTAAAAAACCGAGATTCAAAATGTTTGAGGATGAGCCATGACACCGGTACGATTGTAATTCATTCCCATTCCTGGCATGGGACCTAAACTTGCACCCAAGGACACATGTATAAATTTTCTAGAAATTTTGGTGTACTGGAGCATGTATTTGTAGTTCAGATTTGAAATATGGGCATTAAATGCCTAGGAAACTCAATTAGTGTATAAAAAGGCCAAACGAACCCTGAATAAGTTTAAATTTCAGCACGAATATCCTGTCGTTCCATGTTGCCCGTAGAAGAAAATACAAGGCGAAAAGAGGCAGTGATTACGTTTCGCCCACAAGGGGGACACGTTTCCCTATCGGAACCACGAGGCTTCTTTGAGAGAAGCTCCGGTTTGTAAGAGGCTTGTAATAAAACTTGTGCCACAATGGACAAAAAAAATTCCTCGAAATATAAGTGCCATGTCGTGACACCATGCGAGGTTTCACGATTTTCGGCTTAGTTTTGGATTTACGGGGATTTAAAAACCGAGATTATTCTCACGAAATGTTTTCAAATAGCACACGGTTCAATTCAAAGTCGATATTCAATGAAAACTTCGTGGAAACCATATTTTAAAGTTTCATAAAAATCTGGAAAAAAAATGTGGGATGTTAAGAACGTGATGTTTTATTGCGACACAAAATTTCAAGTTGAAAAATATTATGAGATGTGAGCTATGAAAAAGACAAATTTAGCCCTGAATAGTGACATTACTATTCAACGCTGATTTTGTCTTTTTCATAGCTCACATCTCGTAATGTGTTTCAACTTGAAATTTTGTGTGGCAATAAAACATCATCCTCTTAACATCCCGCATTTTTTTCAATTTTTTTGAAACTTCAAAACATCTTTTTCTCGTGGTTTTCACCGGTTTCCACCGAATGTTGGTTTCCGTATGATATCCCCCCTGTTGTGCACGCGATCTGAGTCGTGCGTTTTGATTGGCCAGAACCCAAACCCCACGGATCATACGTCCGCACCGTTGGATTCTCCTTGATCGAACGGCGATCCTCATCCCTTTTGACAGCACATGTAAGTTCACACACGAAAGCCATGTGCCTACCAAACCGTGGCTGATGCCCCCCTTTGCTGTGCGCGTGATCTGAGTCGTGCGTTCTGATTGTCCAGAACCCAAACACCACGGATCGTACGTGTGCACCGTTGGATGCTCCCAGATCGAACGGCAACCCTGAGCCCTTTTGACAGCGTGAAATGCCTAATGGCAAGGAAGCAATTCTTATCAGCAAGGGCAGGCTTCCCATCCGCTAGCCTAGTCGAATAGAACGCAGAAGTTAAGCGTGCTCGGGCTGGAGTAGTCCAAGGATGGGTGACCCAGTGGGAAGTTTCATATCTCAATCTTCATTATAGGGATATATATCACCTATCATGGCAATTATCTAAACATTGGGATCCTTGTTTTGCTAATTTGTAGACTATGTTTTTATGGGTTATTTTTTGCTCTAAAAATTAAAGAATGATTGACCGGACTTGTCATGGCAATTATATAAACCTACTATGTTTTTACGGGTTATTTTTTCCTCTAAAAAATTAAAGAATGATTGAATTGACCTGTATGGTGATTATATAAACCTTTTTCAGGTTGCATGCTGGGTATAGGGGGCAGGGTGTTCTTCTCGAGCATGTCTCCCTTGTGCGGCTTATAGACGCGGCACATATCTGTGCGCTCGCTGAGGTATATATACTATCCTTTACCGACAATTAGGGGGCCCCACAAAATCTATCCCTTTGACCCAGAATAAGAAGGGTTTGACCATGATGGTTTCCTATTGATACTAGTAAGGTACACGTGCATTGCACGCATGAGATTTGGTAACCAAATTATGAATAAATACCACACTATAGAATGTAAGCTTTTAGTCATATATGCATGATGTAGATGTTCGTTTAATTCTTATAGTTCATCTCATCCAAAATCAATTAGTTTTACAAAAAAATCTAAATCTATTTTAAGATTCATGGAATTGTGCATTGTATAAAGGTAAAAACAAAAAGTGACAATTCATTTAGAAAAAAAAAGTTTGGGCAATTAATATATGGAAGATTCTAGAGAACAAAGGAGAAGCGCTTGTGTGTTTGAGGTTTGTGCATTATGCTTAAGTTCAACCATGGAGTCTTCTAGATTGTACATGCATGTGGCAGAATCTGGTGGAATGTAGATGATATTCAACGGCCAGTAGTGCTCGGATTTGCCATCTCTGTACACTATATAGGTGTGTCCCATGCTAGAACAAATAAAGTTTGAGCGCATGCGTGGGACGACCGATGTATATATATATAGATGTGTCCCATGCTACACCAAATAAAGTTTGAGCACATGCGTGGGACGACCCCCCCCCCCCCCCCCCGCCACCGCCTCGAAGTTGGGGAACTGACATCGTACTTATTGAACCAGGCTTGGAGTCGGGTACTGTGTTCGGTTTGTAATGTAGTTGGTGGCCCATCAAAGTTGTGCATTTGGGATTTAAACACATCACACACCACCGTACCCATACATATTTTCGGGCCGCATGTAGTGTATACGGGGTCTTCTGATCGACCACGTCTCCCTTGTGCAGTTTTTTGTGACGACACACATAGCTATGGGCTCCCTGAGTGTATATATATCATCCCTTTGACCGATAATGAGGGGTATTATGTGTTGGCCATGAATGGATTCCTCCTAGTTTGTGTTAGGTCCGGTCACCGTCACATGTCGCTCAACCAAAGCTCGAGCTCATGCGTTGTCAGGATTCCTCCCACATGCTCGGATTGCTGGGTTCGACCTACATCAAACCCTGCGTATCTCGTCCTTAACTATCTTGCATTCATGGTTGTTGTCTGTATTGAGAGGTAGGCACCACATCTAAATTGTACATCATTCTATATTGAAAACACACATCACCCCTTCCCAACGTACATCATTTTGGGCCGCATGCAAGAGGTGCTAGTTTTGTGGTCCCACTCGTGCGATTTTAATGATGGTTCAATCTATTGGCCCAAGCGGTTTATCGATAACAACAACTGTCATTTGACCAAACGATAGATTCATTGGTCCATGTTATGGTAGGTCATGGCGACATGCATGATGGTTCAATCTATTGGCCCAAGCGGTTTATCGATAACAACAACTGTCATTTGACCAAACGATAGATTCATTGGTCCATGTTATGGTAGGTCATGGCGACATGCATGTATGACCAAAGTATCGATCATTACGCAAGGCCCGCCTCACCGACACGAAGTGGGAGGTGGTGGGCCAAGCATCCTAGCTAGGTACAACATTATGTCATTATGTATATCCTAGCTAGGTGGATGTTAGGGTGCTTTCGGGTTTTCGAGGCAGGTGCCACCAAAGTTATGCATTGTGTATTTAAAGTTTTAAACATCCCCATTATTCGTACATATATTTGGCCACTTCCAGGTGGTTCTTGACTTCTGGCCCCTCTCATCGATCTTCAACGACGCGCCCAACCGTGGACCCGCACGGTCAAAGTTGTGCATTGGAATTTTGAACATCACAGACCACCCTTTTCACTCATATATATTTGGGCCACATGCTGGTGTGGCTATCTTTTGACCCTCTCTAATGTTATTTTTTGATGCAAATACTCTGATGACGCTCAACGGACACGGGGTATAATATCTTAACCGTGTGTGATACAAGTGCGATGTGAATCACCACGCCTGCGCAAGCGCGAGAAAATTAAGGTGGAGCTACTGGCTCAACCGTGTGCGATGCACGCTAAAATCACCACGACCGAGCAAGCACGAGAAAATTAAGGTGGAGGTACTGGCTCAACCGTGTGCGATGCAAGTGCGCTTAAATCACCATGACCGCGCAAGCGCGAGCAATGGGTGGAGGTACTAGCTTAACCGTGTGCGATGCAAGTGCGCTGTAAAACCACCACCTGTGCAAGCTAAAGGCAGGAAAGTTTATTTGGGAATTAGGACGAACCATGTGCGATAGACCAGCTAGCTAGACATATAAAAAACAAACTACCCGCCTTGAGCGTTGCAAAAATTGGCGGATCTGCGCCACTTTTCCTTATTATCATACACACATGTTGTTATTGGACCGTGCGCAATCTTGGGCATCCACCCCGCATCAATTCCTTTACCCAAATTTTAGTAGCCGCCGTACTTCAACCGTCGCCCACACTCCTCCAGCATCGATCTTATAGTAAAATTGCAAGAGCCGAGGCATTTGAACCGTCGCCTCCCTCGTCCCACCACCATCTCCACCCACCATTACTAAAATTTTCAAGAGTCATGCATATCCTCAAACACCCTCCACGGTCCCCACCGCCCGCCCCCCTCGAACCCTAGCTTGCGGCCGGCGCCGGAGCCGCCGCCAACCCCTGCTGGTCTACCCGTTCCTCCTAGCTTAGATAATAAAGTTCAGGTTACCCAGCGATTCCCATATTGTCACCCCACTCCCCTAAGTTTTTAGATGGCCCGCGGTGTCCCTCCCCGCCAGATCCACATCCCCTGCTCCAGAATATTGCAGCCTAGGCTCGACCACGTATCCCGAGGAGCCCGCCGAGCGTTCGGCCAAGAAGAGGTTTATCATGGCCACTCCGATGGACGTTGGCGAGGTGGCCGCCGTTCGCCCCGACCTGTCGATCCCAAAGCAACATGTCGCCGCGGAAGCCGGCGAAGACGTTGACTATGTTGCCATGCCGATGGCTTCATGTCAACGGGCTAGCGTATTACTGTATCTCGGGAAAGCTTGCTACGACATCAAGCTCGTCCACACCGACGGCTTCATGCGAGCCATGTCACAGGTTAAGTGGTCCATCCCCAACCCCTCTGGTTCAACCGCCGTCAAACTCTTTGACGGCCCTGCCGCTGATCTCCTCCACCAAGCGGTCAAGGATTTGCGAGCTTTATACGCCATCGAGCCCATTTTTTCATTTCTGAAGGACACGTTCGGCGGCGGCGGCTTGGGATCCTCAATTTCCAAGTCAGATCTCATCGACCACGACCACGAGGAGGGCACCCGCGAAGGTTCTTCCAAAGTAAAACAGACCATCTGTGACATCAGAGAGCGCACCATGGTTCAGCGCTCTTCAACTGGAAGGATGCCATCCGTGAAATGAGGCAACATTCTATTAGCAAATCTTACCTTTTCTAGCTTGCCAACACGTACCCTTTGTTGTCGTAGCATTTGCCGTGCGGTGCTTTAACTGTGTCGTGTTTAATTATTTTAGTTATGCAAAAATGTATTGTTCAATAGGTCTATGTGGTGTTTAAGTATGAATTGTCCACTTCAGTTTCACAAATGGCTATATTTGGTTGTTTATAGTGAGTAGATGCCTTGTTTATCTGTATTTGGTTGTTAGGTTGGTAGGAGTGAGCATTTTTTCAGTTATCGAGCAGATGCCTTGTTTATCTGTATTTGGTGAATAGTTTGGTTGCAGTGAGCATTTGTCCAGTTATCAAGCAGATGCCTTGTTTATCTGTATTTGGTTGTTAGGTTGCTTTTTTAGCATTTTTCCAGTTATCAAGAAGATGCCTTGTTTATCTGTATTTGGTTGTTAGGTTACTTTTTTAGCATTTGTCCAGCTTATCGCGAGATGCCTTGTTTATCTTTATCTGCTTGTTAGGTTGGTTGCAGTGAGCTTTTGTCCAGTTTTCAATCATATGCCCTGTTTATCTGTATTTGCTTGTTAGGTTGGTTGTAGTGAGCATTTTTCCAGTTTTCAATGGCTATATTTGGTTGTTATACTGGTCATTTATGCCGTGTTTATTTCAGTCATTCACAATGTGTTGTTCATTATGTGCAAGTTGGGACTGTGGCGCTCGACTACATCAATACCAGTTTGAACGGCTATATTTGGTTCCAGTTATTCCTGGTGTAGTTAACACATGCCCTTTATTTTAGTTTTACACATTTATCCAGTGTGATGTTTAAGCATTACCTACGTTCTATTCATTTTCAACAATACCAGTTTGAATTGCAATATTTGATGGATGTTAAGCCTGCTATCGGTAACATTGCCTTCCATTTTATATCTACTTTAACAGCATGCTGAAACCAACACATTCAAGCTATCATTTGGAGATGATGTTGTTTACCTTTGCTATATTTGTTTGATGTTAAGGTTGTTGTACTTATCATGCTTTTCCACTACTTATGCAGGACAACAACTGGAGTGGCCACCATTTTCCGCCGAGGTTAGCTTCATCCCTCAGCTTGTACTCCCCCCGTCGTTCTATAATGTAGTGCATATAGATCCAGGCCTAGACAGTAGTTAGCTTCTAATATTGACTTGTTGCTTGTAGGTACATATGCCCTTGGCAAGGATCCATGCATCGACCCTTTTTGTGTAGGGGGCAATGAGATATTGATGAACAAGCATCAAGTGAGGAAACTCATAAGGATTATTAGCAAAAAGATACGAATGGTGGCAAGCAAATTATTTGTTTATGCTCTATCCAACACAACAAAGGAGCTGTAGGATGGTAACTACAAACTTTGCAACCTTCTCTTTTTACTGCCCATAATGAGTTGTTAGACAACAATGTCTGAATCTTTTTCATTCCCAGTGGTTCCCGAAGCAGTTCACTCAAGATTACCTCACAAAGTACATGATTGGTGGACATGCAATGAAGGTTAAAGTATTTCATCCAGACTACAATGAGCATCGAGAAGTCCTAATGAAGACAGTGAAGGATGGACGGGCAGCCATCACAAGGGGTTGGCCTAGAGTCGTGCGCGCATTACGCATGGAGGAGGGCACAATATGGGCATTCTGCTTCACCTTTTCCAGCAATCACAATGTCTTTCGCCTCTCTCTTTACGGTCTTTAGTACAACTGTGGTTCATCATTCTTTACTTGGTGCTTCTGTAGTTCTTCAGTATATGTACGTGTGCATCGAATTATTCATTCGTGGTTGAACCTATATTTGTAATAAACATGGTTGGATATGAAATAAGTGATTGCCTACTTTCAAATTCAAAACGTGTGATTTTTAAATTAGGGATTAATTAGGGATTACACTACACACGGTTTGCGAAAGCGAAACGTCTGCGATATACGTGGAGATCAGAAACGTTTCTAGGATCCACCACGTGTGCGATCAATCTCCACTGCACACAGGACTTTCTCTTGAAAACTTTTTGCGTTAGGCCACCTTGCACAAACGTTTACCACATAAAAACTGTGTGTGATGGACAGCCTTTGCCACACAGTTTCTTCTATGCACAGTGTGTGATGCATCCAATAACACAAACAATAAAATTATTAATATCGTGTGCAATGGCAACGCTATCACAAACGATTTAACGGGAAAAATTGTGTGTGATGTACCTGTGAACGGAAATGTTTTCCTTGGAGCGACTGTGTGGGATGTACATACGAACGAAAACGTTTAGCGGGGACTGACTGTGTGGGATGTACTTGCTACCGGAAAGAATTTTGCCTGTATAATTGTATTTTTTTAGCTCTACTATACGTATTTCCGTCAGGTCGCACACGACCTCATTTTGCCGAGCGTGTGTGCCAGAGGGCATATCCCCGATGGTTTCTGGGTCGTGTGGGAAGGACCCCCCTATCGCCAACACTCACTTAGCGACGGTTCCAAATGCCGTCGCATAAAGGGGTTAAAAACCGTTTGTTTAGGACCGACGCGCACCAGTGATAAACGCGTCGTTTACTAGGTTAATAATTATACAAAAAATGAAACACATGGTAGGAAAACATGACGCCTGGCGTGGTGCCATGGTATGTCCACACCATGCTCTGGTAAAAATTGGAGAATGTTTTCCTTATGTCATGATGCATTCCTTTCATAAATTGAACCATCACCGAGGAAGTTTCATGGTTTCGAGGGGGAATCACCAAGATTAAAGGGGGATCCAAATTTCCTTTGTCATGTGTCCACGAGTTTTTTCTACGATGAACATACACCCTGCAAATCACCGTGTTCAAATTTGGCACTTTTCCGGGTTAATTTACCATATTTAGGGGATTATGTGAATTTCCTAGGCATTAATGCACATAATTCAAGTTCAAAAAATCGGTGCATGAAAGGGTGCACAAGAACGGCCTGGAAAACCATGCTCGTGCCATTTAGTAAATTCTCATGCCTTTTACAAGGAATGGACAGATATTTCGATAAAATGTGTGGCAATAGTCAACCACAAACGTTTGTTTATTGGGTTTTCAACTATAGAAAAAATGAAATAAATACTTGAAAAACATGATGCCTGGCATGGTGTGCCATGGTATGACCCCACCATGCCCTTATAAAAATTTGAGATGGTTTGGCTTATGTCGTCATGCACGCCCTTCATAAATCGAACCATCACCAAAGAAGTTCCATGCTTTCGAGATGGAAATCACCAAGATTGAAGGGGAATCCAAATTTTCTTCGTTCTTTGCCCTGGAGTTTTTTGTACGACGAACATACACCCTGCAAATCACCGTGTTCAAATTTGGCATTTTTTCGGGCTCATTTACCATATTTAGGGGATTATGTGCATTTTCTAGGTATTTAGCGCATATAAATCCAATCCAGCTACAGCTGCGCGGGTGTAATGTGAGGGACGTGGATTCCCGTTCGATCGCTGTCGGTGTACTAGAGTAGGGGTACCCTAGTATCCCGAACTTGTGCACGGGCAGTTGCAGCTCCCCGCGGCAAGGCTTGCCGGGTGACCGCCAAGGTCCTCCGTGGTTCCTTTGGAGCCATTCAAGAACAAAGTATTCAAGCCAAGAAGGCAAGGCCCCGGCAAGAGGAGCTTGACGGGAAGGCCACTCAAGGCACCTAGGAGACAAGGCCCCGGCAAGAGGAGCTTGCCGGGAAGGCCCGGTGAGCGACAAGCTCCCGGACGCGACAAGGCAACAACCGCGGCAAGGCGCTTGCCGCGCAGACACCACTGTTCTCGGCTCCAAAGACATCCACCAACGTGTCGCCCTGGGACCTTTCCAGGCGCGCGTGGCAAGAGGCTGTGCAGCCAGCGGGGAGCGGTGGCAAGCGGTGCTAACAAGATTGCCATCGTGGCAAGCGGTGGCGTCCCTGACGGTCCCTTTCTGCACTATTTAGGCGACATAGACGGGCATTTAATGCCTTTGTCCCCTGCCGTCAGGGTTAGGTATGATACACTGTACAAGTAGCTGTACCAACCGCAACTCATTTTCCCTTTTTACCCTTGTCAACGTTGCCACCGCCGGAGACCCTTGAGCATATAAAAGGAGGCCCATGCGAACGTAGAGGGGGTTCGAATACTCTCACGCCGATCTAAGTTAGCCGGTGGTGTATCAGTAGCATTCAGCGCTCGAGCAAGAACACAATACAAACCAGACATGCAGCAAAGAGGGAGTATTATCTCTGAGAGCTCCGGGTAAACTGCTCGTGTGCTTCGCCTCGATCTGCTCTTCGTGCGACCTCCGCCCCCCACCGAACCGAAAAGGGCTCGGTCCGCCGGTCCCATAGGTGTTCGTGGGTCAGATCAGCTTCCCCGACATCTTTGGCGCATCCTACGGTGCACACGCGCGATCCGCATGGCTGGGATTCCGACCAATCATAAGGCAACACAAAATAGGCTTAGCGCACACTGTTTCCGGAAGCGTTGGAGATGAACCGTGTGCGATAATGAACGAGCAAAATTGTAAGGGAAGCCAAATTTCTGTTGTCGTTTGTCGTTGAGCTCTTGAATACCACCGCACTGTACGACTGCCCGGCCCCTCCGTCCCAGAGCTCTCTCCAGGCGTCATCCATGGCACATGGCACACGGTAACTGATAAGGAAGCGATGGCATCCTGCCGCGCCGCGTTCCTTGCCGCCCGCGACCGCACACATGGTAAGGAAGCGATGGCATCTCGCCGCGCCGAGTTCACCGCCGCCGGAGGCCAGACAGTTACATGGGCGGACTTTGAGGCTGCCATGGCCGAATGGGTGGTGGATCTAGAGGCGGCCAAAGCCGCACAGAAGGTGCAGAAAACACAGAAAGCAGTCAATAAAAGAGAGTCCGGCCGCCGCAAGAAAAAAGAGGCCGCACGTCATGGCGAGAAGAGCTTTGCGGAGATCCAAGCACGGTGGGCTATGCTACCTCTTGAGCACTGCGTTGGATTTCCTCGAAGAGGAGAGGATGATGCAGCAAAGTAGCGTAAGTATTTCCCTCAGTTTTTGAGAACCAAGGTATCAATCCAGTAGGAGGCCACGCGCGAGTCCCTCGTACCTACACAAAACAAATAGCTCAATGCAACCAACGCGATTAGGGGTTGTCAATCCCTTCACGGTCACTTACGAGAGTGAGATCTGATAGAGATGATAGATAATATTTTTGGTATAAAGATGCAAAGTAAAATAAAAGGCAAGGTAGAAAATGAAGCAATAATAAAGTGATGGAAGATTCATATGATGAGAATAGACCCGGGGGCCATAGGTTTCACTAGTGGCTTCTCTCAAGAGCATAAATATTTCTACGGTGGGTGAACAAATTACTGTTGAGCAATTGATGTAATTGAGCATAGTTATGAGAATATCTAGGTATGATCATGTATATAGGCATCACGTCCGAGACAAGTAGACCGACTCCTACCTACATCTACTACTATTACTCCACTCATCGACCGCTATCCAGCATGCATCTAGAGTATTAAGTTAATGAAAATAGAGTAACGCCTTAAGCAAGATGCCATGATGTAGAGGAATAAATTCATGCAATGTGATAAATACCCCATCTTGTTATCCTCGATGGCAACAATCCAATACGTGCCTTGCTGCACCTACTGTCACTGGGAAAGGACACCGCAAGATTGAACCCAAAGCTAAGCACTTCTCCCATTGCAAGAAAAACAAATCTAGTAGGCCAAACCAAACTGATAATTCAAAGAGACTTGCAAAGATAACCAATCACGCATAAAAGAATTCAGAGAAGATTCAAATATTGTTCGTAGATAATCTTGATCATAAACCCACAATTCATAGTTCTCAACAAACACACCGCAAAAAGAAGATTACATTGAATAGATCTCCATGAGAGAGGGGGAGAACATTGTATTGAGATCCAAAAAGAGAGAAGAAGCCATCTAGCTACTAACTATGGACCCGAAGGTCTGAGGTAAACTACTCACACTTCATCGGAGGGGCTATGGTGATGATGTAGAAGCCCTCCGTGGTGGATTCCCCTTTCGGCGGAGCTCCGGAACAGGCCCCAAGATGGGATCTCGTGGGTACAGAAGGTTGCGGCGGTGGAATTAGGTTTTTGGCTCCGTATCTAATCGTTTGGGGGTACGTAGGTATATATACGAGGAAGGAGTACGTCGGTGGAGCTTCGAGGGGCCCACGATGCAGGGGGCGCGCCCTCCACCCTCGTGACCGCCTCTCTTCTTTCTTAACGGAGGGTCCAAGTCTCCTGGATCATATCTGATGAGAAAATCACGTTCCCGAAGGCTTCATTCCGTTTGGACTCCGTTTGATATTCCGTTTCTTCGAAACACTGAAACAGGCAAAAAAAAACAGCAATTCTGGGCTGGGCCTCCGGTTAATAGGTTAGTCCCAAAAGTAATATAAAAGTGGAAAATAAAGCCCAATATAGTCCAAAACAGTAGATAATATAGCATGGAGCAATCAAAAATTATAGATACGTTGGAGACGTATCATGCATCCCCAAGCTTAATTCCTGCTCGTCCTCGAGTAGGCAAATGATAAAAAGAGAATTTTTGATGCGGAGTGCTACTTGGCATAATTTCAATGTAAATCTTCTCAATTGTGGTATGAATGTTCAGATCCGAAAGATTCAAGACAAAAGTTCATATTGACATAAAAATAATAATACTTCAAGCATAATAACAAAGCAATTATGTCTTCTTAAAGTAACATGGCCAAAGAAAGTTTATCCCTACAAAATCATGTAGTTTAGTCATGCTCCATTTTCGTCACACAAGAATGCTCTCATCATGCACAACCCCGATGACAAGCCAAGCAATTGTTTCATACTTTAATAATCTCAAATTCATAAACCTTCATGCAATACATGAGCGTGAGCCATGGATATAGCACTATGGGTGGAATAGAATATGATGATGGGGGTTATGTGGAGAAGACAAAAAGGAGAAGATCTCACATCAACGAGGCTAATCAATGGGCTATGGAGATGTCCATCGATTGATGTTAATGCAAGGAGTAGGGATTGCAATGCAACGGATGCACTAGAGCTATAAATGTATGAAATCTCAACAAAAGAAACTAAGTGGGTGTGCATCCAACTTGCTTGCTCACGAAGACCTAGGGCATTTGAGGAAGCCCATCGTTGGAATATACAAACCAAGTTCTATAATGAAAAAAATTCCCACTAGTATATGAAAGTGACAAAACAAGAGACTCTCTATCATGATGATTATGGTGCTACTTTGAAGCACAAGTGTGGCAAAGGATAGTAACATTGTCCCTTCTCTCTTTTTCTCTCATTTTTTTCTTCTTTTTTTAGGCCTTCCCTTTTTTGGCCTTTCTCTCTTTTTTTTATTCCTCACTTGGGACAATGCTCTAGAGAATGATGATCATCACACTTCTATTTATTTACAACTCAATGATTACAACTCAATACTAGAAGAAAGTATGACTCTATATGAATGCCTCCGGCGGTGTACCGGTATATGCAATGAATCAAGAGTGGCATGTATGAAAGAATTATGAACGATCGCTTCGCCACAAATACTATGTCAACTACATGATCATGCTAAGCAATATGACAATGATGAATGTGTCATGAAGACCGGTATGGTGGAAAGTTGCATGGCAATATATCTCGGAATGGCTATGGAAATGCCATAATAGGTAGGTATGGTGGCTGTTTTGAGGAAGATATAAGGAGGTTTATGTGTGAAAGAGCGTATCATATCACGGGGTTTGGATGCACCGTGAAGTTTGCACCAACTCTCAATGTGAGAAAGGGCAATGCACGGTACCGAAGAGGCTAGCAATGATGGAAGGGTGAGAGTGCGTATAATCCATGGACTCAACATTAGTCAGAAAAAACTCATATACTTATTGCAAAAATCTACAAGTCATCAAAAACCAAAGCATTACGCACATGCTCCTAGGTGGATAGATTGGTAGGAAAAGACCATCGCTCGTCCTCGACGGCCACTCATAAGAAGGACAATCAAATAACACCTCATGTTTCAAATTTGTTACATAACGTTTACCAGACGTGCATGCTACGGGACTTGCCAACTTCAACACAAGAACTTCTCAAATTCACAATTACTCTACTAGCACTACTTTGATATTATCACCTCCATATCTCAAAACAACTATGAAGCATCAAACTTTTCTTAGTATTCAATGCACTCAAAAGAAAGTTTTACAAATCTTGAGTACCAAGCATATTATTATTATTAAGCAAATTACCATGCTATTTAAGACTCTCAAAATAATCTAAGTGAAGCATGAGAGACCAATAGTTTCTTTAAAACAAATCCACCACCGTGCTCTAAAAGATATAAGTGAGGCACTAGATCAAAACTATAAAGCTCAAAAGATATAAGTGAAGCACATAGAGTATTCTATCAAATTCCAATTCATGTATGGCTCTCTAAAAAGGTGTGTACAGCAAGGATGATTGTGGTAAACTAAAATCAAAGACTCAAATCATACAAGACGCTCCAAGCAAAACACATATCATGTGGTGAATAAAAATATAGCTCCAAGTAAAATTACCGATGGAAGTAGACGAAAGAGGGATGCCCTCCGGAGCATCCCCAAGCTTTGAATTTTTGGTGTCCTTGGATTATCTTGGGGGTGCCATGGGCATCCCCAAGCTTAGGCTCTTGCCATTCCTTGTTCCATAATCCATCAAAAGATTTCACCCAAAACTTGAAAACTTCACAACACAAAACTCAACAGAAATCTCGTGAGCTCCGTTAGCGAAATAAAACAAAAGACCACTTTAAGGTACTGTAATGAACTCATTATTTATTTATGTTGGTGTGAAACCTAATGTATTCCAACTTCTCTATGGAATATAAACTATTTTACTAGCCATAGATTCATCAAAATAAGCAAACAACACACGAAAAACAGAATCTGTCAAAAACAGAACAGTCTGTAGTAATCTGTAATTAACACAAACTTCTGGAACTCGAAAACATCAGACAAAATAGGACGACCTAGGAAATTTGTTTATTGATCAGCAGCAATTGGAATCAGTATTTTATCTCATTCTCGTGATTTTTAACAATTGTTTTCGTCAACAGAAAGTTTCTGGAAATTACAGCAAGATCAAATAACTATCATCCAAGAAGATCCTATAGGTTTAACTTGGCACAAACACTAATTAAAAGATAAAACCACATCTAAACAGAAGGTAGATGGATTGTTTATTCCTAAACATAAGCAAAAATAAAAAAACTAAAATAAAATTGGGTTGCCTCCCAACAAGCGCTATCGTTTAACGCCCCTAGCTAGGCATAAAAGCAAGGATAGATCTAGGTAGTGTCGTAGTAATAAGATAGATCGGTGAAACTCATTTCATACTCCCTATGTTCGGCAGCAAGTTTTCTTTGAGGCAATCAAAAGTAATCAAAAGGGCTAAATTTAATAGGGCAAAAATCCCCAAGATCAATTTTAGGAGGTATAGGTTCCTCTTCGCCCTTCGTATTGCACAACCAATTCATCATTATAAGCATTCTTTTGACAGAACCTTGTGTGCCTATACTCAAGAGAGTATCCTAGCTCATTATTTCGAATAGCCAAATCATCATTAAGTTCAGAGATTCTATCAATTAAAATATTGGTAGGCACCTTTTTCTAAGATTTTCATTGAAAGCAACATAGTCAATAGATTGAAAACGCATTATTTCTTCTTGATCAAAGAGGATAGATTCTATGGGAGGATGGCCAGCGTCCACCCTATAATGTGCAAAGATTTCTTTGGCTTCTTTTATTATAAATCTAAATTCATGAGCCAAAAAGATTGTAACGCCACTCTTAACAGAGGAATGCTCGATATTAGAAAATTCAAGGAAAATCCTTTGTATGGAAGGATGCATATGCATAAATTGCCTTTCAAGTTCAACGATAAGCATGGAAATAGCGTCCGCAAGACTACTAGTTCTATGGAGAATAGAACTGCCCATAGAAGGCAAAGCAAGCACAAGTAAAGAAATCTTGAATAACTCCTTTTCCAATAATATTACCACTACCAATTCGAAATCTTTTTGTATGCAAGGTAGGGGGTTCTCCAGCAGGAGCATCAGAATTTTCCATGTTATTATTATTGCCCATATCGGCAATAATTTCCCCAATTTCAGACATAACGACAAGCAAGCGAGAAAAAGGCAAACGGAAAAGAGAGGGCGAATAAAACGGCAAGGGTGAAGTGGGGGAGAGGAAAACGAGAGGAAAATGTCAAATAATGTAGTGCGAGAGATAAGGATTGTGATGGGTACTTGGTATGTTGAGTTTTGCATAGACTCCCCGGCAACGGCGCTAGAAATTCTTCTTGCCACCTCTTGAGCACTGCGTTGGATTTCCTCGAAGAGGAGAGGATGATGCATCAAAGTAGCATAAGTATTTCCCTCAGTTTTTGAGAACCAAGGTATCAATACAGTAGGAGGCCACGCGCGAGCCCCTCGTACCTACACAAAACAAATAGCTCAACGCAACCAACGCGATTAGGGGTTGTCAATCCCTTCACGGTCACTTACGAGAGTGAGATCTGATAGAGATGATAGATAATATATTTGGTATTTTTATTATAAAGATGCAAAGTAAAATAAAAGGCAAAGTAGAAAACAAAGCAATAATAAAGTGATGGAAGATTGATATGATGAGAATAGACCCGGGGGCCATACGTTTCACTAGTGGCTTCTCTCAAGAGCATAAGTATTTCTACGGTGGGTGAACAAATTACTGTTGAGCAATTGATAGAATTGAGCATAGTTATGAGAATATCTAGGTATGATCATGTATATAGGCATCACGTCTGAGACAAGTATACCGACTCACACTTTGCATCTACTACTATTACTCCACTCATCGACCGCTATCCAAAGCATGCATCTAGAGTATTAAGTTAATGAAAACAGAGTAACGCCTTAAGCAAGATGACATGATGTAGAGGAATAAATTCATGCAATATGATAAATACCCCATCTTGTTATCCTCGATGGCAACAATACAATACGTGCCTTGCTGCCCCTACTATCATTGGGAAAGGACACCGCAAGATTCAACCCAAAGCTAAGCACTTTTCCCATTGCAAGAAAAACCAATCTAGTAGGCCAAACCAAACTGATAATTCGAAGAGACTTGCAAAGATAACCAATCACGCATAAAAGAATTCAGAGAAGATTCAAATATTGTTCGTAGATAATCTTGATCATAAACCCACAATTCATCGGTCTCAACAAATACACCGCAAAAAGAAGATTACATCGAATAGATCTCCACGAGAGAGGGGGAGAACATTGTATTGAGATCCAAAAAGAGAGAAGCCATCTAGCTACTAACTATGGACCCGAAGGTCTGAGGTAAACTACTCACACTTCATCGGAGGGGCTATGGTGATGATGTAGAAGCCCTCCGTGGTGGATTCCCCTTCCGTGAACTCCTAACAGGCCCCAAGATGGGATATCGTGGATGCAGAAGGTTGCATGACGGTGGAATTAGGTTTTGGCTCCGTGTCGATCGTTTGGGGGTATGTAGGTATATATAGGAGGAAGGATGCGTCGGTGGAGCTTGAGGGGCCCACGAGGTGGGGCGCGCCTGGGGGCGCCCACCCTCGTGACCGCCTCTCTTCTTTCTTGACGGAGGGTCCAAGTCTCTGGATCATATCGATGAGAAAATCACATTCGAAGGTTTCATTCGTTTGGACTCCATTTGATATTCCGCTTTCTTGAAACACGAAATAGGCAAAAACAACAATTACAGGCTGGGCCTCCGGTTAATAGGTTAGTCCCAAAAGTAATATAAAAGTGGAAAATAAAGCCCAATATAGTCCAAAACAGTAGATAATATAGCATGGGAGCAGTCAAAAATTATAGATACGTTGGAGACGTATCAGGGTGCCGCCTACAAGGCTGGGAAGGAGAGCGCCGGCGTCTGGCCAGCATGCCCCGATGGCAGCATGTGAGAAGTAGTTTAAGTTTGTAGTATTAGAGCAAATTACCAATAGTACTTTAAGTTTGTAGTATTAATGTACAATGTCGGTAAGAGCATCCTTTGAGGGCTTTGAGCGTTGATTAGCATGTGTGCCCGTGTGCCTTTTTTTGCGTTAATCATTAAAATATCGCAAAAAACACGGTTTCTATGCCGTACCCGTCTGCGTTTTTTTTGCGTTAATGATCCATAAGTCAGTTACCTGTGCGATGTTTCCTAATAAACCAGGCGTACCATTGACCGAAAAAAATAAACTACACATGTACATTTTTTTGGAGACGGGATCTGCCAACTTTCTTTTTCTCGCACAAGAGTACTTTACACGCTTCGTCCGTGTTGTGTGTTTCCCCCGCCCAAGTTTGAAGTTTCGCAGCGAAATTTTCATTAGGCACGCGATTTCAGAATGTATTCCTCCAACCACATTCCCACCCTCAGTATCCCCCCCCCCCCCGCGCCTCCCCCTACCGGCATCTCAAACCGGCGCCGCCGCAACCACAACTTCAACCACATCTGCGTTCTGCTCGGATCGAGTCAGGTAACCCACCGATCTCTATCACGGCCCCGACCTGCTTGCTTAAATGGCGCCTGCGAAACATCCTCATGCCTCCAAATCCCCACCGCCAGGAACTGATGGCGGTCCATGGCGCGATGATTGTTGTGCGTGGTTACCCGGAGGAACACCTCGCCTTCGCCGCTGTCGCCGACATGGTGCAGGCTCTGGCCCAGATGAAGTGCCCCAGCAACTACCCCCTAGGACTTAACAGGTAAGATCTGACCAGCTAAATCTTACCAATACCACTTGCAACGGCTATGATTTGTACGATTCATGTATTAAGCATGTTTGTGCCTTGTTTATTTCAGTACTGCACACTGTGTGATGTTCAAATATTACCGTGTCCAGCTCGATTTCACCAATACGAGAAACAAACTTACAATACATGACTCAGGATATCACTAGAGATGCTGCCCATTTTCTTTTTTTTAGTGGATGCTAACCCTGTTGTACTTAACATGCCTGTCCATGTACTTACGCAGGGTCATAACGGATGATGTTGTTGTTTGCCGTCCAGGTTAGCTGCATCCCATGTCCTACAGTATTTCACATCATTTGTGCAATTGCAGTTTAACTTCTACCATTTAATGGTTTCCTGTAGGTACACATGTCAGTGGCACTGATCAACGCTTTGACCCGGAGGAACAGCTCGCCTCCATCGTCGCTAACTTTGGGCGGGCTCTAGCCAAGATGAAGTGCCCCAGCAACTACCTCTCAGGACTTACCAAGTATGTACTCACCAGTTCAATCTTACCAATACCAGTTGCAATTAATGGCTATGTTATGTATGGTTGATGTATTAAGCATGTTCTAGTAAACATGCCTAACACGTTTTAGCTACTTTCCCTACCTTTTTATAGACATCTGGGCCATTCTCTGCTCTGGCAAAGACACGCTTTGTGATGTTTAACTATGCCAATTGCATTTTTTATTAGTACCGGTTTCAATGTCTATTAAGCCTATTGCAATTAATAGTTGAATCCATTTTTAAACAGTTGTATTTCAATGGCTACAAACTTACAAAACATGACTTAGGATGATGTTAAGCCTATTGCAATTAACAGTTGTATCCATTTTTAATTTGTCCATTTGCTACCATGCTACTCTCCGCAATGAACATATACTAGAGATGCTGCCCATTTGCTATTTTTGGTGGATGCTAACCATGTTGTACTTAACATGCATGTCCATGTACTTACACAGGGTCATAACGGCCGATGCTGTTGTTTGCCGTCGAGGTTAGCTGCATCCCATGTCTTCTGATGTTCACATAATTTGTGCAATTGCAGTTTAACTTCTACCATTTACTGGTTTCCTGTAGGTACACATGTTAGTGGCACTGATCCACGCTTCGACCCGAAGGAACAGCTTGCCTCCACCGCCGCTGACTTTGGGCGGGTTGTGGCCAAGATGAAGTGCCCCAGCAACTACCTCTCAGGACTTACCAAGTATGTACTCACCAGTTCAATCTTACCAATACCAGTTGCAATTAATGGCCATGTTTTGTACGATCAATGTATTAAGCATGTTGTAGTTAACATGCCTAACACATTTTAGCTATTTTCCCTACGTTTTTATAGACAACTGGGCCATTGTCTGCTCTGGCAACACCTGCCCTGTGATGTTTAACTTTGCCAATTGCATTTTTACCAGTACATGTTTCAATGGCCATTAAGCCTATTGCAATTAACAGTTGTATCCTTTTTTAAAGAGTTGTATTTCAATGGCTGCAAACTTATAAAACATGAATTAGGATGTTGTTAAGCCTGTTGCAATTAACAGTTGTATCCATTTTTAATCCGTCCCTTTGCTACCGTGCTACTCTTTCGCAATGAAGATATCGCTACAGATGCTGCCGTTTTATTACCATTTGCTATTTTTGGTGGATGTTAACCCTGTTGTAGTTAACATTGGATTCCCATGTACTTACACAGGGCTACAATGGGCGATGCTGTTGTTTGCCGTCGAGGTTAGCTGCATCCCATGTCTTATACACCATCTATTCCTAAATATAAGTATTTTTAGAGATTCCAATATAGACTACATAAGGAGCAAATGAGTGAATCTAGATTCTAATCTAAACTATGTCTATAATTCTATATACACCCGTATGTAGTTCATATTGAAATCTAAAAAAAACATGTACTTAGGAACATAGGTAGTTATATTTTGCATCATTTGTGCAATCTTAGTTTAGCTTCTAACATTTACTGGTTTCTTTTAGGTACATATATGAGTGGTACTGATCCATGTTTCGGTCCCTTTTGCGTATGGGGCAATGAGATATTCATGAACAAGCGTCAAGTGAGGAAACTAAGAAAGATTGTTAGGCGAAAGAAATGGGTGATTGGAATTAAGCTCTTTATTTACACTTTGTCCAAGAAAACAGTGAACTTTAGGATGGTAAGTAATGTGTTGCCTTTTCCTCCTGCCCACAACAAGTTACTCTATTAGACCTTAGTATCTGATATTTTCTCTTTTCAGTGGTTTCAGAAGCTATTTACTGATGATTACCTTGCAAATTACATGACCGGAGTGGAGGCAACTAAGGTTAAAAGTACATAATTCATGCTACCATGATAATGCTCTAAAAGTCTTCCTGAAGACGGTGAAGGATGGGCGGGCGATTGTGACAAGGGGTTGGACGAAGGTGGTTCATGCCTATGGCACGCAGGAAGGCACATTATGGGCATTCCGCTTCTTCAACACCATCGGCAGTCAAAATGATCTGCACTTGTCTCTTCTCCTTTACCGCATTTAAATATTGTGGTTCATCATAGTTAATTGCTGCCTAATCCTGTAATTACTGAACATATTGTACTGGGAATTTTATTTATGGATTCGTTGTTGAACCATTGTGCTGAGAATTTGACTTGCACGTTTCATTTTTCAAAATTTTCAATTCGAATAATAAATTACAGGAAAAAATAAAAATATACATGAGCTAATAAAATAATGTGCTCACGGTTAGAAAGAAAACAACGTGTGCGACGTAAAAAGAGAACAAACGGTCATGGAACTTTGCAAACGGTTCTGGCAGTAAAAGCGCTTGTGATGGATAGCCCAATGCCACACAGTTTTCTAAATCAAATCGTGTGTTATGTAGTTGATAAAAGCAAACCGTTAACCAAGGCAGAGCGTGTGTGATAGTTACACCTTTCACACATTAGTGTATACATAAAACTGTGTGGGATGTACATACATACGGAAACGTTTTCCCTGGATTGACCGCATGGGATGTACATAAGAACGGAAACGTATTCCTTGGATTGATTGTGTGTGATATACATATGAACGGAAATGTTTTTATGGGATTCACCGTGTGGGATGTACATACAAACGGAAATGATTGGGTTTCAATGCCTCGCCTGATCGCACACAAGCTCATTATGCCCCAGCCTGTGTCCCAGGAGGGCCTATCCCCGACGATTTGTGGGTCGTGTGGGAAGGACCCCCCCTATCGCCCACACTCACTTGGTGACGGTTCCAAATGCCGTCATGGAAAGGGGTTAAAAACCATTTGTATAGCACCGACGCGTACCAGTGGAATAACCGTAATGGAAGATATTGGCCACCCCCTTCCACCTCATGAGCGATACGGGCACACAAAATGGAAAATTATTTTGAATAATTAGAGTTGGCACATGCAAATTTACTTAGGACGACATGTAAATACCGCATATAGGTAGGTATAGTGGACTCATATGGCACAAATTTAGGTTTAAGGAATTAGATGCACAAGCAGCATGCCCACTTAGTACAAATGAGGCTAGCAAATAGATTGAGAAGTGACCAACCAGAAAACGAAAACGATGATAAGCATGCATTGAACATAACTAACACTGAATGATGCATGCTACCTCTTGAGCACTGCGTTGGATTTCCCCGAAGAGGAAGGGATGATGCAGCAAAATAGCGTAAATATTTCCCTCGGTTTTTGAGAACCAAGGTATTAATCCAGTAGGAGGCTACGCGCAAGTCCCTCGTACCTACACAAAAACAATAGCTCAACGCAACCAACACGATTAGGGGTTGTCAATCCCTTCACGGTCACTTAGGAGAGTGAGATCTGATAGAGATGATAGATAATATTTTTGGTATTTTAGGTATAGAGATACAAAGTGAAAAGTAAAAGGCAAAGTAAAAAGAGAAGCAATAATAAAGTGATGGAGATTGATATGATGAGAATAGACCCGGGGGCCATAGGTTTCACTAGTGGCTTCTCTCAAGAGCATAAGTATTCTACGGTGGGTGAACAAATTACTATTGA
Source organism: Aegilops bicornis (assembly GCA_021605145.1). Classification (NCBI taxonomy): domain Eukaryota; kingdom Viridiplantae; phylum Streptophyta; class Magnoliopsida; order Poales; family Poaceae; genus Aegilops; species Aegilops bicornis. The sequence goes on from CM038669.1 coordinate 293,764,190, forward strand.
GCAATTGACAGAATCGAGCATAGTTATGAGAATATCTAGGTATGATCATGTATATAGGCATCACGTCCGAGACAAGTAGACCGACTCCTGCCTGCATCTACTACTATTACTCCACTCATCGACCGCTATCCAGCATGCATCTAGAGTATTAAGTTAAAAACAGAGTAATGCCTTAAGCAAGATGACATGATGTAGAGGGACAGTTTCATGCAATATGATAAAAAAACCCATCTTGTTATCCTCGATGGCAACAATACAATACGTACCTTGCTGCCCCTACTGTTACAGGGAAAGGACATCGCAAGATTGAACCCAAAGCTAAGCACTTCTCCCATTGCAAGAAAGACCAATCTAGTCGGCCAAACCAAAGTGATAATTCGAAGAGACTTGCAAAGATAACCAATCATACATAAGAGAATTCAGAGAAGATTCAAATATTATTCATAGATAGACTTGATCATAAACCCACAATTCATCGATCTCAACAAACACACCGCAAAAAGAATATTACATTGAATAGATCTCCACGAGAGAGGGGGAGAACATTGTATTGAGATCCAAAAAGAGAGAAGAAGCCATCTAGCTACTAACAATGGACCCGAAGGTCTGAGGTAAACTAATCACACTTCATTGGATGGGCTAGGATGATGTAGAAGCCCTCCGTGATGATGGCCCTCTCCGGCGAAGCTCCGGAACAGGCCCCAAGATGGGATCTCGTGGGTACAGAAGGTTGCGGCGGTGGAATTAGGTTTTTGGCTCTGTATCTATTCGTTTGGGGGTACGTAGGTATATATAGGAGGAAGGAGTACGTTAGTGGAGCTTCGAGGGGCCCTCCACCCTCGTGACCGCCTCATGGCTTTCTTGACGGAGGGCCCAAGTCTCCTGGGTCTTATCGGATGAGAAAATCACGTTCCCGAAGGTTTCATTCCGTTTGGACATCGTTTGATATTCCGTTTCTCCGAAACTCTGAAATAGGCAAAAAACAGCAATTCTGGGCTGGGTCTCCGGTTAATAAGTTAGTCCCAAAAATAATATAAAAGTGGAAAATAAAGCCCAATATAGTCCAAAACAGTAGATAATATAGCATGGAGCAATCAAAAATTATAGATACGTTGGAGACGTATCAGGCATCCCCAAGCTTAATTCCTGCTCATCCTCGAGTAGGTAAATGATAAAATGAGAATTTTTGATGCGGAGTGCTACTTGGCATAATTTCAATATAAATCTTCTTAATTGTGGTATGAATATTCAAATCCGAAAGATTCAAGACAAAAGTTCATGTTGACATTAAAATAATAATACTTCAAGCATACTAACAAAGCAATTATGTCTTCTCAAAATAACTTAGCCAAATAAAGCTATCCCTACAAAATCGTATAGTCTGGCTATGCTCTATCTTCACCACACAAAGTACTTAAATCATGCACAACCCCGATGACAAGCCAAGCAATTGTTTCATACTTTTGTCATTTTCAAAACTTTTTCGATCTTCACGCAATACATGAGCATGAGCCATGGATATAGCACTATATGTGGAATAGAATGGTGGTTGTGGAGAAGACAAAAAGAGGGGAAGATAGTCTCACATCAACTAGGCGTATCAACGTGTCGGATTTTGGGTTCCGGTAGACCCTTGAAGTTCGAACACTGGGGTGCGCGTGAAGATCTTTCCCCTACCAGCTCACGCGTTAATGGTTTGCGAGGGATCTAAACTAGGAACGATGAACAACACAAGAGACACAAGGTTTATACTGGTTCGGGCCACCGTGGTGGTGTAATACCCTACCCAGTGTGTGGTGTGGTGGATTGCCTGCAGGGGCTGATGAAGAACAGTACAAAGGAAGAACAGCCTCGCGAGGGGCTGTTCTTAAGCTGGTGCGATGAACTGCTTGGGTGAGTCCAGTCGCTTCTCTCTCTCTCTCTCTCTCTCTTTGTGTGTGTGTGTGTGTGTGGTAGGTTCGACCGACCCCTTGTCTCTGTGGTGGCTAGTCCTATTTACAGAGGGAGGCCCTGGGCCTCTTCCCAAATAATGAGCGGGAAGGGCGCCAACAATTGCCCATTTTGGAGGGGAACAACTAGTACACTTATCCTGACTAAAGTTGGTCTTCGACTGCCAAAGGCTCTGGTGGTGATGCCGTCCTGGGCTCCACGATGACCTCCATCCTTCCGTTCTACTGGTCTTGGTCTTGTTTCACCAAAACGGTAACCTTTGCCTGATGCCTTGGCCTGTGCTTGCCCCCTTTGCAATGAAAGGGAAACAAGGACACTGCACAGGCCGGCGCCCGCCTGGCGCCCGCCTGGTCCTCGATCATCATGGCTTGCGTCATGGGGCACCCTCGTGAGGTACCCTGCCTTGATCTCTCTGCCTCCTCGCGAGCCTGCCTGACGAGGCTGCTCCTGAGGAAGGTTCCCGTCCGCCCTTGCAATCTGGCCCCTCGCGAGGGTCTTGAGCTTGAGCTGATGAAGCTGGGTCACGCTGGGCCCCACTTGAGCCACGCTGCAGGTCGCAGAGCAAGTCTGGGACCCCGTTCCCAGAACGCCGACAGTAGCCCCCGGGCCCAAGGCGCGCCCGGACTTGGCTTAGCAGAGAAGCGAAGGGGAAAGTGCGAAGCGCCGCGGGCCCTAACGGCCTGTGGCCTTGGGCGCCGCGTGGCGATTGATTGGACGTGGGCGTCTCCGCTTCCCCACGATGCCTCGACAACCGTCCTTTTGACAAAAAGGAGGCCCGGGCCAGGCTTGGTGCTCGTTCCTGCTCGCCTTGCTCCAGATCCCCTTTCTCGCCCTTCTCCTTCCTGCTTCCGAAATCCTCCAGATTTGCCTCAATCCTTCCCGTCCGGCGAGCTATGGCGCCCCGCAAGACTCCGACTGAGACCTGGTACTCCCCGACTCTAGATCTTCCAAATGTGTCGGAGAGGAATCTTTCCCTCGTGCGCCAGAGGACGGTGGCGCAGGGCGACGCGGGAGCGACTGCGTTCAAGGCCGGCTCCTGCCAGCCTGAAGGCAAGGGGAGCACCTTTTACCCGCTCTTCGTGAGCGCCATCGTCGCTGGTCTGGTGCCTCCTTTTTCCGAGTTCTTCCTTGCTGTTCTTTGCCTATACAACTTGCAAGCTCTGCACCTCCACCCCAACTCTGTTCTTCTCCTGGCGATCTTCGCCTATTATTGCGAGGCTCACGTTGGGATAAAGCCCTCGATGGCCTTGCTACGCCATTACTTTTACCTCCGGGTTTCTCATGGCCCCATCTCCGCATCTTGTGAGTTTTTGTCGCATACTCTGGCTCCAACGCCATCTCGAAGCCCGGGAAGAGGATTGAAGGCTTCCGGAGCAGGTGGGTCATGTTGGACGACGGGCGCATCCACCCCCGACTTGTGCTGCCCACGGGGCAGCCCAAGGCCGTTGATGCGTGGTCCCGCGCGGAGCTCGTCGATCCCCGCGCGAGGGCGGTGCTGGAGAGGATGGACGCGGACCTGAGGCCAGGCAACCTGGGGGCGGCAAAGCTGACCGGGGCCACACTCCTGAGGGAGTTTCTGGAGCACCGGGTGGCTCCACTCCGGGAGCACTCGCTCCCGTTGTGGAGGCTCGGGGAAGCAGATGCTGCCATTCGCTTGAGCTCTACAGCCCTGGCCGATGAAGATCTAGTCACGGCCCTCCACTCCTTGGTTGGTGGAGACGTGGCGAGGCCGGACGGTGCTCCTGTCCCCCTGTTTCTTCGTGACGACTGGGAGCAGGCGGTGGACGCCATGCCCACCTTCAACGGTGAGGGGCTAGTGCCCGCAGTGGCTCCCGGGGATCTGACGGCGTTGCCGACGGTGAATGTGTCCTCCAGCGACTCCGGCGGGAGTGAGGAGGGAGAAGAGGAGGAGGAGGAGGAGGAAGAGGGGTTCGACTCCGAGGCGACTGGCGAGGAGTGGAGGAGTTCTTCCCACGGCGCAGGTCTCGCATCCTCCGCTCCATGTCGGACGATGACGAGGCCAGCGGTGGGCGAGGAGGAGTGGATTCTCCCCCGGTCCCGAGGAAAGACAGGTCGAGGTTGGTGCCCCCAGGATCCGCTCTGGCTCCGGGGCGGTCTGAGACCAGCTCCGGCCTTCCCGACACGTCCTCTGCTTCCGTGCCTCCCAAGGCTGACCCCAGCTGTAGGCTCTCGGGCTTCAAGTTTGGCTGGAGGCTGCTTGAACCCGCAAGTGATGACCTGTAAGTACTCGATCCGTGCTCTGCTTTGTTTCTGTTGCCGAGACTTGACGCCTGCACTCCTTGACCAGGCCGGCACCTGAGGCGAAGAGGTTGAGGGGCTTGCTGCCCCGCTTGAGGCGAGCCTGCCTGCGGAGGCAGCACCTTCTTCAAGGGGAAGGGAGGCACCGAGGCCCACGCTTCCCTGCCTGTCGTCTCATGAGCCCAGCAGGGACACTGGGCGAGGAGTCAGCCCCCATGGTCCCGGCTGAACCCGAGGGGCCTAGGCTTGGTCTTCTTCTGAGATGCCCATGGCCGGGAGGCTCCTTCCTCCCAAGCCGTGATCACGTTGCCATCCTCTCCTTTGCTCCACCAGCTCCTCTCTTGATCCTCAGCTGTCTTGGAACAGGCCGCCGATGAACTGAGCTGGCTTCGGGAGGATCTCCAGAGCGCGGACCCCCTCCTGGTGGTCGGGCGCCTGGAGTTAGCCTCCGGCTGGGCCCGCTCCGCTGCCTCTGTCCAAGCGGCGCTGAGGCAGGCTGCGTCCGCCTCCGATGAGGAGAAGCAAGCCGCCCACCAGGGTAAGGCTGCTCGCGATGCTGCTCAAGGCGAAGCTGCGGATGCCCAGGGCCGCTGCAAGGCGTTGGAGGCCGAGCTGCAAGACCTGCGCGAGGAGCTGGCGAAGGAGGTCCGCATCCGCCAGGAGAAGGAGGAGGGGATGAAGGCTCGGGAGGCTGCCGTCAAAGACCGGGACGCCGAGCTTGTTGATCGTCGTGGCCGGTTGGAGACGCTGGAGCAGGCGCTGAAGGTGGAGACGGCCGAGCTAGACCGCAAGGCGAAGGTCCTGGCCAAGGACCGGGTGGCCTTCACCGAGCTGGAGGAGAAGGCTCGTGCCGCGCTGAAGACGCTCTATGAGAGCGGCTTAGAGGACCCGTTGGCTGGCGAAGAAGACGGCCCTGCCGAGCTGCTTCCCTTCCTGGTCCGTGCGCTTGAAGATGCCGCGGACGGCCTTGGTCCCACGGCCAAGGCCGAGGCGCGTGCCCTGTCGTCTGCAGCGCTTACGCGCGTCCTCAGGCACATCTACCTTCGCAACCCCAACGTCGACCTCGACAGCCTGATGGAACCTGTGAGCGGTGACCTTGCCGCCGCTGCTGCTGAGGCCGTGAAGGGCCGAGCCGAGGTTTTGCTGGGGAAGTTCCATGCCTTCAGCGTCTTGCCTAGACGCGATGCCACCAGTTCCGCGGCTTCAGGAGGCGGAGCCGCCCAGCGTGGCTCCACCACAGGCGGCAGCGCCACTGGAAAGTGATCCCCTTGCATCCTTTGTCCTGTTTTAATTCCTGCAACATGCACCATGCCTCGTGGAGGCGTTTAAACTTGTGTTTGGTGTTGTGAGAACACTCTATGGCTTGTAATATTTTCTTTTGAATTCCTTAGGATTTGCATTTTCCCTCCTATTTGCCTGTGTTCTACGTCGGCAGGGCCCGGCCCCGCGCATACCTCAGCCGCTGTTAGCCCCGACCGAAAACCAGGACGGGACCAAGGAGTGAGGGGCTACGTGGCAAGTTAGGCTCCTGAGTCGCGATGCTCAGGAGTCCCCCTTGACGCGCGAACAGCAAGTAGGGAAGGGAGGCGTAGGAGTGGATTTGTCGTTCTACGTCGGCAGGGCCCGGCCCCGCGCATACCTCAGCCGCCATTAGCCCCGACCGGAGACCAGGACGGGACTAAGGAGTGAGGGGCTACGTGACCAGTTAGGCTCCTGAGTCGCGATGCTCAGGAGTCCCCCTTGACGTTCAAACGAATTTTCATACCTTGGCTCCGCTCAGGGGAGGCGTTACGACCAGGTCCGAGGGACTGGCTAGGTGGCGAGGTTCGGGCGTGGCGGCGCAACCCGTGTCCAGCCCCTCGCGGCACTCCCGAGGGAGGCGTTGCGATGGTGCCGACACTGGCTCTGGGCTCCCCGAGGTTGATACGGTTGTGAGCCGCCTCGCTTGTTTATCACCAGCGCGGAGCATAGCGCTTCCGTATGTGTACGGGCATAGCCGCTCCTCAGCACTATCGTCAGCCAGTGCGGAGCATGGTGCATCCACTGGTACGTGGGAGGGGGCTCCCCTTCGGGAGGAGCCCCCGGGGCATGTACAACCCCGCCATGACACGTGGCCGGCACGGTAGGGCTAGGAGAGGTGTATCTGGGCACCTGTGAGCCAACGCGGGACTCATGAGGCCCTACCTCGAGGCGGGTTGCGCCTGGCTCTGGGCCTTTATCAGTGGTGTGTTCCTGTAGGGTTAGAATGCAAATGCTCTACGTCCTCAGGTCCCGGCCCTCGAGCGAGCTCAGCCGCCGCTGGTATGACAGGTCATGATGCCATGGGTCAAGGCCAGGGGGTGAGGGTTGGAGAGCCAGTAGGAGCCCATGAGTCGCGATGCTCAGGTACCCCCCTTTTAACGTGCAAGCGCTTTGCATTAGGGCGGAGAGGCCCGCGACAGGTAGTAGGCAATAATTACGTGAATCAGGTTAAGCGCAGAGGAGCAAATCCATCTAGATAGGTGTGGAGAAAACTCACGCCACTGGGTCTGGCCCGAGCAGCTTGGGGATAATGCAGCCCGAGGGGCGCCCCCAACAAGGTAAGTAAAGAACATAAGCAAAACGGATACACGACGCAGGGACGAACCCACGCGGCCTGAGAATGATGCAGCTCGAGGGGCGCTCCCAGCTGAAAACAAAACTTGGAAAGGTGTCACCTGATATGGTCGGAGATGGCGAGATGTCGAGGTAGTGGATGACGCGTGATAAGGAAGCCGGCCCTCATGAGCCCTCCGAACCTGGAGCCTCGTGAGGCTCCGGGGGCACGGGGGGTTCCTCGAGAGCCATCTCCATCTCTGCCAGGACCGCGCGCTGCTTGACCTCCTGAGTTTCCAGAGCACACCTCAGCAGGCACTGATGGGCGGCGACCACGTTCGGCAGGACGAAAGGCATGCGAACGTAGTTGTGAGGTGGACCCTCACAATGCCCCACGCGCGAGGGCCAGAGGCGCTCCTGAGACGCGGCCCGATTGAGCCCTGGTATGTCGATGCAGATCCACAGCCCAACATCCTCTCCTGGATGTGGGGCCACGGCGGGCAGGCGGCGACAGCCGCGTGACTCTTGACTCCTGTAGCTCCTGGGTGTTCCTCGCGATGAACTCCTGAGGGTTTGGCCCTCCTTGCCTTATACCTCTTAGAGGGAAACGTGCCTTGAAGCACGCCTCCAAGTGGTGCCCGAGCGCCTCCCTCGTGACCTCGGCTAGGTCGGTGGCTCGCCATGAAAGAGCCCCCGAGCCTCGCCTGAGGAGGGCGCTAGGCGTGCCTTCCTATGCGACAGAGGGTGGCGCCCCTTGAACGGGCGCGGGTCCTGATGCCACGCCTCCGGAGGTGCCTCCCTCGCGAGGGCCTGGACCAGGCGAAGCCTTCTTCTTCTTAGGGATCGCCTCGGGAAGTCTCCCGCTCCTGTGATCTGGGTCTTCGATTGCTGCGGCTTGGAAGGCATGCTCAAGAGAGCACACTGCATCCCTTTCCTCACAAGGTACTGTGATGACTCCTTCGCTTCCTGGCATCTTGAGGACATAGTAGCCATGATGAGTCACTACCATGAACTTGGCCAAAGCTGGGTACCCGAGGATGGCATTGTATGGCAGGCGAATGTGGGTGATGTCGAAGTCGATGAGCTCGGTGCGGTAGTTGTCGCGCCGTCCGAAGGTGACGGGAAGACGAACTTGCCCTATCGGGATGGTGGAGCCATCGGTGACTCCTGAGAAAGGCTTGGTTGGCTAAAGCTGATCGTTTGGCACTTGGAGATCGTTGAATGTCTCGACAGATAGACGTTGAGTCCTGCTCCGCCGTCGATGAGGGTCCTGATGACTTGCGCGTTGCTGATGACTTGTGAGCAAAGCGTGGGGAGGACTCCTGCCGTTGCCGCGCACTTGAGCTGATCCGCTGAGCTGAACGTGATAACGCACGACGACCACCTGAGAGGGCGGGTGGCCTCAGGCCTGGGGAGGACTACATTCACCTCGCGAGCAAACTGCTTGAAGATGCGCTGAGAGGCTGGGGCCTGAGCGCCACCCAGGATGCAAGCGATCGCGCGCGGCTCCTGGAAGCCCCCAACCCCCTCGTCCTGATGATTGTCTTCGTACCTCCTTGGCGGCTGTGGCAAAGGTGGGAGCCCCGCATTGCCTTGAGGACGATCCTCACCAGGCTGGTCCCTCCAACCTCCCTCGCGAGGCTGGTCCTGCCAGCGGTCCTCGCGAGGTCTATCATGCCATCCTTGGCGTGGGCCACGGTCTTCCTAGCGTCCTGTGCCTCTTCCTCCTACTCGACCGTAGCCCCGATCATTGCGCTCGGGGCGTCGGCCGATATGCCCTTCTCGCACAGCCCTGAGCTCCTGGCATTCGTTGGTGTTGTGGGTGTGGAGGTCGTGGTACACGCAGTACCGGCTACCCTTGAATGACTCGTGCTGATCCCTGCCTTGCTTGGTGTCTGGTTCTGCCGCCAGCATGACAACCCCCTTGCGCTTCACGTCCTTGGCCTTGGGCTTCTTCTCTTCTGGATCGGCAGCCGGAAGCTCGAGGAGGGAGAGGCGCCCCTCCTCAGCCCTGGCACATTTGGTTGCCAAGTTGAACAGCTCCAAGGATGTGCACAGGTCTTCATGCATTGCTAGCTCCTCCTTCATCTTGACGTCACGCACGCCATCGGAGAAGGTTGAGATGATGGCTTCCTCAGTCACCTTGGGAATCTTGAGGCGGGCGTTGTTGAAGCGCTGGATGTACTTCTGTAGGGTCTCTCCTAGTTGTTGCTTGATGCGGCGCATGTTGCTCACGGCCGGAGGCCGGCCGCGAGTGCCTTGGAAGTTGGCGATGAAGCGGGTGCGCATCTCGTCCCAGGAGGAGATCGTGTCGGGAGCCAGGTTCGGGCTCCATCCTTGAGCGCCATGGGGAACCAATTTGCCATGACCATTTCGTCCCCGTTGGCGGCTTCGATGCCCAGCTCGTAGAGCTGAAGGAACTTTGCGGGGTCGGCAGTGCCGTCGTAGCGAGGAGGCAGGTCTATCTTGAACTTTTCGGGCCATGCGACGCTGCATAGCTCGGCGGTGAAGGCGCGGCAGCCTGCGGTGGCCACCAGGGCTCTCTGCTGATGCAGAGCTTGCTCTTGTGGATTCCCGTGCACCGCTGCCTGGAGCAGCGCGGGGTCTTGATGCGGTGGCGCTGGAGCGTGGTCGCGGCGCTCTGGTGCTGGGAGCACGCGAGCACCTTCTTGGGGACGAGGGATCTCCTAGCAGCTCCTTTCTTGCGCTTGGCGCCGGACGTGGAGGGTCTCGGCCCGGGGCCACGCGCCTTGGAGCCAGGGCGCCTTCTTGGGAAGGAGGTGGCGGGGGCACCTCCGGCTCCCTGCCTCCCGTGTGGGGTGAAGGGCGAGGCAGCGAGAGGGACGGCGCGAGGGAGCCCCCTGCTGCATGGACGAGCTCGGCGACGCGGTCGAGCCACTCCTCGTAGACGTCGTCGACAGGGCGGTAGCTCAGTAGCTCGTTCGCCGTGATGAGCGCGGCTCGAGCCTCCATGGGAGCGCGGTGTGCGCGGGACGAAGAACCAGCAGGGGTGAGCGAGGGAGTAGCGGTGCGGCCTTCTCGCCTCACCGATGGGTGCAGGGATGAGGCCTGCTGCTCGTTCCCCGCCGGGCCGGTGGCGGCGTTGGCGGCAGGCGACGGGGAACGACGGGGGTGTCCGCCGACGGGAGCCGTCTGGGCGACTCGAGTGGCGCGAGCAGCCCGGCCGGGCGCTGGTTTCGGCGAAAGGCCGACCATGGGCACGACGGGAGATCACACGCGACCAGCGGAAGAAAGATTCCGGTGCACCCCTACCTGGTGCGCCAAATGTCGGATTTCGGGTTCCGGCAGAGCCTTGAGGTTCGAACACTGGGGTGCGCGCGGAGATCTTTCCCCTACCAGCTCACACGTTAATGGTTTGCGAGGGATCTAAACTAGGAACGATGAACAACACAAGAGACGCAAGGTTTATACTGGTTTGGGCCACCGTGGTGGTGTAATACCCTACTCCAGTGTGTGGTGTGGTGGATTGCCTCCGAGGCTGATGAAGAACAGTACAAAGGAAGAACAGCCTCGCGAGGGGCTGACCTTCAGTTGGTGCGATGAACTGCTTGGATGAGTCCAGTCGCTTCTCTCTCTCTCTCTCTCTCCCTCTCTGTGGTAGGTTCGACCTACCCCTTGTCTCTGTGTTGGCTAGTCCTATTTATAGAGGGAGGCCCTGGGCCTCTTCCCAAATAATGAGCGGGAAGGGCGCCAACAATTGGCCATTTTGGAGGGGAACATCTAGTACACTTATCCTGACTAAAGTTGGTCTTCGACTGCCAAAGGCTCTGGTGGTGACGCCGTCCTAGGCTCCACGATGACCTCCATCCTGCCGTTCTGCTGGTCTTGGTCTTGTTGCACCGAAACGGTAACCTTTGCCTGATGCCTTGGCCTGTGCTTGCCCCCTTTGCACCGAAAGGGAAACAAGGACACTGCACAGGCCGACGCCCGCCTGGTCCTCGATCATCATGGCTTGCGTCACGGGGCACCCTCGTGAGGTACCCTGCCTTGATCTCTCCGCCTCCTCGTGAGCCTGCCTGACGAGGCTGCTCCTGAGGAAGGTTCCTGTTGTCCGCCCCGCGAGGCTTGGCCCCTCGCGAGGGTCTTAAGCTTGAGCTGATGAAGCTGGGCCACGCTGGGCCCCCACTTGAGCCACGCTGCAGGCCGCAGGCAGGCAAATCTGGGACCCCCGTTCCTAGAACGCCGACACAACGGGCTATGGAGATGCCCATCAATAGATATCAATGTGAGTGAGTAGGGATTGCCATGCAACAGATGCACTAGAGCTATAAGTATATGAAAGCTCAACAAAAGAACCTAAGTGGGTGTGCATCCAACTCGCTTGCTCACGAAGACCTAGGGCATTTTGAGGAAGCCCATCATTGGAATATACAAGCCAAGTTCTATAATGAAAAATTCCCACTAGTATATGAAAGTGACAAAATGAGATACTCTCTATCATGAAGATCATGGTGCTACTTTGAAGCACAAGTGTGGTAAAAGGATAGTAACATTGTCCCTTCTCTCTTTTTCTCTCATTTTTTGGGCCTTTTCTCTTTTTGTATGGCCTCTTTTCTTCTTCTTTTTTATTTTTCGTCCGGAGTCTCATCCCGACTTGTGGGGGAATCATAGTCTCCATCATCCTTTCCTCACTTGGGACAATGCTCTAAAAATGATGATCATCACACTTTTTATTTTTCTTACAACTCAACAATTACAACTCAATACTTAGAACAAAATATGACTCTATATGAATGCCTCCGTGATGTCTGGGATCTTAATGAATCAAGAGTGACATGTATGAAAGAATTATGAATGGTGGCTTTGCCACAAATAAGATGTCCACTACATGATCATGCTAGCAATATGACAATGATGGAGCATGTCATAATAAACGGAACGGTGGAAAGTTGCATGGCAATATATCTCGGAATGGCTATGGAAATTCCATGATAGGTAGGTATGGTGGCTGTTTTGAGGAAGGTATATGGTGGGTGTATGATACCGGCGAAAGGTGCGCGGTATTAGAGAGGCTAGGAATGGTGGAAGGAAGGAAAATGCGTATAATCCATGGACTCAACATTAGTCATAAAGAACTCATATATTATTGCAAAAATTTAGATGTTATCAAAGCAAAGTATTACGCTCATGCTCCTAGGGGGATAGATTGGTAGGAAAAGACCATCGCTCATCCCCGACCGCCACTCATAAGGAAGACAATCAATAAATAAATCATGCTCCGACTTCATCACATAACGGTTTACCATAATGCATGCTACGGAATCACAAAATTTAACACAAGTATTTCTCAAATTCACAACTACTCAACTAGGATGACTCTAATATCACCATCTTCATATCTCAAAACAATTATCAAGCATCAATCTTTTTTAGTATTCAACACACTCAAAAGAAAGTTTTACAAATCTTGAATACCAAGCATATTATTATTAATAAAATTACCATGCTATTAAAGACTCTCAAAATAATCTAAGTGAAGCATGAGAGATCAATAGTTTATATAAAACAAATCCACCACCGTGCTCTAAAAGATATAAGTGAAGCACTAGAGCAAAACTATAAAGCTCAAAAGATATAAGTGAAGCACATAGAGTATTCTATCAAATTCCAAATTATGTATGGCTCTCTCAAAAGGTGTGTACAGAAAAGATGAATGTGGCACATTAACAAACAAAGACACAAATAACACAAGACGCTCGAAGCAAAACACATATCATGTGGTGAATAAAAATATAGCTCCAAGTAAAATTACCGATGGAAGTAGACGAAAGAGGGGATGCCTTCCGGGGCATACCCAAGCTTTGACTTTTTGGTGTCCTTGGATTATCTTGGGGGTGCCATGGGCATCCCCAAGCTTAGGCTCTTGCCACTCCTTGTTCCATAATCCATCAAAAGATTTCACCCAAAACTTGAAACTTCACAACACAAAACTCAATAGAAATCTCGTGAGCTCCGTTAGCGAAAGAAAACAAAAGACCACTCCAAGGTACTGTAATGAACTCATTCTTTATTTATATTGGTGTTAAACCTACTGTATTCCAACTTCTCTATGGATTATAAACTATTTTACTAGCCATAGATTCATCAAAATAAGCAAACAACACACGAAAAAACAGAATCTGTCAAAAATAGAACAGTCTGTAGTAATCTATAACTAACGCAAACTTCTGGAACTCCAAAAAATATACCAAAATAGGATAACCTAGAAAATTTGTTTATTGATCAGCAGCAATTGGAATCAGTATTTTATCACGTTCTGGTGATTTCTAACAATTGTTTTCGTGAACATAAAGTTTCTGGAAATTACAGCAAGATCAAATAACTATCATCCAAGAAGATCCTATAGGTCTAACTTGGCACAAACACTAATTAAAACACAAAACCACATCTAAACAGAAGGTAGATGGATTATTTATTCCTAAACAGAATAAAAAACAAAAAAAACTAAAAATAAAATTGGGTTGCCTCCCAATAAGCGCTATCGTTTAACGCCCCTAGCTAGGCAGAAAAGCGAGGATAGATCTAGGTAGTGCCGTAGTTAAGATAGATCGGTGAAACTCTTTTGTATTCTCTACGTTCGGCAACAAGTTTCCTTTGAGGCAAACAAAAGTAATCAAAAGGGCTAAATTTAATAGGACAAAAGTCCCCAAGATCAATTTTTGGAGGTATAGGTTCCTCTTTCGGCCCTTCGTAATGCACAACCAATTCATAATTATAAGCGTTCTTTTGACAGAACGTTGTGATCCTACACTCAAGAGAGTATCCTAGCTCATTATTTTGAATATCCAAATCATCATTAAGTTCAGAGATTCTATCAATTAAAATATTGGTTGGCACCTTTTTTCTAAGGTTTTCATTGAAAGCAACATAGTCAAGAGATTGAAAGCGCATAATTTCTTCTTGATTAAAGAGGATAGATTCTATGGGAGGACGGCCAGCGTCCACACTATAGTGCGCAAAGATTTCTTTGGCTTCTTTTATTATAAATCTGAATTCATGAGCCAAAAAATTGTAGCGGCACGCTTAAGAGAAGAGTGTTCGATATTAGAAAAGTCTAGGAAAATTCTTTGTATAGAAGGGTGCATATGCATAAATTGCCTTTCAAGTTCAACAATAAGCATGGCAATAGCGTCCGCAAGACTACTAGTTCTATGGAGAATAGAACCGCCCATAGAAGTCAAAGCACCGGCACAAGTAAACAAATATTGAATAACTCCTTTTCCAATAATATTATCACTACCAATTCGAAATATTTTTGTATGATAGCTAGGGGGTTCTTCAGCCGGGGCATCAGAATTTTCTATGTTATTATTATTGCCCATATCGGCAATAATTTCCCCAATTTCAGACATAGCGACAGAGAGGGCGAAGAGCGGAAAAAAAGAGAGGGCGAATAAAACGGCAAGGGTGAAGTGGGGGAGAGGAAAACGAGAGGCAAATGGCAAATAATGTAGTGCCGGAGATAGGGATTGTGATGGTTACTTGGTATGTTGACTTTTGCGCAGACTCCCTGGCAACGACGCCAGAAATTCTTCTTGCTACCTCTTGAGCACTGCGTTGGATTTCCCCGAAGAGGAAGGGATGATGCAGCAAAGTAGCGTATGTATTTCCCTCAGTTTCTGAGAACCAAGGTATCAATCCAGTAGGAGGCTACGCGCGAGTCCCTCGTACCTACACAAAAACAATAGCTCAACGCAACCAACGCGATTAGGGGTTGTCAATCCCTTCACGGTCACTTACAAGAGTGAGATCTGATAGAGATGATAGATAATATTTTTGGTATTTTTGGTATAGAGATGCAAAGTGAAAAGTAAAAGGAAAAGTAAAAAGCAAAGCAATAATAAAGTGATGGAGATTGATATGATGAGAATAGACCCGGGGGCCATAGGTTTCACTAGTGGCTTCTCTCAAGAGCATAAGTATTCTACGGTGGGTGAACAAATTACTATTGAGCAATTGACAGAATTGAGCATAGTTATGAGAATATCTAGGTATGACCATGTATATAGGCATCAAGTCCAAGACAAGTAGACCGACTCCTGCCTGCATCTACTACTATTACTCCACTCATCGACCGCTATCCAGCATGCATCAAGAGTATTAGGTTAAAAACAGAGTAACGCCTTAAGCAAGATGACATGATGTAGAGGGATAGTTTCATGCAATATGATAAAAAAAACCCCATATTGTTATCCTCGATGGCAACAATACAATACGTGCCTTGCTGCCCCTCATCACACCGGGAAAGGACACCGCAAGATTGAACCCAAAGCTAAGCACTTCTCCCATTGCAAGAAATACCAATCTAGTAGGCCAAACCAAGTTGATAATTCAAAGAGACTTGCAAAGATAACCAATCATACATAAAAGAATTCAGAGAGGATTCAAATATTATTCATAGATAGACTTGATCATAAACCCACAATTCATCGGTCTCAACAAACACACCGCAAAAAGAAGATTACATCGAATAGATCTCCACGAGAGAGGGGGAGAACATTTTATTGAGATCCAAAAAGAGAGAAGAAGCCATCTAGCTACTAACTATGGACCCGAAGGTCTGAGGTAAACTACTCACACTTCATCGAAGGGGCTAGGATGATGTAGAAGCCCTCCGTGATGATGGCCCTCTCCGGCGGAGCTCCGAAACAGGCCCCAAGATGGGATCTCGTGGGTATAGAAGGTTGCGGTGGTGGAATTATTTTTGGCTCCGTATCTGTTTGTTTGGGGGTACGTAGGTATATATAGGAGGAAGGAGTATGTCGGTGGAGCTTCGAGGGGCCCACAAGGCAGGGGGCGCGCCCTAGGGGGGGTGCCCTCCACCCTCGTGACCGCCTCGTGGCTTTCTTGACGGAGGGTCCATGTCTCCTGGGTCTTATCTGATGAGAAAATCACGTTCCCAAAGGTTTCATTCCGTTTGGACTCCGTTTGATATTCCGTTTCTCCAAAACTCTGAAATAGGCAAAAAACAGCAATTCTGGGCTGGGCCTCCGGTTAATAGGTTAGTATCAAAAATAATATAAAAGTGGAAAATAAAGCCCAATATAGTCCAAAAGAGTAGATAATATAGCTTGGCTGCTTCAAGATATGATGACTAATTAAAAAATATCAACCCACCCGTAATGGGGCAATCTGACTAGCTGGTCAAAACCCTTTCCGCAGTGTTTAAGTGGTGCTGGAAGGAATCAAGAGTGGAGGCTTGCTGAATTCTAAATGAAACAACCTTATTTTCATGTGACAGGTTGAGTCCAAAAACAAAAATAATATTGCCAAAAATTGATAAGGTAGCATTTCCATTTCTTCTTCTTCAAAAAAGTGCTGGGTATGCTGGATTTTTTATATGCTAAAGATACCGGTTCAATGTTTCATTTCCGAAATCGAGAAAAAAATCAAAATAGGATCTCCCTGGACTTTACGCAGGACTTCTTTCTGCAAAATTCAGAATAAATTGGAACCGTTAACTAGAATTCTCTTTTTTTAATATTTTGTTTGGAGGCGGGTTTTTCTTTGGCCAAAAGGTACTTCGAACTTGGAACCTTCTTGAAGAGATTAACGAGACTTCTTTCTCTTTTGAGTTTTTCTAGCAGACCTCCCACGCAAGATCTTTGGTCTTCCCAGCTCACGTACCGCATTAATGGGCCAACAGCCCAACCATTGGAACCACCTACAGCTCCAGGTGGAGAAGAGCCGACATCGAGGTGCCAAACCTTCCCGTTGATATAAAATCCAATATAATTTCGCCTATAAAAGAAGGGTATAGCAGGACTTGAACCTGCGACCATTAGGTTAAAATCCCAATGCTCTACCAACTGAGCTATACACCCGATTTTACAAGAAGGCTTAGTGCGGAAAAGAAAAGAGGGCGGCCTGGCCCCTTTTCTTCTTATGATATCACAAGTGCGTGCCATAATTTTGTGATGGGTCTTCCGTTTTAAAAATAGGAGTTTTTCGGGTCTAGTTTACCGGTCCGTCAATAAATGCGTATGAAAAGTGGGGAAAAAGGAGAGAGAGGAAAGTGTTAAATGGAGAGAGTCGACTAATCAGACACTTTTAGTCTTTTTCATAAAATGGGTGGTTTGGTTGTTGATCCATTAATCAAATAAATTAGGTCGTAAGATCGAATCAAGAATTTCATCATAAGAGTGGTTTTTTTTGGGTATAGCAGGACTTGAACCTGCTTCGACATAAAATAGATGGAATCCCGCTCTGTAGGATTTGAACCTACGACATCGAGTTTTGGAGACCCGCATTCTACCGAACTGAACTAAGAGCGCTTTCATCCCGCTCTGTAGACGTATCAATGCACCATAAGTAGGATATAACTTCGTTGCATAACTATTGACTTTACATGCATGCATAGGGAATCACAAACCTTAACACCAATATTCTTACTAAACAACAATTACTCCCAAGCATAACTCACATATTATCATCTTCATATCGCAAAACTATTGCAAGGAATCAAACTCATCATATTCAATGATATATATGAAAGTTTTTATTATATCCTTCTTGAATATCCATCACATTAGAACCAAATTCATATCTTGTGCATATTACCATCACTATTATCAACTCTCAAAATAATATAAGTGAAGCATGAGAGTTTTCGACAAATTATCCAAAAAGATATAAGTGAAGATCAAATGAGTAGTTAAGTAAATAGGTAGCTATGTGAGGACTCAATCTCATTTTAAAACCTTCAGATCAAAATATTTTATTATAACAGTAGGCAAAACAAAATAAAATGATATTCCAAGAATAGCACAACTCATCTGAAGAAGCAAACACTTAGGGTCGACCAAAACTAACCGATAATTGTTGATGAAGAAAGGTGGGATGCCTACCGGGGCATCCCCAATGCTAGATTCTTGGGACTTCTTGAAATATTAATTTGGGATGCCTTGGGCATCCCCAATCTTGAGCTCTTGTGTCTCCTTAATTCCTCTCATATCACGGTTTCCTTAAATCTTAAAAACTCCATCCACACAAAACTCAAGAAGAACTCGCGAGATAGGTTAGTATAAATCAATGCAAAACCTTATCATTCACTACTGTAATGAGTTACTAAAATTATAATTAAACATTGCATACTAAATGCCTCTGCATATTTAATACTCCTATCCTCAAATAGAATCATTTAACAAGCGAACATATGCAAACAATGCAAACATAACAGCAATCTATCAAAACAGAACAGTCTGTAAAGGACGAAGAAGGATCCATACTTATATAACTCAAAAAATTCTGACAATTTACCAGGCTGTAGAAAATTTATCGTATCTTATTGTTTCAAAATTTCAAACTTTTATCACATTCTGAATTTTCTAGAGAATTCATGCAATAGCATGCAACTTTCTGTTTTGAAACAACAACTCATATACTTGCAAACTAAGCATGGTGAAGGATGTCCTTGACACTTTTATTGAAATAAAAGATACAAACCATTATTCTAAATAACATAAAGCAAATCTCAACAAAATAAAATGACGCTCCAAGCAAAACTCATATCATGTGACGAATAAAAATATAGCTCCAAGTGAGGTTACCGATAATGTTGAACACGAAAGGCGGGATGCCTTCTGGGGCATCCCCAAGCTGAGTTTCTTGGGTATTCCTTGAATATTACCTTGGGGTGCCTTGGGCATCCCCAAGCTTAGATTCTTTCCACTCCTTATTCTACTCATATTGATATCTCACCCAAAACTTGAAAACTTCAATCACACAAAACTTAATGGAACTTCGTGAGATTGGTTATTATGATAAAGAGCAAATTATTCACTTTGGTACTGTCAAGACAAGATTCAAATTTTTTATCACACAATGCCTACTGTAACTTATCATTTCCACAATTTATATTGACGAATTTAAGCCATAGAAACCATAAAACAAGCAAACTATGCATTGAAAATAGAATCTGTCAAAAATAGAACATCATGTAATGATCTGAATAATGACCATACTTCTGCAACTCTAAAAATTCAAAAAAATTAGGAAAAGATAGGAAATTTGTATGTAAATCATGTGTAAAAATTTCAGACCAAGATCACGTTTCAGTAAATTATTGGATTTTCTGTACTAGACACAAAAGTTTCTATTTTGTACAGAATCATGTCAACTATCATCCACACCATCCCAAAGGCTTTACTTGGCACTTTATTGAAACAAAAGCTATAAAATATGATTACTACAGTAGCTTAATCATTTGAACACACAAAAACAGTAGGTAGAAGTATTGGGTTGTCTCCCAAGAAGCGCTTTTCTTTAAAGCCCTTTTAGCTAGGCATGATGATTTCAATGATCCTCGCATAAAAGTAAAGAATTGAAACATAAAGAGAGCATCATGAATCACATGGCAAGCACATATAATCCTAACACACTTCCAATGCATAGTGATTTTGTGAGCAAACAATTCATGGGAACAAAAATCAACTAGCATAGGAAGGCAAAACAAGCATAACTTCACAACTTCCAACACATAGAGAGTAAACATGATATTATTGAGATATGTAAAAGAATACATTACTCTCTCATAATAATTTTCAATATCATCATGAATGAATTCAACAATATAAATATCACATAAGTAATTCTTCTCATGATCTACAAGCATAGAAAATTTCTTACTTTCCACATAAGCAAATTTATTCTCATGAATAGTAGTGGGAGAAAACTCAACAAAATAACTATCATGAGATACTTGATTGACATAATAAAATTGAACATTAAAATCATGATGGCAAGTTTCATGGTTATCATTACTTGTTATAGCATACATTGATGGAAATATGCCCTAGATGCAATAATAAAATGGTTATTATTATATTTCATTAATCAAGATAAAGGTTTATTATTCATGCTAGAATTGTATTGATCGAAACTTAAATACATGTGTGAATACATAAACAAATACCGTGTCCCTAGTAAGCCTCTACTAGACTAGCTCCTTGATCAAAGATGGCTAAGGTTTCCTAACCATAGACATGTTTTGTTATTTGATAACGGGATCACATCATTAGGAGAATGATGTGATGGACAAAACCCATCCGTTAGCTTAGCATATTGATCGTTCAGTTTATTGCTATTGCTTTCTTCATGTCAAATACATATTCCTTCGACTATGAGATTACGCAACTCCCAGATATCGGAGGAATACCTTGTGTGCTATCAAACGTCACAACGTAACTGGGTGATCATAAAGATGCTCTACATGTATCTTCGAAGGTGTTTGTTGAGTTGGCATAGATCATGATTAGGATTTGTCACTCCGAGTATCAGAGAGGTATCCCTGGGCCCTCTCGGTAATACACATCATAAGCTTGAAAGAAGATGACTAAGGAGTTAGTCACGAGATGATGTATTACTGAACGAGTAAAGAGACTTGCCAGTAATGAGATTGAACTAGGTTAAGAGATACCGAGGATCGAATCTCGGGCAAGTAACATACCGATGGACAAAGGGAATTACGTATGTTGCCATAACGGTTCGACCGATAAAGATCTTCGTAGAATATGTAGGGTTATTAACCGGAGAGGTGCCTCGGTCATGTCTACATAGTTCTCGAACCCGTAGGGTCCGCACGCTTAACATTCGTCGATGATATAGTATTATACGAGTTATATGATTTGGTGATCGAATGTTGTTCGGAGTCCCGGATGAGATCACGGACATGACGAGGAGCCTTGAAATGGTCAAGAGGTAAACATTTATATATAGTACGATGGTATTTGGACACCGGAAGTTTTTTGGGACGTACGCCGAAGGAATCGGGTCACCGGAAGGGGTTCCGGGCACCCCCGACAAGATATGGACCTTATGGGCCAAAGGAGGGGACAGACCAGCCCACAAGGGGGCTGGTGCGCCCCCTCCCTTGTTTGGCCAGCCCTAGGGAAGGAAGGGGGAGGGCTAGCCCCTCCTGCCTTTTCCTCTCATGGGAGAAAGGAAAGGGAGGGGGGGGGGGGCGCCACCCTCTGCTGTCTTTCCCCGCACTCCAAAAAGGAAAGGGGGGCGCGGCTTGGGAGGGACCCAGGTAGGATTCCTCCTACTTGGGCGCCTCCTTTGGCTGCTCCTCCCTCCCACCTATATATATGTGGGAGGGGGGCCTAGCACACAACAGACAATTGCGTAGCCGTGTGCGGTGCCCCCTCCATCGTTTACACCCCTGGTTATATTTTCGTAGTGCTTAGGCGAAGCCGTGCGGAGATCACTGTCACCATGCCTTCGTGCTGCCGGAACTCATCTACTACCTCACCGTCTTGCCAGATCAAGAAGGCAGAGGACGTCACCGAGCTGAACATGTGCAGAACGCGGAGGTGCCGTACATTCGGTACTTGACCGGTTGGAGCACGAAGAAGTTCGACTACATCAACGGCATTGTTAAACACTTCCGCTTACAGTCTACAAGGGTACGTAGACACCCCCCCTCGTTGCTATGCATCTCCATGGATAGATCATTGCGTGTGCATAGAAATTTATTGTTTTCCATTCAATGTTTCCCAACAGTGGTATCTGAGCCAGGTCTATGCGTAGGTGATATGCACGAGTAGAACACAAAGAGTTGTGGGCGGTGATAGTCATACTGTTTACCACCAATGTCTTATTTTGATTCGGCGGTATTGTGGGATGAAGCGGCCCGGACCAACCTTACATGTCCACGCACATGAGACCGGATCCACCGACTGACATGCAACTAGTTTTGCATAAAGGTGGCTGGCGGGTGTCTGTTTCTCCTACTTTAGTTGAATCGAATTTGACCGTGGCTGGTCCTTGAAGAAGGTTAAAACAGCAAACTTGATGAATCACCGTTGTGTTTTTGTGTGTAGGTGAGAATGGTTCTTGCTAGAAGCCCGTAGCAGCCACGTAAGACTTGCAACAACAAAGTAGAGGACGTCTAACTTGTTTTTGCAGGGCATGTTGTGATGTGATATGGTCAAGACATAATGTGATATACGTTATTGTATGAGATGTTCATGTTTTGTAAGTTATCAGAAACCGGCAGGAGCCTTATGGTTGTCTCTTTATTGTATGAAATGCAAACACCATGTAATTGCTTTACTTTATCGCTATGCGTTAGCAATAGTTGTAGAAGCAATAGTTGGAGAGACGACCACAACACAATGATGGAGATCAAGGTGTCGAGCCGGCGACGATGGAGATCATGACGATGCTTTGGAGATGGAGATCAAAAGCACAAGAGGATGATGGCCATATCATGTCACATATTTTGATTGCATGTTATGTTTATCTTTTATGCATCTTATTTTGCTAAGTACGGCGGTAGCATTATAAGATGATCCCTTCACTAAATTTCAAGGTAAAAGTGTTCTCCCTGAGTATGCACTGTTGCTACAGTTCGTCGTTTCAAGACACCACGTTCTGCTCGGGTGTGAAAGAGTCTATGTTCACATACAACGGGTGTAAGACAGTTTTGCACATGCAGAATACTTGGGTTAAAATTGACGAGCCTAGCATGTACAGACATGGCCTTGGAACACTGGAGACCGAAAGGTCGAACGTGAATCATATAGTAGATATGATCAACATAGAGATGTTCACCATTGATGACTACCCCATCTCACATGATGATCATACATGGGTTAGTTGATTTGGATCACGTACCACTTAGATGACTTGAGGGATGTCTACTTAAGTGGGAGTTCATTAGTAATTTGATTAATTGAACTTAATTTATCATGAACTTAGACTTGATAGTTTTGCATATCTATGTTGTAGATCAATAGCTCGCGATATAGCTCCTAATTTTTTTAATATGTTCCTAGAGAAAACCAAGTTGAAAGATGATAGTAGCAATGATGCGGACTGGGTCCATGATCTGAGGATTATTCTCATTACTGCATAGAAGAATTATGTCCTTGATGCACCGCTAGGTGACAAACCTATTGCAGGAGCAGATGCAGATGTTATGAACATTTTGCAAGATCGATATGACGACTACTTGATAGTTTAGTGCACCGTGCTTTCCGGCTTATAACCGGGACTTCAAAAACGTTTTGAATGCCACAGAGCATATGAGATGTTCCAAGAGCTAAAAATTGGTATTTCAGATTCATGCCCGTGTCAAGAGGTATGAGACCTCTGACAAGTACTTTGCCTACAAGATGGAGGAGAATAGCTCAGCCATTGAGCATGTACTCGGAATGTCTGGGTACTACAATCGCTTGAATCAAGTGGGAGTTAATCTTTCAGATAAGATAGTGACTGATAGAGTTCTCTGGTCACTATCACCAAGCTACTAGAACTTCGTGGTGAACTATAATATGCAGGGAATGACAAAAACGATTCCCAAGCTCTTAGCGATGCTGAAATCGGCGAAGGTAGAAATCAAGGAAGAGCATCAAGTTTTGATGGTTAACAAGACCACTAGTTTCAAGAAGAAGGGCGAGGGAAAGAAAGGGAACTTTAAGAAGAATGGCAAGCAAGTTGCCACTCCCATGAAGAAGCCCAAAGCTAGACTCAAGCCTGAAACTAAGTGCTTCTACTGCAAACAAAATGGTCACTGGAAGTGGAACTGCCCCCAAATACTTGGCGGTTAAGAAGGATGGCAAAGTGAACAAAGGTATATTTGATATACATGTTATTGATGTGTATTTTACTAGTGTTCGTAGTAACCCCTAGGTATTTGATACCGGTTCAGTTTCTAAGATTAGTAACTCGAAACGGGAGTTGCAGAGACTAGTTAAAAGCAAGGTGACGATGTGTATTGGAAATGATTCCAAGGTTGATATGATCACCATCGCACACTCCCTCTACCTTCGGGATTAGTGTTGAACCTAAATAAATGTTATTTGGTGTTTGCGTTGAGCATTAATATGATTAGATCATGTTTATTGCAATATGTTTATTCATTTAAGTTAGAGAATAATTGTTGTTCTGTTTACATGAATAAAACCTTCTATGTTCATACACCCAATATGAATGGTTTATGAATCTCGATCGTAGTGATACACATATTCATAATATTGATGCCAAAAGATGCAAAGTTGATAATGATAGTGCAACATATTTGTGGCACTGTCGTTTAGGTCAAATTGGTGTAAAGAACATGAAGAAACTCCATACAGATGGACTTTTGGAATCACTTGATTTTGAATCATTTGATATTTGCGAACCATGCCTCATGGGCAAGATGACTAAAACTCCATTCTCCGAAACAATGGAGCGAGCTAATGACTTATTGGGAACTAGTACGATGCCCGTGCATTGCCACGGGCTAACAAAATATGTGTATAAAGGAAAATGCCATATGACATGAGAGTCATAGAGCAATCACATGGGATGATATCTCATGGTTACGAAGTGGTATATAAATGCATCTCCTCCTCATTGTCCTCTCCCTCCCTCTTCTCGGCGACCACGTGGCACTCTACTTTCTTCCACGATCATTTCTCCTCTGTGTTTTCTTCCTCAAACTCCACCTTGCACGATAGTACTAAGTGTCTTGTCGAACTCCGCTTGACTATCTCTCATAAATATAATAAAAAGGGCTGCCAAATGTCCAGCGAGCGATGAAACTTTACGGTGATATCTCATACCATGCATTCAATTTTCAAGATAAACTATTTCTAACTTCTACATTCCACACACTAATAGGTGATGGTACTTCAATAATAAAATATTCAAAATGCAACTCTAGTTATCAACCCATGTGGCTACACGGGCTTTCTCTGAAAATACATTTGTATTGAAACATATTCTCTAGGTAGTAGCTTAAGAAATTGAAAATATATGTTGTGTAAAAATGTTAGAAATATTGGATATCTTCTCAATAGGACACATTTTCTTTCATGAGTTGGATTATCAATAAGAGAGCAAATTGGGATCCATATTATGCCAGCTTGCTGATCTATTTATATTTTCAATAATGGGGAAAACAAAGAAGCTTGGTTCGTGCTTTGGTGACGACCCTTCTATGCTATCGCTCATGTATCTATGTCAGCCTAATGTGGTTTTTCGTGGGCGATGGTGTTGTAAATCTTGTGGTGAACTTGGCATGGGCGGTTGGTCGTGCTTGGTTTCTCCCCCTTGGTGATTGTGTCGTCTCCTCTACAATAAATAATGTAACAAAACGTGTTGTGCAAAACTATAGATAGACCACTAACTGAAAAGATATACAAGGCGTGTTAGTGTAATACAACAAGAAGGCATGTTGATGTATTTTAGTGTTAACGCCTACTTAGTTCATGAAATTAGCCACTACATTATAAATTGGATACATTCATTAGCGGCATAACACAATGGAAAGTACGTCTCATCGTAATAAGATGTAAAATGAACACTAAAGAATCTAAGATTCTGACATATTGAGCGATAAAGGTCGTGCTATGAGTACAAGTTGTACTTTCAAATTAGGCATGCAGATCGCTAATTGTATGATCTAGCTATCACCTTTGCTACACAAAACTGTTATCTATGTTGGAATCAACATGTAAATAAAAGATGAAAAAGAGAAATAAAGTGGAAAAAGAAGGGCATGACAAGGGCCCTTAGACATAATTTATTTGTGCGTGCGTGTTTTGTGTAATTTTCATGTGATTGATCTGTGGGCGAAATTCTAACAATCTATGGGTACTAAGGTACATGGTAATTATTTAACACTAACATTGCAAGAAAAAGGACAATACCTTTTCCATATTTCTCTCCAATCTATACAACCATCAGAATGTCGCAGATTATAGGCCACGTAATGTTCTGAAGTAGCATCTTCAGGTCTCTTATCCAAGCGTCAGAGATCAAGAACATTTATCTTCAGTAGTATTACATAGATATTGCCAACCAAAAATCTACAACCAATACATCTCTCCTTTTTTTAAGACATCTCACCATTCAAACCTGAAGTATTCTATTAAAACTAAACAGAAATAAATACTACAACTATCCAAAAATAGTAATATTACACATGAAGAATAGAATAACTCATATAATATAAAATGATTTGCTAGCTACTATGAGAATGATGAGTTGTTTGCAACACTGCATCTTCTCCTGAACATTGCTATATCTTTAATTTAGTAATGTATATAAGTCAAAAGTATAAGACATAAAACCTACAGAGTTCTGGTTGACAAGCATCACACAATATACCTTCAGAGTTCTGATTGACAATCATCGTTAGGTGCCCAACCTTCAGTCAAGATGGCAACATGGCATTATCTTCTCCTTTCCTATTCTTGTTCCTCCTAGCCTACTCACGCACCACATCACCCAGCCAGGCGGTCGACCCTACCTGTCCACCTGTAAAGTGGGTTGTGGTCAAAACCTGCCAGACGTCGTCGTCACACATGCCAGTCCGGTGTTCCCATGCCGACAATGCCCTAACATGACAATTTTTTTCATGATCTTCAGGTAGCACCACCGGCTAGGATATTGTGGCTACATTCCAGGCAACAAAGGAGGCTAAGATTGAGAGGATTTCATTGATGTGGTTATAAGAAACAGAAAGAAAGAAACAATGGTCATGCAAATGAACAAAAGCACGAACATCTCACTCCTCTCTTTAGCAGTGAAGAAAGATCTTAGCATCCTATAGTAAGCTCCTCTCTTCCTCTCTGTGAGCAGATACTGCAAGTTAGAAACTTTGGAGATATTCACTCAACAATAGAAGCTATAGAATAAGATAATCAAGAACATATTGAGGTGATACATAGTTTGTGCAACACATACACACACATTAAATAATCATGAAATCAACGCAGCCTAGAAAATTATGATTGAATAATGATGCCAATAAGACAACAACAGATGCAGAATAATTCTCACGAACAAATAATTAAGAAAACTGACCACTAGTTAAGAAAGATACGGCCAGGAGATAAACATCGATAAAAGATTAATAGTTACCTCTAGAAATATAGAAACGAAACTACTTTATGGACGACAATTTGCTAGCCGACCCTTGCACAACGACTGATCCAAGGGTGATAATCCATGAACCAGACGTAATGGAAGGCTCAGCTCAATCATCGTGCATAAATCATTCAAACAATGTCGTTTGTGTAGCATTGCTCATATAGAAATAGCATTGTAATCATAGTGTGTTGAAGAAATATAAAGAACATGCATGTTTACGTGTCAGTGGCTATCCAATCAGCTATCTTCTATGTGCGTCTTTTGCTAGTCAATCTACTTATTAAGCTACCCTGCCACCCAGGTTTGATAGCTCCCGAGGCAAGCCAGCTTTGCTGCGTGTGCATTTTTTCGTCAGCCATAGACACCTGCCCGCGGAAATACATGTTTCATATCTGTTCATAACTTATAAGCATTTCAGGTATCATGAACATGTTTGGGAACGTCCTGTGTAGAAAGTAGAAACTATATAAAAAAAGAGGATTAATTGTCTATCGATAGTCCTTTTTAATGTTATGACTATAAGGATATATTTTTTCCAATCCACACGGGAAAATATATTGCTCCAACAATTCTCAAAGTATATTGTATACCATGGTTTTAATCAACCTATTGTCAAACCCAATGCATATATTATTTGCCATGGTTTTATTCTCCACTTGATCTAAAAAATCATTCATTCTCCATTAAAATCGAAATATTAACCTAATCACTCTCACAAGACAACTCACTACACTGAATAAATCAAGATTAATGCAAGCACTAAGAAAGAGCCGCACAGTCTACCAAAAATTAATGACAACAATGGGAGATGTCTGGGAATGACGCACCTGTGATGGTGTCCTTGATGGAACAAAGAGAGTCCTGAAGTCTGGGATGTTGGCCTTCCACGCATCCTCATACATTTGCTGCGCCTCATGCAGACACCGCCGCCTTGCCTTGAAGAGGCCGACGAGCGTGGTGGTGCCGAGCATGACCCGCCATAGCGTGATGTTGATGATGAAGCCGCCGCGCTGATGAGCACCATGTAGTTGCGCCGCGAACGCATCGATTTGCAGCCAAGTCTTCCCGGTACTGTGCCATAACGCTCCTGGCCTGCTGCCCTAGCTGGTTCATCCTAGACATGGTGAAGAAATGAGGGGAGGAGGTGGAAGGGTAAGGGAGGAGGGGGTAGCGGGGGTGCCTCCGGCGGCAGGGGCACAGAAACACGTGTAGGTGTAGATGGCGGCGTCTAGCCATGCAAGGCGTGGTGTGGTGGGCGGAGGCGTCGAGGCACATAATTGAGGGGCCACGGAGGAGATTTTCGTTCCTGGGATGCAAGGTAGGGGATCGTTCGTGTCCACTTTTCCATTTTGACAAGGGATGGAGGCTATCAATAGAGATATGCGGGGGCGATCAATAAGGCGAACGAAAGGAAACCAAAACTTTGATTGATCGATCGCTTTTTTTTCTCGGGTAGATTGATCGATCGCTTGGTAACAAGATGAACTGAAATGACAACGTACTCCTTCATTAGGAGTAGAGATAATTAGAGACAAAAGGCAAAGATTAATGCATTAGGAATGTTAGGATTTAGAATTGATTGTCATGAAACTGAATTTTATTAATTGGTAACGTGCTATCGTTTCTTGCTCGTTTGTAACATGTCTAGTTAGGAATTTTTGAAAAGGTCAGGAAAGTTTTCATTTGAGGATAAAAAAAAACCAAGGTGAGGAGACATGGTGTTGGGATGTGAGATGAAAATAAACCAGACGAAAAAAAGCCGTGGATGCAATCCTACCAACTCAGACATTAGGAGTAGAGATAATACATATCGATGTATACGGTCCAATAAGTGTTGAAGCACGCGGCAGGTATCGTTATTTTCTGACCTTCACAGATGATTTGAGTAGGTATGGGTATATCTACTTAATGAAACACAAGTCTGAAACATTTGAAAAGTTCAAAGAATTTCAGAGTGAAGTGGAGAATCATCATAACAGAAAAATAAAGTTTCTATGATCTGTTCGAGGAGGCGAATATTTGAGTTACGAGTTTGGCCTTCATTTAAAACAATGTGGAATTGTTTCACAACTCAGGCCACCTGGAACACCATCGCGTAATGGTGTGTCCGAACATCATAACCACACTTTATTAAATATGGTGCGATCTATGATGCCTCTTACCGAGTTACCACTATCATTTTGGGGATATGCATTAGAGATAGCCACATTCATGTTAAGTAGGGCACCGTCTAAATTCGTTGGGATGACACCGTATGAACTATGGTTTGGCAAGAAACCTAAGCTGTCATTTCTTAATGTTTGGGGTTGCGACACTTATGTTAAAAGGCTTCAGCCTGATAAGCTCGAACCCAAATCGAAAAAGTGCGTCTTCATAGGATACCCTAAGGAAACAATTGGGTACACCTTCTACCACATATCCTAAGGAAAGATCTTTGTTGCCAAGAATGGAACCTTTCTAGAGAAGGAGTTTCTTTCGAAAGAAGTGAGTGGGAGGAAAGTAGAACTTGACGAGGTTATCATACCTTCTCTCGGATTGGAAAGTAGCACATCAGAGAAATCCGTTCCCGTGATGCCTACACCAACTAGAGATGAGGCAAATGATAATGATCATGAAACTTCAGATCAAGTTGCTACTGAACCTCGTAGGTCAACTAGAGCACGATCCGCACCAGAGTGGTACGGTAAACCTATTCTGGAAGTCATGTTATTAGACCAAGGCGAACCTACGAACTATGAAGAAGCTATGATGAGCCCAAATTCCGACAGCTGGCTTGAGGGAATGAAATCTGAGTAAGATCCATGTATGAGAACAAAATGTGGACTTTGGTGGACTAGCCCGATGATCGGCAAGCCATAGAGAATAAATGGATCTTCAAGAAGAAGACTGACGCTGATGGTAATGTTACTGTATACAAAGCTTGACTTGTTGCAAAAGGTTTTCGACAAGTTCAAGGGGTTGACTACGATGAGTCTTTCTCACCCATAGCGATGCTTAAGTCCGTCCGAATCATGTTAGCAATTGCCATATTTTATAACTATGAAATCAGGAAAATGGACGTCAAAACTGCATTCCTTAATGGATTTCTTAAAGAAGAGTTGTATATGATGCAACTGCCTATATATTGGGCATCAAGATCTATAGGGATAGATGGAGATGCTTAATAGACTTTCACAAAAGCACATACCTTGATAAAATTTTGAAGAAATTCAAAAATGGATCAGTCAAAGAAAGGGTTCTTGCATGTGTTACAAGGTGTGAAGTCGAGTAAGACTCAAAGCCAGACCATGGCAGAAGATATAGAGAGAATGAAATTCATTCCCTATGCATGAGACATAGGTTCTATAAAGTATGCCAAGCCGTGTACCAGACCTGTTGTGTGCCTTGCCATAGTTTGGCATGGGGGTACAGTAGTGATCCAGGAGTGGACCACTGGACAGCGGTCAAAATTATCCTTAGGTACCTGAAAAGGACTAAGCAAATGTTTCTTGATTATGGAGGTGATAAAGAGTTCTTCGTAAAGGGTTACATCGATGCAAGCTTTAACACCAAACTAGATGACTCTGGGTCTCAATCTAGATTTGTATTGAACGTGGGAGCAATTAGCTAGAGTAGCTCCATGTGGAGCATTGTAGACATAGAAATTTGCAAAATACATACGGATCTGAATATGGCCGACCCATTGACTAAACCTCTCTCACAAGCAAAACATGATCACACCTTAGTACTCCTTGAGTGTTGATCACATGGCGATGTGAACTAGATTATTGACTCTAGTAAACTCTTTGGGTGTTAGTCACATGGTGATGTGAACTATGGGTATGAATCACATGGCGATGTGAACTAGATTATTGACTCTAGTGCAAGTGGGAGACTGCTGGAAATATGCCCTAGAGATAATAATAAAATGGTTATTATTATATTTCCTTAATCATGATAAAGGTTTATTATTCATACTAGAATTGTATTGATCGGAAACTTAAATACATGTGTGAATACATAAACAAATACCATGTCCCTAGTAAGCCTCTACTAGACTAGCTTGTTGATCAAAGATGGTTAAGGTTTCCTAACCATAGACATTTGTTGTCATTTGATAACGGGATCACATCATTAGGAGAATGATGTGATGGACAAGACCCATCTGTTAGCTTAGCATATTGATCGTTCAATTTATTGCTATTGCTTTCTTCATGTCAAATACATATTCCTTCGACTATGAGATTATGCAAATCCCGGATACCGGAGGATTACCTTGTGTGCTATCAAACGTCACAACATAACTGGGTGATCATAAAGATGCTCTACAGGTATCTCTGAAGGTGTTTGTTGAGTTGGCATAGATCGAGATTAGGATTTGTCACTCTGAGTATCAGAGAGGTATCTCTGGGCCCTCTTGGTATTACACATCATAAGCTTGCAAGAAAATGACTAAGGAGTTAGTCAGGAGATGATGTATTATGGAACGAGTAAAGAGACTTGCCGGTAATGAGATTGACCTAGGTATAGAGATACCGACGATCGAATCTCGGGCAAGTAACATACCGATGGACAAAGGGAATTACGTATGTTGTCATAACGGTTCGACCGATAAACATCTTCGTAGAATATGTAGGAGCCAATATGGGCATCCAGGTTCCGCTATTGGTCATTGACCGGAGAGGTGTCTCGGTCATGTCTACACACGGCTACAGTGAGGTGCTATACAAACGGTTTCTAAACCCTTTCCGCGACGGCGTTCGGAACCGTCACCAAGTGAGTGACTGCGATTGGGGGGGTCCTTCCCACACGAACTAGAAACCGTCGAGGATAGGGAGCCTCGATTCATATATAGTACTCCCTACTCATTTGTGCTCGCATTGCCATCACAGTCGGTATTCTGTGGTGCTACGTTTACAATGTGGGTCCCATCACAAATAGTTGACGATTGTAGAAGTAGACAATCACACACATTTACTCTTCCTCGACTGTGTGTGATTCGATGTAAGAGCGCACACAGTTGTCGCTATAAAACTGTATGCAAAGCTTGAATACATCCCACACGATTCATGCATCGTACCCGTGTTGGATGATTGACCTATTGCACGCGTTCTTCTATGACCAAACGTTTGCGATGCACACAACATCACAAACAATCCATAATTTTGAAGCGTGAGTGATAAGGTGACTATCGCAAACATTTAATAAGAAAGAACTGTGTGCGACACTGTTGATAATCGCACACGTTTTTTCTTGGCTGATCGTGTGTGCGGTGGAGAATGATCACACACGTAGTGGATCCTAGAAACGTGTCTGATCTCCACGTCTATCGCAAATGTTTCGCTTTCGCAAACCGTGTGTAGTGTAATCCCTAATTTAAGAATCACATGTTTTGAAATTGAAAGTAGGCAATCACTTATTTCATATCCAACCGTGTTTATTACAAATATAGGTTCAACCACGAATGCATAATTCGATGCACAAGTACATATACTGAAGAACTACAGAAGCACCAAGTAAAGAATGATGAACCACAGTTGTACTAAAGACTGTAAAGAGCGAGGCGAAAGACATTCTGGTTGCTGGAGAAGGTGAAGTGGAATTCCCATATTGTGCCCTCCTCCATGCATAATGCTCGCACGACTCTAGGCCATTCCCTTGTGATGGTTGCCCATCCATCATTCACTATCTTCATTACGACTTCTCGATGCTCATTGCAGTCTGGATGAAATACTTTAACCTTCATTGCGTGTCCACCAATCATGTACTTTGCGAGGTAATCTTGAGTCAACTGCTTCGGGAACCACTGCGAACAAAAAATATTCAAACATTGCTGTCTAACAACTCATTATGGGCAGTAAAAAGAGAAGACTGCAGAGTTTGTAGTTACCATCCTACAACTCACTGTTCTGTTGGATAGAGCATAAAAAAATAATTTGCTTGCCACCATTCATATCTTTTTGCTAATAATCCTTATCAGTTTCCTCACTTGATGCTTGTTCATGAATATCTCATTGCCCCATACGCAAAAAGGGTTGATGCGTGGATCCTTGCCAAGGGCATATGTACCTACAAGCAACAAGTCCATATTTGAAGCTAACGAGTGTCCAGGCCTGGATCTATATGCACTACACACTACAAAAAAAGGCACATCCATGACATTTTGGGCCGAACGGATTTTTTTCTGTCATACTTATGACACTTCTATGACGATAATTGTGACAAAACCCGGTATCATCATAGATGTGCTTGGCTCCTACTTCTATGACAAAAAATCATGACAGAAAATGGGCTTTTCATCCTGGGTGGGCCGGAGACGCATCTGCATGACATTCTTTGGGCCGTCCATGACAGAAAAAACCATGGTAGAAGCAAGGGCGAGGAAAATATCAAGGAGTTCCCGATTACGGTGGGTGGTCGGGGCCGAGCGATGCACAGAGGTTTGCGCGTTTCTCTCGTACACGTACGCGCGTGTGTGCGAGGCGTTGCACTCTAACTGAACCCGAGCGAGGCGTTGGGCTCTAACAGAACCCGATCAATTGCACTAGCTATGTTACTGAACCTCGATCAATCCCTTGCTGTTAACTGAACCCGAGTGATTCCTTCGCTACTGCTGCTAACTGAAGCCGATCGAAACTGCTGCCTCCTTCCCTTGATGAACAGTGAGTGTTGTTTGGGGCAGGGGGTTGGATGAATAGTTCCCGATGGGGGGTTGGATGAATAGGACCCCGTGGTAGTAGAGGTTGTTGCCGCTGGATGAACATGACCCCGATCGAGCCGGTTGGGGGTGGATGATGTGGCACCCTGGCTCAGAGCGACCGGTTAACCCTGCATTGCCAGCCCAGAGACCATGTCTTCTGGCAACACAAAACATCTTGGTACAGAAAACAACCGCTTTATTGATGTTAGCGGATCAGAGTTTATATTACAACAAATGTCGAGGCCAAGCGGCACACACGGTGCGGCTGAACAATATGTACATTATTTAGTGAACATAAAGGGGCCTCGATCATGACAACTACGCGGCAGCGGAACAACGTCGTAGCGGAAGCTCCATAGCACAGGGACACCGATGTGGACACGATCTAGACCCGGACAACAATCCCTTCCAACGAGACTTTCCTGAAATCTGGCATGATACGCCAGGTCAGTACATTGAATGTACTTGCAAGCTCACAACAGACATAATCATAAAGACAAACAATATCATGATAATTAACCAATTAATAATAATGCAACACCATATGTCCAACATCTTTGTGATCATGCTCAAACGTCCCTCGGGACGGACTTACCAACCGTGATCATTTACGGATCACAAACAAATCACCATCATGGTCTTGACAAGAGTAACTCGTGATCCTTACGGCGATCACAACCACGACCAATATTTGGTCTCGAACATCTCGATGGCCTTTCCGCCATCATTAACAGTGCAAAGTTCATAACTGTGCAAATATATTAAACGTTGACTCATGGTGGGACCTACTAGGAGGCTTCCGTGACCGTGGACTCGACTATCGATAGGTTATAGACTCTGCAAAGGTAGCACCCTGTACCCACACCACGGAACCCATGGCCTCGCACTCCCATTTGGGTGGACCAACGACATTCTGACGAAACCCCTCCATTGCCATGACACTCTCCCGGCCACTCCGACCCAATCCCCAATGGCCTAGTGCTTGGTGGCCCCGTGTCTACCAAAGACACAACGACCACCGTCATGGCCAAAACGATCCCACTCGGGACCCGGTACCATAATCTCAACAATAGGCACACAAGATTATGCCTGCTTACCGGGCCAGGGTAAGCATGCCCTTAACCTTCCCTAGTTGGAGGCACCGACCAGAGGCATGTCAATGGACCGAATCAAGGCCTTCCCACAAAGCCAAATATGGTTGCACTGGGAAAAACTCGATTCAGCGGCACCATGACCCAGTCAACGATATATTCAAGTTGAGTTATATTCAGGTTCGACTTAAAATGAAAATGACCGGTGTCATAGCATGCCATAAAATTCAATACTACACACGCATCACATATTAACGAAAATGACTGATGTCAACCATATTCACACTAAGCATAAAGATCAACAACTTATATTACTTTCCTGGTCAGGGTAACTCTCACTTTAACAAGATATTTTGTAACAAGTTTTATTATTTTCCTCATGCAAGAAAATAACTTTGATTAATTTCTCATATGCATAGAAAAAATTATACTATCATCACCACATGCAAATCCTAATTTCTTTACCAACCAAGTTATGTTCAAACATTCTGTAAATCAAGCAAAATGTCTAAACAAGCACTTAATAGAATATTTTCTAGCAAATTTTATTATTTTATTTGTGCAAGAAAATACTTTAAGTAATTACTCTTATGCATAACAAATCATTTTATCATTACGACAAGTAGATCTTAGCCTCTTTACCAAATAAGCTGGTTTCAAACATTCTGTAAATCAAGCATAATATCTAACAAACACTTAACAAAATATAAATAACATAATAGTTATTTAAATGCATGTATTAAACATTTCATTCAAGTAAGAAAATAACAAATATTGAAATGACACCATGAAAATGTTGCTGTGGCTTGCCTTAGTGCAAATGAGATTCACAAGCCTTCTGGTGATCCTCAAGACAAGCCTCACCCTCTGAAAATAATTTTAAATACAAGAAGAAGATATCAAGAACACGTCTGAAAATCACCAGAAAACCTATGCAGCATAGAAACATCTCATTTTTGGTGAGCTGCTAGATTTCTTTGCAAAGAACACAATGCAAAAAGAATCAATTCATTTGGACTTATGGTTGAAGAGTTATGGCTGTTTGAAGCTTTCTGTAAATTCAAATGAATTTGAATAAAAATAAAACAAACTGGGGGGTGACGTCGAAGGCATAAGACCTGGGGCGCCACCACTCGTACCGCTTCGCGCGCGTACAGAGTGGCTGAGTAGCGGGCCCCGCTAGTCAGGCGAGGAGGAGGGGGAGAAGGAAACAGAGTGGGTCGCGGCTTCACCGGAGCTCTCGCCGGCGACGAGGGATCCTTGGCCAAAATGAGAGGGAGGGATTGAGAGAGGGGACGGAGGCGCACCTGCCCGTACCCGTAGCGTAGCTAGGGGTGGTCGGACGGAGTCGGAATCGACCTCGCAAGCGGAGGAAGAACGCGGTGGTCACTGGAGATGAGGAAGACGACGAGCAGCGTCAATGAGAGGGGGAGAAGGCGTTGCAGCTCACGCGGCGACTGTTGGCGAACGGGGACGAGCACAGGAGCGAGGAGAAGGCGACGAGCACAGTGCGCACCGCACTGTTGTGTTGGCCGGACCATGCCCGTGCTCGCTGCGGCGAGCTCCGGTGTCGGCGAGCACCAGGGGGGAGTTAATGGTGTTGAGACGAGGATGGTGGCGAAGTTTGGCATGCTCGGGCAGACGGGGGAAGCGAGCACGCGCGAACAGAGCGCTCGGCGGCACTCAGAGCGGGTCGACGCGCAGGCATGGCATGGTGGACACGCGTGGTCACCGCGCGAACTCTTCCCTCAGGCTAGCCTACGTCCAAAAATCATGTCAGGCTTGTTGTTCATGGTGGTTTTGCAGTTTACCACGCTTTGGTTTGGATTCAGGTGCAGTAGAGGAGTTTTTACAAGCCAAGTAAGTTTCTGATCAGTAACTTTGAGAGGTCACTATGGTCAAATGGCTAGGAGTTGGGGGCTGTGCTTTGGAGGTTAGCCATGATCTAGTAAGGTGAAGATGCACAAGAAAATCCAGGCACAATGGAGCAAGTCAAATGGTAGTTGCTGTAGAAACCCACATTTCTGTCCAGAACAGAAAATATTTTCTATAGGAAAAATATTCCAAAAAGTGATGAAATATTTTTGCTCAGGAAGGTGACCTAGGGTTCAAAGAATATTTGTGAATTATCTCAGATTTTTTTGGGCCATAAAAATTGGGGTTGCTTTGGAGCATATTGAACTAGCTAGGGTTTTTGAGAGGAAAATGAATATTTTTCATTTAAGAAAAATATTCCAAAGATTATTTTGGGGTGGATCAGAAGGGAAATGATGATTAGGGAGGGAAATGAAGCACTTGGGTGAAAGCCAAGGATACACAAGTGTTTAAGTCCATATGAAAAGATTCAAAAATTCCAAATTTCAGAATAACTCCAAATGAAAATCAGGCAAATAAGAGGGGGCCGAAACCAGGCTGTCACAAACCTCCCCCACTTAGAATGAATCTCATCCTCAAGATTCGGTTGCTTGGGAAAACAACTCTAGATAATGAGCCCTTAGGAATTCTTCCCGCTCCCAAGTTGATTCTGATTCTGTGTGATGCTCCCACTGAACCTTGTAGAATTATCTTACTTTACTGCGAGTGACCCTTTCCATTTGATCCAAAATTCTAAACGGTCTTTCTTCTTAGGTCAAATCATTTGCCAATTCTACCTCAGCCATAGCAGTCCTTTTCTTAGGCGGGGATATGCAACGTCTTAATTGTGAAACATGAAACACGTTATGCACGTCTGCCAATTCAGCGGGTAGTTACAACTGATATGCAACAGTACCCACTCGGGACATAACCGGGAATGGACCAATAAATCTGGGTGCCAATTTTCCACGGGTCTGGAATCTCTTGATGCCTTTCATAGGAGTGACTCGAAGGTATACGTGTTCTCCGGGTTCAAAATTGATCTGTTGGTGCTTTGCATCATAATAACTTTTCTGTCGAGATTTGGCCAATTGCAATCTGTCTCTGATTTCCTTAACTTGTTTCTCAGCTTCCATCATGAGATCTGTTCCGAAGATACGGCTATCTCCAGTTTGAGACCAATTTAAAGGAGTGCGGCACTTACGGCCATACAGAGCTTCATACAGTGACATCTTTAGACTGGTCTGGAAGCTGTTGTTATAAGAAAACTCGGCATATGGCAAGCAGTCTTCGCATTTAGGTCCTTGGGCTAAAGCACAGGCTCGCAACATATCTTCGAGTATATGATTTACCCACTCTGCATCCATCTCATGCGAGGATGATAAGCAGTACTATATTTCAGCGCTGTCCCCAAGGCTTGATGGAGACGTGACCAAAAAGCGGAGGTAAACAGGGAACCTCGGTCGGAAGTGATGGTTCGGGATACTCCATCCAGACTGACTATTTTTGATAAATACAGCTGTGCAAGTTGATCCGCTCGGTATCTGGTGCAGATCAGAATGAAGTGAGCAACCTTGGTTAAGGTGTCCACTATGACCCAGATTGCATCCTTGCCTCGCTGAGTATTAGGCAGTCATGTAATGAAATCCATACAAACGTCATCCCATTTATATTGCAAAACTGGCACCGGTTGGAGAAGTCCGCTGGCTTCTGATGTTCTGCCTTCACCTTGTTGCATATGTCGCAACAAGCCACAAAATAGGCAATGTCTTTCTTCATTCCATCCCACCAGAATATTTGTCTAAGGTCTTCATACATTTTCATACCTCTCGGGTGAATGGAATATGAGGATTCGTGTGCTTCCGACAAGATTTTCTGCTTTAAGTCAGGCTGACTGGGTACACAAATCCTTCCACGGAATTGGAGGGTACCGAATTTGTCCTTGGAGAAATCCGGGGTCTGCTCAGCCATCAAGCTCTTGGCACGTTTTTGCAGCTTGATGTCAGCTGGCTGGGCCTTGCGGATCTCTTCCTCAAGTGTGGGGGTAACTTCCAAAATATTAGCGAGGCCAGCATCCACTATGACCAGGTTGAGCTGAGCGATCTCCTCTTGGAGTTCGGGAGGCAAGGATTTCAATATGATATTAGCGAGGCCAGCATCCACTATGACCAGGTTGAGCTGAGCGATCTCCTCTTGGAGTTCGGGAGGCAAGGATTTCAATATGACATTTAAGCTGACGGGCTTTCGACTGAGTGCATCGGCAACCACATTGGCCTTACCCGGGTGGTAATTTATTCCAAGATCATAATCCTTGACCAACTCTAGCCATCTTCGTTGACGGAGATTTAAATCCGGTTGAGTAAATATGTATTTAATACTTTTGTGATTGGTAAAAATGTGGCACCTTTTTCCAATGAGGTAGTGTCTCCAAATTTTTAGCGCATGAACCGCCGCAGCCAATTCCAAATCATGAGTAGGATAATTTCCCTCGTGGGGTCGTATCTGTCGCGATGCATATGCTACTACCTTGCTGTCTTGCATAAGTACACAACCAAGGCCTTGCATGGAGGCGTCACAATACATATCAAAACTGCGATAAATGTCTGGAAGAGTCAATACAGGTGCGGTTGTCAGCCGTATCTTTAGCTCATTGAAACTTTTCTCACAGTCCTCCGTCCATTCAAACTTCTTATACTTTTTGAGCAGCTGTATCATGGGTTTAGCAATCTTGGAAAACCCTTTAATGAAACAACAGTAATATCCAGCTAATCCAAGAAAACTCCGGATCTGCGTCACTGTCGTGGGCGGCAACCAATCGAGCACATCCTTTACTTTGCTCGAGTCCATGGCTATACCTTAGGCGGATAGTACATGTCCGAGAAACCCAAGTTGCTTGAGGCAAAATTTGCATTTACTGAATTTGGCGTATAGCTGATGGTCGCGGAGTCGTTGTAGCACTGCTCGGAGGTGATCCTTGTGCCCTTCTTCACCCTTGGAGTAAATGAGGATGTCATCGATGAAGACTACCATGAATTTCTCGAGGAAGTCCATGAATACTTTGTTCATCATATGCATGAAGAAAGCAGGGGCATTGGTGAGACCAAAGGACATCACTGTATATTCATAAAGATCGTACCGAGTAGTGAATGCAGTCTTAGGAATATCTTCCTTTTTAATCTTGAGCTGATGATATCCGGTACGTAAATCAATCTTAGAGAATACTTTAGCCCCACTGAGCTGATCAAATAGATCATCAATCCTTGGCAACGGATATTTATTTTTGATGGTGACCTCATTCAGCTGGCGGTAATCTACGCACATGCGGAGGCTGCCATCCTTTTTGTCCACGAAAATAGCAGGTGATCCCCATGGTGAAGAGCTGGGAAGAATATATCCTTTCTGGAGCAGTTCATCAAGCTGTTTCTTTAGCTCCACTAATTCTAATGAGGGCATCCGGTAATACTTCTTGTATAAAGGTGCAATTCCGGGCACAAGATCTATTGCAAATTCCAGCTCTCGATCTGGTGGCATGCCTGGCAGTTCTTCTGGAAATACATCAGGGTACTCGCTGACCACTTGAATTAATTTCAACTCAGCCACAGCGGTGAAAACCAATTCTTGCTTGGGTATATTCTTGCGAGCATTGAATTTGGTAGTCTGCCCATTCAGACTGGTCAAAGTGACTTCTCGTGTTGCGCAGTTTATGAAAACTTGATATTGGGTCAACCAATTCATACCCAATATAATATCCAACTTTGCAGACTCAATAATTATCAGAGAGGTTGGAAAGTAGACTCCGTTGATATTGATTTCTAGATCACGGCAGACCAGATTGCTCTTGAGTAAAGATTCCGGGGTTTGTACCAGCATATTTTTGCCCAAAGGCGAATAAGGAAATTTGTTTTGGGCAGCAAAACTCCGAGAAATAAAAGAATGGGAAGCCCTAGAGTCAAATAAAATTATAGCAGGTATGTCATTAACAGAAAACATACCAATGACGACTTCGGGGTTCTCTTGGGCTTCATCGGTCGAGAGATGATGCACGTGCTCAAAGAAAGTTTTGGCTGGGTCGGGCATGACTCTATAAAGTTGACTTGTGGCCTGAATAGGGCATTCACCTTGTTGTTCTTGGGGCACTGTCTGGCATAATGTCCATTCTGCCCACAACTGAAGCAAGAATTATTGCGCTGACGCTCCTCATGCATTGGGTTGGTCATGACATTCTTGACTTGAGTGGTGGTCTTGTTAACATTCTGTTGCCAATTTGGCCTGTATTCCACCTGAGTCTGCTGCCAGGTACAAGCCTTTTGCACTGGTTGCCCATCCTTCTTTGGCTCAAACTTGCGCTTGTGGTCGTTGTTAATAGTCCTATTATCTGATATAAGCTTGTGCTCCCGTTCAGCAATGAAAGCCTTGTTCACCAGAGTTTGGAAATCTGGGACAAACATACTGAGAGTACACCGGAGTTGAGGATTTAAGCCTCCAAGAAATCTGTCAATCTTCCTTTCTTCGGTGGCCACGTCATAAAGGGAGTAACGGGCCAGATGATTAAATGTTTGCGAATATTCACCCACCGACTGACTTCCTTGGATGAGTGCAAGAAATTCATGCTGCTTAGTCTTCATAACTCCAGTAGGGATATGATATTTCCGGAACTGATCCTTAAAATTTTTCAAAGGTGATTTCTTCATCAACAGGCCACATGGCTTTTGCATTTTCCCAACATATGGCAGCAGCGCCTTCAAGGTAATGAGTTGCAAATGGAACTTTATCATTTTCTTCAGTACGAGCAATCTCAAGCTTTTTCTCAATGGTACGCAACCAATTGTCTGCATCCAATGGGTCAATAATCTGACTGAAACTGGGTGGCTTGGTCCTTTGAAAATCTGACAGCTTTGAGTAATGACCATTCCGATTTCCATTCTGTCCAACCATAGCTTGCACACTTCTTAATATTTCAATCAGATCATTGTTCCTTCTTTCCTCAAACATACGTAGAATTTGCTCGGTGGAGGGCGGATTTGGCGGTGGAGGCGGTGGCGGAACGTACGGCTCGGGAGAATGTCCAGCCTGTCGTGCGGAACAATGAACAGGAGTTCCCTCACGAACGTTGCTACTGCTGCCTCCCCGCGTCATCCTATTGTGGATTTTTCCCAAGACAACGCAATCGAGATGATAAACATACGAGAATAAATTTGGGGAAAAGCCAGCAACAAATCCCGGAAGAAAACAAAAGAGCGAAGAAAGTACGGCGAATAAAGTCCCAACATAATTATACATAGACTCATACATGAAAGATAAACAACATGCCAGGTTTGTCAGTGTACAAAAAAGGGGCGCACTTTCTTACCCCTTTACCTGTGCACGGGCAGTCGGAGCCGCGCCCACGGTCACACCAAGCAGAAGAGGGGAGGTGAGCCAAGGTAAGACCGAAGCCAAAGATAACTAGAGCAACGCCAAGGCCAAGACCACAAAGAGCAGAGGGACGAAGCAGGTTCCCCCGGCAAGACCCTTGCCGGGGCAGCTCGCCCCACACCAACAGAGCGAGCCACCCTTGAGCCCACGGTCGCCAACATCACGTTGGGCCATGGCTCGGGAGGCACCTCCATGGTGGCATGAAGATCTTTGTGAAGACAAGAAACACTCAAGATCAGATGAGGATTAGAAGACGACGATCCTCAGCAAGATCCTTGCCGAGGAAGGCCACCAGACCCCCGGCAAGGTCCTTGCCGGGGACGACAGCGCGCCACGGCAAGACCCTTGCCGGGCCACACGGCAAGACCCTTGCCGAGCCACCCGGCAATGCCCTCACCAAGGATGCCAGCAGGGCCACCACCAGGCCTGCACCAACCAAGTCTCCACCACCGATCACATGCAGCTGCCAGCCCAAACAAGCTGGGCGGGCACCTGCGTGGCGACGTGCAGCTCGCAGGCCAACTCATCAAGCGCCTGCGTGGCGGCATGCAGATCTTCATGGAGGCTCCACCACCGCGCCACCTCAGCTGCCTGCCTGCCTACATGGCACCGCATGCATCGCTGGCCAGGGCACGTGTCGAAGCAAGGAGGAGCGGCGACGGACGGGATGGGCCTCGCCCCCGTCCCCAATAAAGCGAGGGGACACCTAAGCTACGCATTAAATGTGTCTTGTCCTGTAATACGAGTGATAAGCTCAGGGCACTGTGTGCCTTTCCACCTCCTGTGTGCCACTGTGGCGACCCCTTTCGACTATAAAAGGAGGCCCATGGCATACTGGAGGAGGATTCGGCTCTTTGGAACCACGCACTCACCACAGCTAGTTCGAGAGCTCAAGAACTCTCTGAAATACACCCACCAAAGCAGGACTAGGGTTTTACGCATCCTCGCGGCCCGAACCTGGGTAAACGATCCTTGTGCTGGTTACTAATCCTACTCTTCTCGCAACCCCGCGCCCCGGCAACCGTAGTAGGGATTCTTGTGATCCCATAGGTGTCGTTCCACACCGGCATCTTTGGCGCGCCAGGTAGGGGGTGCAATTGTGAGAATCTGTTCTAGTAGTTAGCCTAGCAGTTCTTCATCGCCATGGCTCCTAAGAAGAAGAAGACCACGGCGATCGGCTCGTCGGGAGCCGAACGGCCCGTCTGCAAAGGCAGACGAAAGCGATGGACCGGTCGCGACAGACCCGGCATGGTCCGCGAGCACCAGCATCGCCCTGGCAGTCAGAGCCTAGCGAGCAGCGTCGTTCGCGCGCCAGACAACCGGCCGCACGTCGCCAGATCCAAAGACGGAGCTGGGCCCCCTCGCAGGCGGCACGGGGCCCTCCAAGGGTGTCGTTGTGCCACCTCCGGGCGGCGCCACGACCTCCAAGACACCCACACCGGTGACCACCGCACGCTCTTCCCATGGTGTGCGCGCCGAGTAGCGTCACCATGCTGGTGACCCTGGGCACCGCCGTAGGAAGAGCCATGTG
This sequence comes from Aegilops bicornis, assembly GCA_021605145.1. Lineage (NCBI taxonomy): Eukaryota > Viridiplantae > Streptophyta > Magnoliopsida > Poales > Poaceae > Aegilops > Aegilops bicornis. The sequence continues at coordinate 293,807,430 of CM038669.1, forward strand.
CGTCATCCGCATGATGAAGGGGTTCAGCATGCCCGCCGAAGTGCTGGCAAAAATGGCACGCAGCCGCCGGGTCGTAACGGAGCTCCTTCTAACATAGTTAGAAGTTGAAGCGCGCCACGATCCACGCAGCTGTCGCCGCCGCCCATGCCAGCAGAAGCTTTGGCGTGCGCGCAGCTGCTCCTCGACTTCCCTCCCGCTGCGGAGAAGCTCGACAAGTGCAGGGCCACCATCCGGAGCCTCGTCGCCATCGCCAACAAAGATGATCCGCGGCCGGCGGGGCCCTCGTGTCGGCACTCCACCGAGCCACCACATACTGGCGCTGGGAGGACCGAGGGAGCTGCGTCCACGGTGCACTCTCCTCCTCCCCGCCAGCCGCCGCGGGCGTGGGCCCATCGTGACGACGCTTGTGATAATATCTCCATAGCGTCGTCCGACCCACGGACCCTTCGTGACCAGTGCCAGGTTCTTTGGGAACAAGCTCACGAAGACGCTCGGACCACTATCGAGCGCCAGCACGAAACACGCCGCCAGTCGGACAAGCGGGCGGGACCCGCTATGGACCACCCAGCACCGGGGGGCCCCGGCGGCCTACCTTACGAGGTGGGCTGCCCGGCCTTCACCCGTGAGCTACGGCAGTTCCAGTGGCTGTCCCACCGCACGTTCAAGCCCGACGTTGGCGAGAAGTACACTGGCAAGACCCATTCGTCCGAGTTCCTCAGCATCTACACCGTCGCGATGCAGGCTGCTGGAGCTCGCGACGATAAGGTGCTTGCCAACTATTTCCCGCTGGTGCTGAAGACCAATGTTATGTCTTGGTTAATGCACTTGCCGGTGGATTCCATTTCTTCTTGGTCGGATCTGTGCCACGAGTTCGTTGGTGCCTTCACAGGAGGCCACCAAGCTCATGGCCAGGCCAGTGATCTGCATATCATTCCCCAGAAGGAAGGGGAAACCCTGCGCAAGTACATCCAGAGATTCAGCCGGGTGCAGTATAACATCCCCGACATTCATCCCGCCATTGTGACCAGTGCGTTCCACCAGAACGTGCGCAACCGCAAGATGTGCGAAGAGCTGGCGATGACCAAGGTTAAGGACATGGCCGAGCTCTATGTTTTGGCCGATAGGTGCGGCCGGGCTGAAGAGGGAAGGAAGTACCCCGGCGAAGACACCGGTGCGGAAACCGACTCTACCAATGAAGACGCCTCCACCCTGACGAAGAAGGGCCAACATCGCAACAGGAAACGCAAAGGCAAGGCCGTGCTTGCCGTTGAAGGATCTGACGACATCGGTGCCGGCAAGAAGGTCAAGGCAGACGCCCCCGGCAAGGAGATTGCCGGGTGCGCCGCCTGCCGGGCCCTGGCGGCTACGGACAAGCCAGGAAGATCTGGCAAGCAATACTGCAAGATCCACCACACCAAGGGCCACGACCTCCAGAACTGCCGACAAGTCGAGCTGCTTGCTGAGAAGCAAAAAGTTGAGTATGAGAGGTGGGACAAGGAGAAGGACCAGGACGGTGCTGATGGATCCAGCAAGAAGTGTGGTGGCCAAGGAGGCCACCCCGGCAAGGACAACCAGCAATAGAGGCCCGCCCGGGTCCGTGACAACAAACAAGAAGACAATGATCACGACGAGGACGACGAATCCGGTGAGCAATGGTTCCAGAAGGCTATGAAGGCCATGTGCGTCGATGGCGGCGCCTCGCTGCATACTTCTCAATGCCAGCTCAACTAGTGGGCGCGTGAGATTACAGCAGCGGAGCCGTCGTTCGACGCTCAGAAGCTGCTGAAGTCATCCATCACGCCACTCATCTTTGACGCCGAGGACAACCCTGACCGCACAACCGCGGTCGGGTGTTTGCCATTGTTGGTCTCACCAACGATACACAACCTCAGAGTGAATAAGATGTTGGTTGACGGTGGGGCCGGCCTGAACCTAATCTCGCCTGTCGTGATCAAAAGATTGCAAATCCCTGATGGAGACCTCGAGGAAACGGGCACGTTTCAAGGGGTCAATCTGTGGAGGAGTCAGCCGAAGGGGAAGGTCACACTGCCCGTGACGTTTGGAGAGGAGTTGAACTACAGAACGGAGAGGATCACCTTCGACGTGGCCGAGATCCCCTTGCCCTACAACGGGATCCTCGGCCACCCGGCACTAGCCAAGTTCATGGCAGCATCACACTACGCCTACAACATGCTAAAGATGCCCGGGCCGTTGACCATCATCTCCGTCCCCTCCGACAAGAAGGACGACCGATCTGCTACCGACCAACTCTACCGAGAAGCTGCCAAAGCTGCCGTCAAGGTGCTCGCTCCCGCCAACAAGGCCCGGGACGGAAGAAGAAGCCTGGCAAGACCTCTCGCACCCACTCTGGCAAGCGCACCTCCTCGGAGTGTTGTGCTACCGTCGAGGACGTGCTAGAGAGCTCTACCGACAAGAGCAAGAAATCCAGAGCCGAGCCACTGCACACCAAGAAGGTGTCCGCCAGGGAGGATGGCACGGAAGGGGCCTTCACCATAGGCTCCACCCTCGACAGCAAATAGGAAGACGCGCTCATCACCTTCCCGCGGGCGAATGTCGACGTGTTTGCGTGGCAAGCATCTGACATCCCCGGTGTTCCTAGGGAGGTGATTGAGCACCACCTAGCTTTCTGCCCTCATGCGTGGCCCGTCAAGCAGAAGGTCAGAAAGCAGGCTCTGGAGAGGCAGGAGTTCATCACAGAGGAGATCAGAAAGTTGGAAGCGGCATGTTTGGTGAGAGGAGTCGTCCACCCGACGTGGTTAGCCAATCCGGTAGTGGTGTGCAAGGCGAATGGGAAGTGGAGGCTGTGTACTGACTACGCAGATATCAATAAGGCTTGTCCTAAGGACCCCTTCTCGTTGCCACACATCGACCAGATTGTTGACTCCATGGCCGGGTGTGATCTGTTATCATTCCTCGACGCCTACTCAGGCTACCACCAAATCTTCATGACAAGAGAGGATGAAGAAAAAATAGCATTCATCACCCCATGTGGTACATATTGCTTTTTACGGATGCCTTTCGGGTTGAAGAGTGCTGGCTCAACGTTTGCAAGAGCAGTCCAAATTGGTTTTGAACCTCAGCTCCATAGAAATATGGAGGCATACATGGATGACATAGTGGTCTAAACCAAGGATGGGCCAACTCTTGTACAAGATCTAGAAGAGACATTTGCCAACCTGCGCAAGATCAACCTCAAACTGAACCCTGAGAAGTGTGTCTTCAGCGTTCCGTCCCGCAAGCTTCTCGGGTTCTTTGTGTCATAGCGCGGGATCGAGGCAAACCCAGACAAAATCAAGGCTATTGAGCAGATTGAGGCGCCCAAGCGGATCAAGGATGTGCGCCAGCTCACCGGTTGCGTCGCCGCCATGAGCCGATTCATCTCCAAGTCCGCCGAGTGCGCCCTTCCTTTCTTCAAAATCTTGAAGAAGGCAGACCCAATGGAGTGGACACCAGAAGCCGATGCAGCATTGCAGGATCTGAAGAAATACCTCTCCTCCGTGCCAGTACTGGTTGCGCCTAAACCACAAGAGTCGTTGCTGCTGTATCTAGCGGCGACAAATAAAGTGGTCAGCGCTGCACTGGTGGCGCAGAGAGAGGTTGACGAAGAGGCAGTGGCAGCAGTAGAACCAGCGAATGGAAAGCCAAAGATCCCCCCGACAGGGCCTGGTGCCGGCAAGGCAGGGCCCCCGGCAGGATCTGGCGCCACCGAGGCAGTGCTCGCGCAGTCAGGCAAGGTGGTGTGGAAGAAGAAGATGATGCAGCACCCGGTTTAATTTGTCAGCTCCCTCTTGCAGGGGGCTAGGTCGAGGTATTCCGGTGTGCAAAAATTTCTCTTCGGCCTCCTTATGGCCTCGAGGAAGCTGCGTCATTACTTCCAAGCCCACGAGATCACTGTCGTCACCCGCCTCCCATTGCAACGGATACTGCATAACCCAGATGCGACCGGAAGGATTGTGGAATGGGCCTTGGAATTGTCAAGCTTTGGTTTAAGGTTTGAGAGTACCTCGACAATCCAGAGCAGAGTCTTGGCGGAGTTCATTGCAGAATGGACCTCGATGCCTGACGAAGAAATCCAGGAGACCACTCTCCCCGGCAAGGAAGCAGACCAAGACTGGGTCATGTACTTTGATGGGGCTTTCTCGCTGCAAGGCGCCGGTGCTGGTGTGTTGCTCGTCGCACCCACTGGAGAGCACCTCAAGTACGTGATCCAGATGCACTTCCCCAGGGAGATGTCCACCAAAAACACTGTTGAGTACGAGGGATTGTTTGCCGGTCTCAGGATCGCGGCAGACCTTGCAGTTAAGAAGCTCATCGTCAGGGGTGACTCGTAGCTTGTTGTCAGACAGGTCAACAAGGATTATCAGAGCCCATTGATGGAGGCTTACGTAGATGAGGTGAGGAACCTGGAGGAACGCTTTGAGGGTATCCAAGCGGAGCACGTCCCCAGAATGGAGAACGACATCGCCGATTACCTGTTAAAGCGTGCTGCATTCAAGCTACCTGTGGAACCAGGTACCTTTTTGCTCCGGTTAACTCGACCATCCGTTGGACCATCAATAGGGCAGAAAAAGCGGAGGAAGTCAGGTCCCGGCAAGTAGTTTCCTACCGAGACCCCTGGGGCCGCCGACAAGGGTGTCGCTACGGACGCCGAGCTCGCCTAAGAGCAATCGGCTCCGACAGGCGCCAAGCCCGTCAGAGAGACAGCCGCTCCCATGGTTGGAGAGATGCCTTTGGTCCTTGCCGTCGAGCCCAAGCTCCGGCATGGGCGCAACATACCGTCCAATTCCTCCAAACAGGGGAGCTTCCTGAGGAGCAGGAACAAGCGGAGAAAGTAGCCCGTCGGTCCGCCCTCTACCAGTTCGTCGACGACATCCTGTACAGAAGAAGGCCGAACGGCGTGAAATTGAAGTGCATCCCCCGGGAGGAAGGACTGGAGCTGTTGGCAGAGATACATGGAAGCATATGTGGCTCCCACATAGGGTCGAGGGCTCTTGCCGGAAAGGTGTTCCGGCAAGGTTTCTTCTGGCCCACCGCCCTCCAGGATGCGACGTCACTAGTAACCAAGTGTGAAGCGTGTCAGTTCCATTCAAAGAAGCTTCATCAACCAGCTCAAGACCGTCAAACAATCCCTCTCTCCTGGCCATTCTCGGTCTGGGGGCTCGTTATACTGGGCCCTTTCCCCCGCGCTGTCGGGGGCTTTGAGTACTTGTATGTTGCAATCGACAAGTTCACAAAGTGGCCGGAGGTGGAAGCAGTGAGAAAGATGACTGCTCAGTCAGCTGTCAAGTTTTTCAAAGGACTGGTCTGCCATTTTGGTGTGACAAACAGAGTCATCACCGACAACGGCACGCAGTTCACAAGCCACACCTTCATGCAATACATCCAAGACCTCGGCAGCAAGGTCTATTTTGCTTCCGTGGCACACCCACGGAGCAACGGCCAAGCAGAGAGGGCAAATGCTGAAGTGTTGTGAGGCCTAAGAACAAAGACTTTTGACAAGCTGCACAAGAGCGGAAGGCGCTGGATTGATGAATTGCCGGCGGTTCTTTGGTCGATCCGGACGACGCCAAATCGAGCCACCAGCCAGACGCCTTTTGCCCTAGTATGCGGGGCAGAAGTAGTTCTCCCATTGGAACTCATATACGGTTCACCTCAAGTGCTTGCTTATGATGAGCCTGAGCAAGAGCAGTTGCGCCAAGATGACGCGACGCTCCTTGAGGAAGATCGTCTTCGGGCGGCTGTGAGAGCAGCGCACTACCAGCAAGCCTTGCGCCGCTACCATAGTCGCAAGGTTCAAGCACGAAGCTTTGAGGAAGGCGACCTTGTTCTTCGGCGTGTTCAGTCGGCCAAGAATTCCAACAAGTTGACGCCAAAGTGGGAAGGCCCTTATCGGGTAATACGAGTCACCAGGCCCGGCGCAGTCCGGCCGGAGATCAAGGTGTTGTCCCAGTGAGCAACTCCTGGAACATCGAGCATCTTCGCAAGTTTTACCCATAAGGCGCGGCTTGCCGGGCCTCCCGGCAAGCCACCTTTTGTACAAGCTATGCCGGCAAGGCCTGTAACCCTTTGTACAAAGCCAGGCATAGACCCTGGGCATAAATAAATGAAGCGCTAGCGCCCTAAGTTATAGCATGCATGCTAGGTCGAGTCTCTTCCTTGGTTAAGGTTGATAGTGCTTAGCGGCGACTAACCCCTAGCCTAGAGGTCGAGTGCGCGTCTATCTGTCTCTTTTCTGTCCTCCTCTGGTTCGCAGGGCACATGAGCACTTCTGCCGAGCTACTTGGAAGAAAGGAAGCGGACCGGCGTCCCGACCCCGGCAAAACCAGAGTTGCCGGGGGCTGCAAGCACAAGGATCCAACCACGGCAAGATAAGGTTGCCGGGGGCTGCAGATCCAGATAAGTCTTTCATCCTCTATCATGCATTTCAGAACGGATCTGGGATATGTGAAACCTCTGTTTATTTCTAGGCCACCATGCTCCCCTTTTCCATACCCAAGGATTATCTCCTGGGCCCGGATTTGGTTGTAGTTGCGGTGGCAAGGAAGTAGAACGAGGAGCCTAAGCCCGTTTCATCCCTGCCTCCGCCAAGGGCGCGAGAATGGTCGAGCGAAGTAGGGGGACGGCAAGGCCTGTTGTCGGGTGAAAACATTTATCTTAAATTATAACAAGGATTCGTTCCTTGTCGCGGGGTCTGCCCACGAACGAAAAACCCGACAAACATCCCTTTTTCATTAAAAGCATCCCACACAGGTACAGTCCGTACGGAATAAAAAGATGAACAAAGGGGATTACAAGCTTTAAATTTAACAAGGCCCGGAGGCTTACAGATTAAAAAAGAGATAAGATGCCCGTAATCCCTTTCTTGTCCCTCTCCTCAGGAGGCAGGTCAAGGAGGCGAGAGGGAAAAAGGGGCGCCTAGGCGAGGTACGAGCAGCAGAAAGCACCAAGAGAACACCTCGGTGGCCGCCCACGGGTGGGCCGGTGATGACGGTGCCGGGAAAGGAGCTGGAAGACAAGGCGGCAGGACCGGCAGTACGCGACGAAGGCGTCGGTGCCCTCGTACTCCGAGTTGACGGCCTTGCCGCCCGCCCTCTTCCTCTTTCGCAGCCTCCCGACGCTAGCCGCCCAAGGAGACGGCCCCGAGAAGTTCAAGGAGCTGGCCCCACCCCCGGCAAAACCCTGCCGGAGGAGCGGCGAGGTGCAGATGCTGTTGCTACAGCACCCGCCCAGGCGCAGGGCGTCCGACGCCTAGTCGGACTCGTCCCCGTCATCTGCCCCGCTGTCCTCCCCATCACTTTCGCTCGAGGAAGAGCTTCGCTGCCGGAATCTCCGGCTTGGAGGAGCTTCCACGAGGCACTTCAAAGCGAGTCCCGAAGTCTCCGAAGACCTTGACGGAGAGCAGGCCGTCCTCCATTAATTTGAAGTAGAGGACGAGCCCTCCGTCGGGTTGTGGATGCGAGTGAACGTCTTCCACCCACGACGGAGGTACATGACCCGAGGAGCCGGCAAGTCGACGTCAACCCGCGTGCCCCCATTCCCACAACCCCTCATGTGCAATCTGAGGGATTGGGGTGGGTCATGCTCCATCTCTCGAGCAAACGGGGCGGGAAGACAAAGACGGCGACGCGGAGGCCAGCGCAGCCTGATGAAGAACTCGTGGGGCTGGTCTCCAACATGGCCTTCCATCGGAAAATGCATCATTGGCGGGGGCGAAGCCGGCGTGCCGCCCCATCCTCCTCTTCCCCGAGCACTACGACCTCTGCCCTGGCCTCGCCCACGGCCTCGCCCCCACCCCTTCCCCTCGCGGCCGGTTCCACCACCGCGGGCTCAGGAGGAGGAGGGACGCGCTGCCGAGCGGCGACCCTCGCCGTTGCCGTCGAGGGACCATGATTCCCCTACTCCATGGCGAGTGAAAGGAAGAAGCATAAGCGAGAGGAGATAGATGACAGAAGAGTGCGGGACGCCATCCCCTTTCGCCCTCTTTATAATGGGGTGGGGTTGGGGCTCGGCCGCCCCGCTCGGCCAATCCAGCCACCAGAGGCACAGGGAATCAGGACCGACCCGCTGCCCCAAACAGCGACGGACCGATACCCCGCCTCCACCGCTTGCCACCCCAGGCGCATGAAGGACGCGTGGCAGACCTGCAGAACCGAGGGGACGGGTGAAGCGACCTCTCCCCACCCCGTGATCGTGGGGAGTGGACGCCTTGAAGACCGCGACCCGGCCCCGTCCAGTAAATGAGCCGCGCCTCCACGCCTCCCTCTTTTACGGGGAAGGCGCGAGCTGCCTCTTTATTATGATGTGACGCATGCATGTGGAAACCGGCCCATGCATGCCGCCCACATCACGTGCACCCCTCCACGCCGCGCCGCGCGTGCGGGTCATGGGAAGCACAGCGCGTGAAAAGTTTTACCGCGGTAAAAACCGCCCCGCCTGCCCGCGCACCGTTTTTGGCCTGGCCCAACAACATGTCGCGCTTATGTGTGGCCCAGGCCCGGGGGCTCCTGTCGGTGTACAAAAAGAGGGGCACACTTTCTTACCCCTTTACCTGTGCATGGGCAGTCGGAGCCGCGCCCACAGTTACCACAAGCAGAACAGGGGAGGTGATCCAAGGTAAGACCGAAGCCCAAGATAACCAGAGCAACGCCAAGGTCAAGAACACAAAGAGCAGAGGGACGAAGCAGGTTCCCCCGGCAAGACCCTTGCCGGGGGCAGCCTCAACAGCCCCGGCAAGACCCTTGCCGGGGCAGCTCGCCCCCCACCAACAGAGCGAGCCACCCTTGAGCCCACGGTCTCCAACATCGCGTTGGGCCAGGGCTCGGGAGGCACCTCCATGGTGGCATGAAGATCTTTGTAAAGACAAGAAACACTCAAGATCAGATGAGGATTAGACGATGACGATCCTCGGCAAGATCCTTGCCGAAGAAGGCCACCAGACCCCCGGCAAGGACCGATGACGATCCTCGGCAAGATCCTTGCCGAAGAAGGCCACCAGACCCCCGGCAAGGTCCTTGCCGGGGACGACAGCGCGCCACGGCAAGACCCTTGCCGGGCCACACAGCAAGACCCTTGTGGAGCCACCCGGCAAGGCCCTCACAAATGATGCCAGTAGGGCCACCGCCAGGCCCGCACCAACCAAGTGTCCACCACTGTTCACATGCAGCTGCCAGCCAAAACCAGCTGGGCGGGCACCTGCGTGGCAACGTGCAGCTCCCAGGCCAACTCATCAAGCGCCTGCGTGGCGGCATGCAGATCTTCGTGGAGGCTCCACCACCGCGCCACCTCAGCTGCCTGCCTGCCTACATGGCACCGCATGCATCGCTGGCCAGGGCGCGTGTCGAAGCAAGGAGAAGCAGCGACGGACGGGCCGGGCCTCGCCCCCATCCCCAATAAAGCAAGGGGACACCGAAGCTACGCATTAAATGCGTCTTGTCCTGTAATACGAGCGATAAGCTCGGGGCACTGTGCGCCTTTCCACATCCTACGTGCCACTGTGGCGACCCCTTTCGACTATAAAAGGAGGCCCATGCCATACTGGAGGAGGATTCGGCTCTTTGGAACCACGCCCTCACCACAGCTAGTTCGAGAGCTCAAGAACTCTCTGAAATACACCCACCAAAGCAGGACTAGGGTTTTACGCATCCTCGCGGCCTGAACCTTGGTAAACAATCCCCGTGCTGCTTACTAATCCTGCTCTTCTCGCAACCCCGCGCCCCGACAACTGTAGTAGGGATTCTTGTGATCCCATAGGTGTCGTTCCACACCGACAAGGCTCAACTACTCTCATACATGCAACGAAACATCATGACTTGTATGACTACATCCGTACATCATCCGGACGACTTCGAATACTCAGAGGTACTACTGCTCTGCTGGTGCTGCGGTGTCCTCCCCTGAAGCGGACTCGGATCCTGAACTGACGAGGTTAATGGAAACTTCCGGGTTAAAGGTAACACGACGGCGCTGCCTCGAGAGCTTTCCCTCTGGGGCAGGGGTAGGATGAAGCATCGGGGCTACAGGAGTAGTGAGAAGTGAAAACCACTCGACAGTAGCACTGAGAGGATTCACGACCGAGACGCCCGTGCTACTCGGAGGAGTAACTGGCGAAATAGGGGAACTAGAACTGACTGGAATATACGGAGTAAATCCTAGAGAAGATGGAGCAGTGCCAGATCTAGTAGAGACTAAAGCAGCGGCTAAAGCAGTACGAGCACGAGTCAGCTCTCGAGCCAGCTCATGGATCATAAGATAGCTAGCGGTGACATATCGAGCAAGGTGGCTAGCAACACTATCAGACTCCGGATCAATGATAGGGAAACGGACACGACCATTGTCGTGCAGAGAAGGATAGTAGTAGAAACCTGGGTTGTTGTGCATTCGGACCTCGTTGTAGCGAAGCTCGACAAGGACCTCGAATGCGGCAAACTGGCCAGCCTGAGAAGCGGTAGAGGCGTAACCACTCTGAGAAGTATGAGTGTAAGAGCTGGAATTGGAACTGGTGCGTAGAGTAACCACTGCGTGATACTCATACACTGAGTCTGCTAGACGCTCCCGGTACACACGATAGACTGGGTCGTCTCCGAGAGGGTACAACCGATGCCACACGTTGCGAAGGAGATGCGGTGACGTGTACGGCATTGGCTGCAACTGGCACGGATACAACACCGGAGCCATCTACACTCACAACCATTAGCAGGTTAGCATAAAAAAATAAACCAAATGCCTGCAATGCAACAACCAGCTATAACTGCTACCATCACTCAAACTTACTCGTGTCTAGCGTCTAGTTAACACGTCACAGTCTAGCGTGGCCTACAGTCAGCGCGGCTCTGATACCAAGCATTATGGCACCCCGGCTCAGAGCGACCGGTTTACCCTGCATTGCCAGCCCAGAGACCATGTCTTCTAGCAACACACAACATCTTGGTACAGAAAAAAACCGCTTTATTGATGCTAGCGGATCGAGTTTATATTACAACAGTATGTCGAGGCTGCCGGCTACATGGTGCGGCTGAACAATATGTACATTATTTAGTGAACATAAAGGGGCCTCGATCATGACAACTACGCGGCAGCGAAACAACATCGTAGCGGAAGCTCCATAGCACAGGACACCGATGTGGACACGATCTAGACCCAGACATCACTCCTTTCCAACGAAACTTTCCTGAAATCTGGCATGATACGCCAGGTCAGTACATTGAATGTACTTGCAAGCTCACAACAGACATAATCATAATGACAAACAATATCATGATAATTAACAAATTAATCATAATGCAACACCATATGTCCAACATGCTGTGAGCATGCTCGAACGTCCCTCGGGACGAACTTACCAACAGTGCTCATTTACGGATCACAAACAAGTCACCATCATGGTCTTGACAAGATTAACTCGTGATCCTTACGGTGATCATAACCACGACCAATATTTGGTCTCGAACATCTCGATGGCCTTTCCGCCATCATCAACAGTGCAAAGTTCATAACTTAGTGTGCAAATTATTAAACGTTGACTCAGTGTGGGACCTACTACGAGGCGTCCGTGACCGTGGACTTGGCTATCTATAGATTATACACTCTGCAGAGGTAGCACACTGTACCCATACCACGGAACCCATGGCCTCGCACTCCCATTCGGGTGGACCAACGACATTCCGACGAAACCCCTCCATTGCCATGACACTCTCCCGGCCATTCCGACCCAATCCCCAACGGGCTAGTCCTGGGTGGCCCCGTGTCTACCAAAGACACAACGACCACCGTCGTGGCCAAAACGATCCCACTCGGGGACCCGGTAACATAATCTCAACAATGGGCACACAAGATTATGCCTGCTTACCGGGCCAGGGTAAGCATGCCCATAACCTTCCCTAGTTGGAGGCACCAACCAGAGGCATGTCATTGGACCGAATCAAGGCCTTCCCACAAAGGCAAATGTGGTTGCACTGGGAAAAACTCGATTCAGCGGCACCATGACCCAGTCAACGATATATTCAAGTTGAGTTATATTCAGGTTCAACTTAAAATGAAAATGACCGGTGTCATAGCATTCCATGAAATTTAATACTACACATGCATCACATATTAACGAAAATGACTGATGTTAACCATATTCACACTAAGCATAAACATCAACAACTTATATTACTTTCCTGGTCAGGGTAACTCTCACTTTAACAAGATATTTTGTAGCAGGTGTTATTATTTTTCTCATGCAAGAAAATAACTTCTATTAATTTCTCATATGCATAGCAAAAATTATGCTATCATCACCGCAAGCAAATCGTAATTTCTTTACCAACCAAGTTAGGTTCAAACATTCTGTAAATCAAGCAAAATGTCTAAACAATCACTTAACATAATATTTTCTAGCAAATTTTACTATTTTATTTGTGCAAGAAAATACTTTAAGTAAATACTCTTATGCATAACAAATCATTTTATCACTACCACAAGTAGATCTTAGCCTCTTTACCAACTAAGCTGGTTTCAAACATTCTGTAAATCAAGAATAATAACTAACAAACACTTAACAGAATATAAATAACATAATAGTTATTTAAATGCATGGATTAATCATTTCATTCAAGTAAGAAAATAATAAATATTGAAATGACACCACGAAAATGTTGCTGTGGCTTGCCTTAGTGCCGATGAGGTTCACAAGCCTTGTGGTGATCCTCAAGACAAGCCTCACCCTCTGAAAATAATTTTAAATACAAGAAGAAGATATCAAGAACACTTTTGAAAATCACCAGAAAATCTAGGCAGCACAGAAAATTCTCATTTTTGGTGAGCTGCTAGATTTCTTTGCAAAGAACACAATGCAAAAAGAATCAATTCATTTGGACTTATGGTTGAAGAGTTATGGCTGTTTGAAGATTTCTGTAAATTCAAATGAATTTGAATAAAAATAAAACAAACAGGGGGGTGACGTCGAAGGCGTAAAGCCCAGGGGTGCCACCACTCGTACCGCTTCGCGCGCGTACAGAGTGGCTGACTAGCGGGCCCCGCTAGTCAGGTGAGGAGGAGGGGGAGAAGGAAACAGAGGGGGTCACGGCTTCGCCAGAGCTCTCACCGGTGACGAGGGCTCCTTGGCAAAAACGAGAGGGACGGATTGAGAGAGGGGACGGAGGCGCACCTGCCCGTACCCTTAGCGTAGCTAGGGGTCGTCGGACGCGTCCGAATTGACCTCGCAAGCGGAGGAAGAATGCGGTGGTCGCCGGAGATGAGGAAGACGACGAGCAGAGGCAACTCCAGGGGCTTCAAGTGGTCGAAACAGCTTCACCGACGAGAGGCGGAGGCTCTGGAAGGTTTGCCCTGGCCTGAGAGGGGCTGGAGCTACCGCGATGACCAGAGGGGATCGCCGGCGAGCTTGAGCTCGGGGACGGCGGCCCGCGGCCTGCCGGGCCGGGCTACGGTTGCCTACGTGCTAGAGGAGTGGGTGGGAGTGGTGGATGGTGCTCGAGGAGGCTGGGGGCGGCTCCATTTATAGGCGAGCGGAGAGGGGGGGTGCGGGCTCTGCCGGTGGACACCTGTCCACGGCGCCCGGCGACGAGCGGCGTAGTGAGAGGGGAGAAGGCGACGCAGTTCACGCGGGCGATCGCTTGGCTAACGGGACGAAAGCACAGAGCGAGGAGAAGACGACGAGCACAAAGGTGCACCGTGATCTGCTGTGTTGGCGGACTGCGTGCCTGCGTTTCGCGGGCGAAGCTCCGGCCGGGCGAAGCGCCTGTGGGGAGTTAATGGCATTGAGACGAGGATGGTGGTGAAGTTTGGCATGCTCTGGCAGACGGGGGAAGCGAGCACGCGCGAACAGAGCGCTCGACGGCACTCACAGCGCGTCGACACGCAGGCATGGCATGGTGGACACGCATGGTCACTGCGTGAACTCTTCCCTCAGGCCATTCTACGTCCAAAAATCATGTCAGGCTTGTTGTTGATGGTGGTTTTGCAGTTTAGCACGCTTTGGTTTGGATTCAGGTGCAGTAGAGGAGTTTTTACAAGCCAAGTAAGTTTCTGATCAGTAACTTTGAGAGCTTACTGAGGTCAAATGGCTGGGAGTTGGGGGCTGTGCTTTGGAGGTTAGCCATGATTTACTAATCTGAAGATGCACAAGAAAATCCAGGCACAATGGAGTAAGTAAAATGGTAGTTGTTGTAGAAACCACAATTTCTGTCCAGAACAGAAAATATTTTCTGTAGCAAAAATATTCCAAAAAGTGATGAAATATTTTTGCTCAGGAAGGTGTCCTAGGGTTCAAAGAATATTTGTGAATTATCTCAGATTTTTCTGGGCCATAAAAATTGGGGTTGCTTTGGAGCATATTGAACTAGCTAGGGTTTTTGAGAGGAAAATGAATATTTTTCATTTAAGAAAAATATTCCAATGATTATTCTGGGGTGGATTAGAAGGGAAATGATGATTAGGGAGGGAAATGAAGCACTTGGGTGAAAGCCAAGGATACCCAAGTGTTTAAGTCCATATGAAAAGATTCAAAAATTCCAAATTTTAGAATAACTCCAAATGAAAATCATGCAAATAAGAGGGGGCAAAAACCAGGCTGTCATAGATGAACATGACCCCGTGGAGGGCTGGATGAATAGGACCCCGTGTAGGGCTGGTTGAACAGTAGCCGGTGGAGGGCTGGATGAACAGTAGCCCGTGGAGGGGTGGTTGAACAGGACCCCGTGGAGAGGGCTGGTTGAACAGTAGCCGGTGGAGGAGCGGTGGAGGCTGGATGAACAGGAGCCCGTGGATGAACAGTCGCAGGTGGAGGCTGGAGGAGGTCGATGGTGGATGAACAGTAGCCCGTGGAGGATGGAGGAGGTCGACGGTGGAGATGAACATTAGCCCGTGGAGTCCCATTTTGCGGTACGCCACACCCCACCCGATGAACAGGACCCCCGTTTCGACCATAGCGCTCCAACACAAGTCCGTTTCCTCCGTTTTGTGGTATGCCCCACTCCTCCCGATTAATAGGACCCTGTTTCGACCGTAGGAGGTCCAGGAGAAGTCCGTTTCCTCCGTTTTGCGGTACGCCAGACCCCTCCCGATGAATAGGATCCCGTTTCGACCGTGGTCGGTCGAACACAAGGCCATTTCCTCCGTTCTGCGGTACGCGAGGCCTCGTTTTGATCGGCTGTTCCGTCCAAGCCGGTTGGCTTCTGACCCAGCTATGTACACGAGCTCTAGCCGTACGTATGCGCGAGTAGGCGTTCGAGACCCCCCCGTATGTACGTACGTGGCCGTATTTACTTTCTTGCACCCTGGCTGTACGTACGTTGAAACAATATTAACGGGACTGCGTGACATGCTACGTGCGCGCCTCTACTACAACACATGCACGCCTATACTATGACACATGCCTTTCCTTACACGACCACGGTTCATCGCTGCAGCTTGCAGACAGACCGACCGTATGTACGTACATGTTAGTGACCAGAATGACAACGCTACGTACGCTTCGACCAGGTGGGTCCCGATTGTCAGACACTTCCTTGTGTGTGAATATGCAGCTGGTGGGTCCTAGTAGTCAGGGGGGAAACGTTTTTTCCCCAAAATATGGTACCCTGTTGTCAGGTGGAGGAATCATTATTTTGCGCGTAATAAGGAGGCATTTCCTTGTGTGCGGCCATGGACCCAGCTGTCAGCCTCTCCATGTATAGTCCACTTCCGATGGATGTCATTCGTTCACCACGTTGACCACGCCGCACCGAGAGCACCAGGACGGTGGATGACCGCGAGGCCTAGGAATGGGACGATGCAGAGCCGGGGAAGACGCGGCAGTGGATGCCCACGTGGAGAGGAGTACGAGGGTTCATTGGTTTGGCTTTGGTGTGAGGCTGCCATCACCGCGGAATAACAGGGGCTGTGGGTGAGTAGAGAGATGGCCTGGCCAGCGGTGGGAGTAGTAGGGGGCGGTGAGGCCTCTGCGGCAGCACAACCGGCGACGGGAGGCAGGAGCAGGCGACATGACCGACGCTTTTGGGCGGCTGGAGCAAGAAGACCAGAGGTTGAAGAAGCACTACCGCCGTTGTATGGACATCGTACGGTCACTAGAGCTCGAGTCGTTCATATTAAGTTGACAAAGCCCTCCGTCCCCGTCAACTTAGTAGGCTCACAAGTCAGCCTCCCACTATGGTGGGTCCCAGCTAGCAGGGGGAGTATTCATTTTTTTGTGCGTAATAAGGAGGCACTTCCTTGCATGCGAAGATATAGCTGGTGGGTCTGACCTATTAGCGGGGGGAATTTTTTTCATGAAATGCAGAGGCCCTTTCGGTGGGTCCCAGCTGTCAGGTGGAGGAATCATTATTTTTCGCGTAATAAGTAGGCATTTTCTTAAGTGCGGCCGTGGACCCAGCTGTCAGCCTCTCCACGTACAGTCCACTTCTGAAGATGTCGTTCATTGACCATGTGGACCACACCGCGCCGAGAGCACCAGGGAGGGAACGACACGGAGCCAGGGAAGACTCGGCAGTTGTTTCCCACGTGGAGGGGAGTACGAGGGTTTACTAGTTCGTCTGCCGTCGCGGGAGAATAACAGCAGGTGTGGGTGAGTAGAGGGATGGCTAGGCCAACGATGGGAGTATGGTGGGGCGGTGAGGGCCTGCGCGGCAGCACAACCGGCCGTGGGAGGAGGGAGCAGGCAGTCCCGTCGGCGCTTGTTTGAGCAGCTGGAGCAGGAAGAGCAGAGATTGAAGAAGCATGATGGCTGTTGGATGGACATCCAACAGTCACTACTCTCGTGTGTTGACTAAGTTGACACGGCGTTGCGTGTGCGTCAACCTTTTTTTAGGAAAGCATACGCGTCAACGTGTAGTAGGCGCACAAGTGAGCCTCAAATCTGTGGAAAACAGCATACATCCCATCTGCCATTATTTCTAATAATTTACAGCCCATTTGCTAATTCTTAAGAATTTTTTTGGAGCCCATCTTCTTTTTGTTAGCATTACACCCAGTATTATGTCCACGGTCAAAAATTATATGAAATTTTGCATATTTCGGTGCGGTCCACTGTTTTTAATCCCGAAATATCGAGTCACATTCAAACTATTTTGAAAAATAATTTATATAAATATAAAATCCAAATAATTGTCCACGCATAAAAATCAATGGAATTTAAAATCTTGTAATGAAATAAAATTGAAACTAATTCCCAGTTTGATGTGTTTTAAAAATGTACAACCCATTTCTCATTACTGATAGCCCATTTTTTGGGCAAACCGAATGAAACTCTCCTCATCTTGAAAGATTTGCAACCTAGCAGGGCTGATAAAGCAAGTAGGTCTCGTTTGGGTATTTGTTACAAAAAATAGAATTGGGCTAGCCATTTTCGGCAAGAAAAAAACACAACTGGGCTCATGATGTGGTAAACATAAATAAAACCCTAGCTAGACGGGCCACAGCCCCCGCACAGCCCCGTTGTTACCCCGATCCGTCACTAAAACTAGTATAATAACAACTGCTTGTTCCTAAAAAAAGTAAATAACAACTGCGCGACCTGCTGGGTCCCTGGTGTCAGCCGCTCGTTGTGTAATTCTCTTGTTTACTGACTAGGTCGACAATGGCGTGAGCCCCAGATGTCCAACCATTAGGAGGAACCATTTTTTGGGCTTGTAATAATGAGGCACTTGCTTGCGTACTGCCATGACGCCGGTGGGTCCCTACTATCATCCTCTCCACGTACAATCATCTCCTTGTTCCTCTCGGTTGTTGACGACATTGACAACGCAAGAGGGTCGCGCACCGCACACGGAGAGAAAACCAAGGCGGAGGACGACAGTGAGGCCTCAGACGGAATGAACAGGAGGCGTGGAAGATGCGCCGGTCCAGTCGCAGGCGGAGGGGAGTACGAGGGTTGACTGGTTCGGGTGCGGGTGCGTGTTGGGGCTGACGTCGCCGGAGAATAAAAGGATGTGTGGGGGAATAGAGGGAGGGACTGGCCAACGTTGGAGGGTATGGTAGGGCGGTGGAGGCGCAACCAGCCATGGGAGGCGGGAGCAGGTGGAGCCGACGGGGTGGTTTGGTTTGGGCGACTGGAGGAAGAAGACAAGAGATAGAAGAAACACGACAGTTGTTGGATGTCAATCCAACGGCTGGTAGGCAGAATGGTTTGTTGACTAGCTAGTAAGTCGACACCACCTTGGATAGGCTATTTCCTCATGGGTCCCAAATGTCAGAATCCAAATCTGTCACAATCATGCAACCTTTCCTATGAAAATTTACAACCCATTTGGTGTGCTAGTTCAAAATAAGTTTGTGGGTGCTGGTGGGGGCTAATCACTTGGCTTCTGTAATGCACAATGAGCTCAAGCAGCCGGCGAGAGTGATGTTATTTCCCTTGGTTGGGATTTGTTACAATATTTCACTCTAAATTAAACGAATGGCAAGCCATTTGCCTTGTTTCAAGGAAAATATGATAGTCACAACCGAGTTGAAAAGGGCAAGAACATCTAACTCCAACTTACAAACTGTACAAAAGCAGGAGGGTTAATTGTTCATCAGGTTTAGACAAAACTCAGGTTGAAAAGGGCAACAACATCTAACTCCAGCATTGTTTTCAGCGGTCATAGTCAAATGGATCGGTCAGGTCCATAGAATGAACATCATGGGTCGTAAAATTTACTGGATTATGACCACAATATATTGTAAATAGAAGCCCGGTGAGGGAGTCCTGGATTAGGGGGTATCCGAACAGCCAGACTGTGTACAACGTCCGGACTATTGAAGCGTGAAGATACAAGACTCAAGACTTCGGCTCGTGTCCGGATGGGACTTTCCTTGACGTGGAAGGCAAGCTTGGCGATCCGGATATTATATTTCCTTCCTTGTAACCGACTCCATGTAAACCCTAGCCCTCTCCGGTGTCTATATAAACCGGAGAGGTTGGTCCATAGAAGGCCGATCACTATTATGTTCATACCATCATAGGCTAGCTCCTAGGGTTTAGCCTCTACGATCTCGTGGTAGATCTACTCTTGTACTACCCATATCATCAATATTAATCAAGCAGGAAGTAGGGTTTTACCTCCATCGAGAGGGCCCGAACATGGGTAAACACCTGTGTCCCTTACTTCTTGTTACCATCAGCCTTGACGCACAGATCGGGACCCCCTACCCAAGATCCACCGGTTTTGACACCGACATAGGTGCTTTCATTGAGAGTTCTTCTGTGACGTCGCCGTCAGGCTTGATGGCTCCTTCAATCGTCATTAACGACGCTGTCCAGGGTGAGACTTTCCTCCCTGGATAGATCTTCGTGTTCGGCGGCTTCGTGCTGCAGGCCAATTCGCTTGCCCACTTGGAGCAGATCGATTGCTATGCCCCCAGCCATCAAATAAGGTTCGGAAACCTGAACTACACGGCGGATATCCGCGGAGACTTGATCTTCAACGGATTCGGGCCAGCGCCAGAAGCGCCGAACAGTCTTGATGAGCACGGCTTAGACCTGCTGTCAGACGTCGCTCGGGATATCGTCCCGGCAGAAGCCTCAGACCTAAATCCGGGGCGGGTTACATTGCCTAAGGACGGAGGGCTGGACCCCGCCCTACAGGCCGTACCCTCATCGGCGATGGAGCCGAACACAGGACACACTTTTGAGGAAGCCTGTAACTCTGGGCCCTTGGACTTGTGTACGGTTGTAGGCTCCGGTCCGCGCGCCCCCGAGCCCGCCGATCTTGGTTGGGCTCCGGTGATGGAGTTCACCGCGGCGGACATCTTTCAGCACTCGCCCTTCGGCGACATACTAAACTCATTCAAAACCCTCTCTTTGATAGAGATCTCGGGCTGAATTATGTCCGGCTCGAGTGGGAAGCAGGCGACGAAGGCATTCGTTGCCCACCCACCACCCACTTCAGAGCCACGGTTGATGATTTAACCGACGTGCTGGACTTCGACTACGAAGACATCAACGGTATGGACGGCGATGCAGGAGAAGACTCAGAATCTATGAGGTGCCGGATTAACGCCTCGCCACACGACATATACATGGTGGATACGCCCAAGGAAGGCGACAGTGACAACCTGGAAGATAACACCCCTGGGCAAAAACCAAAGTGACGGCGCAGACGCCGTTCCAAATCCGGCAACAGTAAAAATATCAGCAAGAGCGCCAGAAGAATGGATACTCCGGTCAACCCCGATGGCAATAATGACCAAACAGAACCAGCGATGGAGCAGGACGAACCAGGTCACGCCGGACATAGTCCGGGTCATACGCCCGAAGAAAACGATCCAGAGGGACGAGTTCACCAATCCGGCCCAGGACAAGAAGACAGTCCGGACGACGATGCATTCATCGTTCCGGAAGAACGCGTGGAACGAGAGAACCTCCATAGAAAGCTTATGGCCACAGAAAGAAGTCTAAAGAAGCAGAAGCAACGGCTTGAAGCCGCACAGGAAACGCTCAATCGCATATGGAACAAAGTGCTAGACACTGAAGAAAGATATGGCGACGGTCGCCATACAAAAAGCTACCCAAAACGCAAGCTACCGCCAGAATTCGACGACGAGGCCGTTCCACCGAAGAACAACACGACCAGGAGACCAGGAGTACCATTTCATAACTGCAACAAATCTACTGCCGAAGACGCCCACGATCTACGTGAGCACCTGGAGAAGAAAGCTGGCGGAGCTAGGTCCATCTACGGATCTAAAGGAGACACCCCGGCAAGGGACCATGGCCGTCAAAACAATCATGACAACCAAACACCAGTTCGGAATAAACACCGAACACAACAACAGCCGACGGCATGCCACAACGCGTCCAGATACAGAGGGGCTGCTCACCCCCTGTGCTTTACTGATGAAGTACTAGACCACGAATTCCCGCAGGGCTTTAAACCTGTAAACATAGAGGCATACAACGGAACGACAGACCCAGGGGTCTGGATCGAGGAGTTTATCCTGGACATACACATGTCTCGTGGAGATGACCTCCATGCCATCAAATACCTTCCCCTCGAACTAAAGGGGCCGGCCCGACACTGGTTGAAAAGCCTCCCTAAAAATTCAATCGGGAGCTGGGAAGAACTAGAGGACGCTTTCAGGGCCAATTTTCAAGGGACTTATGTCTGGCCTCCAGACGCTGACGATTTAAGTCACATAATCCAACAACCCGGAGAGTCTGCCCGCAAGCTTTGGAACAGATTCCTCACTAAGAAGAATCAAATCGTTGACTGTCCGGATGCCAAAGCCTTAGCGGCATTCAAGCACAACATCTGGGACGAGTGGCTTGCCAGACACCTCGGCCAAGAAAAGGGACAATGGCAGCCCTAACAAGTCTTATGACCCGCTTTTGTGCGGGAGAAGATAGCTGGCTCGCCCGTAAAGGCACCAGCGACCCCAGCACATCCGAAGTAAGGGATGGCAACGGAAAGCCACGACATAATAAAAACAAACACCAAAACAAGGAAGAAATCCCGGACAACACAACGGTTGATGCCGGATTCCGAGGCTCTCGACCTAACCAGCCAAATAAGCAACCTAAAGGTAGTAAAGATGGACCGTCTAGTCTGAACAAAGTTCTGGACAGACTATGCCAAATTCATGGCACCCCCGACAAACCTGCGAACCACACGCACAGAGAGTGCTGGGTCTTCAAGCAGGCCGGCAAACTAAACGCCGAACACAAGGGAAGGGAAACACCAAGTGAAGACAAGGATGAACCTCGCCAACCGAACACTGGGGGACAAAAAACATTCCCGCCAGAGGTTAAAACAGTGAACATGATCCACGCGACTCGTACATCCTTGGGAAGGCACGAACGCGCCCATAAATACGCATGCGATATAGAGCCCATCGTACCCACACCTAACTACCGGATGTCTTATTCGATCACCTTCGATCACCTGCACGGCCGAACTAGCATTCGGCGCGCAGGATCAAATGCCTTGGTGCTTGACCCAATAATCGACGGATACCATCTCTCTCATGTCCTCATGGACGGCGGCAGCAGTCTCAATTTAATATATGAGGACACTGTCCGTAGGATGGGGATAGACTCATCCAGAATCAGCAAGATTAACACCACCTTTGAAGGGGTGATACCAGGCGTTGAAGCCTACAGCAGGGGCTCCGTCATACTGGAGGTAACATTCGGCTCTCCAGGTAACTCCAGAAGCGAAGAACTAGTCTTCATCATCGCACCCTTCCAAAGCAGCTATCAAGCACTGCTTGGAAGAACGGCCTTTGCCCGCTTCAACGCATTGCCGCATTATGGCTACCTTACACTCAAGATG
Organism: Aegilops bicornis; assembly: GCA_021605145.1. Classification (NCBI taxonomy): domain Eukaryota; kingdom Viridiplantae; phylum Streptophyta; class Magnoliopsida; order Poales; family Poaceae; genus Aegilops; species Aegilops bicornis. The sequence continues at coordinate 293,829,698 of CM038669.1, forward strand.
CCCGGTCCACGCGGCGTCATCACCGTTAGCGGAACAACAGAGCACTTTTCGCAAGCAGAGGAATACGCGACGGCCCTAGCGGCCGGCCTATAAGCGGCCTCCAACAAAATTACACTAGGTTGTTAAGACCACAGACACGGTTAGACGAGTCCGGCAGCCCACATTAAACCAGGGCCTTGTATATGTAATCCTATAGTGGAGATCGGGGGCTAATAATAAAGCCCCACTGAGGGAGTCCTGGATTAGGGGGTGTCCGGATGGCCAGACTATGACCATTGGCCGGACTCCTGGACTATGAAGATACAGGATTGAAGATTTCGTCCCGTGTCCGGATGGGACTTCCCTTGGGGTGGAAGGCAAGCTTCGCGATACGGATATGTAGATCTCCTACCATTGTAACCGACTCTGTGTAACCCTAACCCTCTTTGGTGTCTATATAAACCGGAGGGTTTTAGTCCCAGGACGAACAACAATCATACCATAGGCTAGCTTCTAGGGTTTAGCCTCTTTGATCTCTTGGTAGATCTACTCTTGTACTACCCATATCATCAATATTAATCAAGCAAGAGTAGGGTTTTACCTCCATCGAGAGGGCCCGAACCTGGGTAAAAACATCGTGTCCCTTGTCTCCTGTTACCATCCGCCAAGATGCACAGTTCAGGACCCTCTACCCGAGATCCGCCAGTTTTGACACCGACATTGGTGCTTTCATTGAGAGTTCCTCTGTGTCGTCATATTTAGGCCCGATGGCTCCTCCGATCATCAACAACGATGCGGTCCAGGGTGAGACTTTTCTCCCCAGACAGATCTTCGTATTCGGCGGCTTTGCGTTGCGGGCCAATTCGCTTGGCCATCTGGAGCAGATTGAAAGCTACACCCCTGGCCATCAGGTCAGATTTGGAAGTTTGAACTACACGACCGACGTCCGCGGAGACTTGATCTTCGACGGATTCGAGCCACAGCCAAGCGCGCCTTTGTCTCGATGGGCACGATCTAGCTCTGCCGAAACAAAGGCCTCGAGGTCGCACGATGTCCGCTCCGACCCTTAGCTCGGAGCCGATGCGCCGATCGAGGACGGGTGGCTGGACACCGCCTCGGGGCTGCAATCTCTGGCGATTGAGCGAACACCAACCCTGCCTTTGCGAAGCCCGTGACTCCAAGGTGCGGACTCCTCTCCGGACTCAACCTTCAGCGCCCGCCAATCGAATCCGATTGGGCGCCGATCATGGATTTCATCGCGGACATCTTTCAAAGAATCGCCCTTTGGCGACATCCTGAATTCACTAAAGTCTCTCTCTTTATCCGGAGAGCCTGGCGGACTATGGTCGAAGGTTGGGATGCGGACGACGAAGAAATTCAACACCCACCCACCACCCACTTTGTAGCCACTGTCGATGATTTAACCGACATGCTCGACTTCGACTCCGAAGACATCGACGGTATGGACGACGATGCAGGAGACGACCAAGAACCAGCGCCTACAGGGCACTGGAAGGCCGCCTCGTCATACGACATATACATGGTGGACATCCCAAAAGATGGGAATGGCGATAGAACAACGGAGGATGACCCCTCCAAGAAACAACCTAAGCACCGGCGTCAACGGCGCCGCTCTAAATTCCGCCACAGCAAAAATGGTGATTCCGGCACGGGAGACAATAACACCCCGGACAGTGCCGAAGACAACCCCCTCTAGCAGGATTCAGCGCAGGAGGATGGAGAAGCCAGCCCTCATGAGAGAGCGGCAGATAGAGAGGTAGAGGACAATAATTACATGCCTCCCTCCGAAGACGAGGCAAGCCTCGACAACGACGAATTTGTCGTGCCTGAGGATCCCGTCGAACAAGAGCGTTTCAAACGCAGGCTTATGGCCACGGCAAGCAGCCTTAAGAAAAAACAGCAACAACTTAGAGCTGACCAAGACTTGCTAGCTGACGGATGGATCAAGTCCTTGCAGCCAAGAGTATGAACTCGAACGCCCTCCAAGAGCTACCCAAAACGCAGGCTGCTACCCGATTAGAGGAGGAAGCACCCAAACCTACATCACCAGCATAACGCTGCCGACCGCCACCTCGTGGCATGACGACAGAGGCCTCTCAGCCCTCCACTCAAGCCGCACCCCGGCGTCGCTCAAAAAGTACCAAGGCATGGGGAAATGCACCAGACCTGCGAGATATATTGGAGGACAAGGCAAGGCAAACAAGATCGATCTACGGATCGCGTGGGCGCCCCACGACACGTGATGATAACCGTCACGCCGGATACAGCAATACCGGCCGGGCCGAACACAGCAGACAAAGCTCATTTGAGCTACGTCGTGATATAGCCCAATACAGGGGCGCCGCACACCCACTATGCTTCACAGATGAAGTAATGGATCATCAAATCCCCGAGGGTTTCAAACCCGTAAACATCAAATCATACGGTGGCACAACAGATCCTGCGGTATGGATCGAGGACTACCTCCTTCACATCCACATGGCCCGCGGTGATGATCTACACGCCATCAAATACCTCCCACTCCAGCTTAAAGGACCAGCTCGGCATTGGCTTAACAGCTTGCCAGTGGAGTCAATTTGTTTTTGGGAAGACCTGGAAGCCGCATTCCTCAACAACTTCCATGCCACCTATGTGCGACCCCCAGACGCCGATGACTTCAGCCACATAATTCAGCAGCCAGAGGAATCGGCCAGACAATTCTGGACACGGTTCCTAACCAAGAAAAATCAAATCGTCGACTGTCCGGATGCAGAGGCCCTTGCAGCCTTCAAACATAACATCCGCGACGAGTGGCTTGCCCGGCACCTAGGACAGGAAAAGCCGAAATCAATGGCAGCCCTCACAACACTCATGACCCGCTTTTGCGCGGGAGAGGACAGCTGGCTAGCTCGTAGTAACAACATGACCAAGAGCCCTGGTAATTCGGATACCAAGGACAGCAATGGCAGGTCGCGTCGCAACAAGCACAAGCGCCGCATTAACGGCGATAATGCTGAGGATACGACAGTCAATGCCGGATTCAGAGGCTCCAAACCCGGTCAGCGGAAAAAGCCAGTCAAAAGAAATACTCAGGGCCTGTCCAATTTGGACCGAATACTCGATCGCTCGTGCCAGATACACGGCAAGTTAAGTGCCAACCACACCAATAGGGATTGTTGGGTGTTCAAGCAGGCAGGCAAGTTAAATGCCGAAAACAATGACAAGGGGCCACATAGAGATGACGAGGAGGAGCCCCGGCCGCCGAACAATAGAGGACATAAGGTCTTTCCCCCACAAGTGCGGACGGTGAACATGATATACGCAACCCACATATCCAAAAGGGAGCGGAAGCGTGCACTAAGGGACGTATATGCGATGGAGCCAGTCGCCCCAAAGTTCAACCCGTGGTCCTCCTGCCCGATCACTTTTGATCGAAGGGACAACCCCACTAGCATCCGCCATGGCGGATTCGCCGCATTGGTTCTAGACCCAATCATTGACGGATTTCACCTCACTAGAGTCCTAATGGACGACGGCAGCAGCCTGACCCTGCTTTATCAGGATACCGTGTGAAAAATGGGCATAGACCCCTCAAGGATTAAACCCACAAAGACGACCTTTAAAGGCGTCATACCAGGTGTAGAGGCCGACTGTATAGGCTCAGTTACACTTGAAGTGGTCTTCGGATCCCGGATAACTTCCGGCGAGGAGTTAATCTTCGAAATTGTCCCGTTCGCGATGGCTATCACGCGACCGCTTTCGGACGAACCGCATTCGCAGAAAGTTCAATGCGGTGCCGACCACGCATATCTAAAGCTCAAGATGCCAGGCCCTCGAGGAGTCATTACGGTCAACGGACACACCGAACGCTCTCTCCGAACGGAGGAGCATACAGCGGCCCTCGCGGCGGAAGTACAAAGCAGCCTCTCAAGGCAATTCTCGAGTCCGGCTATTAAACGTCCGGACACCGCCAAGCGCGCCCGGAGTAACCTACAACAAGACCGCCTGGCACGTTCCGAGCACGCGTAGCCATGCGGTCCCAACCCCAGCCCTCACGAAATTGCGAAACCAGTACTACGCGTACGTAATTACGCTCTGTAAATACCATGGGCATAGGGGGAGGGGCACGACCACGACATGCCCAGAATGCGGCTCAACCGCACTAGGGGCTCCCGATTGTGTCATTCCTTTTTTTCTCTTACTTTCAGGACTCCGTTCTCCACAAGCCCTGTCCGGCATTAGAATCGCCGAACACACGATGCAACAGCCAGGGTAGCAGAAAGCTACGTCGAGTGTCCAGGTGGTCTCTATTACGAGCAGTATACCTGTTTTACATACCATCCCGCAGCTTACCCCTGGAGGGGGACATGTCAAAAAGTCCCGTCCCTTGCTTATTGCACTATTTGTATCGTTCTGCTTTTACTACAGCCCTTTTGAATAAACAATACATAGCTTCTGCCTATTATTGCATTCCTTTTTCTATCTATATATGTTCAGTTATGACATTGTGCAACCGTACACTTTGGTACGGCCAATACACCAGGGGCTTAAGTACCCCAAAATATGGTGTGATAAGTCCGAACACTTTCACAAGTGCGGCACCCTGAACTTATAGCATTATATGCATCGGCTCCGAATCATGTCTTGGGTCAATAGTTGGGTTTGCCCGGCTCCCATGTTTTGGTACCTTATGTTCCGTTATATCGGCTAAGGTAGCGCTGGGAGAAGCACTGCGATTGTGCCCCGGATGAGCTGGGTTAAGCACCTCAGTGGAGAAAGCTAAAACTGACTATCATGATAGGGCGAGAGCCGGTCGCTGTTCGAGAGGTTTTCGAGTCCCTAAAGACTTATGCCGCTTAGAGCGAGGAGTCGGCATTGTCCGGCCTAGGCGTGGATAGCGCCCCAAATTCGGTCTTCCAAATACTAGGGGCTTTGCCGAAATTTAAAATTATAGAATTCTATGGCTAAGTGAGAGTGTTCAAGCATTATAGTCCGGTTGCCTTGTTCGTTGCGTTGAGCGCCTCCCTCGAAGGACCCAAGAATGGGAACAAGAGCGCTCAAGTTTATCCCTAACACCCCAAAGCACTTGTGGCATGAAATTTGAAGCCGACGACTCGCCATCTCTCAAATTTAATAAACGGCTGCACAGAAGGTAATATTTTAAATTCAAAATTGTTGCTTAGCTCATATGAACAAGTTTTCAGCATACAGGATAACAAATGCGAGTCTACTCAAAAATTACATCTTTGGAGCATTCACCGCTATAAAGGCGGGCACCCTTCAGACGCCCTCATAATACATCTCAGGCTTGCGATGCTCCTTGCTCGGTGGTGGTCCGTCCGTCACAAGCTTCTCAGCGTCCATCTTGCCCCAGTGCACCTTAGCACGGGCAAGGGCCCTACGAGCACCTTCATTGCAGACAGAGCGCTTGACGACTTCAATCCATGGACAGGCGTCCACCAGCTGCCTTACCAGCCCGAAGTAGCTCCCAGGCATGGCTTCCTTAGGCCACAGCCGAACTATGAGGCCCTTCATGGCCTGTTCGGCCACCTTATGGAGCTCGACCAGCTGCTTCAGCTGGTCGCTCAAGGGCACCGGGTGTCCGGCCTCAGCATACTGAGACCAGAACACCTTCTCCGTCGAGCTCCCCTCCTCGGCTCGGTAGAATGCGGCAGCATCGGACACACTGCGGGGCAGATCTGCGAATGCTCCTGGAGAGCTCCGGATTCGGGTAAGTAACAGATAATTCACTTTCACGTGCTTGCTTTGCATAAAGAATGCCTTACCCGCCGCTATCTTCTTCATCGCCTCAATTTCCTGGAGGGCTTTTTGGGCTTCGGCCTTAGCGTCTTTGGCCCTCTCAAGGGCCGAGGCGAGCTCGGACTCTCGAGTCTTTGAGTCACGCACCAAACTATCGTGTTTTTCCATGAGAGCCTGGAGCTCTTGCCGCACCTCCGCCACCCGCGCCTCCCGCTTCTCTCTCTCGGTGCGCTCCGCGGCCGCATTGCTTTCGGCCTTGGACACCGCTTCCTTCAGGATTGCCACCTCGTTCGTGGCCCCTACAATACCTACGTTATTCCTATCATTTTTTGCAACCACATCCTTTATATATACTTCAATAAGGTATTACTTACCTTCCTTATGCTCGAGCTGCTTCTTTGCAAGGCCGAGCTCGTTCTCGGACCGCTCGATGCTCTGCTTCAATGCACCAACCTCCGCTGACAGTGCGGCAGAGGTCAGCAGCGCAGCCTGCATTCCCATATTGACATACTTATGTTAGACTCCTGCGTATATCTTTTAGATCCTCAGTCCGGCTTTTCTTTTCGAACACCAAACTGAGCATCAGGGGCTACTGTCTATGCGGTAATATTCTTACATGTGTTTAATACATACCTTAAAGCCTGTTAGAAGGCTGGCACAGGCTTCAGTCAGTCCGCTCTTGGCGGACTGCACTTTCTGGATCACCACACTCATAACAGTGCGGTGCTCCTCGTCGATGGAGGCGCCGTTAAGCGCCTCTTGCAAATTATCCAGTACCTCCAGTTGGACGGAGGTCACCGGTGTCGCAGTCTTTCCCTTCTTACGAAGGGGCCGCCTGCCGGACTCTGGAGCCACTGAAGGTTCCGGTGCGGAGTCCGGCCCAGGGCCGGACTTAGAGCCCTTTGGGGTTTTATCCCCTTTGCACCTGGAGTCCGGGAGGTCGCCTAGCGGCGCCTCCAGGACCACCTCCTCCTGGCTGGGCCCCTTTTGGGACTCCACCTCGGCGTCATCCACGGCGCGAGGGGAGGAGGCGGTCGGAAGTGAGGTGCTATTCACATCCGACGAATCCAGGGAGCCGCTCGTCGAAGAGTCGAGCCCGTCCTTGGGCAGGCTGCATGGTTATATTCGGCGTTAGAAGATACTATGAGACAAATGAAAAGCTATGAGTTATTCTGGTATCCGGACACTTATGATTTCGCCAGGGGCTTGGCCCTCGGTGGCCACTCCTCTTCGCCGTCGTCGGCGTTGGTGGAGTAGTCCGGAGGCAGGGTCCTTCCCTTCTTGGACCCTCCGGCCTCCCCAGTTGGGGCGGCCTTCCTTTTCTTCTCTCACCGGGAGAGGCCTTTTTCCTCCTCCTCGTCTTGGCGGGAGGAGTCCGCCTCGAGTCATCGGATGATGAGTCCGATAACACTTGGCGCCGGAACTCCTTCGAGTTCCCGTGGCCTTCTTCTTTGCCTTCTTCTCCGGCACCACGTGAGGTGCCGGAACCAGCAGCCCCGTCAATCGAGCGTCCGCTGGGTCTTCTGGCAAGGGAGCCGGACAGTTAACATGCCCGGACGTCTTCTGCCAATCCTGTCAAGGGTAAGGGAGTTTAGATCCCGCATAGAGTTAAACTATGAAAAACAAGAGTCCCGTAAAGGGTAAGATAGCTTACCTCGCTAGCCTGACGCTACGAGCTGAACCCGTGATCTTCGTAGCGGATGCGGGAGCCACGGCGCCCTTGAACAGCACCTTCCAGGCATCTTCGTACGTAGTGTTGAAGAGCCTGCTCAAGGTTTGGTGCTCTACCGGATCAAACTCCCACAAGTTGAAGGCCCGTTGTTGGCATGGGAGGATCCGGCGGATGAGCATGACCTGGACTACGTTGACAAGCTTGAGATTCTTGTTCACCGGGTTTTGGATGCAGGTTTGGAGTCGGGTCAGCTCTTCCGAATCACCCCACGTCAGGCCCGTCTCTTTCCAGGAGGTGAGCCGTGTAGGGAAGCCAGATCGGAATTCGGGGGCCGCTGCCCATTTAGGGTCGCGCGGCTCGGTGATGTAGAACCACCCGGTTGCCACCCCTTTATGGTCTCCACAAAGGAGCCCTCGAGCCATAGGACGTTGGCCATCCTGCCCGCATGGCGCCTCAAGACTGGGCTTGGCGGCCGCCACTACCTTCTCGGCTTGGCATTGAAGGTCTTCAACCATAAGTCAAGTGGGGCTGGATGCAGAGGAAGGCCTCGCATACCCACGATGAACGCCGAGATGTTGAGGATGAAATTCGGGCCAGATCATGGAAATCCAGCCCGTAGTAGAACATGAGCCCCCGGACAAATGGGTGAAGTGGAAAACCTAGTCCGCGGAGGAAGTGGGTGAGGAACACCACCCTCTCATGGGGCCTGGGGGTGGGGATGAGCTGCCCCTTATCGGGGAGCCGATGCACGATGTCACTGGACAAGTATCCGGCCTTCCGCAGCTTTTTGACGTGCCCCTCCGTGACGGAGGAGGCCATCCACTTGCCTCCCGCTCCGGACATGGCTGGAGAAGGTTGAGGTGGGATGTGCAGACTTGGGCGCTGGAGCTCGAGTGCGCGGAAATGGATGAGCAAAGGAGGAAGAAGGCGTAGGTGAAAAGGTGGATCTTTATCCCCTTATATGGACGGACGAAGTTATGCGTCCCCACCAGCCTGGTAAAACTCGCTTATCTCCCAAGCGCCGTAATCAATGGCGCGGTTGGGTTACCCACGCCCGTATTGATGAGAATCCCGGAGTAAGGGGACACGATCTCTTCTTTGACAAGACGTGCCAAGGAAACCTCCTTGCTAAACGCGCTGAGGTGGGACCGTAAAAACGATTCAAATAAAGGCTTGGCCGTGGTGTGATGTCACGCTGCGGAATACGTCAGCAGATTGAATTTGTGTAAATATTATTCTCTCTATGGTGGTATGTGGAACTTATTTTGCAGAGCCGGACACTATCCTTGTGTTCAAAATCTTCTATGAAGTATTCGGAGGAGGAACCCGCCTTGCAATGCCGAAGACAATATGCGCGCCGGACTCGTCGTCATTGAAGCCTGGTTCAGGGGCTACTGAGGGAGTCCTGGATTAGGGGATGTCCGGATGGCCGGACTATGACCATTGGCCGGACTCCTGGACTATGAAGATACAGGATTGAAGACTTCGTCCCGTGTCTGGATGGGACTTTCCTTGGCGTGGAAGGCAAGCTTGGCGATACGAATATGTAGATCTCCTACCATTGTAACCGACTCTGAAGTGTAACCCTAACCCTCTTCGGTGTCTATATAAACCGGAGGGTTTTAGTCCGTAGGACGAACAACAATCATACCATAGGCTAGCTTCTAGGGTTTAGCCTCTCTGATCTCGTGGTAGTTCTACTCTTGTATTACCCATATCATCAATATTAATCAAGCATGAGTAGGGTTTTACCTCCATCGAGAGGGCCCGAACCTGGGTAAAAACATCATGTCCCTTGTCTCCTGTTACCATCCGCCTAGACGCACAGTTCGGGACCCCCTACCCGAGATCCGCCGGTTTTGACACCGACACCCACACTCTCGGCCCAACCTTATTGGCAGGCCAACATTTTACATTCTCTACTATCCATCGCACACTTACGTTGCACTCTTCTACGAGATCCTTTTTTTTCGCAGACAACTGTCACGACCGGTTTTTCAATAAAAGTATTTATTGAACAACCGACCTATGAATTCCAATATGAGGAAAAATCCTCCATATCGGTAGACAAAACTTTGATACAAGGAGCCAGTAGCATTACAATATTACAGTGGTCGGACTGAAGATGCCCAACCAATTATTACAACACGCCAATAATTATACATGATGGCGGATATGGCACAAAGTGTGGGGTGGAAATACTACTGACTTGGAGTATGCGTGGTTGGTGGAATAATACAAAGGGGTGGTTAACAAGTCTCATCAAGATTTGGCGGCTCATCGAGCGTCTCGGTGAGGCTCGATGGATTTATTTGGGTAGCGGAAGCGGATATATCACAATGACTAATCCAGGGTCGACGAGACCGACCGGGATTCCTCTAGGCGTCGGACTCGCTATCGAACTCTTCATCCATGAGATCACCTTCACAAAGATTCGGCCAAATCAACAAGCCAGGTGAGTACTATGAAAGTACTCGCAAGACAGTTCGGACAAAAGATATAACAAATGAATGCATGAATGCGACATGGTTAATCTTAACAATGCTCAGTTAAAACAGTATAGAAAATAATTAAGAAGGGAGTCAGCGGTAGTCCGCTCGAAAACCCAAAGAAGACAAACTCAAAACCGATCGGGTGTCTGAAGCGACGCCTCAAAGGGTGAATAAATAAGTAAAACATTGCCACAGTCGGGCGTCTGAGCGACACCTCATAAAGGGCTTATATTGAAATAAAAATACATGCGTGCGATCGGACGTCTGAGCGACATCGCAGAAAGGGCTTATAATGAAAGTAATGACAATTCCGCAGTCGGATGTCTGAGCGACATCACATAAAGGGCTTATAATAAAAATAAATAACAGCAATGCCGCAGTCGGACGTCTGAGCGACATCGCAGAAAGGGCTCATAATGAATTTAAATAACAACAATGCCGCAGTCGGATGTCTGAGCGACATCGCAGAAAGGGCTTATAATAAATTCAAATAACAACAATGTCGCAGTCGGATGTCTGAGCGACATCGCAGAAAGGGCTTATAATACATTATTCGTAACTGACAAGATTTAGTGTTCACGGGAAATATTCATCACAAGACAATAAGCGGGTTAGTCCATTCACAGGAAAATAAACATTTGATACTAAAATGGTTCTCAGGAGTTCCTGTTGCCGAGACTGATACTCGACAAGATGAGATGAACATGGCACTTGGATATGAGTAAGATGAATTCAAGAATTTTGACTCTGCAGAGTTTGTACCAAAATTGTCCACAGCCAACGGATTTCCTTAGTCACGAAGGACTAGCTCTGTTTACGGTATTTCAGAGGAAACACAACTAGCTAGTACACACCCATCATACTCACGTTGCCAGGAATCACCCTAGACAACGTTTAAGAAAAACTTTGAGACGGGGAGATCACAATCTCGAATAGCATGGGATCATATTTATTTACGCGCGCTCTAAGGGGTGCCCCCCTCTCGGTCCCAACCGGAAACACCCATGCCCCCTGATCGGATGAAAGGCTTTAATCCAGGGCCATGGAACCTTCATCCCGGCCCCTCGATTTGGTGTGTACCAGGAAGTGGTTTGCAACCTACTAAGCCGTATCCCTTGCGGGAAACAGGTGGTAGTACGGAAGGGAAGACGGACGAGAATCTGACCGATTTAGGTTGACACTGGGTCAACGATATGGCATAAGCCTGGCATGCTACAACACTGCCATCTTACCCATACTCATGCCAACTCATGGCCAAGCAACAAGTTTCCAACAACTCATGAATTTACCGAGCTCATTTGCCACGACGCTCATGAGATAAACTATCATTGAAATGCTCGTGAACGTGCCACGATACAAAAATAATGCAAACATGCTCAGACACTCATCATATCAAAAGTTCAAACTTTGCTTGCCTGGTTCGGAGTAGTCGGGGTCTAGCTCGGCGAAGTTCGCGGTTCCGTCACCTCCTTCGGTATCTACGGTACACAAAAATACACGCGCTAACGTAAATACCGTGGGGTACAGAAAGTTGACCCAAATATTTTTCAAATAAATACGATAAAAAACTAGACAAAAATTTTAAGAGGACAAAAGAAGAATCACTCAAAAATTCCTTTCTGTTAAAAAGTTATAAGGGTTTTAACCCAAGGACCCATCTGTAATGAAACAGAAAACTTCCAGGGGGTTTTGCAGAAAAATCCAGAAAAAACGGTTCAGAGTGGAAGCGTATTTGCCAAAGTACGCCTTCAGTAAACGATTCAAAAAAAAACAAAAGAGAGGCTGACGGGCGGGTCCCACCCGTCAGGTTTGAAAATTCAAACGATGGAGTTGGGGCTCGCTACCGAGAGCCGCGGTGGTCGCCGGCGGGCGATCCACGGCAGGCGTGGAGATCGGAGAGTACCTCCGTGTTCAGGCGCCATTCCGCGTCTGTGGGAGGCGGTGGTGGTCGCCGGTGAGTACCACGTCGGCGGCGACGCTTGCTCCGGCGGACAGCGATTCGGGTGGTCGTGGACCTCGTCGGAGTGAGCTGCGGAGGTGGAATTGAGGAGGGGGTTAGCCTTGCGATAGCATGAGAAGTTATCTGATGAGGTTAGGGCGCTAGAGATGACCTCACCAGAGTGAATCACGGTGAAGGCCGAGGCGGAACGAAGTGGCCGGAGTCGGGGAAGGAGAGCTCCTCGTGGCCCTTCCAGGGACTTGGCGAGGTCTGGAGAGGTAGAGGAGGTGTGCGGGGGCGAGAGCAAGCTCGGGGTGCTATATATAGCCGCCCTGAGGCGGTTGCCGAGAACGGGGTTCTCCGGCGAGGTGATTACGGCGGCGCTGTGGTTGCACGGGAGGGTTCAGAGGCTGAGCATCGTCGTGGGTGTTCCCTGGTTCCGTTTAGGTGCTAACCGCGTCGGGATTTGGTTGCTTAGGGGGAGCTCGATGGAACGGGGCGGCGCGGGCCCGTCGGCGGCAGGGAGCATGCTCTGTGCATGCTGCACCACGGCAACGGTGCTGCATGCGTGCGCTGGCGAGGAAATGGCCACGCGGAGCCACCAGGGGGTTTGGGCGGCGCCGAACGGCGTTATGCCGCCGTTCTGCTCCCTGTCGGCCGCTATGGTGGATTCGCCGCCATGAGACACGCCGGCGCAGCGGGCTGTGGTGCCACCGACGCCAGAACTTGCCAAGCGCGTGTGAGGCTCCGGACAAGCAGGCTAGGCCGTGAGCAATGTGCCATGTGCACTGTGGATCATGTGACTGAATTCGACGTAAGATTGACACTTTGAAACTCCGAACGTGGCGAAGATGAACGAAACAAGGTGCATGCAAGGTGTTCGATGTAATGATCTAGGCATGTAGGGATTTTTCCTTGAGCTGGTTTTTGGTGGAGGGGCCTCTCATTGCATCTAGAGGCTGCCTGAATATTTGTGGAATTTTTGGAGTAGTGTAGATATGAATTTCACCAAATTTGGCAAATCTGGTCCAAACTTGCAGAGACTATAATTTGAAATTTTTGAACAGAAGAGGAGTGGATCTTGATAGTTCTAGGTTCTGGGTACCAAGGACTATCCAAGGGAGTTGGTTTGAGGTCAAAATTCAAATGCATTAAGGCACTTACTTTGCAAATTACCTAGGCTCAAAATAATAGACAGAAAAGATTTGGGAGAGAATTAATCGAAATAAAAATTCAGAAGAGGGTTGAACTAGTTGAGACAGAGTGTTTGGATTGCCTAAAGTGGAAGGAGATATATTTGGGAAGATTTTACCATATGGTGCATGGCCAAATCATGAATGATTTCAAATATGGGAGAGGATAAAAAACGCCTGGAGTTTCTTTTTAAAAGAAAATAAACTTCAAAGATTTTTCTTGAATTCTTGAGAAGAGGGCAATCAGAGGAAAAATGTAAAAACCAAACACCAGAGTTGAATGAGATGCAAAAGTAAAATATTTGCCAGATGGAAAAAGCTTTTGATAGAGATTTTTGGAAGGTTTTTGGAGACCTCCAACAAAATCTTGAAGAAAACCAAGGGAAATTTTTTGGAGTGTCACAACACCTACCCCCTTAGGAAAAATCTCGTCCCCGAGATTCCAGTTGATCCTCAAATAATTGTAGGTGCTCCGCCCGAAGGAAATCCTCTCTTTCCCAAGTGGCTTCACTCTCGGTGTGGTTGCTCCACTGAACTTTGAAGAACTTGATGGTTTTCCGTCGGGTTCTCCTTTCTGACTCTTCCAAGATTTTTATTGGATGCTCCCGATACGTAAGGTCTGGTTGCACGTCAATGTTTTTATGGGGTACTTGTTTCTCTGGGTTGCTTACGCACTTCCTCAATTGGGAGACGTGGAATATGTCGTGGATGTCTGATAATTCTTCGGGTAAGTCTAGCTGGTAGGCCACCGTGCCTCTTCGTGCTACTATGCAGAAAGGTCCGATGAATCTTGGTGCTAGCTTCCCTTTAATCTTGAACCGATGCAGGCCTCTCATGGGGGATACTCAGAGGTACACAAATTCACCGGGTTCAAAATGGATTCCACGATGCATCTGATCGTAATAACTCTTTTGTCGACTCTGGGCGGTCTTGAGTCGGTCCTTAATTACCTTGACTTTATCTTCAGCCTCTTTGAGCAGGTCTGGGCCGAAGATATGACTGTCTCCGGTTTCCGACCAATTTAGCGGGGTACGACATCTTCGTCCGTATAGAGCTTCAAATGGTGCCATTTGCAGGCTGGACTGATAGCTGTTGTTATATGCGAATTCTGCGTATGGTAAGCTCTCCTCCCAACTGGTCCCATAGGTGAGGACACATGCTCTCAGCATATCTTATAGAATCTGGTTTATTTGCTCATTCTGCTCATCTGTCTGGGGATGGTATGCGGTACTGAATGCCAGCTGAGTTCCCAGAGCTTGTTGTAAGTGATCCCAAAACCGGGAGACGAATTGGGTGCATCTGTCCGAGATTATTTTCTTTGGGACTCCATGTAGGCAAACGATATGGGAGAGGTAGAGCCTAGCAAGCTTCTGAGTGGTGTGTGTTGTCTTCACGGGGATGAAGTGAGCTACTTTAGTTAGTCTATCAGTGATTACCCATATGGCATCATGTCCGTGTCGTGACCGAGGTAGTCCAACAATAAAATACATTCCAATCTCGTCCCATTTCCACTCGGGTATCTTATTTGGTTGCAATAGCCCGGCCGGTTTCTGGTGCTCGCCCTTGATGCGTTGACAAGAGTCACAACATGCAATAAACGTGGCTATGTCTCTTTTTATACCATGCCACCAAAATGTTTCCTAAAGATCTTTGTACATTTTTGTTCCTCCAGAATGGATTAAATATGGAGCGGTGTGGCCTTCAGCCAGGATTTGTTGTTTAAGGTCATGGATATTTGGTACGCAAAGCCTATTCCCGTACCACAATATTCCTTGCTCATCAATAATGAATTCTGAGGCCTTGCCCAACTTCATCTTCCGTTTTATTCCTTCAATGCTGGGGTGTCCACGTTGAGCCTCTTTAACCTTCTCTATCAGGGTAGGCTGTAATTCTAAGTTTGATACACTGCCTTCGGTGACCACCATCAGATTGAGCTTTGCGAATTCCAGCTGGAATTCAAGTCTTAAGTCTGGCATGCTGTCGTTGTCCGGACTGGGGTTCCGACTCAGAGCATCTGCTACAACATTTGCTTTTCCTGGGTGGTACTGGATGCCAACATTATAATCCTTTACTAATTCCAACCAGTGTCGCTGCCGTAAATTTAGTTCTGGTTGTGTGAAAATATACTTGAGGCTTTTGTGGTCCGTGTATATTTCACAACGATTTCCAAGTAAAAAGTGTCTCCATTCCTTGAGTGCATGAATCACTGCTGCTAATTCCAGGTCATGTGTAGGATAATTTTCCTCATGTTTGCGAAGTTGTCTGGAAACATATGCGACAACCTTGCCTTCTTGCATCAATACGCACCCGAGGCCCTTTCGAGATGCGTCACAAAATACCTCAAATTTTTTGTGTATATCTGGCACAATTAGCACTGGTGCTGTTGTTAGTTTCCTTTTCAGTTCTTGGAAACTTTTCTCGCAAGCTTCCTTCCATTCAAACTTCCTGTCTTTCTTGAGTAGTTGCGTCATTGGCTTTGCTATGGTGGAGAATCCTTCAATAAATCTTCGGTAGTATCCCGCCATACCCAAGAAACTTCGTACATCCGTCACGCTGGCTGGCGGCTTCCAGCCAAGTACGGCCTTGACTTTTTCGGGTCTCTGGCAATACCTTCTTGAGTCAGTACGTGGCCCAGAAAACCTACTTGCTTTAGCCAAAATTCACACTTGCTGAATTTTGCGTACAACTGATGTTTCCTGAGTTCTCCTAGTATAATCCGGAGACGTTCAGTGTGTTCTTCTGGTGTTTTGGAGTATACCAGAATATCATCGATAAATACCACAACGAACTTATCCATAAACTTCATGAATACTTTGTTCATGAGGTGAACAAAATATGCCGGGGCGTTTGTTAGTCCGAATGGCATTACGGTGAACTCGTACAATTTGTATCTGGAGGTGAAAGCGGTCTTGGGAATATCCTCGGTTCGTACTTTCAGTTGATGGTATCCCGATCTCAAGTCAATCTTTGAGAACACCTTGGCCTTAGCGAGTTGATCGAATAAATCATTTATTCGTGGCATCGGATATTTGTTCTTGATTGTGACCATGTTTAGCGCTCGATAGTCTATGCACAATCTCAGTGTTCCATCCTTCTTTTTGGCGAATAAAATTGGTGAACCCAAAGGTGAGGAACTGGCTCGTATGTACCCTTTTTCCAACAGTTCCTTTATTTGCTTCTTCAGTTCTACCAATTCGGATGGTGCCATTCTGTATGGTTTCTTGTATATGGGAGCGGTTCCGTGTTCTAGCTCTATGCTAAATTCAATCTCTCGATCTGGTGGCATGCCTGGTAGTTCTTCGGGGAATACATCTGGAAATTCACACACTACTGGAACCTTGCTCAATTCAGAAATATCTACCTTGTTCAATCTCGGTTGCCGGGATATTTTTCTTTCCTTGGCTGAAACCTTTATGGTCTTCCCGTGGTGATGTGTGAGAATTACGGTCCTGTTGAAGCAGTCAATAAAACCTTTGTTGGTGGTTAACCAATCCATCCCTAAGATGACATCCAGTCCTTTATTTTCCAATACGGTAAGATTTGCGTGAAACTTCAACCCTTCAAACTCGATAACCACACCACGGCAATAATTACGGGTAACTTGCTTAATTCTGTGGGACTTGACGATCATAGATTTTCCCAAGGGAAGCATTGAAAAATTATTTTGCAAAGCAAAACTTTTCAAACGAACGAGTGAGAAGCTCGTAATCAAACAAAACCATGGCAGGTATTGTGTTGACAGGAAACGTACCGAGTACGATATCTGGGGCATTTTGTGCTTCCTCTTTGGTCACGTGGTTCAGATGACCCTTCCTGTGGTTGTTATTTGGGTTGAAATTGTTGCGCTTTGGTGCCGAATTATTGATTATGTTGTTCGGCTTTGGGGTCGAGTTCCTTGGCTTGGGGCACTGCTTGGCATAGTGCCCTTCTTCTCCACAAGCGTAACAGGTAACGCCTGGGCGGTATGTGAACTCCTTGTCCCTTGCGTGGAAATTCTTGATTGGGCGTGAGACGTTTGTCGTGGGTTTGGATGTCCAGTTTTTACGAACATCCGCCTTGTCATGGTGGTTGCGGGTGTGTTTAGACTGGTCCCTCTTCCGCTATGGAAATCTTCTAAGCTGCGTCTCTCATTTTTCAAGGTAATGGCCTTATCCACCAGCGTCTTAAAATCTGGAAATGTGTACGACCAACCGACATTTAAGCGCCGGTGTCGATCCGCCTAGGAACTTCTCCATCTTTTTCTTTTCGACATTCGTTTCTCGTTGGCGAAGCGAGACAAAGGTAAACCGACTGTTGTATTCGGACACCATCATTGTTCTTTGCTTGAGGTCATCAAATTCTCTCTTTTTATCTTCATCAGACTCTTAGGAATATGTGCCCCACGAAAACCTTCTTTAAATTCCTCCCATGATATATTATTTTCGTTGGGGTGCATGTGTAGGAAATTTTCCCACCATGATGCGGCTGCTCCAGTGAGATAGTGCGAAGCATAAAGCACTTTCTCAAGGTCTAAACACTGGGCGATAATTAATTTTCTCTCCATGTCTCGAAGCCAGTCCTCGGCTTCCAAAGGTTTGTCAGTGTGAGAAAATGTTTGGGGACGCGTCTTCTGTAGCTCAGATAACTTGGATTGCCGCGTCTTGTCATGGTGATTTCCCATATTGATGACTTGGTTCAAGATTTCACGATGTTGATGCTGACTTTGTTCATAAAGACGGCACATTTGGGAAAGTGCCGTTTCACTGTCCTGTTGACTTGTCTGTCCCTGTGTGAAATTGTTGCCTGGGGGTGTGCCATAATTTTCCTCTGTCGGAGTTGGCATGGAGCGTGTCCAAGGACAGGACATAGTTTACTCTGGGGATATAATTTGAAACACTCATAAGAAAAGAATTTGAGCCGCAAAAATCAGTAAATTCAAGAGGATGCAAAAAGTTGCAAATGCTCCAAGATTTTTCAAGAGAAAATACGTTTGCGCACGGAGAAGGACTGTCCATTACATATCTTACACGCAAGCAGTAATTATACAATACATCACTCAGGATATGCGTACATAAATCCTGACATGTTATTTAGTCTAGTGCACTCCTCCGCATCCTACATGATGCATAAACAAACTACTTCTCACAGCCTATTTACATATAAACATATCGCATAAGTCGGTACATCGCATGGCGGCTAAGCGTACTTAGTCGGAGATGGTAAGGATTTCCCTTGGCTTGCCAAGGGTGAGGCGTAGAGAGGCTGGGGACTCAACCTCCTCTTCGGAGATAGGCTCCAGACGAGAGGTGTTGCGCGGAGTTGGTGGAGCAGGTGCCCTTTGTGGGACAACTCGAATTTGAGCGGGCACGAGGGGTGGTGCAGAACGAACCGGAGTAGGCGCAATGACATGGTTGAACTCCTCCATGGTAGGCAGGTGTGAGTAGCAGTCTGGCGGTAGGAGCGAGCGATCTTGATGACGAGACGAAAGTCAGTGGCGGTGCAGCTCGCAGGAGCTCCCTCCTGTTGGCGGCATAGCCATGGACTGAGTCCATGCGGGCAGCTACAAAGTCGTCCACCAGGTTGTCGAAGGATGCCTCCAAAGCCCGGAGATACTCGATGAGCATCTCAAAAGCTTCGTCCCATTCTCCTCTGGGGCAAGAGAATGCGTAGTGGCAGGTGTATGGCACGTGACATGGCAGGTAGCGGTAGCGACTAGTCTTCATTGAAGGAAGGACATCCCTGAGACGGGCTATCGCCTCACGGGCTGCCATCTGTAGCGCGTGCTTCTCTGTGGGCATGGCTCTCTCCACGAACTGGTAACGCTCAACTCGTCCTCTCTTGAATTCCACCGCGGCTTGGTGCATGGTTAGACGGTCATTGACCTTGTGCTGAGAGAGAGAGAAGACTGGGCGCACATCTGGCCCCATCGCGACTTTGACGATGAAGGAGAGAAGCTTGACGAACCCATCAGGCATGTTGGCGAACATCTGCGACTCGCAGTCGTTGCCAGCCATCTACAAAAGTAGGCAAAAATTCTGAGTAGTCAAATCATAAATTTATGCTGACTATCAGAAATTGACTACATTTGAAACAAAATAATAAATAGCTCTATTATGCTAATAACCGATTAGCGATCGCACCTAGTGGCTTCCTACAGTCAGCCTGGCTCTGGTACCAAGCTTGTCACGACCGGTTTTTCAATAAAAATATTTATTGAACAACCAACCTATGAATTCCAATATGAGGAAAAATCCTCCATATCGGTAGACAAAACTTTGATACAAGGAGCCAGTAGCATTACAATATTACAGTGGTCGGACTGAAGATGCCCAACCAATTATTACAACACGCCAATAATTATACATGATGGCGGATATGGCACAAAGTGTGGGGTGGAAATACTACTGACTTGGAGTATGCGTGGTTGGTGGAATAATACAGTGGGGTGGTTAACAAGTCTACTGCCTTTGGCGGCTCATCGGCGTCTCGGTGAGGCTCGATGGATTTATTTGGGTAGCGGAAGCGGATATATCACAATGACTAATCCAGGGTCGACGAGACTGACTGGGATTCCTCTAGGCGTCGGACTCGCTATCGAACTCTTCGTCCATGAGATCACCTTCGTCAGCATCTGGCCAAATCAACAAGCCAGGTGAGTACTATGAAAGTACTGGCAAGACAGTTCAGACAAAAGATCTAACAAATGAATGCATGAATGCGACATGGTTAATCTTAACAATGCTCAGTTAAAACAGTATAGAAAAATAATTAAGAAGGGAGTCGGCGGTAGTCCGCTCGAAAACCCAAAGAAGACAAACTCAAAACCGATCGAATTTGCAAGCGGCGCCTCGAAGGGTGAATAAATAAGTAAAACATTGCTACGCGGTCGGGCGTCTGAGCGACACCTCATAAAGGGCTTATATTGAAATAAAAATACATGCGTGCCGCAGTCGGACGTCTGAGCGACATCGCATAAAGGGCTTATAATGAAAGTAATGACAATGCCGCAGTCGGACATCTGAGCGACATCACAGAAAGGGCTTATAATAAAAATAAATAACAGCAAAGCCGTAGTCGGACGTCTGAGCGACATCGCAGAAAGGGCTCATAATGAATTTAAATAACAACAATGCCGCAGTCGGATGTCTGAGCGACATCGCAGAAAGGGCTTATAATAAATTCAAATAACAACAATGCCGCAGTCGGATGTCTGAGCGACATCGCAGAAAGGGCTTATAATACATTATTCGTAACTGACAAGATTTAGTGCTCACGGGAAATATTCATCACAAGACAATAAGCGGGTTAGTCCATTCACAGGAAAATAAACATTTGATACTCAAATGGTTCTCAGGAGTTCCTGTTGCCGAGACTGACACTCGACAAGATGAGATGAACATGGTACTTGGATATGAATAAGATGAATTCAAGAATTTTGACTCTGCAGAGTTTGTACCAAAATTGTCCACAGCCAACGGATTTCCGTAGTCACGAAGGACTAGTTCCGTTTACGGTATTTCAGAGGAAACACAACTAGCTAGTACACACCCATCATACCTCACGTTGCCAGGAATCACCCTAGACAACGTTTAAGAAAAACTTTGAGACGGGGAGATCACAATCTCGAATAGCATGGGATCAAATTTATTTACACGCGCTCTAAGGGGTGCCCCCCTCTCGGTCCCAACCGGAAACACCCATGCCCCCTGACCGGATGAAAGGCTTTAATCCAGGGCCATGGAACCTTCATCCTGGCCCCTCGATTTGGTGTGTACCAGGAAGTGGTTTGCAACCTACTAAGCCGTATCCCTTGCGGGAAACAGGTGGTAGTACGGAAGGGAAGACGGACGGGAATCTGACCGATTTAGGTTGACACTGGGTCAACAATATGGCATAAGCCTGGCATGCTACAACACTGCCATCTTACCCATACTCATGCCAACTCATGGCCATGCAACAAGTTTCCAACAACTCATGAATTTACCGAGCTCATTTGCCACGACGCTCATGAGATAAACTATCATCGAAATGCTCGTGAACGTGCCATGATACAAAAATAATGCAAACATGCTCAGACACTCGTCATATCAAAAGTTCAAACTTTGCTTGCCTGGTTCGGAGTAGTCGGGGTCTAGCTCATGAAGTTCGCGGTTCCGTCACCTCCTTCGGTATCTACGGTACACAAGAATACACGCGCTAACGTAAATACCGTGGGTTACAGAAAGTTGATCCAAATATTTTTCAAATAAATATGATAACAAACTAGACAAAAAATTTGAAGAGGACATAAAAAGAATCACTCAAAAATTCCTTTCTGTTAAAAAGTTATAAGGGTTTTAACCCAAGGACCCATCTGTAATGAAACAGAAAACTTCCAGGGGGTTTTGCAGAAAAATCCAGAAAAACGGTTGAGTGGAAGCGTATTTGCCAAAGTACGCCTTCAAGAACGATTCAAAAAAAACAAAGAGAGGTCGACGTAGGTCCCACCCACAGTTTGAAAAATTCAAATGAGGGAGTCGGGGCTCGTCGGCGCCCGAGAGTCATGATGGTCGCCGGCGGCGATCCACGGCGAGGCAGGGAGATCGGAGAGTACCTCCGTGTTCAGGGCGCCATTCCGCGTCTGTGGGAGGCGGTGGTGGTCGCCGGTGAGTACCACGTCGGCGGCGACGCTTGCTCCGGCGGACGGCGATTCGGGTGGTCGTGGACCTCGTCGGAGAGAGCTGCGGAGGTGGAATTGAGGAGGGGGTTAGCCTCGCGATAGCATGAGAAGTTATCTGACGAGGTTAGGGCGCCGGAGATGACCTCACCGGAGTGAATCACGGTGAAGGCCGAGGCGGAACGAAGTGGCCGGAATCGGGGAAGGAGAGCTCCTCGTGGCCCTTCCAGGGACTTGGCGAGGTCTGGAGAGGTAGAGGAGGTGTGCGGGGGCGAGAGCAAGCTCGGGGTGCTATATATAGCCGCCCCGAGGCGGTTGCCGAGAACGGGGTTCTCCGGTGAGGTGATTACGGGAGGGTTCAGAGGCTGAGCGTCGTCGTGGGTGTTCCCTGGTTCCGTTTAGGTGCTAACCGCGTTGGGATTTGGTTGCTTAGGGGGAGCTCGACGAAACGGGGCGGCGCGGGCCCGTCGGTGGCAGGGAGCACGCTCTGTGCGTGCCGCGCCACGGCGAAGGTGCTGCATGCGTGCGCTGGCGAGGAAATGGCCACGCGGAGTGACCAGGGGGTTTGGGCGGCGCCGAACGACGTTATGCCACCGTTCTGCTCCCTGTCGGCCGCTACGGTGGTTCGGCTGCCGCGAGACACGCCGGCGCAGGCGGGACAGGGTGCCACCGACGCCAGGAACGTGCCAAGCACGCGTGTGAGGCTCCGGACAAGCAGGCTAGGCCGTGAGCAACGTGCCAAGTGCACTGTGATCATGTGACTGAATTCTGACGAAGATTGACACTGAAACTCTGAATTTAATCAAGATGAATGTAAGCAAAGTGCATGCAAGGTGTTCGACAGAATGATCTAGGCATGTAGGGATTTTTCCTTGAGCTGGTTTTTGGTGGAGGGCCTCTCATTGCATCTAGAGGCTGCCTGAATATTTGTGGAATTTTTGGAGTAGTGTAGATATGAATTTCACCAAATTTGGCAAATCTGGTCCAAACTTGCAGAGACTATAATTTGAAATTTTTGAACAGAAGAGGAGTGGATCTTGATAGTTCTAGGTTATGGGTACCAAGGACTATCCAAGGGAGTTGGTTTGAGGTCAAAATTCAAATGCATTAAGGCACTTGCTTTGCAAATTACCTAGGCTCAAAATAATAGATGTAAAAGATTTGGGAGAGAATTAATTGAAATAAAAATTCAGAAGAGGGTTGAACTAGTTGGGACAGAGTGTTTGGATTGCCCAAAGTGGAAGGAGATATATTTGGGAAGATTTTACCATATGGTGCATGGGCAAATCAAGAATGATTTCAAATATGGGAGAGGATGAAAAACTCCTAGAGTTTCTTTTTGAAAGAAAATAAAGTTCAAAGGTTTTTCTTGAATTCTTGAGAAGAGGGCAATCAGAGGAAAAATTTAAAAACCAAACACCAGAGTTGAATGAGATGCAAAAGTAAAATATTTGCCAGATGGAAAAAGCTTTTGATAGAGATTTTTGGAAGGGTTTTGGAGACCTCCAACAAAATCTTGAAGAAAACCAAGGGAAATTTTTTGGAGTGTCACAACAACGTTCACGCGATACCCTTCCAGGATGCGGCACAACGGAGACGAAGGCGCAGATGTGCAGCAGGGCCCCGTTCAACAGGTTTCTTTTTAGATTAAGCCCCTGTGTAATCCTTTTCTATTGCCTCTTGTTGTTTCATCATCCCACGGGTTCCATACCCACAGAGGATACTTCCGTTTTTGGCACTATGCCACGACAGATTAACGCACGCACCTGGACATACTGGGTTTATAATGAATGGGCATTCTTGAGCCCATCATCTGTTAGAAAGTCCAAATACCTCCGGGAGTGTTCGGCGTCATGAGTTTCGCCTTATATGCATCAGCTCCGAATCACGTCTTTGGTCAAATGTTGGGATTGCCCGGCTCTTGGGTTTGCCGCCTTATGTTCCGTTATAATCGGCTAAGGTGGCCAAAGGAGAACTACTGCGATTGTGCCCTGGTTATTCCGGACGAGCACCTCAGTAGAGAAAGCCGAAAACTGACCGTCATGATACAAATGAGAGACTGGTCAACCACTCGACGACTCACTGGAATCTCTAGGATTCCTCCGCATTAACGAAGGGCCATTTCCCGGACAGGTACATACGCGCCCGTGTTCAGATGTACACGATGGCACCAGGGGCTACATAGTAGCCCCAATATTAGAATCCCGCGGCTAAGCGAAAGTGTTATAGCTATATAGTCCGGTTGCCTAGTTCGACGTGCGATCACCTCCTTGCCGGACCAAGACGTTGGATAAAGAGTGATCAAGCACATTTTCTTCGCGAACACCCCCGCATTGTATGCGTAAATAAGCCAACGATCATTATCTTCGGATTACACACGCACACACACACACACACACACACAGATATATATATATATATATATATATATATATATATATATATATATATATATAAATATAAACGGCCACACAGGGGACACAACCATATTTTCAGACGCAAATTATAAATATAACCTTCTAATCAGAATGCTTTTACAATGATTTGAATCATCACTCTAAGAGGAGATTTTTCAGGCACTGCGCCTCTATCAGGCGGGCACCCTCCATAACCTGCGCCAAATAGTGCCCGGTCGGATGTTGACCCCCTACCGGATCCTGAGACGCTACCATAGTGGCATCCATATCCGTCCAAAATGCTTTAACGCGTGCAAGGGCCATCCGCGCTCCCTCTATGCATGCTGACCTCCTCATGGCATCGATCCGGGGCACGACCCCAAGGAACTGTTGCACTAAACCAAAGTAGCTGTCCGGCTTCGGCTCCTTCGGCCAAAGATGATCTATTATAGACCGCATCGCAAGCCCGGACAGCCTGTGAAGCTCAGCCACAGCAGCCATCTTATCACTTAACGGCAGCGGGCGAGTGGGAGCATGGAACGACGACCAAAAAAGCTTCTTCACCTCCTTTTCACCCTGATCTTTGAAGAACTCGACAGCATCAGCCATACTCTTCGCCAGGTCCGCGTATGCATCCGGCGAGCTCCAGCGTCCATCAAGGGGAGCGTACTTCGGATCGAAGAACTTCGTCCGCAGCAAATAGGAGCCTCCAGCCGCAATTTTACCGGCCTGTTGAAGCTCCTCCCGCGCACCCCTGAGCTCGGTCTGTATTTCCTTTGTGGCATTCAGCGCCTTGCTCAGGTCAGCCGATTTATCTTCATGCTCCTTCTTCAAGAGCTCATACCGGTCAGCAGCATCTTTTAACTCGATAGCCAATTCGGCTATCTTTTCCTCGCTTCGGCAATGAGCAGCCTGTTCGGCTATCAATTCCTCGGCCGCCTTTAGGGCAGCCGCATTGCTCACCCGAGCTTGTTCCTTGGCTAGAGCAAGCTCCGCCCTCAGGGCCTCCACGGCAGCAGCACCATCTGCAGTCCGAATAAATTATATTAATACATGCCACCTTAATATTTTCCTATGCAATGGGAGACAGGGCACATACCTTGTGATGTATCCAGCCGCTCGTTCATCAGAGTAATATCGACATCAATCGACCCAATTTGCCTCGATAGTTTGGCAACTTCAACGAACGGGCCGACGGCTGGACCCACAGGTACTTGCACACATTTGCAGCACTATCATTGGTTTATGATCCCCTGTTTGCCGCCTAGGGCGGGCAACCAGAGTCTCAGGGGCTACTATCTATATGGAGCACACCTAGCGCGTGCCTTACAACCAAAGAAATAGTGAGTTCTCCATTACATACCTCAAAGCCTCTAAGCAGGCTTGTGAATGCTTCATTCAAACCGCTTGTTGCGGACAAAATCTTCCTCAGCATCGCGCTTATTAATGAGCGGTGCTCCTCCGAGAGAGCAGCTCGCTCCAGTAAGCCTGTCAGTACGTCCGGACTCAGGGCGGCTGACGCATTGGCTTCCGGCCTTGGCGGATCCGGGCTCCTCCATGACGACACCTCGGTGTCGCCCGCGTCAAGAACCGGAGAGACGGGTGGGGTCTCGCTCTCCATCATCTCCGGAGGAAGGTCGCCTGAAGACGATCCCTGTTGAGAAGGGCTGCCAGCCGGACTGCAAAAGTTGAGTCCTGATCATTGATCCAGGAGAAATACAGTACCTTTAAGTTAATGATTGACTGACGACTCGTGGGAGGGCTGGCCCGTTGGAGGGCATGATGCGGTGAGGGTGCCTATCGGGGCAAGGACCCCTGGGGATCCCTTTTCCCCCAATTTGGGCATCTCTGCCTCCAAATCTTCGGAGGGGGCCCTCTTCTTCCCGCGTGGGGAGGCGGCCTCGACCTCTCCTCCCCGACTATCCCCGGTTCGGATGCGTAGTGTGTGGGGTTCGGATTTCTCATCCTTCCCCTTATCTTTCCCCGAGGGCATTCTGCTGAGTACCCGGTCGAGCATCTTGGCCACGGTAGGGGCGGGCGAGCCTTCGGGAAGTGGTGCCGGGCACCTGATTCTCTCAGCCTTGCTGAGCCACTCCTGGATGCGGATGATGTTCAGAATAAACAATTATGACAAATACAAAACAGGGTGTCCGGTATCAAGGCTACTTACTTGAGTATCTAGGCGATTGCAGCTTAGGCCCGCATCCTGGGTGGTATCCGGACACGTTACCTTCCGTCCGAAGAATAATTTTCACATCTCTTCGAGCTTTAAGCCGAAGAAGTGCTTCACAGTCCGCGGACCCTCTGGATTGAAATCCCACATCCGAAGAGGCCGACGCTGGCATGGGAACATCCGCCGGATTAACATCACTTGCATTACACTGACAAGGTTGATATCCCTCTCGAGAAGTTCCCAGATGCGGTTCTGCAGTATTGGTACGTCGCCCGCGGGTCCCCAATTACGTCCTACATCTGTCCAAGACGCCAACTGCGACGGGGGGCCCGAGCGGAACTCGGGGGGCGGCTACCAACTTTGTGCCCCTTGGGGCCGTAGCATAAAACCACCTCCGCTGCCATACGTCAGATACTTCTGGAAAAGAACCCTCCGGCCATGGGGCATCGGTGTTCTTGCTTATTACGGCACCTCCACACTCCACGTGTCGCCCCTCGATCATTTTCGGCTTCACATTGAAGGTCTTGAGCCATAAGCCGAAGTGTGGCATGACATGGAGAAAAGCCTCGCACACGATAATGAACGACGAGATATGGAGGATGGCATCTGGAGCCAGATCATGAAAATCCAGCCCATAATAGAACATGAGCCCCCTCACGAAAGGATGGAGGGTGAAACCCAAACCACGGAGGAAGTGTGGGACAAAAACAACACACTCATTGGGCTCCGGCGTGGGGATAACTTGCCCCGGAGCAGGAAGCCTGTGCTGGATATCTACGGTTAGGTATCCGACCTCCCTAAGCTTCGCAATGTCCTTCTCCTCGATCGAGGAGGCGACCCACCGGCCTTGAGGATTAGATCCGGAGATACTGGCGGATTCCGGAGGCGTGGAGCTTAGGTTTTGGGTGTTAGAACTCGAGGTGCGAGAAGGCGCGATGAAGGCGAAGAAAGAGGTGTAGGTCTCGACCCCTTTATAAAGAGGGTGAATATCAAGAGTCCCCGGTGTGACCGTTTGAGGTTTATCTAAAAACTCACGGGGTAATACCCACGGCCGTCGTGGGGTCACGTACACTCATATTGATGGAAAATCCCGTAATAAAATGGACACGATCTCTGCCTCGACGGGACATGCCAATAAAACTGCCTCGTAACACGAGTCGTCGTGGGGTAGGAGACGTCGGTTCACATTGGACCAAGCCGCGATGCAAGGGCACGACGCACGAAGATTGCCAGCAAATCAGATCTATACCATAAGGAGATCATCTTACGGATCCGGACACGGTCTCCGTGTTCGATAATTACTTTGGAGATTTTGGAGGAGGAACCCGCCTTGTAATGCCGAAGACAATACTGCGCGCCGGACTCATCGTCATTGAAGCTTGGTTCAGGGGCTACTGAGGGAGTCCTGGATTAGGGGGTATCCGGATAGCCGGACTGTGTACAACGTCCGGACTATTGAAGCGTGAAGATACAAGACTCATGAGTTCGGCTCGTGTCCGGATGGGAGTTTCCTTGACGTGGAAGGCAAGCTTGGCGATCCAGATATTATATTTCCTTCCTTGTAACCGACTCCATGTAAACCCTAGCCCTCTCCGGTGTCTATATAAACCGGAGAGGTTGGTCATTAGAAGGCCGATCACAATTACATTCATACCATCATAGGCTAGCTCCTAGGGTTTAGCCTCTACGATCTCGTGGTAGATCTACTCTTGTACTACCCATATCATCAATATTAATCAAGCAGGAAGTAGGGTTTTACCTCCATCGAGAGGGCCTGAACTTGGGTAAACACTTGTGTCCCTTACTTCTTGTTACCATCAGCCTTGACACACAGATCGGGACCCCCTACCCGAGATCCGCCGGTTTTGACACCGACACGCGGCATGTTCAGAAGCTCTTTTGTCCACCTGAAACTCGTTTTTTTTGCTCTTCAACTTACCCATCCATCAAAACCATGCTGCTGATAAACTTAAGCCTGATGGACAATAGTAACCTCGCATTCAGCAGGAAGAATGTGACAAATCTAGTGTTTGCATGGTTGGCTACATATCGTTCTAGCGTTATTGTCTTCAATTAAATGTCATGAGAAGTGAGAAAATCCCGGTGCTTATGAATCCACCGATTGGTTATAACTTTCTTACCCCGTCCTGTTGCCTAAATAGACATGAAGATTAAAAATAGTTAAGGTCTAAAAAAAGAGTGTCAAAAGGGCAACAACTGAACGGTTAATTATAGTACACTATATGCGGGCTTCCAATGTGCGTGAAATTATCACCTTTATATACAACTTCTCTAGACATGGAAAGCATTGCAGCAAGCCAATAATGTTGTTCAGATCAAAACTATTCATTTGGATATTTAAGATCTTGACATAATCTAGCACCATTGATAGGCTATCCATGGAGAAACTCTTCATTGAGCATAGAACATAATATTAGTAAAAAATGTGTACTCCAAGATGATATATAACTTATGCGCAGAAATTTAAAATGAAGCTTATGGTTACAAGTGTAATATAAAGTACCTGAAGAACTGTGGAGCCAAACACCATCTTGAAATGAGGACAGAGATCATGTATTACACCCAAGGTCTCCAGTTTAGGTGCAGAGAGGACGATTATTTGCGACGGTGAATAACTAGAATGAAGGATCAACCTTTGAAGTGAAGGGGCATCTTTGATGATGAGCTGCCTTCCGTCAAAAGAAATTCCAATTCTTTCTGTAGAGTGTCTAATACAGTGGAGACACTCTACAGCTACCCAGAAAAAAATACTACTAGTACAGTGGATACACTACCGCTTCTGGCTCATCCTAGGTAATCAAAACATCTCCCTCTACTGAATGCCATTTTACTTTTGTTCACCGACATGCGGGCCATGCGCGCGCGGGTCCAAATGCCAACCACCAAATTAGAAGGTAGTATGCAGACGGAGAGTCACCCTGGTCGTAGCACGGCAGTAACGAGCCGTCGTATCACAAAACCCCACCTCCCCGTAGTCTAAGTTATGACGGACGAAGCAACCATCATTTCACTCTTTGCTGAATCCCCTTCTCCCTCAACGTCTTCAAGAAAGCCAACACTCGCATCTGCCACTGTTCTTCTTTCCCAACGAAGGGAAGATAAGCGGATCCGTGATGTTGGTATATTTCGTTTAGACAAAAAAAAGAACTTTTGCAAAGCAGTAACCAATCCTCACTCTCTTTTTTGTTTCATTGTCATTGCGATTGTGTTTTCCTTTCAGTGGTCTCCTAGTATTCGTCAGTTTCACAATGGACGAAGGAGAACCAGGCAAAGATCTGCTAATGTTGGAGTAGACGCGGGAGGCTGATCCCCATGAGACAGAGAGATCCAAGAAGATGGAGGCAGCCACCGAGACGACCCCAGATACGCTCACGGCCACTACTGAGATGGTCAACGCCCTGTTTGAGGTTACAGCGCCCGTGGCCCTGCAGGAGCAGTTTTCTCCCTTCGAGGATGTGCCCCCCCCCTGCTGAGCTGCCTGCTTGAGCATGCGTTTGTTTTCCCTTGAAGAGGAAAGGGTGATGCAGCAAAGTAGCATAAGTATTTCCCTCAGTTTTTGAGAACCAAGGTATCAATCCAGTAGGAGACTACGCACAAGTCACCTAGTACCTGCAAAAAGAATCAAGAACCATGCACCAACGTGATAAAGGGGTTGTCAATCCCTTCACGGCCAATCACAAAAGTAAGATCTGATAAAGATAGTAAGATAAATATTTTTGGTATTTTTGTTCTATAGATTGAAAAGTAAAGATAGCAAAATATTAAACAAGATGTGATGTAAATAAAAGAGATGTAATATAATAAGAAAGAGACCCGGGGGCCATAGGTTTCACTAGTGGCTTCTCTCAAGATAGCATGTATTACGGTGGGTGAACAAATTACTGCCGAGCAATTGATAGAAAAGCGCATAATTATGAAGTTATCTAAGGCAATGATCATGAACATAGGCATCACGTCCGTGTCAAGTAGACCGAAACGATTCTGCATCTACTACTATTACTCCACACATCGACCACTATCCAGCATGCATCTAGAGTATTAAGTTCATAAGAACAGAGTGACGCATTAAGCAAGATGACATGATGTAGAGGGATAAACTCAAGCAATATGATATAAACCCCATCTTTGTATCCTCGATGGCAACAATACAATACGTGCCTTGCTGCCCTCACATCCTTTGAGAAAGGACACCGCAAGATTGAAACAAAAGCTAAGCACTTCTCCCATTGCAAGAAAGATCAATCTAGTAGGCCAAACTAAACCGATAATTCGAAGAAACTTGCAAAGATATCAAATCATGCATATAAGAATTCAGAGAAGAACCAAATAATATTCATAGATAAACTTGTTCATAAATCCACAATTCATCGGATCTCGGCAAACACACCGCAAAAGAGTATTACATCAAATAGATCTCCAAGAACATCGAGGAGAACATTGTATTGAGAATCAAAGAGAGAGAAGAAGCCATCTAGCTAATAACTATGGACCCGAAGGTCTGTGGTAAACTACTCATGCTTCATCGGAGAGGCTATGGTGTTGATCTAGAAGCCCTCCGTGATTGATTCCCCCTCCGGCGGAGCGCCAGAAAAGGCCCCAAGATGGGATCTCATGGGTACAAAAGGTTGCGGTGGTGGAAATTGGTTTCGTGGCTCCCCCTGATGTTTTTAGGGTATAAGGGTATATATAGGCTGAAGAAGTACGTCGGTGGAGCTCCATGGGGCCCATGAGGGTGGGGGCGCACCTACCCCCTAGGCGCGCCCTCCTGCCTCGTGGCTGCCTCGTGGAGTTCCAGACTTCAACCCCAAGTCTTCTGGATTGCTTTCGGTCCAAGAAAGATCATCGCGAAGGTTTAATTCCGTTTGGACTCCGTTTGATTTCCTTATTTGCAAAACACTAAAATAGCCAAAAAAACAGAAACTGGCACTGGGCCTCCGGTTAATAGGTTAGTCCCAAAAATAATATAAAAGAGCATATTAAAGCCCATTAAACATCCAAAAAAGATAATATAATAACATGGAACAATAAAAAATTATAGATACGTCGGAGATGTATCACTGCCCAAGGTGATTTTCTTCTTTGCCGATCTCAATTGTGGTTTTTCATCTAAGTATGTGGTGATGAATAATGCAAAATTCTATTAGCTTCGATGCCATGATATACATAGTGGTTTAAATAACTTGTGTTTCTTATACTAGAAAGGAATTTAAAATTTGTTTCTGTTTCAATTAGAGCCCTGATACAGACAAGGATTGTGTGGTTGAACATGTCACTCGCTATGAGGTGGATGACCTGAATATACGCACTTAGAAAATAGAGTTCTTAGGCTGTTGGATCCTGGAAGCCATTTGCGCTTATACCGATATCGAGTTGTATTCCAGACTCACTGTTGTCAGGCGTGTTCTCCAGGGTGTACTGAAGCACAAGAAGTTCAAAGCTACTCCTTTGTTTGTGAGGCATACTGTTCTTGTCAAGCTTACGCAGGAAGATGACGTGGCATGCCTCCACAAACAAGTTTATGAGTGGTAAGGCCACAAGGTTATCTTCATGAAGTTTCACAGGATTGAGCTGCTGCCGAACGTCCTCGATGATGTTCATGGCAAGGTCCATCTTGTGTCCAACTCAAATTAGACCGAGGTATGAAATAGTTGCCCCAACTAGTGTTTAATAGTAGTTTGGATTGTGTCTAATTATCCGAACCTTGCCTATTATCAATCCCTCTAGGGCTAGTACTCTGTTTGAATCCGTCTATGGGAACTGCTGCTACTTTTGTGTGCCCGTGAATCATGCGAGAACCATCGTAATTGTTGCCGAAACAGATGCGTCCTCACTAGTTTTTTCATAAATATGGCCTGGTAAGACATAAGTTGTCACAATTTATCATACAAGCAGTGTGTGTTTGAAGAAAAAGAGTACTCGTTCGAGAATTGTGCGCTGACGTATACATAAGTACTTGTAAACACTGTTGGTGCTAGCCCACTTGTAAGCAGTTGTGCAAAACACATCACATTTGCTCAGCTCGCTTCAACACTAGGCTATCGCCCAACTAACAATCAATAATCTACTGTCTGACATATAAGCAACTATGTATCTTGTTATAGTGGTTCATGCAGTTAACTGAGGCCATAATGTAAATTCCAAACGTTCACACGCTAGTCGAGCGTTCAAGTGGAACACTCACATTAAACTCGGCTTCATAAAAAATTTGAAAAGCATAAGTTAAGCAATTTTATACATCTCAATGATTCATAGAACATAACAAACATATACTAGTTCACAGAAAAAGACAAAATTGTGAGAAGGTCTACAAATCAGGAAAAATCAAGCAAGGCTTCTCTGAGCAAAGGGCCTCCCGATAGGCTTAAATTCCCTGGAGTTCACTCTGGTTTTTTATTGTAGCCACCATCCAGGGTTAGGTTCTCTCATTCCAGAATAACCAATTATAATTGTGTTCTCAGCTGGAATGCTGAACTGAACCATGTCGTGTACTGACCATCTAAAATTCTTGTGCATTCCACTAAATTTAAGCACCGCTATTTGCAGAAATAAGCAGACCACAATGCCCCTTGTCCGCGCACCTGTCCCAAAAACCTCCGTGCAGCCGTGCCAGCTAGTCCCTGGTCCGTGGAAGAACTGGTAGAAAGTGCATTCTGGATGAGGATGCAGTTGTTTTCGCTCGTCCCTGCACTGCAATCACGAAGTAAAACGTACGGATCAACTTCTTTTAGATTGCGCTAGTCATTCTACCTAGTTGCTACCAATGTAGGAATACCTGGAACACTGGTGGTTAGAGGACGACAGCTAGGAATAGCCATCTCATTTTGTGCAGTTGTACTAAAACTGAGGTGTGTACTTTTGATTGCGTAGATAGAAACGATATGGAGACAGACATCCCTGTTTGCGCAAATACGAAATACAGTTATTTAAATAGTGACAGTTATTTGCAGTGGCATATGATTAATAGCAGCATCTATTGTGTTATAATTGGCACTACACTGACAGTACGAAAGTGCCCTTAGGTAAGTAGCATCACATCACATCAACACTGCCACTAGATTAACATGCACAACAATAGCATTAGTATTCTTTGTCATGAGAGTAGCACATGGTCAGTAAATGTGCAATCAAATTTGTGCAGTTCCACTGGGATGAAGCAATGTTAGCGGTTTGAGATTGAAGTGTAACTGCAAAAACACAATTCATGGGAAATAAAGCAAGACGGAAGCACTTCATAAAATGGTGGTGGCATTGCTTCAATTTATTGACCGCACTAGACCATTACTTATAGTGACATTAGGTGGCATTGCTTAATGCTTCATGTGATTTTACATTAACGGTAGCGATATGGGCGTAGGGACAGCAAGGGCATAAGTCCTCCATTGGTTCATAGGATAGAAATATCATAGGAATAGGAAAATCATAGGAAGTGAGATCACATGCATCTCAATTCCTGTAGAGAAAGGCATGTCATTTGATGCATAGGATAGGAATTTTTCCATTGAGTCTAGGCTAATGTTCTTATCCTTTGAAATGTGAAGGATTGATTCCTATCCTACATAGGAAGAGGAAATGCATTCCTATAAACCAAAGGGCCCCATGGGAATTTTTCCTTCGAAAATCCAATCCTATGAAATTCCTACAAGATTCGTACAAACCAAAGGAGGCCTAAAGCGGTGAGGCAGATGTGGTTGCCGTGAGCGGCAAACACTCAGGCAACATCTCTGCATTTGTCCCATTTTTTATCTCCTCGGCGACATTTTCCTATGTGAGCACAGGATATCTAGACCTGCTCATTCTCATTTGCGTTGTCTCCCAACACCCCTCACTTTCTTTCCTTTTTCGACCAAGAGACAGGTCCACTTCCCCCACCCTTCGCCATCCACCATGCTTTCTTTGCCTTTTCAACCAAGAGACCGGTTGGGTAGCCAGTTGTCGGTGTAAAAACCGACGGATCTCAGGTAGGGGGTCCCAAACTGTGCGTCTAGGGTTGATGGTAACAGGAGACGGGGGACACGATGTTTACCCAGGTTCGGGCCCTCTCTATGGAGGTAATACCCTACTTCCTGCTTGATTGATCTTGATGAATATGAGTATTACAAGAGTTGATCTACCACGAGATCGTAATGACTAAAACCCTATAAGTCTAGCCTGTATGATTATGATTGCCTCTACGGCCTAAGCCCTTCGGTTTATATAGACACCGGATAGGACTAGGGTTGTACAAAGTCGGTTACAGAGAAAGGAATCTTCATATCTGGACGCCAAGCTTGCCTTCCACGGCAAGGAGAGTCCCATCCGGACACGGGAGAGAGTCTTCGGTCTTGTAATCAGTCCGGCCCACATTCCATAGTCCGGATGCCCGAGGACCCCTTAATCCAGGACTCCCTCAGTAGCCCCTGAACCAGGCTTCAATGACGAGGTGTCCGGCATGCAGATTGTCTTCGGCATTGCAAGGCGGGTTCCTTCTTCGAATACTTCAACAAAGTCCTTAAACACAACGACCGTGTCCGGCTCTGTAAAAAAAATACCACCCACAACCGTAGAGAGTATAATATTCCACGAGTCCAATCTACTGACAACTTTTTTGTAGCATTACATCACGTCACCACCCGGTTATTATATCGAACCACTTTCTTAGCCTGTCTTTCCATGTTTCGAGAAGCGGTTTTATTGGCACATCTTATCGAAGCAGAGATCATGTCCCCTTATTGCGGGATTCTCATCAATACGGGCATGGGTAACCCAACTGTGCCGTCTGCACGACCCTTGGGAATAGGCGAGCTTTGAGGTGAGTGGGGAGGCGCTTGATATTCACTGCCTTTATAAAGATATAAGGATTCACTCCTTTCACCCACGCCTTCTCTTTCTCTGCCTCTCCATTCTCGAGCTCCAGCGCCCAAGTTCTCATCTTTTCCGCCTCAAAGAAGCACTCCGACCATGTCCGGATCTGGAGCGCAAGGCAAGTGGATGGCCTCCTCCGTCAAGGAGAAGGACATCATCAAGCTCTAGGAGGCCGGGTATTTGGCCAAGGAAATCTCCCACCGGCTCCCGACCAAGGGGCAAATCGTCCCCACCCAGAGCCCAATGAGAGCGTGGTATTCATCCCCCACTTTGTCCGTGGGTTAGGGTTTCCACTCCACCCTTTCGTACGCGGACTCATGTTCTATTATGGGCTAGATTTCCATGATCTGGCGCCAAATTCTTTCCTCGACATCTCAGCATTTATTGTTGTGTGCGAGGCCTTCCTCCGCATCCCACCCCACTTCGGATTATGGCTAAAGATCTTCAATGTGAAGCCAAAGGTGGTGAGTGGCGAGCACGCAGAGTGCGGAGGCGCCATGGTGAGCAAAATTCCCAATGTCACATGGCCTGAAGGCACCATCATGGAGACAGTCAAAGGGTGGCAGCAATCATGGTTCTACATCACACAGAGCCTCGCGACGCCACCTGGGCTGCGGCTCCCGTATTCCAGTCCAGAGCCCCGATGTGGCTCACCTCCTGGCTAGAGAAGGGCCTGGAGTGGTCTTCGTCGGACGAGCTGACAGCGCTCCAAACGCGCATCAGAAGCATGGTCGACAAGAACATCAAGCTTGTCGATGTGATCCAGGTGATGTTAGTCCGCCGGATCCTTCCATGCCAGAGCCGGACTTGCCATTTATGGGAGTTCGATCCGACCGAGCACCAGACCTTGCAACAATTCTTCGGAACCACGCACAAAGATATCTAGAAGGTGCTCTTTAAGGCCAACCAGATGTGGCCGAAGACGATCGACGACCGTGGGCACGGCCTGGCCCATCCCGCCCGTCCGGTAAGTTCTTCGCATTTCAAGGTGTATCCTTTATTCGCTTACTCAGGGAAAATGCCTAAGCCTCCCTGTTTATTTTTTCAGGGTTGGACAAAGACGGCTGAGCGGATTAAGTGTCCGGCTCCACTGCCTGAGGAACCAGCCATGCCTCGTCTGATGAAGATGCTAGTTCTGGCGCCCTACCAGGCGCCGGAGAAGAAGGCCAAGGAGACCAGAAGTGGCCTTCGTCACAAGGGCACTTCGGACATGACGTCCAGAGACGCCGAGACTCACTCCTCCGCCACTGAGGACAACGACGAGGAGGAGGAAGGCCACTCCCCCTCTGAGGGGGGAGGGAAGAAAATGATGGCCTCCACAGATCTGGAGGTAGAGGCGTCCAAGAAGGGGAGAGCCTCCCTCGCGGATAACTCCGCGTGGGACGGTGATGGCAGCCCAGAGCGGCGCCCCCGAGATAAGCCCCTGGCCGGATCGTGATTACTCAAAGACCCCGACGCATATACCCAGCCTCTTTTCTTCATAGTTTTAACCTGTTGAATCATGTATTTGTAGTCCGGCTCGTTCCAGCCTTGAGCGACCGTCATCTTCGGGAAATTCGCTATACCCGAAGGTGATGGACAGCGAGTCCCTTCTAGTGGCCTCCTCTCCCAGGGCCATGGATAGACACTGAGGTGTTGTCCCGAAGGATCCCAGGCCAGGGAGAGACGCAGGAGGCCGTCAGTGCGGCGCCAGAGGGTGAAACCTCGGTCGCCAGACACATGGTGGAGAAAATCCCCATGGAGACTGGCACTGGGGGCCAGGTCCAATTCGGCCCCAGGCGAATACGGTCCCGGAGACCTATACGGCTCTGGAGTCCGGCAGGCAGCCTCCTTTCAAAGAAGGAGGTGTGCCTATTCCGTCGGTGACCTCTGTCCAACCAGAGGCACCAGGCACTCTACAGGAAGCGCTGCCAAGTGCTTCCATTGTCGAGGAACACCGTATCCTCATGGGTACCGTTGTTGAGAGGGTTCAGTCCGTTAAGAACGGACTGACCAAAGCCTGCGCCAGACTTCTAACAGGCTTTGAGGTAAGCAACGCAATTATGTAAAAAGAATGTCAGAGTATAGACAGTAGCCCCTGGGACTCTGTCCGGTGTTCGGAAAGAAAAGACGGATAGAGGATCAAATCACTTTAGCAGGAAACTAACCATATACATCTATGTGAAAAAGCAGGCGTCACTGCTGGCTGCGACCTCCAATGCTGCCGAAGTCTCTGGACTGAAGCAGAGTCTGGAGCGGGCCGAGGAAGAGCTCGGTCGTGTAAAAAAGCAGCTGGAGGACAAGCAAGGTATGCCATGACCTTCTGTATATCAGAAAGGGTAAATAATGTGTATTTTACCATGGTGCCATGATATTTGTAGGAGCAGCGACCGAGGTCGAGGCCCTTAAGAAGGAGTTGGCATAGGCCAAAGCGAAAGCAGCAAAGGAGCATGCCGCTCGTGAAAAACAAGAGGCCAGGGTTGGAGAAGTCCATCATGAGCTCCAGGACGCCGTGAAAAAAATGAGAGTCCCTGGAGCGCAATATTGCGGATCAAGAGACCGAACTCGCCAAGGCTCACCAAAGCGCATAAGAAGCCCGGCTTGAAGCCGAGGGCGCCCTCCAGGAAATCCAAGAGGCCAAAAAAATCGCGGTGGGTAAGGCTTTCATTACGCAAAGAAAGTATGTGAAGAAGAGGTACTTACTACTGACCAGGATTTGGAGTTCTCCAGGAGCGTTTGCGGATCTGCCGCGCAGCATTGCTAGTGCTACGGATTTCTTCCGAGCCGAAGAGGGGAACTCAACGGAGAAGCTGTTCTAGTTGCAATACCTTGCGCCAGAACATTCGATGCCCTTTAGCGATCAGTTAAAACAGCTGGTCGAACTGCATGGGGTGGCTGAACTGGCCATGAAGGATTTAATAATCCGGCTATGGCCTGCCGAAGCCATACCCAGCAGCTACTTTGGGCTCGTGAAGCAGCTGGTCAGTGCATGTCCTCGGCTTGACGCCATCAAGTGGTCGGTCTGCATCGAAGGTGCGCGGATGGCCTTCGCCCGTGTCAAGGTACAGTGGGCGAAGATGATCGCCATCAAGCTCGCGACCGAGGGACCGCTCGCGGGCAAGGAGCACCGCACGCCCCAGCGATATTTTGCTGATGTTCTGGAGGGATCCCGCATTGTAGCGGAGCAATGTGCCAAGGATATTATCTTGGTATGAATACATTCATGTTATCTTGTCATGTACTATGAAACAAGGTCATGATGTAATATAATGCTTTTTTTAAGATTTTACCTCCTGTGCGGCCATTTTAATAAATCTGAGAGTTGGCCAGTCGTCAGCTTCAGCCCTACAGGGGTGTTCGGTTGGCGCCAAAACACACTTGATCCAAAGATTTTTGATCCGTTAAGAAGGTGTTAACGCTGCAAACCAGGCAATCGGACTATACGGCTTTATCACCCTCACTTAGCCATAGGAGTTTGACAATAAAAATTTAGGCGCAACCCCTAGTATTCGTAAGTCCGAACTTGGGGTGCTGTAAACACCTGAGCTTAGCCATAGGAGTTTGACAATAAAAATTTAGGCGCAACCCCTAGTATTCGTAAGTCCGAACTTGGGGTGCTGTAAACACCTGATCGGAAAAAACCGATTCATTGCATAATGCGGAGAAAATCGCAAAAGATTTGTAACCTCTCGAACAGCTGACCGGCTCACGCCGCATCATGATAGTCAGTTTCCAGCTTTCTCTACTGAGGTGCTCATCCGGATAAACCATGACACAATCACAGTAGTTCTCCATTTACTACCCTAGCCGATATAGCGGAACGTAAGGTAGTAAGCACAGGAGCCGGGCAACCCAACTATTGACCAAAGACATGATCCGGAGCCGATGCATATAATGCTAAAGTTCGGGGTGCCGAACTACACTGTAAAAAAGTGTTCGGACTTTGTTGCCGTAGTATGGGGCATAATGAAGCCCCTGGCGAACTAAGGCATACGAGAGTGTACGGGTGCAATTGATAAGAATATCAAGAA
Source organism: Aegilops bicornis (assembly GCA_021605145.1). Classification (NCBI taxonomy): domain Eukaryota; kingdom Viridiplantae; phylum Streptophyta; class Magnoliopsida; order Poales; family Poaceae; genus Aegilops; species Aegilops bicornis. The sequence goes on from CM038669.1 coordinate 293,868,809, forward strand.
AAAGAAAAAGGAATAGGTAGTAAGCCAATGCCAAAGAAATTGGGCCGCAAACTATTTTCCATTATAGTTTAATTAGTACGTCAAAGCGTATTTGTACAAGTAGTGCGATAAGCAACAGGGCTATTTAACATGCCACGACCAAGCGAGAGCTGCGTGAAGGTACTGAAAACAGGCATAACGATCGTTTTAAAGAGACCACCTGGAAATTTCCTTATACGCCAATGCTTCTTGCCGTCTTGGTTTATCCGTCCCTTGATTGGTCCGGCAGTAAGGCCACCAGGAAAGGCCTAGCACTACTAGGGAAAACCTTATACACAGAACTTTAGCAGTAGCATGGGTCAGAAAAGCACGCTGGTGCTAAGTAGCGAAGAGCGCTTTGTGGAAATTGCTGCGGATAAAGATCTAGCGATGGCGGCGTCTGGCTTTAAACACGTTGCTACTAAAATTCACACGGCTTAGCCGATAGGCTACACATAGTAGTAGCAACCTATGACGAACCGCGCTACCGCTACTTCATTTGTAGCAGCGCATTTTATTAAAAACTTGCTACTGCTAAAGGTTATAAAATTAAATGGAAAGAAAATAGAAAGGTTATTGGAAATGAAAGAAATAGAATAAGGTGAAAGGAAAAAAATAAAACGTGAAGAAAACTAAATGAAAAAGGGGAAAAAAGAGAAAGGAGTAGCAGTAGCGTGTATCCCGGAACGCGCTGTAGCTAAGATTGCATCAGCTTTTCTCGAACGCAGCCATCGCTATCACGACTTAACCACGGGTTCATCCTTCCCCACACGGCCACTTCCCCAAATCCAACTCTCTCCACTTGTCACCGCCATTGCTGGCCGTCGGCCAAGGCCTCCCGCACCCTCTACGCCGCCCGACCCCAGATTCAACGCCGCCCCGCCTCGACCTCAACGCCGCCGGACGCCACCCCGACCCGACCTCGACGCCGACGCCATCCGCGCGCCCGAGCCCCGACCCTGACCTCGATGCCGCCCTGCCCCTCCCTCGTCGCAGGCACCCGAGGTGAGCACGCCCGCTCCTCCCTCTCCCCTACCTCTGCCTAGGGTTTGTTCATATTTTAGTTGCATCAAATTAGTTAGGGTTCATGTACGAGTGGAAACAAATCGGATGCGGATGCGGATCAAATGAGTTAGGGTTCATGTAAGGGTGAAAACGAATCAAATTTCTAAGTTGAATCATAAAACGAGTAAAATTTGACCACTTATTTCACTTTATAGTTGGATAATTGAAATATCCGCTACCACTTTCCACCCCTATAGGTTCATCAAATTAGATGGTAATTAGGGCAGTAGTTCCTAGGTACTAATTAGTTAGTAAGAACTAGGTACTAATTAGGTACTAGAATATTTTTATTTATAGTAAGTTTATTTTTAGTAAGAACTAGTTGAATTAATAGAACTAGTTAGTAAGAACTTGTTGCTATTTTTTAGTTAAAGCAATTTTCCCTCCTCGACGTGGACGATGCCTATCCCGCATCCTCGCTGCCGAGTCGGCGGAGGACGACACCTGCTTGACTAGATCGGCCATGTCCGAGACTGGGCTCCGCCGGGGTGGTACTGGGAGGCGCTACCTACCGGGGGGCGCAGGTTGGTGAGGAGCCAGCCTGTCATTGACCCGAACCTTCTTTGGTGGCGGTCGCGTGGGCCAGTGACGATCCAGAGGCTCGAGGACTCTGCGGATGTGGTGCGTCACCGTGTCAGTGAGGAGGACGCGCACGTCCGTCGCTACTTGTTTGCGTTGGAGCACAGGTCGTTCTCCAATACCTGGCAGGTTCTCTGAGGATCTCACTGGAGCTATGATCCCGTGATGGTTCCTTCTCTGCGGGTGTCCACCGCCCGCGCCGATACCCGTCGTGTGCTAGGGTTTTTGTTGTATTAGTGATGTTATATGTATGACACTATTCGTGATGTATTAGTGATAATATTCGACGATGTAGGGACGCATGAGATGATTTACTTTTGCTTATTGAATGCATGCTAATTTGAGTCCTATAAAATATTTTGAAATGTATATCTTGTGTTTCTCAATATCCAAGTGGCCGGTCATGTTTGCATGTTACACCTCCGAGTGGCCTATGTTTTGCCGGAGTGTTGATTCATTTTCGTTCCGGCAAATTTCAGGCGCTCGATATGTCCTATTTTACAAAAGGTCATGCCGGATTTTTCCGTGAATTTTGGCATGACTTGTGCCAGAATATGTAGGAAATATCGAGTGCCCCTGATTTGTGTGTTGAGTATCCTGGTAGTTGTCTTCGATCGATTTTCAATTAATGTTTTAACTATGAACATAGGAAATGTCTGACGACGAAAAGGATTTCGGTATTTGCAAATACTGCGAAGACGAAGCGGGCTTGCGACGGAATCTTCCTAGATGATGATAGGCGCTTCAGCATCAAGCTGGACGAGAACTTCGAAGTGGATACAGTAAGTCATAACGACAAGTCCTTTTTCGTAGCTAAGCATGACATCTGCTTCAACTTATTTTTTTACTATTCTACTAGCGTATCCCCTGCCATGCAAGAGTTTTTGTATTGGATAAGATAGGTTTCAGTCATACTGCGGAGGTAAAGAAAGTTTATTTGAAGACCGAGCATGGTTATATTTTCCATGCAAAATTATACAATTCAGACGACTACACCTATTTTGGATGCAAAACATGGCGAGCACTATGCAAGACTTACGCATTTGAGCCTGATATGGTTATCACCTTTGATATTCATCCGGAAGATGATATTGAAGGTAATACCGACATCTGGGTCGATGTGCGACGCCTCGATTATACCATTATGTAAGTTTCTCAACCATATTTATGTCTTTGATATTGTTTATTCAAAAATAGTTGACAACTAATTTGTATTGTCACTTATTTCGGTGCAAGCAAACATGTCCAACGCTTGGTAGACAGGGACCTACTACTGTCCCGAGGCTGAACTAAACTGCGAGGAGCTAAGTCACTATGTTTCATGGCTTGAGGATCTTGATACTGTCAAGACAAATTTTCTTCCTGGATTTAGAAATGTTAGTACTGAAAACGTGCGACCAATAGTGTTCGTAATGAACTACGGTCACATCCATTTAGGAAGGATGGTAAGATTTTTTACTATTTGTCCTCATTGCATCTTTTCCATACATTATTTTTAAAGCTAAACTTCATTGCTAAGTATGTTACCATACGATGTTCTTCAACAGGGACTCCCAATGAATGTTGTGCCTTATGGGATCGAGACTAAAGGTACCATGAGTATTATCACCATGTACCAAGATATCCATGATTACTTTAGTGCATTCAAGATTAGCGACGGATGCTTAATAGTGCAAGACTGGACCAAATATGTGTTGGGGAGCGCAGAGAAGTACTAGGGGCAGAAAACAGGCGCTACCCACGATTAGGAGACAGGTTCATCTGCATGCTCCAACTTGATCAAGGAGGAGAGCTACACATGTTTTATGTTGTTTTACCTAAGAGAGAGCAGCAGGAGTGATTAGCTAGCTAGAAATGAGTTTCAGGATGATGATGTGCTACACTATTACTATGATGATAAAATAGCTAGTGTTGGTGGTAATGACTATGATGATTATTATTAGCTAGTGTTAGTGGTGATTAAATAAATCTTGTTGGTGGTAATGACCATGATGATGATTAAATATCTTGTCTTTGGCGGATTAGATTCAAGTGGAGGCAACATGTGGTGCACATTGAAAGTACTACTAGTCCAACCTAGATCAAGTTTGGATTAGTAGTATACTTTTGACATGCACCACATATTGCCTCCACTTGAACCTAATCCACCTTCATTTGACACTGTTATGGACATAATGATGTAAACCTCATAACTGGTATTGTATCAATATTTGTACGATGGTGAATAAATAAACTAAAAACGAAAAAATAAAAAAAGAATACTAGTAGCGATGGAGAGAAACACGCTGCCGATAGTTACATTAGCAGTAGCGTGGGAGTGAAACAACACTACAGCTATTCGTCCTAGCAAAGAGCGCTGCGTGCACGCATCGCTAAGCTAGCGATAGTCAGGCGCCTTATTAGTAGCATGCCTACCTGCGCTACTAGTGAGCACAAAACCAGCGCTACTGCTAGGGTTTTCCCTAGTAGTGTAGGAAAAAGAAACCTGAAAAGGCTAAAAAAGTAAAAGTGAAAGTATGTTGGTCCAGGGGAGGTTAAACCGTATTATGGACCATGATCTAGCTGCGCCTCCGTCTATGCCCATGGTATTTCGAGTACGTAGTTATGTACGCGCGGTACGAACACCGCCGTTTGATCGGGACTGGGAAGGAGGCCAAATTGCTAGGCAAGCTCTTGACGAGCCGGACTGTCCTGCTGCAGCGTAGTTCGGACACGTTTGACAGTGTCCGAGAGCTTGGCCGCCGAATTAAGGTTCTGCTTGAAAAGGCCGCTCTGTGCTTCTGCTGCGAGGGCAGCGGTGTGCTCCTCGGTACGGAGGGAGCGTTCCGTGTGTCCATTGACTGTTATGACACCGCGTGGTCCGGGCATCTTGATCTTGAGATAAGCATAGTGTGGCACCGCGTTAAATCGAGTGAATGCGGTTCGTCCGAGCAGTGCGTGATAGCCACTGCAGAAGGGGACAATATCGAAGATCAACTCTTCACTTCGGAAGTTTTCCGGGGATCCGAAGACCACCTCCAGTGTGATTGAGTCCGTACAACGGGCCTCCACACCTGGTATGACTCCCTTAAAGGTGGTTTTCGTGGGCTTGATCCTTGAGGGATCGATGCCCATTTTGCGCACTGTATCCTGATAGAGCAGGTTCAGGCTGCCACCGCCGTCCATGAGAACTCGCGTAAGATGGAATCCATCAATGATTGGGTCGAGGACCAGAGCGGCTGAACCGCCATGACGGATACTGGTCGGATGGTCCCTACCATCGAAGGTGATCAGGCAGGACGACCATGGTTTGAACTTTGGGCAGCTGCCTCCATCGCGTAGACATCCCTGAGCGCACGCTTGCGCTCCCTCTTGAGGAGATGTGTAGCATATATTGTGTTCACCGTTTTAACTTGGGCCGGGACTTCTTCTGACCCCCTGTGTTCGGTAGCCGAAGCTCCTCGTCATCGTCCTGACCTTGCGACCCCTTCTCTTTATTCTCAGCATTTAACTTGCCGGCCTGTTTAAAAACCCAATAGTCTCTGTTGGTATGATTGGCTGGTTTATCGGGAGTGTCGTGGATTTGACATGGACGATTGCGTATGCGATCCAAGCTGGACGAGCCCGGATTGTTTCTTTTATATGGCTTATTCCGCTGACCGGATTTAGAGCCACTGAATCAGGCGTTGACTGCCGATTCATCGGTGTTGTCACCGTTGCTTCGACGCTTGTGTCTGGTGCGTCGGGGCTTGCCGTTGCTATTTCTGGCTTCAGAAGTGCCATGTTCACTTGTATTTTTATTGCTACGGCTAGCCAGCCATCCTCGCCCGCGCAAAAGCGGGTCATAAGCGCCGTGAGGGCTGCCATGGACTTTGGCTTTTCTTGGCCGAGGTGCCGGGTGAGCCATTTGTCACAGATGCTGTGTTTGAAGGCCGCTAGGGCTTCGGCATCTGGACAGTCGACGATCTAGTTCTTTTTAGTTAAGAATCTAGTCCAGAATTTCCTGGCTGACTCCCCGGGCTGTTGAACTATGTGACTTAAGTCATCGGCATCCGGAGGTCGGACGTATGTACCTTGGAAGTTGTCGAGAAAGGCGTCTTCCAAGTCCTCCCAACAGCCAATTGAGTTTTCGGGTAAACTGTTCAACCAACGCCGAGCACGTCCCTTCAGTTTTAGCGGGTGGTATTTGATGGCATGAAGATCATCACCGCGGGCCATATGAATATGAAGAAGAAAATCCTCTATCCATACCGCGGGGTCTGTTGTCCCATCATATGATTCAATGTTCACAGGTTTAAACCCTTCTGGGAATTCACGTTCCATTACTTCATCAGTGAAGCAAAGGGGGTGTGCGGCGCCTCTATATCGGGCCAAGTTGCGACGTAGTTTAGATGGAGTTCGTCTGCGGTTTTCGGCCCGGGCATGGTAATATTTGTCATGTCCGGCCGGATGGCCATTGTCACGCGTCAGGGTACGCCCCCGTGATCCGTAGATTGATCTCGTCTGACCTGATCTATTTTCCAAGTCATGCCACAAGTCATATGTGTATCCTCGAGCTGTTGTGTCTCTGTCGGCGAGGTAGTGCGGGCTGTTGTTCGGCTTGAGTTGCCGCTTTGTCCCGGCCATGTGGTGGTCAGTCAGCCACATTACGCGCTGGTAGCACGGGCTCCAGCGCCTCATCATCGAATTGGGGTAAGAATTTGCGCTTCGGGTAACTTTTGGTTGGGCGGTCGAGGCCGTATTCCTCGGCTGCCAGGACATTAGTCCATCTGTCATTGAGTAGATCTTGATCAGTGTCACATCCCTAGTTCTGGTATAATCTGGGCTAGCTAGTCATGTGTTGCATCATGTTTAAATTGCTTTTAAACTTGAAATGGGGATTGATCCAAACCCTAGCACAAATGAATCCAACTAGGTTCAAATAAAATCATTTTCATAGAACCCAAAATGCCTTTGGAAAAGTTCATCATTTTGAATTGGTCTAGAACCTCTGCCAAAAGTGATGAACATATTTCTAGGTCATTCCTGGATTATTAAATTAATCTGTAAATATTTGCATTTGGACATTAAGATACTATAAATATTTTTTACATGTCCAAATAATTCTGAAAGTACTTGAGGGCTGTTGGAAATAATTTCACAAGTGCCCACAATTATTTTCAGCATTTTATCAAATGGTTTAGTATTTTTACTAAATAAAAACATACAAGGAAAATAGAAAACAAAAACAGAAAGAAAAGAGAGGGCACTGTACCTGGCTTACCTGTCCAGCCCAGCTGGCCCAGCCAAACCGCGCACCGTCCTCAACCTCCTGCTAGTAGGCAGGAGGGCGTGTGGTCTCCGCACGCGCCCACGCGCCTGGCCAGCTCCACCCTGCCTGCCTCCTCCCTGACTCGTCCAAGGCCGCCACGACACCCCTGGACCCCCCTGGGCCTCCTCCTCGAGCTCTCCCCCTATGTCTCTCACTCTCCCTTGCTCCCCTGCTTGCATCCAAGCGTGCCCGTCGCCGCCGTTCGTTGCCATCGTGCCCAGAGCCACCCCCTCACCCTTCCGCCGTGCCCAAAGGCTCCGCCTTGTCACCCTCAACCTCCCCACCGAGCCACGCTTCGCCGGAGGCCCTGCATCACCGCCATATGGTCGTCTTCAACCTTGGTACCCACCGGACGCCGTTCGTCGATTCACCTCGCTCCGGTCGCCCCCGAGCCCACTGATCTGTGCATCGACCCTACTGAGCTCCGTCGTCGTTTCCCCCTACTCCCCTGGTCGCGCTCGTCCGCCAGCCGACCTCGCCGTCCTGCCTGCAAGCTCCGGCCGTCGCATTTGTCGTCGCCGTCATTACGGTGGAGAAACGTCACGTCCGAGCACGTGGTCGAGCTCCTGCTGCCCCGTAGCTACCGCCTGTGTTCTCCGTTCGCTCCAACGCGAGCTGCAACCCCGCTCCCGCGCTATCCCGAACTCCGGCCGCCACCGAAGTCGACGCTGTGCTCGACTCAGGCCACCTCTCACCCTCCTGATGCCACCAATGGATGCGCGCGAGCGCCAGCAACCCGTAGCTGCAAACCGCTCATCGATCTGTGCCCTGTAGCGCGAACCCGAAGCCCTTTCGCTGCAGCCGCAGGTTTTCGCTGGCGACCAACCCGGCGGCAATGACGTGGCACCGTCATTAGCACTAATGACGGGGCTAACTAACCTCCTCTGTCACTGACAAATGGGCCCCACACCCTTATTTAATCACAGGTTTATCTCCCTGCTTAGATTAAGCTAATGCCCGTGGCCCCACCGGTCAGTTTGACTTGGCCACGTCAGCATTGACCGGGTCCCACGTGTCAGCCTCTGTAGCTGACTCTGTGTCACTGACCAGTGGGCCCTACTGGTCAGGTTTGACCTGGACCGCTCTATTGACCTGCTGACATCACCGTGACGCTTTGCTGATGCAATAATGTTTTCTGGATTTTAAATAAATCCAAATGATTTATTTATTTCCAAGAAATAACCTAAACTTTGAAAATTCATAGAAAATAATCTGTAACTCCAATGGAAATAAGTTATATATGAAAAATGATCAGAAAAATCCAAAGAATATGTTTATGTCATTTTCGTGCATGTTAGAACAACTTTTGTCTACTATTTAGGACAAATCAAATGAATGGCATTTAAATAACCATATGTGGAGTTTGAATTTGAACCTTGGGTTCAAACCAACTACACTTAATTGTGTTGCTAGTTGCATTAGGCCAAATCACATGATATTGCCATGTCATAATCATGCATCATAATTTTTGCATTGCATTGATTGTGTTCCTCCTTGTTTGCCGGTTTTGTGTCCCCTCTCAGTAGACGCGGTTCCGACGATGAGTTCGACGACACCGATGAAGAACTATACTATCTTAGAAGTGCCAGGCAAGCAAAACCCCCTTGTTCATTCCGATACAATCCCACTCTCTCGCTCCTGCTCTCTTTTACTGCATTAGGACAACAATGACTTAACTGTTACATGATGCGGTAGTTGAATCCCTTTCCTCTGCATGACCTGTCATTGCCATAGTAAATAGATGAAACCCACTAGCATGAGTAGGATTTGTTTGAGCCCTGATGTGTCTACTCATTCATGCTTATTGCCATGCCTGCTACTACTTAGAGTTGAGTCAGGTCTGATCCATTGGGGATGAATTGGAATGTGGTGAACATGTCTTACTGTTGAGAGCTAAGTGTGTGAACACGATTTGGTAAAGGTAGCGCTGAGAGGCCATGTAGGAGTACATGGTGGGTTGTCTCACTGAAACCGTCCTCAGGAACTGAGTTCTATGTTTGTGATCCATGAACAACTACTACCACACATTGGGCTACGGGCACTCCAAGCTCTCTCGACTTATTAATCAAGCTGATCCCTGTCCAGGAGTTGCAACTAGTTTCTGGTGTTTGTAGGTAGTGTTAGTAGTCTAACAAGTGGCACCCGGTACAGGTGGTGGCTTGGGACATACTAGGCACCGTGGCCGGGTATGCCAAGCGCCGCCCGTTTGGTGGGCTTGGAACCCTGTACACATCGTTAGGGGCCGTGAGCGACACCCCGGCTGGATCTCCTTGCGGATGGAACCCAAATAGGCGATAAACTTGGATGAGCGACTTGTGTGGTTAGTCAGGTCGTGGCCGACTCCCTCGCCAGGCTTCCGCTTGAAGGTTGCCGAGATACACAACGTGTACATGGTGGTAAGTGGCGAGAGCGTGTGTGAAGAAGTACACCCCTGCAGGGTTAACACCATCTATTCAAAAAGCCATGTCCGCGGTAAAGGACTTCTGGGTTGCCTATGCAATTCATAGACAAGTGAAAGTGGATTCTCTAAAAAGCGCAAGATACACGTCAGTGCTATGGATGGCGTTCTCATAGGGAGACGGGAGCTGATCCATAGTGGTGTGTTGATTTGGTGAATATGTGGACTCGTGTGCGCCACCTCAAAAGAGTTACTTGCAGTCGTTGTTTAGGATAGCCACCGAGTCAAAGCTGGCTTGCTGGAGTTAAACTCCACCACCCCTTTTGTTGATATTGATGAATATGTAGATAGTTCTGATGTAAGTCTTGCTGGGTACATTTGTACTCACGTTTGCTTAATTTATGTTTTTGCAGAGAGACTTCAGTCTCACTAGTAGTTCCGCGTGGACTTCGGCATTTAGCTTGTTACCTCAGCTACGATCTTGTAACGTCAGCAGGGTCTTGTAGATAGTTAGGCTTCTCAGCCCTTTTCATTTGTAGTTGTCTGTACTCAGACAAGATAAGCTTCCGCATGTGCTTGTTGCTTGTATGACTTGAATGCTGGGTCATTAGACCCATGTTTGTAATATCTGGCTCTTTGGAGCCTAATGAATAAATACTTTGAGTTATAGAGTTTCGTTGTGATGCCATGTTGTATTTACACATATCGGGCATATTGTGTGTATGATTGAAATGCTTGGTATGTGTGGGATCCAACAACGTAGGTTTTTATCCTTGGTAGCCTCTCTTATGGGGAAATGTAGTCTATTGCTTCCAATGAGCCATGGTAGTCTGCTACAGCCCGGTTCACCGGAGTCCTGCTGGCCTAGTTACTACTGCTCCGGAACACTTAAACTGGCCGGCATGTGATCCACTTCGTTCCTGTGTCTGTCCCTTTGGGGAAATGTCACGCGGGGAAATGTGTTACTAATCCATCGACTTATAGGATTGCTGGATTCAAGTCTTAGTTCAGTTTCTACTACTTCCGTATGTTCACAGCTGGCCTGAGAACCTTGATATTGTGATGTTGAGTGGTCATGCCACTATTTTTCAGGGTGTCTCAAATCTTTTTGAGCATTTACAGCCGTTATGCTGTCCGAGTCATCCCAGGTTTCTAAACAATCTGATGCATTTGCAAAATGCTTTCACTGTATTTCGATGTCCCCTTGGGCCAGTTTAACCACACTAATCGGTGAGTTGAGGTACTCTATTGCCTCGACATATATGTTGGAGTTGTTATTATGACACTAGGGTATCTTAGAGATAGTAATCTAGCCATGTTTGGTGTTCCCAGTGTGATGATTCTGTCCACCATTCTTGATAGCATCTCATGATGTTATTTAGTTAGTAGGTATTCTATTTCCGGGTCCTTGGACCCAAGATTCACTCTACTTACTTCATGTTGATAGTGTTTGCTAGTTCCTTTAGGATATTAGTAACCTTTGCGATAGTCCTCGAGATTTGTGGTATTTCCCTCTTCCAATACCATGAACTACTTATGGCAGAAGTGTTGGGGAACGTAGTAATTTCAAAATTTTCCTACGCACATGCAAGATCATGGTGATGCATAGCAACGAGATTGGAGAGTGTTGTCCATGTACCCTTGTAGACCAAAAGCGGAAGCGTTAGCACAACACGGTTTGTGTAGTCGTACGTCTTCACGATCCGACCGATCAAGTACCGAACGCATGACACCTCCGAGTTCAGCACAAGTTCAGCTCGATGACGTCCCTCGAACTACGATCCAGCTGAGCTTTGAGGGAGAGTTCCATCAGCACGACGGCGTGGTGATGATGTTGATGTTCTACCGACGCAGGGCTTCGCCTATGCACCGCTATGATATTATTGAGGTGGACTATGGTGCAGGGGGGCACCGCACATGGCTAAGAGATCCAAGGGATCAATTGTTGTGTCTTTGGGGTTCCCCTACCCCCGTATATAAAGGAGAAAGGGGGAGGTGCGGCCGGCCAGGAGGAGGCGCGCCAGGAGGAGTCCTACTCCCACCGGGAGTAGGACTCCCTCCCTTCCTTGTTGGATTAGGAGAAGGGGGGAAAGAGGAGGGAGAGAGGAAGGAAGGGGGGGGGCTCTCCTTGTCCTATTCGGACTAGAGGGGGAGGGGCATGCGGCCCTGCCCTAGCCGCCTCTCCTCTTCTCCACTAAGGCCCACTATGGCCCATTAAGCCCCCGGGGGGTTCCGGTAACCCCTCCAAGATTCTAAGAAATCCGATTTCACCCGGAACACTTCTGATATCCAAATATAGGCTTCCAATATATCAATCTTCATGTATCGACCATTTTGAGACACCTCGTCATGTCCGTGATCTCATCCGGGACTCCGAACTACCTTCGGTACATCAAAACTCATAAACTCATAATACAATCGTCATCGAAACTGTAACCGTGCGGACCCTACGGGTTCGAGAACTATGTAGACATGACCGAGACATGTCTCCGGTCAATAACCAATAGCGGAACCTGGATGCTCATATTGGCTCCCACATATTCTACGAAGATCTTTATCGGTCAGACCGCATAACAACATACGTTGTTCCCTTTGTCATCGGTATGTTACTTGCCCGAGATTCGATCGTCGGTATCTCAATACCTAGTTCAATCTCGTTATCGACAAGTCTCTTTACTCGTTCCGTAATACATCATCCTGCAACTAACTCATTAGTTGCAATGCTTGCAAGGCTTTATAGTGATGTCCATTACCGAGTGGGCCCATAGATACCTCTCCGACAATCGGAGTGACAAATCCTAATCTCGAAATACGCCAACCCAACAAGTACCTTTGGAGACACCTATAGAGCACCTTTATAATCACCCAGTTACGTTGTGACGTTTGGTAGCACACAAAGTGTTTCTTCGGTAAACGGGAGTTGCATAATCTCGATCATAGGAACATGTATAAGTCATGAAGAAGCAATAGCAACATACTAAACGATCAAGTGCTAAGCTAACGGAATGGGTCAAGTCAATCACATCATTCTCCTAATGATGTGATCCCGTTAATCAAATGACAACTCATGTATGGTTAGGAAACATAACCATCTTTAATTAACGAGCTAGTCAAGTAGAGGCATACTAGTGACACTCTGTTTGTCTATGTATTCACACATGTATTATGTTTCCGGTTAATACAATTCTAGCATGAATAATAAACATTTATCATGAAATAAGGAAATAAATAATAACTTTATTATTGCCTCTAGGGCATATTTCCTTCATTCTCCCACTTGCACTAGAGTCAATAATCTAGTTCACATTGCCATGTGATTTAACATCAATAGTTCACATCTTCATGTGGTTAACACCCATAGTTCACATCGATATGTGACCAACACCCAAAGGGTTTACCAGAGTCAATAATCTAGTTCACATTGCTATGTGATTAACACCCAAAGAGTACTAAGGTGTGATCATGTTTTTCTTATGAGAGAAGTTTAGTCAACGGGTCCGCCACATTCAGATCCGTATGTATTTTGAAAATTTCTATGTCAACAATGCTCTACACGGAGCTACTCTAGCTAATTGCTCCCACTTTCAATATGTATCCAGATTGAGATTAGAGTCATCTGGATCAGTGTCAAAATTTGCATCGACGTAACCCTTTACGACGAACCTTTTTGTCACCTCCATAATCGAGAAACATATCCTTATTCTACTAAGGATAATTTTGACGGCTGTCCAGTGATCTACTCCTAGATCACTATTGTACTCCCTTGCCAAAAACAGTGTAGGGTATACAATAGATCTGGTACACAGCATGGCATACTATATAGAACCTATGGCCAAAGCATAGGTAATGACTTTCATTCTCTTTCTATCTTCTGCCGTGGTCGGGCTTTGAGTCTTGCTCAATTTCACACCTTGTAACACAGGCAAGAACTCTTTCTTCGACTGTTCCATTTTGAACTACTTCAAAATCTTGTCAAGGTATGTACTCATTGAAAAACTTATCAAGCGTCTTGATCTATCTCTATAGATCTTGATGCTCAATATGTAAGCAGCTTCACCAAGGTCTTTCTTTGAAAAACTCCTTTCAAACACTCCTTTATGCTTTGCAGAATAATTCTACATTATTTCCGATCAACAATATGTCATTCACATATAATTATCAGAAATGTTGTAGTGCTCCCACTCACTTTCTTGTAAATATAGGCTTCACAGCAAGTCTGTATAAAACTATATGCTTTGATCAACTTATCAAAGGGTATATTCCAACTCTGAGATGCTTGCACCAGTCCATAGATGGATCGCTGGAGCTTGCATATTTTGTTAACACCTTTAGGATCGACAAAACCTTTCTGGTTGCATCATATACAACTCTTCTTTAATAAATCCATTAAGGAATGCAGTTTTATTTATCCATTTGCCGATTTCATAAAATGCGGCAATTGCTAACATGATTCGGATGACTTAAGCATAGATACGAGTGAGAAACTCTCATCGTAGTCAACACCTTGAACTTGTCGAAAACCTTCTGCGACAATTCTAGCTTTGTAGATAGTAACACTACTATCAGTGTCCGTCTTCCTCTTGAAGATCTATTTATTTTCTATGGCTTGCCGATCATCGGGCAAGTCAACCAAAGTCCATACTTTGTTCTCATACATGGATCCTATTTCAGATTTCATGGCCTCAAACCATTTTGCGGAATCTGGGCTCATCAACGCTTCCTCATAGTTCATAGGTTCATCATGGTCAAGTAACATGACCTCCAGAACAGGATTACCGTACCACTCTGGTTTACCTACGAGGTTCGGTAGTAACTTGATCTAAAGTTACATGATCATCATCATTAGCTTCCTCACTAATTGGTGTAGTAGTCACAGGAACAAATTTCTGCGATGAACTACTTTCCAATAAGGGAGCAGGTACAGTTACCTCATCAAGTTCTACTTTCCTCCCACTCACTTCTTTCGAGAGAAACTCCTTCTCTAGAAAGGATCCATTCTTAGCAACGAATGTCTTGCCTTCGGATCTGTGATAGAAGGTGTACCCAATTGTGCCCTTTGGGTATCCTATGAAGACGCACTTCTCCGACTTGGGTTTGAGCTTATCAAGATGAAACTTTTTCACATAAGCATCGCAACTCCAAACTTTAAGAAACGACAGCTTAGGTTTCTTGCTAAACCACAGTTCATACGGTGTCGTCTCAACGGATTTAGACGGTGCCCTTTTTAATGTGAATGCAGTTGTCTCTAATGCATAACCCCAAAACGATAGTGGTAAATCGGTAAGAGACATCATAGATTGCACTATATCCAATAAAGTACGGTTATGACATTCGGACACACCATTATCTTGTGGTGTTCGGTGGCATGAGTTTGTGAAACTATTCCACATTGTTTTAATTGAAGACCAAACTCGTAACTCAAATATTCTCCTCCATGATCAGATCGTAGAAACTTTATTTTCTTGTTACGATGATTTTCCACTTCAGTCTGAAATTATATGAACTTTTCAAATATTTCAGACTTTATGTTTCATCAAGTAGATATACCCATATCTGCTCAAATCATATGTGAATGTCAGAAAATAATGATACCTGCCGCAAGCCTCAATATTCATCGGACCACATACATCAGTATGGATGATTTCCAACAAATTTGTTGCTCGCTCCATTGTTCCAGAGAATGGCGTTTTAGTCATCTTGCCCAAGAGGCATGGTTCGCAAGCATCAAATGATTCGTAATCAAGTGATTCCAAAAGCCCATCAGCTTGGAGTTTCTTCATGCGCTTTACACCAAATGACTTAAACGGCAGTGCCACAAATAAGTTGCACTATCATTATTAACTTTGCATCTTTTGGCTTCAATATTATGAATATGTGTATTACTATAATCGAGATCCAATGAACCATTTTCATTGGGTGTGTAACCATATAAGGTTTTATAAATGTAAACAGAACAACAATTATTCTCTAACTTAAATGAATAACCGTATTGCAATAAACATGATCAAATCATATTCATGCTCAACGCAAACACCAAATAACAATTATTTAGGTTCAACACTAATCCCGAAAGTATATGGAGTGTGCGATGATGATCATATCAATCTTGGAACCACTTCCAACACACATCGTCACTTCACCCTTAACTAGTCTCTGTTCATTCTGTAACTCCTGTTTCGAGTTACTAATTTTTAGCAACCGAACAAGTATCAACTACCTGGGGCTACTATAAACACTAGTAAGGTACACATCAATAACATGTATATCAAATGTAGCTTGTTCACTTTGCCATCCTTCTTATCCGCCAAATACTTGGGGTGTTTCCGCTTCTAGTGACCAGTCCATTTGCAGTAGAAGCACTTAGTCTCACGCTTAGGTCCAGACTTGGGCTTCTTCACTTGAGCAGCAACTTGCTTGCTGTTCTTCTTGAAGTTCCCCTTCTTTCCCTTTTCCCTTTTCTTGAAACTAGCGATCTTGTTAACCATCAGCAGTTGATGCTCTTTCTTGATTTCTACCTCCGTCGATTTCAGCATCACGAAGAGCTTGGGAATCGTTTCTGTTATCCCTTGCATATTATAGTTCGTCACAAAATTCTACTAACTTGGTGATGGTGACTAGAAAATTCTATCAATCACTATTTTATCTGGAAGATTAACTCCCACTTGATTCAAGAGATTGTAGTACCCAGATAATCTGAGCACATGCTCACTACTTGAGCTATTCTCCTCCATCTTTTAGCTATAGAACTTGTTGGAGATTTCATATCTCTCAACTCGGGTATTTGCTTGAAATATTAATTTCAACTCCTGTAACAGCTCATATGGTCCATGACGTTCAAAACGTCTTTGAAGTCCCGATTCTAAACCGTTAAGCATGGTGCACTAAACTATCAAGTAGTCATCATATTGAGCTAGCCAAACGTTCATAACATCTATATCTGCTCCTGCAATAGGTCTGTCACCTAGCGGTGCATCGAGGACAAAATTCTTCTATGCAGCAATGAGGATAATCCTCAGATCACGGATCCAATCTATATCATTGCTATACTAACATCTTTCAACTTAGTTTTCTCTCTAGGAACAAATCAAAAATAAAACAGGGGAGCTAAACGCGAGCAATTGATCTACGACATAGATATGCTAATACTACCAGGACTAAGTTCATGATAAATTAAAGTTCAATTAATCATATTACTTAAGAACTCCCACTTAGATAGACATCCCTCTAATCATCTAAGTGATCACGTGATCCAAATCAACTAAACCATAACCGATCATCACATGAAATGGAGTAGTTTTCAATGGTGAACATCACTATGTTGATCATATCTACTATATGATTCACGCTCGACCTTTCGGTCTCAGTGTTTCGAGGCCATATATGCATATGCTAGTGTCGGTCAAAACCGGCGGATCTCGGGTAGGGGGTCCCGATCTGTGTGTCTTAGGCTGATGGTAACAGGAAGCAAGGGACACAATGTTTACCCAGGTTCGGGTCCTCTCGATGGAGGTAAAACCCTACTTCCTGCTTGATTAATATTGAAGATATGGGTAGTACAAGAGTAGATCTACCACGAGATCGTAGAGGCTAAACCCTAGAAACTAGCCTATGATGGTATGATTGTAATTGTGATCGGCCTTCTAAGGACCAACCTCTCCGGTTTATATAGACACCGGAGAGGGCTAGGGTTTACATGGAGTCGGTTACAAGGAAGGAAATATAATATCCGGATCACCAAGCTTGCCTTGCACGCCAAGGAGAATTCCATCCGGACACGGGACGAAGTCTTGAGTCTTGTATCTTCACGCTTCAATAGTCCGGACGATGGATATAGTCCGGCAGTCCGGATACCCCCTAATCCAGGACTCCCTCAGTAGCCCCTGAACCAGGCTTCAATGACGATGAGTCCGGTGCGTAGTCTTGTCTTCGGCATTGCAGGGTGGGTTCCATCTCCGAATACTCCAAAGTACCTGTTACGACGAATAGTGTCCGAAACTTCATCAATGTTGTATTCCTTCGCTTCAATGCCTCAATAATGACCATCTCCACGTGTCGAGCGAATGCGAGGAGCCGAGGTATTTTTTGCATTTTCCACCCTCAATCCTTTGGGCTGACCGCCTATTTGAAGAGACGGGGATTCTCAGATCCAGATCTCACTCTTCCCCCTCGAGCAAGCATCCAACAGAGCGCTCCGGAAAAACTATTCCAACATGGCCGGTCGTCGCAGCTCCTCTGCTCGCTCTCCTCACTCCAAGCCGGGGGACTGGGAAGAGTGTTCAGTTCCCCATAGCTGTTTGATTGAGTTACAAACCCAAGGGTTTCTCCCACCAGCATTCATGGTCCCCGTCCGAGCCGGAATAGCCACCTATAATGGCGGGGAGCAGGCGGAGAGATCTATCAACCCATCTCCAGAGGAGTGAATATGCCTCATCCCGCATTTGCTAAGGGGCGTCGGGTTTCCCATTCACCCGTTCCTTCGCGGGCTCCTGGAGTTCTACGGCCTCCAGTTGCACAACTTTACCCTTGCCTCTATACTACATATAGCAAGGTACGTTGCCCTTTGCGAGCTATTTTTAGGCTGCG
The DNA here is from genome assembly GCA_021605145.1 of Aegilops bicornis. Classification (NCBI taxonomy): domain Eukaryota; kingdom Viridiplantae; phylum Streptophyta; class Magnoliopsida; order Poales; family Poaceae; genus Aegilops; species Aegilops bicornis. Next base: position 293,886,742 of record CM038669.1, read on the forward strand.
ACCCTCACTTCGGGTTATGGATGAAGCTGTTTTGCCTTGTCCCCCGCAACCAGGGAGAATCCCCATGTCAAGTGGGCGGAGCCGAAGTATGGCGCATTGCCGAAACAGGATACCTATCCGGCACTCCCAAGAACGAACCAGAGAACTGGCCTTCAGAATGGTTTTATATTGATGATGTTCCCCTTCTGAATCCAGTCCGGACAGGTCTCCCCAAGTTCAGTGACGCCCCACCGAGGGCACGTCTAAGCTGCCGCCCCCAAAGGGAAAAGGCTATTTCACTCCAAAAATGAGGCCTATTTTGCCGATTTAGGAAGCCCCCAAGAGGAGGATACCAGGGAAGTACACTTCCTGATGAGCAGGATAAGGTTGCTGGCCAAGTCCGGACTGACGATAGTCGAGGTCATGGCAATATGCATAATACGGGGGGGGGGGGGGGGGTGCAACCGCTTCAATACCGGGGAAAGCCCATGTGGCACTTCAACGGGGAAGATGATGCCACCCGTTGTGGCCGTAAGGGTCTGGACTCCGCCACCGCTCTGGCAAGGATATTGTCCGAATTATATAAAGGAGAAGAGGAAGAATTTCTTCACATTAAACCGCGGGATGGATTCTCCATGTGCAACCCCCCAAACTGGGTAAGTCGTTATTCCTTTCCCTGTTTCACTCATCGCGGCGTTCTTCGCTAAGATCATCTGCTTCGACATTTCTGAGCAGGAACTGAGGAGGGCCGTAGAAGGAATCTCCAACCCCTCCTCGCAGCCAGAGGACCCCGGAAGGGCATTAGATCCAGGACTCGAAGAGGATCCGGATATTACCGTGGAGCTTGTCAACGAGATATTTTATCAAGCGAGCTGTGATGGCGCCTCAGTGGCCATTATTGCTGATTACCCCGGACTGCTACCTACGTCGCGTGTAAGCCAAACCGAAAAACCCTATCCTCCGAAGAAGACTCCCTTCCGATGTCATGCCTTACCCTTGAAGTCTCATGTTTTTTGCAGAGACGACGGTCGGAGCGCGGGGCCGAGCCCCTAGGGACTCATCGGCCAAGGGCGTCCGGATCGGGCAGGCTCAAGCGGAAGGTGGTAAGGGTCGACACGCCCCTGCAGAGGTAAGGAAAAAACCTGTCCTGCGATTATGGTATTTGAAGTATAACGACGCCCTTTGCGTCCTGGCAGGAAGATGAATCGCCGGACTATATCCGAGGACCCTGCCAATCACACCTCCACCAGCCAGGTTCCAGAACCGGCCTCGAGAGCGGAGGCAGACGCGGGGCCGATGCCGCATAGTTCTCCGACAGAGGACGCGGATATTCTCTCGGCCACGAACTCCAAAGTAGAGAGCGCCATGAATCACCGGCGCTGACGGGCCGTGCTTCAGAACAACATCTTTTCCGAAGAGGCATTTAATGCCTTCAATTAGGGAGACGCATACATCCGAGCTGCTCAAGGTGGGCTTGCCCGAGCGACGGACCAGTATACCAAAGATATACGGGTAAGAAATTATGATAAGCATGTATAGCAGTAGCCCCTGAGACATGAAATGGTTGGAACAATTGTTTTAAGGATCAATATATGCACAGGTCCTTGTAGATAAGAATGAGCAACTGTCTCGGGAGCTGGAGGAGTGCAAGGCCGAGCTGAAGGCCACAGTTGCCAAGTTAGAGGAATTCAAAAAACCCTCATCTGGTAACATTTGTCTCAATTGTGCGAATATGCACCAGTTACTAAGTGGCTCATATGACAAGTCTAACAGGAAATTCTGCAGACAATCCAGGGGTAAATTCGGAGGGCGTAAGAGATGACGAATCACATCTTAAAAGGCAGCTGAAGGCTGTCGAGCGCATTCTTACGCACGTTAGGCAGGAGAATAACAATCTTCAAGATGCCAAAGTCCAGCTGGACATGGAGTTAAAAGACGTCCGCGCTCAGCTGGCGGACTCCCTAAAGGAGAACAAAAGGCTTTGACGCGACATTCATGGTAAGTGCCTAGACGAACTGTATTATAGTTCGGCGTAGAAGTATATTGAAAGGATTTTGCTTGTAGGAATGTTAACAGGTCGCCCCGAGGAGGAGATGCTCTCATCTGCAGGCGATTTACTACAAGACCTCTCACAACTGCACGAGCGAGCTCGACAGGTGATGCAGGGTGTTGCTCAGGCCTTGTGGCCATCAAGCTTCCTGCCGAATGGTATGGGGGAGCTTGTGGATATGCTTCAAGGAGTACGGCGGCGCTTCCGATTGTGGAACATATCAGCCTGCCGGCAAGGTGCGAGATAAGCCTGGGCTATGGTGAAGACGCGCTGCACCAAGCTAGACCCGAACCATATGGCCGAAGTCGGACCAGTGGGGTCAGATGGCAAGAAATTCCCGTGAGTCTGGTATATGATCAGGTAGCGTTAGCCGCAAAATATTCTCAACAGGATTGTAAGCTAGATAGCCCGTTGGATGGTATAGAGGAGGAATATAGTCAGTACAAGTGACTGTGTAATTCAATGGACATAATTAGTCCCTAGCCGAATTAAAATCATTTGTCATGGCGGACCTTTTCGCTTCAGCCCCCGGATCCTACAGTCCGGGGTGTGTCCGAATACCCACTCGGTTATACAAAACCGAGGTATGCGTGGAAACCAGGCGTAGGGGTCATAAGTGCTTGAATAGACAAGTACCCAACTAGTTATGTTATATTACATGGATAGTAAGAAACATCTTCCAGGGAGAATAGTTCCGTTAGGGGTTCCTTTCCCTGGGTACGCATGCGACAATGCACATGTCCGGACTGCGAACGATTGCGCAGGATACAAAACTTCTGGGGATTTGCGTTGTAATAAACGAATACATCTTTTGTTCACCTATCGAATATTCTCTTAAGGAAGCTAGCTTTCGGCTTCACCCAGTCTGAGGTACACATCCATTTGAACCGGCAAGTAACAATCACAGAGGTGCTCCCCTTATGCCCTAGCCGAATTAACGGGAACGTAGGGCATAAACACAAGAGCCAGGCAACCCAGCTTGGCCACATCTTAATTCATATCGATGCAGATAATGGTGAAGAAAAGGCACATATGGAAAAAGAATGCATATGTGTTGGGCAGAAAGCCATGTGAGTAATTATTTTTAGCTTCCGTATAGGAAGACCCCAGGTATTGCTTACACACCTAGTACGGTCGGAGTGATCCGGGAGTCCACACTGTATTGAATACTTTGTGTGAAGAGGAAAAAGGTCGAGAAAGGAAAAGGGGTGGAGCATAATTAAAAGGAGGGTTAGGAGGCGAACAGAGTTCGGCGTTTGGCGTAGAATCTCCAGAGTCTGGCCGCGTTCCATGGGTTCGGCTCGAGTCTGTTATCGGATGCATTACATAAGCGGTACGCTCCTCCGATGAGAACTTTGTCAATGACGAAGGGACCTTCCCACTTGGGTTTGAGCTTGTCCTTCTTATTCTCCGGTAGGCGTAGAATGAGCTCGCCAATATTGTAAGTTTTGGCCCGCACTTCTCTGCTTTGATATCGTCGAGCCTGCTGCTGATAGAATGCGGAGCGGGCTTTTGCGACATCGCGCTCCTCCTCCGGGGCATCAAGTTATCCTTCCGATCTGACTCGGCTTCCTTCTCTTCGTACATGCGTACGCGTGGCGAATCATGTATTATGTCGCAGGGTAATACTGCTTCCGCGCCGTACACCATAAAAATGGTGTATATCCGGTGGTGCGATTCAGCGTGGTCCGCAGCCCCCAGAGTACGGAGTCGAGCTCCTCGACCCAGTGCATATCCGACTCTGCCAGGGATCGCACTAGTCTGGGTTTGATGCCGCTCATGATGAGACCATTTGCCCGCTCTACCTGGCCGTTTGTTTGGGGATGGTAGAGCGGGCGTAATCAAGCTTAATGCCCATTTGTGCGCCGCCAAGTTTTCGCTTCAGAGGCTGTGAAATTTCAGCCATTATCGTTGATGATCTGTGGGGACACTATATCGGTGTATGCGACCCGGATATGAAGTCTATTACTGGTCCGGATTCGGCCGTTTTGACTGGTTTGGCTTCGATCCATTTGGTGAATTTGTCCACCATGACCAATAAGTATTTTTTCTTATGGCTTCCCCTTTAAGAGGTCTGACCATATCCAGCCCCTAGACCGCGAAGGGCCAAGTTATGGGGATTGTTTGGAGAGCGGTAGGGGGCATATGACTCTGATTGGCAAAGAGCTGGCAACCAACGCAATGTTGTACAAGGTCCTGTGCGTCTGCTCGGGCCGTCGGCCAATAGAAACTTGTACGGAAGGCCTTGCTGACTAATGCTCGAGCCGCGGCATGGTGCCCGCCCAGTTCGGCATGGATTTCAGCCAAGAGATGCCGCCCTTCCTCTTCGGAGATGCATCTTTGGAGCACTCCGGTAGCACTTTTCTTGTAGAGTTCCCCTTCATAGACTTTGTAAGCTTTAGAGCGCCGGACGATGCAGTGTGCTTCATTTTGGTCTTCGGGGAGCTCCTGCCTATTTAGGTAGGCCAAGAAAGGCTCAGTCCACGGGTATATTACATCCATGATTTCGTGGGCCGAGGACGTTATTTCGGTGGTAGAACCTCCGAATATGTCTGATAGTTCGGAATCTGGGGGTGTATTCGGATCCGTGCTAGTATTGCCGGACTCCCCTTCCCATACTAGGGATGGCTTGAACAACCATTACAAGAATATGTTAGGTGGGACAGGGTCCCGTTTGGCGCCGATGCGAGCGAGGACGTCCGCCGCTTGATTGTTTTCTCGAGCCACATGGTGGAATTCGAGCCCCTCGAACCGAGCTGACATCTTGAGGATGGCATTACGGTAGGCCGCCATTTTCGGGTCCTTGGCATCAAAATCTCCGTTTATTTGTGATATTGCAAGGTTTGAATCCCCGCGCACTTCTAGGCGTTGAATGCCCATAGAGACTACCATCCGAAGACCGTGTAACAGAGCCTCATATTCGGTTGCATTGTTGGAGTCTGTGTATAATATTTGGAGGACGTACTGGACCGTGTCTCCGGTGGGAGATGTCAGGACTACACCTGCTCCCAATCCGGCCAGCATTTTAGAGCCGTCGAAGTGCATGATCCAGTTTGAGTATGCGCCGTACTCTTTAGGGAGTTCGGCTTTTGTCCATTCGGCGACGAAATCAGCCAATACTTGCGACTTGATGGCCCGCCGTGGTTTGTATGTTATGTCGAACGGAAGGAGCTCAATGGCCCATTTGGCAATCCTGCCCGTAGCATCGCGGTTATTTATTATGTATTGAGTGGTACTTTGGAGGCTACCGTAATCGAACACTCTTGAAAGTAGTGTCGTAGCTTCCGGGATGCCATGAACACCGCGTATGCTATTTTTTGATAGTGTGGGTATCGGGATTTGCATGGGGTTAGGACCGTGGATACGTAATAGACCGGCTTCTGGAGCGGGAATTTGTATCCATCATCCTCTCGTTCAATGACGAGCACTACGCTTACAACTTGATGCGTTGCAGCTATGTACAGCAGCATAGGTTCGTCAATATTTGGCCCTGTTAGTACTAGATTACTGGCCAATAAGGTCTTTATTTCGTCCGATCGGCGGCTGCATCCGTCCACGAAGTGTTCGATGCGCCAAGAAGTGATAAAGAGGTAATGCCTTTTCTCCTAACCCGGAGATAAAGCGTCTTAGAGCAGCCATGGATCCGACTAGTTTCTGGATGTGCTTGAGGTCTGTTGGTATAGCCAAGCAGCCGAGCTTCGGATTTTTGCGGATTAAACTTCAATTCCTCTATTGGAAGCGATGAAGCCGAGTAGTTTCCCGAGGGATGCCAAAACGCATTTTCGGGTTCAGCTTGATGTCGTATGTCGGAGATTGTCGAATGTAAGCCTCAAGTCATCTATTAGGGTTTCCGGCGTGTCTTCTTTTTATGACCACGTCATCCACATATGCCTCCTTGTTTTGCCGATTTGCTTTTCGGGCATGTTTGAATCATGCGTTGGTAGGTTGCGCCAGCGTTCTTAAGCCGAAGGGCATAGTGTTGAAGCGAAAGGGCCATATGGCGCTATGGAAGCTGTTGCAACTTGAGTGGGACTACGCCATCTTTATTTGATGGTATCCAGAGTATGCGTCGAGGAAACACAGTGAGTCGTGTCCTGCTGTGGCGTCCATGATTTAATCGATGCGAGGGAGGGGAAAGGGGTCCTTGGGGCAAGCCTTGTTGAGGTCTTTAAAGTCGACACATAGGCACCAGGATTTGTCCTTCTTTGGTACCATTACCAGGTTTGCCAGCCAATCCGGATGCTTGATATCTCTGATGAATCCAGCCTCGAGTAGTTTGGCTAGCTCTTCCCCCATAGCCTACCGTTTGGGCTCTGAAAACCGTCTTAGAGTCTGCTTGACCGGTTTGTATCCTTTTAGTATATTGAGGATGTGTTCGGCCAATCTGCGTGGGATGCCCGACATGTTCGATGGGTGCCAGGAGAAGATGTCCCAATTCTCGCGTAAGAAGTCTCGCAGTGCGGCGTCCATCGTGGGGCTCAACTCTGTCCCACCGGAAGCTGTCTTCGCGGGGTCCGTTGGATGGACTTGGAATTTGACTATCTCATATGCGGGTTTAAATGAGGTGGACTTGGTTCGCTTGCCGAGTATCACGTCGTCCCTGTCCATGGTGGCCCGCAGTGTTGTTAATTCTTCGGCTGCTAGGGCCTCGAATAATGCCTCCAGGGCTAGTGCTACATTTTTGTTTTCGGCGTGAAGTGCGACGTCCGGATCACTGGCTAGAGTGATGATTCCATTGGGTCCGGGCATTTTAAGCTTCATGTACCTGTAATGGGGTATAGCTTGAAAGCTTGTAAACGCGTCCCACCCTAGAAGGGCGTGGTATCCGCTGCTAAAAGGAGCCACTTGGAATGTGATTTCTTCGGACCTATAATTCTCCGGGGTGCCGAATACCACGTCGAGTGTGATTTTTCCCGCACACCGCGATTCCCGACTAGGGATAATTCCCCTGAAGGTTGTGCCGTGATATGTCTCCAACGTATCTATAATTTTTGATTGCTCCATGCTACTTTATCTACTGTTTTGGACTATATTGGGCTTTATTTTCCACTTTTATATTACTTTTGGGACTAACCTATTAACCGGAGGCCCAAATGTAAATTGTTGTTTTTGCCTATTTCGGTGTTTCAAGAAGCGGAATATCAAACGGAGTCCAAACGGAATGAAACCTTCGGGAACGTGATTTTCCATCCGAACGTGATCCAGGAGACTTGTACCCTACTCCAAGAAGTGCCAGAGGTGGTCACGAGGGTGGAGGGCGCCCCCTGGGCACGCCCCCTACCTCGTGGGCCCCCTGACGCTCCATCGACGTACTCCTTCCTTCTATATATACCTACATATCCCCAAACGATTAGAACAGGAGCCAAAAACCTAATTCCACTGCCGCAACTTCCTGTATCCACGAGATCCCATCTTGGGGCCTGTTCCGGAGCTCCGCCGGAGGGGGCATCCACCACGGAGGGCTTCTATGTAATGCCCCGGATCCGATGCGCCAGGTGTCTGCCAGTTATTCGCCGTCATTGCCATGTCATTTGCTTGCGTGTTGCATTTTGCCATGTCATCATCTGCATTTCATCTGCATGTTTTTCAAAACTTGCATCCGTTCGGGTTCCGCCGGTTCTCTCCGTTGTCCGTTCCGAGTCCGAACACACTCGCACGCACCCACGGCACCTCCGAAATATTATTTTATAAGTGGCATAAAAAATGTTCTTGGAATGGGTTGAAACTTGGCATGCGATCTTATTAGACAGAGTGCCTGTCAAGTTTCGTCGCATTCGGAGCTCGTTTGATAGCCCAGCCGTCAAACATGTAGCGGTACCGTTGCCGGTACATTCGTCGGATGTTTTCGGTCTCCGAAACCGTGCCGGGCCGCACTTCTCCCCCTCTCTCCTCAGACCAACCCCTCTACACAGCCCACTAACCCCTCCTAGGCCCAGCCTACCACCCATCGCGTCTGGAACCATCCGATCGAGATCAGAGGGCTCCAAAAACGCCCCAAACCCTAAAACCCTAGCTCCTTTCTATTTATAGACGCTTCCCCCCTGCCATTTTTGGCCTTCTCCTTCCTCCCCCTCGGGATCCGCGCCACCAACCTCCTTTCCTCAATTTCCGCGTCGGCCCGCTCCTCGCCGCCTAGCGCTGGCCAATCGCGGCCGCCAATCGCCAGCGCCGCCACAGGAGACCGCGCCGCCGCCTGGCCGGTGGAAAGCCGCCGTCGCCGCCTCCCTCCTCCTCCCGCAGGGCCCGCAAGCCCATCGCATACCCGCCCGGGCCAGATCCCGGGCGAGCATGGCCTCCACCAGCCCGCCACTTTTCGCTCCCGTGTTGCGCCGCACCAAGCGCCGCTGAAGCGCCGCCAGCGCCGCCGCGCCTCCCTCGCCGCCAAACCTCATGGAGCGCACCCGCCGCCCGACACGCGCCGAGGTGCCTCGCCTCCAGATCCTCGCCCGCACCTCCAGGACCCGCGGGCGCGCCGCCCTGTTCGCCGGAGGACATCTCCGCCGCTGCCACGTCTTACCCGCCGGCGACCGCCGCCATCCCGTTGCCCCGCCGGAGTCGAGCCCCCGCCTGTCCTTCGACAGATCCGGCCGGGAGCTGGCCGGATCCACCCCGTGCCGACCTCCTCCGTCCTCCCCGGTGATCGCCGAAACCTAGGGTCACCGGAGCCGCCGTTGACCCCGATCTGGATGGCCCCGTCCCCGGACACCGCCGTTCCCCGAACCAAACGAAGCGCCCGATCCCGCACCGACTCGTTCCCAGGATCCCGACATCCAGTTTTTCGCTAGGTATAAAATGGCTAAGTCCCTGAGATTTTCATCATATGTATCCATGTTCATCATGCCATAACTACATGTGTGCTGCTTAGTTATGTGCGTGTAATATATCAAGATTTTCATCATGAGATTCTCTTCAATTGATACCATTGCACGATGTTCATTTAAGCTCATCTTGGTGCCCTAATCATCGTTGCAAGAGTGCTATGTGATGTTAGTTTCAGATTCTTATCAGAACATGCACTTTTGTCATTTTTGCCATGGTTTATGTGTGCATCCTATTAACTTGAGCCTTACATGTGTTTTAAACTATGACATGCCATCTTTCCAGCGATGTATGCCATGTATTTTTGTGATCTATGTGGTGACTAGCACGAGCATGCAAACTAGGCCCCATGATGTTGCTGATTTCAGGACTTAGAATTTCACAAAGTCCGTCTGCTGTTATTTTATGTCATGTATTCATGTTGCTACAGTGAGATCCATGCCTCTTTTGAGTATGATCAGTAAGGATGTTTTGTATATATGGTTATGCTCTATCCATCCATGCCTCTTTTTTCATTTATGGATCGCCCTAGCTGGACTCAATCGAGCTCTACTTTTGCTATAAAATGTTCTAGGCAGATTGTTTACATGTTATTCAATTTTGCCAAGGTTGTTGTACTTGATCCTTGCATGCTATGTTGTTGTTCTTGCCATGTATAGCTTGTATACCATGTCTAGTTTCTGGGTGTATGCCTAGTTTGTCGTGCAATGCCTCGTAGTGAGCGCGTCTAGCTCGTAAACATGCCTACTTATTGTCTGTTTATGCCATGCTCCAGTTTTTCACCAAGTCTGAATCTGTTTATGTTTTTGCTATGTTCACATGCTTGCAATTGTATTTTCTGATCCCTTTTGGCTTATGGTCAGTAAGAGACTTTTGTTATTTGCTTTGAGTAGATTCATTCCATACTCTAGTTTGACATGATAGCTTGTTGTAACATGTTGCTTCATAGTTATAAACATGCTAACCTGATGATATTTCTGCCATGTCCTGAAATTCTGCTAAGTCTGTGAACCCGTTATTATTTGCAACCTTGCCATGTCCTTTTGAGCCTGTTCTAGTGATTTATGGAGATAGCTCAGTGTTCATGTTTTGTCATGCTTTACCTGTACTTCATGCCCATGCCTTTTGTTTTCACGTTGGGATGCTGTAGTATATTGTTTTGATGCTTGCAAGATGCCTACTTGCTGTTTTGGACAGATTGTTGTTATGTCTTGTATAGAGTGTATGTGTTGCACCGTTGCTCTGTTTTGAGTGTGCTCTATATGAAATTTGCTTGATTTTGCATGTAGTTTCATATTATCATGTTGCATCCTTATTTTGAGGTGTTTGATTGATGTTTGTATGCATTTTGCATCAATGCCATGTTTAACTTGTTTTGCTCATATCTTCTAGGCCGTAGCTCCGAATCTAATGAACTTTATATGTAACTTGACTAGAATTTCGTGTAGATCATCGTGGTGCATCTTAACTTGTTGTTTAACAACTTGAACATAAAGTTATTCAGATCTGGACCAATTTCGAAATTTGCATATGAGGACATACCGGAGTTGTTCTATGTGGTTTCCGGCCTCATTTAAACTTGCTTTGATGTGTTGGTCTCGTATGCATCATCTTTTGCCATGAGTAGCTTCATGTTGTCTTGTCATGCATCATGCTTGGTTGTGCATCATGTTTTGTCTATGTGTGGTGTGTTTACCATGTTGTGCGCTTCTTCTCGATAGTTCCCGTTTCGTTGCGATCGTGATGATTCGTTCGTCTACGCTTGGTTCGTCTTTGTGGCTTCATCTTCTTTATGGACTCGTTCTTCTTCCTTGTGGGATTTCAGGCAAGATGACCGTCACCTTGGATCTCATTACTATCATTGCTATGCTAGTTGCTTCGTTCTATCGCTTTGCTGCGCTACCTATCATTTGTTCTTCAAGCCTCCCAAATTGCCATGAACCTCTAACCTTTGACACCCTTCCTAGCGAACCGTTGTTTGGCTATGTTACCGCTTTTGCTCAGCCCCTCTAATAGCGTTGCTAGTTGCAGGTGAAGATGAAGATTGCTCCATGTTGGATTATGTTTATGTTGGGATATCACAATATCTCTTATATTATTAATGCATCTATACACCTGGTAAAGGGTGGAAGGCTCGGCCTTATGCCTGGTGTTTTGTTCCACTCTTGCCGCCCTATTTTCCGTCATATCGGTATTATGTTCCCGGATTTTGCGTCCCTAACGCGGTTGGGTGGTTTATGGGACCCCCTTGACAGTTCGCTTTGAATAAGACTCCTCCAGCAAGGCCCAACCTTGGTTTTACCATTTGCCTCACCACCACCTATACCCTTCCCTTGGGTCGGCCAACCCAAGGGTCATCTTTATTTAGCCCCCCCCCCCCAGGCCAGTGCTTCTCTAAGTGCTGGTTCGAACCGAGCTGCCTGCGGGGTCACCTTGGGGAAACTTGAGGCTTGGTTTTACTCGTAGCTAGTCTCATCCGGTGTTGCGCTGAGAACGTGATATGTGCAGCTCCTATCGGGATTTGTCGGCACATCGGGCGGTTTTGCTGGTCTTGTTTTATTATTGTCGAAATGTCTTGTAGCCGGGATTCCGAGAGTGATCGGGTCTTCCCGGGGAGAAGGAATATCCTTCGTTGATCGTGAGAGCTTATCATGGGCTAAGTTGGGACACCCCTGCAGGATTTGAACTTTCGAAAGCCGTGCCCGCGGTTATGGGGCAGATGGGAATTTGTTAATGTCCGGTTGTAGTAAACTTGAAGTAAACTCTTCTAAAATACACCAACCTTGTGCATAACCGTGAGTGTCTCTTTTCGGGGTTGATCGAGAGGAGAACACGGTTTCTGGGTTATATCTGACGTAAGTAGGAGTTCAGGATCACTTCTTGATCATTACTAGTTGACGACCGTTCCTTTGTCTCTTGGCGCTCTCATTTAATGTATGTTAGCCACCATACATGCTTAGTCGCTGCTGCAACCTCACCACTTTGCCCCTTCCTTTCCCATTAAGATTTGCTAGTCTTGATACCCATGGTTATGGGATTGCTGAGTCCTCGTGGCTCACGGATTACTACACCAACAGTTGCAGGTACAGGTAATGCGATGATCATGATGCAAGAGCGATGTTTGCTTGTTTTGGAGTTCTTCTTCTTCTTCGTCGATCAGGGGATAGGTTCCGGGTCGGCAGCCTGGGCTAGCAGGGTGGATGTCGTTTGAGTTTCTATTTATGTTTCATCCGTAGTCGGATGGTGCTCTTGTATATGATGTATTGTTGTATTCATGTGATTGTATGTACCGGATGTATCCCCACTATTATGTAATGTTGATGTAATGATATCCACCTTGCAAAAGCGTCTTCAATATGCGCTTCTATCCTTGGTGGGACCTTCTAGTTCCTTTAGGATAGGGTCGCATCTTGGGCGTGACAAGTTGGTATCAGAGCCTCGACCGACCTTAGGAGCCCCCTTGTTTGATCGTGTAGTTTGGCCGTTGTTGAGTCTAGAAGAAAACTGATTTCTGAGTCTAGTTATATCGGAGAGTAGGAATTCTTTTTTACTCCTCTGCCCTTTCGTCGCTCTGGTGAGAAATCTTGACGTAGGTGTTTTGAATTACTCCTCTTCCCGTTCAAATTTTTCTTTAGGATCACGTAGTTAGTTTCGTGAGTTGTCCATCCTTTTTTGTCCGGTGCATCTCTCGTCAAGTCAACTCAAACCTCTTTGTATTTCGCGAGATCAATCCTCAGTTCTTCCTCCAACATCGTTGTTTTTCCCCATCCGAAGTTGTCTTTGTTTTTCCCACCCGCCCTCCCCTTTTTCTCCTCGGAACCGGAGTCCGTAATCGAGTATCCTTCCTACTCGTGCGGAGTCTTTGCTTTCTTTCCTCAATGATTTCAACCGGTGCTTTCTTTTCAAGTTATTCGTCTGTTCCCCGTTCCAAGTTGCCTTTGTTTTCTCGCCCTCCCACCCTCTTCTTCCCGGAGTCTGACTCTCTCTCGACCATCAATTTCATTCGTACGGAGCCTCTTCAGTTTTTCCTCAATTATTTCAACCGGTGAATTCTCATCGCGTTCGTCATTCTTCATCTCTTTTTCTTCTCCGGTGGATTCAATTCAAGTTTTTCGTTGTCGATCGTATTCTTTTTCCTCGGCTCAAATGTTTTCCCCTTGCTCGTTCGCCTCTTGCCAGTTTATATTTTCGGAGTGATGAAGACATCTCAGAAGATTTGTGTTTGCCTTCAATTATTTCGAGGTTGTCACCTCATTCAAATCTTCCAATTGTTCCGGTGCATCATCTCCCTCTTCAACAATCCTTTCCAACGGTGTTTCTTTTAGTGGGCCCTAACCCACAGGTCGATTCCCAGGATCTTACCTAACTCTTCTAATTACCCCGCTGTTATTCTCAATTCTTTTCAAGTGTGACATAAGAATGAATTTCATCAGTCACATGCCTTCTCCAAGATCGCTTTCAAATTCTTTTCATTGTTGGCTCAACCTTTTCGGTTTTCATTCTCCCATAGTATCTCAGTAATTTTGGTGGTGTTTCTCGTCATCATTTGAAGATTGAAGAAGAGTTTTTCCTCTAAATCTTGACTGTTCTCTCGAAGATTCGCGGTTCCAGTTTCTTGCTATCCTCTTCTAATAATTCCATGTGCGAGATATTCTTTTCTTACCCATCCGGAGTATGTCAGAAGTTGTTTTTCCATTTATTTTCACCAGAGGCCATCGTTCCAGAAGAATTCTTCGTCCCCACATTTCAGCTACCATTATCCAATTATCCCGGTGCTTCGTTCAAGTATTCTTCAATCAGTTCACGATCTCTTCGCTCTTTTGCATCTAAATACCCTCGAGCTTATTGGTTCTTCTAATTCTTCCCGGTGATTCATTCTCTTTCATCAGTCATTTCCAAATTATTACAGTGGTTCGTTCAAGATTCTTTTTCCTTGTTTATCTTTTAAATCCATTCGTTCTTTCAAATCCTACCGGTGGTTCAAGAAGACTTTCTCAAATTTTGTGCTATACCCCCCCCCCCCTTAATCCTTTTCATCAAGAATAAGTGGTATGCAAAAATCCATTGCTTGTCATCAATTTAATTTGATGAAGGATAAGCATACAATAAATCTTATTCTTATTTCATCAAAGTGATTAATCCTTTTCTTCGGAGTTTGTTCGTGAGGAATAAATTCTAGTTCCAAGCATTCTCATCTTTCTTCTCTGGAGTTCAAAATTTACTCGGCCATTTCGTCGGAACATCCATCTAAATCATCGCAAGGCTCATCTTATTCTTTCTTCCTTCATTCTATCTCATCATCCTTTTTGTCACCGGAGTTCTTCATGGTGGTTCTTCATGATTTAATTCATTCTTCAAGAGCTCTTCTATGTTCTTTTGGAGGAGCTCAAGTATCTTTCTTCTTGCATATCAAAGTGCAATTAATTCTCCATATTCTTTTGAAATGGAGTTTTGCATTTCTTCGTTCTTCTCCGTTATCCAATCATTTCCGTTTGTGGCCAGTTATCACCTTATGATCTGGAGATGTTACCTATAAGACCACAACAAGCTTATTCTTTTTGTTGTTGATTTTCTCAACAACTCCGTTTAATCCTTCCTTCTAAAGATGCTTTCAATTTCATTCGTGGCACAAGTTGTCATTTTCTTCTCCGTTCTTTTACTCTTTCAAATTCTTTTTCGGAGGTTTTGTGTCATGTCTTCATCAAGTATCATTCCATCCTCTCAAGCTCGTGTTCTATTCCTCCTTGTTTCAGCCGGAGTGCTGCCTAAATCCTTTCACTCTTATTCGTTTCTTATCTCGTTCTAACCGGAGTGGTTTCATAGTCTATCTGATTCCGTGAGCTTTCGATTCTTGTCTTTCTCGTCGTTCCTCTCTTCTTCTCAAGTGCTCTCGATTCTTTGCTTCTTCTCTTGAGTTCTTGTTTCACCTCATCCTTTTCCCTTCCGTCTCGGTCCTAAGATCTCGGGACGAGATCTCTTGTTAGTGGAGGAGTGTTGTAACGCCCCGGATCCGATGCGCCAGGTGTCTGCCAGTTATTCGCCGTCATTGCCATGTCATTTGCTTGTGTGTTGCATTTTGCCATGTCATCATCTGCATTTCATCTGCATGTTTTTCAAAACTTGCATCCGTTCGGGTTCCGCCGGTTCTCTCTGTTGTCCGTTCCGAGTCCGAACACACTCGCACGCGCCCACGACACCTCCGAAATATTATTTTATAAGTGGCATAAAAAATGTTCTTGGAATGGGTTGAAACTTGGCATGTGGTCTTATTATAGTGTAGACAGAGCGCCTGTCAAGTTTCTTCGCATTCGGAGCTCGTTTGATAGCCCAACCGTTAAACATGTAGCGATACCGTTGCCTGTACATTCGTCGGATGTTTTCGGTCTCCGAAACCGTGCCGGGCCGCACTTCTCCCCCTCTCTCCTCAGACCAACCCCTCTACACAGCCCACTAACCCCTCCTAGGCCCAGCCTACCTCCCCTCGCATCTAGAACCATCCGATCGAGATCGGAGGGCTCCAAAAACGCCCCAAAACCTAAAACCCTATCTCCTTTCTATTTATAGACGCTTCCCCCTACCATTTCTGGCCTTCTCCTTCCTCCCCCTCGGGATCCACCCCACCAACCTCCTCTCCTCAATTTCCGCGTCGGCACGCTCCTCCGCTGCAACTTGGCGCGCCGCCAATCGCCGCGCCGCCAACTGAGACCCAAGCGCCGCCGCCTCGGGCCAGTGGCAAGCCGCCACGTCGCCCCTGCCTCCCTCCTCCTCCCGCAGGGCCCGCTGAAGCCCATCGCAGGCCCGCCCCGGGCCAGATCTAGGCCCGGACGAGCTCAGCAAGCCTCCGCCACCGCCCGGCCTCGCTCCCGTGCCAGCGCCTGAGCGCCATTGTCCGTCTGCCTGCACCACCGGGCGAGCCTCCCTCGCCGCCAAGCCAGGAGCGCACCGCCGCCGACACCGCCCGAGGCGCCGCCTCCAGAACCCTCGCCCGCTCCTCCAGACCAAGGGCGCATCACTGCTCGCCGGAGGACATCTCCGCCGCTGCCACGTCTTGCCCGCCAGCGACCGCCGCCATCCCGTGCCCCCGCCGGAGTCGAGCCCCCGCCTCTCCTTCGACCAGATCCGGCCAGGAGCTGGCCGGATCCACCCCGTGCCGACTGTCGGTGTTCTGGGAACGGGGGTCCCCAGACTTGCCTGCCTGCGGCCTGCGACGTGGCTGAAAGGAGGCCCAGGACGACCCATCTTCATCAACACAAGCTCAAGACCCTCGCGAGGGGCCAAGCCTCGCGGGGCGGACGACCAGGAGCTTCCTCAGGCATGGCCTCGTCAGGCTGGCTCATGAGGAGGCGGAGAGTTCAAGGCGGGGTACCTCGCGAGGTGCCCATGACGTAAGCCATGACGACCAAGGGCGCCAGCCAGCGCAGCGTCCTTCTTTGCTCTTCGGTGCAAAGGGAGCAAGCGCAGGCAAGAGCATCAAGCAAAGGCATCCGTTTCGGTGCAACAAGACCAAGACCAGCCCCAACGGTTGGAATGCAGTCATCGTGGAGCCCAAGCAGGCGTCATCACCAGAGCCTTTGGCAAGCGAGGACCAACTTTAGTCAGGATAAGTGTACCCGTTGTTCCCCTTCAAAATGGCCAATTGTTGGCGCCCTTCCCGCTCAATATTTGGGAAGAGGCCCAGGGCCTTCGCCTATATAAGGATAGCTAGCCACCATAGACGGGATCTCTCTCGACCCGAGCAGCATTTTGGGATCCAGAGATAGAGATAGAGACCCGATCCTCAAGCTAGAGCGACGGGACACCACTTAGCAGTTCATCATACCCACCAAGAACAGACCCTCGCGAGGCTGTTCTTCCCTGTACTCTTCCTCATCAGCCCAAGAGGCAATCCACACACCACACACTGGAGTAGGGTATTACACCACGATGGTGGCCTGAACCAGTATAAATCTTGCGTCTCTTGTGTTGTTCTTGCTAGTAGTTTAGGTCCCTGCGATTCGGGCGAGGTACGAGGCGGTGGAGGGTTGGATCTCCGCGCACCCGAGTTTGAACCTTAAGGGTCTGCCGGAACCCGAAATCCGACATTTGGCGCGCTGTAGGTGCGCGGAATCTGCTTCGTCGCCTTTCGTTCTTCCCGACCACCGCACCATAACCGACGCTTGCCGGGCCCGCGCTGAAAGCGCCGAGCCGCTTCGCCTCCCATGTCGCCCAGACGGCTCCTGCCGGGCGGGCGCCTCGTCGTTCCCGTCGCCGCCGTTAACGCCGCCACCGGCCCGGGCGGGAACGAGCAAAGCAAGCGCCGCCCCAAAGCACCCGTCCATGAGGCGGGACGGCCGCACCGCCACGCCGCTCACCCCGCTGGTTCTTCGTCGCGGCGTCCTGCTGCGCCTATGGAGGCCCGAGCTGCACTATCGCGCTAACGAGCTCTGCGCTACCGCTTGCCGACGACGTTTACGAAGAATGGCTCGACCGAAGTCGCCGAGCTCGTGGCTGCAGAGGCGACTTCGCCGCCGTCCGTCCTCATCAAGATCAAGACCCGCCTGCTGGGCGATGAAGCTCCTGGGCACCTCAGCCGCCTCCTCCCAAGACGGCGCCTGCCCAAGGAGCCCGCCTGGGCGGAACTCGTTCAGCCAGTGTGCCGCAGCAAGAGCAGAGCTGCCAAGAAGTTCCTCGCCTGCAAGAAGCTGCCCAAGCGCTCCCGCCCAAAGACGTCAAGACCTGCTGCCCCCAGCCAGCGGCAGGAGGCCCGCAAGACCAAGCTCGCCGTCGAGGCCCCCGCGCCACGGAAGGGTTGCCGCGCTTTCACCACCGAGTTGCGCAGCGTCGCGTGGCCCGCCAAGTTCCAGCCAGACCTGCATCCACGCTACGACGGCACGGCTAACCCTACGGAGTTCCTCCAGCTCTACGAGCTGGGCATCGAGGCCGCCAACGGGGATGAAAAGGTCATGGCGAACTGGTTTCCCATGGCGCTCAAGGGCGGAGCCCGCACTGGCTCCCCGAATCTGGCCCTGTGCACGATCTCTTCTGGGCCGAGATGCGTACCGCTTCATCGCCAACTTCCAAGGTACTCGCGACCCGGCCACACAGCGGAGCGACATGCGCCCGAATCAAGCGGCAGCGGAGAAACCCTGCAAAAGTACATCCGGCGCTTCAACAACGCATGCCTCAAGATCCCTGTGGTAACGGAGGAGGCCATCATCTCTGCCTTCTCCGGACGGCGTCTTGTGACGTCAAGATGAAGGAGGAGCTGGCGATGCATGAAGATCTGTGCACCTCCATGGAGTTGTTCAACTTGGTGACCAAGTGCGCCAGGGCTGAGGAAGGGCGCCTCTCCCTCCTCGAGCTGCCTGCCGTGGATCCCGAAGATAAGAAGTCCAAGGCCAAGGACGTGAAGCGCAAGGGGGCTGCCGTGCTCGCGGCCGAACCAGACACCAAGTGAGGCAAAGATCAGCCCGAGTCCTCTAAGGGCAGCTGGTACTGCGTGTACCACGACCTCCACACTCACAACACCAATGAATGTCAAGAGCTCTGGGCCGTGCGTGAAGGAAGGGTCGGCAGACGCCCCAAGCGCCACGAGGAGGAAGAAATGCAGGACGCTGGGAAGACCGCGGCCCGCGCCAAGGGTGGCGCGACCAACCTCGCGTGGACCGCTGGCAAGACCCACCTCGCGAGGGGGGCTGGAGGGATCAGCCTCGTGAGGATCGTTCGCAAGGGAACGCAAGCCTCCCTCCGCTGCCGCCGCCACCAAGGAGAGTTGAAGACCGTCATCAGGACGAGGGGGCTGGGGGCTTCCAGGAAGCGCGTGCGATCGCTTGCATCCTGGGCGGAGCTCAAGCCCCAGCCTCTCACCGCATCTTCAAGCAGTTCGCCCGTGAAGTGAATGCAGTCCTCCCCAAGCTCGAGTCCACGCGCCCCCTCAGGTGGTCGGCGTGGCCATCATCATTCGGCTCGGCGGATCAGCTCAAGTCTTGCCCAGCCACGGCGGAGTTCTCCCGATGCTTTGCTCCCCAATCATCAGCAATGTGCTGGTCACCAAGACCCTCATCGACGGCGGAGCAGGGCTCAACATCCTGTCTTTGGAGACATTCAACAATCTTCAAGTGCCCTAGAGTCAGCTTCAGCCAACCAAGCCCTTCTCCGGAGTCACCGACGGCTCCACGGTCCCGATCGGGCAGGTCCGCCTTCCTGTCACCTTCGGGGCCCGCGACAACTACCACACCGAGCTCATCGACTTCGACGTCACCCACATTCGCTTGCCACACAACACCATCCTCGGGTACCCAGCGTTGGCCAAGTTCATGGCGTAACTCCACCATGGCTACAACATCCTCAAGATGCCGGGGAGCGGCGGGGTCATCACGGTGCCTGTGAAGAGAGAGATGCAGTGTGCTCCCTGGAGTGAGCTTTTCAGGCCGCATCGCTGGAAGACCCAGACCACAGCAGCAGGATGCCTCCCGAGGCAGCACCCAAGAAGAAGAAGACATCGACCGGCCCGTCTCTTCAAGAGACAGGCCCCTCAGGGCCCGCACCAGGCGGTGAGGAGCCTCCTTCCATCGCATAGGAAAGCGCGCCGTCGCCCTCCTCGAGCAGGGGCTCGGGGGCTCTCCCCGGAGGCCGCCGACCTCGCCAAGATCTCGAGGGAGGCGCTTGGGCACCACGTGGAGGCGTGTTTGAAGCACGTTTCCCATAGCGGGGAGCAAGACCAGGTGGACAGAACCCTCAAGAGTTCATCAGCAAGGACATTCAGGAGCTATAGGAGTCAAGGGTCATGAGGGGCAGCCGCCGCCTACCCGATGTGGCCCCCCATCCAGGCGCGGATGGTGGGCTGCGCGTCTGCATCGACATGCCAGGGCTCAACCGAGCCGCATCTCAAGAGCGCCTTTGGCCCTCACGAGTGGGACGTTGCGAGGGTCCGCCCCACAGCTACGTACGCATGCCTTATGGCCTGCCAAACGCGGCTGCTGCGCACTAGCATCTCATGAGGACCATCATGGAGGCTCAAGAGGTCAGGCACGCCGCAGCCCTGGCGGAGATGGAGATGGCCCATGAGGAGCCGCCAGCGCCTCCGTAGCCTCCCGAGGCCCCTGGGCCTGGGGGCTCGTGAGGATCGGCTCCCGCGGCCCACCGAGTCTGCTACATCAACAACCCTTCCTCCCCAACATCACCAGGTGACATCTTTAAGTTTTATTTCCGGCTGGGAGCGCCTTCAGGGCCGCATTATTCCCAAGCCGCGTGGGTCCGTCCCTGCGGTGTGTATCCCTTTTATTTCATGTCTTTAGCTTATCCTGTTGGGGGCGCCCCTCGGGCTGCATCATCCCCAAGCTGCTCGGGCCAGTCCCAGCGGCACGTATCCTTCATGCGTTTTCCTTAGGATTATGCTCTCATTCCACCATGCTTGTTATTTGGTGCCTTCTCCTAGGTGGCGAAATCTTGCACGTTAAAGGGGGTGCACGAGCATCGCGACTCGGGGCTCCTACCGGCTCTCGGCCCTCACCCTCTGGTCTTGTCCATGGCATTGCGACCTGGCTGGCGGCGGCTGAGACCAGCCCGAGAGCCGGACCCGAGGACGAGAGTCTTCGTCATCCAATCCGACTTGCGCGTTAAAGGGGGGTGCCTGAGCATCGCGACTCTGGGCTCCTACCGGCTCTCCGGCCCTCACCCTCTGGTCTTGTCCATGGCATCGCGACCTGGCTTGCCAGCGACGGCTGAGACCAGCCCGAGAGCCGGGACCCGAGGATGTAGAGTTGATGCGTCTGACCCAGCTTGCGCGTTAAAGGGGGGTGCCTGAGCATCGCGACTCAGGGCTCCTACCGGCTCTCCGGCCCTCACCCTCTGGTCTTGTCCATGGCATCGCGACCTGGCTTGCCAGCGACGGCTGAGACCAACCCGAGAGCCGGGACCCGAGGACATAGAGTTGCGTCATCTAACCTAGCTTGCGCGTTAAAGGGGGGTGCCTGAGCATCGCGACTCAGGGCTCCTACCGGCTCTCCGGCCCTCACCCTCTGGTCTTGTCCATGGCATCGCGACCTGGCTTGCCTGACGGCTGAGACCAGCCCGAGAGCTGGGACCAAGACGAGAGCACCCGGCATTTGGCCAAATTTGCAGGAACACACTCGAAGATAAGGCCCAGAGCCAGGCGCAACCCGCCTTGAGGTAGGGCCTCGTGAGTCCCGCGCAGGCTCACGGGTGCCCTGACACACCTCGCGAGGCCTCTCGCGCCACTCCAAAGCAACTAACGGCAGGACTAACGATCACCCCGGCGAGCTCTTGTTCCTTTTGTGGTGAACCTACAGGGTCCCTCCAAGGAGCACGGAACGACCTCGCCACGCAATCTCGCCGCCGTGGCACGAACCTGGCGCCGCACCAGGAAGCATTGTCCTGACCCTCGAGATAAGTCACCCTCTGGGCACACTAGTCATCGCAGCACCATCCCCACACTCAATGCAACTCCGTGTTAGCAACGTCGCTGTCCTTTCTCACCGAATGATGGCTGCTTGAGCGCCAAGGGGGACCCCCTGAGCATCGCGACTCAGAGGCTCTTACTGGACCTCGGGCCGCTCACCTCCTGGCCTTGACCACGGCATCTCGACACGGCATACTAGCGGCGGTGAAGCCGCCTTGGGGCTGGGACGCTGTCGGTATGAGCATCAAGCCCTCACGATGTCCGAAAGGAAGAAAGCTGCGCTTAAAGCGGAATGAGCATCCCGCATTGCCTCACAATAAGGGTTATATTGACAAACGAAGCTACAAATATCTTACAAACCCCATGGGTACATACTTGGCTCCTCGCGGGAACAAAAGACGCGAATCCTAAGGAGTCCTATCTCGAGGGGACCACCGCGCAGACGCCCGTCATCAACAGTGGGCCACCCGGTCCGGAGCCAACCCCATCCAAATCAGGGGCGACGACGACCTGACGAGCTCGCCCTGCTCCGGGAGCGGTGCAGGCTCGGGGGCTCGTAGCTGTCGTCGCACGTCTCCGGCGTTGCGAAGAGCTCGGCGGAGTCGCTGGATCCTCCGGCGCCTTCGTCGCGTGAGAAGCTGCCAAGGGAGTGGTCGGTCGGCCTGCGTCTCACCACAGTAGGGCCCCGACCGCCCCTCCCAGGGCAGCACTCCAGTCGGCGACCCTCCGCGTCGAAGAGCTTGAAGGACATCACCGAAGCACCGTCGTACTCCAGGTGGATCGTGAGGGCGCCCCTCGTCCTGCAGGCTCGGGCGACCTCGTCCCAGCCTCGAGTCATGAGGACCTCGCCTGGCAACCATCTGCGACCACCGCCTGATCGTGAGGGTACTGCAGCTGCGGTCTGCAGCGAGTCCCAGGCTCCCCCTGCCGGACGACGGAGGCGAAGAAAGAAGGAAGACGAATCCAAGACTTGGGAGGCGCGGCGACGCAAAGCACGAACTCCCGGAAAGAGCCCTCGGCATGGACTCCAGGAGGGAAGATGCACACCTTCGTGACCCGCCGGCGTCGTCGGCGGCGCTGGCCAGGCGCCCGCCACCTCCTTCAGAGGCCACCAATTCACAGACAAGGGAAGAGGAAACCTGGTGGCGGCCGCACGCACTGCAGAACGCAGGCGCCTCCTCGCGCGCTCCTGCCTGGCACGGAGAGAGCAAGCCGCTTCTTGGGAGGCGGGTCAGATCCTCTTGAGGAGCTTTTCCTTCTCTTCCCTGGAGAACCGCGGATCGGAGCCATGGCAACCAGACGAGACGAGGAAGAGGAGAAGCAGAAGAATAGACTGGAAGGGCGCACGCTGTTCCGTACTTATAGCCGGCAGAGGCCAACCGTCGGCCTCCACGATCACCAGTCATCATGCCCAGCTCTGCATGCAAGGACCTGTCGAATCCAGGCGGTTACCAAGGCGTCGTGGGGGAGCAGGCGCCCACGTCCAATCAACCGCCACGCGGCGCCAAGGCCGCAGGCTGTTAGGGCCCGCGACGCTTCCCACTTGCCCTTTCGCCTCTCCGCCCGACCAAGTTCGGGCGCGCCGTGGGCCCGGGGGCTACTGTCGGCGTTCTGGGAACGGGGGTCCCCAGACTTGCTTGCCTGCGGCCTGCGACGTGGCTCAAAGGGGGCCCAGGACGGCCCATCTTCATCAACACAAGCTCAAGACCCTCGCAGGGGCAAGCCTCATGGGCGGGCGACCGAGCTTCCTCGAGCACGGCCTCGTCGGCTGGCAGCTCATGAGGAGGCGGAGAGTTCAAGCGGGGTACCTCGCGAGATGCCCATGACGTAAGCCATGGCGACCAAAGGGCGCCCGATGGGCGCCCGACCGGCATGGCGTCCTTCTTTCCTCT
This sequence comes from Aegilops bicornis, assembly GCA_021605145.1. Taxonomy (NCBI): domain Eukaryota; kingdom Viridiplantae; phylum Streptophyta; class Magnoliopsida; order Poales; family Poaceae; genus Aegilops; species Aegilops bicornis. The sequence goes on from CM038669.1 coordinate 293,909,882, forward strand.
TTGGTGCAAAGGGAGCAAGCGCAGTAAGAGCATCAAGCAAAGGCATCCGTTTGATTGCAACAAGACCAAGACCAGCCCCAACGACCGGAATGCGGTCATCGTGGAGCCCAAGCAAAGGCGTCATCACGGAGCCTTTGGCGGCGAGGACCAACTTTAGTCAGGATAAGTGTACCCGTTGTTCCCCTTCAAAATGGCCAATTGTTGGCGCCCTTCCCGCTCAATATTTGGGAAGAGGCCCAGGGCCTTCGCCTATATAAGTACAGCTAGCCACCATAGTAGGGATCTCTCTCGACCCGAGCGGCATTTTGGGATCCAGAGATAGATATAGAGACCCGATCCTCAAGCTAGAGCGACGGGACACCACTTAGTAGTTCATCATACCCACCAAGAACAGACTCTCGCGAGGCTGTTCTTCCCTGTACTGTTCCTCATCAGCCCAAGAGGAAATCCACACACCACACACTGGAGTAGGGTATTACACCACGATGGTGGCCTGAACCAGTATAAATCTTGCGTCTCTTGTGTTGTTCTTGCTAGTAGTTTAGGTCCCTGCGATTCGGCGAGGTACTAGACGGTGGAGGGTTGGATCTCCGCGCGCACCCCAGAGTTTGAACCTTAAGGGTCTGCCGGAAACCGAAATCCGACACCGACCTCCTCCGTCCTCCCCGGCGATCGCCGGAACCTAGGGTCACCGGAGCCGCCGTTGACCCCGATCTGGACGGCCCCGTTCCCGGACACCACCGTTCCCCGAACCAAACGAAGCGCCCGATCCCGCACCGACTCGTTCCCAGGATCCCGACATCCAGTTTTTCGCTAGGTATAAAATGGCTAAGTCCCTGAGTTTTTCATCATATGTATCCATGTTTATCATGCCATAACTACATGTCTGCTGCTCCGTTATGTGCGTGTAATATATCAAGATGTTCATCATGAGATTCTCTTCAATTCATTCCATCAGAACATGCACTTTTGTCATTTTTGCCATGGTTGATGTGTGCATCCTATTAACTTGAGCCTTACATGTGTTTTAAACTATGCCATGCCATATTTCCAGGGGTGTATGCCATGTATTTTTGTGATCTATGTGGTGACTAGCACGAGCATGCAAACTAGGCCCCATGATGTTGCTGATTTCAGGACTTAGAATTTCACAAAGTCTGTCTGCTGTTATTTTATGTCATGTATTCATGTTGCTACAGTGAGATCCATGCCTCTTTTGAGTATGATCAGTAAGGAAGTTTTGTATATATGGTTATGCTCTATCCATCCATGCCTCCTTTTGCATTTATGGATCATCCTAGCTGGACTCAATCGAGCTCTACTTTTGCTATAAAATGTTCCTGGCAGATTGTTTACATGTTATTCAATTTTGCCAAGGTTATTGTACTTGATCCTTGCATGCTATGTTGTTGTTCTTGCCATTTATAGCTTCTATGCCATGTCTAGTTTCTGGGCGTATGCTTAGTTTGTCGTGCAATGCCTCGTAGTGAGTGCATCGAGCTCGTAAACATGCCTACTTGTTGTCTGTTTATGCCATGCTCCAGTTTTTCACCAAGTCTGAATCTGTTTATGTTTTTGCTATGTTCACATGCTTGCAATTGTGTTTTCCGATCCATTTTGGCTTATGGTCAGTAAGAGACTTTTGTTATTTTCTTTGAGTAGATTCATTTCATGCTCTAGTTTGACATGATAGCTTGCTGTAGCATGTTGCTTCATAGCTCTAAACATGCTAACCTGATGTTATTTCTGCCATGTCCTGAAATTCTGCTAAGTCTGTGAACCCGTTATTATTTGCAACCTTGTCATGTCCTTTTGAGCCTGTTCTATTGATTTCTGGAGATAGCTCAGTGTTCATGTTTTGTCATGCTTTACCTGTACTTCATGCCCATGCATTTTGTTGTCACGTTGGGATGCTTTAGTATATTGTCTTGATACTTGCAAGATGCCTACTTGCTATTTTGGACAGATTGTTGTTATGTCTTGTATAGAGTGTATGTGTTGCACCATTGCTCCGTTTTGAGTGTGCTCTATATGAAACTTGCTTGATTTTGCATGTAGTTTCATATTATCATGTTGCATCCTTGTTTTGAGGTGTTTGGTTGATGTTTGTATGCATTTTGCATCAATGCCATGTTTAACTTGTTTTGCTCATATCTTCTAGGCCGTAGCTCCGAATCTAATGAACTTTATATGTAACTTGACTAGAATTTCGTGTAGATCATCGTGGTGCATATTAACTTGCTGTTTAACAACTTGAACATAAATTTATTCAGATCTAGACCAATTTCGAAATTTGCATATGAGGACTTACCGGAGTTGTTCTATGTGGTTTCCGGCCTCATTTAAACTTGCTTTGATGTGTTGGTCTTGTATGCATCATCTTTTGCCATGAGTAGCTTCATGTAGTCTTGTCATGCATCATGCTTGGTTGTGCATCATGTTTTGTCTATGTGTGGTGTGTTTACCATGTTGTGTGCTTCTTCTCGATAGTTTCCGTTTCGTTGCGATCGTGAGGATTCGCTCGCTTCACGCTTGGTTCGTCTTCGTGGCTTCATCTTCTTCATGGACTCGTTCTTCTTCCTTGTGGGATTTCAGGCAAGATGACCGTCACCTTGGATCTCATTACTATCATTGCTATGCTAGTTGCTTCGTTCTATCGCTTTGCTGCGCTACCTATCATTTGTTCTTCAAGCCTCCCAAATTGCCATGAACCTCTAACCTTCGACACCCTTCCTAGCAAACCGTTGGTTGGCTATGTTACCGCTTTTGCTCAGCCCCTCTTATAGCGTTGCTAGTTGCAGGTGAAGATGAAGATTGCTACATGTTGGATTATGTTTATGTTTGGATATCACAATATCTCTTATATTATTAATGCATCTATACACCTGGTAAAGGGTGGAAGGCTCGGCCTTATGCCTGGTGTTTCGTTCCACTCTTGCCGCCCTATTTTCCATCATATCGGTATTATGTTCCCGGATTTTGCGTCCCTAACGCGGTTGGGTGGTTTATGGGACCCCCTTGACAGTTCGCTTTGAATAAGACTCCTCCAGCAAGGCCCAACCTTGGTTTTACCATTTGCCTCACCACCACCTATACCCTTCCCTTGGGTCGGCCAACCCAAGGGTCATCTTTATTTAGCCCCCCCGGGCCAGTGCTTCTCTAAGTGCTGGTTCGAACCGAGCTGCCTGCGGGCCACCTTGGGGAAACTTGAGGCTTGGTTTTACTCGTAGCTAGTCTCATCCGTGTTGCTCGAGAACGAGATATGTGCAGCTCCTATCGGGATTTGTCAAGACATCGGCGGCTTTGCTGGTCTTGTTTTATTCTTGTCGAAATGTCTTGTAGCCAGGATTCCGAGACTGATCGGGTCTTCCCGGGAGAAGGAATATCCTTCGTTGATCGCGAGAGCTTATCATGGGCTAAGTTGGGACACCCTGCAGGTTTGAACTTTCGAAAGCCGAGCCCGCGGTTAAGTGGCAGATGGGAATTTGATAATGTCCGATTGTAGTAAACTTTAAGTAAACTCTTCTAAAATACACCAATCGTTATGCGTAATCGTGAGTGTCTCTTTTTCGGGGTTGATCGAGAGGAGAACACGATTTCTGGGTTATGTCTGACGTAAGTAGGAGTTCAGGATCACTTCTTGATCATTACTAGTTGACAACCGTTCCTTTGTTTCTCTTCTCGCTCTCATTTGCGTATGTTAGCCACCATACATGCTTAGTCGCTGCTGCAACCTCACCACTTTGCCCCTTCCTTTCCCATTAAGATTTGCTAGTCTTGATACCCATGGTTATGGGATTGCTGAGTCCTCGTGGCTCACGGATTACTACACCAACAGCCAGGTTGCGATGTAATGCGATGATCATGATGCAAGAGCGATGTTTGCTTGTTTTGGAGTTCTTCTTCTTCTTCGTCGATCGGGGATAGGTTCCGGTCGGCAGCCCGGCTAGCAGTGGTGGATGTCGTTTGAGTTTGTTTATGTTTCATCCGTAGTCGGATGGTGCTCTTGTATATGATGTATTGTTGTATTCATGTGACATTGTATGTATTGGATGTATCCCCACTATTATGTAATGTTGATGTAATGATATCCACCTTGCAAAAGCGTCTTCAAGATGCGCTTCTATCCTTGGTGGGACCTTCTAGTTCCTTTAGGATAGGGTCGCATCTTGGGCGTGACATTCTACATCAACACCATAGCCCCTGCGATGAAGTGTGAGTAGTTTACTTCAGACCTTCGGATCCATAGCTAGTAGCTAGATGGCTTCTTCTCTCTTTTTGGATCTCAATACAATGTTCTCCCCCTCTCTCGTGGAGATCTATTCGATGTAATCTTCTTTTTGCGGTGTGTTTGTTGAGACCAATGAATTGTGGGTTTATGATCCATCTTATCTATGAATAATATTTGATTCTTCTCTGAATTCTTTTATGTATGATTGAGTTATCTTTGCAAGTCTCTTCGAATTATCCGTTTGGTTTGGCCAACTAGATTGGTAGTTCTTGCAATGGGATAAGTGCTTAGCTTTGTGTTCAATCTTGTGGTGTCCTTACCCTGTGATAGAAAGGATTGCAAGGCACGTATTGTATTGTTGCCATCGAGGATAACAAGATGGGGTATTTATCATATTGCATGAATTTATTCCTCTACATCATGTCATCTTTCTTAAGGCATTACTGTGTTTTTAACTTATTACTCTTGTTGCATGATGGTTAGCGGTCGATGAGTGGAGTAATAGTAGTAGATGCAGAATCGTTTCGATCTACTTGTCTCGGATGTGATGCCTATATACATGATCATACCTAGATAACCTCATAACTATGCTCAATTATGTCAATTGCTCAACAGTAATTTGTTCACCCACCGTAGAATACTTATGCTCTTGAGAGAAGCCACTAGTGAAACCTATGGCCCCCGGGTCTATTCTCATCATATCAATCTCTATCACTTTTATACTCGCTTTGTTTTTACTTTGCTTTTACTTTTCACTTTGCATCTTTATACCAAAAATACCAAAAATATTATCTCTATTAGATCTCACTCTCGTAAGTGACTGTGAAGGGATTGACAACCCCTAATCGCGTTGGTTGCGAGTAGCTATCGTTTTGTGCAGGTACGAGGGACTTGCGCGTGGCCTCCTACTGGATTGATACCTTGGTTCTCAAAAACCGAGGGAAATACTTATGCTACTGTGCTGCATCATCCTCTCCTCTTCGGGGAAAACCAACGCAAGCTCAAGACGTAGCATGCCGCTTTGTTCAATGCGGCCTTTGTCAATTTCCATCTTGCTAAGTGTCTCTTCATAGATCAAGTTTAATCCGCTTCCGCCATCCATGAGTACTTTAGTGAGCCGAAAGCCGTCCACGATTGGGCTAAGGACCAGAGCGGCTGGTGCCCGGATAGTCTGGAATCGAGGTTCGTCATTGGCATTGAAAGTTATAGCAGTGTCGTTCCAGGGGTTTATTTTCGCCATATGGCAAATTTTGGCGGAGCTTCGATGAGCTCGCTTGCGCCTACTGTTTGAGGCAAAAGTCTTGAAGACTGTTAGTACCGTATTGTGCTCGTTGGCGGGGTGTTGTTCTGCAAGAAGATCCTCGCCACTTTTTGCAACCTGCCGAAGTATCCAACATGCCCTAAGGCTGTGAGTTGGTGTTGTGTCCGGAGTGCTGTGGAGTTTACATGGCCCATTGAGCCATTCTTCCAATACGGTTCCCCGCCCCGGGGTGGGCTTTGGTTTCTTGGAGATTGGATCGGCCGACTTACGAGAGTTCGCCCGTTTAGTTCGGACAAAGGTTTTGGTGAGAGTCCGACTATCCGAAAATTCAGTTTGGGCCTTCCAGGCTCTTTCCATCGCACAGTACTTATGTACTATGGTTGCTAAGTCCGCAAAGCGTACTATGTCACGATGACTTATAGCATTAATGATTCCTTTGTCTGTGCAGTTTTTCAGAAGAGTGAGACTACGTCCTCCTCGTGGCAGTCCTCGACCTTGTTTAGCGCAAGGAGGAATTTGGCCCAGTAATAATGCACTGTCTCCTGGGGCTCTTGCCTAATATGGGAGAGACAATTTAAGTCCGTGTGGGTGGTTATAGCTGAGTCCGGATTCTGATCCGATCTAGCACCCCGGGGCATGGGAGTTTCCGAGTTCGACAGCTCGGGATCCGGGAAGCTGCCCAATTTTTCCGGCCCCGTGCCCGATTCTAAGTCCGGGACCCGGGTCATATCCTCCCCTGAGCGGGTGTCCGGCTCCGGGAGCTCGGCGATCCGGACATAATTCGTCCTCAAAATAGAGGGATACTCCTTGTGTGGTTCCTCCGCTACCGCTATCTCATGGGTGGCCGGCGGGGATTTAATGTCCCTTTGGTCGGGTTTAAGCCTGATCCGGTCATAGTCCGTTGCGACTCCCAAAGCGGCGATGCTATCCAAGAGCTCATTAAGAGAAGAGAGCTCTATCGGATCCATCTATTCGGCGAGTTCCGAATTGATGCGAAGTTTATGCATGATGACCCGAGTGGCCATCGTCGGTAGCTGACGACCGATGGGGCGGCCATGACGAAGCCGCCTAGTCGGAGAGTTTGGCCTACAACCAGAGCTCCCCCAGAGGTAACATTGTCCCTGACAACGAGATGAGCCATCGAGCCTTGCAACGACGACATAGAGGAACTCTCAATAAAAGAACCAATGTCTGTGTCAAAACCGGCGGATCTCGGGTAGGGGGTCCCGATCTGTGCGTCTTAGGCTGATGGTAACAGGAAGCAAGGGACACAATGTTTACCCAGGTTCGGGCCCTCTCGATGGAGGTAAAACCCTTCTTCCTGCTTGATTAATATTGAAGATATGGGTAGTACAAGAGTAGATCTACCACGAGACCATAGAGGCTAAACCCTAGAAGCTAGCCTATGATGGTATGATTGTACTTGTGATCGGCCTTCTAAGGACCAACCTCTCCGGTTTAAATAGACACCGGAGAGGGCTAGGGTTTACATGGAGTCGGTTACAAGGAAGGAAATATAATATCCGGATCGCCAAGCTTGCCTTCCACGCCAAGGAGAATTCCATCCGGACAGGGGACAAAGTCTTGAGTCTTGTATCTTCACGCTTCAATAGTCCAGACGATGGATATAGTCCGGCAGTCCGGATACCCCCTAATCCAGGACTCCCTCAGTTAGGCTCGTCAAGTTTAACCTGAGTATTCCGCGTGTGCAAAACTGGCTTGCACCCGTTGTAGATGGACGTATAGCTTATCACACCCGATCATCACGTGGTGTGTGGGCACGACGTACTTTGGCAACGGTGCATACTCAGGGAGAACACTTTTATCTTGAAATTTAGTGAGAGATCATCTTATAATGCTACCGTCAATCAAAGCAAGATAAGATGCATAAAAGATAAACATCACATGCAATCAATATAAGTGATATGATATGGCCATCATCTTGTGCTTGTGATCTCCATCTCTGAAGCACCGTCATGATCACCATTGTCACCGGCGCGACACCTTGATCTCCATCGTAGCATCATAATCGTCTCGCCAATTTTATGCTTCTACGACTATCGCTACCGCTTAGTGATAAAGTAAAGCATTACAGGGCGATTGCATTGCATACAATAAAGCGACAACCATATGGCTCCTGCCAGTTGCCGATAACTCGGTTACAAAACATGATCATCTCATACAATAAAATTTAGTATCATGTCTTGACCATATCACATCACAACATGCCCTGCAAAAACAAGTTAGATGTCCTCTACTTAGTTTTTGCAAATTTTACGTGGCTGCTACGGGCTTAGCAAGAACCGTTCTTACCTATGCATCAAAACCACAATGATAGTTTGTCAAGTTGGTGATGTTTTAACCTTCGCAAGGACCGGGCGTAGCCACACTCGGTCCAACTAAAGTTGGAGAAACTGACACCCGCCAGCCAATTGCAGGTGCAAAGCATGTCGGTAGAACCAGTCTCGCGTAAGCGTACGCGTAATGTCGGTCCGGGCCGCTTCATCCAACAATACCGCCGAACCAAAGTATGACATGCGGGTAAGCAGTATGACTTATGTCGCCCATAACTCACTTGTGTTCTACTCGTACATATGACATCTACGCATAAAACCTGGCTCGGATGCTACTGTTGGGGAACGTAGTAATTTCAAAATTTTCCTACGCACACGCAAGATCATGGAGATGCATAGCAACGAGAGGGGAGAGTGTTGTCCACGTACCCTCGTAGACCGAAAGCGGAAGCGTTAGCACAACGCGGTTGATGTAGTCGTACGACTTCACGATCCGACTGATAAAGTACCGAACACACGGCACCTCCGAGTACTGCACACGCTCAGCTCGATGATGTCCCTTGAACTTCGATCCAGCCAAGCTTTGAGGGAGAGTTCCTTCAGCATGACAGCATGGTGACGATGATGATGTTTTACCGACGCAGGGCTTCGGCTAAGCACCGCTACGATATTATTGAGGTGGACTATGGTGGAGGGGGCACCGCACACGGCTAAGAGATCCAAGGGATCAATTGTTGTGTCTTTGGGGTGCCCCTGCCCCCGTATATAAAGGAGCAAGGGGGGAGGTGAGGCCGGCCATGAGGAGGCGCGCCAGGAGGAGTCCTACTCACACCGGGAGTAGGACTCCCTCCCTTCCTTGTTGGATTAGGAGAAGGGGCGAAAGAGGAGGGAGAGAGGAAGGAAAGTGCGGGCGTCGCCCCCCTCTCCTTGTGCTATTCGGACTAGAGGGGGAGGGCACGCAGCCCTGCCCTAGCCGCCTCTCCTCTTCTCCACTAAGGCCCACTATGGCCCATTAAGCCCCCGGGGGGTTCCGGTAACCCCTCCGGTACTCCGGTAAAATCCCGATTTGACCCGGAACACTTCCGATATCCAAATATAGGCTTCCAATATATCAATCCTCATGTCTCGACCATTTCGAGACTCCTCATCATGTCTGTGGTCTCATCCGGGACTCCGAACTACCTTCGGTACATCAATACTCATAAACTCATAATACAATCGTCATCGAAACTTTAAGCGTGCAGACCCTACGGGTTCGAGAACTATGTAGACATGACCGAGACACGTCTCTGGTCAATAACCAATAGCGGAACCTGGATGCTCATATTGGCTCCCACATATTCTACAAAGATCTTTATCGGTCAGACCGCATAATAACATACGTTGTTCCCTTTGTCATCGGTATGTTACTTGCCCGAGATTCGATCGTCGGTATCTCAATACCTAGTTCAATCTCGTTAATGGAAAGTCTCTTTACTCGTTCCATAATACATCATCCTGCAACTAACTCATTAGTTGCAGTGCTTGCAAGGCTTTATAGTGATGTGCATTACCGAGTGGGCCCAGAGATACCTCTCAGACAATCGGAGTGACAAATCCTAATCTCGAAATACGCCAACCCAACAAGTACCTTTGGAGACACCTGTAGAGCACCTTTATAATCACCCAGTTACGTTGTGATGTTTGGTAGCACACAAAGTGTTCCTCCGGTAAACGGGAGTTGCATAATCTCATAGTCATAGGAACATGTACAAGTCATGAAGAAAGCAATAGCAACATACTAAACAATCAAGTGCTAAGCTAACGGAATGGGTCAAGTCAATCACATCATTCTCCTAATGATGTGATCCCGTTAATCAAATGAAAACTCATGTCTATGGTTAGGAAACATAACCATCTTTAATTAACGAGCTAGTCAAGTAGAGTCATACTAGTGACACTCTGTTTGTCTATGTATTCACACATGTATTATGTTTCCGGTTAATACAATTCTAGCATGAATAATAAACATTGATCATGAAATAAGGAAATAAATAATAACTTTATTATTGCCTCTAGGGCATATTTCCTTCAAGAAGTTCCTCGTTGAACCGAACGATCACAACCAGAGTGCTCTTGATTTGTTCTGGATTCTATGTTGTGATTCTGCCAGTTCTACCTTTCTGCATGGGTTATCCGGAAGAAATATGTTGAACTCGTTCGACATGCTAATCTATGCACCCACAACTATGAAAATGGTACGTTCCTTTGAGTTTTCCCTCTTTAGTTGTATTCTAACTTCTTTCTATCAATTAATAGTCAGGACTAGTTGTGCATTCGTGTTATCGATGCCTATTATTCTTGTGGTCCGTCACGCCATTCTATTCCGGAATGTCTAGGATAGACAAACTCCAGTACCTCGTCCATTTCTAGGATTGGGTCAAAGAAGTTGTAATCCGTAGATCAAAACGCCAATCTATCTTTTGCTCTGTTCTACCGTGGAGTGTCACCTTCTTTCTTATCAAGGATGTCACGAGAATTGCACCACCTCTTATGAATTCTTGATTTAGTGATACTTCTTGCCATCATTGTTCATTCCTCGGTTCCGTGTTGTTGTAACCGTAATGCCGACAAGTGAATCATGATGTGTGAAATCAATACTCCCAGCAACTCTGTTGCTTGGTAGTTAATGGACAATACTTTCATTCTTATCGTGTTGGATACCGAATCACTGTTCTAGGATAGATTGTGCTACCTAGTCCTTATTTCTGGTGCACTCTTTGATCAATGAGTTAGGAGTATTCAATCCCTTGCTTATTTGATCATATCGTCTTGCCCTGAAAAGCAAGATTGTTCTCGAGCTTAGAGACATATCGGTGGTTCGTCATTTTTTGGATATCTTCTCGGAAGTATTACCAGGTTTCCCCCTGACCGTTATGTTGATCTCGCGATCAAGTTGGTTTTCTTATAAACCACCTCTCTCCAAGAACCCGTGTTGGATACCCATGAGCTAGTGGGTTAAGCTAAAACAACTTGGAGAGTTTGAAGATAAAAGCTTTGCCTTACCTCGTCCATTCCAAAGGGATATCTTTGTGTGTGTCTGTGTGTGTATTACAGAAATATGATATCTTCCTCCGTTGAACCTTGTGGTCAGTTGTTGAATCTATTGTCTTACCCAGTCTTTTGATTTGAGTATGGCTATTGTCAAATCAATTCAGAACCAACGATGTTCGTAATGTTGTCTTACTCGTGGTTGTTTCCTCGAGCATACACCATTACATCCTTTGAGTCTGACCAATGCTATGTCCTTGTTCACATAATTATGGAATTCCATTTATATGGTCATCCCGATGACTTGTTGTTGAGCCCATCAGCAGCATTTTATCTTCTCCATGATCATATTGAACATCCATCTAGTGTTGGAAACTTTTGTAAACATTACCTTCATGCCCCGTTCATGTAGTATATGTTTGGTGTACGAAGTGACTTCCTCTAATTCATGTGCATTCGATATAAGGTTCCGCCGTGAATTCGAGAAAGCTTGTTTTTGCTTCCTCCGGAACCATCCCAAGTCAGTCATGCATATGTGCGAGGTATTCTGTGGTTTGGAGACCTGCAACCTCCATTCTATATGTATTCCTAGCACCCCAAGCCACTGATTGATCTGTTCAAGGAAAAGGAGTTGATGTGCGAATACTAGTTCATGCACAATACTTTGATATCCTCGATGATGGTTCCCTACCAGAACTCGGTAGTGTTTTGCTGTAAGACTACCTTGTGGTCATGCTTGTCTGCGACAGTGTGTTCACATGTGTGTAGCAGAACCAACTCATGTTTTGCAGCTTGCTATCGTATTTCATTTCCTGAGAATCTCGCAACGTTAACTCGTCGATTTGTGTTGCAACTCTTCTTTTCAGACATGTTGAGTCTAAAGTATCATGTTACTAACAAGATCTTAATCTCAAGTAGATATGATGGTTGGAACATTCCCAACATTTGCATTTTGTTCCCAGCTTGCACCCCATTGTGCCAATTCCCATGGGTTGTCTGTCGGTGTTCTGGGAACGGGGGTCCCCAGACTTGCCTGCCTGCGGCGTGGCTCAAGTTGGGGCCCAGCGCGGCCCAGCTTCATCAGCTCAAGCTCAAGACCCTCGCGAGGGGCCAAGCCTCATGAGGCGGACAGCGGGAACCTTCCTCAGGAGCAGCCTCGTCAGGTAGGCTCGCGAGGAGGCGTAGAGATCAAGGCAGGGTACCTCACGAGGGTGCCCCATGACGCAAGCCATGACGATCGAGATCAGGCGGGCGGCAGGCGGGCGCCAGCCTGCGCAGTGTCCTCATTTCCCCTTTGGTGCAAAGGATGCAAGCACATGCCAAGGCATCAGGCAAAGGTTACCGCTTCGGTGCAACAAGACCAAGACCAGCAGAGCGGCAGGACAGAGGTCATCGTGGAGCCTAGGACGGCATCACCGTCAGAGCCTTTGGCAGCCGAAGACCAACTTTAGTCTGGATAATTGTACTAGATGTTCCCCTTCAAAATGGCCAATTGTTGGCGCCCTTCCCGCTCATTATTTGGGAAGAGGCCCAGGGCCTTCTTCTATAAATAGGACTAGCCACCACAGAGAGAGGACGGGTCGAACCTACCAGAGAGAAGAGGTCGAACCTACCAGAGAGAGAGAGAAGCGACTGGACTCACCCAAGCAGTCCATCGCACCAGCTCAAGAACAGCCCCTCGCGAGGCTGTTCTTCCTTTGTACTGTTCTTCATCTGCCCCGGAGGCAATCCACCACAAAACACACTGGAGTAGGGTATTACACCACAACGGTGGCCCGAACCAGTATAAATCTTGTGTCTCTTGTGCTGTTCACCGTTCCTAGTTTAGATCCCTTGCGAACCATTAAAGCGTGAGCTGGTAGGGGAAAGATCTCCGTGCGCACCCCAGAGTTCGAACCTCAAGGGTCTGCCGAAACCCGAAATCCGACATTGTCCTTCTCGGCAGTGGTCGTCCAGGATCATCTTCAAAAGTGGACTTACCATGGGTCCCATCCATTTCTGATGATAAGAAAAAATCATCCATTGCGTTATCTCCAACAAGGTAGTCCACATCATCCATCCTAGTTTGAGTATGCCATTCTTCCAAACTCTCTCAAATGATCAATTGTGATTTGCCTTAGGCTGCTGTAGAGAGTTTCAATGATCTTTGAATCAAAAGTAATTCTTTTTTCCACTTCCAGAATAACTCTACGAGTCGCCCTCCCTGAGGTGCCCCGTTATGGAATCATGGCAATCAACTCCTCGCTACCTTGAAACCTATGCACCATCCTACTTAAGCGTGGGAGTGTTTCCTACCAAATTGAACTTTCATCATTTGTTCTCTCCATCCCTTTTGATGCGTGTTTGTGTCTTAGATCAAGAGATGATTCAACGTCTCATTCCATGAGTTGATCGTGTATCGCTTGATCTTTGAGAAGATCGTTTTCTATAGAGTTTCCTTCTGTCGTCATCATGTTGGATGAAGATCTCGAAAGCAAAGATGTCAAGATCAATTTGAAGAAATGAATCAACATCTTCGAGAAGCACAGTTGGATCGTGAAGATCGTGTTAGCTTGTGTCCCCAGTGTCTTCTTACCTCACGTCTTGAATATCGGGACGAGATTCTTGTTTAGTGGTGGTGAGTTGTCACATCCCCAGTTCTGGTATGCTCTTGGCTAGCTAGTCATGTGTTGCATGATGTTTAAATTACTTTTAAACTTGAAATGGGGATTGATCCAAACCCTAGCACAAATTAATCCAACTAGGTTCAAATAAAAATCATTTTAAATGAACCCAAAATGCCTTTGGAAAAGTTCATCATTTTGAATTGGTCTAGAACCTCTACCAAAAGTGATGAACATATTTCTAGGTCATTCCTAGATTATTGAATTAATCTGTAAATATTTGCATTTGGACATTAAGATACTATAAATATTTTTTACATGTCCAAATAATTCTGAAAGTACTTGAGAGCTGTTGGAAATAATTTCACAAGTGCCCATAATTATTTTCAGCATTTTATCAAATGGTTTAGTATTTTTACTAAATCAAAACATACAAGGAAAATAGAAAACAAAAACAGAAAGAACAGAGAGGCCACTATACGTGGCTTACCTGTCCAGCCCAGCTGGCCCAGCCCAACCGCGCACCGTACTCAACCTCCTGCCAGTAGGCAGGAGTGCGTGTGGTCTCCGCGCACGCCCACGAGCCTGGTCAGCTCCACCCTGCCTGCCTCCTCCCTGACTCGCCCAAGGCTGCCATGACACCCCTGGACCCCCATGGGCCTCCTCCTCGAGCTCTCCCCCTCTGTCTCTCATTCTCCCTTGCACCCTTGCTCGCATCCGAGCGTGCCCGTTGCCGGCATTCGCTGCCATCATGCCCAGAGCCACCCCCTCACCCTTCCGCCGTGCCCAAAGGCTCCGCCTCGTCGCCCTCGACCTCCCCATCGAGCCACGCTTCGCTGGAGGCCCTGCATCGCCGCCATCTGGTCGTCTTCAACCTCGGTACCCGCTGGACGCCGTTCATCGATTCACCTCGCCCCGGTCGCCCCCGAGCCCACTAATCTGTGCATTGACCACAGTGAGCTCCGTCGTTGTTTCCCCCTACTCCCCTGGTCGCGCTGGTCCGTCATCTGACCTTGCCATCCTGCCCGCAAGCTCCGGCTGTCGCGTTTGTCGTCACCGTCGTTACAGTGGAGCAACGTCATGTCCGAGCACGTGGTCGACTCAGGCCACCTCTCACCCTCCTGATGCCACCAATGGATGCGCACGAGCGCCAGCAACCCGTAGCCGCAAACCTCTCGTTGATCTGTGCCCTATAGCGCGAACCCGAAGCCCTCCGCCGTGCCGCTTGCTCGCCGGCGACCAACCCCGACGGCAGCCGACGTGGCACCGTCATTAGCACTAATGACGGGGCTAACTAACCTCCTCTGTCACTGACAAATGGGCCCCACACCCTTATTTAATCACATGTTTATCTCCCTGCTTAGATTAAGCTAATGCACGTGGCCCCACCGGTCAGTTTGACTTGGCCACGTCAGCATTGACCGGGTCCCACGTGTCAGCCTCTGTAGCTGACTCTGTGTCACTAACCAGTGGGCCCTACTGGTCAGGTTTGACCTGGATCGCTCTGTTGACCTGCTGACATCACCGTGACGCTTTGCTGACGCAGTAATGTTTTCTGGATTTAAAAAATCCAAATGATTTATTTATTTCCAAAAAATAACCTAAACTTGGAAAATTCATAAAAAATAATCTGTAACTCCAATGGAAATAAGTTATATATGAAAAATGATCAGGAAATTCCAAAGAATCTGTTTATGTCATTTTCATGCATGTTAGAACAACTTTTGGCTAATGTGTAGGACAAATCAAATGAATGACATTTAAATAACCATATGTGGAGTTTGAATTTGAACCTTGGGTTCAAACCAACTACACTTAATTGTGTTGCTAGTTGCATTAGGCCAAATCACATCATATTGCCATGCCATAATCATGCATCATAATTGTTGCATTGCATTGATTGTGTTCCTCCTTGTTTGCCGGTTTTGTGTCCCCTCTCAGTAGACGCGGTTCCGACGATGAGTTCGACGACACCGATGAAGAACTATACTATCTTCAGAAGTGCCAGGCAAGCAAAACCCCCTTGTTCATTCTGATACAATCCCACTCTCTTGCTCCTGCTCTCTTTTACTGCATTAGGACAACAATGATTCAATTGTTACATGCTGCGATAGTTGAACCCCTTTCCTCCGCATGACCTGTCATTGCCACCGTAAATAGATGAAACCCACTAGAATGAGTAGGATTTGTTTGAGCCATGATGTGCCTATTCATTCATGCTTGTTGTCATGCCTGCTACTGCTTAGAGTTGAGTCAGTGCGATTGGTCGGGATGAATTGGAATGTGGTGAACATGTCTTACTATTGAGAGCTAAGTGTGTGAACACGATTTGGTAAAGGTAGCTGTGAGAGGCCATGTAGGAGTACATGGTGGGTTGTCTCATTGAAACTGTCCTTAGGAACTGAGTTCTGTGTTTGTGGTCCATGAACAACTACTACCACACATTGGGCTTCGGGCACTCCAAGCTCTCTCGACTTATTAATCAACCTGATCTCTGTCCAGGAGTTGCAACTAGTTTCTGGTGTTTGTAGGTAGTGTTAGTAGTCTACCAAGTGGCACCCGATGCAGTGGACTTGGGACAGACTAGGCACCGTGGCCGGGTATGCCAAGCGCCGCCCGTTTTGTGGGCTTGGAACCCTGTACACATCGTTTGGGGCCGTGAGAGACACCCCGGCCGGATCTCCTTGCGGATGGAACCCGAATAGGCGATAAACCTGGATGAGAGACTTGTGTGGTTAGTCAGGTCGTTGCCGACTCCCTCGCCAGGCTTCTGCTTGAAGGTTGCCGAGATACACGACGTATACATGGTGGTAAGTGGCGATAGCATGTGTGAAGAAGTACAACCCTGTAGGGTTAACATCATATATTCGAATAGCCGTGTCCGCGGTAAAGGACTTCTGGGTTGCCTGTGCAGTTCATAGACAAGTGAAAGTGGATACTCTAAAATGCGCAAGATAAGTGTGAGTGCTATGGATAGCGTTCTCGTAGGGAGACGGGAGCTGATCCATAGTGGTGTATTGATTTGTTGAATATGTGGACTCGTGTACACCACCTCAAAAGAGTTACTTGCAGTCGTAGTTTAGGATAGCCACCGAGTCAAAGCTGGCTTGCTGCAGTTAAACTCCACCACCCCTTTTGTTGACACCGATGCATATGTAGATAGTTCTGATGTAAGTCTTGCTGGGTACATTTGTACTCATGTTTGCTTAATTTATGTTTTTGCAGAGAGATTTCATTCTCACTAGTAGTTCCGCATGGACTTCGACGTTTAGCTTGTTACCTCAGCTACGATCTTGTACCCTCGGTAGGGTATTGTAGATAGTTAGGCTTCTCGGCCCTTTTCATTTGTAGTTGTCTGTACTCAGATAAGATAAGCTTCCGCATGTGCTTGTTGCTTGTATGACTTGAATGCTGGGTCATCAGACCCATGTTTGTAATATCTGGCTCTTCGTAGCCTAATGAATAAATAATTTGAGTTTTAGAGTTTTGTTGTGATGCCATGTTGTATTTACACATATCGAGCATATTGTGTGTATGATTGAAATGCTTGGTATGTGTGGGATCCGACAACCTAGTTGTTTATCCTTGGTAGTCTCTCTTATGGGGAAATGTAGTCTAGTGCTTCCACTGAGCCATGGTAGTCTGCTACAGCCCGGTTCATCGGAGTCCTTCTAGCCCATTACTGCTTTGAACACTTAGACTGGCCGACATGTGATCCACTTTGTTCCTGTGTCTGTCCCTTTGGGGAAATGTCACGCGGTAACTTCCGGAGTCCTGCTAGCCTACTACAGCCCGGGTTCCCGGAGTCCTGTTAGCCCAGTTCCTATAGCCCGGATTCACACGCTGATGACCGACACGTTCGATGCTGGTTCATGTATGCCTGTCCCCGTAAGTTAGCGCCACTTTGGGTTCACGACTAGTCATGTCGGCCTGGGTTCTCTATCATATGGATACTAGCGATACTATCATATACGTGAGCCAAAAGGCGCAAACGGTCCTGGGCCAGGTAAGGTGGCACCCGTGGGAATACTGTGTGTGAGGCCGCAAAGTGATATGATGTGTTACATGCTAGATCAGTGTGACTTAGGATCGGGGTCCTGACAATCAGCTTGAAGCTGCTGCTACTTCTTTTTCAGGCTCCTTGCAGTGGCTATTAGCTGGCGCTTAAAGCGCTCCTGCTCGAGAGGTTCCTCAAGTACGATAAAATCCTCATTGCTAAGGCTCACCTCATCCTCGGAGAGTGGAAGATAATTACTATTCTTCGAGTCTTCGTTAACGGCCTGTTCCTGAGGGCTGACTTTCCCATCCTGCCGTTCATCATGTTTGGAAGTAGGCTCAATAGGGTCTTCATTGTCTTTGGCATCATCCCGAGTATTATTATCTCCTGTGCCAGTATTACTGTTTCTTCCACAGCGTGGTTTAGAGTGGTGCCACTGACGTCGACGCTTTAGCTGTGTCTCAGGAGATTTATACCCAACTAGATCCTTCTCATTGTCGTTGTTGTTCTCTTTGGTGTATCCACCATATATACGTCATACGAGGAGGTGGCTGTCCAGTGCCCTATAAGCGGTGGTTTTTGTGCCTGCTCCTCTCCGGCATCGTCGTCCATACCGTCGATGTCTTCGGAGCCGTAGTCAAGCATGTCGGTTAAGTCTTCGACAGTGGCTATGAAGTGGGTGGTGGGTGGGAAGCGAAATTCTCCGTCATCACTCTCCAGATCAAACCGGATATAATTCGGCTGTGGGTCCCCCGCTAAGGAGAGGGTTTTTAATGAGGTTAGCACATCAACTAAGGGTGAGTGTTGGAAGATGTCCGCGGAGCTAAACTCGATGATCGGCGCCTGATCGAGCTTGATGGGCGCGGATCCACGCGGCTCGGAACCTGTGGCCGGAGACGGATCCAAGGTTCCGATGACACAGATCTCGTTCAAGGTTGGGTCTGTGTGCGGCTCCAACGCCGCTGAGTGTGCGGCTTCCATGGCGGGGTTGAGCTTCCCATTCTCAGACGGTGCAATCTGCTCCAGATCTAAGGACAAAGCAGTTACAGGCGCTACCTCCTGAGTATGGTCCGATGAAATATTTAGGTCATGTTCATCGTGGTGGCCGGGAGCGACTGCCATGGGCTCGAATCCGTCGAAGATCAAGTCTCCTCGGATATCGGCAACGTAATTCAAGCTTCCAAACCTGACCTGATGGCCAGGGGCGTAGCTGTCGATCTGCTCTAGATGGCCAAGCGAGTTGGCCCGCAGTGCGAAGCCGCCGAATACGAAGATCTGTCCGGGGAGGAAAACCTCCCCCTGGACTGCATTGTTGTAGATGATTGACGGAGCCATCAAACCTTTTGGTGACGATGCAACAGAACTCTCAATGAAAGCACCAATGTCGGTGTCAAAACCGTCTGATCTCGGGGATGGGGTCCCGAACTGTGCGTCTAGGGTTGATGGCAACAAGAGACGGGGGACACGATGTTTACCCAGGTTTGGGCCCTCTCTATGGAGGTATACCCTACTTCCTGCTTGATTGATCTTGATGAATATGAGTATTACAAGAGTTGATCTACCACGAGATCGTAATGGCTAAAACCCTAGAAGTCTAGCCTGTATGATTATGATTGCCTCTACGGCCTAAGCCCTCTGGTTTATATAGACACCAGAGAGGACTAGGGTTGTACAAAGTCAGTTACAGAGAAAGGAATCTTCATATCTAGACGCCAAGCTTGCCCTCCACACCAAGGAGAGTCTCATCCGGACACGGGAGAGAGTCTTCGGTCTTGTATCTTCACAGCCCATCAGTCCGGCCCACATTCCATAGTCCGGACACCCAAGGAAACCTTAATACAGGACTCCCTCACCAGTATCTACTAGTTTCCCCTGTTTTCTCTTAGAACCAAGTCCTAGATTCATGCTACAACTTTCCCACTTTCTTCCCTATTTGAACCAACTCGTAGATTCGACTGTATGAACTAGCTTTACCACTAATAATAGTAAAAGTCTAGGTGGCTTTGGAACAGCCGACGGAAGTAGAAAAAGAGCCACACGCAGCCACGTGGAAAGCTGGGGCAGTAGAGCAAGGCAGGTTTCAAAGGAATATATACCTGAGGGTCGTCGGCATGTGGCAAAGATGGGGCCAGGAGGCTGCATCTTGGCCACAATACCGCAGGGAGGAAGAAGGGGTCGGAGGCCCTCCCGAGCCGGCGCTCTCTCGGAGAGAACGGCACGGCTGTCGATCGGGATGCGCAGGCAGCCATTGGTCTCCTCCCTCAGCACCGACGACAGCGTGAACGATGCACCTACACCCCTGCCCCGGTCGAGGTGGTCTAGCCGGATTTGTGACCAGCCGTGAGCAGAGAGAGAGTGTGGCCACCTATGTCTTGCTTAGATTTGGAGAGCATGAGAGAGTGAAAGAGAGGAACCTTAGTAAAGAAAGTGCTAATGCTCCTGCTTATATATATATATATATATATATATATATATATATATATATATATATATATATATATATATATATATAGTGGAGTGATTTTGTTGTACCAGCTTCAAAAAATGCGCTCCTTCGTGTACCCGCGAGTGGGTGTGAGAGAACTAGTGCTTGCGTGCACCGCTTCTCTTTATGAGAGTACAATATACTATGCCCAAAGATCGTTCGCCACAAGAGTAATAGTATAAGTGTGTGACGTGTGAGTTAAAATAAAAGGTGTGTGACGTATTTTATTTTTTAGAAGTTCTGAGGGTGGGGTGTGAAGAGCACATATGTGTGTGACGTCTACCTGCAGATAGACGGTGGGTGCGAGAGGACTCAGGAGAGTCGTGACTCATGAGGGTGCGTGTGTGCGTGGGAGAGAGGGGGCACGTATCAATGCAATGCATGTGTCCGTAAATCATTACCCGACAAAACGTTCGCCACAAGCCGTTTCCTGACAAACGCCGTAAGAACCGTTAGATCGGCATCCGACAGTGTCAGTTTTGCCATGTCATTTAACAGACCAGCCACTCCTCCTACACACAAATCTTCCACGTGAGTATTAGCAACCTCCGTATGCTCATCCATCCATTCCAAAATGCAGTGCATATAGCTTTATTGAAAATTCGAACCTCGTAAACTTTTACCAAGTTTTCGCGTACCAAAATGCACATATAGAATACCCAGTATATATCATTTCATTCATCTTCGAGAGGTAATTATAAAGATGGGGGAGGAGTCTACAAAGAAAGACCGTCGTATCACCTGCAGCAATTTCAACCATCCTTTGGTGTGGAGGAATAACATAGGAGCTCTATATGATATGATTTTTATAGGATTTTTTCCTTTAGAGCCAATTGGTTCATAGGAATAGATTCATATACTCCACATTTCAAAGGAAATAAACATGATATCATTTGTATAGCTTTAGATCCACTTGGTTGATACAAATGGATTCCTATACTCCCATAATTTCATAGGAAAATAAACATTAGCGTATATTCAATAGAAAAGTTCCTATGATGTGAACCAAATGACATCTCTTTTCTAATCCCACCTCATAGGAATTGAGATACATGTCATCTCTAGATTCAATAGAAAAGTTCCTATGATGTGAACCAAATGACATCTCTTTTCCAATCCATACTCATAGGAATTGGGATACATGTCATCTATTTTCCTACAACTTCCATGTATACATCTTCTATTCCTAAATAGCTAGTACAACCCACTAGTAACTTTTTTCGTAGACATGCAACTATGGCACAAGAACGCGTCATGCATGCAAGTCATAAATCACATTGTTTTCGTACTCTATGCATGCAAGCACCACATCATCAATTCGTGCATGTTAGTCATAAGTTATTTCTTGCATTAGATTTTGTATTGGCAATGTATGTGCTGGTTGCAACCTCTTGAGCATGCGATGGTTTTCCATTAAAGAGGAAAGGGTGATGCAGCAAAGTAGCGTAAGTATTTCCCTCAGTTTTTGAGAACCAAGGTATCAATCCAGTAGGAGACTACGCACAAGTCACCTACTACCTGCACAAAAAATCAAGAACCTTGCAACCAACACGATAAAGGGGTTGTCAATCCCTTCACGGCCAATCACAAAAGTGAGATCTGATAAAGATAGTAAGATAACATTTTTGGTATTTTTGTTGTATAGATTGGAAAGTAAAGATTGCAAAATAAAATAAATAGGAAACTAGAATTGTAGATTGGAAACTTATATGATGTAAAATAGACCCGTGGGCCATAGGTTTCACTAGTGGCTTCTCTCAAGATAGCATATATTACGGTGGGTGAACAAATTACTGTCGAGCAATTGATAGAAAAGCACATAATTATGAGAATATCTAGGCATGATCATGAACATAGGCATCACGTCTGTGTCAAGTAGATCGAAACGATTTTGCAACTACTACTATTACTCCACACATCGACCACTGTCCATCATGCATCTAGAGTATTAAGTTCATTTTTGGTTTCCTTCAAAAAATTTGTTGGATTTGAAGAAGGTCTTCTAAACCCTTCCAAAAATCTCTCTCAAAAACTTTTTCCCTCTAGCAAGGATTTTATTTTGGCATCTCCTTCAACTCTGGTGTTTGGTTTTTAAACTTTTCTTCTGATTGCCCTCTTCTCAAAGTTTCAAAATTTTGGATTCTAATTTTTCTTTTAAAAAGAAAACCCTAGGGGTTTTACATCTTCTCCAATATTGAAACCACTCATGATTTTTACCATGCACCACATGGTAAAATCTTCCCAAAAATCTCTCCTTCCATTTTGGGGCAATCCAAACATTCTGTCTCAACAAGTTCAATCCTTTTCTGAATTTTTTTTTCATTTATTTCTCCTCCCAAATCTTTTCTGTCCATTATCTTGAGCCTAGGTGATTTGCAAGGCAAGTACCTAAATGCAATTGAGATTTGACCTCAAACCAACTCCCCTGGATAGTCCTTGGTACCCACAACCTAGAACAATCAAGATCCACTCCTCTTCTTTTCAAAAATTTCAAATTTCAGTCTCTGCAAGTTTGGACCAGATTTGTCAAATTTGGTGAAATTCATGTCTTCTCTGCTCCAAAAATTCCACAAAAATTCAGGCAACCTCTAGATGCAATGAGAGGCCCCTCCACTAAAAATCAGCTCAAGGAGAAACTCCCACATGCCAAAATCATTCTGTCGAACACCTGGCCGGCACTGTTTTCTTGCAGTTTCAGAAATATTCAGAAGTTTCAGAGTTCAGTCGTTTCTCCTCGTCGAGTTCAGTCCACGCTGGCCGACAGTGCACTTGGCACGTTGCTCACAGTCCTTCCTCTCGCCCCGAGCACCACTCGGCGCTTGGCTCATTCCTGGCGTCGGTGGCGCCCTGGCCCAACCTCGCCGGTGTCTTCTGCGGCGTCGGGACCTCCCGTGGCAGTCGACAGAAGGTACCACCCCAGCCCAACGCCGTTCTGCGCCGCCCAGCTCTCCCTAGCGCTCCGCGTGGCTCATGCGTGCCAGCGCACGCCCGCGGCACCGTCGCCGTGGCCCGGCAAGCACAGAACGAGCTCCCTGCCGCCGACGGGTCCGCGCTGCTCCGTTCTGTCGAGCATGCCCAAAGCACCCAATCACGGCTCGTTTAGCATCCAAACTGAATCAGTTGACCTCCACGATGGCCCCCAACCCTAAAACCACCCCGACCAATGCCCTGCGCCGCCGTAACACTCGCCGGACTTATCCGTTCACGGCAACCGCCTTGGGCCATCTATAAATAGCACCCCCCGAGCTTGCTCTTGCCCTCGCACAACTCCACCACCTCACCTGACCCCGCCTAGCCACTGGAAGAGCCCCGAAGGGCCCTTCTTCCTCGACTCCGGCCAACTCCGTCCGCCTCGGGCTCCGGCAGCGTTCTCTTCAGTGAGAACTCCTCCACCGCCCTACTCCTGCCCGTAGCCTCATGGCACCACTAGGAGGCTAACCCCCACCTCAATTTAACCTCCACAGCACTCTCCGACGAGGCCCACGACCACCCGAACCGCCGTCCGCCGGAGCAAGAGCCGCAGCCGACGTGGTGCTCGCCGGCGACCACCACCACCACCCACAGACGCGGAATGGCGCCCTGAGCAGGAGGTACCTTCCGATCTCCCTACCTCACCGTGGATCGCCGGCGACTCCATGACTCTCGGGCACCGTCGTGCTCTGCCGCCTCTTTCAAATATTCAAACTCGACGGGTGGGACCCGCCCATCAGCCTCTCTGTTGTTTCTTTTGAACCGCTTTTCAAAGCGTACTCTGGCAAATATGCTTTCTACTCTGAACCGTTTTTCTGCATTTTTCTGCCTAAGCCCCTGAGGGTTTTCTGTTTCATTACAGATGGGTCCTTGGACCAAAACTGTTATAACTTTTTAACAGAAAGGAAGTTTTGAGTGATTCTTTTTCTGTCCTCTTCAAAATTTTGTCTAGTTTTTTTATCATATTTACTTGAAAAATATTTGGATTACTTTTCTGTACCCCATGGTATTTACGTTAGCGCGTGTGTTTTGTGTACCGTAGATACCGAAGGAGGTGACGGAACCACGAACTTCACCGAGCTTGACCCCGACTACTCCGAACCAGGCAAGAAATGTTTGAACTTTTGATATGATGAGTGTTTGGGCATGTTTTCATTATTTTTGTATCATGGCACGTTCATGAGCATTTCGATGATAGTTTATCTCGTAAGAGTTGAGGCAAGTGAGTTTCGGAAAGTCCATGAGTTGTTGGAAACATGTTGCATGGCCATGAGTTGGCATGAGTATGGGTAAGATGGCAGTGTTGTAGCATGCCAGGCTTATGCCAGATCGTTGACCCAGTGTCAACATAAATCAGTCAAATTCCCGTCCGTCTCCCCTTTCGTACTACCACCTGTTTCCCGCAAGGGATACGCCTTAGTAAGTTGCAAACCACTTCCTGGTACACACCAAATCGAGAGGCCGAGATGAGGGTTCCATGGCCCTAGATTAAAGCCTTTCATCCGGTCAGGGGGCATGGGTGTTTCCGGTTGGGACCGAGAGGGGGGCACCCCTTAGAGCGCGCGTAAATAAATTTGATCCCATGCTATTCGAGATTGTGATCTCCCCGTCTCAAAGTTTTTCTTGAACGTTGTCTAGGGTGATTCCTAACAACGTGAGGTATGATGGGTGTGTACTGGTTAGCTGTGTTTCCTCCGAAATACCGTAAACGGAACTAGTCCTTCGTGACTACGGAAATCCGTTGGCTGTGGACAATTTTGGTACAAACTCTGCAGAGTGAAAATTCTTGAATTTCATCTTATCCATGTCCGAGTACCGTGTTCATCTTATCTTGTCAAGTGTCAGTCTCGGTGACAGAAACTCATGAGAACCATATGAGTGTTAAATGTTTATTCCCTGTGAATGGACTAACCCGCTTATTGCCTTGTGAGGAATATTTTCCGTGAGCACCATTTCTTGTCAGTCATGAAAAATGAATTATAAGCCCTTTCTGCGATGTCGCTCAGACGTCCGACTGCGGCATTGTTGTTATTTACTTTTGTTATAAGCCCTTTCTGTGATGTCGCTCAGACGTCCGATCATGACATTGTTATTATTTACTTTTGTTATAGCCCTTTCTGCGATGTCGCTCAGACGTCCGATCGCGGCATTGTTGTTATTTACTTTTGTTATAAGCCCTTTACGTGATGTCGCCAGACGTCCGATCATGCATTGTTATTATTTACTTTTGTTATAAGCCCTTTCTGCGATGTCGCTCAGACGTCCGACTGCGGCATTGTTATTATTTACTTTTGTTATAAGCCCTTTCTGTGATGTCGCTCCAACTTTCGACCGTGGCACGCATGTCTTTTCTTTCAATATAAGCCCTTTATGAGGTGTCGCTCAGACGCTCGACTGTGGCATGTTTTACTTATTTGTTCACCCTTCGAGGCGTCGCTCGCATAATTCGATCGGTTTTGAGTTTATCTTCTTTGGGTTTTCGAGCGCACTACCGCCGATCCACTTTTTACTTACTTGTGTTACTGATTTGATAGCACATTGTTATAAATCAATCATGTCGCATTCATGCATACATTTATTATATCTTTTGTCCAAACTGTCTTGCGAGTACATTCAAAGTACTCACCTGGCTTGTTGATTTGGCGAGATCTTGTGAAAGGCGATCTCATGGATGAAGAGTTCGATAGCGAGTCCGACGCCTAGAGGAATCCCAATCAGTCTCGTGCGACCCCTGGATTTGTCATTGTGATATATCCGCTTCCGCTACCCAAATAAATCCATCGAGCCTCACCTCGACGCTCGATGAGCCGCCAGTGTAGTAGTCTTATTTTCCTCCCCACACCATTGTGTCACATCCGCCATTATGTATAATTATTGGCGTGTTTGTAATAATTGGTCGGGCATCTTCAGCTCGACCCTGTAATATTTTAATACTACTGGCTTATTGTATCAAAGTTTTGTCTACCGGTATGGAGGATTTTTCTCATACTGGATTTCATAGGTCAGTTGCTCAATAAATATTTTTATTGAAAAACCGGTCGTGATAGATCATCAGCAACGATGTGATCCAGGGTGAGGTTTTCCTCCCCGGACAGATGTTCGTATTCGACGGCTTCGTACTGCGGGCCAACTCGCTTGGCCATCTGGAGCAGATCGAGAGCTACGCCCCTGGCCATCAGGTCAGGTTCGGAAACTTGAACTATACTGCCGACATCTGCGGAGACTTGATCTTCGACGGATTCGAGCCCATGTCAGGTGCGCCACACAATCACGACGAGCATGACTAAACTCTTCTGTCGGACAGTGTTCGGGAGATCACACCTGCAACTACTCCGGCCCTCAATCCGGAACAAATTGCGCCATCTGAGGACGGGTGGATAGACCCCGCCACGGAGGTCGCACTCTCAGTGGCGATAGAGCCGAATACTGACTTCACCTCCTACGAGAGCCGTGTTGCCGAACCATTGGATTCGTCCCCGGCCACGGGCTCCGAGCCGCTTGCGTCCGTGCCTATCGAATCCGATTGGGCACCGATCATGGAGTTTACCTCCGCGGATATCTTTCAGCACTCGCCTTTTGGCGATGTGCTAAATTCATTAAGGTCCCTCTCCTTGTCAGGAGAACCTTGGCCGAACTATGTCCGGCTGGAATGGGATGCGAATGACAAAGAAATTTACTCCCCACCCACCACCCACTTAATAGCCACTGTCGATGATTTAACCGACATGCTCGGCTTCGACTCCGAAGACATTGACGGTATGGACGACGATGCAGGAGACGAACAGGAACCACCACCCACAGGGCGCTGGATCGCCACCTCATCATATGATATATACATGGTGGATACCCCCAAAGAAGGCGATGGCGATAAGACAGCGGAGGATGACCCCTCCAAGAAGCAACCAAAGCACCAACGTCAGTGGTGCCGCTCTAAGTCCCACCATAGCAAAAGTAGCAATACCAGCACAAAAGACAATAACACTACGTATAGTGCCGAAGACGACGACAATCCCCTCCAGCCAGATTTAGAGCGGGAGGATGAACAAGCTAGCCCTCCAGAACAGGCAGCAGACAGAGAAACGGAGGATGACAATTACATGCCTCTCCTCGAAGATGAGGTGAGCCTAGGTGACGAAGAATTTATCATGCCTGAGGATCCCGTCGAGCAGGAGCGCTTCAAGCGTCGGCTTATATCCACAAAAAATAGCCTGAAGAAAAAGCAACAACAGCTTCAAGCCAATCAAGATTTGCTAGTGGATAGATGGACCGAAGTCCTTGCGGCCGAGGAATACGAACTCGAACGCCCCTCCAAGAGTTACCCAAAGGGCAGGTTGCTACCCCAACTCGAGGAGGAAGCATTAAAACCCACATCACCAGTGTATGATGTGGCTGATCGGCCACCTCGTGGCCGGGACAGAGAGGCATATCAGCCCGAAGTCCAGACCGCACCCCGCCGCCGTTCAACCAAAAACACCAAGGCCCGGGGCAACACGCAAGACCTGCAAGACGTATTGGAAAACAAAGCAGGGCATACAAGATCAATCTACGGATCACGGGGTCGCGCCCCAACGCGTGACGATGATCGTCACACCGGATACACTAAAAGCAAATCCGGCCGGGCCGAATACAGCAAACAAGACTCGTATGAACTACGTCGTGATATAGCCCGGCACAGAGGCGCCACACACCCACTATGCTTCACTGATGAAGTAATGGATCACGAATTCCCAGAGGGTTTTAAACCCGTAAACATTGAATCAAATAATGGCACAAAAGACCCCGCGGTATGGATCAAGGATTTCCTCCTCCACATCCACATGGCTCGCGGTGATGATCTGCATGCCATCAAGTACCTCCCACTAAAACTCAAAGGACCAGCTCGGCATTGGCTGAATAGCTTGCCAGCAGACTCCATTGGAAGTTGGGAGGATTTGGAAGATGCATTCCTCGACAACTTCCAAGGCACTTATGTGCGACCACCAGATGCTGATGATTTGAGCCATATAATTCAGCAGCCAGGGGAATCCTCCAGGAAATTCTGGACCAGGTTCCTGTTGGAAATATGCCCTAGAGGCAATAATAAAAGGATTATTATTATATTTCCTTGTTCGTGATAATTGTCTTTTATTCACGCTATAATTGTATTATCCGGAAATCATAATACACGTGTGAATACATAGACCGCAATATGTCCCTAGTGAGCCTCTAGTTGACTAGCTCGTTGATCAATAGATAGTCATGGTTTCCTGACTATGGACATTGGATGTCAATGATAACGGGATCACATCGTTAGGAGAATGATGTGATGGACAAGACCCAATCCTAAGCATAGCACAAGATCGTGTAGTTCGTTTTGCTAGAGCTTTTCCAATGTCAAGTATCTCTTCCTTAGACCATGAGATCATGTAACTCCCGGATACCGTAGGAGTGCTTTGGGTGTACCAAATGTCACAACGTAACTGGGTGACTATAAAGGTACACTACAGGTATCTCCGAAAGTGTCTGTTTGGTTGACACGGATCGAGACTGGATTTGTCACTCCGTGTGACGAAGAGGTATCACTGGGCCCACTCGGTAATGCATCATCATTATGAGCTCAAAGTGACCAAGTGTCTGGTCACGGGATCATGCATTGCGGTACGAGTAAAGTGACTTGCCAGTAACGAGATTGAACGAGGTATTGGGATACCGACGATCGAATCTTGGGCAAGTAACATACCGATTGACGAAGGGAATTGTATACAGGGTTGTTTGAATCCTCGACATCGTGGTTCATCCGATGAGATCATCGAGGAGCATGTGGGAGCCAACATGGGTATCCAGATCCCGCTGTTGGTTATTGCCCGAGAGCCGTCTCAGTCATGTCTACGTGTCTCCCGAACCCGTAGGGTCTACACACTTAAGGTTCGGTGACGCTAGGGTTGTATGAATATGAGTATGCAGTAAACCGAATGTTGTTCGGAGTCCCGGATGAGATACTGGACGTCACGAGGAGTTCCGGAATGGTCCGGAGGTAAATAATTATATATAGGAAGTGTTGATTCGGCCATCGGGAAAGTTTTGGGGTCACCCGGTATTGTACCGGGACCACCGGAAGGGTCCCGGGGGTCCACCAGGTGGGGCCACCCATCCCGGAGGGCCCCATGGGCTGAAGTGGGGAGGGGAACCAGCCCATAGTGGGCTGGTGCGCCCCCCTTGGCCCACCCCCTGCCCATAGGGTTGAAACCCTAGGGTGGGGGGGCGCCCCACTTGCCTTGGGGGGCACTCCACCCCCCTTGGCCGCCGCCCCTTGGGAGATTAGATCTCCAGGCGGGCGCCTGGGGCCTATATAAAGGGAGGGAGGGGCAGCCGCACCAAGTTCTGGCGCCTCCCTCCCCTGCTACACCTCTTCCTCCTCTGTCCACGAGCTTGGCGAAGCCTGCCGAATCTTGCTGCTCCATCACCATCCATTTGTCGTCTGCTTCTTTGGAGCCATCTTCTTCAACCTCTCCTTCCCCTTGCTGGATCAACAAGGAGGAGACGTCATCCGCTCCGCACGTGTGTTGAACGCGGAGGTGCCGTCTGCTCGGCACTCGGTCATCGGTGATTTGGATCACGGCGAGTACGACTCCATCATCCACGTTCTAGTAAACGCTTCCGCACGCGATCTACAAGTGGTATGTAGATGTAATCTCTCTCCCATGACTCGTTGCTTAGATGAACTCATAGATGGATCTTGGTGAAACCGTAGGAAAATTTTAATTTTCTGCAACGTTCCCCAAAAGTGGCATCATGAGCTAGGTCTATGCGTAGTTCTCTATTGCACGAGTAGAACACAATTTTGTTGTGGGCGTAGATCTTGTCAACTTGCTTGCCGCTACTAGTCTTATCTTGCTTCAGCGGTATTATGGGATGAAGCGGCCTGGACCAACCTTACACGTACGCTTAAGTGAGACCGGTTCCACCGACTGACATGCACTAGTTGCATAAGGTGGCTGGCGGGTGTCTTTCTCTCCCAGTTTAGTTGGAGTGGATTCGATGAAAAGGGTCCTTATGAAGGGTAAATAGAAGTTGACAAAATCACGTTGTGGTTATTCGTAGGTAAGAAAACGTTCTTGCTAGAACCCAATTGCAGCCACGTAAAAGATGCAACAACAATTAGAGGACATCTAACTTGTTTTTGCAGCAATTGTCATGTGATGTGATATGGCCAGAAGTTGTGATGAATGATGAATGATATATTGTGATGTATGAGATCATGTTCTTGTAATAGGAATCACGACTTGCATGTCGATGAGTATGACAACCGGCAGGAGCCATAGGAGTTGTCTTAGTTTTGTATGACCTGTGTGTCATTGAAGAACGCCATGTAAATTACTTTACTTTATTTCTAAACGCGTTAGCCATAGAAGTAGAAGTAGTCGTTGGCGTGACAACTTCATGAAGACACAATGATGGAGATCATGATGATGGAGATCATGGTGTCATGCCGGTGACAAGATGATCATGGAGCCTCAAGATGAAGATCAAAGGAGCTATATGATATTGGCCATATCATGTCACTACTTTATATAATTGCATGTGATGTTTATTATGTTTATGCATCTTGTTTACTTAGAACGACGGTAGCAAATAAGATGATCCCTTAGAATAATTTCAAGAAAGTGTTCCCTAAGCTGCACCATTGCTAAAGTTCGCTGCTTCAAGCACCAAGTGATGATCGGGTGTGATAGATCCTTACGTTCACATACAACGGGTGTAAGACAGTTTTACAGATGCAAAACACTTAGGGTTAACTTGACGAGCCTAGCATGTACAGACATGGCCTCGGAACATGGGAGACCGAAAGGTCGAACATGAGTCGTATGGAAGATACGATCAACATGGAGATGTTCACCGACGATGACTAGTCCGTCTCACGTGATGATCGGACACGGCCTAGTCGACTCGGATCATGTAACACTTAGATGACTAGAGGGATGTCAAATCTGAGTGGGAGTTCATTAAATAATTTGATTAGATGAACTTAATTATCATGAACTTAGTCTAAAGTTTTTGCAAAATATGTCTTGTAGATCAAATGGCCAATGCTCATGTCACCATGAACTTCAACGCGTTCCTAGAGAAAACCAAGCTGACAGACAATGGCAGCAACTATTTGGACTGGGTCCGGAACCTGAGGATCATCCTCATAGCAGCCAAGAAACAATATGTCCTAGAAGCACCGCTAGGTGATGCACCCATCGAAGAACCAAGACATTATGAATGCTTGGCAGTCTCGTCTTGATGATTACTCCCTCGTTCAATGCGGCATGCTTTACAGACTTAGAACCGGGGCTCCAAAAGTGTTTTGAGCAACACGGAGCATATGAGATGTTCGAGGAGCTGAAAATGGTTTTCCAAGCTCATGCCCGGTCGAGAGATCTGAAGTCTCCGACAAGTTCTATAGTTTTAAGATGGAGGAAAACAGTTACAAGTGAGCACATACTCAAAATGTGCAGGTTGCACAACCGCTTTGTCCCACTGGACATTAACTTCCTGACGAGGCGGTCATTGACAGAATCCTTCAGTCGCTCCCACCAAGCTACAAGAGCTTTGTGATGAACTAAAATATGCAGGGGATGGTGAAGACCATTCCCGAAGTATTCTCAATGTTGAAGTCAGCAGAGGTTGAAATCAAGAAAGAATATCAAGTGTTGATGGTCAATAAAACCACTAAGTTCAAAAAGGGCAAGGGTAAGAAGAACTTCAAGAAGGACGACAAGGATGTTGCCGCACCTGGTAAGCAAGTTGCTGGGAACAAGTCAAAGAATGGACCCAAACCTGAGACAGAGTGCTTTTATTGCAAAGGGAAGGGCCACTGAAAGCGGAACTGCCCCAAATACTTAGCAGACAAGAAGGCCGGCAACACTAAAGGTATATTCGATATACATGTAATTGATGTGTACCTTACCAAGACTCGTAGTAACTCCACGGGTATTTGATACCGTGCCGTTGCTCATATTTGTAACTCACAAAGAAGAGCTGCGGAATAAACGGAGATCGGCGAAGCGACGAGGTGACGATCTTGGCGTCGGGAATGGTTCCAAGGTCGATGTGATCGCCGTCGGCACGCTACCTCTACATTTACCTACGGGATTAGTTTTAAACCTCAATAATTGTTATTTAGTGCCAAGTTTGAGCATGAACATTGTATCAGGATCTCGTTTAATGCGAGATGGCTACTCATTTAAATCCGAGAATAATGGTTGTTCTATTTATATGAGAGATATTTTTATGGTCATGCTCCGATGATCAATGGTTTATTCTTAATGAATCTCGAACGTAATATTACACATATTCATAGTGTGAATACCAAAAGATGTAAAGTTGATAACGATAGTCCCACATACTTGTGGCACTGCCGCCTTGGTCACATTGGTGTCAAGCGCATGAAGAAGCTCCATTACGATGGACTTTTAGAGTCTCTCGATTATGAATCATTTGACACATGCGAACCATGCCTCATGGGCATAATGACCAAGATTCCATTCTCCGGGACAATGGAGCGAGCAACCAACTTATTGGAAATCATACATACCGATGTGTGTGGTCCAATGAGCGTTGAGGCTCATGAGGGTATCGTTATGTTCTCACTCTCACTGATGACTTGAGTAGATATGGGTATGTCTACTTGATGAAACACAAGTCTGAGACCTTTGAAAAGTTCAAGGAATTTCAGAATGAGGTAGAGAATCAACGTGACCGAAAGATAAAATTCTTACGATCGGATCGTGGAGGAGAATATTTAAGTCACGAATTTGGTACACACTTAAGGAAATGTGGAATCGTTTCACAACTCACGCCGCCTGGAACACCTCAGCGTAACGGTGTGTCCGAACGTCGTAATCGCACTCTATTGGATATGGTGCGATCTATGATGTCTCTTACAGATTTACCGCTATCATTTTGGGGATACGCTCTAGAGACAGCTACATTCACTTTAAATAGGGCACCGTCTAAATCCGTTGAGACGACACCGTATGAATTATGGTTTGGGAAGGAACCTAAGCTGTCGTTTCTAAAAGTTTGGGGATGCGATGCTTATTTCAAGAAACTTCAACCTGAAAAGCTCAAACCCAAGTCGGAAAAATGCGTCTTCATAGGATACCCTAAGGAAACCATTGGGTATACCTTCTACCTTAGATCTGAAGGCAAGATCTTTGTTGCCAAGAACGGATCCTTTCTCGAAAAGAGTTTCTCTCGAAAGGAGTAAGTGGGAGGAAAGTAGAACTTCGATGAAGTATTACCTCTTGAACTGGAAAGTAGTGCAGCTTAGGAAAATGTTCTGTGGTGCCTACACCCACCGGAGAGGAAATTAATGATGATGATCAAGGTACTTCGGATCAAGTTGCTACCGAACTTCGTAGGGTCCACAAGGACACGTTCCACACCAGAGTGGTATGGCAACCCTGTCCCGGAAATCATGTTGTTAGACAACGGTGAACCTTGAACTATGAAGAAGCGATGGCGGGCCCGGATTCCAACAAATGGCTTGAAGCCATGCAATCCGAGATAGGATCCATGTATGAAAACAAAGTATGGACTTTGACAGACTTGCCCGATGATCGGCGAGCGATAGAAAACAAATGGATCTTTAAGAAGAAGACGGACGCGGATGGTAATGTCACCATCTATAGAGCTCGACTTGTCGCTAAAGGTTATCGGCAAGTTCAAGGGATTGACTACGATGAGACTTTCTCTCCCGTAGCGAATCTTAAGTCCGTCTAAATCATGTTAGCAATTGCCGCATACTATGATTATGAGATATGGCAGATGGACGTCAAAACGGCATTCCTTAACGGTTATCTTAAGGAAGAGCTGTATATGATGCAGCCGGAAGGTTTTGTCGATCCTAAAAATGCTAACAAAGTATGCAAGCTCCAGCGATCCATTCATGGGCTGGTGCAAGCATCTCGGAGTTGGAACATTCGCTTTGATGAGATGATCAAAGCGTTTGGGTTTATGCAGACTTATGGAGAAGCCTGCGTTTACAAGAAAGTTAGTGGGAGCTCTGTAGCATTTCTCATATTATATGTAGATGACATACTTTTGATGGGAAATGATATAGAACTCTTGGACAGCATTAAGGCCTACTTGAATAATTTTTTTCAATGAAGGACCTTGGAGAAGCTGCTTATATATTAGGCATCAAGATCTATAGAGATAGATCGAGACGCCTCATAGGTCTTTCACAAAGTACATACCTTGATAGGATTTTGAAGAAGTTCAAAATGGATCAGTCCAAGAAAGGTTTCTTGCCTGTACTGCAAGGTGTGAGATTGAGCTCGGCTCAATGCCCGACCACGGCAAAAGATAAATAAGAGATGAGCGTCATCCCATATGCCTCAGCCATAGGATCTATTATGTATGCCATGCTGTGTACCAGACCTGATGTAAACCTTGCCATAAGTTTGGTAGGAAGGTACCAAAGTAATCCCGGCAAGGAACACTGGACAACGGTCAAGAATATCCTGAAGTACCTGAAAAGGACAAAGGACATGTTTCTCGTTTAAGGAGGTGATGAAGAGCTCATCGTAAAGGGTTACGTCGACGCTAGCTTCGACACAGATCTGGATGACTCTAAGTCACAAACCGGATACATGTATATGTTGAATGGTGGAGCAGTAAGCTGGTGCAGCTGCAAGCGAAGGCCGTGGCGGGATCTACATGTGAAGCGGAGTACATGGCAGCCTCGGAGGCAGCACATGAAGCAATATGGGTGAAGGAGTTCATCACCGACCTAGAGTCATACCCAATGCGTCGGGGCCCATCAAACTCTTCGTGACAACACCGGAGCTATTGCACTTGCGAAGGAGCCCAGGTTTCACAAGAAGACCAGGCACATCAAGTTGCCGCTTCAACTCCATCCGTGAAAATGTTCAAGATGGAGACATAGAAATTTGCAAAGTGCATACGGATCCGAATGTCGCAGATCCGTTGACTAAACCTCTTCCATGAAAGCAAAACATGATCAACACCAGAACTCTATGGGTGTTCGGTTCATCACAATGTAACTAGATTATTGACTCTAGTTCAAGTGGGAGACTGTTGGAAATATGCCCTAGAGGCAATAATAAAAGGATTATTATTATATTTCCTTGTTCGTGATAATTGTCTTTTATTCATGCTGTAATTGTATTATCCGGAAATCGTAATACACGTGTGAATACATAGACCGCAATATGTCCCTAGTGAGCCTCTAGTTGGCTAGCTCGTTGATCAATAGATAGTCATGGTTTCCTGACTATGGACATTGGATGTAAATGATAACGGGATCACATCATTAGGAGAATGATGTGATGGACAAGACCCAATCCTAAGCATAGCACAAGATCGTGTAGTTCGTTTTGCTAGAGCTTTTCCAATGTCAAGTATCTCTTCCTTAGACCATGAGATCATGTAACTCCCGGATACCGTGGGAGTGCTTTGGGTGTACCAAATGTCACAACGTGAATCGGGTGACTATAAAGGTACACTACGGTATCTCCGAAAGTGTCTGCATTTGGTTGACACGGATCGAGATCGGATTTGTCACTCCGTGTTACGGAGAGGTATCACTGGGCCCACTCGGTAGTGCATCATCATAATGAGCTCAAAGTGACCAAGTGTCTGGTCACGGGATCATGCATTACGGTATGAGTAAAGTGACTTGCCGGTAACGAGATTGAACGAGGTATTGGGATACCGACGATCGAATCTCGGGCAAGTAACATACCGATTGACAAAGGGAATTGTATACGGGTTGTTTGAATCCTCGACATCGTGGTTCATCCGATGAGATCATCGAGAAGCATGTGGGAGCCAACATGGGTATCCAGATCCCGCTATTGGTTATTGCCCGAGAGCCGTCTCGGTCATGTCTACGTGTCTCCCGAACCCGTAGGGTCTACACACTTAAGGTTCGGTGACGCTAGGGTTGTATGAATATGAGTATGCAGTAAACGGAATGTTGTTCGGAGTCCCGGATGAGATCCCGGACGTCACGAGGAGTTCCGGAATGGTCCGGAGGTAAAGAATTCTATATAGGAAGTGTTGTTTCGACCATCGGGAAAGTTTCGTGGTCACCCGATTGTACGGGACCACCGGAAGGGTCCCGGGTCCACCGGTGGGGCCACCTATCTGGAGGGCCCCATGGGCTGAAGTGGGGAGGGAACCAGCCCATAGTGGGCTGGTGCGCCTTGGCCCACCCCCGCGCCTAGGGTTGAAATCCTAGGGTGGGGCGCCCACTTGCCTTTGGGGGCACTCCACCCCTGTCACGCCGCCTTGGGAGATTAGATCTCCAAGGGCCAGCGCCCCCCCTGGGGGCCTATATAAAGGGATGGGGGTAGGGGGCAGATGCACCTTGAAGTTCTGGCGCCTCCCTCCCCCTGCTACACCTCTTCCTCCTCCGTCACGAGCTTGGCGAAGCCCTGCCGGAGTACTGCTGCTCCATCACCATCACGCCGTCGTGCTGCTGCTGGAGCCATCTTCTTCAACCTCTCCTTCCCCCCTTGCTGGATCAAGAAGGAGGAGACTTCATCCGCTCCGTACGTGTGTTGAACGCGGAGGTGCCATCCGTTCGGCACTCGGTCATCGGTGATTTGGATCACGGCGAGTACGACTCCATCATCCACGTTCTAGTGAACGCTTCGCACGCGATCTACAAGTGGTATGTAGATGCAATCTCTCTCCCATGACTCGTTGCTTAGATGAACTCATAGATGGATCTTGGTGAAACCGTAGGAAAATTTTAATTTTCTGCAACGTTCCCCAACAGTTCCTAACTAATAAAAACCAAATTGTCGACTGTCCGGATGCAGAGGCCTTAGCGGCATTTAAGCATAACATCCGTGACGAGTGGCTCGCTCGGCACCTCGGCCAGGAGAAGCCAAAGTCTATGGCAGCCCTCACGATACTCATGGCCCGCTTTTGCACGGGCGAGGATAGTTGGCTGGCTCACAGCAACAACACATCAAGAACTCATGGCAATTTAGATGCCAAAGATAATAACGGCAGACCAAGTCGCAACAGACACAAGCGCCGCAACAACGGTGATAACGCTGAAGACACGACAGTCAATGCCGGATTCAGTGGCTCTAAATCTGGTCAGTGGAAGAAGCCGTTCAAAAGAAGCAATCAAGGCCCGTCCAGTCTGGACCGCATACTCGATCGCTCGTGTCAAATTCACGGTGAACATGATATACGCAACCCACATTCCCAAGAGGGAATGGAAGCATGCACTAAGGGAAAATTGTGCAATGGAGCCAGTCGCCCCAAAGTTCAACCCATGGTCCTCTTGTCCGATCACCTTCGATCGCAGGGACCACCCAACTAGTATCCGTCATGGCGGATCTTCCGCATTGGTCCTTGACCCCATCATCGACGGATTTCACCTAACTCGAGTCCTTATGGACGGCGGCAAGAGTTCTGAACCTGCTATCGGATACAAGGCACAAAATGGGTATAGACCCCTCGAGGATCAAACCCACTAAGACCACCTTTAAAGGTGTCATCCCAGGTGTAGAGGCCCATTGCACGGACTCAATCACACTGGAAGTGGTCTACGGATCTTCGGACAACTTCCGAAGCGAGGAGTTAATCTTCGATATCGTCCCATTCCACAGTGGCTATCATGCACTGCTCGGGTGAACCGCATTTGCCAGATTCAACGCGATACCGCATTATGCATACCTCAAGCTCAAAATGCCAGGACCTCATGGGGTAATAACAGTCAATGGAAACACAGAACGCTCACTCCGCATGGAGGAGCACACTGCGGCCCTAGCAGCAGAAGCACAAAGCAGACTTTTAAGGCAAACCGCCAATTCGGTGATAAAACCGCCCGGACACCTTCAAGCGAGTCCGGAGTAACCTGCAACAGGATCGCCTAGCACGTTCAGAGCTCTCCTAACAATTCGGCCCCCGTCCTAGTCCCAGTCAAGCGATGAAATTCGTTCCACACGTACATAACTATGCACTCAAAATACCATGGGCATGGGCGGAGGCACCACTACGGCATGTCCCACAATGCGGATCAACCGCCCCAGGGGCTGTATACCTTCATCATTTTCTCTTTCAGGACCTTACTCTCTGGAACCCCTTTTCGGCAGTCCGATTACTGGACGCATTACGGAAAGGAAATACCAAGGAAGCAAGAAGCTCGGACGTACAAGGGAATTCCCAGGTGGTCTCTGATAACGATTGAAATACCTGTTTTATACATCCATACGCAACTTGCCCTTGGATAGGACATGTCAAATAGTCCTATTTTTTGCTTATTGCACTACTTGTATCCGTACGCTTCGACATATTAATTAGTAACAATGTATAGCGTTAGTCTATTATTGCATTACCCTTCCTTTTTCTTGTCTTCTTATTTACGACCGATTGCACCCGTACATTCTGGTACGACCAGTACGCCAAGGGCTTCAGTATACCCAATAAATACGGCATGAGAAGTCCGAACACTTTCGACAGTGCGGCACCCCGAACTTATAGCACTATATGCATCAGCTCCGAATCATGTCTTGGGTCAATAGTTGGGTTTGCCCGGCTCCCATTTTTTGGTACCTTACGTTCCGCAATATCGGCTAAGGTAAGGCTGGGAGAACTATCGCGATTGTGTCCCGGTTCTTCCGGACGAGCACCTCGAGAGAAAGCCAAAACCGATTTGTCATGATAAGGCGAGAGCTGGTCGCTGTTCGAGAGGTCTCATGTCTTTAAAGACTTTTTCCGCTTTGGGCGAGGAGTCGGCCTTGCCCGACTTAAGCGTATATAGCGCCCCATATTCGGCCTTCCGAATACTAGGGGCTTTGCCAAAATTTAAAATTGTAGACTTCTATGGCTAAGTGAGAGTGATAAAGCTTTATAGTCCGATTGCCTGGTTCGCTGTGCTGAACACCTCCCTCGAAGGACCCAAAATTGGGATGAAGAGTGCTCAGGTTTATCCCGAACACCCTAGTACTAGTTACATGGGGGCAGAAGCCGACGAATGCCCAACTCTCAGATTTCATAAATGGCCGCACAGAAGGTAATATTTTAAATCAACAAGCGTTGCATATCGCACATGAACTCGTTTCAAATTACATGATCACATGAGTACATTTATTCGAATATTACATCCTTAGCACATTCCTCCGCCACAAGGCGAGAACCCTTCAGGACAGTGTTATAATACATTTCGGGGTGGCGATACTCCTTGCCTTCCGGCGGCCCCTCCTTCACCAGCTTCTCGGCGTCCAGGTTCACCCAGTGCACCTTTGCCCGGGCAAAGGCCCTGCGTGCACCCTCGATGCAGACGGACCTCTTTATGACTTCAAGCCGTGGGCAGGCATTCACAAGCCGCCTCACTAGACCGAAGTAGCTGTCAGGCAGGGGATCGCCAGGCCACATCCAGACTATAAGACACTTCATGGCCTATTCGGCCGCCTTATGGAGCTCGACCAGTTGCTTCAGCTGGTTGCTCAAGGGCATCGGGTGTTCAGTCCCAGTATACTGAGACGAGAACAACTTCTCCGTCGAGCTACCCTCCTCAGCCCGGTAGAATTCCGCGGCATTCGACACACTGCGGGGTAGATCTGCGAACGCTCCTAGAGAGCTCTGAACTCGGGTAAGTAAAAGGAAAGTTTCCTTCACATGCTTGCTTTTCATAATGAATGCCTTACCCGTTGCTATCTTCTTAACCGCCTCAATTTCTTGGAGGGCCTTGTGGGCTTCAGCCTTGGCGTTTTGTGCACTTTCGAGGGCCTTCGCAAGCTCGGACTCTCGCGTCTTAGAGTCAAGCTCCAAGGACTCGTGTTTTTTGGCGAGAGCCTGGAGCTCTTGCTGCACCTCACCTACCCGGGCTTCTTGCTTTTCTCGCTCGATGCGCTCCTTGGCCGCTTTGTCTTCAGCCTCGGGTAGCGCCTTCTTCAGGGTCGCCACTTCGGTCTTGGACCCTAACAAATTCATGATGATCCTATTATTTTACAACAAATTTCTTTTTAATATACAGACGGGGTATTGCTTACCTTTGTTCTCTTCGAGCTGCCTCTTGGTAAGGCCAAGCTCTTCCTTGGACCACAAAAGGTCCTGCTTCAGTGCAGCGACCTCTGCAGTACGTGCGGCAGCGGCCAACAGTGAAGCCTGTATATGCAAATAGACATATTCTGATTAGACTCATGTGGATATTATTTGATCCTCTGTTTGGCCTTTCTTTGCGAACACCAAACAGAGCATCAGGGGCTACTATCTATGATGTAACATTTTCTCGTAGTTTGATCACTTACCTCAAAGCCTGTTAGGAGGCTCGCACAGGCTTCAGTAAGTCCACTTTTGGCGGACTGAACCTTCTCGATCACCGCACTCATGATAGTGCGGTGCTCTTTGTCGGTGGAAGCGCCGCGAAGCGCTTCCAGCAAATTGTCCAGTGCCTCTTGATGGACAGAGGCCACCGGCACAGGCGGCTTGCCCCTCTTAGCGAGGGGTCACCTGACAGAGTCCAGAACCACTGGAAGTTCCGGCACAGTATTCGGCTGGGGGCCGAATTTGTTGCCCCCGTCACCGGAGCCCATGGGAGTCTTGCTCCCCTTGCGCCCAGGGTCCGGAATGTCGCCTTGAGGCGCCTCCAGGACTACCTCCCCTCGGCTCGGTGCCCTTTGAGACAACACTTCGACGTTGTCCGTAGGGCGAGGGGAGGAGGCGGTCGGAAGTGAATCACTGTTCAGATCCGACGGGTCCAAAGAACCATCTGACGAAGATACGTCGATATGGGCTTGGTACGGACTGCATAGTCATGTTCGGCGTGATGAGAAACAGTCCAATAAGACCTACCATGAATTACTATGGTATACGGATACTTACGAATTCGCCAGGGGCTTGTCCCTGGGCAACCACTCGTCGTCGCTATAGGCGGCCGTCGTGGAGCAGTCCGGGAGGAGGGTCCTTCCCTTCTTGGACCCTTCGGCCTTCCCGGATGGGTCGGCCTTCCTTTTCATTGTACGGAGTGCGCCTCGGTGTTTTCAGACGATGAGTCCGATATAACCTTGCGCCGGAGACCCTTACGGGTCCCCCTGGCCTTCTTCTTGGCCTTCTTCGCCGGCACCTCGTAAGGCGCCGGAACCAGCATCTCCATTAGGAGAGCGTTTGCTGGATCTTCGGGCAGGGGGGCTGGACAATCGATCTGCTCCGCTGTCTCTACCAAGTCCTGTTAAAATGGTGTGGAGACTTAGATGCCGCGCATGGCTATACTGGGGAAAATAACATCTTATGAGATGTAGAAGTCTTACCGGATTGGTGGGGCGCTTTGCGCAGAGTCCACGATCCTGGGTAAGGGGAGGAGGTACCTCGGCGCCCTTGAATAGCACCTTCCAGACGTCTTTGTGCGTCGTGTCGAAGAGCTCTCGCAGCGTCTGATGCTTGGCCGGGTCGAACTCCCACAAGTTGAATGCCCGTCTTTGACACGGGAGGATCCGGCGGAAGAGCATGACTTGGACCACGTTGACGAGCTTGATTTTCTTTCTCATCATGTTTTTGATGCATGTATGGAGTCCGGTCTGCTCTATTGAGGAACCCCAGGACAGGCCCTTCTCTTTCCAGGAGGTGAGCCGCATGGGAATTCCGGATCGAAATTTGGGGGCCACCACCCAGTTGGTGTCGTGCGGCTCGGTGATGTAGAACCACCCCGATTGCCACCCCTTTATGGTCTCCACATAGGAGCCTTCGAGCCAGGTGACGTTGGGCATTTTTCCCACCATGGCGCCTCCGCATTCCGCTTGCTGGCCGACCACCACCTTCGGTTTAACGTTGAAAGTCTTCAGCCACAGGCCGAAGTGGGGCTTGATGCGGAGGAAGGCCTCGCACACGACGATAAACGCCGAGATGTTGCGGATGAAATTGGGGGCCAGATTGTGAAAATCCAGCCCGTAGTAGAACATGAGCCCGCGGACAAACGGGTGAAGGGGTAATCCTAGTCCGCGGACGAAGTGGGTAAGAAAAACCACCCTCTCATGGGTTTCTGGAGTAGGGATGATCTGCCCCACATCTGGCAGCCAGTGTGCGATGTCCGCAGCCAGATAATCGGCTCCCCGTAGCTTTATGATGTTCTCCTCCATGACGGAGGAGACCGTCCACTTGCCTCCCGCTCCGGACATGCTTAGAGTGGTTTGAGGAGGAAATGCGAACTTGGGCGCTGGAGCTCGAGTGCGCAAGAATGGATGAGCAAGGAGGAAGAGGGCGTGGGTAAAAAGAGGAATTGTCACGACTAGTTTTCCGGGTATTAATTTCCAGAAAATGGCCGTCGTGCTCACCAGCCCCAAGATTACTGTTAGCTGATAAGGGGACATGATCTCTGCTTCGACAAGACGTGCCAAGAAAACCACCTCGCAATATGTGCAGTAGCTGGTTGAGAAAAACGGTTCGAAAAATGACCGGGCTGTGGTATGATGTCATGCCGCCGAACGCGTCAGCAGATTGGATTTGTGGAAATATTATTATCTCTATGGTGGTATGTGGTATTTGTTTTGCAGAGCCGGACACTATCCTTGTGTTCAAAATCTTCTATGGAGTATTTGGAGGAAGAACCAGCCCTGCAATGCCGAAAACAATCTGCGCGTCGCACTCATCGCCATTGAAGCCTGGTTCAGGGGCTACTGAGGGAGTCCTGGATTAGGGGGTTCTCGGACGGCCGGACTATATACTTTAGCCGGATTGTTGGACTATGAAGATACAAGATTGAAGACTTTGTCCCGTGTCCGGATGGGACTCTCCTTGGCGTGGAAGGCAAGCTTGGCAATACGGATATGTAGACCTCCTCCCTTGTAACCGACTCTGTGTAACCCTAGCCCCCTCCGGTGTC
Source organism: Aegilops bicornis (assembly GCA_021605145.1). NCBI lineage: Eukaryota > Viridiplantae > Streptophyta > Magnoliopsida > Poales > Poaceae > Aegilops > Aegilops bicornis. Next base: position 293,952,587 of record CM038669.1, read on the forward strand.
TATATAAACCGGAGGGCTTAGTCCGTAGGACAACAACAATCATACCATAGGCTAGCTTCTAGGGTTTAGCCTCTTTGATCTCGTGGTAGATCAACTCTTGTAATACTCATATCATCAAGATCAATCAAGCAGGAAGTAGGGTATTACCTCCATCGAGAGGGCCCAAACCTGGGTAAACATCGTGTCCCCCGCCTCCTGTTACCATCCACCTTAGACGCACAGTTCGGGACCCCCTACCCGAGATCAGCCGGTTTTGACACCGACAGCAATAAACTAAAGAAATATTATATAAACCCCATCTTTTTATCCTCGATGGCAAGTTGGCAACAATACAATACGTGCCTTGCTGCCCCTACTGTGACTGTGAAAGGACACCACAAGATTGAACCCAAAGCCATGCACTTCTCCCATTGCAAGAAAGATCAATCTAGTAGGCCAAACTAAACCGATAATTCAAAGAGACTTGCAAAGATATCAAATCATGCATATAAGAATTCAAAGAAGAACCAAATAATATTCATATATAACTTGATCATAAATACACAATTCATCGGATCTCGACAAACACACCGCAAAAGAATATTACATCGAATAGATCTCCAAGAACATCGAGGAGAACTTTGTATTGAGAAGCAAAGAGAGAGAAGAATCCATGTAGCTAATAACTATGGACCCGAAGGTCCGAGGTAAACTACTCACGCTTCATCAGAGAGGCTATGGTGTTGATGTAGAAGCCCTCCATAATCGTTTCCCCCTCCGGCGGAATGCTGGAAAAGGCCCCAAGATGGGATCTCACTGGTACGGAGAGTTGTGGCGGTGGAATATTTGTTTCGTGGCTCTCCCTGATGGTTTTAGGGTATAAGGGTATATATAGGCGGAAGAAATAGGTCGGTGGAGCTCCGGGGGGCCCACAAGGGTGGGGGCGCGCCTACCCCCCTGGGCGCGCCCTCCTGCCTCGTGGCCGCCGCGCGGCGCTCCAGACTTAAACTCAGAGTCTTCTGGATTCCTTTTGGTCCAAGAAAGATCATTGCGAAAGTTTCATTCCGTTTAAACTAAGTTTGATTTCCTTATCTGCAAAACATTGAAATAGCCAAAAAAACAGAAACTGGCACTGGGCCTCAGGTTAATAGGTTAGTCCCAAAAATAATATAAAAGAGCATATTAAAGCCCATTAAACATCCAAAACAGATAATATAATAGCACGGAACAATAAAAATTTATAGATATGTTGGAGACGTATCAACCATCCCCAAGCTTAACTCCTACTCGTCCTCGAGTAGGTAAATGATAAAAACAGAATTTTTGATGTGGAATGCTACCCAACATAATTTTCAATGCAGTTCTTCTTATTGTGGCATGAATGTTCAGATTCGTAAGATTCAAGATAAAAGTTTAATGTTGACATAAAAGTAATAATACTTCAAGCATACTATCAAAGCAATCATGTCTTCTCAAAATAACATGGCCAAAGAAAGTTATCCCTACAAAAATCATATAGTCTGGCTATGCTCTATCTTCATCACATAAAGTATTTAAATCATGCACAACCCCGATGACAAGCCAAGCAATTGTTTCATACTTATGATGTTCTCAAACTTTCAATCTTCAAGCAATACATGAGCGTGAGCCATGGACATAGCACTATAAGTGGAATAGAATGGTGGTTGTGGAGAAGACAAAAAAAGGAGAAGATAGTCTCACATCAACTAGGCGTATCAACAGGCTATGGAGATGCCCATTAATAGATATTAATGTGAGTGAGTAGGGATTGCCATGCAACGGATGCACTAGAGCTATAAGTGTATGAAAGATCAAAAAGAAAACTAGTGGGTGTGCATCCAACTTGTTTGCTCATGAAGACCTAGGGTACTTTGAGGAAACCCATCATTGGAATATACAAGCAAAGTTCTATAATGAAAAATTCTCACTAGTATATGAAAGTGAAAACATAGGAGACTCTCTATCATAAAGATCATGGTGCTACTTTGAAGCACAAGTGTGATAAAAGGATACTAACATTGTCCATTCTCTCTTTTTCTCTCATTTTTTTTGTTTGGGACTTCTCTCTCTTTTTTATGGCCTCTCTTTTTTTCATCCGGAGTCTCATCCCGACTTGTGGGGCAATCATAGTCTCCATCATCCTCTCCTCACATGGGACAATGCTCTAATAATGAAGATCATCACACTTTTATTTACTTACAACTCAAGAGTTACAACTCAATACTTAGAACAAAATATGACTCTATGTGGATGCCTCCGGCGGTGTACCGGGATATGCAATGAATCAAGAGTGACATGTATGAAAGAATTATGAATGATGGCTTTGCCACAAATACAATCTCAACTACATGATCATGCAAAGCAATATGACAATGATGGAGCGTGTCATAATAAATGGAATGGTGGAAAGTTGCATGGAAATATATCTCGGAATGGCTATGGAAATGCCATAATACGTAGGTATGGTGGCTGTTTTGAGGAAGGTAATTGATGGGCGTATGGTACCGGCGAAAGTTGCGCTGTACAAGAGAGGCTAGCAATAGTGGAAGGGTGAGAGTGCGTATAATCCATGGACTCAACATTAGTCATAGAGAACTCACATACTTATTGCAAAAATTTATTAGTTATCGAAACGAAGTACTACGCGCATGCTCCTAGGGGGATAGATTGGTAGGAAAAGACCATCGCTCGTCCCCGACCGCCACTAATAAGGAAGACAATCAATAAATAAATCATGCTCCGACTTCAACACATAATGGTTCACCATACGTGCATGCTACGGGAATCACAAACTTTAACACAAGTATCTCTCAAATTCATAATTACTCAACTAGCATGACTCTAATATCACCATCTTCACATCTCAAAACAATCATCAAGTATCAAACTTCTCATAGTATTCAATGCACTTTTTATGGAATTTTTCATTATACCCATCTTGGATGCCTATCATATTAGGACTATTTTTGTAACCAAAGCAAATTACCATGCTGTTTAGGACTCTCAAAATAATATAAGTGAAGCATGAGAGTTCAACAATTTCTATAAAACAAAACCACCACCGTGCTCTAAAAAGATACAAGTGAAGCACTGGAGCAAAAATTATCTAGCTCAAAAGATATAAGTGAAGCACATAGAGCAAAAGTTATCTAGCTCAAAAGATATAAGTGAAGCACATAGAGTATTCTAATAAATTTCGATTCATGCGTGTCTCTCCGAAAGGTGTGTATAGCAAGGATGATTTTGGTAAATTAAAAAGCAAAGACTCAAATTGTCGGGGATATACCCCGCTGTATGACCCGGCCGAGACTTGATGTTTCATTGTTGACCCGACAGATTATCAGCCGGCAGATGGTAAGCCGACAGATTATAAGCTGGCAGATGGTAAGCCGGCAGATTATAAGCTGGCAGATGGTAAGCCGACTGGTGAGACCCGGCAGGTGAGACTCGGCTGGTGAGACCCGGCTGGTTAGCCCGACAAACAATTATGACCCGACAGACAGTTATAACGCGGCAGACAGAGTCGCCTGGGGTTAATAAACTCAATATGTTAAGAAGCCCATGGAGAGAAGCCCGTGATGAGAGGTCAGAATAAATTAAATCTTAATCCGACTAGGACTCCATATGTAACCCGCCCATCCAACTTATATAAGGAGGGGCAGGGCACCCCAAGATGGGAAGGAGGAAATAATCTCTAAGGCTAGACACAACTAAAGGGGAGCCAGCTTATGCGGCGACTCCCTCATGAGCATAATGAGACCTAGCCACAAACAGCATGTAGGGTTGTTACCGGATGATGTTTCCCAGCGCCCAAAGCTGTCTAAATCCTTGTCTTGTGTGTTGATCCGCCTCGCGTCTCTCATCCCGATCAACCCCTCTCAAGCTGCCACATAGATGCGCGGCCTCACGACTAAGTCCTTATGATAGGACATCTTCCGTGACAATTCCACGACAGTTGGCGCCCACCGTGAGGCCTCGCGCACGGTGGTGTTGAGTCTTGGAGGGATCTCTTCCAAGGATCGAGAAGCTTATGATATGACAAGAGCCTATGCAGAAGATCATATCGTCAACGAGCAGTCAAAACGAGATCATGGGAAAAGGTCAGGGATCCATCAGTTGAAAGTGGCGCTGAGATGGACGAGAGTTTTCCATTGCGGCCATTCTTTGCGATCCTCCAAGTGGCGACTATTTTTCAGATCTGTCGAGTTCAAGTACGACGTGGAAAATTGCCAAAGCAAGTTCACAACCCAGGAAAGAATACGAAATATGGCAGGTCAGCTACGACCCGAGATGGATTTGGTCAAACATAACTCCATCTCTGGCTTCCTGCGCCTTCGAGCCGCCCCCGTCCATGGCCAAGTTGCTTCCTCGCGAGCCGGCAACGTAAGCCGCCAATGCTCACCTTGAACAGCCCGGATCGTTGTGTTCTCGTGGCCACCCTACGAGTCGCTGGTTTCACTACGCAAGCCGCTGCCCATGAGCCGGCTTTCCCTGATTGATAGTCGGCAGGCCCTGCTGTGCCAAATTCCTACCTCTGAGCCGCCCAGCCTCACGCTTGACCCGCCTTGTTGCGCTTGACTTGTCGCATCGAGGATGGGCCGGTCGTGCCCTCGCTTGCAGCCGCACCAGTTGGCATAAACCACCTTGCCGCGGGCATCCTCAGCACAGCCACACCAAGCCGCCGCTGCCGTAGGCTGCAAGTCGCCTCCGCCGCTGCTGTGTTGAGCCGCCGGTCACCGAGTTGCATGCTTCCGCCGAGCTGGCTTCAAGCCTCCATCTTACGTCGTTCCAAGTCGCCTTCGTCGTTGCGACCTCGGACCGTCCTCACCTCTGTTGGCGTGGCCCTTCGTAGCCTTCTTCCACTTCCTTACGCGCCAGCACAGCCGCACCTAAGAAACGGGCCTCCAAGCCGGCCATGCCGCAGCTGTGGCCCTGCCTCGCGCTTGTCGCCAAGTCGCCCCGTGGCCCAGTCAAAACTTCAACTCATCAAAACCGATTTTCCTCCGGACAGAAAATCATCAAGACTACGTTCCAGAGCCAGCTGCGGATGTTGACCCGGACTTCTCCTATACTGATATGGCCCGCGCCTCACTAGTTTGCCTCCGCCTTGCTTGGCTTCAAGTCGCCGTCTCCGCCGCTGGCCGCCGTCATCCCCTTTGCAGCCACCGTCACTTTGCTGGAGCGGCCGTAAGCTGCCCACCTCTGAGCTGTTGTCGGCCTCACTGCATCACAAGTCGTCGGTGTGACCTCGTCTCCACCTGCGACCCACCATGACCCAGAGGATGACTTGGACGGGGATTGGTCAAACTTTCCTTGACCCGCCCCTCGCTGTGTTTCGCTCCAAGACGTCGGCCGTCGTCGACGCCTCTACACCGGTGACCGCATTGGCAACCTGGCTCGAGTTGCCTCCTTCGCGGCCGCGACCTTGCATCGTTTCAAGCAGCCATGGACTTGCCTCCGAACTATCTCTGCCTCAGACCTCACCTTGCTCCGTTGTGGTCTCATGCCTGTTGCGAGTCGGCTCCCGCCCCGGCCGCGAGCAACCACTTTCGCTGTATGGCCTCAAGCCAGCCGGTCTGCCCTGTTTCGAGCCGCCTCACAGGCAGCGGGTGACCCGACCGTGCGCGCGTCCGAGCCGCCGCGCCGTGGCAGCCATCATCACATCTAAGCCGCCCCTGAGCCATTTGCTGTCGCAGTTTCCCTTCGCCGGCGTGGCCCTAAGTCACCCGCGCCGCGCCTCCCCTCGCATGGCTACGGCTGTGTTCTCGCCCTTCCAAGCCACTGGATCCACTCGGTCAAGCCGCCTCCTTCCTGATGCGCGCAGGCCAGTCTCGGTCATTTCTGCCGCTGTGGTTTAGCCCTGTCTAATCTCCACCGGAGCAGCCTCAAATACTGCCGTGAGCCTCCGTTGTGCTTCCTTCATCCGGAGTCGCCGGTTTTTTTTGCTTCAGTTGTCGAAACACCTCTGAGCTGCTGGTCGCCTCTGACTTCCGCTGTCCGAGCCACTAGCTATGCACCGCTCTACGAACCTGTCAGACGTCAAGTCACCACCGTCCGCCTAGCCGGGTCTACTTCAGCCGCGGCTGCGAGCTGCCGTCACCTCGGCGATTCGCCGTGCACCACTGTTCGATTCTGCTGAGAGCCGCCTCGACCTCATTAAGCCGGCTTCTGCAAAGTTTCCGTCATTGGCACTCCTCTTCCTACAAGCCGCCTCGGCTTGACTTTGCTCCGGGGTCGCTGGTTTTGGCCGCCGTCCCTTTTTCTGCTGAGGACTTTGCCACTTCGCCGCTGTATGGAGCCGTCTCTCGCGTCTACAGCCGCCATCGGGTCCCCTGTGCGAGCTAAATCACCGTGGCGTCTCCGTGGAACCCGGCCATAGCCGCCCTTGCCAGTGAGCCGCCGCGGGTTAAACCGCTGTCCTGACCGGGTTACCTCTACCGCACCAATCTCAACCCGCTTGCAATACCTTTCACCACTCAAGCTGCCGGGGGTCTCCTCTGCTGTGCTATAAGCCGCCATCCAGGGCATTACTTGGTCGAATTGCTATGGGTACTGATCCAGCATCGGTACAATTATTACATTCACCTGGAATTTCCTATGGGTATGGACACCAGCGAAGAAACAAAGGCCAAGGAATTTGACTCGGTGTGGTCAGCCCAAAATTTATCGGAGTACATGTCAGTTATTACGAATGTCCGCAACTTTCATGCGGTGGACTTCAACTATACCACAGTCATCATCAATTTCATTGTTGATAGTTTCCGACAAAATATGTCAGGTGATATTCATCTAAATCTATTTTTTAACACATTGTTTTCATCAGAGAACAATCACTTCGGTTTGTATATTTTTATATGCAGGACAATTATTTCAAAATGGTGTTATATCATGGATGATTGTCCTTGCCGTGCCACTCAATAGAAGTGCCTAAGTTGCCGTTCTTGCGGACTAATCTATATCAGCACATCAGGGTCATACCCGCTCATACAAGCTATCCAATGAACGTGTGCAAACCGCCGCCATGTGGTCCGGTCTATATTATTAGCCACCGTCTGCATTGGATGGTTCAATGAGCAGGCGCACAAGTCGCCGCCACTACAGTTTGGTTAACTTCAAAACAGCCAGTTCGGATGAACCATTGGCCGAGTTGCTGACACAGCTCATACGGGATCATTTAAAACCCGCTGCATTCATCTTAACCTTTTGTGGATTCACATATTGTTATAAACGCCAATAATACACATCTTATGCTATGGTCAAAATATGAAGAATCTCAAGCCAACTCCTCGAGTCGTCTTAAGACTCGGGGGCTACAACGATATGACTCAGCAAGTCTTGCCAGTTTCAGCAAATTCAAGTACCCTAGGCCGTTGAAGGGGAAGATAACCCGGTCCCAGAGGCTGCTGCCGTATTGATGAAAATTTAAAGGCCGTCAGAAATCTGGCTCAAAATGAAGATTCCGGCTCAAGAGACATCTCTCTCCCATAAAGATTTGAAGCTCTCAATATCCGGTTTAACGTCCGGTTCAAAAAGAATCCGTCTCTCGCAAGTTCGAGTTCTTAGGAAAAACTAAAAGGTTGCCAAAGAGAAATTTGTTGCCATGATGCGCGGTTCAAACATGGCTATCCTTCCTTATTGGCTTATCTTATTGGTCACTTGGGGGCTTCCTGCTCAATGAGCATAGTTGTGCTTACCCTTTTGCTCCGGCTTACACGCCTTATTACAAGTCACTTGGAGGCTTCATGCCCGAGTTACAAGGACCAAAGAGAGGTGGATGCACATCATAGCTCAAACATAGGTACCCGCTGAGCACAGCTCAGAAATATATCACTTGGGGGCTTCCTGTTCAACGAACACAACTATATTCACCCTTTTGATTGGTATGGATGCCAAGTGTATTCACCATAAAACCGGGTTATCCTGCCTGTGTGCCAGATGCTTCTCCATTAGGTAATCCTGAATGACTTCTATGTTCCTAACAGTCAATCTTTCCAATAAGACCCTGAACTTGTTAAGGTTACAAACATTGATTAAGTCATGTGAGAGCCGGCTTACGGAAAGCAAGGATAAACCCAGGCTATTAAGCCGCCTTCCTTGAAACTTGGATAAACCGGCATGTGATGCACGATGCTACTCCGACCCCGCATACTCTCGATAGTTCAATCTTTTAATAAGACCTAAACTTATGCGGGTTCAAATGTCGATTGTGTCATGTGAGAGCCGGCTCACGGAAAACGCGAACCTTCCAATGGCTATCAAGCTAGTTTCATTGAAGAAGAGACTTTGGCTTGGCGGCCTGCAAAAGCCTTGTATTTTTTGGATTTTTTATTCGTCTTGGATTTATATCACCCCTTTTTCTTACCATATAAGTTTTCACAAGTCGGACCAAGCAGCCCTGACTATGTCTCATATTTGGGATGTTACCCTCTGGACTTCTATGGTCACTAGTGGATTTATATTGGGCATCATGACCCGCCCCGCGGTAAACCGCCAGGGCGCTTGCGATTTGTTTATGTGCAGGAACCAGTTTTCCAATCGAATTATATTATTCAAATCTTAAGTAGCTGACATGGCTGGATTTTTATGGTTATCAATAACCAATATTATGATCAAGGTTTTCAAAGTCGCTTCAGCGCAATGGCTATTATTTATCAACGGATATTATTTATTCTACAAGGGAAGGAATAGTCCCGAGTTGCTGCAGGCTTACGACCCAGCACTTGGGGGCTACATTATTCAAGTTGAGATTACATCAAATATGCAAGTCCCATGTCACTGCCAGCATGCACCATGGCACTTGGGGGCTAATGATAAGTCATTTTTTGCTCTCCTTATTGAAGACCCGACTCATCACACTGTAGTGAGCCGGCCCTTGGGGGCTACCAATTGCTCCTGTCAAACAATTCAAAGTACACAAGCCTTAATCCATTATATTGAAGGATCCGCTGCTCAGTTGGTAGAATACAAGGCTCTTCACCTTGTGGACGTGGGTTCAAGCCCCATGGTGGGAGTTACATCATATGATGTTATTTTCAATGAAGTATATATAAAGTCCTAGCTGAGTATTATCTTACTGAGCTGACCCTTGGGGGATACACTGGTTGAAGTTTTTATGAGCGTAAGGCAATTACAAGTCCCAGGTTGCTACAAGAATGACAACCCGACACTTGGGGGCTACATATGTGGGATATTCAGCTTTGACTAATGATGAGATGAACAAATTGGATTTCTTCAAAGTTGCAGCATTTATATTGAAGCATGTCTTAAGCTGTTACTACGCTCCCTTCTTAAGACTTGGGGGCTACAAGTGATGTGCATATAAGCGAGGTACGTTTTCAAGCTTGATGTTAGCAATAATTATGACTCGATGCTATCAATATTTACAAACCGAATATCTTGGCAATGATAAACCGACAAGTTCTACAAGCCGGCTGAAAATCTGATAAGTATTTCAAGACCAATATTTTGTTAGGCATTGCGGGTTGAACCAAATGAATTATTCTTCACAATATTTTTCTATGGGAAACCAATGTCAACAAATTGACTATGAAGCTGGTCTATTGACCCAGAATTTTCAAAAGAAGTGCCTGGATTTTTTGCATTGGCAAAGTTTGAACATACCTTGCCGAAGGAGATTTGATATGAGGTCATGGACATGTGTCAAGAAGGAAATGACAAGGACTTAAGGTGATCAGGTGCCGGCTTACAAGAATTCTTAACCCCGAGCACAATCTGTCAAATTTGTTCTTGTGTTTTGTTTTACAGGATCAGTTTAACATGAATAAATCCAAATTAAACTAGGGGCTAATGTCAGGGATATACCCCACGGTATGACCCGGCCGGGACTTGATGTTTCATTGTTGACCTGACAGATTATAAGCCGGCAGATGGTAAGCTGGCAGATTATAAGCTGGCAGATGGTAAGCAGGTAGATTTAAGCCGGCAGATGGTAAGCCGGCTGGTGAGACAGGCTGGTGAGACAGGCTGGTGAGACCCGGCAGGTGAGACCCGGCTGGTGAGACCCGACAGACAGTTATGACCCGGCAGACAGTTATAACCCGGCAGACAGAGTTGCCTGGGGTTAATAAACCCGAGACGTTAAGAAGCCCAAGACGTTAAGAAGCCCATGGAGAGAAGCCCGTGATGAGAGGTCAGAATAGTTTAAGTCTTAATCCGACTAGGACTCCATATGTAACCCGCCCCTCCAACTTATATTAGGAGGGGCATGGCACCCCAAGAGGGGAAGCAGGAAATAATCTCTAAGCCTAGACACAACTAAAGGGGAGCCGGCCTATGCGGCGACTCCCTCATGAGAATAATGAGACCTATCCACAAACAACATGTAGGGTTGTTACCGGATGATGTTTCTCGGGTCCCGAAGCTGTCTAAATCCTTGTCTTGTGTGTTGATCCGCCTCGCGTCTCTCATCCCGATCAACCCCTCTCAAGCTACCACATAGATGCACGGCCTCACGACTAAGTCCTTATGATAGGACATCTGCCGTGACAATTCCATGACACAAATCATACAAGACACTGCAAGAAAAACACATATCATGTGGTGAATAAAAATATAGCCTCAAGTAAAGTTACCGATAAACGAGGACAAAAGAGGGGATGCCTTCTGGGGCATCCCCAAGCTTAGGCTTTTGGTTTCCCTTGAATTTTACCTTGGGGTACCTTGGGCATCCCCAAGCTTAGGCTCTTGCCACTCCTTATTCCAAAATCCATCAAATCTTTACCCAAAACTTGAAAACTTCACAACACAAAACTCAAACAGAAAATCTCATGAGCCCCTTTAGTATAAGAAAGCAAACCACCACTTTAAGGTACTGTATTGAAATCTTTCTTTATTTATATTGGTGTTTAACATGCTTAATTCCAACTTTTCTATGATTCATTCCCCCTGATACTACTCATAGGTTCATCAAAATAAGCAAATAACACACGAAAAACATTAACTGTCAAAAACAGAACAGTCTGTAGTAATCTGTTACTTTCAAATACTTCTGTAACTCCAAAAATTCTGAAATAAATTGTTCGACGTGAGGAATTTTCCTATTAATCATCTGCAAAAGGAATCAACTCAAAATCTCTCTCTGGTAATAAATGGCTGCTAATATCGTGAACGCAAAAGTTTCTGTTTTTTATAGCAAGATCGCAAAGACTTCACCCAAGTCTTCCCAAAGGTTCTACTTGGCACAAATACTAACTAAAACATAAAACCACATATAATCAGAGGATAGATGAATTATTTATTACTAAAAAGGAACAAAAGCACAAAGAAAAAATAAAATTGGGTTGCCTCCCAACAAGCGCTATCGTTTAACGCCCCTAGCTAGGCATAAAAACAAGAATAGATCTAGGTATTATCATCTTCAGTATGCAATACATAAGTGGCTCTCATAATAGATTATTAAGTAAATTTAATTTTCTTCCTAGGAAAGTGTTCCATGCCTTTCCTTAATGGAAATTTAAATCTAATATTTCCTTCTTTCATATCAATAATTGCACCAATCGTTCTAAGGAAAGGTCTAACAACAATAATAGGACATGTAGGATTGCAATCTATATCAAGAACAATGAAATCTACGGGCGCATAATTTCTATTTGCAACAATAAGAACATCATTAATCCTTCCCATAGGTTTCTTAATGGTGGAATCCGCAAGATGCAAATTCAAAGAACAATCATCAAATTCACGGAAACCTAACACATCACACAAGTTTTTTGGAATTGTGGAAATACTAGCACCCAAATAACACAAAGCATTGCAATCATAATCTTTAATCTTAATTATAATAGTAGGTTCCCACACATCATAAAGTTTTCTAGGAATAGAAACTTCAAGTTCAAGCTTTTCTTCATAAGATTGCATCAAGGCATCAATGATATGTTTAGTAAAAGATTTATTTTGATCATAAGCATGAGGAGAATTTAACACGGATTGCAACAAGGAAATACAAACTATTAAAGAACAATTATCATAATTAAATTCCTTGAAATCCAAAATAGTGGGTTCATTGCTATGTGAAGTTTTGACCTCTTCAATCCCACTTTTAGTAATTTTTGCATCAAGATCTAAAAACTCCGAATCATTGGGACGCCTTTTAACTAAAGTTGACTCATCTCCAGTCCCATATTTATCAACATTCATATTAGAAAAAAGATTTAATAGGAGTCACATCAATCACTTTTAGATCTTCATCATTATTATCATGGAAACTAAAAGAACATGCTTTCATAAAGCAACCTTTTTTAGCACGCATCCTAGCGGTTCTTTCTTTGCACTCATCAATGGAAATTCTCATGTATTTGAGAGACTCATTGATATCATGCTTAGGTGGAATAGATCTAAGTTTCAAAGAATTTACATCAAGAGAAATTCTATCCACGTTCCTAGCCAACACATCTATCTTAAGCAATTTTTCTTCAACCAAAGCATTGAAATTCTTTTGCGAACTTATAAATTCTTTAACACTAGTTTCAAAATCAGAGGGCATCTTATTAAAATTTCCATAAGAATTGTTGTAGGAATTACCATAATTATTAGAGGAATTACTAGGGAACGGTCTAGAATTAAAGTTTCCTCTATACGCGTTGTTACCAAAATTGTTCCTACGAACAAAATTCACATCCAAAGATTCATTATTATTCTCAATCAAAGTGGACAAAGGCATATCATTAGGATCTGATGGAACACTTTTATTAGAAAATAATGTCATAAGTTCATCCATCTTTCCACTCAAAAAATTAATTTCTTCAATCGCATGCACTTTTTTACTAGTGGATCTTTCGGTGTGCCATTGAGAATAATTAATCATAATATTGTCTAGGATTTTGCTAGATTCTCTTAAAGTGATTTCCATAAAAGTGCCTCCCGCGGCCGAATCTAAAAGATTTCTAGAAGCAAAATTCGATCCGGCATAAAAATTTTGTATTATCATCCATAAATTCAAACCATGTGTAGGGTAATTAAGTATCATCAATTTCATTCTCTCCCAAGCTTGTGCAACATGCTCATGATCAAGTTTCTTAAAATTCATAATATCGTTCCTAAGAGAGATGATCTTAGTGGGAGAAAAATACTTAGAGATAAAGCATCTTTGCACTTATTCCATTAATCAATACTATTTTTAGGCAAAAAAGAAAACCAAGTTTTAGCACGATCTCTAAGTGAAAACGGAAATAGCTTCAATTTAACAATATTATTATCCACATCTTTCTTCAATTTAATGAAGTTGTTTAGATGGGTAGCGGCATCTTCACTAGGAAGGCCAGAAAATTGATCTTTCATAACAAGATTCAACAAAGCGGCATTAATTTCACAAGATTCAGCATCGGTAATAGGAGCAATCGGAGTGCTAATAAAATCATTGTTGTTGGTATTGGAAAAATCACATAATTTAGTATTATCTTGAGCCATTGTGACAAACAATCAATCCAACACACAAACACCCAAGAGGCAAGCAAAATGAGATGAATGAAAAAAAGGGTGAATAAAAGGCAAATGGTTTTGGGGAAAATGTTTAGAAGTGGGGGAGAGGAAAATGAGAGGCGAATGGCAAATAATGTAATGCGAGGGAGAAGAGTTTATGATGGGTACTTGGTATGTCTTGACTTGGTGTAGATCTCCCCGGCAACGGCGCCAGAAATCCTTCTTGCTACCTCTTGAGCATGCGTTGGTTTTCCCTTGAAGAGGAAAGGGTGATGCAGTAAAGTAGCGTAAGTATTTCTCTCAGTTTTTGAGAACCAAGGTATCAATCCAGTAGGAGACTACGAACAAGTCACCTAGTACATGCACAAATAGTCAAGAACCTTGCAACCAACGCGATAAAGGGGTTGTCAATCCCTTCACGGCCAATCACAAAAGTGAGATCTGATAAAGATAGTAAGATAATATTTTTGGTATTTTTGGTTGTATAGATTGGAAAGTAAAGATTGCAAAATAAAACAAATAGGAAACTAGAATTGTAGATCGGAAACTTACATGATGTAAAATATACCCGGGGGCCATAGGTTTCACTAGTGGCTTCTCTCAAGGTAGCATATATTATGGTGGGTGAGCAAATTACTGTCGAGCAATTGATAGAAAAGCGCATAATTATGAGAATATCTAGGCATGATCATGAACATAGGCATCACTTCCGTGTCAAGTACACCGAAACGATTCTGCATCTACTACTATTACTCCACACATCGACCACTATCCAGCATGCATCTAGAGTATTAAGTTCATAAGAACGGAGTTACGCATTAAGCAAGATGACATGATGTAGAGGGATAAACTCAAGCAATATGATATAAACCCCATCTTTTTATCCTCGATGGCAACAACTACAATACGTGCCTTGCTGCCCCTATTGTCGCTGGGAAAGGACACTGCAAGATTGAACCCAAAGCCATGCACTTCTCCCATTGCAAGAAAGATCAATCTAGTAGGCCAAACTAAACCGATAATTCGAGGAGACTTGCAAAGATATCAAATCATAAATATAACAATTCAGAGAAGAACCCAATAATATTCATATAAACTTGATCATAAATCCACAATTCATCGGATCTCGACAAACACACCACAAAAAATATTACGTTGAATAGATCTCCAAGAATATCAAGGAGAACATTGTATTGAGAATCAAAGAGAGAGAAGAAGCCATCTAGCTAATAACTATGGACCCGAAGGTCTGAGGTAAACTACTCACGCTTCATCGGAGAGGCTATGGTGTTGATGTAGAAGCCCTCCGTGATCGATTCCCCCTCAGGCGGAGCGCCAAAAAAGGCCCCAAGATGGGATCTCACGGGTATAGAGAGTTGCGGCAGTGGAATATTGTTTTCCTGGCTCTCCCTGATGGTTTTCGGGTATAAGGGTATATATAGGCAGAAGAAAAAGGTCGGTAGAGCTCTATGGGGCCCATGATGGTGGGGGCGCGCCTACCCCCCTGGGCGCGCCCTCCTGCCTCGTGGCCGCCTCGTGGCACTCCAGACTTCGACTCCAAGTCTTCTGGATTCCGTTTGGTCCAACAAAGATCATCGCGAAAGTTTCATTCCATTTGGACTCCGTTTGATTTTCTTATCTACAAAACACTGAAATAGGCAAAAAAAACAAAAACTGGCACTGGGCCTTCGGTTAATAGGTTAGTCCCAAAAATAATATAAAAGAGCATATTAAAGCCCATTAAACATCCAAAACAGATAATATAATAGCATGGAACAATAAAAAATTATAGATACGTTGGAGACGTATCACTGGTCACGTGCACACATATGTAGTTCACATTCACATTTTTGTTAGAAATGTCATTCTTTTAACTGCAAGTCATTTTTTCTCTTTGTACTCCCTCCGTCTAGGTGTGTAAGTAATCTTCCGAAGACCAAATAATCCCAAAACACTTAGGCACAGTACGTTAACTCCCTCCTCGTTTCTTGTTTCATGACATATCAACCAGTAAGAGATGTGGGCCGTGCATGCTTTCAATGGCTTGAGACTTTCCAACATGAAATGCAGTGGTTAATTCATTGCATGGAATACTATTAGCTAGCAAAAAAACCTAAGATGACTTATACACCTAGACGGAGGGAGTATTACCATTTCATTTTAAGCATACATTCACTTCCCATTAGTTATAGATGTTTTTGGAGGAACTTTTGTGCATTATTTTGAGTAGAGTGGCAAATTTCACGCGGCCACGGGTATATCAAAATGCAGGGCCCATGCATCATTGCCTTTCGGTCGAACCTACGTCCACAATTTTTTGTACGTATATCTCCACTGGTCCCGGAACCAAAAATGCTGCCTCGTTCCCGTAAAACCAAGCGGCCCACACATATTAAGGCGTCGACTCAAACTCAATCCCTCTCCCATTTACTACGACGTGGCCCCGCATGCTGTACTACTCCTACAAACCCTACCGCCGCACACATCATCAGTTTTCTTCAAGAGGACGAGGGGGAAGCAGATTTGTAGTGGAGGCGCTTTAAAAAAAGGATTTGTAGTGGAGGCCCCTACACTAGGGTGCCCTAGGTAGCTGCCGCACGCATCATTGGTTTTCTCTTTTCTTTATGCTCTTGCACCCTAGAGTGAAATGATGGTTGCTTCGTCCGTCCAGCTTAATGCGGGAAAGGTGGGGCTTTGTGATTTGACACCTCATCGCTCATTTACTACTACTGCGACGCTACGACCGGGGTGCATCCAAGTCCAACTACTATTCCGAACTGTAATTTGGTGCATCACACGTGGAACAAGACGGTGGATGAGCCACATGTAAGCCAAAGTTGTCCTGTTAAGTGTGTCGCCATTTCATGTGTGGACTGATCCTGCTTGAGTTGCTACGCCAACATGACAGGAGCAGCCTACCACTTGGTCTTGCTCCTTGGTGAATCCCGACTATATTGATCTAAAAAGATACTGTACTACCCTCTCCGTCTCGGTTTATAGGGCATGCACGTAGTTCTAGGTCATCGATTTGACTAACTAAATATGAGTTACTATGTCAAAAAAAGTATATCATTGGATTCTTAAGCGGATGTAATTTCTAAACATATACTATTCATCACATATATAGCCAGTTAAATTCTTGACCTAGAACGACGTGCATGCCCTGTAAACCGATGCGGAGGAAGTAGTAAAAATGAGGTGATTTTACCGAGCGATGGGCAGGGGGGCATGGCCTGTCATGCGGTCCCACGTGTCATGATGTACCAAAGCGATGCGCGTCCCTCTGGAGGCAGAACAATGGAAGAAGCAATACGTGGTTTTCTTGAAGGAGATGATGGCGAAGCGAAGTGTGAAATAATGGTTGCTTCGTCCATCTGGGAAGGAGCGGCATTGTGATTTGACGTCTCATTGCTCATTCTACTACTGAGGCAGTACGACTGGGGTGCGTCCCCCTGCTGTTCTGCACTGTAATTTGGTGCATGACACGTCCACCCGGTTGCTATATGTCCCACATGTCGGCGAGAGGAAGTACAAAATTCATGAAAGCGAGCATCGACGGGGGAGTACAAGACACAGCTTGGTTTTTGCTACTTCACGTGATCCATCGATACAAACCCGAATTAAAAATAAGGCGAGGGCGGGTCTTTTCCTGCACGGTAGGCAGGGGAGTTTGGCATAGTCTGTTTGAGGCAACGTGGCAGGAAGGGAAACAAGCAAATAAAGGTTGAGCGACTTAGTTTTGGGGAAATCTGATTTTACGGAGTAAGTACCCACTATGGAGGTAGTAGTACTTACTATTCCCTCCTTTCCGGTTTATAGGACCCATCTAAAAAAATTCATTTTTTCCATTTTATAAGTCTCAATTCTATTAGTAGTAGTAGTACCATCACATGTTTGGATTTTGAGGTGCGTTAAATCACCCGATGCAAGCAGTGTCAAGAGAAAGCTCACCAATGCATGTAGAAGTTCATGGAAATTTAGTGGTCATGCATGCGTTCGTTCTAATTAATGTCTCGGTAAACATAACTTCTTGAGAAAAACTAGCGTACTAATTACTTGTGCAAACTAAGAAATTAATTCCACCACTCACCGTCTACCTTGGTTGGAGAGATTTTGAAATTGAGCAATAAACCGGAAAGGAGGGAGTAGTAACATAGCCTAGGGTAGTAGTGCTACTCCTATGTACCACTGTACTACTCCTACTACTAAAAGACATATATTTCAAACAATATGATAATCTCTCTAAACAAGGTAGGGACGAGGAGTAAACAAAGGGAGTACTAGTAAGCAAGCTTCACCTCGTCCTGCGAGCCACCGCGTCCGTGGGCGGGGGAGACAGCGTACTAAGCAAGCTTCTCCTCGTTCTACGAGTTTATGAGACACATCAAAAGTAGTCCAGTGTATAGAGCCTTTCCTCTAAGGTAGGCCCCACATGGTTTTTCCTCTTTTTTAACATAACACGTCAAGTGGAAATTTATTTGTTCGCCCGTGGTACACGATCCTCCATCAAGTGGACAACCAGTACACGTGTCAAATTACCATGTGGGCTTGCTTTTCGAACAGAAATGAGCTCCACCGTGTACCCGCGTGGTTTGTGTTGGGAAAGAGACGAGAGTACGTGCGTCGTGCGTGCACCTCTTCTCTTCGTGCACGTCCCCCACCTACGTGGGTGTGTGCGAGAGAGATACAAACGTACACATAATGCACCATCCATCCCGATGCCTCCGCCCAGTCCGACCACCAGTCACCACCATGCCCCACTCCTCCTCACCTTATCTCTCATCTTTCTCGAGATATCATTTTTTCGATGCATTTCTCGAGATACCATTTTTCCGATAAAATTCTCGAGATATCATTAGTTTTTAGAGATGGGAATACTCCTGTATGGGTCAATCACAACAGGTGTTTTGTAAAAAAAATGCATCTTGATGTTCCGTGCAATGCACGGGCATCTTGCTAGTCCATGAAAACAACACATGGCAAAATTTCATGGCGAACGAGGGATTTGAATGTGCTGGGAGGGGCTGTTTGGATCTTGCCCGGGGTAGCCAAAATATGGGCGACCCTTTTGTCCACCGGTGCCTTTGCCACCGATGAACGAGGAATGGCTCGGGTGCTCATGCATGCTCCATCGTGCATGTTGGAGACGAGGTCGCACGAGCTATGCTTTTTTTGTCCCACCACGCCGGCCGAGCCGGCCGCAGACCGACCGGCGACCTGCAAACTACGCCATCCAACCGTAGCCGCACACATTCTGATAGCAACTCAACCAACCGGACGAAATTCATGCAAACATGGCGATATTTTATATAAAAAATGTCGGAATTCATATAAGATACCGGTTTTTCATACAAACATGACAGATTTCATTACATTCAAATCAACTAAGCGGTGCTAGTTCTGGACAGCACAGGTATATAATACCAGGCCTAAATGGTCGCTCGCCGATCCATTTGTGTTCCTCATGTCCGGTAGCACGATCACCGGACTACCGTTTGTGTTCCTCATGTCCGGCAGCAGGATCACCGGACTGCCGGGAGCCCCGGAGCTATATGCTTCAGCGCAAAGGATGGCTCGCTTCCCCACTGCCCAACTGATATTGTTGGCTGATGCCCAAGATGAAGGTGGAAGGGGGCTTCCCCGCTTCCGTGGAGCCCATGCGGGGTCGACGAAGGTCCTCGCAACAAAAGGATCCGGCAAGACACCTATTGTGTACGCCGGCATCGCCTCCGTGGTGGCCTTCATGGGACCCAAGTGGCGGCAGCCTCCCGTGTTCTACTTCTCCTCGATGATGGCGGCGGACACGGAGGCGCTGGCCACCAACTCGTCGCTCTCCGCGCACCCGGCTTCTGTCTTTGGTTGCATGGCGCGACCGCCGGCATGGGAGTCTCAGCCACAGAAACGGGAGACGCGGTCGTAGACATGGGAGGCACGGTACGAGGTAGAGGCGTGGACGGCAACAACGACGCCCGTGCGCTGCTCCTCGTCGTGCTGGCCTGGAGCGGCGAGTGGCTAAACCGCGCACCGGCTTGGGGCGGCAACTGGCTCCATCGGGCGAGGGGAGGCAGGTGGATCAGCGAGCTGCATAGCTCGTATTAGGCGGGCTCGGGGGCCCACCCACCCGGCTTGGATGCGGGATAACTACTCTTCGTAGCCATTGTAAGAGTGGACAAAATGGTGAAGGAGGAGACAGGGGAGCGGTGAAGTTGTGCAATTCTTGGCCGGCCTCTGGCCTCGTTTAAATACGAGATTAAATAGACGGCGGACGGGAGGAGCTCGGCCGGTGTTGCGTTTAATGCCAGCCAGGTCATGAATGGACGTGTGTCCAGAGTGGGTTTCTCGGCTTCCACACGGGTTTCATGGAGGCGTTTGAATGCGGCAAGGAGGCGTGTTCAGCCAGGCGTGCAACGAGTGGCGCCCTCGACTCTGACATATGACACCGCGCCGTTCTTCCACTTACTGTGAGCTCTTTGGGTACATGGCATGCATGTCAGTGACCCAACGCAGGCAGCGCACGGCAGAGGAACTTTTGGTGGGCTAGGGCGGTCAGAAGCGGGCATTTCATAAACCGATGATTGTTCATTGAGTGTGACGTCATCTATATCATGTAGATAAGCCTACTATATAATGTGAGAGAATTTTAAAATTTTCATACATAGGTTGATAGCTCCTTCGATACGTTGAGATTCATAAAGACCGTTGCAAACATCAATGTTCTGCTTATCATAGATAAGATTGATTAATACCCGTAACTATCCATGTCCTTAACAGAGGGTGCATGCGCGTATAGGTTGAGTGTGTGTTTTGCGTCGTGTGTTGTGTGCATGCAGGCGTGCGAGTGTTGCGTGCGTGCATGTGTACGTTTCAGTGTTGCATGCATGTGTGCATACGTGCGTGTGTTCGTGAGTTCATGTGTATGTGTCAGTGTTGCACGCTTGCATGCGTGCGTGTGTTCGTTATGTGTACGTGTCAGTTTTGCACGCATGCATGCGTGCGTGAGTTCGTGCGAGTGTTGCGTGCGTGCATGTGTACGTGTGGGGTGAGGCTACACGTCACTCGACTGACTTTTTCATCTCTGGTCAGTCGATTTTCCAGGCGCTGGATACGAAATCAAGGGCCTGCTGTTTATCTTCAACCTCCACCCCAGAGCCGCCAGCAACCGCCGTCCCGCGCCGCCACACTACCCCGCCCGCCCTGAAAGTACTCCCCACCGACGGTCCGCCGCCGCTCCGGCCATCCCTCTAGGCCCCCCCGTGCAGAGCTTTTTCTTCGGCGATCCCCACACCACCGCCCAATCACCGCGCCCCCACCGCTGGTGACTGCCAACCAGAGGTCTCACGACTTCGAATCCCCACCGACCACTAATTTATTACCATTTCTGTCTTTCATATACGCGCTGATGGGTGGACCCTATGGTAATGTGCGCTGCTGAATGTGGACCGTTTGACTGGTCAATTGATCATGTCATCAACAAATTATGGAGTTGTATGGTGAGCCAGTGACCGTATGATCACCCTAAAATATATTTTATTAACACAGTACAGACTCAAACTACCATTTCTTTCTTTCATATATGCGCTGACAGGTGGGCCCCATGGTTACCGCCCCGATGGTGCAACACTAGTTGCGCCCGGTGGAACGTTTGACTGGTCAATTGATTGTGTCATCAAGAAAATAGGGAGTTGTACGGGTGAGCCAGTGACCGTATAATCACGACATTTATTTTTTAACATGGTACAGACGCAAGCGGTCATATATACGCGCAAGCACTTATCGCTATAAGTGCACACACGCAGACCCTACCCCTATGAGCGCCTTTGAGAGAGTGAGCCAACATATGATCTTGAGATTTTACGAAGTCACTATAGGTTTCTCGTAGTCGAGTGGAACGTCTCCTCCCACTGAACACACATCACCGGAAAAAAATGAAATTAACCCAGGATAAATGCGAGCACCAGGACTTTAGCCCTAGTGGGCTTGGGAAACCACTGTCCTCCTAACCATCCAACCATAGGTTGGTTAGCACCACAAAATGTATGTGGTGACCGTGATGAGCTTATTCTGAAGTCCAGTGACCATATCATGCTTCCGCTTCAAATACAATGACCATAAGTGTCGTCAACAAATACGGTGCATGCATCAAATACAATGTCCGTTAGTGTCATCAACAAAATACAGAGACGTATCGTGAGCTAGATATCGTATGATCACCACGAGAATGTATACGGTTACCGTAATAAGCATATTCTGAAGTCGAGTGACCGTATAGTGCTTTTGCTTGAAATACAGTGACCGTCGCATGTGAATGTGTCAGGGGCATGCATACTTTTAGTGGGCCGAGAGATAGTTTGTGTCCGTACGTGAAAGTGGTGTAGAAAGAGGGGGTGTCCGGTGGAGACAAGGAGAGATATGCCCTTCGTTTCTCTTTCCCGTGATTAATATTTAGGAGAAAATATAAACATTCACAATGCAGAACAAATATTTTGGGATGCACCATGCAATTAACTGTCATGTATAACATTGTACTATTGTATATGCTTATTTTCTTAGTGGTCGATTGCGTGTGTGGTGTGGTGGGCACATCATTTCTAGTTGGCTGGGCACATCATTTCTAGTTGTGGTGGGTCACCATGAGGACTCATGGGTCGGTTCCATCCCGCGCCACATAGGTTGGACTAAGACGCATTATACGAAGACCCATGTGGAGGACTCGGCGTACAAGATGAAGCTACCAGAGTCGTGGAGGACTCTATCCCCACTGGTGATAAGCCAACTATATATGATTTGTAACCCTAGACCCCGAGTATGTTATAGAAGCCTGGGGGGTAGTTCGTCGATAGTATACACACACACAATGCCTGGTATTCACGTGTACTTTGTACACACCCCTATCACTAATATACTGTACCAGGAGTAGGCTTTTTCCGCAACTACAAGGGTCCGGACTTGGGTAAAACTTTTCCTCGTATTACCATCCAGCCTAATAGTCAGGTATATCCTACCAAATGATCTGATGAAATCATATCTGCCAACTACTAAGAGAGAGGTGTGCGATGTGTGCGAGAGAGGCCTAAAGATAGTGTGCATGTGGGAGACACGTAGGCACATATATGTGCGTATAGAGGGCTAGTAGAGACCGTGCGTGTGTATATATGCATGTGAGAGAAATAGTGTTTTCCAACTGAGATCTGTGAAAAGAGTGGTACATAGTAGTCAGAAAGAGAGAGGGAGATATAGAGAGATTGTGTGCGTGAGACACCCTGACACCCCGAGAGAGATTGTGAGCATGTGCGAAAGAGAAATGCCGATGTATATAAATTGTGTGCACTTATGCGTTAGATAGAGAGATATATAGCACGTGTGTGAGAATGGGCCGAGGCATAGTGCATCTACGTGTAAAAGGCAGTTCTACGCATTAAATTAAAATATAAATGTCATTATTATTTTTTGGATGAGATCATGAATTTTGCAATTTGCGTATGAACGAAAATCGGTCTATCAGACAACCATACTCTATTGAATTCTAGCATGTGCATGTGTTTATTTCATATTATCGATCCATAGAGAGAGAGCGGTTTGAAATACAGGCAATGCATTGCTTTTGCAATTCATTTATAAACATTAATTAGTGCACTCCATATTGTTAGTGTGAAGCACTTTATACATTTGTCACTTACTTGGATACATTCCAAATTGCTAGCTATGAAATAGAATACATGTTGAATTCAACATAAAGGGGGTTTCGAAGATTCGAATTCATAGGAAGTGCATTCATGTATTTGAATCCGAGATAATGGCATTTGTAAATCAGATCTAAAAGGGGGCATCAATCTTTGTTGTGCGTTTGAACATGCTATATATTCATACGCATGTCTAACTATTTTTTTCCAACCTAGGAGATTATATCTGGAACCATGCATGAACCGAGGTAAGTTGCATACTTTTTAAGATATACTCGTGTACAATGTATATTAAAATGTACCCCTCCATTCCAAAATAATCATAGTTTTAGGATTTTCAAGAGTCAAGATTTGTGAAGTTTGACAAATCCTGAAAGTTCAATTCAAGAGAACCAAAAATGTTAATGCTTCTACTCCCAAATATTGAATGAAGCGCCAAATAAGCCTCTGGTCACCCGAAACCGTGCTAGACTAATGTTTGGTGGTAGGAAATTACTGTCCTGACTCTGGCCCGTGTAGCCTATCGGCCAGATGTCCAAAGGTCTAAAACGGGATAGGTTTGTAACTTCACCAAGACGCCAGTCTCAACCGTCTCCGAGAAGCATTCATACGCCGTGGGCGCCTAAACACCCATGCGCTCGGCCGAAATCTATCCCGCCCACCATTTGGGACACCTGAGATTACTATCCTACCCCCAACCTGCAATATGTCCGATATTTTAGATGGGGCCAAGTTTGTAACTTTCCCCAAATTTCAAACAAGCAAGTCCCAAACCAAAACATTGTTCCCCCTTAGTTCCCCCTCCCTCTGTTTCCCCATTCATACTCCGTGGGTGCCAAAACACCCTCTCCACCAGCAGCGAAATCCCAGCCTCCTCCGTCCTCCATACCATCGCGCCCAACCCACCGCCGCCCTCCTCCATCACGCTGGAGCCGTTACCCCGACATCGTCGTCGAACACAACCACAACCGCAACACCCTAAGGACTTAGAAGCTGAAGCCAAGGCAGAGTTGCCTCCACGACGCCGACGCCGACGTGCACCGTACCAGAACCACTTCGACCACACTGTCATGCGCCTCACCGCTGCCGCTCCACTGTCGCAACCGTCCACCGCACCAGAGCTGTTCCCGCTACGCCATCATTCGCTACCTCGGATCTGGTTCCCCGCCGCCGACAGACGGCCACTATACCACACTCAACAACTTGGCCATGGGTTCGTCCAAGGCTCCACCGTCCTCCACAACTTCTCGTTTCCAGCGAACCACAAGAAGATCGTTGGAAAAACAGAAGGAGGACACAACACTGCCAGCTGAAAGAGGTACTCCTCTTCCCTTATTAGTGCAAATGTTACGTCTCTGCTCACATCGTGTTCATCCCACGAAATAAACTAGTTGAGATCTTCTTACTACATCTTCTTCGTGATACTAAATGCACAAGGTTTCCTCCCATTTACTATTTCACCCTGGCTAGAGGTCAGTAGCCCGCCTGGATTCCAATTCAGGGTCAGTTGAATCACAATTAAAAGAAGCAGCACCCGCTTAGGCATGCATATCACCTAGTCCGCCTGTTTTCCGGGGAAGCGGCGCATCGGTGTCTATCATAGGGGTGTGGGGTGCAGGAGCTGCTTGCACCTGATCTGGAGGTCGGCGGGGCTTGAAGGGATGGCCGGGTACGGTGGCAAGCACGGCGATGCTGTGAGGTCGAGGGAAGTGCGGAAGTAGGGGACTGGGCCAGTGGTCGTTGGCGTTTCGAGGAAGATCGTAACACTGACTGGCGGGAGGTAGATGAAGGCGACCTGCCCGTTCTTTGTACATCGGACGGTGCAGAAAAAATGGACTGGCCTATTTGTTTTCAGTCGACTGTTATTTTCATAGGACCACACCTTGTGGTGTGCTGGAGGAACATCTGCATTTCCCAGCCATCCCTGTGCTCATATTTCAAAACCCTAGAATCTAGTAATTTCGTATTACATGCATGTTGTAGAGCTATCATATGTCTCCCGTCATTTATTTCTCACCGACCTGCTATCTGCTACCTTTACACTGTACTACTTTTGCACACATTTCACCCATATTCACACTATTGTTTTCTTATGCATGGGTATTTCAGACTCTGACGCAGTGTTGATGAATACAAAAAAGAAAAGACAGAAGTCGCTCCAGTGTAATTTGAAGATAAGCACTAAGCATTTCAGTGCTTTACAGGGTGCAGTGTTAGGAGATGGAGACAGTAAACGTAGCTCTGCATTTGATGATCTCAATTGCCACACACAACCATCCCAGGTGGTTGCTTTAACTTCGTGCTGTCAAATGTGGTTGCATGTTGCATATGGTGTCTAGCTTGTATTGCTTCCAATTTGGTTAAATTGCATCTGCTTACTTTTACACATTATACCTTTGATAATGACATGCCTTCCTGTTTTTGATACATACTACATATGTCTATTAACCATGTTCGTACATCAAACTAATGCTCTTTTGTATCCCTCATCAATCACTTATGATGAGACAGTCACCCCAGTGAGTTACTGTGAGACGCGCTACTCGTTTAAAGAGTGCAGTGTCATCCTCCCCACATGATTCTCAAGAAATAGCAAGGCTACATGAAGATAGTCAATGTAGCTCTCTAGTTGATGACCGCAATTCCCTCACACCACCATCGGAGGTGCATGCTCTTACTTGGCAGTGTGATATGTGGTTGCATGTTGCATGTGGTGTCTACCTTGTTATGCTTCTAATTAGGGTAAATTGCATCTGCTTAGTTAACACATTATACCTGTGAATATGACATGCCTTCCTGTTTTTGGTACATACTACGTCTTTCTATTAACCAAGTTCTTACATCAAACTACTTTTCTTGTGTACCCCTCATCAATCACTTCTGATGAGACACCTTCAAGTTGATAATGTAATATTGGTTGCATCTTGCATATCATTTCATACATGTATTGCCTCTAATTTGTTGAAGTGCCACTTATAATGAGACACATCTAACTTGGTAGAGTGATTTTGGTTGGATCTTTCATATGGTGTCTAGATTGCATTGCTTCCAATTTGTTGAAATGCCTTCTGCTTAGCATTTTTTGTACATATTCCATCCTCCCACAATGTGGTTGCCATACATAAAAGTTGTGTTCGTCAGTATCATGCATCAATGAATTTGGAAGTGCGAATCTCATTCCTTCTTCTTGTGTGTTTACTTGATAAGGCAAAATCTAAAAGGACGTACGAAGGCACAGAATGATGGTGGTCCTCTGGAGAAACCAAAACAGATGATCTTTGCAGATTCTCCTGCTACTCCTACTGCAGTGCAAGTTCCAAATCTCATCTCCCCTACTCCACAACCCCAGGTGCTTGCTCTAACATGGCAGTGTGATATCTGGTTGCATGTTGCATATGGTGCCTAGCTTGTATTGCTCCTAATTTGTTAAATTGCATCTCCTTAACTTACACATTATACATGTGAATATGACACGACTTCCTATTTTTGGTACATACTACATCTGCCTACCACACCATGTTCTTACATCAAACTACTTTTCTTGTGTATCCTGCATCTATCGCTTATGATGAGATAGTCACGCCCATGGGTTAGTATGAGACGCGTGTCGGTGCGAGGACGACACCTATGGGATCACAAGAATCCCTACTACGGTTGCGGGGCGCGCGGTCGTGAGAAGAGCGGATCAAACAGATAGCACACGGTTTCTTTATCCAGGTTCGGGCCGCGAGGATGCATAAAACCCTACTCCTGCTTTGGTGGTTTGTTTATCTGTGTTCTTGAGCTAGCAATGGGGCGTGAGGAGCTCCAAAAAGCCGAATCCTCCTCCTGGTTGCCTTGGGCCTCCTTTTATAGAGAAAGGGGTTGCCACAGTGGCACACAGGAGGTGGAAAGGGCATGATGATGCGAAGTTATCCTCGCATTACATGACAAGGCGCATTTAATGCGCCCGCTTAGGTGTCCTTGCTTTATCGGGACGGGGAGAGCTCTGTCTCGTCTGTCGCCGCTCCCTCTCGTGTTGACACGCGCCCTGGCCAGCGGTGCCCGTGGTGCCATGTAGGCAGGCAGGCAGCTGAGGTGGCGCAATGGTGGGTCTCCACGAAGATCCTTCTTGCTGCCATGCAGGTGCCTGCCCAACTGGTTGGGTCGGCAGCTGCATGCGAATGGTGGTGGAGGGTTGATTGGCGTGGGCCTGATGGTGGCCCTTCGGGTGTTCTCGGCAAGGGCCTTGCTGGGGCCCCGGCAAGGGTCTTGTCGGGGCGCCTGCTGTCATCCCCGGCAAGGCTCTTGCCGGGGCCTTGTGATCGTCCTTGGCTGGGATCCCGCCAAGGGTCGTCATCTTCTATAGTGTGTATCTGATCTTGAATGTCTTCACAAAGATCTGCATGCCACCACGGGGATGTCTCCTGAATCCTCACCCCATGGGGGCAGTGGACTCAAGGGTGATTCGCTCCGCAGGTGTGGGGCGAGCTGCCCCGGCAAGGTCCTTGCTGGGTTTGTTAAAACCGCCCCCCGGCAAGGATCTTGCCAGGGGAGTCCGCTTCGTCCCCTTTGCTCTTTGTGGTCTTGGTCTTGGCGTCGTTCTGCTCCTTTCGAGCTTCGTCCTTACCTTGGCTCACCTCCCTTGCCTTGCTCAGTACGGTGGTGCCCGCGGCTCAGACTGCCCGTGCACAGTTATAGGGGTACAAAAAGTGTACCCCTCTTTTTGTACATCGACAACGCGCTACTCTTATAAAGAGTGTAGTTTCATCCTCTCCACATGATTCTCAAGAAACAACAAGCCTAAATGAAGATATTGAACGTAGCTTTGTACTTGAAGACCGCACTTCCCCTACACCACCATTGCAGGTACTTGCTCTAACTTCGCAGTGTGATATGTGGTTGCATGTTGCATACGATGTCTAGCTTGTAATGCTTCTAATTAGGGTAAATTGCATCTGCTTAGTTTACACATTATACCTGTGAATATGACATGCCTTCCTATTTTTGGTACACACTACATCTATGTGTTAACCATGTTCTTACATGAAACTACCTCTCTTCTGTATCCTGCATCAATCACTTACGATGAGATACCTCTATTCGTTGCATATTGCATATTATTTCTAGCTTGTTTCCATGTATTGCTTCTAATTTGGTAAAATACATTTGTCAGGCCACCCTTTTAATTTGTCAGAGTGATATTGGTCTCATCTTTCAAATGGTTTCTAGCTTGCATTGCTTCTAACTAGTTCAAACACTTTGTGCTTAGTTTACACTTTATACATCATACATGTCAATATGTCATGCCATCCTGTTTTTCATACATATTCCATCCTCCTATCATGCGGTTGCCTTACATGAAAGTAGTGTTCGTTAGTATCATGCATCAATGAGTTCCGAAGAGCAAATTTTATTCCTTTATCTTGTGGGTTTGACTTGACAAGGCAAAATCAAAAAAGAGGAAGGAACAAAGTAAGGAAGGCGATGATGGTGGCCCTCTGCAGCAACGTAAACGGAGCATCTGTACGGATTCTCCTTGTACTGCTAGTGCATTACAAGTTCCAAGTCTCTGCTCCCCTACTCCACCATCAAAGGTCCTTGCTCTATCTTGGTAGTGTGATATCTGGTTGCATGTTGCATATGGTGTCTAGCTTGTATTGCTCCTAATTAGTGTAAACTGCATCTGCTTAGTTTACACATGATACATGTGAATATGACACGCTTTCCTATTTTTGGTACATACTATATCTGTCTATCACACCATGTTCCTACATGAAACTACTCTTCTGGTGTATCATGCATCAGTCACTTATGATGGGACACCTTTAAGTTGGCAGTGTGATATTGGTTTGCGTCTTGAATATGATTTCTAGCATGTAGTGCTTCTAGTTTGATGAACGCCACTTATGATGAGACAATTTTAACTTGGCAGAGTGGTATTGATTGCACCTTCCATATGGTGTCTAGCTTGCAGTGCTTCTAATTTGTTGAAGTGCCTTCTGCTTAGTTACCACATCATAGGTGTGAATATGTCAAGCCATCCAGTTTTTTGTACATATTCCATGCTCGTATCATGACTTTGCCTTTCATCAGAGTAGTGTTCGTCAGTATCATGCATGAATGAGTTCTGAAGAGCGAATTTTATTCCTTTTTCTTGTCGGTTTGACCTCACAATACAAAATCAATAAAGCGGAAGGAAATTGGGAAGGCATTGGATGATGGTGGTCCTTCTGAGCAAATGAAGGAGGGTCTACAGATTCTACTCCGCCATCCTCCCAAGAAGATTCGCAAGACAACGCAAGGCTAGACAGTTAACATAGCTGTGTAGATGATGAGCACATCTCCCCTATACCACCATCACAGGTGCTTGCTCTAACTTGGCACTATTATATGTGGGTCCATGTTGCGTATGATGTCTAGCATGTATTGCTTCTAATTTTGTTGAATTGCATCTGCTTACTTTACACATAATGCCTGCGAATATGACATGTGTTCTTGTTTATAGAACATACTATATCTGATCACACCATGTTCTTACATCAGACTACTGTTCTTGCATATCCCGCATCAGTAATTTATGATAAGGCACCTTTAAGTCGCCACTGTGATATTGGTTGTGTCTTGCATATGATTTGTAGCATGTACTGCTTCTAATTTGTTGAAACACCAGACAGTTTGAACTTGGCAAAGTGATATTGGTTGCACCTTTCATATGATGTCTACCTTGCAGTGCTTCTAATTAGTTGAAATGCCTTCTGCTTAGTTACCACATCATAGGTGTGAATATGTCACGCCGTCCTGTTTTTCGTACATATTCCATCCTCGTATCATGTGTTTGCCTTTCATCTGAGTATTATTCGTAAGTAGCATGCATGAACGAGTTCTGAAGAGCGAATTTCATTCCTTTTTCTTATCGGTTTGACTTGACAATGCAAAATCAATACAACTGAAGGAAATATGCCCTAGAGGCAATGATAAAGTTATTATTTATTTCCTTATTTCATGATAAATGTTTATTATTCATGCTAGAATTGTATTAACCGGAAACATGATACATGTGTGAATACATAGACAAACAGAGTGTCCCTAGCATGCCTCTACTTGACTAGCTCGTTGATCAAAGATTGTTATGTTTCCTAGCCATAGACATGAGTTGTCATTTGATTAATGGGATCACATCATTAGGAGAATGATGTGATTGACTTGACCCATTCCGTTAGCTTAGCACTTGATCGTTTAGTATGTTGCTATTGCTTTCTTCATGACTTATACATGTTCCTATGACTATGAGATTATGCAACTCCCGTTTACCGGAGGAACACTTTGTGTGATACCAAACGTCACAATGTAACTGGGTGATTATAAAGGTGCTCTACAGGTGTCTCCATAGGTACTTGTTGGGTTGCCGTATTTCGAGATTAGGATTTGTCACTCTGATTGTCGAAGAGGTATCTCTGGGCCCACTCGGTAATGCACATCACTATAAGCCTTGCAAGCATTGCAACTAATGAGTTAGTTGCGGGATGATGTATTATGGAACGAGTAAAGAGACTTGCCGGTAACGAGATTGAACTAGGTATTGAGATACCGACGATCGAATCTCGGGCAAGTAACATACCGATGACAAAGGGAACAACGTATGTTGTTATGCGGTCCGACCGATAAAGATCTTCGTAGAATATGTGGGAGCCAATATGAGCATCCAGGTTCCGCTATTGGTTATTGACCGGAGACGTGTCTCGGTCATGTCTACATTGTTCTCGAACCCGTAGGGTCAGCGCGCTTAAAGTTTCGATGACGGTTATATTATGAGTTTATGTGTATTGATGTACCGAAGGTAGTTCAAAGTCCCGGATGAGATGGGGGACATGACGAGGAGTCTCGAAATAGTCAAGACGTAAAGATCGATATATTGGACGACTATATTCGGACATCGAAAATGTTCTGAGTGATTCGGGTATTTTTTGAAGTACCGGAGAGTTACGGGAATTCGCCGGTGAGTATATGGGCCTTATTGGGTTTTAGTGGAAAGAGAGAGGAGAGGCTGGGCGCCCCCCAAGGCCTTGTCCGAATTTGACTAGGGGAAGGGGTTGCGCCCCCTCCTTCCATCTCTTCTCTCTCCCCTTTCCTTGACTCCTACTCCTACTACTTGGAAGGGGGGGGGGGGAATCCTACTCCTGGTGGGAGTAGGACTCCTCCCAGGGCGCACCATAGAGAGGGCCGGCCCTCCCCCTCCTCCACTCCTTTATATACGGGGAGGGGGCACCCCGTGGTGACACAAAAATTGATCATTGATCTTTTAGCCGTGTGCGGTGCCCCCCTCCACCATAGTCCACCTCGATATCATCAGCGGTGCTTAGGCGAAGCCCTGCATCAGTAGAACATCATCATCGTCACCACGCCGTCGTGCTGACGAAACTCTCCCTCAACATTTGGCTGGATCGCAGTTCAAGGGACGTCATCGGGATGAATGTGTGCTGAACTCGGAGGTGTCGTGCGTTCGGTACTTGATCGGTCAGATCGTGAAGACGTACGACTACATGAACCGCGTTGTGCTAATGCTTCCGCTTTCGGTCTACGAGGGTACATGGACAACACTCTCCCCTCTCGTTGCTATGCATCACCATGATCTTGCGTGTGCGTAGGAATTTTTTTGAAATTACTACGTTCCCCAAGAGTGGTATCAGAGCCAGGTTTTATGCGTAGATGTCATATGCACGAGTAGAACACAAGTGATTTGTGGGCGATATAAGTCATATTGCTTACCAGCATGTCATACTTTGGTTCAGCGGTATTGTTGGATGAAGCGGCCCGGACCGACATTACGCGTACCCTTACGCGAGACTGGTTCTACCGACGTGCTTTGCACACAGGTGGCTGGCGGGTGTCAGTTTCTCCAACTTTAGTTGAACCGAGTGTGGCTATGCCTGGTCCTTGCGAAGGTTAAAACAGCACCAACTTGACAAACTATCGTTGTGGTTTTGATGCGTAGGTAAGAACGGTTCTTGCTAAGCTCGTAGCAGCCACGTAAAATTTGCAACAGGACGTCTAACTTGTTTTTGCAGGGCATGTTGTGATGTGATATGGTCAAGACGTGATGTTATATTTTATTGTATGAGATGATCATGTTTTGTAACCAAGTTATCGGCAACTGGCAGGAGCCATATGGTTGTCGCTTTATTGTATGCAATGCAATCGCCCTGTAATGCTTTACTTTATCACTAAGCGATAGCGATAGTCGTAGAAGCATAAGATTGGCGAGACGACAACGATGCTACGATGGAGATCAAGGTGTCGCGCCGGTGACGATGGTGATCATGACGGTGCTTTGGAGATGGAGATCACAAGCACAAGATGATGATGGCCATATCATATCACTTATATTGATTGCATGTGATGTTTATCCTTTATGCATCTTATCTTGCTTTGATTGACGGTAGCATTTTAAGATGATCTCTCACTAATTATCAAGAAGTGTTCTCCTGAGTATGCACCGCTTGCGAAAGTTCTTCGTCTTTGAGACACCACGTGATGATCGGGTGTGATAGGCCATACGTTCAAATACAAAGGGTGCAAAATAGTTGCACACGCGGAATACTCGAGTTAAACTTGACGAGCCTAGCATATAATGATATGGCCTCGGAACACTGAGACCGAAAGGTCGAGCGTGAATCATATAGTAGATATGATCAACATAGTGATGTTCACCATTGAAATTACTCCATCTCACGTGATGAACGGACATGGTTTAGTTGATTTGGATCACATGATCACATAGAGGATTAGAGGGATGTCAATCTAAGTGGGAGTTCTTAAGTAATATGATTAATTGAACTTAAATTTATCATGAACTTAGTCCTGGTAGTATTAGCATATCTATGTTGTAGATCAATAGCTCACGTTTTGCTCCCCTGTTTTATTTTGATATGTTCCTAGAGTAAATTAAGTTGAAAGATGTTAGTAGCAATGATGAGGACTTGGTCCATGATCTGAGGATTAACCTCATTGCTGCACAGAAGTATTATGTCCTTGATGCACCGCTAGGTGACATACCTATTGCAGGAGCAGATGCAGACGTTATGAACTTTTGACAAAAGCTCGGTATGATGACTACTTGATAGTTTAGTGCCCCATGCTTTACGGCTTAGAACCAGGACTTCAAAAATGTTTTGAACGCCACAGAGCATATAAGATGTTCTAAGAGTTGAAATTGGTATTTCATACTCATGCCCGTGTCGAGAGGTATGAGACCTCTGACAGTACTTTGCCTACAAGATGGAGGAGAATTGCTCAGCTAGTGAGCATGCGCTCAGAATGTCTGAGTACTACAATCACTTGAATCAAGTGGGAGTTAATCTTCCAGATAAGATAGTGATCGACAGAGTTCTCTAGTCACTATCACCAAGTTACTAGAACTTTGTGATGAACTATAATATGCAAGGAATAAACGGAGACGATTCCCAAGCTCTTCGTGATGCTGAAATCGACAAAGGTAGAAATCAATAAAAGCATCAAGTGTTGATGGTTGACAAGACACTAGTTTCAAGAAAAAGGCAAAGGGAAGAAGGGGAACTTCAAGAAGAATGGCAAGCAAGTTGCTACTCAAGTGAAGAAGCCCAAGTCTGTACCTAAGCCTGAGACTAAGTTCTTCTACTGCAAAGGGACTGGTCACTGGAAGCGGAACTGCCCCAAGTATTTGGCGGATAAGAAGGATGGCAAAGTGAACAAAGGTATATTTTATACACAGATTATTGATGTGTATTTTACTAGTGTTCGTAGCAACCCCTCGGTATTTGATACTGGTTCAGTTGCTAAGAGTAGTAACTCAAGATGGGAGTTGCAGAATGAACATAGACTAGTTAAGGGTGAAGTGACGATGTGTGTTGGAAGTGGTTCCAAGATTGATATGATCATCATCGCACGCTCCCTACACTTTCGGGATTAGTGTTGAACCTAAATAAGTGTTATTTGGTGTTTGCGTTGAGCATGAATATGATTTGATCATGTTTATTGCAATAAAGTTATTCATTTAAGTTAGAGAATAATTGTTGTTCTATTTACATGAATAAGACCTTCTATGGTCATAAACTCAATGAAAATGGTTTGTTGGATCTCGATCATTAGTGATACACATATTCATAATATTGAAGCCAAAAGATGCAAAGTTAATAATGATAGTGCAACTTATTTGTGGCACTGCCGTTTAGGTCATATTGGTGTAAAGCGCATTAAGAAACTCCATGCTGATGGGCTTTTGGAATCACGTGATTATGAATCACTTGATGCTTGCGAACCATGCCTCATGGGCAAGATGACTAAAACTCTGTTCTCCGGAACAATGGAGCGAGCAACTGACCTGTTGGATATAATCCATACTGATGTATGCAGTCCGATGAGTGTTGAGGCTCGCGACGGGTATCTTTATTTTCTCACCTTCACAGATGATTTAAGCAGATATGAGTATATCTACTTGATGAAACATAAGTCTGAAACATTTGAAAAGTTCATATAATTTCAGAGTGAAGTGGAAAATCATCATAACAAGAAAATAAAGTTTCTACGATCTGATCGTAGAGGAGGATATTTGAGTTACGAGTTTGGTCCTCATTGGAAACAATGCGGAATAGTTCGCAACTCACGCCACCTGGAACACCACAGCGTAATGGTGTGTCCAAACATCGTAACCGTACTTTATTAGGTATGGTGCAATCTATGATTTCTCTTACCGATTTACCACTATCGTTTTGGGGTTATGCATTAGAGACAACTGCATTCACGTTAAATAGGGCACCATCTAAATCTGTTGAGACGACACCTTATGAACTTTGGTTTGGCAAGAAACCAAAAGTTGTCGTTTCTTAAAGTTTGGGGTTGCGATGCTTATGTGAAAAAGTTTCATCCTGATAAGCTCAAACCCAAATCGGAGAAATGTGTCTTCATAGGATACCCAAAGGAGACAGTTGGGTACACCTTCTATCACAGATCCGAAGGCAAGACATTCGTTGCTAAGAATGGATCCTTTCTAGAGAAGGAGTTTCTCTCGAAAGAAGTGAGTGGGAGGAAAGTAGAACTTGATGAGGTAATTGTACCTGCTCCCTTATTGGAAAGTAGTTCATGCAGAAATCTGTTCCTGTGACTACTACACCAATTAGTGAGGAAGCTAATGATGATGATCATGTAACTTTAGATCAAGTTACTACCGAACCTCGTAGGGTCAACCAGAGTGAGATCCGCACTGCAGTGGTATGGTAATCCTGTTACGGAGGTCATGTTACTTGACCATGACGAACCTACGAACTATGAGGAAGCGATGATGAGCTCAGATTCCGCGAAATGGCTTGAGGCCATGAAATCTGAGATGGGATCCATGTATGAGAACAAAGTGTGGACTTTGGTTGACTTGCCCGATGACCGTCAAGCCATAGAAAATAAATGGATCTTCAAGAGGAAGACGGACGCTGATAGTAGTGTTACAATCTACAAGGCTAGAATTTTTGCAAAAGGTTTTTGACAAGTTCAAGGTGTTGACTACGATGAGAGTTTCTCACTCGTATCTATGCTTAAGTCTGTCCGAATCATGTTAGCAATTGCCGCATTTTATGAAATCTGGCAAATGGATAAACAAAACTGCATTCCTTAATGGATTTATTAAAGAAGAGTTGTATATGATGCAACCAGAAGGTTTTTTCAATCCTAAAGGTGCTAACAAAATATGCAAGCTCAAGTGATCCATCTATGGACTAGTACAAGCATCTCGGAGTTGGAAGATACGCTTTGATAAGTTGATCAAAGCATATAGTTTTATATAGACTTGCGGTGAAGCCTGTATTTACAAGAAAGTGAGTGGGAGCACTACATCATTTCTAATAAGTATATGTGAATGACATATTGTTGATCGGAAATAATGTAGAATTATTCTAATAAGTATATGTGTTTGAAAGGAGTTTTTCAAAGGAAGACCTCGGTGAAGCTGCTTACATATTGAGCATCAAGATCTATAGAGATAGATCAAGACGCTTGATAAGGTTTTTCAATGAGTACATACCTTGACAAGATTTTGAAGTAGTTCAAAATGGAACAGTCAAAGAAAGAGTTCTTGCCTGTGTTACAAGGTGTGAAATTTAGTAAGACTCAAAGCCCGACCACGACAGAAGATAGAAAGAGAATGAAAGTCATTCCCTATAACTCAGCGATAGGTTCTATAAAGTATGCCATGCTGTGTACCAGATCTATTGTATACCCTACACTGATTTTGGAAAGGGAGTACAATAGTGATCTAGGAGTAGATCACTGGACAGCGGTCAAAATTATCCTTAGTGGAATAAGGATATGTTTCTCGATTATGGAGGTGACAAAAAGGTTCGTCGTAAAGGGTTACGTCGATGCAAGTTTTGACACTAATCCAGATGACTCTAAGTCTCAATCTGGATACATATTGAAAGTGGGAGCAATTAGCTAGAGTAGCTCCGTGCAGAGCATTTTAGACATAGAATTTTGCAAAATACATACGGATCTGAATTTGGCAGACTCGTTGACTAAATTTCTCTCACAAGCAAAACATGATCACTCTTTGGGTGTTAATCACATAGCGACGTGAACTAGATTATTGACTCTAGTAAACCCTTTGGGTGTTAGTCACATGGAGATGTGAACTAATCACATAAAGATGTGAACTATTGGTGTTAAATCACATGGTGATGTGAACTATATTATTGACTCTAGTGCAAGTGGGAGACTGAAGGAAATATGCCCTAGAGGCAATAATAAAGTTATTATTTATTTCCTTATTTCATGATAATTTTTTATTATTCATGCTAGAATTGTATTAACCGGAAACATGATACATGTGTGAATACATAGACAAACAGAGTGTCACTAGTATGCCTCTACTTGACTAGCTCGTTGATCAAAGATGGTTATGTTTGATAGCCATAGACATGAGTTGTCATTTGATTAATGGGATCACATCATTAGGAGAATGATATGATTGACTTGACCCATTCCGTTAGCTTAGCACTCGATCGTTTAGTATGTTGCTATTGCTTTCTTCATGACTTATACATGTTCCTATGACTATGAGATTATGCAACTCTCATTTACCGGAGGAACACTTTGTGTGCTACCAAGCGTCACAACGTAACTGGGTGATTATAAAGGTTCTCTACATGTGTATCCAAAGGTACTTGTTGGGTTGGCGTATTTCGAGATTAGGATTTGTCACTCCGATTGTCGAAGAGGTATCTCTGGACCCACACGGTAATGCACATCACTATAAGCCTTGCAAGCATTGCAACTAATGAGTTAGTTGCGGGATGATGTATTACGGAACGAGTAAAGATACTTGCCGGTAACGAGATTGAACTAGGTATTGAGATACCGACGATCGAATCTCGGGCAAGTAACGTACCGATGACAAAGGGGACAACGTATGTTGTTATGCGGTCTGACCGATAAAGATCTTCATAGAATATGTGGGAGCCAATATGAGCATCCAGGTTCTGCTATTGGTTATTGACCGGAGACGTGTCTCGGTCATGTCTACATTGTTCTCGAACCCGTAGGGTCAGCACGCTTAAAGTTTCGATGACGGTTATATTATGAGTTTATGTGTATTGATGTATCGAAGGTAGTTCGGAGTCCCGGATGAGATCGGGGACATGACTGTCGGGGCAGGCTGATCTGGCCCACGAACACCTATGGGGCCGGTGGACCGAGCCCCTTTCGGTTCGGCGGGGAGCGGAGGTTGCACGAAGAGCAGATCGAGGCGAAGCACGCGAGAGGTTTACCCAGCTTCGGAGCTCTCCGGAGAGATAACAACACTCCTACTGCTGCATGTCTAGGTGTATTGCGTTCTTGCTTAGGAGCGCTCGAGTGCTACAGTATAGACGAGCTGCTGACGAGACTGAGCCTGGAGGGAACTGATCGACCAACCAACCCTCTACGTTGCGCATGGGCCTCCTTTTTTATGCTCAAGGGGCTCCGACAGGTGGCAACGTAGACGGGGGTACAAATGGAAAAATAGTGGTTGGTACACCTACTTGTACAGTGTACAGTGTACTATACCTAACCCTGACGGCAGGGGACAAAGGCATTAAATGCCCGTCTAGTCGCCCTAACAGTGCAAACAGGGACCGTCAGGGGCGCCACCGTTCACCACGATGGCAAACTTGTCAGCGCTGCTTGCCACCTTGCACCGCTGGCTGCCTGACCTCTCGCCACGCTTGGCGCTGGAAAGGTCCCAGGGCGACACGTTAGTGGATGCGCTGGAGCGTAGGTACAGAGTGGTGGTCTGCCGCGGCAAGCGCCTTGCCGCGGTTGTTGTATTGTCGCGCCCGGAAGCTTGTCGCTCACCGGGCCTTCCCGGCAAGCTCCTCTTGCTGGGGCCTTGTCTTGTAAGTGCCTGGGGTGGTCTTCCCGGCAAGCTCCTCTTGCCGGGGCCTTGTCTCCTATGTGCCTTAGGTGGCCTTCCCGGCAAGCTCCTCTTGCCGGGGCCTTGTCTCCTTGGCTTGAATACTTTGTTCTTGAATGGCTCAAAAGGAACCACGGAGGACCTTGGCGGTCACCCGGTAAGCCTTGCCGCGGAGGGCTGCAACTGCCCGTGCACAAGTTCGGGATACTAGGGTACCCCTACTCTAGTACACCGACAGAGCCTGGCTGGGCCACACGGTGCCGAAGCGCTGTTGGGCCAGGCCCAAAGCAGGCACGGGCACACGCGCCCGGGTCACACCATAACTCACCCCGGACCCACCACGCCCCACGAACGGCACGCATCGAACGTGGGCGTCGTGTGAGAGAGATTGTGGGCGAGATCGTGGGGTTTCTTTATTCGAAAATCGAACGTCCGCCCCTCCCTCTTTATAAGCGGGGAAGCAGGCACGTCGCCTACCTTGCCAGTTGCTGTCCCATCGAAAAACCACCGCTGCTCCCCCCTTCTTCTCAAGGCTGAAAAGAGAGCAGCGCTCCGGCCCCCATCGCCACCAGTACCACCAACGCCGTCGACCTCCTCCACCGCCTCCGCCATGGGCCCGAAAGCCGATAAGGGGAAGTCCGTGAAGTCGGCCGAGGCGCAGCGGCTTGCGGCGCTGCGGAAGGAGCGGGCCATCTCCCCCCCCCCCACCCCCCGCGCCGCAAGGGAGCGGAGGGAGAACAACAACCACTTATGTTAGACGGAGACGCGGGCGCAACCCCGCACGAAGGTACTCCCCGCCGCTGGTGCTGAACTGGCCCCGACGGGGTATCCCTTCTTCGCGCTCTTCTTCTACTGCGGGCTCTGCCCGCCTTTCTCTCAATTCTTTTGCGACATCATGAACACCTACGGGTTCTGCCTCCTTGATTTCACCCCCAACGCCGTTCTGACCATGGCGGTTTTCGCACATCTCTGCGCAAACTTTGTCGGAGTCCACCCAAATGTAGCCCTTTTCCGCCACTTCTTTTTACCCCGAGCTGAGAGAGGAGAGCCCCTTGCCGGAGGAATTGCTTGGGTCTCCAGGGTCGGCAAGAAGGAGGCCTATCTGGAGGGAGAGCTCCATAGCAAATGGGAGGAGTGGAGGGCAGATTGGTGCTGGATTG
Organism: Aegilops bicornis; assembly: GCA_021605145.1. Taxonomy (NCBI): domain Eukaryota; kingdom Viridiplantae; phylum Streptophyta; class Magnoliopsida; order Poales; family Poaceae; genus Aegilops; species Aegilops bicornis. The sequence goes on from CM038669.1 coordinate 293,992,255, forward strand.
TTGAGGAGAACCCGCAGCCTTTTACCGCCCAGCGCCAAACCCCAGTAGTACGCGGCAATGATTGGAGCAATCTGGCCCCCGGAGGACGCTAGGCTGAAGATTGCAGTTACCCGAATCCTCCGCCTCAGACTTGCCGGACTCACTGTAGGCACTGTTGGCGCGGACTTTCTTCGCCGCTGCATCGCCCCCTTGCAGGAGAGAAGGAGACCTGCCTAGGAATTTCAGAACGCAGCAGATATCATGAGGCTGCGCCCGGGCCTCAATTTCAACTTCACCGTCTTGGAGCTTGACGCGATGCTGTTAGAGCTGTTCAAGCCTGATCCTGATCATCCGGAGATGTTTAGGTTGCCGAGGGGCGTCGTTCCGCTGTGCAACAACTCGTCGCTTGACCGCATCTGTGCAATGATGCCGCTGTGCGACTCACATGGAACTGTCCCAACCTGGCAAGAGCCGGCGGATGACGTCGTGCGGCAGTTCTTTGATCATCTGGTGGAAATGCCGGTCCGCCCCGACGAGCAGAGGGGCCTCACCCGCGACACTACTGACGATGAGATGCAGCGCATCGCCACCAGGCTGGAAGAGGCGGCAGAAAGCTGCCGCGGGCGAGTTTGGCTTCACTGTGGAGGAGGCGGAGGCAGCCGAGGTGGCAAGTCTTGTCGAGCGAAAGGAGTTCGTCGGCGAGGAAGAGCTTGCCGAGCCTGAAGCCGAGTCGAGCGAGCCCACCGAGGGCGCATCCTCCCCACCTCCAAGCAGCTTGCCGCGAGCGGAGCCACCGGCTCCACCAAGAAGGCGTCTCTGCAACGCCGGAGACGCAGCTGGGCGGCAGACGGCTAACAGCCGCAGGCCAAGGCGACGCGCTTCCATCAAGGCAAGCACTTGTTGCTGGAGCACCTCACGCCGCTGCGGCAACTGGAGCGGGGCCCTCGCAGGCCACCGGTCCCGCTCCCGCCAAGCGTCCAAGGGAGCCCACTCCTCCGCCTCGTCGTACCGGAGGCGGGCCAGAATTTGACCTCTCCGCGCTCAGCTCCGACGAGGAAGAGGAAGAGTAAGATTCCCCGCTGTACTTGTACTTCTTCGATTTGTTGCATTGTCTTGTATCTGATTTGCTTTACTCTGAATCCATTCCTTTTCAGGACGCTGGCCCAGAGAATGTCGAAGAGAGCCAAGACCCCGGTGGTTGTCATCGAGGATGAACCCACTGCGACAGCAAGAGGCGCGTCCGAGACCACCTTGCCGGATGAAGCAACTCTTCTCCAAAGCAGCCCCCAGCGCAGCCCCCAGCGTAAGTATATGGTCTACTTCTTGCTGTTCGGCGTGCATGGGTGCTTTTTCCTTGCTGATATCTGATTGTTGATTCGTGTAGGAGCAGAGCAGCCTCCTTCTGCTTCGACTACGCCGCCAAGGGTGGATTCCCCGGCGAGGGAGCATTCCCCGGCATGGGAGCCTTCTCCGGCAAGGGGCAGCTCTCCGGCAAGGGACGGCACCAGCGATCCCTTGGTGGCGGAGACCATGACCGCAGCCCCCGGCGCCGGTAACCTTCTTGCCTGAGTACTTCCCTTGTGTTTTTCTTCTTCTGATTTTTTCTTTGAATATTTGCTTGACTTTCTTCATCCGTCCGCCACAGAGCCAATGGAGACCGAGGTCGCCGAGGAAGGACGTCTTGGCTTTCTTGGCAAAGCCGCCGTGGAAGAAGAAGGCGGCGCTGACGAGCCTGCCGGCGAAGAGGCCACCGAAGCCGCCGCCGCAGAAGCTGGCGAGGGGTCTGGCGATCGCACTGACGACCCTGAGGCCGCAGGAGCGCCAGGCGCTACACCGACCGCCGATCCCTCCGCCGTTGATGCAGCGTCAGGCTCCGAAGAGCCCCAGCCCGGCGTCTACTTGAAGGCCAGCGACGTCGTCTTCATCAAGCTCCCATGGGAGTCGAGCTCCAGGGCGTCGGCCGAAGGAGAAACCTTTGATGAAGAGCTGCTCGCCTCCGCTGGGCTGACGCTAGTCGACGCGCCAAGAAGCAGCAGCGGCGAGCCTGAGGAGGAACAGCTGCTGCGGAAGTTGCTGTCGCTCTACCGCGCCCGACAAGCCAAGCTGGAATCCCGGGAAGCGCTTGTCACGAAGGCGGGAGCAGACATTGAGAAGCGCGCTGAGGAGCTCCGGGGCCGCAACGAGGAAGCTCTCCGGTCTTTGGCGGAGGAGCGTGAGCAACTCGCCGAGGAGCGCAAGGCCTTCATCCTCGAGAAGGCTGAAGCTGAGGAGGAATAGCGGCTTGCCGCTGAGAAGCTGTCTGCGCAGGAGGGCGAGCTAGCGCAGCGGAAGGTTAACCTGGACAGCCACGAGGAGGATCTCGCCATGTGCGAGGAAACATTTGGCGGGGCTCTCAAGGAGGCAAAGGATGCTGCCGCAGCTGCCGAGGCCGCCAAGAAGGAGCTGGAGACGAAGGTGGCGCAGTTGGAGGCCAGCCTAAAGAAGAGCGGCGAGGAGCTTGCTGCACTCAAGCACGAGCGCGAGAAGGACGCCTACACTCTTGGCGAGCTGCAGGGCCGTCTCGCTGAGAGGAGCAAGGAGCTCAGCGCCGCCAGGGACTCCAATGCAGATCTTGAGTTGAAGCTAACTACTTTGACCCAGACGCTGGACGGCGCCAAGGAGCATGAGGCGGCCTTGAAGGAGAAGATCAAGGCCAACGAGGAGCTGCTGGCGAATCTTTGTGCCGCCCAGAGTGCCTTGAGGGAGAACGTGGAGCCTTGGACCGAGGGTCCCGTGGATCTGCTGCAGCCATCCACGGGAGCTGATGGAGCTGGGGATGGTGGATCTTGGATACTCCTCCGACGAGCATCTCCAACCCAGCGCCAAGCTCAGCTTGTTCTTCAAGGGCGTGGTGGACGGCTCTCATGACTCCGGGAAGAGGTTCCAAAAGCAGTTGGCGAGGAGTCGCGCCCGGATCTGCGCTGGAGCCCTCCAAAAGGTGCTTGATGAAGGTAGCCTTCCGCAACCCAGGTCTCAACCTCACCAACGTCCTCAAGTCCCTGCCGCCGGATCTTTGATGTGGACGCTCAAGACCCTTGTCGCACCCATTGTGGACAGGGTGAGCGGAATCAAGAGGGTTGAGGGCGATCGCGTAGATTAGGCTGCCCGTTTTCTCTTTCTCTTGCCGCTGCTGGTCATGTCATAGGAACAATCCATTAGAGCTGCGGCAAGCTATCTTGTAATATAACTTTATTTTGAGTATCAATTGCTATGTTATTTCCTTTACTTGATTCCTTCCTTTGTATGTTTTTGCCCTCGCTTTTAGGGAACTTGTCGGCGCTGGCACCCGGTATGCGCGAAAAGTCTTGAGACGTCGGCAGACTTCTTTGGCGGTGCCGCTTCCGACAAGCAACCTTGTCGCAACTAGTCGCAGCTCACTTAAGTTGTTGAGCGGACTCGAAACAAAGTAAGGGCGCACCTAGCTACGAATTGGTTCCTCTGCGCACAGGTTTTCCATACAAAGTTTGGTCGTTCAAGGAAGATCACTGACAAAGTTTACAACGGAGTGATCAAACTTTGGCAACTTAGCTTTTACGTCGTTTGCTTCCGGTAAGGCTAGACTTCCTTGAGAGACGCTTGGTCCACACCATTATCTTCTCCTTTCCCCCCGGCAAACTTGTGTGCGAGGGAACCTTCCTTTCTTTGAGAAAGAGAAAGAAGAGAAAATAAAGATATGGAGCCTTGTGGTTCGTTAACACTTACCAGGGGTAGGTGCTGCACAAAGTGTCAGATAATGCATGCAAAATAGAAGTAAAAAGCATGAAATTGACAAGATGTGTGAAGCACGCTAGCTTTACTGATGCACGGGGTCTGCGCCCGGCTTTGTACAAAGGATTACATGCAACAATGGCAAGACTTGTACAAAAGGTGGTTGCTTGAACAGGTTCCGCAACCGCGCTTCTCTGAGTAAAACTTACGAAGATGTTCAATGTTCCAGGAGTTGCTCACCGGAATGCCATCTTCGGTCTCAAGTCGGACAGCGCCTGGCCTAGTGACTCGTTTCACCCGATAAGGGCCTTCCCACTTCAGCGTCAACTTGTTGGAATTCTTGGCGGACTGAACGCGCCGAAGAACAAGGTCGCCTTCCTCGAGACTTCTGGCATTGACTTTGCGGCTATGGTAGCGGCGCCAAAGCTTGCTGGTACCGAGCAGCTCGTCTGACAAAGCTGAAGACGATCTTCTTCAAGGAGCAGCGCGTCATCTTGTCGCAGCTGCTCTTGCTCAAGCTCATCATAAGCGAGCACTCGAGGCGATCAATATACGAGTTCCGTGGGGAGAACTGCCTCTGCTCCATAGACTAGAGCAAAAGGTGTCCGGCGGTGGCTCGATTTGGCGTCCTGATCGACCAAAGAACCACCGGCAGCTCCTCAATCCAGTTTCTTCCGCACTTGCGCAGCCTGTCGAAAGTTCTGGTCTTGAGCCCGCGCAGCACTTCAGCATTTGCCCTCTCCGCTTGACCGTTGCTTCTTGGATGAGCAACAGAAGCGAAGAAGACCTTAACGCCAAGATCTTGGACGTACTGCATGAAGGTGCGGCTCGTGAACTGCGTGCCGTTGTCGGTGATGATCCTGTTAGGGATTCCGAAACGGCAAACAATCGACCTGAAGAACTTGACTGCTGACTATGCTGTCACCTTCCTCACTGCTTCCACTTCCGGCCACTTTGTGAACTTGTCGATTGCAACGTACAAGTACTCAAAGCCCCCGACAGCTCGGGGGAAGGGGCCGAGGATGTCGAGCCCTGCACCGAAAATGGCGGGATAAAGGGATCGTCTGGAGAGCTTGAGCTGGCTGGTGTATCTGCTTGGAATGGAACCGCACGCTTCACACTTGGCTACTTGTGCGGTTGCATCCGGAGGGCTGTCGGCCAAAAGAAACCTTCTTGCCGAACGCTTTGCGGCAAGTGCTCTGGCGCCAATGTGGTGACCACATATGCCTCCATGTATCTACGCCAATAGCTCTTGTCCGTCTTCCGGTGAATACACTTCAATTTCACACCGTTGAGTCTTCTTACGTATAGTGTCTTTGTCGACAAACTGGTACATACTTGACTGCCGGGCTACTCTTTCCGCTTCTTCTTGCTCTTCGGGAAGTTCTCCTATCTGAAGGAAATGGACAATCTGATGCGCCCATGCTGGAGCTTGCGGCTTGACAACAAGGACTAAAGGCACATCTGCTGCTGCGGGAATATCAGCTTCCGCGGCGAGAACTTGCGGCTCAGCCGGAGCTTGACGTTCCCCGGCAAGCTTGCCGGAGCAAAACTTGTCGGGAGCGTCTGCTTCAACGAAACAAACCCTGGGGCTTGTCGGAGCAGATCGCCCCTCAAGATCGCTGGTGTCGATCTTGGGGACCTTCTTGGCGGCGGCTTCGGGAAGCTTTGCCGGAAAGTAGTCACCACAGATCAACTTCCTCTTCTTGCTCTGTCCAGTCGGTGGTGTTAGAGACGGTTGAGTCAGCTTGAGCACAAAAATCCCTGGTTCCACAGGTAACTTAAGTGCGGCGCACTTTGACTGCCATCGGCAATGTCGTTCGAGCTCTCGGAATATATTCCATCTGCAGGCCGTCAAAGTGCTCTTCTAGCTTCCTCACTTCATCAACATAAGCTTCCATCAACGGACTCTGATAGTTCTTGTTCACTTGGCGGATAACAAGTTGTGAGTCACCCCTGACAATGAGTTTCTTGATCCCAAGGTCTACTGCGATCCTGAGACCGGCAAGCAAACCTTCATACTCTGCAGTATTGTTTGTTGCTTGCTCTTTGGGAAAGTGCATCTGGACTACGTACTTGAGGTGCTCTCCGGTGGGTGCGACAAGCAGCACGCCGGCACCGGCGCCTTGTAGCGAGAAGGCACCATCAAAGTACATCAGCCACTCTTTGCTTGTTTCCTTGACGGGGACGCTCGTTTCTGGAATTTCTTCATCTGGCGTTGGTGTCCATTCTGCTATGAACTCCGCCAATGCTCTGCTTTGGATAGTTGAAGTGCTCTCATACTTGAGGCCAAAGCTCGACAGTTCCAGTGCCCACTCGACAATCCTGCCTATTGCCTCTGGATTTTGCAGTATCCTCTTCAGTGGAAAGCGAGTGACAACTGTGATCTCATGTGCCTGAAAGTAATGGCGCAGCTTTCTCGAGGCCATGAGGAGGCCGAAAAGCAATTTACGCACAGAGTACCTTGACCTAGCCCCCTGCAGAAGGGGCGACAAAGTAAACTGGGCGCTGCACCATCCTTTTACGCATCTTGTCATGCGTCTGCAGATTCGTCCTTGTCGGGACAGAGCTTGCCGGTGAAGCCCCCGCTTGTCGCCGGATGTGTCCGCCATGGTTGCTAGCTCATCATCCGCCTCCCTCTCCGCTACTAACGCAGCACTAACCACTTGATTGGTTGCCGCTATATATAGCAGCAACTTCTCTTGTGGCTTAGGTGCGACAAGTGTTGGAGTGGAGGACAGGTATCTCTTCAAGTCCTGCAGCACTGCCTCCGCTTCCGGAGTCCATTGCATCAGACCTGCCTTTTTCAAAATTTTGAAAAATGGCAGGGCGCGCTCAGCAGATTTAGAGATAAACCTGCTGAGAGCAGCTACGCAACCGACAAGTCTTCGTACATCCTTGACGCGTGTAACATCCCAAAATTCTAAATTTTGGAATGTTATAATAAATAGATAGATTTGTTTGTTTGTTTGAATTGTTGTGTGATTGATTGAGTGAAATTTGAAACTTTTTGAAAGTTAAATGAGAGGGAATAAAAGGACTTTCCCAAACTTTCATTTTTTTGCTTTTATGCTTTTCGTGAATTCAAATACTCTTCATCACAAAACCCTGGAGAGAAGATGACATGACTTCTTCCATTTATTTAAATGACAAGGGTGTTGAAAATATTTGAATTTCATTTGGAAATATTTTCTAATTCATAAACTTCATGCAACTCAATGATTTTCACGAGCGAGGATAAAATGACTTCTTCAAAACGTATGAAATATGAGTTGGGAGTTTCAAAGGATCAAATTCGAAGTCCTTTTGGAATTTATTTTCAATTTGGAGTTATTTGAGTTTTATTCAAATTATTTTTCTCCAAAAATAAAATACATGGAAAATAGGGTAACATGATTCCTACCTCAGAAAAATGGAGAGAAATAAATTTGAATTCATTTTGTTATTTTTTAAAATGATTTTTGTTGGATTTTATTGGACCAAAAGCACTCTTTGCTTTATTTCAATTTATGTGTATTTTATTTGACTCTAGAATAAAGTTCATCTTGTAGAAATTTTTTTTCTGAAAATTTTGATATATTATATGCCTATATATTATTTTTATTTATTTTGCTTTCTTCTTATTTTGTTTTTCTAGAAAAAAAAATGTTTATATATAAAATAAAAAAAAAATCCGCAGCGCCTTGGGCCAAAGGCCCAAGCCGCCACTTGCCACCGGCCGGCCACCATCGCACGTGCGCACCAGGGAGCCAGGGAGCACCGCTCCTTTTTCCTAATACTAGTAGGATTTGATCCCGTTTCGTTTATTCCGATTTGTTTCTAGATCTTTTTCCTTTTGTTTCCTAATCCTAATCTATTTCTTGTCCCCTACCCCAAGCAAAACCCTCACCTCCCCAATATAAATACCCAAGCACCCCCCCCTCTAGCACATAAAATCAACACCTCTCCTCTCCTCTCCTCTCCTCACCCCACGTCGCTGCGCCGCCTCGCCGGAGTTCGCCGGACCACTGCCGCCATTGCCGCCCCGCCCCACCACCTCCGGCCATCCTAGCCACCCACCGACCCTACCGTCCCTTCCCCGACGCCAGAGGGCCACCGGAGGACGTCGCTGGAGCTCCACCAGAACCCCATCATCGGAACTGCTACAGTAAATCCTGACCTACTTTTTTATTGTTCTGTTTTTTTTCAGAATAGTTTCAATCTTGTAAAATCCATAGTTAATTATCTACGAGGTATTTTTGAGTGATTCCAACTGCCTTGGATCACAAATTTTATGAAGTTTATTTTAGTTCAATTGTATTTCATATTTGAGCAGCTTAAATTTGTGTTTGTATGAATTTTCTCAAATCACTAGATTTGAGATATTTTGAGTTAGGAATATTATTTTCGACCGATTCTTTTTGCTCCTGGTCTCTAGGACCTTTGTTTATCCAGTAGTATTTAGTATTTTATTTTCAGGTTAATTTAAATTAGGTTTTTAGCAAAACAGTATTGTTTTAATATTAGTTCTGTTTTAGCTTTTTCTTTATTGTTTTTATTAGTTTTAAATTATTTCTTTTTGTCACTTTTGACAAAATTAATTGTGTTCCTGTTAGACAACAGGAGAAAATTTATTTTTATTTAAAAAAAAAATATTTTCCTTAGTTTTGTATGAAACCTTCTATAGGTCATAGTTAGAGTTTTATAAAAGCTTTTTATTTGTTTCTTTTTGCAAATAAAATTTTATGGAAAAAAATACTTTCTGTAAAATTAGTTATTTTACATTTTATTTTCTGTTAATTTATTAGTTTAATATTTTAATTGTTGTTAAGTTTTTACTTACGGCAAAACTATATTAGATGTTTGTAGCAAAGTCATAGATCTTCGTTAGTAGTTTTTCTTTGTAGTTTTATTTGAAGTTTCTTTTGATTTTGTTTGATTTTTATTATCGATTTTCCTTGCTGTTTTGATTATTATTTCGAGTGCTAAAATTGTTTGCTAGGATGTTTGCTTATGTGAATGCTATGTTTGACTATATAGATTTTCAACGGAGTGACGATTAGTTCTACCAAGTCATTTTCTGACGTTGTTATCTTCATCAAGTATTACCGTGCAAGTTCACTTTGACCATGTTTTTCATACCTATGTGTTTTATTGCATCTAGTGTCATCTTCGCAACAATCCCTCCAGTAGTGACATTGAATCCTTGTAGTTGAGTAGTATGCATGAGGTAGGAACCCATCACCCTGTTACCAAGCCCGGGACGTTATTTATTTTAATGCTACGCTATAGTAGATGGGGTTGGTATGAGTGCTCGGGAGTGGTGTGAGAATGGAGGATCTACGTCAATGACGACAACTCCATGATGGAATCTGCAAGGACTGCATCTTGAAGACCTCAAGACTTCAAGACTCGAGACAAGAATTCAATACACACTCTTTGGGTGAAGGATGGTTGTGGGCACCTGGAGAATCCAGTGGTTGGCGGGATGCATGGAGAAGCGCCATGACATCTTGCGGAAAGCTTCACCCAGACTCAAAGAGACGGAAGAATACTTCATGCCGGAAGCTTACACTGTGCAACCGCAAGTCACTATGGGCTCTGGCTTGGTTGACCTTAGTTGTGACTCTGGCTGGGGCGGTGCTAGCAGATGTAGAACTACGGTAGGATTGGATGAGCACCGGACGGTGGTCGGAGGAACTCTTGAGGAAGACCATGTTTCGGTCGTCTTGTTCTCAAACACCCTGAAGTGCGAGAACGTAAAAAGAGGGATCGAATCTTGCGGGTAAAGTGTACAAACCTCTGCAGAGGGTTAAAACCTAATCGATTAGCCGTGTCCCGGTTACGGACAATTTGAGCATCTGGACTTGGATCTATCTCGGAACTCTCAACACCGGACTGATAACTTAATTGTGGGCAACTTATGATGAATTTGGGCTATGAGACATCGGTTGGCGGAACCATGTCATGATAGAAAACTCTACAGTACAGACTTCATTTATTCCTTTGATGTAGGGAAAATAAAACCAGCTTTTACGCAAACAAAACTCAGACCAGAGCCACAAAGCCAAATTGCATATAGTATAGCTTTACCATCTGTTTTCTCATGTTGTGATATTGCCGGTACATTCAATGTAATCGACCTACACGGCTGCAACGTATCATGTTGAAGGATTTTCTTCGAGGATTAAGAGTTACGATACAGGGTTACGGTCTACACTCAACATGGCGATTGCGTTGATGGGACTCCACACTGACTATTTGTTTCATTTGTGACTTATGAGGTATATATCAGTTTTGCGTTAATTATACATGTGATTGCACTTTGATATATACATTGATGTCTTGTGTGCCAAAGATCTTGATCCAGGAATGGCACGAAACACAGAGGCTTGACCGTTCGAGGTCGGGTCGCTCTGTATATGGTATCAGAGCACATGTTGACTGTAGAACGTGACCCTAGAAATCGGAAAGCCCCTAGGACAGGATGTCTCAAAAAAACTTTATTTTCAAAAGGATCCTTTACTTCTCATCTTTTTTTTTATTTTATCAAGTAGTTCCTCTGACCTCAAATAGTTAGAATATACACCTTTCCCTTTTGACCACACGGAAGATCAACTGAAGCCACTCCAAGAATTAAAGATATCGGACAACTGATGGCCATTTCAGAGTAAAGAAGATTTCACCATGCGTTGGAAGAATTGCAGCTGCAACAATTGAAGACTCTGAAGACTTGAAGAATTTGAAGTTCCTGAAGAATTACTTGACCTTTAGAGACCAAACCCCTGTTATACACCTACGTTAGATGCGATGATTTGTGAGTTGTCATTTGTTTGATGTTTTCCGACAGCCACAAAGTAAAACTTGTTTCTTCAAAAACTATTGTTTGTATTATGTGTATATCCCTCCCCACCTCTCTCATGTCTCATCCCAAAACTTGGACCCCATAGATGATGAACGAAGTTGGCCTGATATTCTCTGGACCGAAGACTCAGCCGGAGGCAGAGCTATGGATTCAGAACATGGAGAATCACTTCGGGAGCAATTTGGTTTCAAGGAAGTATGAAGTATCGTACGCTCTTCAGTACTTTGAAGGAAGTGCTGCAACCTGGTGGGAAATGCATCAAGCCATACAGGGATGGAATGGAACAAGAACTTGGGAGGAATTCAAGAAGACTCTGTTGAGATCACGTCTCATCCGGAAGCACTACGATAACCCGAAGAAGAAACCTTGTGCCTGCAAGATTTGCGTAGAAATAGGACACACCCAGGAGGAACACAAGGATGGATGCCCTCATTGTGAGGAGAAACACCCGGTGAGGAATGCCCAACTAGTCGTGACTTGTTTCTTGTGTGAAGGAACCACCCACTACCCGACTCGGTGTCACATTTACCCCATGGTGCAACAAACTATTCAGGAGCAGGAAGAAGGAATGAAAGAAGCCCTCCGAGAAGTTATGAAAGAACACATGATGAAGGAATGTGTTGAAGACCACGATGGAGAAGGCCTCAACATGTTTTACTCCAACGCTTGCTATTCATGTGGAGAAGAAGGACATTTTCCCAGTATTGTACCAAGGAAAGAGAAGAATATTTCAGAGATTTCCCGACAATGAAGTGAAGTTTGACCCTCGGGAAATAGAATCTCTGATCATTACGGAGAAATCCAGGAAGAGAAAAAGAAGGCAACCCCAGAACAACACAATTTTCGCAGAGAAGGACCTGAGTCATATCACTTGTTACAGGTGCAAGGATTTATGTCATTACACTAGTAAATGTCCAGAAAAGAAGCCAAGAATCCAAGGAGCCTACATAATCACAAAGAAGCCCCGAGACATGTCGGAAGTCTTTTGTTTTCGCTGCAAGCAAGCAGGACATTATGCTACTAAATGTCCCAACAAGATGAAAGATGGAGTTGAGTAGTTGGAATTTTGATATTGGAAACAAGAGTAATAGAAAGCAATTTCATGTTTATGGGTACAATAAGTGAGTTATGTAATGGATGCTTAGAGTTTGTAATGGATTCATGAAATCAATAAAGTTAAGGTGACATGTTTTCATATGTTTAATTGTAGGAGTTGTTACTCTGTGAACAAAGATTTTGACCATTTTCGAGGATATGAGAAATATGGTCTATGGATGGATTTGTGAATTTCATTTTTAGGGTGGTAGTACCCTGTGAAGAAGACTAGACTAATGGATAAGAAAATATATATTCCAAGGACTGTAGTTCGAAGGAAAAAAATGTTGGAGTTTTGCTTTTGATATGATGGTATGAAGAAACAGAGTACTACTGGATTTAAAGGATGTGTAATATGGAACAAGAGAGTTACCCCAAGGATGAGTTAAAGCTGCACTAGTGTTGAAGTGGGCCATAACCCACAGGCCCAAGAATTAATAAGGATCAAGTACCCACTGGAGAAAGAAATTTTGGGAATAGACTACGATTTGATCAACCGTCGATTCTATAGGAGTTTACGCATAAAACACGAGAGTTGTTAAGGAACGATAGATGTTTGTTTGGCCTGCAAAATCAATGGATTTTCCGAACTTGGTTCGTCGACAAGAGAAATTCTGCAATGCTTGTGAGGATGACCGAGTGTTAAAATGCGAGATTCGCTAAACCATGTACAAGGTAATGATTTGGGTGCGGGATGGATTGATCACCATACCGACTTACTCTTATTATTCGCTTTGCTATATGGGATGGTAAAATCTGAGTGACTTACCTATAGTAGAGAGACGACGATCAAAACCTTGTTTAAACCTTAGAAAGGTATAGGTATTTTTTCCCTTGTACACGGCAGTTGTTGTTGCCAACCGTAGGTTATACGGTGAGGTTCAACCTGGACCCGTTTTCTGCAGGGAAACCATAAATCGTTGACCACCATGAGATACCGATATTTGTTTAGAATTGGCGCCCGGACCCGTCATTCTGAAGACCCAGTCTCGGAATAACCTTACCAAGAGTAAAAGACAAAAGAATTGAGGAAAAGGTTATGCCACTACCGGAAGAGCCCAGAGAAGGAATTATCCTTAAATATCGAGAAGACCGACATCGTCAGCAATAAGGATGGAGTGTACGAGTTTTGATGGAACCGTAACAATGTTTCTCGTGGTGGTAGCACCCGGACTCGGAGACGATCGATGGATTTTGAAGACCCCAAACCTAACCCATTTCTTTCTAGCCTCTCCGAATCTCGAGGACGAGATTCATTTTAAAGTGGTAGATTTGTAACATCCCAAAGTTCTAAATTTTGGAATGTTATAATAAATAGATAGATTTGTTTGTTTGTTTGAATTGTTGTGTGATTGATTGAGTGAAATTTGAAACTTTTTGAAAGTTAAATGAGAGGGAATAAAAGGACTTTCCCAAACTTTCATTTTTTTGCTTTTATGCTTTTCGTGAATTCAAATACTCTTCATCACAAAAACATGGAGAGAAGATGACATGACTTCTTCCATTTATTTAAATGACAAGGGGTGTTGAAAATATTTGAATTTCATTTGGAAATATTTTCTAATTCATAAACTTCATGCAACTCAATGATTTTCACGAGCGAGGATAAAATGACTTCTTCAAAACATATGAAATATGAGTTGGGAGTTTCAAAGGATCAAATTCGAAGTCCTTTTGGAATTTATTTTTCAATTTGGAGTTATTTGAGTTTTATTCAAATTATTTTTCTCCAAAAATAAAATACATGGAAAATAGGGTAACATGATTCCCTACCTCAGAAAAATGGAGAGAAATAAATTTGAATTCATTTTGTTATTTTTAAAATGATTTTTGTTGGATTTTATTGGACCAAAAGCACTCTTTGCTTTATTTCAATTTATGTGTATTTTATTTGACTCTAGAATAAAGTTCATCTTGTAGAAAAAAAATTTCTGAAAATTTTGATATATTATATGCCTATATATTATTTTTATTTATTTTGCTTTCTTCTTATTTTGTTTTTCTGGAAAAAAATGTTTATATATAAAAAAAAAAATCCGCAGCGCCTTGGGCCAAAGACCCAAGCCGCCACTTGCCACCGGCGGGCCACCATCGCACGTGCGCACCAGGGAGCCAGGGAGCACCGCTCCTTTTTCCTAATACTAGTAGGATTTGATCCCGTTTCGTTTATTCCGATTTGTTTCTAGATCTTTTTCCTTTTGTTTCCTAATCCTAATCTATTTCTTGTCCCCTACCCCAAGAAAAACCCTCACCTCCTCAATATAAATACCCAAGCACCCCCTCTCTAGCACATCAAATCAACACCTCTCCTCTCCTCTCCTCTCCTCACCCCACGTCATTGCGCCCGCCTACTGGAGTTCGCGGACCACCGCCGCCATTGCCGCCCGCCCCACCACCTCCGGCCATCCTACCCACCCACCGACCCTACCGTCCCTTCCCCGACGCCTTGAGGGCCACGGAGGACGTCGCCGGAGCTCCACTAGAACCCCATCATCGGAACTGCTACAGTAAATCCCGACCTACTTTTTTTTTCGTTCTGTTTTTTTTCAGAATAGTTTCAATCTTGTAAAATCCATAGTTAATTATATACGAGGTATTTTTGAGTGATTCCAACTGCCTTGGATCACAAATTTTATGAAGTTTCTTTTAGTTCAATTGTATTTCATATTTGAGCAGTTTAAATTTGTGTTTGTATGAATTTTCTCAAATCACTAGATTTGAGATATTTTGAGTTAGGAATATTATTTTCGACCGATTCTTTTTGCTCCTGGTCTCTAGTACCTTTGTTTATCCAGTAGTATTTAGTATTTTATTTTCAGGTTAATTTAAATTAGGTTTTTAGCAAAACAGTATTGTTTTAATATTAGTTCTGTTTTAGCTTTTTCTTTATTGTTTTTATTAGTTTTAAATTATTTATTTTTGTCACTTTTGACAAAATTAGTTGTGTTTATGTTAGACAACAGGAGAAAATTTATTTTTATTTTAAAAAAAAAATATTTTCCTTAGTTTTGTATGAAACCTTCTATAGGTCATAGTTAGAGTTTTATAAAAGCTTTTTATTTGTTTCTTTTTGCAAATAAAATTTTATGGAAAAAAATACTTTCTGTTAAATTAGTTATTTTACATTTTATTTTCTGTTAATTTATTAGTGTAGTATTTTAATTGTTGTTAAGTTTTTACTTACGGCAAAACTATATTAGATGTTTGTAGCAAAGTCATAGATCTTCGTTAGTAGTTTTTCTTTGTAGTTTTATTTGAAGTTTCTTTTGATTTTGTTTGAGTTTTATTATCGATTTTCCTTGCTGTTTTGATTGTTATTTCGAGTGCTAAAATTGTTTGCTAGGATGTTTGCTTATGTGAATGCTATGTTTGACTATATAGATTTTCAACGGAGTGACGATTAGTTCTACCAAGTCATTTTACGACAGCGTTGTTATCTTCATCAAGTATTACCGAGCAAGTTCACTTTGACCATGTTTTTCATACCTATGTGTTTTATTGCATCTAGTGTCATCTTCGCAACAATCCCTCCGGAGTGACATTGAATCCTTGTAGTTGAGTAGTATGCATGAGGTAGGAATCCATCACCCTGTTACCAAGCCCGGACGTTATTTATTTTAATGCTACGCTATAGTAGACGGGGTTGGTATGAGTGCTCGGAGTGGTGTGAGAATGGAGGATCTACGCCAATGGCGACAACTCCATGATGGAATCTGCAAGGACTGCATCTTGAAGACCTCAAGACTTCAAGACTCGAGACAAGAATTCAATACACACTCTTGGGTGAAGGATGGTTGACGGGCACCTGGAGAATCCGGTGGTTGGCGGGATGCATGGAGAAGCGCCATGACATCTTGCGGAAAGCTTCACCCAGACTCAAAGAGACGGAAGAATACTTCATGGCCGGAAGCTTACCTATGCAACCGCAAGTCACTATGGGCTCTGGCTTGGTTGACCTTAGTGGTGACTCTGGCTGGGACGATGCTAGCAGATGTAGAACTACGGTAGGATGGGATGAGCAGGGACGGTGGTCGGAGGAACTCTTGAGGAAGACCATGTTTGGTCGTCTTGTTCTCAAACACCACGAAGTGCGAGAACGTACAAAGAGGGATCGAATCTTGCGGGTAAAGTGTACAAACCTCTCTAGAGGTTAAAACCTAATCGATTAGTCGTGTCCCCGGTTACGGACAATTTGAGCCTCTGGACTTGGATCTATCTCGGAACTCTCAACACAGACTGATAACTTAAGTGTGGGCAAGTTATGATGAAATGGGCTATGAGACATCGGTTGGCGGAACCATGTCATGATAGAAAACTCTGAGCAGACTTCATTTATTCCTTTGATGTAGGGAAAATAAAACCAGCTTTTACGCAAACAAAACTCAGACCTAGAGCCACAAAGCCAAATTGCATATAGTATAGCTTTACCATCTGTTTTCTCATGTTGTGATCTTGCCGGTACATTCAATGTACTGACCTACACGGCTGCAACGTATCATGTTGCAGGATTTTCTTCGACGAGTAAGAGTTATGATATAGGGTTATGGTCTACACTCAACCTGCCGATGGCGTTGATGGGACTCCGCACCGACTATTTGTTTCATTGTGACTTATGAGGTATATATCAGTTTTGCGTTAATTATACATGTGATTGCACTTTGATATATACATTGATGTACTGTGTGTGCCAGCATACTGATCCAGGGATGGCACAGAAACACAGAGGCTTGACCGTCTGAGGTCGGGTCGCTACAACGCGCTTTGGTGCTTCAATCTGCTCAATGGCCTTGATCTTGTCGGGATTGACTTCAATTCCTCGCTGAGACACGAAGAACCCGAGAAGCTTGCCGGAAGGGACTCCAAACACGCACTTCTCGGGGTTGAGCTTGAGGTTGATCTTGCGCAGATTTGCAAAGGTTTCATCTAAATCTTGAATTAGGGTCGCCTTGTCCTTGCTTTTGACCACTATGTCATCCATGTATGCTTCCACATTTCTGTGCATTTGTGGCTCAAAAGCGTCATGGACTACTCGCAAATGTTGAACCAGCATTCTTTAACCCGAAGGGCATCCGTACAAAACAGTATGTGCCACATGGGGTGATGAATGCGGGCTTCTCCTCATCCTCTTCTGCCATGAAGATCTGATGATATCCTGAATATGCATCCAGAAATGAAAGCAAATCACATCCGGCCATGGAGTCAACAATCTAGTCGATGCGCGGCAAGGGAAATGGATCTTTGGGACAAGCTTTATTGACATCTGTAAAGTCGATACAAAGCCTCCATTTCCGTTAGCCTTCTTGATACAACTACAGGATTGGCCAACCACGTAGGATGGAGCAATCCTCTGACAAGGCCTGCTGCTTCCAGTTTCTTGATTCTTTCGCGATGAACTCTTGACGCTCCACTGCTTGCTTCCTGACTTTCTGCTTGACGGGCCGCGCATGAGGACAAACGGCAAGATGGTGCTCAATTACTTTCCTAGGAACACCGGGGATGTCAGACGGTTGCCACGCAAACACGTCGACGTTCGCCCGCAGGAAAGCAACGAGCGCGCCTTCCTATTTAGGGTCGAGAGAGGCACTGATGGTGAAGGTACCACCAGTGCCGTCCTCCTTGGCGGACACCTTCTTGGTCTCTGGTGGAGCTGTCATTGTCTTCTTACACTTGCCGGTGGAGCTCGATGGTGCGCCCTCGACGGTAGCGCAGCACTCCGGAGTGGTGCGCTTGCCGGAGTGGGCATCAGAGCTCTTGCCGGACTTGGTCTTCTTCTTCCCCCCGGGAGCTTCAGCGGCAAGTGGCTTGCAATCAGTCGCGGCTGCTGCTTCCCGGTAGATCTTGTCGGCGCAGATAAGAGCATCTTTCTTGTCGCCAGGGACAGAGATGACGCTTATCGGGTCTGGCATCTTCAGCATGTTGTAGGCATAGTGAGAGGCCGCCATGAATTTGGCGAGTGCTGGACGGCCAAGTATCCCATTGTAAGGCAATGGAAAGTCAGCAACATCAAAGTTGACCCTCTCAGTCCTGAAGTTCAACTCGCTGCCAAATGTTACCGGCAACATGATCTTTCCCTTCGGCTTGCTCCTTCCCGGATTGATTCCTTGAAAAGTGCCGGTCTCTTCGAGCTCGCCATCAGGGATCTGGAGTTTCTGGAGCACTGCGGAGGAGATCAGATTCAAGTCGGCCCCGCCGTCAACTAGCATCTTGGTGACCTTGAGGTTGCGGATAGTTGGTGAAACCAACATCGGCAAGCACCCGGCGATTCTGTGATCGGGGTGGTCCTCAATATCAAAGATGATAGGCATCTTTGGACCATTTCAGAGGCTTGCGTGACTCGATGGATGGTTCTGCTGCATTGACTTCCCGCATCCACTGCTTGAGTTGGCGGTGTGAAGTATGCAGAGAAGCACCGCCATCAACGCACAGGACCTCTGTGGCGTTCTGGAACTCCTGCTCATCGGCCTCGTCATCATCCATGTCTTTGTCATCGTCGTCGTCTTCATCCTTGTCGCGGCCGCGGGGAGTTCTGTCTCCTTGCCGCTGCTTGGCCTTGCCGCGGCGTCCTCCTCGGCCGGGATGTTTCTTGCTAGCTCCTCCAGCATCTTCCTGGGCCTTCTCCTTGTCGCGTCGTTCGTATTCAGCCTTCTGCTGCTCGACAAGCTGCTCGACCTTCTTGCAGCTCTGGAGGTCATGACCCTTGGTGCGGTGGGCAGTACTGCTTGCCGGAGCCGTCCTGCTTGTCGGCGGCCGCCACAGACTGGCAGTTCGTGCCAGCGGCAACCTCCTTGCTGGAGCTACCAGCCTTGGCGTTCTTGGCGCCGCCTCCGTTGCCGGACTGCTCGACAACTAGCACATCTTTGCCTTTCTTTTTCCTGTTGCCCCGCCGCCGGCTCTTCTTTGCCGGGGCGGTCTCTTCACTATCAGATCCTCCTGCTTCGGTATTCTCTCCGGGGAGTCTCCTCCCTTCCTCAGCACGTCCACACTTGTCGGCCAGGGCGTATAGCTCATCGACGTCTACGATCTTGCACATCGCCATCTCCTCCGCATCCTGCGGTTTCGCGACGTTTCGATGGAGCAGCGCTGATCACAATGGCGAGTGGACATCCGGGATGTTGTGTTGTACACGGCTGAATCTTTGAATATACTTGCAGGGGCTCTCCTTCCTTCGGGCGGCGGCAGATGAAGGTCACTTTCTTGGCCATGGGGCTTGTGGCGCTGTAAAGCGCCGACAAATCGATGGCATAGATCTTCCCAAGAAGATATGGAGTTGTCCGGCAAGTGCATGAGCCAAGATCTGACATTGGGCTTGAGCACCCGCGGGAAGTAGTTGGCAAGGATAGTGTCGTCTCGCCCCCCGGCAGCCTGCACCGTGATTGTGTAGATGCTGAGGAACTCCGACGGATGCGTCTTGCCGTCGTACTTCTCCGTGCGTCGGCTTGAAGTTTTTCTTCTTGGGCCCTTTGGACTTGCCGCAGCTCACGAAAGTGAACGCAGGGCAATCTACCGCGTCTGACAAGTCACCTGGTTCCTCCGGGCGCGTGCATGTCAACAGAGGGCCCAACACGCTTGTCGGATTGACGTCGCGCTTCTCTTCGGCGCTTGATGCGAGTTCGAGCGTCCTCTTGCTGTTGTTCGTGAAGAACTTGGCGCTGATCGCGATGAGCTCGTGGATCTGATGACGCAGTGGAGTCGCTGTCGAGGTGGATCCGGCGAGTCGGCGATCTTGGCCTTCGGGGCGAAGAGTGCATGGTGGTTGCACCCCCACCGGTCTCATCGCCACCAGCTCGTGTTTGGCAGTCCTGCCGCGGCAGCGATGCACTCGGTTGCCGCGGAGCGTCGCCGTTGGCGAAGCCGATGAGACTCTGTATGGTGGCCCTCCATTCATCGACCTTGTCGGCCGTTGGAGGGTAATCCAGGAGCAGTTGGGCTCTCGCCAAAGCTTCTGCTGGCGTGGTGGGTGGTAGTGGCGAACGGCGCGAGGAGCGGGATATGCTCGGACTTCTAACTATGTTAGAAGGAGCAGTATCCCGTCCGGGCGATCGCCTTTGCTCGCGCCAGCATGTTGGCATGCATGCTGGTCTTGAGCATCCCGAGATCCTCCAGCTCGATCTCGGTCCAACGAGCGTATGGCATTGTGAATGCCATGACGTTGTCGGTCTCGCGCCTCCTGAGACGGGCGCGGTGCATGTACGGACGCCGAGGTCTGCGCAGCCTTGTCCTTGGACTTGGCAGCACGGTGAGCTCCCCCGTCGCTGTCCATTCTTCCGCCGGCGTCTACCCCTCCACCTTTTTGCTCCGGTGGCGGTGGGTTCGACGCGGACGGGGCTTCTGCCGCTGAAGCCTTCTTCTTCGGTGGCATGTTGACGAAGATGATGAAGATCTAGCTTGCGTGGACGCCGGATCAGGTTCACACAACCTCGACGCCTACAGCGCGCCAAAGATGTCGAGGCAGGCTGATCGGCCCACGAACACCTATGGGGCGGCGGACCGAGCCCTTTGGTTCGGGCGGGAGCGGAGGTCGCACGAAGAGCAGATCGAGGCGAAGCACGCGAGAGGTTTACCCAGCTTCGGAGCTCTCCGGAGAGATAACACTCCTACTGCTGCATGTCTAGGTGTATTGCGTTCTTCCTCAGGAGCGCTCGAGTGCTACAGTACAGACGAGCTGCTGACAAGACTGAGCCTGGAGGGAACTGATCGACCAACCAACCCTCTGCGCATGGGCCTCCTTTTATATGCTCAAGGGGCTCCGACAGGTGGCAACGTAGACGGGGGTACAAATGGAAAAATAGTGGTTGGTACACCTACTTCTACAGTGTATAGTGTACTATACCTAACCCTGACGGCAGGGGACAAAGGCATTAAATGCCCGTCTAATCGCCCTAACAGTGCAAACAGGGACAGTCAGGGGCGCCACCATTCGCCACGATGGCAAACTTGTCAGCGCTGCTTGCCACCTCGCATCGCTGGCTGCCTGACCTCTCGCCACGCTACCGCTGGAAAGGTCCTGGCGACACGTTAGTGGATGCTTGTTGGAGCGTAGGCTCTGAGAGAGGTGGTCTGCATGACAAGCGCCTTGCCGCGGTTGTTGTCTTGTCGCGCCCGGAAGCTTGTCGCTCACGGTCCTTCCGGCAAGCTCCTCTTGCGGGGCCTTGTCTTGTAAGTGCACAGGGTGGCCTTCCCGGCAAGCTCCTCTTGCCGGGGCCTTGTCTCCTATGTGCCTTAGGTGGCCTTCCCGGCAAGCTCCTCTTGCCGGGGCCTTGTCACCTTGGCTTGAATACTTTGTTCTTGAAGGCTCAAAAGGAACCACGGAGGACCTTGGCGGTCACCCGGTAAGCCTTGCCGCGAAGGGCTGCAACTGCCCGTGCACAAGTTCGGGATACTAGGGTACCCCTACTCTAGTACACCGACATGACGAGGAGTCTCGAAATGGTCGAGACGTAAAGATCGATATATTGACGACTATATTCGGACATCAGAAAGGTTCCGAGTGATTCGGTATTTTTGAATCTGGGAGAGTTACGGAATTCACGGGAGTATATGGGCCTTATTGGGCTTTAGGGGAAAGAGAGAGGAGAGGATGGGCGCCCCCCAAGGCCTAGTCCGAATTGGACTAGGGGGTGGGGCTGCGCCCCCTCCTTCCTTGTCTTCCCTCTCCCCTTTCCTTGACTCCTACTCCTACTACTTGGAAGGGGGGAATCCTACTCCCGGTGGGAGTAGGACTCCTCCTAGGGCGCGCCATAGAGAGGGCCGGACATCCCCCTCCTCCACTCCTTTATATACGGGGAGGGGGGCACCCCATGGAGACACAACAATTGATCATTGATCTTTTAGCCGTGTGCGGTGCCCCCCTCCACCATAGTCCACCTCGATAATACTGTAGCGGTGCTTAGGCGAAGCCCTGCATCAATAGAACATCATCATCATCACCACGCCGTCGTGCTGAAGAAACTCTCCCTCAACACTTGGCTGGATCGCAGTTCAAGGGACGTCATCGGGATGAACGTGTGCTGAACTCGGAGGTGCCGTGCGTTCGGCACTTGATCGGTCAGATCGTGAAGACGTACGACTACATCAACAGAGTTGTGCTAACGCTTCCACTTTCGGTCTACGAGGGTACATGGACAACACTCTCCCCTCTCGTTGCTATGCATCACCATGATCTTGCGTGTGCGTAGGAATTTTTTTGAAATTACTACGTTCCCCAACAGCTGATCTAAATTAGTTCGACAGTGGATGATGGTGGTCCTTCGGAGCAACTCAAACAGAGGGTTTCTACAGATTCTATTCCGCCATCCTCCCAACAAGATTCGCAAGACAACTCAAGGCTGGACAATCAACGTTGCTGTGTTGATGATGAGCACATCTCCCCTACTCCACCATCACTAGTGCTTGCTCTAACTTGGCACTATTATATGTGGTTGCATGTTGCGTATGATGTCTAGCTTGTATTGCTTCTAACTCTGTTGAATTGCATCAGCTTACTTTACACATAATGCCTGTGAATATGACACATGTTCCTGTTTCTAGAACATACGTGTAGATGATGAGCACATCTCCCCTACTCCACCATCACATGTGCTTGCTCTAAATTGGAACGGTTATATGTGGTTGCGTGTTTCGTATGATGTCTAGTTTGTATTGCTTCTGATTTTGTTGAATTGCATCTGCATAGCTTACAACTTATACCTGCAACGATCACTTACCCATAACACACATTTAACTTGGGAGTGTGATGCAGGTTGCATCTTGCATTGTCTTCTAGCTTGTACTGCTTCTAATTTCTTGAAATGGCACTTACGCCGAGACACTTTTTACCTAATAGAGTGATATTGGTTGCATGTTCATATGGTGCCCAGCTTTCATTTCTTCTAATTTTGTTGAAATGCCTTCTGCTTACTGTTTTTCATACATATTCCATCCTCCTACGTACGTGTGAATATGCAATCCTGTCTTTTTTTGCATATATTACATCCTCCTATCCTGCGCTTGCCTTACATCAAAGTAGTGTTCGTCTGTATCATGCATCAACCAGTTATGCAAAGCTAATTTTATTCATCTTCTTGTGGTTTATTCTTCATAAGGAAATATCAGAGAATAGGAAGGAAAAGAGTAAGTTAGGGGATGTTGGTGGTCCTCTGGACTGACGCAAACAGAGACTCTCTAGATTTTCCACTGCTACTGCTAATGAAGTTGAAGTCCCAAGTCTACATGATGAGTTAATCTCCCGTACTCTACCATCGCAGGTGCTTGCTCTAAGTTGACAGTGTGATAATTGGTTTCATATTGCATATGTATTCTAGCCTGTATTTCTTCTATTTTGATTAAATTGCACCTGCTGAGTTTATACGTTATACATGTGCATATGACATGCCTTTATGTGCCTAGAATACATTGCATCTATCTATAATACCATGTTCTTACATCAAAGTACTGCTGTTGCGTATCCCGCATCAGTCACTCATGATTGGACACTTTTAACATGCAGTTTGATAGTGGTTGCATCTTGCATTGATTTCTACGTTGTACTGCTTCTAATTTTTCGAAATGCCACTTATGACAAGACACTTTTAACTTGGCAGAGTGATATTGGTTGCATCTTTCATATGGTGTCTAGCTTGCAGTACTTCTATTTTCTTGAAAATCCTTCTTCTTAGTTTACACATCGTAGCTGTGAATATGTCACGCCGTCCTATTTTTCTTACATATTCCATCCTCATACGATTGTCTTACATCAAAGTATTGCTTGTCTGTATCATGCATCAATGAGTTCTGAAGAGCGATTTTATTCTTTTGTGTTGTGGGTACGGCTTGACATGGCAAAATCAAAAAAGAGCAAGGAAAATAATATAGTAGGGAATGGTGTTACTCGTCGGGTGAAATGGAAAAGGATCTGCCCTCGAGATTCTGCTGGTACTTATAGTGCAGTAGAAGGTCCAAGTCCACCGGCTAAATCTACAAACACAGTATCACCTGCTCCACCAGCTGCAACATCCGCTTCAACTATACCAGCATCTCAACGAGTTACTCGTTCGTTTGCTCCGGAACTGGCCAGTTCCCAAGCTGCCTTCACACCTAACACTACTTCCGAAGCACTGCTGACAGAACAGGACTTGACAACATCAGATGAACCTCATGAGCATCAACACCAAGACGGTACCTGACCGAGTCAAGTTGCAGTTGCATGCTCCTTTATATGTACTCTCATAGTTTGATGTGCAGTAACACTTTCCATATGCATTGTTGAACTAGCACCACGGCGCAAGCGGAAACAGACATCAGGGATAATGCTTGACAGATTAACAATATCTAAAGGAGGAAGAATGGAGATCCATTTTGAGGCAGGTATAAAAAGGCCACGTGATGCTACAGAGTCAGCCAAGGTAGTATCAGAGGCAACCATTGCCGTTAGGTGTCATGCACGTATCCTCCCAACGTGGATGCAATACAGGAATGAGAAAGACAATACCCCGTTTAACACCTTCCTTGACCATTTATCCGTAAGTAATGTTATTTTTCATCGCAATTTGTAATAGTGTCTTGCTTTGTCCCATACTTTCTTGCTTCCTCCTAATAAGACTCACATTATTTTTTCAACAGATGAGGTTCAAGTTGGATCCGAAAGATGATGCAACTAAACAAGCATGCACTCATGTTTTTCGATGCCTTTCTGCTGACGATGTCGGTACCACCTTAGAAGATCTCATTTTGAAGGCAAGGCTAACAATGAAATCGCCCAAACATCTCCAGTGGAATACATTATAGATGAACACTGGACAGCCCTTGTTAAATACTGGTATGATCCAAAGTATCAGGTAGGGTATATGTATTTGATCAGACCACATATTGAACTTGTATTTATGTATGTGCCTTACAAGTGTATCTTCTTCGAGGCTCTTGTAAATAGCTGCTAGTTCCTTCTTTTTTCCGTGCCATATTATCGTATCTATATTGACTTGTTCCAAATACAGAGGAAAGCCTGTGCGGACTGATAATCCCCAAGTGCAGGGAACCATCGTAGCAATTCCCAATGGTGGAAGTGATAAGTATGGAGTGTCGAACCCACAAGGAGCTCAAGGTAAGATCAATATTCTCTCAAGTCCTATCTGCCACTAATACGACTCTACGTACACCGAGAGTTTGCTTCCAACTAGAAACGAGAAATAAAACTACGTTGTGGGTATGAAGAGGATAACTTTGCATGATATCGGAGAGCTAAAACATAAAAGTAGGTGATGTTATCATAAATTTAGAATATATTACTAAATATTATAAATAGCGGGTGTGGAATAATGATGGGTCGGTGTGCAGAATTATCCTAGGCAATTGTTAACAAGATCGGTAATCACTATTGCAATTTCATATGAGGGAGAGGCATAATCTAACATACTTTCTCTTCTTGGATCATATGCACTTATGATTGGAACTCTAGCAAGCATCCGCAACTACTAAAGATCACTAAGGTAAAACCCAACCATAGCATTAAAGCATCACGTCCCCTTTATCCCATACGCAACAATCCCCTTACTCGGGTTTATGCTTCTGTCACTCAAGCAACCCACTATAAGCGAATCATGAACGTATTGCAACAACCTACAGCGGGAATCCCTCACGCTTGCACGACACGGAGGGCATAATAGGACAACACCAAAATAAAACATACAACTCATACCAATCTAGATCATCAATCAACCCAAAGACAAAGGATATCTACTCAAAACATCATAGGATGGCAACACATCATTGGATCATAATATGTGGCATAAAGCACCATGTTCAAGTAGGGATTACAACGGGGTGCGGGAGAGTGGACCGTGTAAAATAGATGAGGATGGTGATGTTGATGAAGACGATCACCGCGGCGATGATTCCCCTCCCGATGGCACTCCGGCACCACCGAAAGACAGGAGGAGAGGTTCTCCCCCTTGTGCTTCCTCCTCCATGGCCTCCCCCCTGGATGGGGAGAGGTTCTCCCTCTGGTCCTTGGCCTTCATGACGATGATGGCCCCTCTGGGATCCACCTCCATGGCCTCCGGTGATGATGGCCCCCTCCGGCAGGGTGCCAGAGAGGGCCTAGATTGATTTCTCGTGGCTACAAAGGCTTGCGGCGGCGGAACTTCCGATCTAGGTTATTTTCTGGAGGTTTGGGCATTTATAGGAGATGTTGGCATCGAGAACAAGTCAGGGGCCCCACGGGCAGTCCACGAGGCACAGGGGCGCGCCCCAGGGGGTGGGCGCGCCCTCCACCCTCATGGGGCCCACGAGCCTCCCCTCCGGTAACCCTTCGTTCCAGTATTTTTTATATTTTCCAGAAAAATTCTCCGTTGATTTTCATCGCATTCCGAGAACTTTCATTTCTGCATAGAAACAACACCATGGTAGTTCTGCTGAAAACAGTGTCAGTCCGGGTTAGTTCTAATCAAATCATACCAAAATCATATAAAACTATTGTAAACATGGCATGAATACTTCATAAATTATAGATACGTTGGAGACGTATCAGCATCCCCAAGCTTAATTCCTGCTCGTCTTCGAGTAGGTAAACGATAAAAGAAATAATTTATGAAGTGTGAATGCTAGCAAGTGCATATGTTTGCTCAATGATAGTTTCAGTCACTTTTTCTAGCATCATTATATGTCATAACAGTAGCTCAACTCATAAAACTTCTCATGATCAAGTAACAAGCTATTCACATGTTAAAGTATAGATCATGAACTTTCTTGAAAACTAACAAACCATGCTCTTAGTCATCAAACAATTGCAATTCATCTTATTTTTGGGAAGGGTCTATGTAAGAGCTTTGATTCAGCAAACTCCACATACTCCACTATCATTTAATCTTTCACAATTGCTGACACTCATGTGATATTTATGGGTTCAAAGTTTTAATCGGACACAGAGAAAGATAGGGGCTTATAGTTTCGCCTCCCAACCTTTTACCTCAAGGGTAATGTCAACAATAATAATTTATGAGAACCTACATCCAAGTGGATATATATATATATATATATCCGGATCGTTCCAACACAAAGTGCTTTCCAAAGGAAAAATTATAAAAAGGAAAGGTGATGATCACCATGACTCTTGTATAAGGGTAGAAGATAAAAGTAAAAGATAGGCCCTTCGCAGAGGGAAGTAGAGGTTGTCATGCGCTTTTATGGTTGGATGCACAAAATCTTAATGCAAAAGAACGTCACTTTATATTGCCTCTTGTGATAAAGACCTTTATTATGCAGTCCGTCACTTTTATTTCTTCCCTATGACAAGTTCGTATAAAGCTTATTTTCTTCGCACTAATAGATCATACATATTTAGAGAGCATTTTTTATTGCATGCACCGATGACAACTTACTTGAAGGATCTTACTCAATTCATAGGTAGGTATGGTGGACTCTCATGACAAAACTAATTTAAAGAATGTTTGGAAGCACAAGTAGTATCTCTACTTGGTGCAAAGAATTTGGCTAGCATGAGAGGGAAAGGCAAGCTCAACATGTTGGCTGATCCCAGGCAATATAACGTTTCGGATATAGGAAAACATAACCCATTAAGTTGTCTTCCTTGTCCAACATCAACTTTTTAGCATGTCATATTTTAATGAGTGCTGACAATTACAAAATATGTCCAAGATAGTATATATGTGAAATCTCTCTTCCTTCAATATTCTTTCATGAATTGTTCAAGTGACCAATTCTGCGTTTGCTAACTTTCAATAAGTTTACTACCTATACTTATTATGTGTGAAGTCATTACTCCCCATGTTATAAGCATATGAGACGTATATAAATTCAGATTTATGATATTCAATTCATTCAACCATTTACTCATAGGATATACGTGAAGCACGTGTGTAAGTGACAAACTACTCCAAAAAGATATAAGTGAAGAGCACTGAGTAGTCAAATAATTAACTAGCCATGGGAGGATTCTTTTTCATTCAAGATTTCAGATCCAATGATTTTATTCAAACAGCAAGTAAAATTGAAAATACGCTCCAAGAAAAAAAATATCATGTGCGAATAAAAATATAGCTCCGAGTATGGTATACCGATAGTTTCGAAGACGAAAGAGGGGATGCCTTCCGGTGCATCCCCAAGCTTAGGCGCTTGAGTCTTCCTTGAATATTACCTTGGGGTGCCTTGGGCATCCCCAATCTTAGGGTCTTTCCACTCCTTATTCTCCTCATA
Source organism: Aegilops bicornis (assembly GCA_021605145.1). NCBI lineage: Eukaryota > Viridiplantae > Streptophyta > Magnoliopsida > Poales > Poaceae > Aegilops > Aegilops bicornis. The sequence goes on from CM038669.1 coordinate 294,020,105, forward strand.
TCGATATCTCACCCAAAGCTTGAAAACTTCAATCACACAAAACTTAATGGAACTTCGTGAGATAGGTTAGTATGATAAAGAGTAAACCATTCACTTTGGTACTGTTAAAGACAAGGTTCATATTTGTTCCCACACAATTCCTACTGTACCATATCATTTCTACAATTTATATTAAGAAATATAAGCCATAGAAACTAGAAAACAAGCAAACTATGCAATGAAAACAGAATCTGTCAGAAACAAAACAGTCTGTAATGATCTGAACAGAAACCATACTTATGCTACTCCAAAAATTATTAAATAAACTTTTGGACGTGAGTAATTTGTCTATTAATTATCTGCAAAAAGAATCAACTCAAAATCACTCTCTGGTAAAAAATGGCAGCTAATCTCGTGAGCGCAAAAGTTTCTGTTTTTTACAGCAAGATCGCATAGACTTCACCCAAGTCTTACCAAAGGTTCTACTTGGCAAAAACACTAATTAAAACATAAATCCACATCTAATCAGAGGCTATTTGAATTATTTATTACTAGGAAGGAACAAAAGTAAAAAATTGGGTTGCCTCCCATCAAGCGCTATCGTTTAACGCCCCTAGCTAGGCATGATGATTTCAATGAGGCTCGCATAAAAGATAAGAACTGAAACATAAGGAGAGCATCATGATGAATATGACTAGCACATTTAAATCTAACCCACTTCCTATGCCTAGGGATTTTGCTAGAAAACTATTTATAGGAACAAGAATCAACTAGAAGGAAGGCAAAACAAGTCTAACTTCAAAACTTTAAGCACATAGAGAGGAAACTTGATATTATTGCAACTCCTACAAGCTTGTATTCCTCCCTCATAATAATTTTCAGTAGCATCATGAATGAGTTCAACAATATAACAATCACATAAAGCATTCTTTTCATGATCTACAAGCATAGAAATTTAATACTCTCCACATAAGCAAAATTCTTCTCATTCGGAATAGTGGGAGCAAACTCAACAAAATAACTGTCATGTGAGGCATAATCTAATTGAAAATTAAAATCATGATGTCAAGTTTCATGTTTAACATTATTCTTTATAGCATACATGTCATCACAATAATCATCATAGATAGATTTTTTTCTCATAATCAATTGGAACCTCTTCCGAAATAGTGGAATCATTGCTAACTAAAGTCGACACTCTTCCAAATCAACTTTAGATGATAGTATTATTCATACTCCAAAATATACGAGTGAAGTTCATGGAGCATTCTACAATTAATATAGACTAACCAATATCCAAGCTCAAAATATATAAGTGAAGCACACGAAGCATTCTATAAAACCATACTCAAAAGATTTAAGTGAAGCACATGAATCATTCTATAAATCAATGAAGGGATATCTCATACTATCATGGTTCTTAAAGAAAAAGAAAAACACAAAGGCCACAAATCATGTGAACAAAACAAAAACCGAGGTATACCGATAATTGTTGAATAAGAAAGATGGGATGCCAACCGGGGCATCCCCAAGCTTAGATGCTTTAGTATCCTTGGAATATGTACTTGGGGTGCCTTGGGCATCCCCAAGCTTGAATTCTTGCCTCTCTTTATTCTTCTCTCATCGGTAACTCCTCATTCTTCAAACACTTCATCCGCAGAAACTTAACAAAAACTTTGTGAGATCTGTTAGTATACTAAATCAAATCCCTATCTTTAGGTACTGTTGCAAACTCATTCCAATTTATATTGGTGTTAAAACTACTGTATTCCAACTTCTCTATCATTCATACCCCCCGATACTACTCATAGATTCATCAAAATAAGCAAACAACACACGAAAAACAGAATCTGTCTTAAACAGGACAGTCTATAGTAATCTGGGAATTAAGTAAACTTCTGTAACTCCAAAAAAAATCTAAACAAATATTAAAATTTAAAAAATTTGTACAGAAGTAATTTGCAAAATGTTTCAGACCCATTTGACTTTCTAGTAAAAAATGTAAATTCACACGCTATAGCCAGAGTTTCTGTTTTTGTACTGCACATAGTAAACAAGCAATCTATCATCCCAAAACCAAAGCTTGGTACATTATTTTCAGAGAAGCTTCCATGAATTTTTTTTACATTTTTTCCATGAGCATGAACACAAGTGCTCAAGGTCGACCCTCACTTCTTCAATGCATAATCTTCCAATCAGTTCTCTTATTGAAAAACTTTTTAGGCATGAGAGGCAAGTAAACTTTTTGTATTTTCATTCTTTAATTTTTTTATATTACACCCACAACTAAGCAAAACTGAAAAGGGAAAATAGAAACTACATAGTGAAGAAAGCAAACAAGCATACACAAGAATATCAACCCCACGCTATTGCTCCCCGTCAACGGTGCCAGAAAAGAGCTTGATAATCCCCAAGTGTAGGGAATCATCGTAGCAATTCCCAATGGTGGAAGTGATAAGTACGGAGTGTCGAACCCACAAGGAGCTAAAGGTAATATCAATATTCTCTCAAGTCCGATCTGCCACTGATACGACTCTACGTACAACGACCGTTTGCTTCCAACTAGAAACGAGAAATAAAACTACGTTGTGGGTATGAAGAGGATAACTTTTCATGATATCGGAGAGCTAAAACATAAAAGTAGGTATTGTTATCATAAAGTTAGAATATATTACTAAATATTATAAATAGCGGGTGGTGAGTAATGATGGGTCGGTGTGCGAAATTATCCTAGGAAATTGTTACCAAGATCGGTAATCACTATTGCAATTTCATATGAGGGAGAGGCATAAGCTAACATAGTTTCTCTTCTTGGATCATATGCACTTATGATTGGAACTCTAGCAAGCATCCGCAACTACTAAAGATCATTAAGGTAAAACCCAACCATAGCATTAAAGCATCAAGTCCCCTTTATCCCATACGCAACAATCCCCTTACTCGGGTTTATGCTTCTGTCACTCAAGTAACCCACTATAAGCGAATCATGAATGTATTGCAACACCCTACAGCATTAATCCCTCATGCTTGTGCGACATGGAGGGCACGATAGGACAGCACCAAAATAAAACATACAACTCATACCAATCTATATCATCAATCAACCCAAAGACAAAGGATATCTACTCAAAACATCATAGGATGGCAACACATCATTGGATCATAATATGTGGCATAAAGCACCATGTTCAAGTAGGGATTACAGCGGGGTGTGGGAGAGTGGACCGTGTAAAATAGATGAGGATGGTGATGATGATGGTGATGTTGATGAAGACGATCACCGCGGCGATGATTCCCCTCCCGATGGCACTTCGGCGCCACCGAAAGAGAGGAGGAGAGGTTCTCCCCCTTGTGCTTCCTCCTCCATGGCCTCCCCCTGGATGGGGAGAGGTTATCCCTCTGGTCCTTGGGCTTCATGACGATGATGGCCCCTCTGGGATTCTCCTCCATGGCCTCCGGTGATGATGGCCCCCTCCGGCAGGGTGCCAGAGAGTGACTAGATTGATTTCTCATGGCTACAGAGGCTTGCATGGTGGAACTTCTGATCTAGGTTATTTTCTGGAGGTTTGAGCATTTATAGGAGAGGTTGGCATCGAGAACAAGTTAGGGGCCCCACGTGCATTCCACGAGGCACAGGGGCGTGCCCAGGGGGGTGGACGCGCCCTCCACCCTCGTGGGGCCCATGGGCCTCCCCTCCGGTAACTCTTCGTTCTAGTATTTTTTATATTTTCCAGAAAAATTCTCCGTTGATTTTCATCGCATTTCGAGAACTTTTATTTCTGCACAAAAACAACACCACGGTAGTTCTGCTGAAAACAACGTCAGTCCGGGCTAGTTCTAATCAAATCATACCAAAATCATATAAAACTATTGTAAACATGGCATGAATACTTCATAAATTATAGATACGTTGGAGACGTATCACGGACCAAAAAGAACCTGAACCGAATGCAGTGCAAATCCTCAAGGATTGCCACACCAGCAAGATGAAGGGCATGAGCACACCAGTTCAAGCCGTTGTTGTAAGTCCTTACTCCTCATACCTTTGAACTGATTGGTACTGTGATTTGTTCATTTAATTGCTTGGTTTCAGCCAATGTCAGTTACTCTGTTCACTTTTATACACAGCTGTCTTAACGTATCATTTCACCTTACATGGTTTAAAAGAGATGAAGGATATTCTTTTGTTCTTGATATGTAATCTAGTTGAGATGTTCACGTGCGCACACAATGATACAATAGCATGTTTGTTTTATATTTGGTTGCCCATGATATGAATGATGTCATACTATGTTCATCCTACTTTAAACCATGTCTCTTTATCCTTATATGTCAACGAATATGAGGAAATAGACAATACAGTAGGCATGCTACACGGACATATGTTCCAAAAGTGATTTTATTATGTAGTTGGCACTACAATACATGCTAATGTATTACAGTAGTTCACCAAAATAAGTTATGTATAAATGTGAAACCTACTTTGTTTGTTTTTGTCTCATTAGTAACTTATCTAGCAAACTAATCTACAAGTTCAAACTTTCAGCAAGCTATGGAACAAATGATTGAACAGCCACAACCACCTGAAGGTGATGAGGCTACCACAGGAACAATGTCACCTCTTGCTGCAGTGTGTCAGTATCTCTCCACTAACAGTGCAAAAAGCACCTTCCCGCATAATTCTGGGTTGGTTGTCAAGGTAACCTCGTCCAAATCGCCTACTGAACAAAATCTTCCGGTTAGACAGAGTGATATATCTGTGCTCCAGAAAAAAGTCCAATCCCTAATGGACGTCATTTCGGAAACAAGAATAGTGGTTGACAAATGTCGTCAAGATATGAATGGTTTTGAAACCAGACTATCAGACATTTGCTTCGTTGTTCAAGAGCAATGGCGGAAAAAGGGGAAGATTGTGCTGCTCCATCAGATTCTACAGCCTAAAACATTAGCACTCAGGTCAAATGATCTGTGCTTCTATACATCTGATGGTGCTTTTATCTGCAAGGACTGTAAACTTTATGCCAATAGGCCTTTTGTTGTATGGTTGGAATTTATTTTATTGTGATACAACATTTATGATGCTGCCAAATGCTGCAGTAATTACGACACTATTTTTGTATAGTGTAGGTTTATCTTAGTAATGTATTCGATCGAAAGCTTCGTAGGAGTCCAACATGCCAACATTCGTCGGGCGCATTCCAATTGGGCTAAAAACGATTATGGGCCGAAATTGGCATGTAGCCCACTAAAATATATGTGCCTAAATCAGCATAAGCTTTCATATTTTTCTGGTAGGCCTGTGCCCATAGTGGGCCTTTAACAGGCCTAAACATAATTTGGGCCCTAGGTAACAATAGGCCATTTACAGGTGTAAATATCTCGAGCCCATAAAAGACATGGGCCTTTAATAGGATGAAAGTGAGATTGGGCCCTGATTGTGCCAAATAACCCACTGGTCTTAGCAGGACGAAATGGTGGCCCATTTACATTGCGTGTCGTTCACAGGCCGAAATTCAGACGTGCCGTAAATGCGCTGACCTACTACACGGTCCTTTAACAGGCCGGAAGTTCAGTCGGGCTTGATTAGTGTCATTTTTATATGGGCTGTTAATAGGCCCGATGTGACGTTGGGCCACATATGGCCCATGGATTTCGTCCGACGTTACAGGCCGAAAGTCACAACAGGCTGAAAGTGGCCCAAATTTGTAGTGGGCCTCTAACATGCCGAATGTCAGACATGGCCGAATATGACCCAAATCATTCACGGTCGTTTATCGGCCGAAAGTTTCAGTGGCCTATAAATGGGCCCAAATGAAGCAGGACCTTTAACAGGCTGGAAACACACTGGGCCGTAATTTGGCCCAAATACTTAGCGGACTGTTAACGGGCCAGAAGTGACCATGGGCCGCGATGATGACATGTTTAGGTCAGGCCATTGACGGGCCGATTTGACACTAGCCGTACGGGCCCTAACTGAGAATGTTCAGCCTTTAGCTGGGCCGGCCCATTATGGTCTGCAAAATCTTGTGGGCCTTTAGCTAGGCCAGCCCATTATGGTCCGCTAAATCTTGTGGGCCTTTAGTTGGGCTGGCCCATTTAATCTTTATGGGCCACTTTTGGGCTGGTCCACGTGTCAACATATCATAGGTGCATCTCGCCCATTGGATGAGTGACACCTGTGCCAACGCGGAGCTAACACGTGGTTCCGTCAGCCAATGAGAATTTTACATGTGGAAAATCGACATTGTCTTGGCTGTTAGCAGGTTATCGATCCAAAACCGGACCCGATAGCGTAACGACGACACGTTACGGTGGATGCCACGTGTCACCCTTGATGAAAGCACTTCCATGACACGACATTTCTAGTCATGGAAGTGGACACTTCCGTGATGATAATTTTGGTAATGTCATGGAACACTTCTACGACAGCACATGTACGACTATCTTGATTTTGTCATAAAATCATCATGGATGTACATGCATGACAGAAAACGTGACCTACTGTGACAAACACGTATCATCATGGAAGTGTATTTTTTTGTAGTGAAATTATTGGATAACGGGGGGAGTACAAGCCGAGGGATGAAACTAACCTCGGCAGAAAATGGTGGCCACTCCCGTTGTTGTTCTGCATAAGTTGTGGAAAGGCATGATAAGTACAACAACCTTAACATCAAAAAAATATAGAAAAGGTAAACAACATCATCTCCAAATGATAGGTTGAAAGTGTTGGTTTCAGCATGCTTGTCGGGGATATCTAGCGACATATGCCAGGGGGTGGCTTATCATGAATGGGGACAAGAGTACGTTACCGGGCTCTAGAAGTGGGAGTGAGCGAGAGCACATACGCCTGCGAATCTTACCCAGGTTCGGAGCTCTCCGTGGATATAACACCCCTAGTCCTGCTCTGCGGGGTCTCCGCATGATGACTATCGTCAATAGAGTAGCAATAAGATTGCTCCTTGAGCCGTTTCGGCTAGAGGAGGAGGAAGAGCAAGGCTAGACCTAACTTCTCCTTCTATGGGTGTGTGTATGATGGCAAAGTTTTGAACCCCTTGCATGGGGAAACCTGGGGGATTTATATAGGCCTACCCCCAGGGATACAATGGTAATCCGGCCGGATGTAGGACTCAGTCGTCTGTGTCTGTGGGCACCGGCTTCTCCGCAGGCTGCTGGGGCCTGCCGCTTAGTGGGTCCTGCTGGCTGCCGTGATCTCGGCCGACAAGTAGGGCCCACCGCTTGTAGGCCATGCTGACTGCTTTATACTGCAGCCTTGCCCCTGATGACAGAGGCTTTGTCGGGGGGAGCGTGGCTATAGTCCCGCCGCCTGGCGGGCGCTCACTGTAGCCAGACCCCGTCTCATCTGGTTAACGGCGCGCAGGCCCCGAGGGCGAGGAGGGCCACCGGATAGGAGTCGGCCAGCCCTAGTCGCCGCCTGCTTGTGGTTCGCCGCCTTCTGGTGGCTCGCAGACAGGTAGGGCCCGCCGCCTATGAAGGCCTTGACCAAGATGTGAATGGTCATCCCCACCATCTCCGGGTAACCAATCAGAACCTTGTATTTCCTTCTTCAACATGAGTGAACTTTTGGTCGACTTGATGACTGATCAGCCGACTCTTGAAATCTTGGCCGCTACCTCCGAGACTTCAGCCAAGCACGATGATCAGGAAATGGAGGATGCGGCCACTTCCAATCTTGGTAAGATCTACGAGGTTTTACTTTTAGCCGATTGGAGCTTTTTAGTCGATTGGGCTTCCATGTTTACTACGGATCTCCCTTGTAGTTCCACCTCACGTCATTGATCTCCCGGCGATGACGAGGAAGCGCCATTGAGGAAGAGGAGGAACAAGAAAGTGCCTGCTGGCAAGGCTGCTCAAGTCGAGGCGACTCCTGAGACGCTGATTTCCGAGGGAGGCAATCCCACTCGGACTTCTGTATCTTTTGATGTACCGCTGACGAGTGCCCGACCCACTTCGTCGACTACTGATCCATCGTCTCTCTTTGCTACACACCACGTCCCGGAAGACCAAGTAAGTGCTGCTAAGGAGGCCATACGCCAGGCAGGGATCATGATGGAGCAGGTGAAAGCGGCTCGAGAGGCAAGTCAGGTGACCTATGATGCCGTTCAGCTCTCGAGCAATGTCCAAGTAAGTCGATCGTCGCTTGCTTTGTTAGGATATACTATCTGAAACTGCTTTCTTACGGAGATTTCCATATCTGTACACCCACCGGGTGTGTGTGTCGTTGAACTTTTGTGGGGGCACGCCGAGTGCACCCACCGGGTGTAGTCCCCAAGACTATGGTCATTGCGTGCGATCGGCTATGGTCTTTATCTTGTGATCTTCTTCACTCGACCTGGACGGACCAAGTCGAATGGAATCAGAAACCGGTGGGGCACGCTAAGTGCACCCACCGGTGTAGTCCTCGAGACTATGGTCGATCATGGGCGATTGACTATAGTCTAAAGAACTGTTTTTTTACTACGGCCGATCACGACAATTAGCCATGTTTTTAGAATCATAACCTTTTTGCCTCTTTTGGTCGATCGATCGAACCAAAGTGGTAAACCGAGTGGGGGCACGCTGAGTGCACCCGGCTGGGTGTAGTCCCGAGACTCTTGTCGAATGTTTTTATTCGACCGTAGTCTTAGAAATGCTACTATTTTTCCTTAGTCACTCGGAAGTGATCTTTCCTTGATGTCTTTCGTTGGTTGACTCTTTGTAGAAATTTTGCGAGCTTGTGGCTCGCTATACTGAGTTAGAGAAACAGCAGATTGAGCTCAACCTCGATTTGAAGCTTGCTCAGGAGAATTTGCAGAAGGCAAAGGATGAAGCAAAAGGTATGGCTGGTGAGAATTTTTGATGACTGCCTCTGCTTTTCTGCTCATTCTCAACTCTGTTCTCATTGTTGCTTTGTAGATAAACTGGAAGAGACTTTGAAGAAGAAGGACTTTGACCTTGCAGAGGCACAGAAGGCGGCTTTGGAGAAAACAAAGCTCGCTGAAGAGAAGCTTGCCTCAATCAACAAACTTGAAGATGAAAATGCCAAGCTGAAAGCCTCTCTTGACGTGGCTAACAAGGAAGTCGGTCGGTGAAGAACGACAAGAATGTTACATTCGACAAGGTTGGCCATTTGGCGGGGAAGCGAAAGCGACACGGAGATTTATCTTGGAGGGTTCGCCAAGAAGCTGTTTCTCATGCTTGAAGGTAATCGATTTTATCCAACTGTCTTGCTCTCACCGCTCATCACATGATCTTTATTTTGAGTCTGAGTTGTATTTTCGGAATTCTGCCAAAACTTTGAAGAAGAAACCAGTCGAGTGGAAACCAGCTTGGACCCCATCAACTCTCCTGTCAAGGACGAAGCTGCTATGAATGTGCTCCGACTGGAGTCTCGTGTTGCTAGCGTATTGGATTATCTTGCTCAACTGAAAGTTGCAGTGTCGCGGATCGACTCGACTCTCTGGCCAGAACAGACTCTCCAGAATGATCTTGAATCCCTGATGACTCGGCTGAATGAGATTCCAAGTCGAGTGCAAGAATGGAAAAAGTCATCTTCCAGGTGTGGTGCTGATGTTGCTCTATCTCTGGTTCGTGTCCACTGCAAAGAAGCGCAAGAGGACAATCTGGTGTCTCTCAAGGTTGTCAATGCCAGGAAGCACGACTTCATATCTTTCATGGAGACTTTCATCACTGCTGCTACCCGTATTGCTGACGGAATCGACCTCGATCAGTTTGTTGCACCTTCCAGTCCTCCGCCGGAGGAGTAAAAAACTTCTAAGTCCCACTTTAAATTTGCCTCGGAATGCCGAGTGGTTTCTGTAACCGATAAACTTTAACGGGCTTAACGCTGGCGCCTTTTGGATCCGTAGGACATTTATCCGAACTTGGTTTTTCCTTTAACATGCTTTGCTTGCATTTGAGAGAACTTTATTCCTCATTCGGAAGATATTCCGTTTAAATTCCAATCGACTTGTGCTTCATCTAACCTGCAGGTAGAGGTGAAACACCGACTGCGACTGACCTTGTCGTCCTTACGGATTGGGACGAACCGCATGTTGTGCTTGTGGCGAAGCTCCGAAGGAGGAGGTAGCAGTCGACCTGCACCTCGTCGTCCTTGCGGATTGGCATGAATTCCTTACTTAGGCGAGCACTGGGCTGCATCTAAGCCTCCGAGTGGGAGGTTTGCTCTCCACTCGGTAGGATTTTTATTACTTAGGCGAGCACTGGGCTGCAGCTAAGCCCCCGAGTGGGAGGTTTGCTCTCCACTCGGTAGGATTTCTATTACTTAGGCGAGCACTGGCTGCAGCTAAGCCCCGAGTGGGAGGTTTGCTCTCCACTCGGTAGGATTTCTATTACTTAGGCGAGCACTGGCTGCAGCTAAGCCCCGAGTGGGAGGTTTGCTCTCCACTCGTAGGGATTTCTATTACTTAGGCGAGCACTTTGGGTTGCAGCTAAGCCTCCGAGTGGGAGGTTTGCTCTCCACTTTCGGTAGGATTTTTATCACTTTGGATGTTTTAAGGCGAATCTTTGGGCAATTATAAGCCCCGAGTGGGAGACCTGGCTCACCACTCGGCAGGGGTTTGAATACTTAGGCGAGTACTTGGACTGCAGCTAAGCCCCCGAGTGGGAGGCTGGCTCGCCACTCGGTAGGATTTTGGATACTTAGGCGAGTACTTGGACTGCAGCTAAGCCTCCGAGTGGGAGGCTGGCTCGCCACTCGGTAGGATTTTGGATACTTAGGCGAGTACTTGGACTGCAGCTAAGCCTCCGAGTGGGAGGCTGGCTCGCCACTCGGTAGGATTTTGGATACTTAGGCGAGTACTTGGACTGCAGCTAAGCCTCCGTGTGGGAGACCGGCTCGCACTCGGAAAGGATTTTTTTTTACAAACTTAGGCGAATCGGATTCGCGACTAAGCCACCCACTGGGGGTAATTTCAACAAAAAGCAATAACAATCACTGGGAAAATTATAACATTCTTGTCTTGTATAAACAAACTACAAAAGTACTTTTATTACATCTCAACCGAGTGAGTTTTTAAGTGTAAAAGGGGCGCAGCAGCTCAGCGATCCAAGCTCGAGTATCGTCGATCTGGCGATAAAAGTTGTAGAGATGATATGCCCGTTGTGGAGGACTCTCGTGACGATGAAGGGACCTTCCCAAGTGGGAGCAAGCTTGTGTGGTTCTGTTGATCCACTCGAAGACCAAATCTCCCTCTTGGAAGGCTCGACTCTTCACATTTCGGCATGGAATCGACGCAAGTCTTGCTGATAGATAGTCGAGCGGATCAAGGCCATCTCTCTCCTCTTCCAAGAGGTCGATTGCATCTTGCCGGGCTTGTTCCGCTTCTTCTTGAGTATAGCTCGACTCGAGGCGCATTGTGAAGCAGTGTCACTCGGCAGAATTGCTTGACTCCATAGACCGGGAAGAATGGAGTTCTCCCAATCGACCGATTAGGAGTGGTCCTCAATCCCGTGAGAACTGATGGAAGTTCGTCGACCCAAGCTCCTGCTGCGTGTTTGAGTTCACGCATCGGCCCGAGGTTTTAACCCTTTGAGAATGAGGCCGTTTGCACGCTCGCTTGTCCATTCGACCGAGGATGAGCCATTTGAAGCATAGTCGACCAGCGTGCCTTGAGAGGCGCGAAGGCTTTGAACTTGTCATTATCGAAGTTTGACCCATTATCGGTGATGATGCTATGCGGAACTCCATATCTGAATATCAACTCTCTGATGAAACTGATAGGAGTGCATGCATCGAGGTTCTTGATGGGCTTGGCTTCGATCCACTTGGTGAACTTGTCGACTGCTACTAGCAAATGGGTGAAACCGCTTACGCGATTCTCAACGGTCCAATCATGTCCAATCCCCAAACAACGAAGTGCCAAATGAGTGGAATGGTCTTCAAGGCTGAGGCTGGCTTGTGCGACATGTTGGAATAGAACTGACATCCTTCGCACTTGTCGACTATTTCTTTTGCCATTTCATTTGCTTTCGGCCAGTAAAAGCCCGCTCGGTATGCTTTAGCCACAATGGTCCGAGAGGACGCATGATGGCCACAGGTCCCAGTGGATATCCTCAAGAATTATCGGCCTTCTTACGGCGTGATACACTTACGGCCGACTCGATCGCGCTCTCTCGTACAATTGTCCCTTGATCCTTTGTAAAGGCCTTGGATCGACGGACGATCTGTCGAGTCTCTTCTTCATTCTCTGGGAGCTCTTTCTTTAGGATATATGCGATATGCAGCCTTTGTCGGTCGGGAGTGATGACCACAACTTCCATAATCAGGTCGACCATTTGGAACCTCAACTTGATCGGATCATTGGCACTCTTTTGCTGCGGGGCTTCTTACGTGAAAGGATCCTCCTGCACCGATGGAGCATGAATGTGTTCCAAAAATACATTCTTGGGAATGGCTTCCTCTTGGACCCTATCTTCGCCAAATCATCCGCAGCTTGATTTTTCGATCGGGGTATATGATGAAGCTCTAACCCTCGAATTTCTTCTCGACTTTCTCCTTTGCATTACAATGACCTGTCATAGCTGGGCTTCTGACACCCCACTCCTTCATCACTTGATTAACAACCAAATCCGAGTCGCCATAGACCATAAGGCGACGGACGCTGAGTGAAATGGCCATGCGCAACCCATACAGGAGTGCTTCATATTCTGCTTCGTTGTTGGAAGAATCAAAGTGAATCTGGAGAACATACTTGAGCCTATCTCCTCGGGGAAACCAATACAACCCCGTACGAACCGTTCAGCATCTTGGAACCATCGAAAAACATAGTCCAATGTTCCGAGTGAACTTGGGTCGGAAGTTGCTGCTCAGTCCACTCGTGAGGAAATCTGCTATTGCTTGGGACTTGATGGCTTTCTTTGCCTCGAATTTGATATCAAGGGAAGGAGTTCAATCGCCCATTTTGCCACTCGACCAGTTGCATCTCTGTTATGAAGAATTTCCGACAAAGGGCGTCCGACGACCGTAATGGAATGATCAGAGAAATAATGAGCAACCTTCTTCGTGGTCATATAGATCCCATAAACAAGCTTCGATAGTGAGGGTATCTTTGCTTTGATGGGGTCGATGCTTAAAGATAATAAACTGGGCGTTGAACTTTGAAGGCTTTTCCTTCTTCTTCCCGCTCGACCGTAAGTAAGGTACTGACGACTTGTCCAGTGGATGCAATGTAAAGCAGCAAAGGCTCTTTACTGATTGGAGCAGCAAGCACCGGCTGGGTGGAGAGCTGAGCTTTGAGCTCTGCAAACGCTGCATCAGCTTCTAGAGTCCACTCGAACTTGTCTGACTTCTTCATCAGTCGGTAAAGAGGCAATGCCTTTTCACCGAGGCGAGATATGAATCGACTTAAAGCGGCCAAGCATCCAGTAAGTTTTTGGACATCGTGCATGCGCACAGGACGCTTCATTCGGAGTATGGTGCCAACCTTTTCTGGGTTAGCATCGATTCCTCGCTCGGAAACGAGAAAACCGAGTAACTTTCCACCAGGAACTCCAAATGTACACTTTGATGGGTTAAGCTTGATATCATACCTCCTGAGATTGGCAAATGTTTCAGCAAGGTCACCAACAGGTCGGAACCCTTTCGTGACTTGACCACTATATCATCCATGTATGCTTCCACATTCCGACTGATTTGAGTGAGCAAACACTTGAATCATCCTCATGAATGTGGCTCCGGCATTCTTGAGACCGAATGGCATGGTGACATAACGAAGCACCCGAATGGAGTGATGAACGCTGTTTTAATCTCATCGGGTCCATACTGACGGATCTGATGGTACCCGGAATAGGCATCTAAAAAGACAACCTCTCGCATCCCGCAGCTTGAGTCGACTATTTGGTCGATGCGAGGAAGAGGAAATGATCTTCGGGCAGGCCGATTGATATGCTTGAAATTGATGCACATGCGCAACGACTTGTCCTTCTTGGGGACCATGACAACGTTGGCGAGCCACTCGAGTGGTAGATCTCGGATGAACTCTGCTGCTAAGAGTCGAGCCACCTCCTCGCCAATGGCCTTTCTCTTCTGGACGGCGGACCGCTGAAGATACTCTTTAACTGGTTTGAATTTTGGGTCGACTCGTAGGTGATGCTCAGCCAGCCCCCTGGGAACACCCGGCATGTCAGCAGGCTTCCATGCAAAGATGTCCAGTTCTCACGGAGGAACTGGATGAGTGCTTCTTCCTATTTTGAGTCGAGTGTTGTTGAGATGTTGGTCGGAGTAGCATCGGGATCAGTCGGGTGAATGTGAACCTGTTTCGTCTCGCCCGGTCATTTGGAATCTTGACTCCGTGGCGGGCTTCTTAGCTCGCAACAAATCACTCGGATCCGCAGTTTTACGATACTCTTGTAGCTCTACTATCGCCAACCGAGCATCGGCGATCTTAGAGCCTTCGAAGCACTCTTACGCCTTCTTCCGATTGCTGTGACGGTGATCACGCCCTTGGGACCAGCATCTTCAGTTTAAGATACACGTAACATGGTCGGGCCATGAAACGTGCATAAGCTGGTCTCCCCAGAATAGCGTGATAAGCGCTCTGGAAATCCACGACCTCAAAGGTCAACTTTTCTTTCCGGAAATGTTTTGAATCACAAAAAACTACATCAAGAGCAATTTGGCCGAGTGACTCAGCCTTCTTTCCAAGAATGACTCCGTGGAAGCTCATGTTACTGGTACTGAGTCTGGACATCGGAATGCCCATCCCTTTCAACGTCTCCGCATATAATATATTCAAACCACTACCACCATCCATCAGGACTTTGGTCAGTCGAGTGCCTTCGACAACTGGGTCGACCACCAATGCTTGCCTCCCAGGGGTGGCAATGTGCGTCGGGTGATCAGACTGGTCGAATGTGATGGCGGTCTGGGACCATTTCAGGTAATTGGGAGTCACCGGAGCAACCAAGTTTACTTCCCGATTGATAACCTTCAATCGACTTTTGCTTTCGACGTCAGCAAAAATCATAGGGTGGAATTGACCTGGGGATATCCACCGTCATCATCATCTCTATCCTCAACTTTGTCTGTCTCCTTATCCTTATCCTTGGGTTGTTTCCCTTGGAACTGCTGAATCAAGAGCCGACACTGTCGAGTGGTATGTTTTGGGTAAATGAGTTTACCCTCTTCATCTTTCATTGTATGAATATGACATGGTAAATCCAACACGTCGTCCCCATCCTGGTCTCTCACCTTCTTAGGGTTCCAAGGACCCTTGGGTTTCCCCTTGAACTTTCACAGGGTCACCGCCAAGGCCTCTCCGGAGCTCTTGGCTCGGCTTTGCGCTTCGCTTCGACTGGAATTTCCTCCGCCGGTCTCATTGGCGGCCGATTTATATTTACCACTAGAGCCGATCCTCTTCTTCACCATTTGAATATTTGGTGGCAATCTCCATCATCCGACCT
This sequence comes from Aegilops bicornis, assembly GCA_021605145.1. Classification (NCBI taxonomy): domain Eukaryota; kingdom Viridiplantae; phylum Streptophyta; class Magnoliopsida; order Poales; family Poaceae; genus Aegilops; species Aegilops bicornis. The sequence goes on from CM038669.1 coordinate 294,035,507, forward strand.
CGTGGTCATATCTCCGGTTCGACCAAATTTCAAACTCAATTCTCATTCTTGACACCTTCCTTAAAGGCACAGATCGCTCGGTGATCAGATACATTCTCGACTGTGTGGTGCAAAGTGATCCACCTCTGGATATAATCTCTCAAGGTTTCACTCGACTTTTGCACGCACGACTGCAACTCTGTCAAACCTGCTGGTCGTTTGCAAGTTCCTTCAAATGTCCTGACAAACACTCGGGCAAGATCTTCCCAAGTGTAAATACTGTTGGGTGCTAACTGATTCAACCACACCCTGGCTGAACCCTCCAACATAAGAGGTAAATGCTTCATAGCTACCTCATCGTTTCCACCGCCGATCTGAACCGCCACTCGGTAATCTTCAAGCCAAGTGTCAGGCTTGAATTCTCCAGTGAACTTGCTGACTCCAGTCGCCAACCTGAAGTTGGGAGGAATCACTGCGGCCCTGATGGCTCTATTTGAAACACTCTGGTCCCGAGAAATGAACTCTACTCTTGGAAGGAACATCTCTATCATGGCCGTCTCGGTGAGCTCTGTTCTGTCGACCAAACCTTGAATGATAATGGATCTCGCATCAAAGCTCGGTTCCACAGGGTCGACTGGAACTCTTCGCCAAACATTGTTTTGGCGTCGTCGTCTCTGCGGAAGAGCGTATGATCCACCCCTTGGGGGAGGAGTGGGCACTCGACGTCGATCGTTGCGATCGAATCGGTGCTCATACTGCTCGCGGCCCTTGTATTGATCATCTCGCCGGCCTCCACGTTCCTCACGCCTCAGGGGCAATCTTGGACTATGGGCTGACCGAATGAATTAAAGCGACGGATCGGTTTGTGAACCCTGTTCATGCGATCGATACAACTGAGTTTTGATCTCCTGCCGCCCGGAGCAAATCACGACTTCTTGCAAATCTCTACCTGCCTCCGAATGGGAAGGCTGAATTGATTCTGCTATATGGGCGGCAATCGCTAAATTCTGAATCGGAGTTCGATATACAGGTTGGCTGTTGAAAGAGTGGCGTCCGACTGGATTCTCGGAACCCTCGGTCACAGACGCTCGTCAAAGACTTCGTGAAGATTCTCCATCGAAAAGGCTCAACCAGGTTGGCCAAGCGCGCATCCTCCAAGGCGCGAGTTTCTCCAACGATAGGAGTGTGAAGTGCATCCATGTTCCGACGACGAAGCTCCTCCCTCTGGAGCGAAGTGAGGGGCTCGGGCAAGTACTCTTCATGGGCTTGCACCGGATCGCCTCCACCACCATCTTCATTGGTGCGGGTGAATCCAGGGGGATTGCATGGTCCATCGACCATCAGAACCTCTGCCGCCGGGTCACTGCTATCGCATTCGAACACGGTCTCTACGGATCCAGTCGACAGTTCGAACAGGCCGTAGAAAGATTCGTCGGGCTCGATCGCCGCGACTTGGGGGATGGCCGACTAGCGGGCCACCGCATGCCTCACCCACCGCTGAAGCCTCGACCGACCGGAATGCTTGCGCCGGTGGGAGACTGGGAGTGAAGACAGCACAGGAGCCGACCCATACTGGGTCGACGGTTGCCGCAGGAGGACGCCGCGGACACATGCGCGAAAGTGCGTCGCCGGATGGGGAGCGCGGCCCACGCCGAGTGGAGCCTCCTGAAGTGCGGAGTCGTCGGGCGATTTAACGACGTGAGCGCACCGAGACGGATCTCGTGGCCGTCGACCAGAACTCCACCTGAAACCATGATGCCGGAGATCGAGAGAATCCCAACTTCTCCAATAATTCGCTAGAACACCTGCCCCACGGTGGGCGCCAACTGTCGTGGTTCTAAGTCTGACAGTAGAATAGGGCGTAGGTATGGAGAGGCAAGATCCTAGCTATGGAGTAGTTGTATACGCAAGGGATTTACGAGTTCAGGCCCTTCTCGGAGGAAGTAACAGCCCTACGCCGGGAGCCCAAGGCGGTCGATTTGGATTATATGCGTATGTGTTACGGGTGCGAACCCTTCTACTGTGGAGGGGTGGCTTATATAGAGTGCGCCAGGACCCCAGCCAGCCCACGTAGTAGAGGGTTTAAGGTGCGTTAAAGCTAGGCATTACTGGTAAGACTTACATAAAGTGTCATTAAGGTCATAAAGACTATTTAACTACAGACCATTTGGACACCGAGTGGCTCTTGGACTCTTGGTGGTCGAGTGGGTCTTCATAGTCGAGTGTCTTTGAATCTGTCGAGTGGAAGCCTACCAGTCATTTGGAAGGCTGCTTCTCTTGTGGATGTCCTTGTGGAGGGTACCTTTGGGCAGGTCTATGACCCTACCCCAGGTACATGACTTCATCACCCGCCGCCTATGGGTCGTACCGACCGCCCATTGTGGGAGCATGGCTCCCTCTGACGTAGGTGATGTCATGGGTTGCGTGGCAACAGTGCCGCGCCGGGCGAGGGGTGTCTGCTTGGTACACCCGCACTGTGGCCACGTTCTGTCCTGGATTCGGGGGGTGGTAGGTCGCACTGTAGCCACGCCACGTCTTATCACGGTAATGGGGTGCAAACTTCGAGGGGACGAGGGGCCGCTGTCGGTGTCAAAACCGGCGGATCTCGGGTAGGGGGTCCCGAACTGTGCATTTAAGGTCGATGGTAACAGGAGACAGGGACACGATGTTTACCCAGGTTTGGGCGCTCGCTATGGAGGTAATACCCTACTTCCTGCTTGATTGATCTTGATGAATATGAGTATTACAAGAGTTGATCTACCACGAGATCGTAATGGCTAAACCCTAGAAGTCTAGCCTGTATGACTATGGTAATGAGTGTCTATCCCCCTCCGGACTAAACCCTCCGGTTTATATAGACACCGGGGGGATCTAGGGTTACATAGAGTCGGTTAAATAGAAAGGAATCTTCATAGTTGATCGCCAAGCTTGCCTTCCACGCCAAGGAGAGTCCTATCCGGACATGGGTACAATCTTCGGCCTTCGTGTCTTGACAACCCACCGGTCTGGCCCATGGATAACAGACCGGACGCCCGAGGACCCCCTAGTCCAGGACTGCCTCAGCATCCCCTGAACCTGGCTTCAATGACGAGGAGTCCGACGCGCAGATTGTATTCGGCATTGCAAGGCGGGTTCCCCCTTTTCCGAACTCCGGGATAGTCTTCGGACGCGATGATTGTAGCTGGACCTATAACACACACCACACACAACCGTAGAGAGAATATAATACTTCTACGAGTCCAATCCGCTGACGGCTTTTTATTATATGACATCACGCCTGCCCGGTCATTATTTCGAACCGTTTTTATCTGCCGCTCCATGTTTTGAGATGCGGTTGCTATTGGCATGTCTTGTCAAAGCAGAGATCGTGTCCCCTTATTGCGGGATTCTTATTAATACGGACGTGGGTAACCCAACCGTGCTGTTTACCCAGCCCTTGGTAATAGTCATGTTTTAGGGCGAGTGGGGGGACACTTGACTTTCGCGGCCTTTATAAGGGGATAAGGATTCATCCCTATTCACCCCACGCCTTCTCCTCTCTCAGCCCTTCCATTCCTGAGCTCCAGCGCCCAAGTTCTAGCTTTCCCCGTCCGAGAAAACACTCTAATCATGTCTAGATCCGGAACTGGAGGCAAGTGGATGGCCTCCTTCGTTAAGAAGAAGGACATCAAGGAGCTCCGGGAGGCCGGATACCTGGCCCAGGAGATTGCTCACCGACTCTCGGCCAAAGGACAAATCGTCCCTACTCCAGAGCCCCACGAGAGGGTTGTGTTTCTCACACATTTTGTCCACGGGCTGGGATGTCACAACCCTAGAAATCTTCTTGTAATTAGTGGCATTGCATCCATGCATCATTTTCAATTTCAATTAAACTTGAAATGGGGATGTTAAAACCCTAGCACTAAATGAAATACAACTAGGGTCAAATTAAATCTTTTCTATCTACCCAAAATGGCCTTTAGAAAAGTTCATCAATTTTGGAATGGGTGAAAACTTCTCCCAAAAATGATGCACACATTTCTAGGACATTTCAGGATTTTGGAGTTAATTCATATGTATTTGAATTTGGACAATTAAAATCTATAGATATTTTAAATGTCCAAATAATCATAAACTGAAATGTTTACTGTTGGTTATATCCCACACAGTTGCCACAGTCAGTTGTATGGTTTTTGAAAGTGCCTAGCCATTTTTAATAAAGCCCTGAAGTTACAGAATAAAAGAAAACAGAAACAAAAAGGAAGAAAAGGACTTACCTGGTCCTTATCTGGCGCCCACCAACCGGCCCAGCACCGTAGCTGGCCGGCCCAGCCCACCAGGCCCAGGTGCCAGTCGTCCCCAACCTCCTGCAAGTGGGCAGGAGGGCGCGTGCCGTCATGCGCTGGCCACGTGCCGGGCCACCTCCTGCTTCCCGCCGCTTCCTCGACGCCCTGGGGGCGCCACGCTGACCCCTGGACCCCCTCGACCGCTCCCCTCTCTCCCTCCCTCGCCTCTCTCGCTCTCTATCTCCTGAAGCCGAGCGAGCTCGTCCCCGCCGCTCACTGCCACCGCTTTCACCGCCCGCCCCTCGACCAACCGCCGTGTCGATTGGCTCCGCCTCATCGTCTGCATCATCCCAGACGAGCCACGCATCCTCGGATGCCCTACAACGTCGCCATCACCGTCGTCTTCCACCTCAGGCTCCAACCACCGCCGCTATCGATTCGCCGTCTCCGACGCGCCCCCGAGGCCGCTGACCTTCTCTACCGCATCCTTGTGAGCTCCTACACCTCCCCCCATGCTCGCCCCTCTGTTCCCGTCCTCTAACCGCAGCCCCTCCATGGCCGAGCAATCGCTGCCGCCGCCGTGAAGCTCGCTGTTGCTAGCAGCCCCGCCTGACCAACCCAAGCATGGAGTCATGCTCTGGGCTTCTCCAGGAACCCGTAGCACGCCTTAGGTCGTCCGCTCGTGCACCGTGGCCTTCGTATCCATGCAAGCCACAGCTACGCCGCCGCGGAACTCGAGCCGTCGACATTCCCGGCCACCCTAGCATCGCCTGAGGCCACCAACCGATGAGCATCCTTGCTCCGGTTCCAAAGCGCCCAGCCGCGCGAGCTCCCGTCGCCGGAGTTGGCCGAACGGGCAACGCCGCCGCGTCCTGGTTACGCCGGCGATTAGCAGCCGGTGATAGCAACTGTTAGGGGTTAATCACCCCACTAACTAAGCCCCTATGCCACCGACAACTGGGCCCCACCAGCTTAGTTAAACCACTAACAAAATTAGTTAGACTTAACTTAATCTCGGTGGACCCAGGCGTCAGATTTGACCCTGCTGACGTGGCCGTTGACCAGGCCCACCTGTCAGCCACACAAAACAGCTCTGGTTCACTGACCAGTGGACCCCACTGGTTAGGTTTGACCTGGTCAGCTGCAGTTGACTTGCTGACGTCATAGTGACGCAATGCTAATACAGTTAATAATTTTCTAGATTTAAAGTAATTCAGAAAATTCCAGAAAATAGTGCTAACTTCTAAAATTCATAGAAATTCAACCATAGCTCAGAATGAAATAAGTTATATATAAAAAATGATCAGAAAAATCCAATCTATCCATCTGTACTGGTTTCATTCATGACAAAGCAACTTAACCTTGCTGTTCATATCAAAACATGATAATGCACTTTATAAATTCATAGTTGAGTTTGAATTTGAATCTTTTGTTCAAATAAGCCCAAACCCTTCTGTTCTTAGTTGCATTAGCTCAAATCACAGCATATTGCCATGTCATGGTCATGCATCACATTGTGCATTGCATTGATCGTGTTTCTTCTCTATTTGCCGGTGTTGTTCCCCCTTGGTAGACGTTGTTCCGACGTTGTGATCGTTAACACTTATGAAGACTCAATGCTATCTTCAGAAGTGCCAGGCAAGCAAAACCACCTTGTTCATTCCGATACAATCCCACTCTCTTGCTCCTGCTCTATTTTACTACATTAGGACAACAACGATTCAACTGTTACATGCTGCGGTAGTTGAACCCCTTTTCCTTTGCATGACCTGTCATTGCCATAGTAAATAGATGAAACCCACTAGCATGAGTAGGAGTTGTTTGAGCCCTGATGTGCATACTCATTCATGCTTGTTTGTCATGCCTGCTACTGCTTAGAGTTGAGTCAGGTATGATTCATCGGGGATGAATTGGAATGGTGATGATCATGTCCTACTGTGTGTGAGCTAAGTGTGTGAACACGATTTGGTAAAGGTAGCGGTGAGAGGCCATGTAGGAGTACATGGTGGGTTGTCTCACTGAAACCGTCCTCAGGAACTGAGTTTTGTGTTTGTGATCCATGAAGCAGCTACTACCGCACGTTGGGCCCTGAAATATGACCCCGCTCGACTTATTAACCGCCTTTGTCCTCTGTCCAGGAGTTGCAATTAGTTTCTGGTGTTTGTAGGATATGTGTTGGAGGCCGTGCGTAGCGCTGACCCTAGGGGTGGGCTATGATGCGGTAGATACACCGTGGCCCGGTGTACCGGGCGTCCGTTTGGTGTATCGGTAACCCTGCACACATCGTTTGGGGCTATGAGCGAAACCCCGGCCGGATCTCCTCGCGGATGGAACCCGAATAGGCGATAAACCTGGACTAGAGACTTGTGTGGTTACTTAGGTCGTGGTCTACACCCACGGCGGCTTTCGCTTGAAGTCTGCTGAGCACATGTCGTGTGCAGACGCTAAGTGGTGGAAACATGTGTGAAGAAGTACACCCTGCAGGGTTATAAATGATCTATTCGAATAGCCGCGTCCACGGTAAAGGACTTCTGGGTTGCCTACAACAGTTCATAGACAAGTGAAAGTGGATACTGTAAATTGCGCAAGATAAGCGTGAGTTCTATGGATGGCATTGTCGTAGGTAGACGGGAGCGGATCCATAGTGGTGTACTGAATGGTGAATATGTGGACTCGTGTGCACCACCTCAAAAGAGTTAATTGCAGTCGTAGTTCAGGTTAGCCACCGAGTCAAAGCTGGCTTGCTGCAATTAAACTCCACCACCCCCTTTGTTGATACCGATGCATATGTAGCTAGTTCTGATGTAAGTCTTGCTGGGTACATTTGTACCCACGTTTTCTTAATTTATGTTTTTGCAGAGAGACTTCAGTCTCGCTAGTAGTTCTACATGGACTCCGACGTTTAGCTTGTTACCTCAGCTACGATCTTGTACCCTTGGGAGGGTCTTGTAGATAGTAAGGCTTTCAGCCTTTTTCATTTGTAGATGTCTGTACTCAGACATGTTAAGCTTCCGCATGTGTTTTGACTTGTATGCTCTGAATGTTGGGTCATGAGACCCATGTTTGTAATATCTCGCTCCTCGGACCTATTGAATAAATACTTTGAGTCGTAGAGTTTTGTTGTGATGCCATGTTGTATTTACACATATCGAGCATATTGTGTGTATGATTGAAATGCTTGGTCTGTGTGGGATCCGACAACCTAGTTGTTTATCCTTGGTAGCCTCTCTTATGGGGAAATGTAGTCTTGTGCTTCCATGAGCCATAGTAGTCCGCTACAGCCCGGTTCACCAGAGTCCTGCTAGCCCAGACTACCGCCTCCTAACACTTGGTGGCCGGCATGTGATTCACTTTGTTCATGTGTTCCGTCCCTTCGGGAAATGTCACGGTGACATCCGGAGTCCTGCCTAGCCTGCTACAGCCCTGTTCACCGGACTCCTGTTAGCCCAGTGCTACAGCCCGGATTTGCACGCTGCTGACCGACATGCTCGATGTTGATTCATGTATGCCTCTCCTCATAAGTTAGTGCCACTTTGGGTTCATGACTAGTCATGTCGGCCCGTGTTCTCTGTCATATGGATGCTAGCGACACTATCATATACTTGAGCCAAAAGGCGCAAACAGTCCTGGGCCATGGTAAGGCGACACCCGTTGGAATATCGTGCGTGAGGCCGCAAAGTGATATGAGGTGTTACCGGCTAGATCGATGTGATCGGGGTCCTAACATGGGATTCCCTCTTCACCCGTTCGTCCGTGGACTGATGTTTTACTATGGGCTGGACTTCCATGATCTAGCCCCAAACTTCATTCTCAACATCACGGCATTCATTGTTCTGTGCGAGGCCTTTCTCCGCATTCCACCTCACTTCGGCCTATGGCTGAAGACCTTCAATGTGAAGCCGAAGGTGGTGAGCGGTCAACAAGCGGAGTGCGGAGGTGCCATGGTGGGCAAGATGCCCAATGTCACCTGGCCCGAAGGCTCCTTTGCGGAGAAGGTGAAGGGGTGGCAATCGGGGTGGTTCTAAATCACCGAGCCGCGCGACACCGACTGGGTGGCGGCCCCCGAATTCCGATCCGGGATTCCAATGCGGCTCACCTCCTGCCGAGAGAGGGGCCTAACCTGGGGTTCCTCGACCGAGCTGACTGGGCTCCAGACATGCGTCCAGAACATGATAGCCAGGAAAATCAAGCTTGTCAACGTGATCTAGGTGATGCTCATTCGTCGGGTCCTTCCGTGCCAACGTCGAACTTGCTATCTGTGGGAGTACAATCCGGCCAAGCACCAGACACTACTAGAGCTCTTCGGCACGACGCACGAACACATCTGGAAAGTGCTCTTCAAGGCCAGCGAGACGCCACCGCCCACGACCGAGGATCGCGGGCTCAACTTAAAACACCAGGCTAATTCGGTAAGTTCTTTCATGTTTTAAAGGTATACCATTTACTAGCATATCTTGAGAAAAAACCATAAGCCTTCCTATCCATGTATTCAGGCCTAGATCGAGGTAGCAGGGGGATTAACTGTCCGGCTCCGGTACCCGAAGACCAAGAATTCTCGTTACTGATGAAAATGATGTTTCCAGCACCTTATGAGGTGCCAAAGAAGACGGCCAAGAAAACGGCCAAGGGGGCCCTCGCCGAAAAGGCGCTTCGGACGTGACGTCCGAAAACGAGGCTCACTCTTCGTCCGCCGAAGACGATGACGAGGAGGAGGAAGAAAACGAATCGCCCCGGAGGGGGGAGGAAGAAGAGAGCGCCCCCACGAATCTGGAGGCGAAGGCGCCCAAGAGGGGGAAGGGCTCCCTTGCGGATAACTCTGCATGGGATGTTGATAGCAGTCCAGAGCGAATGCCCCGGACCAAGCCGCGCGCTGCCTCGTAAGTACCAAAAGCCTTATGCACATCCAAATACCCGGCCTTCCCACTTTATAATACTAATATGCTTAAATTATGCCATTCCAGTCCGGAACGTGACGGCTCCCCGCGATCCTCGACAGAGGGTTCGCTAGACTCTAAGGAGATTGCTAGCATGTCTCCGCCGTCCTGCTCACTCTGTCTTGCCCAAGGGTGATGACGAGGTGGTGTCCCAAAGGACCTTCCCATACCGGGGGGAGGTTCCGGAGATCTTCAGGGTGGCGCCCCAGGATGACTCCTCGGCCGCCGGACACATGGGGGAAAAAGCCCCCATCGGGACTGGTGATGGGGGCCGGGTTCCATTCGGTCCTCAACCGGATACCAGTCCGGAGACCTTCACGGCTCCGGAGTCCAGTGAACGGCCTTGCCCGAAAGGAGGAGGTGTGCCTGTTCCGCCGGTGACCTCTGTCCAACCAGAGCCACCGGATAATCTGCTGGAAACGCTGCGAGGCGCTTCCATTGTGGATGAACACCGTACCCTTATGGGTACAGTGATCGAGAAGGTTCAGTTCGCCAAAAGCAGACTGACCGAAGCCTGCGCTAGCCTTCTAACAGGCTTTGAGGCAAGTAATGTAATTGTAGGAAGAATGTCACAATGTAGACAGTAGCCCCTGATGCTCTGTTCGGTATTCCGAAAGAAAAAGGCGAACAGAGGATCAAAATAATTCTCGCAGGAGTCTAACATAAGATGTCTATGGAATAAGCAGGCATCGCTGCGGGCTGCTACCGCTCATACTGCGGAGGTCTACGGACTGAAGCAGAACCTGGAGCGGGCCGAGGAGGAGCTCGGCCTCGTGAAGAAGCAGCTGGAGGACAACCAAGGTATGCAGTTACATGCATGTACATTTAGGAAGGATGAATGGTTCGCGCTGACTAAAGTTTCATGAACATTATTAGGGGCCACGACCGAGGTGGCAGCCCTCAAGAAGGAGTTAGCTGAGGCTGAGGACAAAGCGGCCAAGGAACACGCCGCGCGCGAGAAGCACGAGGCCCAGGTTAGCAATGCCCGGCAAGAGCTCCAGTACGTCATCAAGAAGTACGAGTCCTTGGAGCGTGATTTTAAGACGCAAGAGTCCGAACTTGCGAAGGCCCACCAGAGCGCACAGGATGCCCGAGCCGAAGCCTAGAGCGCCCTCCAGGAAATCCAGGCAGCCAAGAAGATTGCGGCGGGTAAGTCTTTCACGACGCAAAGCAAGTATGCGAAGGAAACATTCCTTGTACTTACACGAATTTGGGTTTTTCAGGGGCGTTTACGGATCTGCCGTGCAGCATATCAGATGCTGCCGAGTTTTATTGAGCCGAAGAGGGGATGTCTATGGAGAAGCTATTCTGGTCTCAATATCTTGGACCAGAACATCCGGTGCCCTTTAGCGACCAGCTGAAACAGCTGGTCGAGCTGGCCATGAAGGAGCTAATAGTCCGGCTGTGGCCTGCCGAGCCCATGCCCAGCAGCTACTTCGGACTAGTGAAGCGGCTTGTGAGTGCCTGCCCACGGCTCGAAGCCGTGAAGCGGTCGATCTGCATTGAAGGTGCACAGATGGCATTGTTTGCGTCAAGATGCACTGGGCGAAGATGGATGCCAAGAAACTGGACCGAGGGGCCGCCTGAGGGCAAAGAGCATCGTCGACCTGAGCTGTATTTTGATAGTGTCCTGGAGGGGTCCCGCCTTGTGGCGGAGCAATGTGCGAAGGACATTATATTCCCGTGAAAACATTCGGGTTACCCTATCCTGTAGTATGAAAACAAGACCGTTATGTAATATAATGCTTGTGATTTTTTTAAAACTTTTACCTCATGTGCGGCCGTTTGTGAAATCTGAGGGTTGACCAGTCGTCGGCTTCTGCCCCCACGTAGATAGTACGGGGGTGTTCATGATAAATCTAAACACTCTTTACTCCACATTTTGATCCTAAAAGGAGGTGTTTAGCGCAACGAACAAGGCAATCAGACTATACGGCCTTCATCACCCTCACTTAGCCATAGGAGTTTGACAATGAGAATTTTGGCGAAGCCCTTGGTATTCGGAAGGCCGAACTAGGGGCGCTATACACGCCTAATCGGAGAAACACCAATTTCTCGCATAAAGCGGAAGAAATCTCTAAGGATTTGAGACCTCTCGAATAGCTGACCAGCTCTCGCCGCATCATGACAGTCAGTTTTCGGCTTTCTCTACTGAGGTGCTCGTCCGGAAGAACCGGGACACAATCGCAGTAGTTCTCCCTTTACTACCCTAGCCGATATAGCGGAACGTAAGGTAGTAAGCACAGGAGCCGGGCAACCCAACTATTGACCAAAGACATGATTCGGAGCCGATGCATATAATGCTATAAGTTCGGGGTGCCGAACTGTACTGTAAAAGTGTTCAGACTTTTATTGCGGTAATGCGAGGCGTGATGAAGCCCCTGGCGCAGTCATACGTACCAGAGTGTATGTGTGCAATAAGTAATAAATACAAAGGAAGGGAAAAGGGAAAATTAAGTAATAAGTTGACGCTACCCTTTATTGTAATATGATTAATACGTCAAGGCGTACTTGTACAAGTAATGCGATAAGCAAGAAAGGCTATCTAACATGCCATGACCAAGAGTGAGCTGCGTGCGGGTATGTAAAACAGGTATAGTGATCCTTAGCAGAGACCACCTGGGGATTCCCTTGTACGCCAAAGCTCCTTGCTTCCTCAGTGTGTCCGACGAATGGCTTGTCAGAAGAAACCTCGAAAAGAGAAAGACCCGAAATAAAAAGGAAAAATGAAAGTGTGCGGATCCAGGGTCGGTCGAGTCGTACTGTGGATCACGAGCTGACTATGCTTCCATTGATGCCCACGGAATTTTGAGTGCGTAGTTATGTACGCGCGGTACGAATGCTGCCATTCGATCTGGACTGGGACGGAGGCAAAATTGCTAGTTAAGCTCTTGACGAGCCGGGCTGTCTTGCTGCAGAATAGTCCAGACTCTCTTAATGGTGTCCGGGAGCTCAGCCACCGGATTAAGGTTCTGCTGAAAAAGGCCACGCTGAACTTCTGCCGCGAAGGCCGCGGTATGGTCCCCAGTACAGAGGGAGCGTTCTGTATTTCAATTTACTGTTATGATTCCACGAGGTCCGGGCATCTTAAGCTTGAGATAAGAATAATGAGGTACCGCATTGAATCGAGCAAATGCGGTTCGTCCAAGCAGTGCGTGGTAGCCGTTGCGAAAGGGGACGATGTCGAAGAGTAACTCCTCGCTTCGGAAGTTGTCCGGGGATCCGAAGACGACCTCGAGTGTGACTGAGCCCGTACAGCGGGCCTCTACACCTGGGATGACTCCTTTTAAAGGTATTCCTTGTGGGCTTGATCCGTGATGGGTTAATGCCCATTTTGTGCACTGTATCATGATAGAGCAGATTGAGGCTGCTACCACCGTCCATTAGGACTCGTGTCATGTGAAATCCGTCGATGATTGGGTCAAGGACCAGTGCGGCCGAACCGCCATGACGGATACTGGTTGGATGATCTCGCCAGTCAAAGGTGATCAGGAATGACGACCATGGATTGAATTTTGGGGCGACTGGCTCTACCGCATAAACGTCCCGGAGTGCGCGTTTGCATGCCCTTTTGGGGATGTGGGTAGCATATATCATGTTCACCGTTTTGACTTGAGGGGGAAACTTCTTCTGCCCCCAGTGTTCGGTTGCCGGGGTTCTTCGTCGTCGTCCTCACTTTGCGATCCCTTTTCCTTGTTCTCGGCATTTAACATGCTGGCTTGCTTGAAAACCCGGCAATCTCTGTTGGTATGGTTTGTTGGTTTGTCTGGGGTGCCATGTATCTAGCATAGACGATCGAGTATGCGGTCCAAGCTGGGTGGTCCCTCACTGTTCCTTTTATAAGGCTTCTTCCGCTGGCCGGACTTGGAGCCACTGAATACGACGTGAACTGCAGTATCATCGGTGTTATCGCCATTACTTCGGCATTTGTGTCTGTTACGCCGCAGCTTGCTGGTGCTATTGTTGGCCTCGGAGGGGCCTGCCTCGTTTGCTATGTTTTTACTGCGAGCCAGCCAACTATCCTCACCCGTGCAAAAGCGGGTCATGAGTGTCGTGAGTGCTGCCATGGACTTCGAGTTTTCTTGGCCGATGTGGCGGGAGAGCCATTCATCACGGATGCTATGCTTGAAGGCCGCTAGGGCTTCGGCATCCGGACAGTCAACGATCTGGTTCTTCTTGGTTAGGAATCTAGTCCAGAATTTTCTGGCTGATTCTCCAGGTTGTTGAACTATATGACTTAAGTCATCGGCGTCAGGTAGCCGGACATATGTACCTTGGAAGTTGTCAAGGAAAGCTTCTTCCAAGTCCTCCGAGCCGCCGATAGAATTTTCAGGCAGGCTGTTTAACTAGTGCCGAGCTAGCCCTTTTAACTTTAGTGGGAGGTATTTTATGGCATGAGATCGTCTCCACGGGCCATATGGATGTGGAGAATAAAATCCTCTATCCATACTTCGGGATCGGTTGTTCCGTCGTATGATTCAATATTGACGGGCTTGAATCCTTCTGGGAGTTCATGATCCATTACTTCATCAGTGAAGCAAAGAGGGTGTGCGGCGCCCCTATATCGGGCTGTGTCACGACGTAATTCCGATGGAGTCCGTCTGCGGTTATCGGCCTGGGCGTGACTAGGTTTCCCACGTCCGAATAGATAGCCGTCATCGCGCGTCGAAGAACATCCTCACGATCCGTAAATTGACCTGGTGTGTCCTGCTCTACTATCCAGGTCCTGCCGAAGGTCGTATGTATGATCTCGAGCTGTTTTGTCTCTGTTTTTTCGTGGCAGTGGGGCGGGCTGCTGTTCAGCCTGAGTCACCGCTTTATCCCAACCGCGGGGTGGTTGGTCCGCCGCACTGTCCTGACTGCGTGGTGGTCATTCCACATTGCGCGAGGGAGGTATGGGCTCCGGTGCCTCCTCATCAAACTGAGGTAGCAATCTGCACTTTGGGTAACTCTTGGCTGGACGCTTGAGGCCGTATTCTTCGGCTGCCAGGACATCAGTCCATCTGTCAATGAGTAAGTCTTGATCAGCTTGAAGCTGTTGCTTCTTCTTCTTCAGGCTTCTTGCAGTATCTATTAGTTGGCGCTTAAAGCGCTCCTGCTCAAGGGGTGCCTCGGGCATGATGAAATCCTCGTCGCCGAGGCTCTCCTCATCCTCGGAGAGTGGACGGTAACTATCATCCTCCAGTCGTTGGGCATGGCATATTCATCATGGTTAACTTGCCTGTTTTCTTGTTCCTCCTGTTCGGACGTTACTTCAACAGGGTCTTCATTGTTTTCGGCATTGTCCGGAGTGTTATTTTCTTCGGTGGCAGCATTGCTGTCTTTTGAGCAATGTGACTTAGAACAACGTTTAGGGCGCCGGCGCTTGGACTGTGTCTCAGGAGGTTTTATTCTCAACTGGATCTTCTTTGTAGGTGTATCAACCATGTACACATCGTACGAAGAGGTGGCCGTCCAACGTCCAGTGAATGGTGGGTCTTGGCCTTGCTCCTTGTCGGCATCTTCGTCCATACCGTCGATGTCTTCGGAGCCGTAATCAAGCATGTCGGTTAAGTCCTCGACAGTGGCTATGAAGTTGGTGGCGGGTGGGAAGCAAAATTCTCCATCATTAGTGAGGGAGTCCAGGATTAGGGGGTATCCGGACAGCCGGACTATGTACATCGTCCAGACTATTGAAGCGTTAAGATACAAGACTCAAGACTTCGGCCCGTGTCCGGATGGGACTTTCCTTGGCGTGGAAGGCAAGCTTGGCGATCCGGATATTGTATTTCCTTCCTTGTAACTGACTCCATGTAAACCCTAGCCCTCTCCGGTGCCTATATAAACCGGAGAGGTTGGTCCTTAGAAGGCCAATCACAATTACAATCATACCATCATAGGCTAGCTCTTAGGGTTTAGCCTCTACGATCTCGTGGTAGATCTAATCTTGTACTACCCATATCATCAATATTAATCAAGCAGGAAGTAGGGTTTTACCTCCATCGAGAGGGCCTGAACCTGGCTAAACATCTGTGTCCCTTGCTTCCTGTTACCATCAGCCTTGACGCATAGATTGGGACCCCCTACCCGAGATCCGCCGGTTTTGACACCGACATTGGTGCTTTCATTGAGAGTTCCTCTGTGTCGTCATTGTCAGGCTCGATGGCTCCTTCAATCATCATCAACGATGCTGTCCAGGGCGAGACTTTTCTCCCTGGACAGATCTTCGTGTCTGGTGGCTTCACCCTGCGGGCCAATTCGCTTGGCCATCTGGAGCAGATCGATAGCCACGCCCTTAGCCACCAGATCAAGGTCGGAAACCTGAACTGCACGGCGGACATCCATGGAGACTAGTTCTTCGATGGGTTCGGGCCTATGCCAGGGGCACCGGACAGTCACGATGAGCACGGCTTGGACCTGCCATCGGACAAAGCCTCGGACCTAAATCCAGAGCAGGCTGCGTTGCCCAAGGACGGGGGGCTGGACCCCGCCCTGCAGGTCGCGCACTCATCGGCGGTAGAGCCGAACACGGGCCTTACCCCTGTGGTGGCCTGTGAATCCGGACCCCCGGATTCGTATCCGTACGTTGGTTCCGGTTCGCGCACTCCCGATCCAGTCGTGCCAGGTTGGACTCCGGTAATGGAGTTCACCGCTGCGGATATCTTCCAGCACTCACCCTTCTGCGACATGCTTAACTCGTTAAAGTCTCTCTCTTTGTCAGGAGGCTCTTGGCCGATCTATGTCCGACTCGAGTGGGAAGCAGGCGATGAAGGAATTCTTTGCCCACCCACCACCCACTTCATTGCCACGGTCGATGATTTAACCGACGTGATTGACTTTGACTCTGAAGATATCGATGGTCTGGACGATGATGCAGGAGAATCACAGGAGCCACCGCTCACTAGGCGGTGGATAGCCGTCTAAGCCCATGATATATACACGGCGAACACTCCGAAGGAAACCAATGGCGATGAGGCAGCGGAGGATAATCCCCCAGGGGGAAAAGCAAAGCATGGGCGTCGTCGGAGCCGCTCCAAGCCCTGCCACAGGAATACCGGCCCAGAAGTCGAAAACAATTCGGATGGCACCGAAGATGAATATAACCCTAGTCGGCTTGCCTTTCAGAAGGCCGGACTAGCCACTGTGGGATACTTGGAGAGGGACAACTATACGCCCCCCTCCGAGGATGAGGCAAGCCTCGGCAATGATGAATTCGGCGTGCCTGAAGATCCAGTGGAACAAGCTCGCTTCGAGTGGCGGCTCATGGCCACGGCAAAGAGCCTGCAAAGGAATCAACAGCATCTTAAAGCTGACCAAGATTCGCTGGTGGACAGATGGACCAAGGTCCAGGCCACTGAAAGATACGTACCCAACCGCCCCGACAAAGGGCACACAGGGCACAACCGGCCACCCCAACCTAAGCAAGAGAACTCAAGGCACATGCCCCGACATCAACACACCACTACGGTCCAAAACAATACGAAGGACAAAAGAAGAAGCATCCTCATGCCTCGGCGCAATGGTCATAAGCGTCAAAACAGGAAGGCTGGTGCTAATTCCAGCAACTCCCAGTCCGGTGAGCGGATATAGAACAGCTCAGACCTATCCGGCCCGAGCCACACACTCGATCAACCATGTGAAATCCATGGTACTCCTAGAAGGACGGCAAAGCATACCAACAGAGAATGCCGGATCCTCAAAACAAAGCGGTTGGTCGCATGCCGGAAACAATGAAGGGAGGCATCTGGTCAAGACCTCCCCCCCATAGCATAAAAGTACGGCCGATCGCCCCCGACCTCATTAACCACAACAAACTCAATTGCAGTACCTCCAGACATAGCAAACCGGGGGCCCCATAACACATAAAACCCCCGCAGGTGTGAAACCACAAACAACATCTCCTAAAAGGTGCTAGGGGCAAAGGCCAAGTTTTTCTGGCCCATCATCCTAAACGGTTGTCTTCGGATCACCAAAAAATACTTCGCCAAAGAATAAATATTCGGCACCTTCCCACCATGCGGTAATTTACCATATGATAACGGGACAAACCACGTTGACTAGATTCCACGTGGTCAGTCACTCAGGCCAACACCATGTGATACAATCACACGGCCGAACCTCGCCTCGTATGGAAATCATACAGCTGCCAGAGTAGCGAGTCGCGCATGCCTATCAAAATTTTGATATGACAACCAACTATCCGAACACCAATTGAGGAGTCCGCGCTACCCAACGATATAACGGTTGGGTTTACCAGGGTCCGATCAGGAGCCCTCGGACCAACCACAAGAGGACGCTCGGCTACCTCTGAGTATTTGCCTTACAAACTAACTTTGACGCAGAACAGGATTGGTGACGTGGAATCGGCCAGGACACACAAGGAGCCCCCCCTAAAATAAGGTAGTCCAGATTCACTCTTGATCCACTGACAACTCCCTCCAGTCCGGCCATCACAGGTTCCACCAAAAAACACCTCTTTTCATAATCATACATTGTACTCATATGCATAGACATATCATTTTGCTACAATTCGTAGACTTAAATAACACTTACCGCCGCCGCTTTCATCGACACCTCGTGTTACGCCCGATTATGCCAGGGGCTTCATAATACGGCAATAAAGTCCGACCACCTTCTTGGTCGTCCGGCACCCCGAACTTATAGCACTATATGCATCAGCTCCGAATCATGTCTTGGGTCATTGCCTGGGTTTGCCCGGCTCCCTTGTTTTGGTACCTTATGTTCCGTCATATCGGCTAAGGTAGCGTAGGGAGAACTACTACGATTGTGTCCCCGATCTGCTGGACGAGCAGCTCAGTAGAGAAAGCCAAAAACCGACTGTCATGATACAGCGAGAGCTGGTCAGCTGTTCGAGAGGTTGTAAAATCCTTAAATATTTATTCCACATAACGCCATTATAAATGCAGAGTGCGACGGATCGGTCTCCTGGTCAGGCGCCAATAGAGCCCCTAGTTTGGCCTTCCGAACACTAGGGGCTGCGCCGACCATACTCGAATTCCTATGGCTAAGTGAGAGTAATAAAGCTCTATAGTCCGATTGCCTGGTTCGTGGTGAGAAACGCCTCCGTAAAAGGACCCAACTATGGGATAAAGAGCGTTCAGATATACCCCGAACACCCCCATATTCTTTTTACGTGGGGGCAGAAGCCGACGACTGGCCAACTCTCAGGATTTACATACAATAAACAGCCGCACAGGAAGAACATATGTTCAAACAAAACAGGCAATATATAAACGCCAAATCCCATATTACAAAAAGTGGCACGAATGCCCTCAGGGAAATATATTGTCTTTGGTACATTTATCCGCCGCAAAGCGGGCTCCCTTCAGTACACCTTCATAGTACAGTTCGGGCTTGCGATGCTCCTTACCCTCTGGCGGCCCCTCAGTCATCAGCTTCTCCGCGTCAAGCTTCCCCCAATGCACTTCTGCACGCGCGAATGCCATACGTGCACCCTCTATGCAGACCGATCGCTTAATAGCATGAAGTCGAGGACAAGCGCCCACAATCCGCTTCACGAGCCCGAAGTAACTGCTCGGAATTGGCTCCGCCAGCCACAGCCGGACAACCAAGTCCTTCATGGCTAGTTCGGCCGCCTGGTGCAGTTCGACCAGGTGCTTCAGCTGATAGATAAAGGGCACCGGATAGTTCGGTGCCAAATACTGCGACCAGAAATCCCTCTCCGCAGACTTCTTTTCCTCGGTTCGGTAGAATTGGGCGGCATCTGACATGCTGCGAGGAAGATCCATAACGCCTCGAAAAACAAGAATTCAGCTTGATGCTTAGAATTCTTCCCATTATCATGAACAAATGGCTAAGAATACAGAAGGCCTTACCAGCCGCAACTTTCCGGGCCTCCTGAATGTCCCGTACAGCACCTCGGGCTTCTTCCCGAGCATCTTCCGCGGCTTGGAGCGCTTGGGATAGTTTGGATTCTTTCCCTATTAGACTCTGCTCCAAGCCCTCGCTTTTCTTCACAGCCTCATGGAGCTCCTACTCAGCTGTGACAGCCCTGGCCTCGTGTTTTTGACGAAGTGCCTGTTCGGCGGCAGCCTTCTCGTTGGCATCATCCACAACCTTTTTCAGTGCCTCATATTCGGCACTCGCTCCTAGGGCATACAACGCAAATACTTTTCAATAAGCACAATTACTCATTCGTGCCTAATGCAAGACAATGTTTCAACATACCTTGTTTATCTTCTAATTGCTTCCTCACGCGGCCAAGTTCTTCCTCGGCCCGTTCCAGGTTCCGCTTCAGTTCGGACACTTCCGCATTATGAGCGGTCGTCTTCTCCACAGACGCCTGTGTTCAGACAAAGAGGTACACGTCAGTAACGTAAGTTCCCACGACAAATGAGGATTTGATCCCCTACCCGGCTCCATCTCCTTAGCCGGACAGTGCATCAGGGGCTACTACTCATATTATGACGATTCCTCAAAGGTTTCTCAGGAAACATACCACAAAGGCCTTCATAAGGCCAAGGCAGGACTCGTTCAGCCCGCTCTCGGCGGACCGAATCTTTTCAACCACCGCACCCATAAGGGTCCGATGTTCATCGACGATAGACGCGTTCTTTAACGCTGTCGATAGACCGCTTGGCAACTCCGCTTGAACAGAGGTTGCCGGCGGAGTAGGTAGGCCTCCAACCGTTGAAGGTGGTTGCTCGCCCGATCTGGGAGCCTTAGAGGTCTCCTGGACCTTGTCCGCCGAGGCGAACCCAAGATCGCCTCACGACGGCACACTCAGGGGCCATCGCTTTCGCGTGTCCGGCTCTAGTGATATGCCCCCCTGGTCCGAGCCCCGTTGAGACGACACCTCAGTGTCGCGGCGGGACTTTGGAGAAGGGCCCTCTGGAGGCGTCTCGCTCGCCAGGGCGTCCGACCTCAGCGAATCCTCGGATCAGGAATGTGCGGCACGAGACCTTGCCGGACTGTGCAAAACATAGCAACGGTTAACTACTATACCCAAAAATAATCCCGAACGCATATGCGTGTTCAGATTTTGCGTACTTACGACTTCTCCAGGGGCTGGGCCCTGGGATCCCACTCGGGCTGCTATCGGCAGCCGTGGTCCTAGGAGGGAACCTTTTCTCCTCTTGGGCGATTCGGCCTCCCGGGACGAGGAAGCTACACGCTTCTTCCCACCTTCAGAGTAAGGCTCATCCCCCTCTGCTTCTTCCTCTTCTTCTTCCGAAGAAGGAGCGTCGCTTGAGTCTTCGGATTTTGCGTCCGAAGCCTCGCGGTGATGGAGGCCACTCCGGGTCTTCTTGACCTTCTTGGAGGCCTCCTTCTTTGGCGCCTCGTAAGGCGCGGGGACCAGCATCTTCGTTAGAAGAGGTCCGGCCGGTTCCTCCGGCAGTGGGGCCGGACAGTGAATCTGCTCCACCTTCTTTATCCATCCCTGGGGTCACAACGAAACACGATTAAGATGTCTCCCTCATGACATGCCAGCTGAAGCATGAACAGACAAAGTGTGGTTGTAACTTACCGACCTTGGAGAATGGGATGATTGATACCCACGGTCCTTGGCGGGCCCCGGCCACGATTTGCCGGACTTAGGAAGCACCTTCCAGATATCCTTGTGGGAGGAATCATAAAGCTCCCGAAGGGTTTGGTGCTCGGCTGGATCGAACTCCCATAGAGTACAAGCTCAGCGCTGACAGGGGAGAACCAGGCGAGCTAGCATCACCTGGACTACGTCGACGAGTTTGACGTCCCTATCAACAACACCCTGAAGGCGCGTCTGGAGCAACAACAGCTCATCGGACGAACACCAGTTCGGGCCCTTCTTGGGCCAGGACGTGAGCCGCAGTGGAGCTCCGGATCTGAACTCTGGAGCCGCCGCCCACTTTTTGCCACGTGGTTCGGTGATATAGAACCACTGTTGCTGCCACTCCTTAACGGAGTCGTTAAAAGAGCCCTTCGGCCAAACAGCCTTGGGCATCTTGCTCACCATGGCACCGCCGCACTCGGCGTGTTCACCACTCACCACCTTAGGCTTCACATAAAAAATCTTCAGCCACAGGCCGAAGTGAGGTGATATCCAAAGAAAAGCCTCGCACACGATGATGAACGTCGAGATATTGAGGAAGGAGTTGGGGGAAAGATCATGAAAATCAATCTCGTAGTAATACATGATTCCGTGAACAAATGGGTGCAGGGGAAACCCAAGCCCGCGGACGAAATGGGGAAGGAACACGACTCTCTCGTGAGGTTCCGGAGTGGGGACGACCTGTCCCGCCGGGGGGAGACGGTGGCCGATCTTCTGGGCCAGATACCCGGCGTCCCGGAGCTTCTTGGTATCCTTCTCCCAGACAGTAGAGGCCATCCATCTGCCTCCTGCTCTGGATCCGGACATCTTTGGAAAGCCTCTCTTTGGTGGAAAGGAAGAGTGCTTGGGCGTTAGGGCTCGAAAATAGGGGAATGAGCGAGCGGAAGGAGAAGGGCGTGGGTAAAGAGAAAGAGGCCTTGTCTCTTTATAGGGGCGGTAAGTGCTTTTTGCGCCTCCCCAATTGCCTGGTTGAGCCCGTTTGCTTCCCGCTCCCCGCGATTAGCGGTGCAGTTGGATTACCCATGCCCATATTGATGAGAATCCCGTGATATGGGGGCACGATCTCTGCTTTGACAAGACGTGTCAAGGAAACCGCCTCGCAATATGCGCTGTGGCTGGTTGTGGAAAGACGGTTCGAATAATAACCCGACCGTAATGACACGTCGCGTTGCTTAAAAAGTTGTCAGCAGATTGCATTTGTGAAACATCATTCTCTCTACGGTGGCATGCGAAGATCATCTCGTGAATCCAGACACGGTTTAAGTGTTCGATAATTACCTTGGAGTATTCGGAGAAGGAACCCGCCTTGCAATGCCGAAGACAATACTACACGCTGGACTCATCGTCATTGAAGCCTGGTTCAGGGGCTACTGAGGGAGTCCTGGATTAGGGGGTATCCGGATAGCCGCACTATGTACATCGTCCGGACTATTGAAGCGTGAAGATACAAGACTCAAGACTTCGGCCCGTGTCCGGATGGGACTTTCCTTGGCGTGGAAGGCAAGCTTGGCGATCTGGATATTATATTTCCTTCCTTGTAACCGACTCCATGTAAACCCTAGCCCTCTCCGGTGCCTATATAAACCAGAGAGGTTGGTCCTTAGAAGGCTGATCACAATTACAATCATACCATCATAGGCTAGCTCTTAGGGTTTAGCCTCTACGATCTCGTGGTAGATCTACTCTTGTACTACCCATATCATCAATATTAATCAAGCAGGAAGTAGGGTTTTACCTCCATCGAGAGGGCCCAAACCTGGGTAAACATCTGTGTCCCTTGCTTCCTGTTACCATCAGCCTTGACGCACAGATCGGGACCCCCTACCCGAGATCCGTCGGTTTTGACACCGACAATTAGCCCCTAGTTCGAACTGGACATAGTTCGGCTGTGAATCTCCCACCAAGGACAGGTTCTTTAATGAGTTTAGCACATCGCCCAGGGGCGAGTGTTGGATGATGTCTGCGGCGCTAAATTTGAAAATCGATAACCGATCAAGCTCGGTGTCCGCAGGCGTACGTGGTTCAGAACTTATAGCCGGAGACGAGTCTGGGGCTCCGTTGACGCAAATGTTGCAGGGTGTTGAGTCTGTGTGCGGCTCCAACGCCATGGACTCTGTGGCCTCGGATGGCGCGATCTGCTTCAGATCTAAGGCTATGGTAGTTATAGGAACCATCTCCTGACTGTGGTCCAATGACAGATTTAAGTCATGTTCATCGGAGCGAGGGGGAGCGATCTCCGCGGTCTCAAATCCGTCGAAGATCAAGTCTCCACGGATGTACGTGACGTAGTTCAAGCTTCCGAATCTGACCTGATGGCCAGGGGCATGGCTGTCGATCTGCTCCAGATGGCCAAGCGAGTTGGCGTGCAGTATGAAGCCGCCGAACATGAAGATCTATCCAGGAAGGAAGGTTTCCCCTTGGACAGCGTCGCTATGGACGATAGAAGGAGCCATCCGACTTATTGAGGACGACACAGTGGAACTCTCAATGAAAGCACCAATGTCGGTGTAAAAACCAGTGGATCTCGGGTAGGGGGTCCCGAACTGTGCGTCTAAGGTCGATGGTAACAGGAGACAGGGGACACGATTTTTACCTGTGTTGGGCCCTCTCTATGGAGGTAATACCCTACTTCCTGCCTGATTGATCTTGATGAATATGAGTATTACAAGAGTTGATCTACCACGAGATCGTAATGGCTAAACCCTAGAAGTCTAGCCTATATGACTATGGTAATGAGTGTCTATCCCCCTCCGGACTAAACCCTCCGGTTTATATAGACACCGGGGGGATCTAGGGTTACATAGAGTCGGTTACATAGAAAGGAATCTTCATAGTTGATCGCCAAGCTTGTCTTCCATGGCAAGGAGAGTCCTATACGGACACGGCTATAGTCTTCGGCCTTCGTGTCTTGACAGCCCACCAGTCCGGCCCATGGATAACAGGCCGGACGCCCGAGGATCCCCTAGTCCAGGACTCCCTCAGCCGCGTGCTAGGAGTCGGCTCCCTCGTGGCCCCCTTCGGACGTCTTGTCGTCTTCCAGCAGCCGGCCTCTTAGACCAGCCGGCCCAAGAAGCCAGTCGTGCGTCCCGGAGGTGTGAGGGGCGCAGCTAGCCCCGATGTCTTGAAATACCATGGGGTGCCGATGAGGCAACCCGTGGTTAATTACTCCAACAGTAGTCCCCAAAGCTGGTGGGGCACCGCAGCATAAAATCGAGAAGCCTCGGCAGCTTCCTACTCCGAGTGATCTGGTAATCTTGCTTCGTCCGTCTTCTGGATATGCCGACTGTTAGGAGCTAGACTAGGCTAGGCCGGCCGCCTGATGAATTCGAATCGTCGGGGTAGAGGCCGGGTGGCGCGCCGGCTGGGTGACAAGCTTGCCGCCTGTTGGTTGTTCGCCACGCGGTGCCACCAGACCAGGCCAGCCTGCCAGTCCATATGCGCGACGGGACGTCGCCGCAGGCCTGGGCCTGCCACTACAGGGCCTCGGTACGCGCGGATCCGCTACGGCCGAGGCAACGGTTGCCCTTCTAGGGCGCATTAACTTTATGTCGTTACGGCGTGGAAGGTGCGGTGACGTGGGGGAAGTGGGCGCAGTTAATCATGCGCTCCCACGTCTCGCCTCCTCGGCTCCACGGCCGCGGGCCTATAAGTAGGGGGGAGGGTGGCGCGGCAAATCGCACGGGCGCTCCCCCCCCCCCCCCGCTCTTTGTGGCACCCCGGCTTAGAGAAACCGGAATGCCCCGTATTCCATCCCAGAGATCGAGGAGAAGTCTTCTGGAATACGGCACTGCTTAGCATAGATTGAATCAGCTCTTTATTACAATCTATAAGGTACAAGGGGATTACATCGGCATGGCGACACTACGCCTACCATGGTTGCTCTATGTAAGCAGCAAAACAACACGATGCAGCGGAATAACTTCTAGCAGCAGAACAACGACGACGGTGGTGAACTCCACTCCGCAGGGACTCTGGCTGGAACGCTTATCCTAGCTCGCAAACAAGGAATCCATGGAAAACAAGCAATCAAATCCGGCATGACCTGCAAACTGGCATGACACGCCAGGTCAGTACATTGAATGTACTTGCAAGCTCACAGCAACCAAAGCAATCAAGGCAAACAATAGCATGGCAATTACATATTATTAAGCAATGATGAACATGATACTGTCAGAACAACATGGCATGTACAACATCATACAGCTAGAACAATACAAGCATGGCATAAACAAATGAACATGATGAGACTAGCATGCAATATGATGAAACTATCATGCACCAACTTACTCTGCTCGGGTTACCTCGTAACCATCACATGTATCACTCACCATCACTGACATCACACGATCATCTCAGGATCCAATCAAGCTTGGTATTACAATACCGTAGTAATCTTTTATGACCACAAGGAGCTTGACCTTTACCCTTGACTCTCACATAACATCCCAAATATCCAACAAGTTGGTATTCACGATACCACAATGATCCTCTCACGATCACATAAATAACAACCAACTTCTTTCATCATCGAACCAGGGTTGTTATTAAGCACATTATTATTATTACTGTTGACCCGTAGTGTGACCGACACGAATTGGGCCCTCATCCGCGGGCGCGGCTATCGATAGATTTAACACATACACACACTCTGCAGAGGTTAGCACACTGTACCCACACTACAGAACCCATGGCCTCGCACTCCCATTCGAGTGGGCCGACGACGTTCCGACAAAACCGTCCTACTGCCATGACACTCTCCCGGCCACTCCAACCAACTCCCCTTTGGGCTAAGTGCTGGGTGGCCATGTGCCTACCAAAGGCACCAATGGCCACCGTCGTGGCAAAACGGTCCCAAACGGGGACAAGGATCCATACAAAAACAATGGGCACACAAGGCTTATGCCATCCTACCTGATCAGGGTAGCTCCCGCGCAGAACCTTCCCTCGCGGGAGGCACCGGCGAGAGGCATGACAATAGACCCAGTTAGGGCCTTCCCATTAGGGCAAGCGTGGTTGCACTGGTCAGCTCGATTTGGTGGCAGCATGAGTCAGCCAACAGTTGTTCAAGTTCAGTTTAATCCGGTTAAACTTGAATGCAATATGCTGAGCCATGATAAAAATAACGTGATGCAACTACAATGCATGAACATGATATCAACATGTGCATGTGGGTGCATCATAACCAATGAGCCCAATGATGACCCGCAAGTATACGGGATAGTTGTAGCCTCTTTTGATAAGTAAGAGTGTCGAACCCAACGAGGAGCTAAAGGTAGAACAAATACTCTCTCAAGTCCTATCGGCCATCGACACGATTTCACGACGCTTGACGTTCGCTTTACCTAAAACAAGTATGAAACTAGAAGTACTTTGTAGGTGTTGTTGGATAACTTTGCAAGATAATAAAGAACGCGTAAATAAAAAGTAGGGGCTGTTTAGATAAAGATGCAATAAAGTAAATAAAGCGAGTGTGGAAAAGTGGTGGTAGGAGTTGTGAGAGTGTCCCTAAGCAATTGACTACGTTACTAGACCGATAGAAAGTATTATGTGGGAGAGGCCACAGATAGCATGTCATCCCTGACTTGGAATTCTATGCACTTATGATTGGAACTATTAGCAAGCATCTGCAACTACTAACGTTCATTAAGGTAAAACCCAACCATATCATTAAGATATATTGTTCCCCTTTAATCCCGTATGCATCAATTTCTATGCTAGGTTGAAGCTTCATCACTCTAGCCCTCCAATACATAGTCCTATCAACATACAACTAACCCTATGGTGTGATCCACGCAGCAGCTCATATGATGGGCACCAAAGGACAGCAACATAACCACAAGAAAATTAAATCAATCATAGCAATTCATGAACCACCAATAGGACAACAAAAATCTACTCAGACATCATAGGATGGCAACACATCATGGGATAATAATATGAAGCATAAAGCACCATGTTCAAGTAGAGGGTACAACGGGTTGTGGGAGAGTGGAACGCTGTAGATAGAGGGGGAAAGGTGATGGAGATGTTGGTGAAGATGACGACAATTTTGGTGAAGATCGCGATGATGATGATGGCCCCCGGCGTCGTTCCGGCGCCACCGGAAGCAAGGGGGAGAGAGCCCCCCTTCTTCTTCTTATTCCTTGACCTCCTCCCTAGATGGGAGAAGGGCTTCCCCTCTGGTCCTTCGCTCCCATGGTTTGGGAGGGGCGAGAGCCCCTCCGAGATTGGATCTATCTCTCTATTTCTGCGTTCTCAGATTCTACCCCTTCACCGTTTCCTTTATATCTGGAGATCCGTAACTCCGATTGAGGTGAATCTTTCGCCCATATCTTTCTCATAAATTAGCTTTCTTGCGCCAAAAGAAGAGCGTCAACCACCTTACGGGTGGCCCACGAGAGCCCAGGGCACGCCTGCCTCCCTGGGGCGCGGCCCCCTGTCTCGTGGCCACTCCGGACACCGTTTCGCGTTGATTTTACTTCCCAAAAATCATAAATATTCCAGAAAAAAATCTCCGTCCGTTTTTATCCCGTTTGGACTTCATTTGATATTGGGTTTCTGCGAAACAAAAAACATGCAATAGACAGGAACTGGCACTGGGCACTGGATCAATATGTTAGTCCCAAAAATA
Source organism: Aegilops bicornis (assembly GCA_021605145.1). Classification (NCBI taxonomy): domain Eukaryota; kingdom Viridiplantae; phylum Streptophyta; class Magnoliopsida; order Poales; family Poaceae; genus Aegilops; species Aegilops bicornis. Next base: position 294,062,867 of record CM038669.1, read on the forward strand.
GTATAAAAAGTTGTCAAAAGTATATGAAAGTTGAAGAATATTGGCATGGAACAATCAAAAATTATAGATACGACGGAGACGTATCAGCATCCCCAAGCTTAATTCCTGCTCGTCCTCGAGTAGGTAAACGTTAAAAAAAGATAATTTTTGATGTGGAATGCTACCTAGCATAATCTTGATCATATGTCTAATCATGGCATGAATATTAAGACACGAGTGATTCAAGGAAATAGTCTATCATTTGATATAAAAATAATAATACTTCAAGCATACCAACCAAGCAATTATGTCTTATCGAAATAACATAGCCAAAGAAAGCTCATCCCTACAAAATCATATAGTCTGGCTATGCTCCATCTTCGTCACACAAAATACTCCCATCATGCACAACCCCGATGATGAGCCGAGCAATTGGTTCATACTTTTTAACGCGCTTCAGCTTTTTCAACTCTTACGCAATACATGAGCGCAAGCCATGGACATAGCACTATGGTGGTATAGAATATGATGGTGGAGGTTTATGTGGAGAAGAAAAAAAGGGAGAAAGTCTCACATCGACGCGGCTAACAAATGAGCTATGGAGATGCCCATCAATTGATGTCAATGCGAGGAGTAGGGATTGCCATGCAACGGATGCACTAAAAGCTATACGTGTATGAAAGCTCAAACTGGAAACTAAGTGGGTGTGCATCCAACTTGCTTGCTCATGAAGACCTCGGGCATTTGAGGAAGCCCATCATCGGAATATACAAGCCAAGTTCTATAATGAAAATTCCCACTAGTATATGAGAGTGAAAGCATAGGAGACTCTCTCTATGAAAAACATGGTGCTACTCTGAAGCACAAGTGTGGTAAAAGGATAGTAACATTGCCCATTCTCTCTTTTTCTCTCATTTTTTCTTTTTTTTCATTTTTTTCTTTCTCTTTTTTTGGTGGGCTTCTTTGGCCTCTTTCTTTTATTTGAGCTTCTTTGGCCTCTTTTATTTTTCATGAAGTCCGGAGTCTCATCCCGACTTCTGGGGGAATCATAGTATCCATCATCCTTTCCTCACTGGGGCAATGCTCTAATAATGATGATCATCACACTTTTATTTACTTACAACTCAATATCTAGAACAAAGATATGAATCTATATGAATGCTTCCGGCAGTGTACCGGGATGTGCAATGATCTAGCATATCAATGACATCAAAAAACGGACAAGCCATGAAAACATCATGCTAGCTATCTTACGATCATGCAAATCAATATGACAATGAATGATCAAGTCATGTATATGATGATGATGGAAGTTGCATGGCAATATATCTCGGAATGGCTATGGAAATGCCATAATAGGTAGGTATGGTGGCTGTTTTGAGGAAGATATAATGAGGCTTATGTGTGATTGTAACGCCCCGGATACAATTTTCCATATTCGTAACTCCAACTCTTGCCTTTTCCGGAGATGCGATATGATATTTCCTCCGTGGTTGGGTTTTTGTCTTTTGTTTTTGCATTTTGTTCATGTCATGCTTTTCATCATCGCATCATCCGCATTGCATCGGCACTCGTTGCCGTCTTTGCTTTTAAACTTGCATCCGCTCGTAGTTGCCGCGTCCCTCCTTGCTTTCGTTGACGTTCCTGAGACCAACCGTGTTTTTCGTTTCCCTCTTGTCCGACCACCTAACCCCTCTTGCCAGCTCGCAGCCCCCTCGCGCGCGTGTCCAAACTTACCCGAACCCAACCTGCTCAGTCATCACCGTTGAATTCAGATCACCCCCAAGCATTCGTAAAATATCTGCGTTTCTCCATTGGACTCCCCTAACCTTTTATTCTCAATCATCCGATCGCGATCCGATGATCCAAATGACACTCGTACCTACCACCTACTATATAAATAGTCCTAACCCTAAAATCTAGGGACTTTGTCCCTTCACCAGCCAGCCGCCGCCGCCACTCTCTCCAAAATCTCCCTCAGGATCCTCCCAGATCCCATTGACCAACCACCGCTGCTTCCTCCCTCTGCCTCCCGCGTTCGATCTAGAGGAGTGGAGTTCCTCCTCTGCTCGTTCTCCTCTGTGACCCAATCCGTCGATCCCCCCTCCAACCTCCCCGCCCGAGGCCTCCCTCGATCCAACCCTCCTTGCTCTCCTCGTCGACTGTGGAGACGAAGCTACTCCTGGCGCCCATGGCCTTGTGCCCTCGCTGGCCCTAGGAGCAGCAACAACAACCTCGCCGTCGCCGCCACAGATGAGCAAAACGCCGTCCCTTCCTTCCTCTGGTTCGTTCCTTCTCCTCTCAACATCTCTACCTCCCTTTCTCTCCAGGAGCTTCGCCTGCGCAGCCGCCATGGACTGGAGCCATCCCGGAGTGCTCTTCCGCCTCACCTCCCGCCCTGGCTGCAAGCCGCTGCCGCCAGTTCCTCCTCGAGCTCCAAGCCCAGTAGCGTCGTCCCTTGCCTCTCCATCCCCTGCCAGCCTCTGCTTCCTCTACAACGACGACCAACACCTCCTCCTCCCATGCGCCTCGTCCGCCCCGCCGCAGGCCGACCAACTAACGGAACCGCCTCGGCGCCGTCAAGCTCCTCCATCGGCCACCTCTCTGAGCAGAGCCGCCGGACCAGCAGGCCTGTGCCTCGCCCCTTCTCTTCTCCTTCTATCTCTTGTCCTCCCTCTCTGTATCTTCTCTGAATTTTCCCCGTCGTGGTCGCCTCTCCGCAGGTCGCCTATGCTCCGACGGGATCAAGCCACCGGAGCTCCTGCACCAGCTCTGCCGTCGCCGCTCCACGCCCCCAAGTCCCCGGCCTCGTCCTCGGCTCCAGTGTCGCCACGCCGCCCGGCCGGATCTGCTCGTCCTCGCCGTCCCTCCAGTCGGCCAAGCTTCCCTCGCTTTCAGCAGCGGTTCGAGATCGAGCGGCCGCCGCCCGCTTCGTTGAGCGTCACGCGTGGGCCTCCTTGCCTCGCCAAGGCCCAGGCGCCCACCTCTGCCTCCCCTCCAACCGCCTGCCTAGCCTACCGCACCGACTGGGCCGAGCCCAGCTAGGTAAGTATCCCAGCCAACCCGATTCGATCCAGATTCGCCCGCATCATTTTTTTTCCTGTCCGGACGCTTTTGCTAATTATCCAGTTGATTTATCGTTACGCCCAATATGCGACCCTATCCAAAAGGAACTCAAGGTCCCACCAAGGATAGACCCATATATTGAAACGCTTTTGCAAGGTGGATATCATTACATCAACATTACATAATAGATGGGGATACATACATAAGGCAAAATGCCACAAGAATACATCAACATCAGATACAAGATCAACATCCGACTACGGATGAAACATAAACAGAAACTCAAACAATATCCACCCTGCTAGCCCAGGCTGCCGACCTGGAACCTATCCCCTGATCGAAGAAGAAGCAGATGAAGAACTCCAAAGCAAATAAACATCGCTCTCACGTCCTGATAATCGCAAACCTGTACCTGCAACTGTTGGTGTAGTAATCTGTGAGCCACGAGGAATCAGCAATCCCATTACCATGGGTATCAAGACTAGCAAAGCTTAATGGGTAAGGAAGAGGTAAAGTGGTGAAGTTGCAGCAGCGGCTAAGCATATATGGTGGCTAACATACGCAAATGAGAGCGAGAAGAGAAACAAAGGAACGGTCATGAAGCTAGCAATGATCAAGAAGTGATCCTGAACTCCTACTTACGTCAAACATAACCCAGAAACCGTGTTCTCCTCTCGATCAACCCCGAAAAGAGACACTCACGGTTACGCACATGGTTGGTGTATTTTTAGAAGAGTTTACTTCGAGTTTACTACAACCGGATATCAACAAATTCCCATCTGCCACATAACCGCGGGCACGGCTCTCGAAAGTTTATACCCTGCAGGGGTGTCCCAACTTAGCCCATGATAAGCTCTCGCGATCAACGAAGGATATTCCTTCTCCACGGAAGACCCGATCAGTCTCGGAATCCGGCTACAAGACATTTCGACGCAATAAAACAAGACCAGCAAGACCTCCCGGCGTCGACATCCACGATAGTAGCCGCAAGATATCTCGTCTCGTGCCACGACCGGATGAGCACTACGCATACAACTAGAACCAGCCCTCAAGTTTCCCGAGGTGGCGGCGCAAGTGGTTTCTAGTTTGGACCAACACTTAGACAAGCATTGGCCCGGGGGGCTAAAATACAGATGACCCTTGAGATGCGCGACTTCCAAGGGAAAAAGGTAATAGGTCAGGCAAATGGTAAAACCAATGTTGGGCCTTCTTTGGAAGAGTCTTATTCAAAGCAAACTGTCAAGGGGGTCCCATAAATCACCCGACCGCGTTAGGGACGCAAAATCCGGGAACATAATACCGATATGACGGAAACTAGAACGGCAAGAGTGGAACAAAACACCAGGCATAAGGCCGAGCCTTCCACCCTTTACCAAGTATATAGATGCATTAATTAAATAAGATATATTGTGATATCCCAACAAGTAATCATGTTCCAACAAGGAACAACATCTCCATGTTCCAACAAGGAACAAACTTCATCTTCACCTGCAACTAACAACGCTATAAGAGGGGCTGAGCAAAGCGGTAACATAGCCAAACAACGGTTTGCTAGGAAGGGTGCAAAAAGTTGAGGCTGACATGGCAATTTGGGAGGCTTGAGGAACAAGTGATAGGTAGCGCATCATAGCGATAGAACGAAACAACTAGCATAGCAATGATAGTAGTGAGATCCAGGGTAGCGGTCATCTTGCCTGAAATCCCGCAAGGAAGAAGAACGAGTCCATGAAGAAGACGAACGGATGAAGCCGAACCAAGCGTAGACGAACGAATCCTCACGATCGCAACGAAACGGGAACTAAGAAGAAGAAGCACACAACAAGGTAAACACACCAAACATAGACAAGACATGATGCACAACAAGCATGATGCATGACAAAGCTAGATGAGGCTACTCATGACAAAATATGATGCAAACAAGAACAACACATCAAGGCAAGTTAAATGAGGCCAGAAACAACATAGAACAATTCCGGTAAGTCCTCATATGCAAATTTCGAAATTGGTCCAGATCTGAATAAACCTTATGTTCAAGTTGTTAAACAGCAAGTTAATATGCACCAAGATGATCTACACGAAATTCTAGTCAAGTTACATATAAAGTTCATTTAATTCGGAGCTACGGCCTAGAAGATATGAGCAAAACAAGATAAGCGTGACATTGATGCAAAATGCATACAAACATCAAGCAAACACCTCAAAACATGGATGCAACATGATAATATGAAACTACATGCAAAATCAAGCAAGTTTCATATAGAGCACACTCAAAACGGAGCAACGGTTCAACACATACACACTATACAAGTCATGACAACAATCTGTCCAAAACAGCAACTAGGCATATTGCAAGCATCTAAACAACAAGCTACAACATCTTAACAAGAAAACAAAAGGCATGGACATGATGTACAGATAAAGCATGACAAAACATGAACACTGAGCTATCTCCAGAAATCAATAGAACATGCTCAAAAAGACATGGAAAGATGGCATATAATAACAGTTCAGACTTTGCAGAAAATAACATCAGCTTGCAATGTTTAGAGCTATCAAGCAACATGCTACAGGAACTTATCATGGCAAACAAAGGCATGACATGAATCTACTAATCTCATAGAACAAATGCCCTTTACTGACCATGAGCCAAAAAGGATCAGAAAATATGATAGCACCCATGTAAACATGGCAAGTTATATTACAGATTCATACATGGCAGGAACAACGATAAGTAGGCATGTTGGTGAGCTTGAAACAATCACCACAGAGCAATACATGGCATGGCAAGGCAACTCACAGTATGAAGACATGGCATAGAAGCTATACATGGCAAGAACAACATCATAGCATACACGGATCAACTACAACAACCTTGGAAAAATTGAATATGTAAACAACCTGCCAGGAAACATTTTATAGCAAAAGTAGAGCTCGATTGACTCAAGCTATGGCACTCCATAATTGCAAACAAGGGCATGGATGGATAGAGAATAACCATATCTTCAAAACATCCTTACTGAAGTATCCCAAAATAAGCATGGATCTCTCGGTAGCAACAAGTTTACATGGCATAAAAATATCAGCAGAACAGGGGCAGAAATCAGGAACATCATGAAGCCTAGTTTGCATGCTTGTGCTAGTCACCACAGAGATCACAAAAATACATGGCATACACCCCTGTAAAGATGGCATGGCATATTACAAAACACATGTAGGACTCAAGTTCATAGGGTGCACACATCAATCATGGAAAAAATGACAAAAGTGCATGTTCTGATAAGAATCTGAAACTAACATCACATAGCCCTCTTCTAACAGAATTTCCGGCATCAAGATGAGCTCAAATGTAAATTATGCAATGAGATGAAATGATTTACTCGTCGGGCGATCAATTTGACATATTACACGCACGAAACGTAGCTATATGCAGAGAGTTATGGCATGATGAACATGAGAAAATAATATGCAAAAACTGGGACTTAGCAGATTTAGCACCTCGGGGAAAAAGTCAACGTGGCCGGGATCTCGCCGGAGGAACTCGCCGGAGATGAGGAAGGAGGCCGGAGAGGACGCGGGGCACCGGCGGGGTCGCTCCGACGACGGGGGCCGGCGGCGGGGCCTCTCCCCGACCGGATCCGGCCGCGAGGAGGCGCGGCGGCGGGTTGAGGCGGGCGGCGAGAGATGCCGTGGGCGGCAAGGAGATGCCGGCGGGCGGGCGGTTGGCGCGCCGGGTGGCGGGGTGGATCGGGGCGCCTGACGACGGCGCTTGATGGGTCCGCGACCACCGGCGGCGAAGCGCCGGCGGAATGCCGATGGCGGAGGCGGCGGGCACGCTGCCGGAGGAGGCGCCCGGCGGGGCCGAGCCGCGCGGAGAGGCGGCGAGGGGGACGCTGCGGGACCTGGAGCTCAGGCGGGCCCGATCCGCCCACGGCTGGTCGGATCCGGCCCCGACGGGCTCGGGCGGCGTGGGACGGCGGCGGGACAGTGGCGCCCGGTAGGAGGAGAGCGGCGGCGCGGAGCGGGTCGGACATGTCCGGACATGGGATGGACGCGTCCGTCGGCGCTAGGAGGAGGAAGGCTAGGGTTTGGACCGCGAATTTCGGAGGGGGAGGTGTTTATATAGGTAGAGGGAGCTAGGAGACACCAAATGAGGAGCGGTTTTCGGCCACGCGATCGTGATCGAACGACTGATAGCATGGAGGGGAGTTAGATGGGTTTTGGGCCAGTTTGGAGGGGGTGTTGAGCTGCAAAGAGAAGGAGGCTTTTACGGTTACCCGGTTAACCGTTGGAGTATCAAACGACCTCCAAATGGCACGAAACTTGACAGGCGGTCTACCGGTGCTATACCAAGGCCGCTTGGCAAACCTCGGGTCATTCCGAGAAAGTTCAACACCCGCTCACGAAAAGAGGTAAAAGGGGGCGCCGGGGGACATAGGAGTGCCGGATTGCAAAACGGACAACGGGGAAAATGCTCGGATGCAAGAGATGAACACGTATGCAAATGCGATGCACATGATGACATGATAAAAATGTAGAAGATGACATGGCAAAGTGCAACACGCAAGCAAATGACATGGCAACGACGACGAATAACTGGAAGACACCTGGCGCAGGGCGTTACAACACTCCTCCACTAACAAGAGATCTCGTCCCGAGATCTTAGGACCAAGACGGAAGGGAAAAGGGGTGAGGTGAAACAAGAAATCAAGAGAAGAAGCAAAGAATCGAGAGCACTCGAGAATAAGAGAGGAACGACACATCAAGGCAAGTTTAAATGAGGCCGGAAACAACATAGAACAATTCCGGTAAGTCCTCATATGCAAATTTCGAAATTGGTCCAGATCTGAATAAACCTTATGTTCAAGTTGTTAAACAGCAAGTTAAGATGCACCAAGATGATCTACACGAAATTCTAGTCAAGTTACATATAAAGTTCATTTAATTCTGAGCTACGGCCTAGAAGATATGAGCAAAACAAGATAAGCATGGAATTGATGCAAACTGCATACAAACATCAAGCAAACACCTCGAAACATGGATGCAACATGATAATATGAAACTACATGCAAAATCAAGCAAGTTTCATATAGAGCACACTCAAAACGGAGCAAGGGTTCAACACATACACAGTATACAAGTCATGACAACAATCTGTCCAAAACAGCAACTAGGCATATTGCAAGCATCTAAACAACAAGCTACAGCATCTTAACAAGAAACAAAATGCATGGAGATGATGTACAGGTAAAGCATGACAAAACATGTACAATGAGCTATCTCCAGAAATCACTAGAACATGCTCAAAAGGACATGGCAAGATGGCATATAATAACAGTTCAGACTTTGCAGAAAATAACATCAGGTTGCAATGTTTAGAGCTATCAGACAACATGCTACAAGAACTTATCATGGAAAACAAAGGCATGGCATGAATTTACTAATCTCATAGAACAAATTCCCTTTACTGACCATGAGCCAAAAAGGATCAGAAAATATGATAGCACCCATGTAAACATGGCAAGTTATATTACAGATTCATACATGGCAGGAACAACGATAAGTAGGCATGCAAACTACGCACGCTTGACGTTCGCTTTACCTAGAACAAGTATGAAACTAGAAGTACTTTGTAGGTGTTGTTGGATAACTTTGCGAGATAATAAAGAACGCGTAAATAAAAAGTACGGGCTGTTTAGATAAAGATGCAATAAAGTAAATAAAGCGAGTGTGGAAAAGTGGTGGTAGGAGTTGTGAGAGTGTCCCTAAGCAATTGAGTATGTTACTAGACCGATAGCAAGCATTATGTGGGAGAGGCCACATATAGCATGTCATCCCTGACTTGGAATTCTATGCACTTATGATTGGAACTATTAGCAAGCATCTGCAACTACTAACGTTCATTAAGGTAAAACCCAACCATAGCATTAAGATATATTGGTCCCCCTTTAATCCCGTATGCATCAAGTTCTATGCTAGGTTGAAGCTTCTATCACTCTAGCCCTCCAATACATAGTCCTATCAACATACAACTAACCCTATGGTGTGATCCACGCGCGCACTCATATTATGGGCACCAAAGGACAGCAACATAACCACAAGCAAATTAAATCAATCATAGCAATTCATCAACTACCAATAGGATAACGAAAATCTACTCAGACATCATAGGATGGCAACACATCATTGGATAATAATATGAAGCATAAAGCACCATGTTCAAGTAGAGGGTACAGCGGGTTGCGGGAGAGTGGACCGCTGTAGATAGAGGGGGAAGGTGATGGAGATGTTGGTGAAGATGACGGCGGTGTTGGTGAAGATCGCGGTGATGATGATGGCCCCCGGCGGCGTTCCGGCGCCACCGGAAGCAAGGGGGAGAGAGCCCCCCTTCTTCTTCTTCTTCCTTGACCTCCTCCCTAGATGGGAGAAGGGTTTCCCCTCTGGTCCTTGGCTCCCATGGCTTGGGAGGGGAGAGAGCCCCTCCGAGATTGGATCTATCTCTCTGTTTCTGCGTTCTCAGATTCTACCCCTTCACCGTTTCCTTTATATCTGGAGATCCGTAACTCCGATTGGGGTGAATCTTTCGCCCAGATCTTTCTCATAAAATTAGCTTTCTTGCGCCCAAAGAAGAGCGTCAACCGCCTTACGGGTGGCCCACTAGAGCCCAGGGCGAGCCTGCCTCCCTGGGGCGCGACCCCCTGTCTCGTGGCCACTCCGGACACCGTTTCGCGTTGATTTTACTTCCCAAAAATCATAAATATTCCAAAAAAATCTCCATCCATTTTTATCCCGTTTGGACTCGTTTGATATTGGGTTTCTGCGAAACAAAAAACATGCAACAGAAAGGAACTGGCACTGGGCACTAGATCAATATGTTAGTCCCAAAAATAGTATAAAAAGTTGCCAAAAGTATATGAAAGTTGAAGAATATTGGCATGTAACAATCAAATATTATAGATACGATGGAGACGTATCACCTAACAACAACATTTAATCATTTATCTAGATGAGCATGGCATACCGACGAGCATGAATATCACAACTAGAAGACTACTCATAGCATAACATGACTACTAGCATCAACAATAAATATCATGCAATAACATAACGATAAAACTACCATGCAAGTATTTAATCAACTGGATGCAAAGAAATATGCATAACGGCAGTACTCAGAACAGGCGATAGTCATGCACCGAAGACCATCACCAACATGTACTACTACCAAGCATGGCCAAGATTAAAGTGATACTAGCATGAAGAACATAATAACAGAGTGCAAGAAAACATAGCATGATGGTAACCACCGATCCATAAGCATAACCGAAATAACGATAGCAGTAGCAAAACAAACAGACAGTTATTAAAGATTCAAGCTGAAAACCAATGCTTTTGCATGGCTATCATGCAAATGGTGGTTGTGGCTTACATGGGGATGAAGAAGGTTCCGGGGAGAAGTGCGGAACGATCACGGAAAAAATCACCGGAAAGATTCTCTCTCGGAGGGGGCTGATTAGGGCAAGGGTATAATGGTCTTTTTCAGAATGTTAAAACATAGTGAAAATGGTACCAAAAGTTTGGGCTCGACGAGACGAAGAAGTGGGCTTTGGATTCACTTCATTTGGAGTTGCGAGTGAAAGTTTATAGTCGTTTTTCTGCCAGGGACCCATTTGTAAATAAAATTATCACAAACAGGCCCTCGACAGAAAAACATAACGCGTCTTTTCAGGAAATACGTTTTCCAGAGGGGAAAATGCATTTTGGCCCGAAGAAGAAGTGGACTACACTTTCCCATGGGGAAAACGTAAAATGGCGAAGGCGCTTACACTTATGTGGCTAGGCCCGGGGCTTAGGGTCGCTGACGTCCGGGTCCCGCAGGTGGGGCCCGTCACTTATCCACGCTGGCCAGGCGGGGTCAATGCATGCAGAGGCTTACATGTGGGGTCGGGAGAGACGCGGGGCCCGCCTGGCTCGCGGTCGTCTCCTTCCTCACCCTGCCCCCGATCGAACTAAGGAGGGGAGCAGGGGAGCGGCGACGGCGATGGCTCTCGGTGACTCCGGCCACCTTCGGCAGGGGCGAAGCTACCGGTGGGCACGGGAGGAGGTGATGCTCCCTCCTGGAGCAGCAGCAGACACCGGGGAGGAGCGTGGCCGTGGCACCACGCGGAGGCAGAGGACGATGACGACGACCAGCTAAGGAGGACACAACCTTGGGGGCTCCGGTGACGAGGGAATGGGCAGGGGAGGCTTGCAGGAGCACGTGGGAGCCACTAGTGAGGTCTGGAGGGAGGGGGAGGGCTTGGCTCGCTCCAAATTAGGAGGAGGAGACCAGCGGCCACGGCGGCAAAGGTGGCCACCGAGAGCTCCTCGAGCTCGAGTGAGTGATTTGGGAGGCGTAGAGGAGAGAGGTGAGGAGACTGGTGAGCTCGAATGGCTCGGGGGAGGGCTTAAATAGGCGCGACGTCGAGGGGGTGAGGTGGCACGCGTGCGGCTACGTGTTCACGCTCCAGCGACGGGCACGCACGGCCAAAGGTCACGGGTAGGGGCGGCAAGACGACAAGGGGAGATGCGAACGAGCGCCCGGGGTCACGGAGACGGGGCAGAGCTCGGGGACAAGGGAAGGAAGAATACACGGAGGAGGAAGACGATGCGGTCACGGGCGCGCTCTGTTTCTTGACGGAGACGGGTCGCCGAGGATGAAGACGGAGGGGGCAAGCGCTCCAGAGGGACGGAGACAACGCGAGGAACACGCTGGACACGGTCGGGCGATGAGTGGACGAGTGCAGAGGGGGGAGAAGGAGACAGAGGCGCCAGAGCGCATGCACGGGGAAAAATCCACGCGGTCACCACGCGACATGGCACAGGGAGGTCATGATGGGGCTGGCAAAACTTGTCTTGTGGCTAGTCCTTGATCCCCAAGGCACCCCAGAAGTTAAATATAACTCGAAGGAGCCAAGGAGATGAATGAGGGATCATCTGAAGTTTGTTGTATCAGTTTTGGATGAGCACTGGTGATCAACAGGAACTTAATTGGGTCAAATGGTGTTATCTGGCGTGTTTAGATAAGTAAAGACTACGATCCTGGAAAGTTTGGATGGAAATGGACCAATATTTAATACACATGCTTTGCAAATGCATAAACTGGTCCAGAATAAAGAACAGGAAGAAGCACTCACATGGATTGATGAATTGAGCTGAAAATGGACATGGCAGGGTGATTTGGTCATATGAAGATGCTCAAAAAGTCTCATACCAATTGGCCAAGCCAAAATGGTACTTGCTTCACAAACATTTCCACTGACCTGAAACTTGCAAAAATTCTATAGGAATAATGGCTAGATGAAATATGCCCAAATTGGGCGGAGATCAGTTATATGGATAAGAGAGGTCCTATAAACATTTGTAGCCTTAATGGAGCAAGATAAAATATACTTGCTTCACAAACTGAAATTTTGGACAGAATCAAAGAATTGAAGATGAGCTCACATGGAGGCAGTACATGAGCTCAACTTTGGTGGAGGGCTATGATTTGATGATATTGAGGTCATGCATAAATTGCAACTCATTTTGATATGCCTAGCTTGTACCTCCTTCACAAAATTTCTTTCTGGACAGAAATTTTGGAAAATCATTGATAAATAATCACTTGGCAAATGAAGTTGAATTTTGGCATGTGGCTATGATATGGACATGAAAAGATGTCCAAGAAGTTTGGGATCAAGGTGGCAAAGGAAAATATCACTTGCTTCACAGTGTCCCATTTAGGGCAGAATTGGAAAATAATTATTTGAGAATTATTTTTGAACATGGCAACGAATTTTTTTGCCATATTTGATGAAGATATGACCCAAATAATTTATGAGAATTATTTGGAAATTTTTGGAGTGACAGAAATATAGGTTGCTTCACAACCTAGGGCAATTAGGATTATTCCTTTAACAGGAAAAAGAATATTTCCTAGAAAAAGAATATTGGGGTTGGGCTAGGATGAAAATGGCATGATATAGGGAAGGATTTGAGGATGACAAGCCACTCTGGAAACAAAGAAGAGGTCATCTTCTTCAGTTTCCAGACCACAAAGCCACGGAAAAAGAAAACTCAAGCAAAAATCTCAGAAAAACAAGAGAAAAAGAAAGGGCCAAAAATTAGGCTGTGACAACTCTTCCCCCCTTAAAATCTCGTCCTCGAGATTTGGTTGTTCAGGGAACAAGTATGAATATACTTCCTTAAAGAAACCATTTCCCACTCGGGTATCCTTTTTTCCTTTACTGATTATTCCCATTAATTTCTTCATCTGACTTTCCTGACTAGCTTTAGGGTGGTTTGCTTCACTGTATCCATATCCTGACGGATCTTACCTCACATTTTCATGCTTATACTGCCTCCAATTCTTTTCATAGCTGCTGACTGATCTAAGATTTACCATGTCTGAAATATATGTCCGTCTCATAAATCGGAGGGTGATTTCCAATTGTTGTGACTGTACTGGCAACTGTCCATGAATTGGTGATCAGATTTTTCCTGATGAACACCCAAGCTCTGACTCCTTACATTGGGTTTCTCCACTACATGCAGGTCCTTCGGGTTCCAAACAATGAGTTGAGGCATAACCATTTTCCTGACAGATTCTGACTTATCACAGGAATTTCTGAATCATTCTGACTTGGTCTGCTGTCTTGAGTATCAGATCCATACCAAATATTTGATTGTCGCCTGTCGTGGAGATCATAAGGGGTGTGACCTTATATGATAATATCCTCATCTTGGACTGACGGTGGTTCAAAATTGAGTAGACCCCTTAGGTGAATATCCATGGCGGTCGATCCTGACTTAGACTGTCTGGGGTATCTGCACCATGTGAGTCATGCAACAATTATAAGTCTTGCTCCTTCATTACTGTTTTTTTGTCTGGATCCTTGGCTGAAAGACACTACTAGGGAAAACCTTATACACAGAAATTTATCAGTAGCGCGGTTTAAAAATGGATGCTACATCTAATTAGTAGTAGTGAGGGGCATAAAAACCGCGCTACTACTAATTAGATAGTAGTAGCGAGGGGTATAAACCCGCGCTACTACTAAATGGTCTCCAACAATACCCCCGGGATATGCCATAGCAGGTAATACCCCCACACTACTACTAAGCCTGTCCACCCCGGCCCGATCCACACTCCCACCCCACCACCACACTCCCACCGTTAAACCACCCCCATTTATCTCAAAAAATAGTATTCCACCGAGGCCCCGATCCAGATCCCCTCCACCGCGGCCTCCTTCCACCTCCTCTCATCTCCAAACGGCATGGCCGGATCCGGCGATAACGAGGACGAGGAGGCCATGAAGAGCCTCTACGCCGGCGGGCTGTCAACACGGTCGCTCCTCTTCGTGCAAGAAATCTGGCCAAGACAATAGCCAGGGACAAGCCAGTGAGTACTTTGAATGTACTCGCAAACATTATGAACACGTGTATAATATAACAACGATGTGCTGAAAATATTTTATGCTCATGACGTCAGTCACAAAAGATAATTAAAACTCTGATGCGGGTAAGCATGTAATATATGAATATGCAATGTTATAGAAGTATTAAAGATTATGAAATAAATAACAAGCATGCCACAGTCTGGCGTCTGAGCGACACCACATAAAGGGCTCTTAAAAGAAATGCCGCAGTCGGGCGTCTGAGCAACACCACATAAAGGGCTTTAAAAGAAATGCCACATTCGGGCGTCTAAGTGACACCACATAAAGGGCTTTAAAAGAAATGCCGCAATCGGGCGTCTAAGCGACACCACATAAAGGGCTTTAATAGAAATGCCACAGTCGGGCGTCTAAGCGACACCACATAAAGGGCTTTAAAAGAAATGCCACAGTCGGGCGTCTAAGCGACACCACATAAAGGGCTTTAAAAGAAATGCCACAGTCGAGGCGTCTAAGCGACACCACATAAAGGGCTTTAAAAGAAATGCCACGATCGAGGCGTCTAAGTGACACCACATAAAGGGCTTTTAAAGAAATGCACATAGTAAATATCCGGAGGTAAAACCATCGAGAGATATTCGAAGATGACAAAATATCACGGGTTAGTCCACAACAATAATAATAATCATAATCATCACAAGTCACAAGTAGTAATTCCGATTACGGTTTAATAGTTTCACCTCCGAAGACCAACACTAAGACTGACACTTGACCCATCCCACACTGTAGTCCTTAACCATGGACACGGCTATTCGAATAGGTTTAATCTCTGCAGAGGGTGTACTCTTTACCCACAGTAGCAGTTTCTTTAGTCCATCGGGACTAATTCCGTCTATGGTCTTTTGTTGAAAACACACCTAACTTGCACACACCAGCTTAACTCACACGTGTCTGGAATCACCCACGACACCTGTCAAGCAAACTCTAAGTGGGGAGGCTACAACCTCAAGTAGCATGAGATCAAATTTATATCGCGCGCTCTAAGGGGTGGCCTCCCCTCTCGTCTCGACCGGAAACACCCATGCCCCCGGACCAGGTGGCCTGCCTACTAGCTACAACCGGTATCTTCCACCCTGGCCTCTACATGCGGTGTGTGTGCTAGGAAGAGGTTGACAACTTCTTGAACTTTACTCTACTTATTGTAGAGGCAGTGGTAATCTGAAACAAGTATGGGGAGTTCTTGGAACAAGACTCGATCTACAGTCGACTCGGGGAGGTTTAAGTATTCCTGCATGATTAGCATAACGAATGTATTTCATCCATGAGTCACCGCTCATATTACCTTACCATGCCATACCAGACATGACCGTCCCGATGGAGACCGACGACAAACTCATGCCTACTCAAGGCAGAGGTTTTCCCGGGTTCCTGCCGGTATGCATGCAAGGCACATGAGGATGATTATCATCACAAGTATGTTCATTTCCAAAAGCATGGAAATCAATAACATGCACTCATGCATATGATCATATCACATGAAATAACAAGTTTCTCCAATGTGAGGTGATGTTATAAACGTGTCATCAAACACACAAAAGTATTATGCCGAGGTTCAAAATGCTTGCCTTCAGGTCATGGGAAGGCAGGGTGCATTTCAAACTCTTGAAATACTTCTCCTCTCTTCAAAAATCCTATTTTAGAAATATAAATGAATTAACACACAAAATAAAAACAGCACAAAAAGTTGTTTTGAAATATTTTTCAAATATATCTTAAAATAAACTAGACAATATTTGAGAGAGGTAGGAAAAAGAATCAATTTAATTGGAGTTGTATTTAAAAAGATACAACAGGTCAAAATTTGGTCAAAAATCTGTTTTAAAAAAACAGAAAAGAAAACGTTTCGAAAAGACACGTACACGTCGAAGGCGTATTTCGGGAGTGCGCTTCCACTTAACCCACGTGGACTGAGGCGGGGGTCACTGACAGTGGGTCCAGGGGGCCCACTGGTCAGGTTTGACCAGTCCCCTCCGCCTCCTCTTCTCTGCCCGAGCAGCGGCGGGGCGTCCGGCGATCGTCGCCGTGACAGCGGTTCTTGTGAACATCCGAGTGCGAGATGGATCCGCCACTCCTAGGCGGTCCTCCCGGTGGTCGAGGAGTGATGGGGACGGAGGGAGTCATCGGCTGACGAGCTCCATGTGGAGGAGGCCGGTGGATTTGGGGGTTCGGCCATGGTGGTTCGAGAGGTAGAGATGTTAGGCGGCTCCGTATGGTCATGGGGAGGAGGATGGAAGCACAGGGAGGTGCAGGGGCTTTGGCATTGGCCGCCTTTTGCGGAGTGAGGTGGCGGCCGACCTGCCGGAGTTGGGGAAGAGAGTGGCCCCGGCCAAGCTGGGGAGGAAAGGTTTCCTCTGGCTCGAGTGAGGCTGCTCATGAGCCTAGGCAGGATCGAGGCTTTATATAGCCCGGCGAGGTCGGTTCCGTGGCAGCGGATAAGCTTCGTGACGAACCGCCTCGCTGTAGCTAGGGCGTCGTGGCGGCGACAAGCGCTAGGGGACGACTTGCGGATAAGCTTGCGAAGCTCCAGGGGGCAGGTGGCGAGCGGGGGAGGCCCGGGCGGCGCCGACCGTGGCAGAGGCGCGCTGCGGACGCCGGCGTGCCGCCAAAAGCTCTGTCGGCGGCGCTGTTGGCTGCCAGGGCGGCTTGGCGCGTTGCTGAGAGGAGGCTAGTGCGTGGCGTGGCGCTGCAGAGCGGGCCAAAACCAGGGGGGCCAGCGTGTCGGCTCGGGCGCGGTTCGTGCAATCTCTGGCAGCGCTCTGGGCGTCCGGTGCACGCATACGGAAGGTGTTCGATAAAATGCCGTGGCATGCTACAGGTCACAGGTGAGGTTGGCAAGCAGCAGAGCTAGGTTGTTGATAGAGTGAAGCTCAGGGGACAAGGTGGTTTGGTCAGGAGACCGAGTTCACAATGCCAACATCAACTCATGTCAAATCTGATCATGCACTCCAGGTGTTTGACAAAATGCCACAGGCACTTAGGCTATTCTTGGAGTGGCCAATTCCTCCAGATCAGTGTCTCTCTAGATGCACAAGAGGATGGTGAGGTTAGTTGGTGAAAAGCACAAACTTGCTAGTGCAAGTTTTGCAGAACTTCAAATCTGGAGAGGATGTGAATGGCATTATTTCATGCACCAAAAATATGCCAATGGTGGCATGCTCCTCGGCTTAGGGGTTTAGCATGGAGGACTACAAGTAGGGAAATGAATCTAGGGCCAAAGAGCAAGTAAGAGTATGGTTGCTGTACAAACCATCATGTTGGACCAGAATGGAGATGAGGTTGAATCACTCAAAAATTTCAAAGAACAACCCTGGATTTTTGCATATAATGGAATCATATGCTCCTACTGACAACCCAAAATTTTGGTGGAGGCTAGAAGGAAATATTTAAAAGGGTTGTAGTGCAAAATTGTCCACTTTGGGCCAAGAAGAAAAACATCTGTAGCACTCAAAATATGCAATGAATGAAACATATTATTGCACAAAAAGTGATTTAGGGGAATCACATGATATCTCCAAATTTTGGTTGGATTTTTAGTTAAATCTAACAACTGGTTGTAGTACAAAAAGAGCTCCAAAATTAAAAACAAGTCATTTTAATGAATAAAGCTCAGGGTGAAATAATTTAATAAATAAACCTACTGATTAGGAAATTGTTTTAATGAGATGGCATCGAAGTTCAATATGTTTGGAAGGATCCACTAGGGTAGATACTCATTACTATAAAAGAAAGGTTACGAAATCAACAAAATATTCTTGCAGGCAAAATTTTTAAACTCTTGGCAAAATTTTAATAACTAAAACCTGGTTAAATTTTTGGGGTGTTACATACATATTGAACTTCTATGCGATCTCATTAAAACAATTTCCTAATCATTGATAGGTTTATTTAAAAATTTCTTAATTTTTATTAAAATAAATGACTTTTATTCATTGAACACTTATACTAATGTGGTATTAACTAAAATCAACAAAGCTCTGAACATAGATATGTTCATTCATTGCATGTTTGGTGATGGACATGCTTTTGGTTTTCCGCTGCGATTATCCAGTTTGGCGGCCTCACCCCGCGGTCGGAAATTTCAGCACTCACGGGCTTGAAGGATCCCAGAGTGCCCTGGCTTATCATGCCATGGCGAAAAACGGCATGCAAATGCTTTAACCCTGCATGCTTCACAGGCTGACCCGCTGCCTTAGGACCCACAACATCGCCCGAAATACCACGCTTAAAGGAAAACCTGTGGCGATCCCCCGCCGCAGCCTAGCAGCAGGCTAAATGCACTTCTGAGCGACTGGCATCGTCATCACTCCTAACAGGCTGTGACCGCATAATCTCAAAGGATGGCATGATCCATCCCTCTCCAGAACAGCTATCGAGGACAGGAGGCCACTCTCTTCCCCAACTCGGCAGCCGGTGCCAGGCACCTCACTCGGCTTAAAAGCAATGCAAAGCCCCCGGTGAGTAATTGCATGGCCTATTGCTGGGCCTTAGCGACTCCAGGCCCAGGATCCACGTGGGTTAAGCTTCTGTGACATTGCGCAGGCCAGAAATTACTCCAGACCGCATCAGGCCTTTTGACCTGTTGGTGTTTTTTTTTCAGTGAGCTTTCAAAATTTCTTGTATTTTCTAACACGATTATATTATTCTTTTTTCGTGTCTCCTAATGTCTGATAGTTCAATATTGAGAAAATTTTAAAGCCAGGTGAAAGGCTTGATCCAGGCTGCAGTTCGAGACCCAGAGGCACAGGCCATTACCCATGCGGAGGGGCTTATGTGTTCTCGAGTTAAACAGCAGTGATAGCAGCCTCGCGAAGATAGGAGTTAACCTGGTCAGCTGTTCCCGTGGGAAATGGAGTCCCATAGACATAGTTGATTCACAACCCGCTTCCGCCATCAACCACTAGAAACCCTTTGTTGTACTCACAGGCTAGAATGGTCTTGTACTACATATGTTGTATTTTGCTTGGAAATTTCTGTATCAAGATGGTGCCTCATGAGCTAACTTGATTATCACAGGGGCTGATGAGCACAAGGGCCATTACGGAATTAATACACGGAGAATCGAGTCGCCATAGACTTGGTATCGAGCCGAGGCTGACCATTGGCTAATCCTATCTTAGCGGTCGATAAACTTAGAGCAAACCAACCTACGGACCTTAACCAAATCCCAGCCAAGCTTCTTGTGCAAGATAGCCACCACAAAGTGACCCCCTACACATTTGGCGATGCAGCCCAACCTATCCACCTAGCACTGTCGATCCTGCGCTTGATAACCAGCGCCCAAGATGTCTCCTTCACAAGCGTGCGAAGGAAGACTCCGTCCCCTTTTTCTATAAAAAGGGCACGCTAGCCCCAACCCAGCACAGCCTCTACCCCAAGCCGAGCCATAATGCCAGGCCCCGTCGTGCACAATGAGACCACAGCAACCAACCTTGGAGGTTTTGTGACCATACTCGCAAACCTCACCCGTCGTGCCCTCAGCGTTAGAAGAACCCCGAATTTGTTGTGTACCAAGGACCCATGGGCGGTGAAAGCCCGTCAATTTTGGGCCATGCACATCTGATGAGGTCTATCTCGGAAACGCCCTCTGGAGTTCACCGGAAGAACAACTTCCTTTGAGCCACAAGCCATCCAGCTATTTGCTTTCGAGAGGCTATAGTTCAAGATCGGCGATTGTCGAGAGTTAAGCTGTCGCTCGTTCTACTACTACCCAGGCGTGAAGGGTATGGTAGACCACCCAAGTTGCCAGCGGAGATCACGAGACAGATCCGCATTGTTGCACCTAGTGCGCTATGTAAGTGCACTAGAGGCAGCATTCGACGAGATCACCATTGATCCGATCGCAGCTCGAGGAGAGCTGGTCTGCCGAGCCCCAAAGAAGGAGGGAAGACGAGCCCGATGCCGACAACCCAGTCGTGCTATTCGGACATCTGATCGAGACCCTGAGGTCAGCACCAGCCATCATCCAAGATATTGTGATGACCCCAGAAGTGCTTCGTCGCCTTTTGGGAACACACTCCAATGGGATTGTGGCTAACAATCCCCGTGATGGTCATCATAGCTACCCCGACCCTACGGTTCCTCCATCATCTCCAACTAATCCCGGCGGTGAGACCCGTGGAGAGGCCTCGTCATCCACCGAACGCGCCCGTTTATACGTAAACGAGGTAGACTAAGCCGTCTGAGTAATCTTGAGTCTCGATGTATCCTCGCTTTATGTCGTCGCGACTTGTTTATAATCGCCGCCCGTCGTTGTGCCTCTGTTTTAGTAGTAGCCTTGCGTATTTTGTCGGCGCATAGTTGCTTATTTTCCGAACAGCTACCAAAACCAACCTCGGCGACAACCACAAGGTAACCGCGTCTCTTTATGAGATATGCGTATCTCTGACACTGACCCGACCTTTGGAGCTAAATTGGCAAATTTATTACCCCTCACCATGGTAAAAATGACCCAGCTCCATTGCTATATAAAGGCCACCTCGTGACCTTACCAAGCACCCCAGACCTTGTGCACCACCCTCACAACCTTTTTACATCATGCCTAGCCCGGTATTCATTTGAGAACCCGGATGCAACCCCGGGTAGCTTTGTCAAAATATTGTGGGACTTTACCCGCGGTACTATGGGTTCTACATGTCCACCAGACGAGCTGTTCAAATCAAGAATCACTTTTCCACCTCGGAATATTGAGCAGCGGTACACATTCCTCCCATAGACCCCAACCAAGATCCAACGGAGGTTTCCTTCGTGGGGATATCTATACCAACCCACGCGCGGCCATAGAAGCTGCTGCGAAAAGAAGCGATTGCTAGCCGATCCGCGGTACCCTATGCCCATGAGCGAGGGTATTATTACTTTCCGAGCCATGCAGCACCCGAAGGAGTAACATCTTTTCCCAGTGGACGGATTGAGAGAGACCCAGTGCTAGCCAACCTTATCCAGTACATCATCGCTCAAGAGCATTTGAACCAGCAAGTGATGGATTATCTCCAGAGTCTCGCTGATTTAAATCCTTAGATTTCCATCAGCAAACCACTGAGACCCGACCCAGAGAGATGCATACATCGACTAGTCAATCCACTTCCTCCGATAGAGGAGGAGTGTATCCCTTTACCAGAGACATTTTATCGGGACCGGTCCGATTACCATTGTCATTTTAGACGTCACTGCTGTGTTTGTTATTTCAACATTTATTATTACGCTGTAGCTTATGCATGGTGCCTTTAATGTGTGCAATGACTCGTGTATTCAGTTTCTACTAGTATGAGTGGTTTTCTTCGTGACTAACATGTGTAACCGCGAAAAATCCTAGAATGAGATATCTTTTCCCTGAGTGGCTGCAACGGTTATCCCCTCATTACATGGATTATTTTACGCAGCACCACGGCAGCAGACTCACAACCACTCGGACACGTATGGGGTATTTGTTTGTCACATCGGCTCTTAGCAAATCTCGAGGACAAGATTTTTTTCTTAAGGGGGGTAGTAACTGTAACACCCCAAAAATTTAACCAGGTTTTAGTTATTAAAATTTTGCCAAGAGTTTAAAATTTTTGCACAAGAATATTTACATTGATTTCAAAACCTTTCTTTTTATAGTAATGAGTATCTACCCTAGTGGATCCTTCCAAACATATTGAACTTCTATGCCATCTCATTAAAACAATTTCCTAATCGGTAGGTTTATTTATTAAATTATTTCACCACGAGCTTGATTCATTAAAATGACTTGTTTTTAATTTTGGAGCTCTTTTTGTACTACAACCAGTTGTTAGATTTAACTAAAAATCCAACCAAAATTTGGAGATATCATGTGATGCCCCTAAATCACTTTTGTGCAATAATATGTTTCATTCATTGCATATTACGAGTGCTACACATGTTTTTCTTCTCTCGCCCAGTGGACAATTTTGCACTACAACCCTTCTAAATATTTCCTTCTAGCCTCCACCAAAATTTTGGGATGTCGGTAGGAGCATATGATTCCATTATATGCAAAAATCCGAGGTTGTTCTTTGAAATTTTTGAGTGATTCAACCTCATCTCCATTCTGGTCCAACATGATGGTTTGTACAGCAACCATACTCTTACTTTCTCTTTGGCCCTAGATTCATTTCCCTACTTGTAGTCCTCCATGTTAAACCCCTAAGCCGAGGAGCATGCCACCATTGGCATATTTTTGGTGCATGAAATAATGCCATTCACATCCTGTCCAGATTTGAAGTTCTACAGAACTTGCACTAGCAAGTATGTGCTTTTCACCAACTAACCTCACCATCCTCTTGTGCATCTAGAGAGACACTGATCTGGAGGAATTGGCCACTCCAAGAATAGCCTAAGTGCCTGTGGCATTTTGTCAAACACACAGGTGCATGATCAGATTTGACATGAGTTGATGTTGGCATTGTGAACTCGGTCTCTGACCAAACCACCTTGTCCCTGAGCTTCACTCTATCAACAACCTAGCTCGCTTGCCAACCTCACCTGTGACCTGTAGGATGCCACGGCATTTTATCGAACACCTTCCGTCGTGCACCGGACGCTGAGCGCCAGACAGCGTGTTACCTAACCAGCGCCGAGCCGACACCAGCCACCCTGGTTTTGGCCCGCTCTGCGCCACGCGCCACGCACTAGCCTCTCCTATCGCCAACGCCGCTAAGCCGCCCTGGCAGCCAACAGCGCCGTCGACAGAGCTTTTGGCGGCACGCCGGCGTCCGCAGCGCGCCTCTACCACGGTCGGCGCCGCCCGGGCCTCCCCCGCTCGCCACCTGCCCCCTGGAGCTTCGCAAGCCTATCCGCAAGTCGTCCCCTAGCACTTGTCGCCGCCACAACGCCCTAGCTACAGCGAGGCGGTTCACCGGCGAGCTTATCCGCGGCCACGGGAACCGACCTCGCCGGGCTATATAAAGCCCTCGATCCTGCCTAGGCTCATGAGCAGCCTCACTCGAGCCGTGAAAACCTTTCCCCTCCCGGTTGGCGGGGGCCACTCTCTTCCCCAACTCCGGCAGGTCGGCCGCCACCTCACTCCGGCAAAAGGCGGCCAATGCCAAAGCCCCAGACCCCTCTGTGCTTCCATCCTCCTCCCATGACCCTACAGACGCCCCAACATCTCAGACCGGGGAACCACCATGGCCGGAACCCCCAAATCCATCGAAGCCTCCCCTCCGCCGCGGAGCTCGTCGCCGACGACTCCCTCCGTCCCCATCACTCCCTCGACCACCGGGAGGACCGTCTAGGAGTGGCGGATCCATCCCTGCACCCGGATGCCCGTGAAGAACCGCCGTTACGGTGGCGATCGCCGGACGCCCGCCTGCTCGGGCAGAGAGAGAGGAGGAGGGGATTGGTCAAACCTGACCCGGTGGGCCCCTGGACCCAGCCGGTGACCCACCCGATCCATGTGGGTTAAGTGGAAGCGCACTCCCGAAATACGCCTTCGGCGTGTGCGTGTCTTTTGAAAGCGTTTTTCTTTTACATTTTTTTTTAAAGCAGTTTTGATAAACTTTGACCTCTTTGTATCTTTTTAAATACAACTCCAATTAAATTGATTCTTTTTCCTACCTTTCTCAAATATTGTCTAGTTTATTTTAAGATTTATTTGAAAAATTTCAAAACAAATTTTTGTGTTGTTTTTATTTTGTGTATTAATTCATTTATATTTCTAAAATAGGATTTTTGAAGAGAGGAGAAGTATTTCAAGAGTTTGAAATGCACCCTGCCTTCCCATGACCTGAAGGCAAGCATTCTGAACCTCGGCATAATACTTTTGTGTGTTCGATGACACGTTTATAACATCACCTCACATTGGAGAAACTTGTTATTTCATGTGATATGATCATATGCATGAGTGCATGTTATTGATTTCCATGCTTTTGGAAATGAACATACTTGTGATGATAATCATCCTCATGTGCCTTGCATGCATACCGGAGGAACCCGGAAAACCTCTGCCTTGGGTAGGCATGAGTTTGTCGCCGGTCTCCGTCCGGGACGGTCATGTCTGGTATGGCATGGTAAGGTAATATGAGCGGTGACTACATTGGATGAAATACATTCGTTATGCTAATCATGCAGGAATAGTTAAAACTCCTGAGTCGACCGTAGATCGAGTCTTGTTCCAAAGAACCCCCATACTTGTTTACGTACTACCACTCGTCTCTACAACAAGTAGAGTACGGTTCAGTAAGTTGTCAACCTCTTCCTAGCACACACCGTACAGAGAGGCCAGGGTGGAAGATACCGGTTGTAGCTGGTAGGCAGGCCACCTGGTCCGGGAGCATGGGTGTTTCCGGTCGAGACCGAGAGGGGAGGCCACCCCTTAGAGCGCGCGATATAAATTTGATCTCATGCTACGCGAGGTTGTAGCCTCCCACTTAGAGTTTGCTTGATGTGTTGTGGGTGATTCCGGACACGTGTGAGTTAAGCTGGTGTGTGCAACTTAGGTGTGTTTTCAACCAAAAACCGTGAAGCGGAATTAGTCGATGGACTAAAGAAATCCGTTACTCGTGGGTAAAGAGTACACCCTCTGCAGAGATTAAACCTATTGAATAGCCGTGTCCATGGTTGGGACTACTGATGCAGGATGGTTCAAGTGTCGGTCTTAGTGTTGGTCTTGGAGGTGAAACTATTAAACCGTAACTGGAATTACTACTTGTGACTTGTGATGATTATGATTATTATTATTGTTGTGGACTAACCCGTGATATTTTGTCATCATCGAATATCTCTGGGATGGTTTTACCTTCGGGATATTTACTATGTGCATTTCTTTTAAAAGCCCTTTATGTGGTGTCGCTTAGACGCCCGACTGTGGCATTTCTTTTAAAGCCCTTTATGTGGTGTCGCTTAGGCATCATTGTGGCAATTCTTTTAAAACCATTTATGTGGTGTCGCTTAGACGCACGACTGTGGCAATTCTTTTAAAGCCATTTATGTGGTGTCGCTTAGACGCCGATCGTGGCATTTCTTTTAAAGCCCTTTATGTGGTGTCGCTTAGACGCCCGACTGCGGCATTTCTTTTAAAGCCCTTTATGTGGTGTCGCTTATACGCCCGACTGTGGCATTTCTTTTAAAGCCCTTTATATGGTGTCGCTCAGACGCCCGACTGCGGCATTTCTTTTAAAAGCCCTTTATATGGTCTCGCTCAGACGCCCGACTGTGGCATGCTTGTTATTTATTTCATAATCTTTAATACTTCTATGACATTGCATATTCATATATTACATGCTTACCCGCATTAGAGTTTTAATTATCTTTTGTGACTGACGTCATGAGCATAAAATATTTTCAGCACATCGTTGTTATATTATACACGTGTTCATAATGTTTGCGAGTACATTCAAAGCACTCACTGGCTTGTCCCTGGCTATTGTCTTCGCCAAATTTCTTGCACGGAGAGGAGCGACCGTGTTGACAGCCCCGGAACCTAAGCAACGGTGATAGCAGCCTCGCGAAGATAGGAGTTAACCTGGTCAGCTGTTCCCGTGGGAAATGGAGTCCCATAGACACTGTTGATTCACAACCCGCTTCCGCCATCAACCACTAGAAACCATTTGTTGTACTCACAGGCCAGAATGGTCTTGTACTACATATGTTGTATTTTGCTTGGAAATTTCTGTATCAAGATGGTGCCTCATCAGCTAACAGTTATCCTGGGGCTGATGAGCACAAGGGCCATTTTCTGGGAATTAATACCCGGAGAATCGGTCGCCACACGGCCCCCGCCCCCACGGAGGAGGAGGAGGAGGTCGACGAGGGGTACGTCGTCGCGCCGATGAAGGCGGGGGAGGAGAGGGGGATCGGGAAGGAGGGGCTGCGGAAGAGGCTAGTCTTGGAGGAGGAGGGTCGCAGCTCGGCCCGGCCGCGACGAGGTCGAAGGTAACGCGCCCTCCTCGCTCGCTGCTTCTCCGGCGTGGACGGGTTAGATTTGGTTGACTTGGGCGTTGACTTGTTTTTTACCTCTGCCGCAGTGCACTACACGGGGACGCTGGCGGACGGCACCAAGTTCGACTCCAGAGAAGCCCCGTTCCGGTTCACCCTCGGCCGAGGTACCGCCGCGTTCTCACTGACAGTCAACTCCTCCTCTGCTTCTTCTGAACTGAATCTTTTCAGCTGGCCGTAGCAAGTCATGACAGATTACTCGCAGTTAGGACTGGAACTTTGTAGATTAGGAGTACACGTTTACAACTAGAAACCAGGCATATTGGCAGGAAATCTCGCATCTACAATGCTGACTGGGGGAGGGCTCATCAGGATCCAGTTTAGTGTGATTCTGCTCGAATGGGTATTGATCTGAATTTTGTTTCAAGGGTCAATTCCCCCCTTCACTCGCTCGATAGTGACTACCGAACCACCAGAACTATTGGATTTGAAATCAAATGTGTTCCTTTGCATTTCATCCCCATTTAGAAGTACTGAATTGTGATTCTGCATCACATAAACCGAATATTGTTAAAAGTAATTAGTTCTTCGTACGCACATATTATACTGGTAGAAGAATTCTCACCCATGTTCTATAGACTCTCCAGGCGCCGTGAATGGAAAACCTACAAGTGCATAATTATGCGGCATGAGTTTTTTTCAGATTAACAAAAAATATTCCAGAAGAACCAGGGATAAATACAGTAGATATCATCATATATGAAAATAGAATTAACACCATTCCCCTTTGTCCTGTTTCCGAAAAAGACCGATTTCTTCATACTGCAAATGTTTATGTTTGTACTTGGGTGAATGTAACCAGACTTATACTCTCAGATTTTGTCATAGTTGATGGTGTGAGGACCTATAATGTGATAAAGTATATATACGTTGTTGCAACACCAAAATCAGTGAAATATATTTCCTTTTTTTGCTGCCGATGACATCTCCTGGAATCTTGACTCCATAAAGTAAGGATTTAGATAACATCATATGTTCAGAGTGGTAGTTGACGGTATCAAGTGGCAAACTTTCTGTTGCATCCTAGTTATCTCTCAGCTTTCATAATTATCACACTGCTTGTCTCATGCTAGATAGTTCATTATTTTGATTGGTAGTTGTTGTTACACTATTTTGTAGTTGCTACTTTTTATGTGCTCGTGGCGAAGCTAACCAAGCTCAAGAACATAACAATGATTCATTTGTTTGTCTGTTTTTGTTGCCATTTTGAAGTGGTAATCAGAAAAGAAAAATTGAGTGATGAACATGATTAATTTCTCAAGGGAGTATTCACCAAAAAATTCCTTAATGGAGTTCCATATACTCCCTCAGTGTTTATCTTGCAAAACGATCCTATATTATTGGACGGAGGACTTAAGTAGCAAGAATAGTTTGTGCTCATAAACTCTTTGATTTGATCTTCTGAAGATAAATTAGAGGCAGAACAACCATGCTTTTTAGACATTTTGAACTTCTTATCCACCTCTATCTCACTCTGCATGCCAAATGCAAAGCAATCGATTTGTTGAACGCTGCCACTGAGACCCCTGTGTTTCTTAAGTTAGAAATCCGTTATACTAGCTAGGTAAACATGTAGGAAAAGTAAACCAGAAGACCACAGTGTTTCTTAAAATCTTTTAAGATCAATTTCTTATGTGTACCAATCTTTTTCTGGCTATGTATTCCAGGTTTCCAACTTGTATTGCAAAGTACATTGTAAACACATAAAACTGAGTCTGCGTTGTTACATGTCTCAAATTTTATTGAGGTCAAATGTGAATATTGGCCATTCTGCTTCTTCCTGTCCATTTCTTGTATAAGCAGTTTACCAAGTCTTCTCCGATAGTAATGCGTATGTCATGTATGTTCCTATTTGCTCCCAATTTCCTGAATATCTATGATCTGCATATGCATAATTTTGATAAATTTGGCAGGCACTCAGGAAGGTGCCAAGGAGATGCTGGACCAAGGCATGGAGGCACTGCGAGCTGAAGAGCACCTAGCTGCAGATGTTGGAGGCGGGCCGGTGAGCCGAGGATTGGAGGTAGCGCTGATTGGTGTTTTTATGGAGAGATAGGATGCCACTATTTGGTGTTTTTATGCATTATGGTTTGCTTGTAACTGTGTTTGCACTAGCTGGGAGTAAGTGACTTGGCAAGAAGTGTAGGTGTTTTAATTGAAGGCATGAAAAGCCATGACAATATGTATGCTCTTACAGGATGTGCTCTAATGCCGCTGGTTTATTATAAATCTTGGATTAGTAATGATGTGTAATGTCTTTGGTTTATTGCAAATATGTGTTTGTTTTAGTTGGAACTGTATGTATAGAATGGAATTGGTGGATTTTATTTTTTTAATTCCTAATTAGTTAGTAGTAGCGTGGGAAATCACCAAACGCCTTACTACTACTTCGTTAGTAGTAGCGTGGGTTTGCATCCACGCTACTACTAACATTTTAGTAGTAGCGTGGGAAAAAACCTGAGGCGCTACTACTATTTCATTACTAGTAGCGTGGGTTGCACCCGCGCTACTACTAAAATGTTAGTAGTAGCGTGGGTTTCACCCGCGCTACTACTAACTATTAGTTGTAGCGCGATACTAGTAGCGCGGGTACCCGCGCTGCTAGTAGCCATTTTACACGCGCTGCTAGTAGCCTTTTTCCTAGTAGTGAGAGCTTGGTCATATTGCTTCTTTGTGTGACCATAGATACTATCGGGTGCAATATTCTGAGAGGCTTACTTTTATCCTCATCTCCTGACCTGGTAGCATCATTGGAATGGCAGGTTAATCACCTCTCAAGTTCTGACCGTAGGGAAATGATCATCCGAACCCTTGCAAGAAATCGAAAAATAAATCAGTAGCCACCAGAACGGTCTTTACAACTCAGATCTGGGACATCACTAAAATAGCTCAACCACGGCTCAAGACAGCCGAAAAGCAGCTCAGAGCATGAGACCGTGTTGATAAGAAGAGAGTGACAGTTCCCTAAGACGGCTGAAAAGAAGCTTAGAGCAAAGGGCCACTGTCAAACAGAAAGTCAACAGCTGTACGAGATGGCCGGAAAGCAGCTCAGTACTCGTGACAGTTGTTGAATAGAGAAATATAAAGTTGGCATCCACCCCGTATGGCCAAAAACAGCTCAGAACACAGGCATGGTGCCTTTAGCGGAGAAAAGAAGGCAAGGGCTCATCAGGATCATATTCTAGGTTCAATGGTACTTGTACAGAGCTCAGTGTTGTTGTCAATCTTCATAGTCCTTTGTCACGTTGAGGCGTATATCTGGCTTCTTCACATATGTCTGAGAATCTGATTCCTGAGGTAGACTTGGGTTCTGACTGATTCTTGCTTCTGACAAGCTGTTGCGGATCTGATTCTGCCATCTGCTGTCAATTCACGATGTTCTATCTTGCACCAGTGCCGTACTGAGGATGATTGGATGACTTATGCTAGAAACACCGAGAGTATCTTGCTGAGGAAGCCTGGGTTTCGTGCTGCAGAAGCTTCTCAATGTGATATGCGGACCGATTACCACCTCAATTCCTCTGCTGTTGATTACTTATATGCAATGGGGCTTTGCTGGACTATCCTCCTTTCTGAGTATTGAATACATGGCACATTCTTGGTTGTTTCCATGCATATCATGTTTCAAAATCATCCTCAACGAAGAATCAAACCTTGCATATGAGCCATACCTTTGACTCAGACTGCACTGTTGGTCTTGCACATAGCTTATCTTCTTGCTGATATGATCATTACTGCCATGAGGAGTGCACACTGTGGTAGACTTGATTATCCGTACTATTGTGAGGAGTGCACATTAATGCAAACATGATACTGACTGTCCATCCAGGATTCCTTTTTCATTCAGACAGGATATTCCAAATTTCATTGCAGTCTGCTGATACTTCATTCCGTTTATCTGAGCTTCCAAGTATTTGAATTCCTTGCTGATTCTTCGGGTCCAGTGTCGGTTGACGAGCAACTTTAATAAGGGGAAAATAATGCCACACCGAAGGCCCAAAGAAAGAAGCAAAAGAAAGGACGAAAACAACAAAACAAACACATAATCATACAATAAGATAAATAATCAAGCAACATCACATATTACCGCTACTCACACAATATTATGCATGCACACCTAAGCACACAATCTCGCGGAAACTCCGGTATTACGATCTATTATGCTGTGGCGGTGTGCACGAAAGTGAATCTGCGTGTGGAAGGGGTTGGTGTAACCAAGGCTACACCAAGCAATGGCTGGACTCCGGTTGCAACTGGATGAATATGGAGGCGGGGACGGATTTGGTGATCATGTAGCGAGACACACGGTCATGACCACATCATCATCAATCATACGAAAGGGACCGCACATGTCCAAAGAATGGAATGACAGGGCAATATAGGGCAGGAAAAACAAGGCTTGATGGCATTGCCCATTTTTAATAAGAAATACCAGTAAGGGTTGCCGAAGGGACAAGATGGATGGCACGATTCGGGATAGAGACAAGTCTATCACCGAAATAATATGGGTGGGTGGCGGAAAGATACATCGCGATACCTGAGCATAACTCCTGCAAATGGTGTCTGGAACACTTGGCACCAGGGCATCACTCTGTTGGGACAGAGATGACGCCAAACACCGAAGAGCAGGCATGCAAAGAAGGAGGGTGCAGGTAGTGGATCGAAACTGATGCCACCTACACTCGCAAGATAAACCATTAGCGACAAGATAATAATCTATATGCATGCTATGCAACAAACGAATGTAGCAATCAAGTCCAACAAACCAATGGGGCTCTATACTACCGCATTCTAACGTTCGCGCGGGCTAGGGCATCCTACAGCCAGACCTGCTCTGATACCAAGCCTGTGGCACCTCGGCTCAGAGTGACCGTAATGCCCCGTATTCCAGTCCAGAGATCGAGGAGAAGTCTTCTGGAATATGACACTGCTTAACATTGAACAAATCAGCTCTTTATTACAATCTATAAGGTACACGGGGATTACATCGGCATGGCGACACTACGCCTGCCACGGTTGCTCTATGAAAGTAGCAGAACAACACGATGCAGCGGAATAACTTCTAGCAGCAGAACAGTGACGACGGTGGTGAACTCCACTCCGCAAGGACTCTGGCTGGAACGCTTATCCTAGCTTTCAAACAAGGAATCCACGGCAAACAAGCAATCAAATCCGGCATGACCTGCAAACTGGCATGACACGCCAGGTTGGTACATTGAATGTACTTGCAAGCCCACAGCAACCAAAGCAATCAAGGCTAACAATAGCATGGCAATTACAGATTATTAAGAAATGATGAACATGATACTGTCAGAACAAGATGGCATGTACAACATGATACAGCTAGAACAATACGAGCATGGCATAAACAAATGAACATGATGAGACTAGCATGCAACATGATGAAACTATCATGCACCAACTTACTCTGCTCGGGTTACCTCGTAACCATCAAATGTATCACTTACCATCGCTGACATCACACGGTCATCTCAGGATCCAATCAAGCTTGGTATTACAATACTGTAGTAATCATTTATGACCACAAGGAGCTTGACCTTTACCCTTGACTCTCGCATAACATCCCAAATTTCCAACAAGTTGGTATTCACGATACCACAGTGATCCTCTCACGATCACATAAATATCAACCAACTCATTTCATCATCGAACCAGGGTTGTTATTAAGCACATTCTTATTATTACTGTTAACCCACAGTGTGATCGACACGAACTAGGCCCGTATCCGCGGGCGCGGCTATCGATAGATTTAACACCACACTCTGTAGAGGTTAGCATACCGTACCCACACTACGGAACCCATGGCCTCGCACTCCCATTCGGGTGGGACAACGGCGTTCCGACAAAACCGTCCTACTGCCATGGCACTCTCCCAGCCACTCCGACCAACTCCCCTTTGGGCTAAGTCCTGGGTGGCCCTGTGCCTACCAAAGGCACCAACGGCCACTGTCGTGGCAAAATGGTCCCAAACGGGAACAAGGATCCATACAAAAACAACGGGCACACAAGGCTTATGCCATCCTACCTCATCAGGGTAGTGCCCGCGCATAAACTTCCCTCACGGGAGGCACCGGCGAGTGGCATGACAGTAGACCCAGTTAGGGCCTTCCCATTAGGCAAGCATGGTTGCACTAGTCAGCTCGATTTGGTGGCACCATGACTCAGCCAACAGTTGTTCAACTTCAATTTAATCCGGTTAAACTTGAACGCAATATGCTGATCCATGATAAAAATAACATGATGCTACTACAATGCATGAACATGATATCAACATGAGCATGTGCGTGCATCATAACCAATGAGCCTAACAACAAAATTTAATCATTTATCCAAATGAGCATGGCATACCGACGAGCATGAATATCACAACTAGAACACTACTCATAGCATAACATGACTACTAGCATCAACAATAAATACCATGCAATAACATAACGATAAAACTACCATGCAAGTATTTAATCAACTGGATGCAAATAAACATGCATAACAGTGGTACTCGGAACAGACGATAGTCATGCCCCGAAGACCATCACCAACATGTACTACTACCAAGCATGACCAATATTAAAGTGATACTAGCATGAAGAACATAACAACAGAGTGCAAGAAAACGTAGCATGATGGTAACCACTGATCCATAAGCATAACCAAAATAACGACAACAGCAGCAAAAGAAACAGACAGTTATTAAAGATTCAAGTTGAAAACCAATCCTTCTGCATGGCTATCATGCAAATGGTGGTTGTGGCTTTCCTGGGGATGAAGAAGGCTCCGGGGAGATGTGCGGAACGATCGCAGAAAGAATCGCTGGAAAGATTCTCTCTCAGACGGAGATGATTAGGGCAAGGGTATAATGGTCATTTTTAGCATGTTGAAACATAGTGAAAATGGTACCAAAAGTTTGGGCTCGACAAGACGAAGAAGTAGGCTTTGGATTCACCTCATTTGGAGTTGCGAGTGAAAAGTTATAATTGTTTTTCTGCCAGGGACCCGTTTGTAAATAAAATCATCACAAACAGGCCCTGGACAGAAAAACAGAACGCGTCTTTTCAGGGAATACATTTTCCAGAGGGGGAAATGCATTTTGGCTCAAAGAAAAAGTGGACTACACTTTCCCACGGGGAAAATATAAACGGCGAAGGCGCTTCCACTTATGTGGCTGGGCCTGGGGCTTAGGGTCGCTGAAGTGCGGGTCCCGCGGGTGGGGCCCGTCACTTATCCACGCTGGCCAGGCGGGGTCAACGCACGCGGAGGCTTACAGGTGGGGTCGGGAGAGACGCGGGGCCTGCCTGGCTCGCGGTCGTCTCCTTCCTCACCCTGCCCCCGATCGAACAGAGGAGGGGAGCAAGGGAGCGGCGACCGGCAACGGCTCCCGGCAACTCCGGTCACCTCCGGCAGGGGCGAAGCTACCGGTGGGTACGGGAGGAGGTGTTGCTCCCGCTTGGAGCAGCAGCAGACGCCGGGGAGGAGTGTGGCCACGATACCATGCGGAGGCAGAAGACAATGGAGGCCACCAGCTAGGGAGGACGCGGCCTCGGGGGCTTCGGTGACGAGGGAATGGGCAGGGGAGGCTTGCAGGAGCACAGGGGAGCCACTAGTGAGGTCAGGAGGGAGGGGGAGGGCTCGGCTCGCTCCAATTTAGGAGGAGGAGGCCGGCGGCCATGGCGGCAATGGTGGCCACCGAGAGCTCCTCGAGCTCGAGTGAGTGGTTGGGGAGGCGTAGAGGAGAGAGGTGAGGAGACTGGTGAGCTCGAATGGCTTGGGGGAGGACTTAAATAGGCGTGGCATCGAGGGGGTGAGGTGGCACGCGCGCGGCTACGTGTTCGTGCTCCGGCGAGCGCCAGGGGTCACTGAGATGGGGCAGAGCTCGGGGAGAAGGGAAGGAAGAAGACATGGAGGAGGAAGACGACGCGGTCACGAGCGCGCTTTGTTTCTCGACGGAGACGGGTCGCCGGGGAAGAAGACGGAGGGGGCAAGCTCTCTAGAGGGACGTCGACAACGCGGGGAACACCCTGGACACGGTCGCGCGACGAGTGGACGAGTGCACATACGGGGAGAAGGAGACAGAGGCGCCAGAGCACGCTTACTGCAGCCAGAGTGCATGCACAGGAAAAAATCCACGCGGTCACCACGCGACATGGCACAGGGAGGTCACGATGTGCTGGCAAAACTTGTCTGCTAGCTAGACCTTGATCCCCAAGGCACCCTAGAAGTTAAATATAACTAGCAGGAGCCAAGGAGATGAAAGAGGAATCGTCTGAAGTTTGATGTATCAGTTTTGGATAAGCACTGGTGATCAACAGCAACTTGATTGGGTCAAATGGTGTTGTCTGGCGTGTTTATATAAGGAAAGACTACGATCCTGGAAAGTTTGGATGGAAATTGACCAATATTTAATACACTTGCTTTGCAAATGCATAAACTGGTCCAGAATAAAGAACGGGAAGAAGCACTCACATGGAGTGATGAATTGAGCTGAAAATGGATATGGCAGGGTGATTTGGTCAGATGAAGATGCTCAAAAAGTCTCATACCAATTGGCCAAGCCAAAACGGTACTTGCTTCACAAACATTTCCACTAACCAAAAACTTGCAAACATTCTATAGGAATAATGGCTAGATGAAATATGCACAAATTGGGTGGAGATCAGTTTTATGGATAAGAGAGGTCCTATAAAAATTGGCAGCCCTAATGGAGCAAGATAAAATATACTTGCTTCACAAACGGAAATTTTGGACAGAATCAAAGAATTGAAGATGAGCTCACATGGATGCATTACATGAGCTCAACTTTGGTGGAGGGCTACGATAAGATGATATTGAGGTCATGCAAAAATTGCAACTCATTTTGATATGCCTAGCTTGTACCTCCTTCACAAAATTTCTTTCTCGACAGAAACTTTGGAAAATCATTGATAAATAATCACTAGGCAAATGAAGTTGAATTTTGGCATGTGGCAATGATATGGACATAAAAATATGCCCAAGAAGTTTGGGGTCAATTGGGCAAAGGAAAATAGCACTTGCTTCACAATGTGCCATTTAGGGCAGAATTGGAAAATAATTAGTTGAGAATTATTTTTGAACATGGCAATGAAAAGTTTTTCCAAATTTGATGAATATATGACCCAAACAATTTATGGGAATTATTTGGGAATTTTTGGAGTGACATAAATATAGTTTCCTTCACAACCTAGGGCAATTAGGATTATTCCTTTAATAGAAAAAGGAATATTTCCTAGAAAAAGAATATTGGGGTTGGGCTAGGATGAAAATAGCATGATCTAGGGAAGGATTTGAGGATGAAAAGCCACTCTGGAAACAAAGAAGAGGTCATCTTCTTCAG
The DNA here is from genome assembly GCA_021605145.1 of Aegilops bicornis. NCBI lineage: Eukaryota > Viridiplantae > Streptophyta > Magnoliopsida > Poales > Poaceae > Aegilops > Aegilops bicornis. The sequence continues at coordinate 294,098,693 of CM038669.1, forward strand.
TTTCCAGACCACAAAGCCATGGAAAAAGAAAACTCAAGCAAAAATATCAGAAAAACAAAAAGAAAAAGAAAGGGCCAAAAATCAGGTTGTGACACTCTCCATATTCTCTCTTCCTCTTCCTATACGCACCGCTGCTCCATGCCACCGCACTGCTGCTTGCGGCTAGAGCATTGCTGCAGCCCACCGCAGCTCGTCCTTGCTGCACCGCCGGGCCCTCGCCCTCGTGGGACCTCACCGCCCCGCCATAGAGCCCTCACGACCATGGCCCGTGACGGGCGCTCTGGCGACTGGGACGGCTGCAACGTCCAAGACGAGGACATCGCTTTTCTCCGCGTGACATGGAGGCTGCCAGTCGAGGAGTGCGTGGGGGTGCGGATTCCGCGGGAGCATGAGATCTCGCCGGCGCCGGAGCCCGACGAGTTTGTGGTCTTCCACAGCCACTTTCTCCATGGCTTCGGCTTGCCGGCGAGGGGTTTCTTCCGTGGCTTCCTCAACCTCTACGGCTTGCAGCCGCATCATCTCACGCCCAACACTATGGTACTTTTCTCCACCTTCGTTACTTTCTGCGAGGGCTATGTCGGATTTCGGGTTCCGGCAGACCCTTAAGGTTCGAACTCTGGGGTGCGCGCGGAGATCCAACCCTCCACCGTCTCGTACCACGCCGAATCGTAGGGACCTAAACTACTAGAAAGAACAGCACAAGAGACACGAGATTTATACTAGTTCGGGCCACCGTTGTGGTGTAATACCCTACTCTAGTTTGTGGTGTGGTGGATTGCCTCTTGGGCTGATGAGGAACAGTACAGGGAAGAACAGCCTCGCGAGGATCTGTTCTTGGCGGGTGTGATGAACTACTAGGTGGTGTTCCATCGCTCTAGCTTGAGGATCGGTTCTCTATCTCTCTCTCTCTCTGGATTCCAAATGCCCACCTTCTTCCTATCTGATCGCCCCCCTGCTCTGAGTGTGGCTACTCCTATTTATAGGCGAAGGCCCTGGGCCTCTTCCCAAATATTGAGCGGGAAGGGCGCCAACAGTTGGCCATTTTGAAGGGGAACAGCGGGTACACTTATCCTGACTAAAGTTGGTCCTCACCGCCAAAGGCTCTGGTGATGACGCCCGCTTGGGCTCCACGATGACTCCTTCCAGCCGTTGGGGCTGGTCTTGGTCTTGTTGCAATCAAAGCGGATGCCTTTGCTTGATGCCCTTGCCTACACTTGCTCCCTTTGCACCAAAGAGGAAAGGAGGACGTTATGCGGCTGGCGCCCGATCGGGCGCCCTTGGTCGTCATGGCTATGCCATGGGCACCTCGCGAGGTACCCTGCCTTGAACTATTCGCCTCCTCATGAGCCAACTTTGACGAGGCCGTGCTCGAGGAAGCTCCTGGTCGCCCCGCCTCATGAGGCTTGGCCCCTCGCGAGGGTCTTGAGCTTGTGTTGATGAAGATGGGCTGTCCTGGGCCTCCTTTGAGCCACGCAGGCCGCAGGCAGGCAAGTCTGGGGACCCCCGTTCCCAGAACGCCGACAGTAGCCCCCGGGCCCACGGCGCGCCCGAACTTGGCCGAGCAGGGATGCGAAAGGGCAAGTGCGAAGCGTCGCGGGCCCTAACAGCCTGCGGCCTTTGGGCGACGCGTGGCGGTTGATTGGACGTGTGCGCACTGCTCCCCCACGATGCCTCGGTAACCTCCCGGATTCGACAAGTCCCTGCGTGCGGAGTTGGTCATGATTACCGGTGATCATGGAGGCCGACAGTTGGCCTTCGCCAGCAATAAGTACGGAACGGCGCGCGCCCTTCCAGTCTATCCTTTCTTGTCTCTCCTTATTCTCCATGGCTCCACCAAGGAAGTTCTCGGCCGCAAAGAAGGGGAAGGGCCGCCAGGTCGAATCTTCCTCTCCTCCGCCTAAGCGTGGTCGAGGTCGCCCTCGCAAGCACCCCGTGGCCTCCATGGTGGTCCCCCGCGGTCGTGGGGGAGGCTCTCAGCGTGGTGACGAGCGGCTGGCCATGGTCGGAGGGCGTGCCCCGGCCGCGCGTCCCCCGAGGCCGCACCTCCATGCTGCTGAAGCGCTGCCGGAGTTCATGGTGAGGGCGGAGGAGCCGTCCGGCGTCCGGCTTCAGCTCCCGTGCTTCCTCCTGGGTGAGCTCCCAGATGGCGCCCTGAGTGGCCTCTGGCTCCAGGAAGATGGCTGTTGCAGCCGGGCTTCGTGGGCTTCTCTCGAGGTCTTTGCTGCAGGGAACCTGTTCCTGGCCCGCGGGGCGTGACGTTCGCCGCAAGGTGGTCTCCGCCGTCGGTGCTCCCTGCACTTCAAGTATGATGGCGATGCCACCCTCTACGTGAGGGTGTTCGGGGAAGACGGCCGCCGCATGGGATGCTGCCCTGAAGACGACGACCGCGACCGAGGACTCAACCCCGGCGCGGGCGGAGAGGGCAGCGCGCGGGCAGCTGGCGATGCCCGCGACTCCTCACGCTTCACCAGCTCTTCTTCGGGTTGCGATTCTTCCAGCAGCGGCCGCGGCCAGCCCCCACGCCGCAGCGCCTGCTTGGGGGGTGGCAGCGGGTCCGCTTGCCGCCACGCCCCGGTGAAGCGCGAGATGGAGTCCGACTGAGCTCCGGAGGCGGCTCGGTCCTTCCAAGAGAGCCGGCACGGGGCGTGCTTCACCCGCTTCTGTCCTTTTCCTTCCTTTTCTCCTGCGTAAAAAGGGAACAATGTGTGGCCCCGTGGGGGCGCGTTTAGGGCAACACCGTTAATTATTGTACTGCTTTTGTTATCCCGACATCTGTTCTTCGCCAGGCGCCCACTGTAAGTGAACCCGGGCATGGTCAGGGGCGACACCTCCCCTGGCCCGTGTTCGCGTAGGCCGCCCGTGAGGCATGGTCGGGAGGTGCTCCAGCTGCGGACCAGTGGTCGTGAAAACTTGAGCAATAGGGGCAGGAACGCTCGCGGGGGCTCCCGAGGCTTCCGCCTCACGATTCCCCGCGCAAGAGAAATCGAGGCAGGAGGGCGAAAAAGATCGAAGAACCACGGACCAAAAAAGGGGCGATAGTTTCGATAAACACTCCAAATGCAAATAACCAGTCAACTGCAGAAAGCAAATGAAAAAGCCGCGTCCGACACCTAGTCTAGTCTTCGACGTCTTCTCACCAGCGCGGAGCTAAGTGCTGCCACTGGGCATGGGAGGGAGCCCCAGGGCCTGAGGCCGGCACTCCTGAGACTCCGGGGCATGTACAGCCCCAACTCATTATTACGTGATAGTGATATGGGCGGCGAGCTTCACAGGCGTTTTCCTTCTTCACGGGCTCCGGGCCTTTCTTCTGGGAAGCAAGCTTCACGGGCGTTTGCCCTCTTCACAGGCTCCGGGCCTTTCCAGAACGTGATAGCTTCACATGCGTTCGCCTTCTTCACAGGCTCTGGGCCTTTTCCCAGGAGGTGAGCTTCACAGGCATTTGCCTTCTTCATGTGCTCCGGCCTTTTCCAAAAGATGAACTTCACAGCATTCGCCTTCTTCATGTGCTCGTGGCCTTTTCCAAAAGATGAACTTCACAGGCATTCGCCTTCTTCACGTGCTCGTGGCCTTTTCCAAAAGATGAACTTCACAGCATTCGCCTTCTTCATAGGCTCGTGGCCTTTTCCAAAAAGATGAACTTCACAAGCATTCGCCTTCTTCATGTGCTCGTGGCCTTTTCCAAAAAGATGAACTTCACAGGCATTCGCCTTCGTCACAGGCTCGGGGCCTTTAGGGGTAAAACCTCCGGAGGTTGGATGTTCCACGCGTTCTATATAGGTACTCCCTCTTGAGTCTCCAAGCGCACGGAGCCTGGCCTGGAAACATGAACAACCTTGAATGGGCCCTCCCACATGGGAGAGAGCTTATGCAGTCCCTCCCTGGAGAGGACCCGTCGGAGCATGAGGTCCCCTACCTCGAGAGTTCTGGGGCGGCTGTTGCGATAGTGGTATCGTCGGAGTGCCTGCTGGTACCTCGCTGCTCGCAGCTCAGCTTCTCGATGGCGCTCCTCCCCCAGCACAAGGGCCGTCCCCCGCATGGCGTCCTGCAACGTTTCATCGAACGCCAGTTCCCGCGCGGATCGACGCTTGACCTCGTGAGGGAGGACCGCTTCGGCTCCGTAGACCATGAAGAAGGGGGTCTCTCTAGTTGGCTTGGTTGCGGTTGTGCGGACGGACCACAACACAGATGGAAGCTCGTCGTACCAGCCTCTGCCGCAGGCTTCCAGTTTCTTCTTGAACGTCCTGGTCTTGAGGCCTCTCAGGACCTCTGCATTGGCCCTTCGGCCTGTCCATTGCTGGGGTGCGCCACCGAAGCGTAGCATATCTGCGTCCCAAGGTTAGCGCAGTATGTTTTAAAAAGGTTACTGGTGAACTGCGAACCGTTATCGGTGATGATGCGGTTTGTCACTCCGAACCGGCTCACGATGCCCTTGATGAACTTGACCGCAGAACCAGTGGGGATGGCGCGGACGGCCTCGACCTCGGCCCTCTTGGTGAATTTGTCCACGGCGATGTAGAGGTAGCGATAGCCCCCTGGAGCCCGTGGAAAGGGGCCCAGAATGTCCAGCCCCCATACCGCGAATGGCCAAGTGAGGGGGATGGTTTGCAGGCCTCCTGCAGGCTGGTGGATCTGCTTGGCATGGAATTGGCAAGCCTCGCAAGCCTTCACGAGTTCGATTGCGTCATTGAGCGCGGTGGGCCAATAGAAACCGCTGCGGAATGCCTTGCCGACAAGGGTCCGTGATGATGAATGGTGCCCACAATCTCCGCCATGTATATCTGCCAGCAATTCCTTCCCTCGTTCCTCGGTGATGCAGCGAGGATACGCTGCTCGGTCGCTTCCGTAGAGCTCTCCATCCATGATGATGTATGTCGTGGCTTGCCGCACCACACGCCTCTGCCTCCTCCTTCTCCGGCAAAGTCCCACGCGTTAAGTAACTCTTGAGCTCCGTGATCCAGCACTCCTCTTCAGGTTCCATTGTCAGGAGCAGGCGTGCTCCTGAGGCTGGGCCACAGGCTGGGGCTCCCGAGGCCGGTGGCTAAGGGAGCTCCTCCCGAGGCTGTGTTGTGCTTGATAACGGCGGCAGGGCTGAGGGCTTGAAGAGCCGTTCCTCATAGACGCCTGCCCCGGGTAACCTCCTCGAGGCTCGTTTGGCGATGTCGTCGGCCTCTTGATTGGTGCCGCTGGGCACGTCTGCAGCTCCAACCCCGTAATCGCTTTCTCCATCCTGCGGACCTCCGCAAGGTAGGCCTCCATGTGTTCATCCCTTGGATCGTACACCTTGTTGGAGAAATTGACGAGGAGCTGCAAATCGCCCTTGATGGTAAGGCGCTTCACCCCTGTGGCAGCGGCAGTCTTCAGACCCGCTATCAGCCCCTCGTATTCTGCTATATTGTTGGAGACCTTCTCGCCATGCTGGAAACAGAGCTGCACGGCATAGTAGAGCTTGTCCTGAGCGGGAGATATGAGCACTGCGCCAGCCCCAGCGCCCTGTCTTGAGAACGCTCCGTCGAAGTACATGACCCAACCTTCTGGCGCTTCGCTCCCTGGGGAGAGGGACCGATCCTCGCTGGCCCTGAGGCCCGGTGCTTCTGTCCATTCGGCCACGAAATCTGCCAAGCGGCCCCTTGATGACTCTGGTCGATCTTGAACTCGAGCTGGTATGCTTGCAGCTCAATGTTCCACTCGGCGACCCTTCCGGCCGAGTTGGGGCTCCTGAGCACTCTCTCCAGGGGGTATGCCGAGACAACCTTGATTGGATGACCCTGGAAGTAGTGCCGCAGCTTGCGCGAAGCCACCAACAGTGCGAGGAGGAGCTTCTGCGGAATGGGGTATCGTGCCCTGGCATCCCGTAACACGGTGCTGACGAAGTACACCGGGTGCTCGACGAGGTTAGCGGCGTCGGTGCTGGTGGTGTCTTCCGGAATCTGTGGTGCCTCCTGAGGCGACGGCGCCTCCGGAAGCTGGGTGCTCGGATGGGAGGCCTCTCCCGCCCTTGGTGCGCTCTGCTGTGACAGCTGATCTTCTTCCATTGCGGTGCTGGCTTCTGCTAGCTCCTTCTGATTCGGTCTTGCCTTAGCTCGGGTGGCCGCCGTGGTCTTGGCTCGACGCCTCCCTAATCGCCCCCAGAGCAGCGCTAGCGGAGTAGGGAGTGGTGGCGAGGTAGAGCACCAAGGGCTCCTGAGGGCGCGGGGCCACCATCACTGGAGGGCTGGTCAGGTACCTCTTGAGGTCTTGAAATACTTTGTCGGCCTCTTCAGTCCACTCGAAGGGCCCCTTTTTCTTCATCAGCTGGAAGAAAGGCAGCGCCCGCTCCCCCAATCGGGAGATGAAACGGCCCAGTGCTGTTACGCGCCCCGTGAGCTTCTGCATTTTCCTGAGGGTCTTTGGTGGGCTCATGTCTTCCACTGCCTTGACCTTTTATGGGTTAGCCTCAATGCCTCGATGGGACACGAGGAAACCATGGAGCTTGCCTGAGGGAACTCCAAACACACACTTCTCCGGGTTGAGTCGCAGGCTCACTGCGTTGAGGCTCGTGAAGGTTTCCTCCAGGTCTTGTATCAAGGTCTTGGCCTCGCGATACTTCACCACGATGCCGTCGACGTATGCCTCCACATTCTTCCCAAGCTGTGGGCCCAAGGTGATGTGCATGAGCCGCTGGAAGGTTGCCCCCGCGTTGCGCAACCCGAATGGCATGCATGTATAGCAGTACACTCCACACGGGGTTCGGAAGGCCGTCTTTTCCACCTCTTCCACCGCCATCTTGATTTTGTGATACCCGGAAAAGGCGTCCAAGAAGCATAACAGGTCACACTCGGCGGTGGAATCGACGATCTGGTCGATGCGAGGGAGCGGAAACGGATCCTGTGGGCATGCTTTGTTGAGGTTGGTGAAGTCGACACACATGCGCTCCTTTCCTCCCTTCTTCGGCACCACCACGGGTTTGGCCAGCCAATCTGGGTATCGGACCTCGCGAATAACCCCCACGGCTTCTAGCTTGCGGGTCTCTTGGACGATGAAGGCTTGCTTTTCAGTGGACTGTCTTCTCGCTTTCTGTTTCACTGGACGCACGTTGGGGCACACGTTAAGGTGGTGCTCGACACGCCCGTGGGATCCCCGCCACTGATCGGGCTCCTGTGCGAACACCTTCTTGTTCGCACGCAGGAACTTGACAAGGGCCTCCTCCTGCTCGCTCGAGGTTAGCGCCTATGGTGAAGGTGGCGTTTGTGGACCCGCCTCATCGACAGCTTGTCTCGCTTGGTCTCCGCCTTTGTCTTGAGTGAACAATCGCTTCTTCTTGGTCGACGCAGCCCCTTGGGCTTGGGGCTTCGCAGATCGGGCGGGCTGCGCTGCGGCCGCCGTCTTGAGGGTGAGCCTGAGCGCTCGCAGCGCACCTTCAGTGTCCCCGGGCACAGTGAGGACACCGCTGCTCCCAGGCATCTTCATGAGGTTGTACCCCGGGTGGGTTGCGGCCATGAATTTGGCCAGTGCTGGATAGCCAAGGATGGCGTTGTAGGGGAGGCCGATGGGGGCGATGTCGAAGTCGACCAGCTCCGCGGCGGAAGTTATCGAGGTGCGAAGGTCACCGGAAGCCGGATTTGCCCCAAGGAGCTGGATGACCCCCCTCCTACGCCCGAAAAAGGCCGGCTGGGTTGCAGCCGCTCCCTGGGTATGCAGAGGAGGTTGAAGGCCTCGACTGAGAGTACGTTGAGGCCGGGCGCCGCCCGTCGATGAGGGTCTGTAACGCCACCGGCAGATGGTGGGTGTGCGAGCATGGGGAGCGCAACCGAGCCAGCCGAGTTGGTGGGGTGGTCTTGAGAGTCGAAGGTCAGCCCGCCGGCGACTCCATTCGCCCGAGGGAGCCCCCTACAGCTGGAGGCGGCACCGACCCGGCGGACGAATGTCTTGACATGGCGGCTGGAAGGCGGCGCCTGCGAGCCGCCCAGGAGGGCCGCGACGAGCGGAGGAACTGGCGCGACGGGGCGGGTGTCGAGGAAGCCGCGCGGCCCCTCCCTGAGGTCGCCGAGGAGCACACGGATGATGCTTGCTGCCCGTCCCCCACCGGGCTGGTGGCGGTGTTGACGGCAGGTAACGTGGAACGATGAGGGCGCCCGCCGACGGGAGCCGTCTGGGCGACATGGGAGGCGAGGGCGGCTCGGCGCTCGGCGCGGGCCCGATGAGCGTCAGACATGGTCACGGTGGTCGGGGAAGAACGAGGCGACGAAAGGCAGATTCCGGCGCACCCCTACCTGGCGCGCCAAATGTCGGATTTCGGGTTCCGGCAGACCCTTAAGGTTCGAACTCTGGGGTGCACGCGGAGATCCAACCCTCTACCGTCTTGTACCACGCCGAATCGCAGGGACCTAAACTACTAGAAAGAACAGCACAAGAGACACGAGATTTATACTAGTTCGGGCCACCATTGTGGTGTAATACCCTACTCTAGTTTGTGGTGTGGTGGATTGCCTCTTGGGCTGATGAGGAATAAGACAGGAAGAACAGCCTCGCGAGGATCTGTTCTTGGTGGGTGTGATGAACTGCTAAGTGGTGTTCCGTCGCTCTAGCTTGAGGATCGGGTCTCTATCTCTCTCTCTCTAGATTCCAAATGCCCACCTTCTTCCTATCCGATCGTCCCCCCTAATCTGAGTGTGGCTACTCCTATTTATAGGCGAAGGCCCTGGGCCTCTTCCCAAATATTGAGCGGGAAGGGCGCCAACAGTTGGCCATTTTGAAGGGGAACAGCGGGTACACTTATCCTTACTAAAGTTGGTCCTCGCCTGCCAAAGGCTCGTGATGACGCCTGCTTGGGCACCACGATGACTCCTTCCAGCCGTTGGGGCTGGTCTTGGTCTTGTTGCACCAAACGGATGCCTTTGCTTGATGCCCTTGCTCGCGATTGCTCCTTTGCACCAAAGAGGAAAGGAGGACGCTGGCTGGCTGGCACCCGACCGGGCGCCCTTGGTCGTCATGGCTTGCGTCATGGGCACCTCGCGAGGTACCCTGCCTTGAACTCTCCGCCTCCTCATGAGCCAACCCGACGAGGTCGTGCCCGAGGAAGCTCCTCGGTCGTCCCGCCCATGAGGCCCCCTCGCGAGGGTCTTGAGCTTGTGTTGATGAAGATGGGCTGTCCTGGGCGTCCTTTGAGCCACTCCGCAGGCCGCAGGCAGGCAAGTCTGGGGACCCCTGTTCCCAGAACGCCGACAGGCTACCTCGGTGTTTTGCCCATGCTCGAGCTATGGGGGCATTTCTTCTACCACAAGCTTGGCATAGCAGCCAAGGGCGAGGCGGCTCAATGCAGCAATTGCGTCACCATGCGGCGCATCGGCGGTGGGACCCGGTTTCCGGTTGTGGTGGTGCTGGAGTCGGCCAAGTTGTGGCAGAAATCATATTTCTACGTCCGCAACTTGGATCCGACTTGCAACTTCATCAACCTGCAGGGTTCAGTGACCGGCCCGCCTGCTGAGCCCCGGAGCAACTGGAGCCAACAGCCGCCGAAGCCGCTCCCGGCTGGTGTCACCTGCGTCCACAATCATCTGGAAGTGATGACGGAGGTGGTGGGCCTTCGCCGGCAGACCTGGTGGCCGCCTTCATCCAACGCCGGGTGCTGCCGCAACAATTTCGACCGCATCTGATCTGCGACATGGGCGGCCGCTGGGATCCGAGCCGGACGTCGACCAAGGAGATGCCGGCGGATGAGGTCGCTCACCATGTCAACTACATCTCCGGTAGCCAGCTCGAAGTGGGGAGCTAGAGCTTCGGCAAGGAGCCCTACAGCCATGCCAACCCGCTTCCTGGGGTTAGTACTCGGCCTCCCTCTTTGATCTCTTTGTTTTTGCGATGACCTTCATCAAGTCTAATCATTCGGGTGCTGTGCAGCACGCTGTCCGCCCCGATCACCGGTGAATGCCAAACTGGGAGGTCAGCGACATAGGCGACCCCAAGCTAGGGGCGGTCGCGTTGGAGGAGGACGATGCCACCGGGGGAGGCGGCCTGGTAGGGGATGTCCGGGGGTGGCTGGACGACGATGAAGGCGGCGATGAGCCACACCATGATGTGGGCACCGACGGGACCGGTGCCGGCTTCTCGAAGGCGGGGCCGACTTCTGGGGCAGCCGGCGCATTGAAGCATCAGGCTGACGTAGGGGCGCCCGGCACCCGGTCGAGCAAGGAGGCCAAGTCGACCTCCGCGGCGACCAAGTGGCAAGAGGCCCTGAAGGTAGCCGCCTTTTGGAAGATCCTGAAGCCGCGCCCGACGGTGTCCGTGTTAGTGCTCTGACTACTCTTGGTGTGATTGGTTCCGTCTGGTGTTTGTTTCTTCTTTTCTTGCAATCTTCTTATTTCCTTTTTTCCTCCGTGCGCAGAGCTCCGCTTTCCTTTTCACGAGCCCCGTCTAGCTCGGTGATTGGGGCAGCAGATAGCTCCGCAGACCCCCGCCGTGTGGACCCGCTCGCCGCCCTTCAAGAGGCGACGCAGAGGAATGCGCGGGAGGCGCAAGAGGAGCGGGAGGCTGCGGCCCGGGCGAAGGCGGAGGCGGAGGCGGCCGAGGCGGCACGAACGGACGCTGACGCGGCGGCCAAGATGCAAGCCGACGCGGCAGCCAAGGAGCAGGCGGACATAGTCACCAAGGCGAGGGAGGAGGAGGCATCCCGTGACAGGGCTCCGGAGGCCACCGGCCCGCAGCACGCGGGGCCATCGGTGCTGGAGGGCCAGGCACCGACTGGAGGGGCTGGTGTCGACCAGCCGGCCATGGAGAGGGGAGGGTACCCCGTCGTCTCGGAGGTGGAGGTTCTTCCGCGCCCTCTGGCCGACGCTACAGGCGATCGGCTGAAGGGCTCAGTGCCGCTCATCTGGCGGTGAGTTGGTGGAGGTCCCAATTCCCATGGTCCGTGTTCCTGCGCAGTAGCGCCTGGTGAATGCGGCCTCAGCGCTAAGGCCGATGGAGATCGGGGCCGCGTGCTCTTCAGCGCCCGACACCGAGGCCACTAGCGCCGCCCTACCGGAGTGGACGTCTAGGGATGGCTCGGGTGTCCTGAACGTGGCTGTGCAGTATTGAAGGAAATATGCCCTAGAGGCAATAATAAAGTTATTATTTATTTCCTTATTTCATGATAAATTTTTATTATTCATGCTAGAATTTTTTTAACCGGAAACTTGATACATGTGTGAATACATAGACAAAACAGAGTGTCCCTAGTATGCCTCTACTTGACTAGCTTGTTTATCAAAGATGGTTATGTTTCCTGACCATAGAAATGTGTTGTAATTTGATGAACGGGATCACATCATTAGGAGAATGATGTGATGGACAAGACCCATTCATTAGCTTAGCACTATGATCGTTTAGTTTATTGCTATTGCTTTGTTCATGACTTATACATGTTCCTATGACTATGAGATTATGCAACCCGCGATTACCGGAGGAACACTTTGTGTGCTACCAAACGTCACAATGTAACTAGGTGATTATAAAGGTGCTCTACAGGTGTCTTCGAAGGTACTTGTTGAGTTGGCATATATCGAGATTTGGATTTGTCCCTCCGATTGTCGGAGAGGTATCTCTGGGCCCACTCGGTAATGCACATCACTATGAGCCTTGCAAGCATTGTAACTAATGAGTTAGTTGCAGGATGATGTATTATGCAACGAGTAAAGAGACTTGCCATAGAATTTAGATTGAACTATGTATTGAGATACTGACGATCGAATCTCGGGCAAGTAACATACCGATGACAAAGGGAACAACGTATGTTGCTATGCGGTTTGACCGATAAAGATCTTCGTAGAATATGTGGGAGCCAATATGAGCATCCAGGTTCCTCTGTTGGTTATTGACCGGAGACGTGTCTCGGTCATGTCTACAGAGTTCTCGAACCCGTAGGGTCCGCACACTAAAAGTTCGGTGATGATCGGTGTTATGAGTTTTTTGGGTTTTGATGTACTGAAGGTAGTTCAGAGTCCCGGATATGATCACGGACATGACGAGGAGTCTCGAAATGGTCGATACGTAAAGATCGATATATTGGACGACTATATTCGGACACCGGAAGTGTTCCGGGTGGTTTTGGAGAAAACCGGAGTACCGGAGGGTTACCTGAACCCCCCCCCCCGGAGAAATAATGGGCCTTATGGGCCTTAGTGGAGAGAGAGAGGGCTGGCCTAGGGCAGGCCGCGCGCCCCTCCCCCGCTGGTCCGAATTGGATTAGGAGAGGGGGGCGGCGCCCCCCTTTCTTTCTCCCTCTCCCCCTTCCTTTCCCCTTCCTAGTAGGAGTAGAAAAGAGGGGAGTCCTTCTCTTACTAGGAGGAGGACTCCTCCTCCTGGCGCGCCCCCTAGGGTCGGCCGGCCTACCCCCTTGCTCCTTTATATACTGGGGCAGAGGGCACCTCTGGACACACAAGTTGATCATTGATCTCTTAGCCGTGTGCAGTGCCCCCTCCACCATAATCCACCTCCGTCATATCGTTGCAGTGCTTAGGCGAAGCCGTGCACCGGTAGCTTCATCATCACCTTCATCACGCTGTGTGCTGACGAAGCTCTCCCTCGACACTCTGCTAGATCGTGAGTTCGTGGGACGTCACCGAGCCGAACGTGTGCAGATCGCGGAGGTGCCGTACTTTCGGTACTAGGATTGGTTGATCATGAAGACGTACAACTACATCAACCGCGTTGTCATAACGCTTCCACTTTCGGTCTACGAGGGTACGTGGACAACACTCTCCCCTCTCGTTGCTATGCTTCACGATGATCCTGCGTGTGCGTAGGAATTTTTTAAAATTACTACGCTCCCCAACAGTGGTATCAGAGCCAGGTTTTATCCATAGAAGTTATATGCACGAGTAGAACACAAGTGAGTTTTGGGCGATACAAGTCATACTGCTTACCAGCATGTCATATTTTGGTTCGGCGGTATTGTTGGATGAAGCTAGCCGGACCGACATTACGCGTACGCTTACGCGAGACTGGTTCTAACGACGTGCTTTGCACACAGGTGGCTGGCGGGTGTCAGTTGCTCCAACTTTAGTTGAACCGAGTGTGACTACGCCCGGTCCTTGAGAAGGTTAAAACAACACTAACTTGACGAACTATCGTTGTGGTTTTGATGCTGTCGGAGTAAATGACCACGGGTAGCCTAGCCGGCTCCCCCTGGCTCTTCAGAAAAATTACAAGCCGATCAAGCCTTCAAGCACCCTAGGCATAGGGCCGCCTACCCCTGGCCGGCTATCTCTCAGGCCGACTACCGGGAGGCGGCCCGGCCCTAAACCCTCACGGAGAAAGCCATGAAAGGGCCGACTCCAAGAAGCCGGCCACGAGAAGGCCGACTCCAAGAAGCCGGCCCCTAGTGCTACGTCTCGAGCTTGCGTTGGTTTTCCCTGAAGAGGAGGGGGTGATGCAGCACAGTAGCGTAAGTATTTCCCTTAGTTTTTGAGAACCAAGGTATCAATCCAGTAGGAGGTCAAGCGCAAGTCCCTCGTACCTGCACAAAATGATAGCAACTCGCAACCAACGCTTAGGGGTTTCAATCCCTTCACGGTCACTTACGAGAGTGAGATATGATAGAGATAATATTTTTGGTATTTTTGGTATAAAGATGCAAAGTAAAAAGTAAAAGCAAAACAAGTAAATAAAGTGATAGAGATTGATATGATGAGAATAGACCCGGAGGCCATAGGTTTCACTAGTGGCTTCTCTCAAGAGCATAAGTATTCTGATTGGGTGAACAAATTACTGTTGAGCAATTGATAGAATTGAGCATAATTATGAGGTTATCTAGGTATGATCATGTATATAGGCATCACGTCCGAGACAAGTAGATCGAAACGATTCTGCATCTACTACTATTACTCCACTCATCGGCCGCTATCCAGCATGCATCTAGAGTATTAAGTTAAAACAGAGTAACGCCTTAAGCAAGATGCATGATGTAGAGGAATAAATTCATGCAATATGATAAATACCCCATCTTGTTATCCTCGATGGCAACAATACAATACGTGCCTTGCAACTCTTTCTGTCACTGAGTAAGGACACCTCAAGATTGAACCCAAAGCCATGCACTTCTCCCATTGCAAGAACTACCAATCTAGTTGGCCAAACCAAACGGACAATTCGAAGAGACTTGCAAAGATAACTCAATCATACATAAAATAATTCAGAGAAGATTCAAATATTATTCATAGATAAGTTGGATCATAAACCCACAATTCATCAGTCTCCACACCGCAAAAAGAAGATTACATCGAATAGATCTCCACGAGAGAGGGGGAGAACATTGTATTGAGATCCAAAAAGAGAGAAGAAGCCATTAGCTACTAGCTATGGACCCGAAGGTCTGAAGTAAACTACTCACACTTCAACGGAGGGGCTATGGTGTTGATGTAGAAGCCCTCCGTGGTGGATGCCCTCTCCGTGAGCTCGAACAGGCCCCAAGACGGGATCTCGTGGATACTGAGGAAGTTGCGGCGGTGGAATTAGGTTTTGGCTCAGATTCTGGTCTATTGGGGTGCACGAGGGTATATATAGGAGGAAGGAGTATGTCGGTGGAGCTCCGAGGGGCCCACGAGGCAGGGGGCGCGCCCAGGGGGGGCGCCCTCCACCCTCGTGACCTCCTCGGAAGCTTCTTGGAGTAGGGTCCAAGTCTCCTGGATCACGTTCGGTGAGAAGATCACGTTCCCGAAGGTTTCATTCCGTTTGGACTCCGTTTGATATTCTGTTTCTTCGAAACACTGAAAAAGGCAAAAAACAGCAATTCTGGGCTGGGCCTCCGGTTAATAGGTTAGTCCCAAAAATAATATAGAAGTGGAAAATAAAGCCCAATATAGTCCAAAACAGTAGATAAAGTAGCATGGAGCAATCAAAAATTATAGATACGTTGGAGACGTATCGGCATCCCGAAGCTTAATTCCTACTGCCCCTCGAGTAGGTAAATGATCAAAAGAGAATTTTTGATGCGGAGTGATACTTTAGCATAATTTCAATGTAAATCTTCTTAATCATGGTATGAATATTCAGATCCGAAAGATTCAAGATAAAAGTTCATATTGACATAAAAATAATAATACTTCAAGCATACTAATCAAGCAATTATGTCATCTCAAAATAACATGGCCAAAGAAAGTTCGTCCCTACAAAATCATATAGTTATGCTATGCTTCATTTTCGTCACACAAAGATGTTCCCAACTTCTATACCCCCGATGACAAGCCAAGCAATTGTTTCATACTTTTTAACGCGCTTCAGCTTTTTCAACCCTCACACAATATATGAGCGCAAGCCATGGATATAGCAATATAGGTGGAATAGAATATGATGATGGGGTTGTGTGGAGAAACAAAAAAGGAAGAAAGTCTCATATTGACGAGGATAATCAACGGGCTATGGAGATGCCCATCAATTGATGTCAACATTAGGAGTAGGGATTGCCATGCAATGGATGCACTAGAGTTATGAATACTCAACAAAAGAAAACTAGTGGGTGTGCATCCAACTCGCTTTCTCACGAAGAACTAGGGCATTTTGAGGAAGTCCATCATTGGAATATACAAGCCAAGTTCTATAATGAAAAATTCCCACTAGTATGAACAAGATAAATTATGAGACTCACTATATGAACAACTTGGTGCTACTTTGAAGCACAAATATATGAGACTCACTACATGAAGAACAAGGTGCTACTTTGAAGCACAAGTGTGGTAAAAGGATAGTAACATTGCCCCTTCTCTCTTTTTCTCTCATTTTTTTATTTGGGCCTTTTCTCTTTTTTTTATGGCCACTTTTTTTTATTTTTTTTATTTTGGTGGGCTTCTTTGGCCTCTTTTTTTTGTAAAGTCCGGAGTCTCATCCCGACTTGTGGGGGAATCATAGTCTCCATCATCCTTTTCCTCACTGGGGCAATGCTCTAATAATGATGATCATCACACTTTCATTACAACAACTTGATATTACAACTCGAAACTAGAACAAGATATGACTCTATATGAATGCCTCCGGCGGTGTACCGGGATGGTGCTGAAGGAAATATGCCCTAGAGGCAATAATAAAGTTATTATTTATTTCCTCATATCATGATAAATGTTTATTATTCATGCTAGAATTGTATTAACCGGAAACATGATACATGTGTGAATACATAGACAAACATATAGTCACTAGTATGCCTCTACTTGACTAGCTCATTAATCAAAGATGGTTATGTTTCCTAACCATAGACATGTGTTGTTATTTGATTAATGGGATCACATCATTAGGAGAATGATGTGATTGACATGACCCATTCCGTTAGCCTAGCACATGATCGCTTAGTATATTGCTATTGCTTTCTTCATGACCTATACATGTTCCCCGTAACTATGAGATTATGCAACTCCCTGCCATCGGAGGAACACTTTGGGTGCTACCAAACGTCACAACGTAACTGGGGGATTATAAAGGAGTACTACAGGTGTCTCCAAAGGTACTTGTTGGGTTGGCGTATTTCGAGATTAGGTTTTGTCACTCCGATTGTCGGAGAGGTATCTCTAGGCCCTCTCGGTAATGCACATCACTATAAGACTTGCAAGCAATGTAGCTAATAAGTTAGTTACGGAATGATGCATTACATAACGAGTAAAGAGACTTGCCAAGAATTTAGATTGAACTAGGTATTGGATACCGATGATCAAATCTCGGGCAAGTAACATACCGATGACAAAGGGAACAACGTATGTTGTTATGCGGTTTGACCGATAAATATCTTCGTAGAATATGTAGGAACCAACATGGGCATCCAGGTTCCGCTATTGGTTATTGACCGAGAATAGTTCTAGGTCATGTCTACATAGTTCTCGAACCCGTAGGGTCCGTGACGCTTAAAGTTACGATGACATTTTTATTATGAGTTTATAAGTTTTGATGTACGAAGTTTGTTCGAGTCCCGGATGTGATCACGGACATGACGAGGAGTCTCAAATGGTCGAGACATAAAGATTGATATATTGGAAGCCTATGTTTGGACATCGGAAGTGTTCCGGTGAAATCGGCATTTTACCGGAGTACCGGAGGTTACCGAACCCCGGTGACCTAATGGGCCTTAGTGGGCCTAGTGGAGAAAGAGGAGAAGGGGCCAAGGGCAGCCACGCACCCTCCCCCAAGTCCGAATAGGACAAGGAGGGGCGGCGCCTCTTCCTTTTCCCCTCTCCTCCTCCCCCAAGTCCTAGTCCAACTAGGAAGGGTGAGTCCTACTCGGTGGGAGTAGGACTCCTCCAGCGCCTCCTCCTAGGGTCGGCCGCACCCCCCTTGCTCCTTTATATACGGGGGCAGTGGGCACCCCATAGACACACAAGTTGATCTACGGATCGTTCCTTAGCCGTGTGCGGTGCCCCCCTCCACCATATTCCACCTCGGTCATATCGTCACGGAGTTTAGGTGAAGCCCTGCACCGGTAGAGCATCATCATCGTCACCACGCCGTCGTGCTGACGGAACTCATCCCGACACTTTGCTGGATCGAGTCCGGGATCGCCATCGAGCTGAACGTGTGCTGAACTCGGAGGTGCCGTGACGCTCGGTACTTGGATCGGTCGGATCGTGAAGACGACGACTATATCAACCGCGTTGTCATAACGCTCCGCCACGGTCTCACGAGGGTACGTGGACAATAGTCTCCTCTCGTTGCTATGCCATCACCATGATCTTGCGTGTGCGTAGGAAATTTTTGAAATTACTACGTTCCCAACAAAGTGGCATCCGAGCCTGGTTTTATGCGTAGATGTCATATGCACGAGTAGAACACAAGTGAGTTATGGGCGATACAAGTCATACCGCTTACCGCATGTCATACTTTGGTTCAGCGGTATTGTGAGATGAAGCGACCGGACCGACATTACGCCAGACGCTTACGCGAGACTGGTTTCACTGTTGCGAGCACTCGTGCTTAAAGGTGATTGGCGGGTGTCTGTCTCTCTCACTTTAGTTGAACCGAGTGTGGCTACGCCCGGTCCTTGCGAAGGTTAAAATAGCACCAACTTGACAAACTATCATTGTGGTTTTGATGCGTAGGTAAGAACGGTTCTTGCTTAGCCCGTAGCAGCCACGTAAAATTTGCAACAACAAAGTAGAGGACGTCTAACTTGTTTCTGCAGGGCATGTTGTGATGTGATATGGTCAAGACGTGATGCTATATTCTATTGTATGAGATGATCATGTTTTGTAACCGAAGTTATCGGCAATCGGCAGGAGCCATATGGTTGTCGCTTATTGTATGAAATGCAACGCCCTGTAATGCTTTACTTTATCACTAAGCGGTAGCGATAGTCGAGAAGCATAAGATTGGCGAGACGACAACGATGCTACGATGGAGATCAAGGTGTCGCTACCGGTGACGATGGTGATCACGACGGTGCTTGGAGATGGAGATCACAAGCACAAGATAATGATGGCCATATCATATCACTTATATTGATTGCATGTGATGTTTATCCTTTATGCATCTTATCTTGCTTTGATTGACGGTAGCATTTTAAGATGATCTCTCACTAAAATTATCAAGAAGTGTTCTCCTGAGTATGCACCGCTATGAAAGTTCTTCGTCTTTGAGACACCATGTGATGATCGGGTGTGATAGGCTCTACGTTCAAATACAATGGGTGCAAAACTGTTGCACACGCGGAATACTCAAGTTAAACTTGACGAGCCTAGCATATAACAGATATGGCCTCGGAACACGGAGACCGAAAGGTTGAGCGTGAATCATATAGTAGATATGATCAACATACTGATGTTCACCGTTGAAACTACTCCATCTCACGTGACGATCGGACATGGTGTAGTTAATATGGATCACATAATCACTTAGAAGATTAGAGGGATGTCTATCTAAGTGGGAGTTCTTAAGTAATATGATTAATTGAACTTAAATTTATCATGAACTTAGTACCGATAGTATTTTGCTTGTCTATGTTTACCGTAGATAGATGGCTCGTCTTTGTTGTTCCGTTGAATTTTAATGCGTTCCTTGAGAAAGCAAAGTTGAAAGATGATGGTAGCAATTACACGGATCGGGTCCGTAATCTCGAGGATTATCCTCATTGCTGCACGTAAGAATTACGCCCCGGAAGCACCGCTGGGTGCCGTGCCCGCCGATGTAACCGACGGCGTTAAGAACGTCCCGGCGAGCAAAGCTAATGACTACTCGATAGTTCAGTGTGCCATGCTTTACGGCTTAGAACCGGGCCTTCAACGACGCTTTTGAACGTCATGGAGCATATGAGATGTTCCAGGAGTTGAAGTTAATATTTCAAGCAAATGCCGGATTGAGAGATATGAAGTCTCCAATAAGTTCTATAGCTGCAAGATGGAGAAGAATAGTTACGTCAATGAACACATACTCAAAATGTCCGGGTATAATAATCACTTGATTCAACCGGGAGTTAATCTTCCCGATGATAGTGTCATTGGCGTAATTCTTCAATCATCGCCACCAAGCTACAAGAGCTTTGTGATGAACTATAATATGCAAGGGATGGACAAGTCTATTCCCGAAGCTCTTCCCAATGCTAAACGCCATGGAGGTAGAAATCAAAAGGAGCATCAAGTGTTGATGGTTAACAAGACCACCAGTTTCAAGAAAAGGGCAAAGGGAAGAAGAAGGGGAACTTCAAGAAGAACAGCAAACAAGTTTACGCTAAAGAGAAGAAACCTAAGTCTGGACCTAAGCACGAGATCGAGTGCTTCTACCGCAAGCGCATCGACATCGGAAGCGGAACTGCCCCAAGTATTTGGCGGATAAGAAGGATGGCAAAGTAAACAAAGGTATATGTGATATACATGTTATTCATGTGTACCTTACTAATACTCGCATTAGTACCTGGGTATTTGATACTGGTTCTGTTGCTAATATTTGCAACTCAAAACAGGAACTACGGATTAAGCAAAGATTGGTTAAGGACGAGGTGACGATGCGCGTGGGAAATGGTTCCAAAGTCGATGTGATCGCGGTCGGCACGCTACCTCTACATCTACCATCGGGATTAGTTTTAGACCTAAATAATTGTTATTTGGTGCCAACGTTAAGCATGAACATTATATCTGGATCTTGTTTGATGCAAGACGGTTATTCATTTAAGTCGAGAATAATGGTTGTTCTATTTATATGAATAATATCTTTTATGGTCATGCACCCTTGAAGAGTGGCCTATTTTTATTGAATCTCGATAGTAGTAATACACATATTCATAGTGTTGAAACCAAAAGATGCAGAGTTGATAATGATAGTGCATGAAGAAACTCCATATTGATGGACTTTTGGAATCACTTGATTATGAATCACTTGGTACTTGCGAACCATGTCTCATGGGCAAGATGACTAAAACGCCGTTCTCTGGAACTATGGAGCGAGCAACTAATTTGTTGGAAATCATACATACTGATGTTTGTGGTCCAATGAATGTTGAGGCACATGGCGGGTATCGTTATTTTCTCACCTTCACAGATGATTTGAGCAGATATGGGTATATCTACTTAATGAAACACAAATCTGAAACATTTGAAAAGTTCAAAGAATTTCAGAGTGAAGTGGAAAATCATCGTAACAAGAAAATAAAATTTCTACGATCTGATCGTGGACGAGAATACTTGAGTTACGAGTTTGATTTACATTTGAAACAATGCAGAATAGTTTCGCAACTCACGCCACCCGGAACACCACAACGAAATGGTGTGTACGAACGTCGTAATCGTACTTTACTAGATATGGTGTGATCTATGATGTCTCTTACTGATTTACCGCTATCGTTTTGGGGTTATGCTTTAGAGACGGCCACATTCACGTTAAATAGGGCACCATCAAAATCCGTTGAGACGACGCCTCATGAACTGTGGTTTGGCAAGAAACCAAAGTTGTCGTTTCTTAAAGTTTGGGGCTGCGATGCTTATGTGAAGAAACTTCAACCAGATAAGCTCAAACACAAATCAGATAAATGTGTCTTCATAGGATAGCCAAAGGAAACTGTTGGGTACACCTTCTATCACAGATCTGAAGGCAAGATTTTCGTTGCTAAATTCGGATCGTTTCTAGAAAAAGAGTTACTATCGAAATAAGTGAGTGGGAGGAAAGTAGAACTTGATGAGATAACTGTATCTGCTCCCTTATTGGAAAGTAGTTCATCACAAGAACCGGTTCCTGTGACAACTACACCAATTAGTGAGGAAGCTAATGATATTGATCATGAAACTTCAGATCAAGTCTCTCATCAACTTCAGAGGTCAACCAGAGTAAGATCCGCACTGTGAGTGGAACGGTAATCCTATTCTGGAAATCATGTTACTTGACCATGGCGAACCTACGAACTATGAGGAAGCGAAGATGAGCCCAGATTCCGCAAAATGGCAAGAAGCCATGAACTCGGAGATGGGATCCATGTATGAGAACAAAGTATGGATTTTGGTTGACTTGCCCGATGATCGGCAAGCCATTGAGAATAAATGGATCTTTAAGAAGAAGATCGACGACGATGGTAATATAATCGTCTATAAAGCTCGACTTGTTGCGAAAGGTTTTCGACAAGTTCAAGGGGTTGACTACGATGAGACTTTCTCACCCGTAGCGATGCTTAAGTCTGTCCGGATCATGTTAGCAATTGCTGCATTTTATGATTATGAAATTTGGCAAATGGATGTCAAAACTGCATTCTTGAATGGATTTATAGAAGAAGAGTTGTATATGATGCAACCAGAAGGTTTTGTTGATCCAAAAGGGCTAACAAAGTGTGCAAGCTCCAAATGATCAATTTATGGTCCGGTGCAAGCCTCTCGGAGTTGGAATAAACGCTTTGATAGTGTGATCAAAGCATATGGTTTTATCCAGACTTTTGGAGAGGCCATGTATTTACAAGAAAGTGAGTGGGAGCTCTGTAGCATTTCTGATATTATATGTGGACGACATATTATTGATTGGAAATGATATATAATTTCTGGATAGCATAAAAGGATACTTGAATAAAAGTTTTTCGATGAAAGACCTCGGTGAAGCTGCTTACATGTTGGGCATCAAGATCTACAGAGATAGATCAAGACGCTTGATTGGACTTTCACAAAGCACATACCTTGATA
This sequence comes from Aegilops bicornis, assembly GCA_021605145.1. Lineage (NCBI taxonomy): Eukaryota > Viridiplantae > Streptophyta > Magnoliopsida > Poales > Poaceae > Aegilops > Aegilops bicornis. Next base: position 294,120,772 of record CM038669.1, read on the forward strand.
AAGTTTTGAAAAGGTTCAAAATGGATCAGGCAAAGAAAGGATTCTTACCTGTATTAGAAGGTGTGAAATTGAGTCAAACTCAATGCCCCACCACAGCAGAAGATAGAGAGAAAATGAAAGATGTTCCCTATGCTTCAGCCATAGGCTCTATCATGTATGCAATGCTGTGTACTGACCTGATGTATGCTTAGCAATAAGCTTGGCAGAAGGTACCAAAGTAATCCAGGAATGGATCATCGGACAGCGGTCAAGAACATCCTGAAATACACGAAAAGGACTAAGGATATGTTTCTCGTATATGGAGGTGACAAAGAGCTAGTCGTAAATGGTTACGTCGATGTAAGCTTTGACACCGATCCGGACGATTCTAAATCGCAAACCGGATACGTGTTTTTATTAAACGGTGGAGCTGTTAGTTGGTGCAGTTCTAAACAAAGCGTCGTGGCGGGATCTACATGTGAAGCGGAGTACATAGCTGCTTCGGAAGCAGCAAATGAAGGAGTCTGGATGAAAGAGTTCCTTTCCGATCTAGGTGTCATAACTAGTGCATCGGGACCAATGAAGATCTTCTGTGACAATACTGGTGCAATTGCCTTGGCAAAGGAATCCAGATTTCACAAGAGGACCAAGCACATCAAGAGACGCTTCAATTCCATCCGGGACCAAGTCCGTGGGAGACATAGAGATTTGCAAGATACATACGGATCTGAATGTAGCACACCCGTTGACTAAGCCTCTTCCACGAGCAAAACATGATCAGCACCAAGACTCCATGGGTGTTAGAATCATTACTGTGTAATCTAGATTATTGACTCTAGTGCAAGTGGGAGACTGAAGGAAATATGCCCTAGAGGCAATAATAAATTATTATTTATTTCCTCATATCATGATAAATATTTATTATTCATGCTAGAATTGTATTAACCGGAAACATGATACATGTGTGAGTACATAGACAAACATATAGTCACTAGTATGCCTCTACTTGACTAGCTCATTAATCAAAGATGGTTATGTTTCCTAACCATAGACATGTCTTGTTATTTGATTAATGGGATCACATCATTAGGAGAATGATGTGATTGACATAACTGATTCCGTTAGCCTAGCTCTTGATCGTTTAGTATATTGCTATTGCTTTCTTCATGACCTATACATGTTCCTATAACTATGAGATTATGCAACTCCCGTTTACCGGAGGAACACTTTGGGTGCTACCAAACGTCACAACGAATCGGGTGATTATAAAGGAGTACTACAGGTGTCTCCAAAGGTACATGTTGGGTTGGCGTATTTCGAGATTAGGTTTTGTCACTCCGATTGCTCGGAGAGGTATCTCTGGCCCTCTCGGTAATGCACATCACTATAAGCCTTGCAAGCAATGTAGCTAATAAGTTAGTTACGGAATGATGCATTACGTAACGAGTAAAGAGACTTGCCAGTAACGAGATTGAACTAGGTATTGGATACCGACGGTCAAATCTCGGGCAAGTAACATACCGATGACAAAGGGAACAACGTATGTTGTTATGCGGTTTGACCGATAAAGATCTTCGTAGAATATGTAGGAACCAACATGGGCATCCAGGTTCCGCTATTGGTTATTGACCGAGAATAGTTCTAGGTCATGTCTACATAGTTCTCGAACCCGTAGGGTCCGCACGCTTAAAGTTACGATGACAGTTTTATTATGAGTTTATAAGTTTTGATGTACCGAAGTTTGTTCGGAGTCCCGGATGTGATCACGGACATGACGAGGAGTCTCGAAATGGTCGAGACATAAATATTGATATATTGGAAGCCTATGATTGGACATCGGAAGTGTTCCGGGTGAAATCGGCATTTTACCGGAGTACCAGGAGGTTACCGGAACCCCCCGGTGACCTAATGGGCCTTAGTGGGCCTAGTGGAGAAAGAGGAGAAGGGGCCAAGGGGCAGCCGCGCGCCCCTCCCCCCCAAGTCCGAATAGGACAAGGAGGGGGGGGCCCCCCCCCTTTCCTTTTCCCCCTCTCCTCCTTCCCCCCCCAAAGTCCTAGTCCAACTAGGAAAGGGGGGAGTCCTACTCCCGGTGGGAGTAGGACTCCTCCGGCGCGCCTCCTCCTAGGGCCGGCCGCACCCCCCTTGCTCCTTTATATACGGGGGCAGGGGGCACCCCATAGACACACAAGTTGATCTACGGATCGTTCCTTAGCCGTAGCGGTGCCCCTCCACCATATTCCACCTCGGTCATATCGTCACGGAGTTTAGGCGAAGCCCTCACGCCGGTAGAGCATCATCGTCGCCACCACGCCGTCAGGCCGACGGAACTCATCCCGACACTTTGCTGGATCGGAGTCCGGGATCGCCATCGAGCTGAACGTGTGCTGAACTCGGAGGTGTCGTACGTTCGGTACTTGGATCGGTCGGATCGTGAAGACGTACGACTACATCAACCGCGTTGTCATAACGCTTCCGTGTTCGGTACGTGGACAATACTCTCCCCTCTCGTTGCTATGCCATCACCATGATCTTGCGTGTGCGTAGGAATTTTTTTGAAATTACTACGTTCCCCAACAGGTGCAATGAATCAAGAGTGACATGTATGAAAAATAATGCTTGGTGGCTTTGCCACAAATACGATGTCAACTACATGATCATGCAATGGCAATATGACAAAAGTAAAGCATGTCATGATGAACGGAAAGGTGGAAAGTTGCATGGCAATATATCTCGGAATGGCTATGGAAATGCCATAATAGGTAGGTATGGTGGCTGTTTTGAGGAAGATATAAGGAGGTTTATGTGTGAAAGAGCATATCATATCACTTGGTTTGGATGCACCGGCGAAGTTTGCACCAACTCTCAATGTGAGAAAGGGCAATGCATGGTACCGAAGAGGCTAGCAAATGCGGAAAGGTAAAAGTGCGTATAATCCATGGACTCGCATTAGTCATAAAGAACTCATATACTTATTGCAAAAGTTTATTAGCCCTCGAAGCAAAGTACTACTACGCATGCTCCTAGGGGGATAGATTGGTAGGAAAATACCATCGCTCGTCCCCGACCGCCACTCATAAGGATGCACAAGCCAGGTACACTTCATGCTTCAAATTTGTTACACAACTTTACCCATACGTGCATGCTACGGGACTTGCAAACTTTAACACAATTATTTCTCAAATTCACAATTATCAACTAGCACGACTTTGATATTATTGTCAGGACCCCGATTCCAAGTCACATCGACCTAGCCGGTATCACCTCATATCACTTTGCGGCCTCACGCACGGTATTCCCAAGGGTGTCGCCTTACCATGGCCCGGGACTGTTCGCGTTTTTTGGCTCACGAGGAGGAAAAATGCGCCCGCTAGCATCCACATGACAAAGAACCCGGGCCGACATGGCGGTCGTGAACCCAAAGCAGCGCTTAACCCATGGGGGACAGGCATACATGAATCACATTGAGCATGTCACGGTCATCAGCGTATGAATTGGGCCGTATTGTAGCACTATTAACAGGACTCTTGCAGATCCCCGGTCAGTAGCAAAGCAGTGTAGTGACTCGCCAATATCACCGTGTGACATTTCCCGAAGGACGTATAGGAACGTAGGCAGTGAAGCACATTACGCCGGCCGGGCAAGTGTCCATAGCAAAGAGTGCTTGGCTAGTAGAGACTCGTGAACCGGTATGAAGCGGACTACTATCTACGTGGGAAGCAACGAGACTACATTTCCTCATATGAGAGGCTGCCAAGGATAAATAATCAACTAGTTTGGTTTGGATCCCACTCATACCAAGCATTTCAATCATACATGCAATATGTCCATATGAGTACATACAACAAGGCATCACAACAAAACTCTACAACTCAAAGTATTTTATCAAGAGGCTCTGAGGAGCCATACATAACATATCCATACAGAGGGGTCACATGACCCAAACACTCAAGGTCATACAAACATACAAGCACATGTGGAAGCAAACTAGTCCCAGGGCTGAGACTCTAAAAAGAAAGAAAGCTTGTCCAAGCCTCTTCTATCTACAAAGTGGCCCTTCACAAGCCTTGGATCACCACTGGGTGGCATAGTTCACTCTGTCAAGGTCTACATAAAAACCCACCTGAGGGGAGGCAAAGTGTTGTCGCCTCAAAAAACATTAATTAAGCAAACATGAGTAATGGAGAGTACTCAACAAGTCTTACCATAGAACTTATCACATGCACATTCTCAAGAAGGTGGTGGAGCTTATATGTTGCAGCCAGTTTTGACTCTGGCTAAGCTATCCCACGTGACACCACTTGAAAAAGCATTTGTCGACATTTGTGTCCACTAATCACCATCACAATACTCCACTGCAGAGTGGATCCTCTCTCACAACCCACTTAGAGGGCCATCCATCCACTCGTACCATTTATCTTGAGACTTTAGTAGTATCCATTTGCTTGTCTATGGACTGCTATAGGCAACCCAGAAGTCCTTCTCCGTGGACACGTGCTATTCGAATAGATCATATTAACCCCAAGTGCAGGTGTACTTCTTTTCACACACGCCTCACCACTTCTCATCATTGCTTACCACACGACATGTACTCGGCAACCTTCTGCAGTAAGCCCAACGTGGAGTGTCGGCCATGCCCTGTACCTAAACACTCCAAGTCCCTAGTCCAGTGTTATCGCCTTATTTAGGTTCCATCCATGAGGAGTCCTACACCGAGGTTTCCCATACAACCCGCAACGATGCGATGTATGGTTCCCTAGATACCAAACGGGCACTCTGTGACAATACACGTCCGGGCTCACGGTGGATCTACCGCATCATAGCCCACCCCTAGGGTCAAGGCGCCATACGACGGCCTCCAACACATATCCTACAAACACCGTAAAACTAGATTGCGACTACCGGACTGTGAGAACAAGGGTGGTTAAGAAGTTTAGAGAGGTCCATTGGTTTCGGGCCCAATGCGTGGTAGTAACTGCTTCATGGATCGTACAAACACGTAACTCAGTTCTTAGGGACGGCTTCAATGAAACAACCCACCATGTACTCCTACATGGCCTCTCATCGATATCTTTACCAAAGCATTTGTTCAACACTTTCACTCTCAACCCACACAACCTTTCACTCCAGTTCATCATCCCGATGAGCCAGCACTGCATAATAACTCTAAGCATAGCAAGCATAGCATGGTAGGTCATAAACATGGCTTCAATCAACTCCTACACATACTAGTGGGTTTCATCTAGGTTACCGTGGCAATGACAGTCATGCAAAGGAAGTGGGTTCAACTACCGCGAAAGACACATTTAACAGCTTTGAATCAAGGCTGTCTGTTTAACAATGCAAAGAACAAGAGCGTAAGTGAGAACATAGGGTTTTTATCGGAATGATCAATAGGTTGCTTGCTCCATGGAGTGGTGGTAGGATACTACCTTGAGACGGATATTCGGATTATCCTCGGAGATGTGACATATCAATGAAGACATACCGAAATAAAACATTAATACACATGGTAATATGCAACAATATGATGCATGCTATGACGCTGGCACAATATCGATGTGTGTTGGCCTAATGCAAGCTGAAACAAAAAGGATGAACTCATTTGAATCAAAGATTCAAATGCTAGCTCATTTAAAATAGCCCTAAAGGTGTATTATCCTATTCTGCTTTTTAAATAGCAAGGTTAACTTGTTTTATCATGCATGAAACCTGTACCAATGGATAGAATGGATTTTTCCTCGATCATTTTCATATAGATCTTCAGATTTGGGAGTTACGGGGCATTAATTTCTATGAATTTTGAAGTTTGAACTATATTCTCGAATTTCCTATAATAGAATAAATCCAAGAATTGATTTGGCCGCCACAAGAATGCTGGCAATGTGTCAGTGATGTCATAATCACCGGGACGCCCAGTGTCAAACCTGCATCGATGGGTCTCAAGTATGTCGTAATAATAATTAGTTTAACTAAATATTGATTGAAACTAATCCTAATTAGTTAACGAAATTTTGGGCCCCACCTTTCATAGGTCTAACAGACAATGCAGGCTCATCTGCCCATGGTAAAGTCAAAGTCGGATGCCTACCGCATCAAGGCGCTTAGCCGCCAAGAGCCCCATCGCGGCAGCCGGAAGTGGAGCTTTTGGCCAGTTCACCCACCAAATGGGTCATGAAGCAGCGCATCTAAAGTGGAGCTGAGATGACAAGCCGTCAGCTCTTGGTGGAGTTAGTTGGGGTCGGGCGGCCGGAATCGGGCGCCGGCGAACATGACTCCATAAGCGGCCGCCAGAGTTCGGAGTGGAAGGCTAACTCGAGCCACGCAGGCGCTGGTGAGGTGCGTGGAGCAGTGGGTTAGGCCCTATGCGATGTGGTGAGTGCGATGGACACCGAGAGTGGCTGCAGGTGGATGGCCGGGAGCACTGCTGCTGACGAAGCCCAGCGGCCAAGGGAAAAGGGTTGAGCTCCGTGGCATGGTCACTACAGCCCGTGAGAGCGAGAGAGGAAGGAGGAGAAGGTAGCTAGGCTCCACGGGCACCTCGGAGAAGCACTCGGCTATGCGGCGGGGACGGACCACTAATGCGACGGATGGGCAAAGTTGAAGGGATCTCCGCACGTGGTCGGGGTGCAGGTTTCAGTCGGGTCAAAGGTGGCCTCGGCTACTCGGGAGCACTCTGCTCGGCTAGCTCGGGATTTGGCAGGAGGCCCAGGGCGGAGCCCCTAGACACATGGACGGAGTACCTGGGACGGCGGGAGCGTGGATCAGCCGACGGACGGCGGTCACATAAGCCGTCGGCCATATGGCTGGGGAGCGCACAGGGGAGGGAGTCAAGGAAGAGAGATGTCGGCCGGAGTTCGGGAGAGAGGAGGAGTGATCCGCGTCGGTCGCCTTGATGAGGGGAGGTGCCAAGTAGGACCAGGTCGATCAAAAAGTGCAGCACCCATGCGGTGCTCACACGAGCACCTGCTGTTCGCCGGCCGAGCTAAGCAGGTCAAGCATGCTGGCCCTTGGCCAACAGTGGCTGGCCAAGAAAGCGGTTGCCAGGGAGGCCTTGTAAGATTTCTATTCTGTTTTTCTTTTTCTATTTTTCTGCAACTTTGTGGAGTTTTTTAAAATACTTAAATAGTTTCCAAAATTCACCAAATCAAGCTCCTCGGTCCATAGTTGGAATATTTCCAACATGAAACATTTTTTAGTTTGGGAATATTTGGGCATTTAAATATTTTTATATAATTTTAAATGCCCAAACCTTCGAGAATACTTATGGATTTAATTCAAAGACCTTAAGATGTCTCTAGAAAAATTGTGCACCACTTTTTGCGAGAGGCTCTAAAACCAAAGCAAAGGTGATGAGCATTTTAGAAGGGCATTTCCGGGTTCATTGAAAATAATTTTAGTAACCTAGTTGATTCAAAAGGGTTCTGGGGTTCTGTCCTTCCCATTTCAAATTTCAAATGAAAGTTAAACATGATGCACACACTAATGCATGGACTAGCTAGGATGTGACAACTCACCCCCACTCAAAAGAATCGGCCCTGAGATTTAGGATCCGTTACTATAAAAAGGTGGGATACTCAAGTCAAGACGTATCCTCCTTTCCCAACTTCCAGCTTCTTGCTCGAATGGTTTCGGACCATTGAACCTTTAGGAAACTTGATATTCGGCGGTACGTTCAAAGGAAAATGCTGGCTTGATCAAGAATATTTGAACGGATATTCTCGATATAGGCTTAGGTTATCTTGGAGATCAAGCGTTGCGTAACCACTCCATGGATAGGATCCCTAGAAGCAACGTACTGAAGTTGGGAAACATGGAAGACATCATGGACTCGGAAAGATGCATAGGTAGTTCCAATTGGTAGGCAATCTTCTCCTCGTTTGGCAAGAATGCAAAAAAGGTTCCAATGTAACGAGGAGCCAACTTGCTCCTCGATACCGTAATCGATGGGTTCCTTCAAAGGAGTAACTCAAGGTAAGCCTTCTTCCGCTAATTTCATAAGCCATAGGCTTATGCTTGCGGTCATCATCAATTTTCTTTCACGAGATTGGGCTGTTTTTCACTTCCTCACGAATAACGCTAACCTGTTCTTTCTGCTTCCCGAATCATATCTAAGACAGTAAAGAGTTGTCTCTCCCGGTTTGCCGACCAGTTAAGAGGTATGCTCACATTTCCGCCCATAAAGAATCCTCGGAAGGAGTCATTTGCCAAGCTAGCTTGATAACTATTATCATAAGCTTAACTCCCCTACTAATGGAAGGCATTTCTCCCAATTCATGCTTTCGAAGAGATGATGTAGCTCAGAAAACGCATATCCTTCAGGATCACGATTGACTCGCTCTACTTGACCACTTGATTGAGGTGGTGGAATCTTGCTTGCTAAAGGAGAGACGAGTTCCTATAGCATTTTGGAAACTTTCTTCTTAAATCGAGAGGTGAAGAGACTTCCTCGGTCGAAAGTTAATCTCCAATGGAACACCATGAAGAGACACTATTCGAGAGATGTACAACCAGCTAGTCACAGCGGGTTATACTCTCGAATCCGGTAGGAAGTGCGGATACTTTGGAAAGGCGATCGACAACAACGAAGATAGCATTATTCCTTTCTTGGTCCCTGGGAAACCCGTAATGAAATCCAGTATACCGATTTTATCCCATTTCCATTCGGAATAGCCAAAGGTTGAAGGGTACTGGAAGAGGTCAAGTTGATGCTCCGCTGCTTTTAACTCGACTCTACAGGACGTCGCAAAGTAGCAATGTATTGAAAGCGATTTCTCTCTTCATCCTAGTCCACCAAACCTTCTCGCGAGGTTAAGGTCTTGATACATTTTAGTACTACCGGGATGAATGGTGAGAGGAGTCATGAGCTTCCTTTAAGGATCAATCGTAACCTCCAGTTATCGCACTTTAGGAACCACTAGACGGTCTCCAAAGAACACGACACCTTGTTCATCGATGGAGAAACAACTGCATGACTTTTCCTTGATGTTTCTCTTGATGCGGGAAATTCCTGCATCTACCTTCCGCAGGCCTTGATGATCTGATCCGTAAGGGTAGGTTTCGGCCACACCGGGCGGATGGAAAGGAATCCTCGAGGAACAATGTGAAGATTAAGCTTACGAAATTCCTGCGAGAAATGGTTGACTTTGTTGTAACATCGGATTGTTGGCAATAAGATTTGCGATTTAGTCGCGTCGCTCATGACATTGGCTTTTGCCCGGGGTGTAAGATATTCCTAAGTACGTAATCTGTATCAATCTTCGACCCAACGATGTTGCCTCGAGATTCAAAATCCGTGCTGGGTGAAGATGTATTTCAGACTTTGGGTGATCGGAGTTGTAGATTTACTTAATCGCATTACTTGAAGTTGTAATGTCGCTGTGTTTTGAGTGCATGAACCACCGCCTCTTGCCAGAGTTTAGATCGTATGGGATAGTTATCCTCATGTGGACGCGAACTATCGAGAAGCCGTAGGCAATCACATACACACTGACGCATCTTGCATGAGTATGCAACCTAGTCCTTGTCGCGAGGCATCGAATAGATAATAAAGTCCTTAGAAAAATCTAGTGGAATAAGCATTTGCTAGCACAGATGTCAGGCGTCTTTTCGCCTTCAAAAGTCTGAACTCAGACCGTATGCCCATTCGAACGGTCTTCTTATCTTTCTTGAGGAGTTCAAGGTTAGAGGTTTAGCAACTTTAGAGAAATTCTCGTATTTGATGTATGCGCAGGCATATAGCTTCGCTAAACCGAGGAAACTCTCGAACTTGCTTTGGACCGATTCTGTGTGGAGTCCAAATATGACTACTCGCTTGAACTCAGCTTAGGGATTGAGCAGCAATGCCCTTACCAGAGATTACATGGCCTAGGTAGGTCACTTCTGCAACCAGAATTCACACTTAGAGAATTTGGCATAAAGGCGATGCTCTCAAGTTTCATCAACACTCATTGTTAGATGTTCAGAAATGTTCTTCCTCATTCTTGGAGTAGATATATATCATCGAGGTATACTACTAATGAATTTATCCAAATACTCCATGAAGATTGAGTCTATTAACCCGAGGAGAAGGTACGGAGTATTGTTAATCCTAAGGACATGACGGTGTACTCGTATTGGCCATAACGAGTTAGCACAAAGGCCGCTTTAGGAATGTCCGTTGCTTGATTTTGATTTGATGGTAGCCCAACCTCAAATCCATCTTTTGAAAAATCGAAGGATCTGCCGAAATCGATCATACACAGCATCGCTTGATCCTGGGAGCTTGGAGCATTTGTTCTTGATAGTGACCAAATTGGCGACAGTCGGTAATCCACAACCATCCGATCCGTTCCATCCTTCTTCTCGACGAAGAGGGACGGCGTCAAGCTTCCATGGAGATGAACTTAGGACCGGATGAAACCCTTTTTGCAAGGACTCATCGAAAGTTGTTTCTTGTTCTTGGCTAGTTAGTTCTAATGGGTTGCCATCTTATAAGGTCTTCTAGAAATTGGGACGTTCCTAGGATAAGATCTATCTAACTCGACATCCACTGTTGTGGAACACCTGCAGTTCTTCCGGAAAGACATCCTGGAAAATCACGGACACCTGAATAATCTTCGAGGTCCGAAGGTTGGCATTTATGAGCATATCAAGGGCGCTTTTGGCTACCCAAGTTAAAACATTAACCCGCCTTGCCTCGGAAGGATGGGTGAGTTGAACAGTGCTCCTAGTATCGTTAGCCAATCTTAGCGTAATGGGCCCATACATCCATTCCATACCCAAGATGATGTTTATGTCCGAGGACTTGAGAGCTATTAGAGAAGCAAGAAAGACTAATTGCTTTACATCGACAAGAATTTCATTCCATGACTTATTCTAGAGGTTTGCCATCTAGAACCAGGGTGGGGTCTGAATTTCCATGGAGGAGGTGTGCATGTCATGTATCGTGGTGTTGTGCAATCGAGCATAGCTCGTGAAATAAAATGAATGAGATGCTCCAGATCAAAAAAGAACGATTGCGTTTATTGACAATTGGCAAGGAGCGCATCGAGAAGGCGACGTTGGGGTCCCTCATAGGTTTCCTCAATAACCGAAACATAGTTGACGTGGCTACGCAGCAAAGGTGTACGCTGGTTTAGCATAGAGCACCTTTTCCGCATTGGCTTACTACCACGGCTAAATGACCTTCCGATCTCGGCTCAAGTTGTTCGGGACACTCACGGATGTAGTGGCCTGGCTCTCCAGGCTTAATTTGAAGCAAGTTATCATATTGGGGCATGGAGCAGCATTGTGGCAAAGCAATGGGCCTGCCCTGGGGGCGGTACATATCGGCTGGTTGAGGCGAGGCGCTCAAGGATGGCCTTTGAGTGAACACAGGTGGCAGAGCAAAAGTTTGAATCCAAACCCGTGCTTCCGAGATCTGAGTCGATGAAGAACCAGAGTCACGGAGTGCTTATGGCAAGAAGCCTCAAAGTCGGATCGTCTGGGCCACAGACCCGAGTATAGCCTTATCAATTAACTTCGGAAAGGAGGCACGCAACGTGCACGAAGATCACGGCGAATCTCGGGCTAAGTCCTATGAACCTTTGCTCGCTTCTACGCCGCTTTCAGAGAAACCTCTTCAGAGCATAACGTCGCTGAATTTCTAACTCACGGTGAAAACAGAAGTATCCACCGCGTCGACCCTACCTTGGGTGAAATTGCACCTCCTCTTACGATCCATGAGACCTTCCGCAGGATGTGACGCTCACGAAAGAGTGGCAATCAATTCAGCCCACGAGTAATTTGTCCAACCGGACGATAGCCTCATAATTCTCCCACCAGTGCGCAGCAGGCCTTCGAGGTGATAAGGCGGCAAAAGTAACCTTATATCGGCCTTCACCATGACTTAACGAAGCCAGGTGATGGCACATGTGGCCAATCATCCGCATCAAGAGGCTCACCGAATATTTGAACTTTGCGGTGGATACAAACTTTTGAGCCGAAATCATTGAGAGTGACACGCATCATTTCTTGGTCAGCGGCGGTGTTTCGGTTTTGCTCAAATCCGGCTTCCAAAGAAGCGATTGGGCTCCGCTTATTTCGCTCCGCCTCAACATAACCTCGGCCAAAGATGGCGGTTGATGCAGATGAGTTACATTCCTGCCAAGCGCTTGGCTTCTCCTTTTTTCCGGAGCAGCGAGGATTGTTATGCATACAGGTGTTGACCATCCTTAGGAAACAAAACAACGGGTTTAAACCAGGATGGCAGAATTTAGCAAGGAAGTGCTGAATGTAATGGATAACACGGAATGCAGAGATGTTCATCCGTAGGACATGGTAATATAAAACTGCCATATATACTAAAACGGGTCATACTACCATTCATAGTTTAGGCATGAGCCCGACGGGGCATACAATCTATAGGTGAAAGGCGCACATCTCATCGAAGCATTCCAACTCCTATACATTATTTTTCTACACTTCGAATGATACACACTAAGTCATATTCCACATGTACGCAGATTCGCGTGGAAATGCCATAAGTATTACAATACTGAGGATACTTCTACCAACCTTTCGAGACAGCCCGTAGTAGTCCTCATAGAAGTCACCACCTAAGCACGGAGTGTGGAACATGATCATCGGAAATGTATCATTTATCCTGTGGAGCTTGCGCACATAGGGACTGGATGTGGCCGTGGTGGTCCAACAAACTGGCGGCAGATTTAGGTCCACGAGGAGGAGTGATGCCTCCAACCTCACGCACCTTACCCATAAAGTTCCGGCAGACCAGCCCGCACAGGGTACAAGTCCTCATAAGACATGTATCCGACTTGTACCTGGCAAGTAGCAAACTGAATGAGTAGCCCAAAGGATCAGAACGGCATTAAAGAGTTAGTCCATACGCAAGGCCCGGTTTTCACGGTCCTTGTCTTCAAGCATCGCGACTAGGTAGTGTGAAGGAGTGAGTCCTCGTGGGATGCATCACCAGTATGTACCTCAGATATACTTCGGTAGCCATGCGCCCCTGTGGAGGATGCCGGCATGTAGCGGAAATCGGTGTTGCACAGAAGGCAGTTCTGCTCGTAATAATAGTCATCATTGAATAGGTCGTGACCCTTGCACAGACATCCCAATAGTGATCCCAAGTCCATAAGAACAAAGGAGGGTTCAAAGAGCTTCCGGATAAGATGGATATATCCCCGACCGTGCGATATTGGCTTTGATTAAAATCCTTAAACCGCTTCCTCGACGGTATATTAGGCCCTCGTGATACCATCGTAACTGTCTCGACCATCACCAATCCAACATCGCTGCAGACCACACACACCAATGCAACGGGTCGCATATCTAACCACTTTGTTCGGGGGACGGGTGGCCATCCGAAGCAATAGCCGTAATGCAAAGACATTAGAATTTCTAGGGAAAATCAAGCATAACATCTGTAAATGCTAAAAACAGATTTGAGACATTCATAATCAGATTGCAATACCAATCAACAACATCAAATCAAGGTTCTGTTCTAACCTACAGCATTAAAAAGTAGTAGAAACAGGCTGAATCGAGATGTAACCAACAATCCTATAAGTTACCACGGATTAGTAACACGTGAACCTCGATAGAGAGAAGAGCCTAGTCCTATACCCACGAGAATGAGAAGAGGATGACTCGCATCGTAGAGGGCATAAGGTAAAGGAGTAAAAAGGAGCCTTACGCGCCTCCCACAATCAATTCCCCCTACATAACTAAAGCATTTCTAGACTCAACATCGAATTGACTGGCTTAGAGAACCTACAGCAGTCTCTCGCTCGATGCCAACGCCGGCTGTGACCCCCGATTCCAAGTCACGTCGACCCTAGCCGGCAATAACACCTCATCACTTTCAGTACCACGCACGCAGATTCCATCGCGGTGTCGCTTACCATGGCCTTCGACCACCCTTCAGCTTTTGGCTCACGTATATGATAGTGTCGCTAGCATCCACATGACAAAGAACCCGGGCCGACATGGCTAATCGTGGAACCCAAAGCTGGGCGCTTAACCCATGGGGAGACGAGTGCATACATGAAATCACATCGAGCATGTCGGTCATCAACGTATGAACCTGCTGTAGCACCGGCTATCAGGACTCCGTATCCCGGCTGTAGTAGGCTAGAAGGACTCAATATCACCAGCTGCGACATTTCAAGGGACAGACATAGGAACGAAGTGAAGCACATGCCGGCGATTACCATGTCCACAGAGGTAGTCGGGCTAGCAGGACTAGTGAACCGGCCGAAGAAGCGGACTACTATCGCCAGGAAGCACGGTAGACTACATTTCTATATGAGAGGTTGCCAAGGATAAACAACTAGTTTGTCGGATCCCATCATACCAAGCATTTCAATCATACACACAATATGCCCGATATGAGTACATACAACAAGGCATCACAACAAAACTCTACAACTCAAAGTACTTTTGATATTTAAGAGGCTCCGAGGAGCCATACATAACATATCCATACAGGTAGGGGTCATGACCCAACACTCAAGTCATACAAACATACAAGCACATGAGGAAGCAAACTAGTGGGAGGCTGCACTCTAAAAAGAAAAGAAAAGCTTTGTTAAGCCCTCTGATCCATAGTAGTCGCTTCTTCAAGTTTTGGATCACCACCGGTGGCTAGTTCAATAAATCGATGTCAAGGTCTACATAAAACCCATCGGAGCGAAGTGTTGTCGTTCTAAAAACATGAATGTACGGAGGTAATTTCCAGCTAAGTCTTACCACGTACGAATCCTATCATACATGCACATTCTCAAGAAGGTGGTGGAGTTATTCTGACAAGCTGCCTTTCGACTCTTGGCTAAGCCATCCTACATGACACCACTTGAAAAAGCATTTTGTCGTACACTCCTAGTCCACTAATCACCATCACAATACTCCACCGTGGATCCTCTCTCTGCCAACCCACGAGGGGCCATCCGCAGAGACACTCACACTTATCTTGAGACTTTTAGTAGTATCCATTTGCTTGTCTATGGTACATTACCAAGATAGGCAACCCGAAGTCGCTTCCGTGGACACGGCCCTATTCGAATAGATCCATATTAACCTGCCGCAGGGTGTACTTCTTCACACGCTCTCACCACTCTCATACATTGCTTACATTTACACGTACTCCAAGAACCTTTCAAGCTGAAGCCCAACGTGGTGTCTGGCCACAACCTACCTAAACACCTTCAAGTCCCTAGTCCAGTTTATCGCCTATTTCAGTTCCATCCGTAGGGAGTCCAGCGGAGTTTCCCATAGCAGCCCCGAACGACAAAAAAGTGTGGGTTCCCGAGATATAGCAACGGGCACTTTTCTAGACACGGCTTACTTGCATGTATCTACCGCATCATAGGCTCACCCCTAGGGTCAAGCGCAGCCATTTGGTGCTCCAAATACATATCCTACAAAACACTAAAACTAGTTGCAACTCTCGACGAATGAGAACAAGGGTGGTTAGGCCGACGAGGGTCCATTGGTTTCGGGCCCCAATGCGTGGTAGTAACTTGTTTCTATGGATCACAAACACATAACTCAGCCTAGGGATTTCGCTTCAATGAAACAACTCCATCCATGTACTCCCACATGGCTCTCATCGAGCATTCTTTACCAAAACGTGTTCAACACTTTCACTCGAACCCGGACATTAATAACCTTTTCACTCTGGGCTTCATCATCTCGGCGAGCCAGACACGACACAACTCTAAGCATAGCAAGTAGCATGGTAGGAATCACAAACATGGCTCAATCAACTCCTACACATACTAGTGCGGGTTTCATTTAGTTATCGCGTGGCAATGATGCCGTCGTCATGCAAAGGAAGTGGGTTCAACTAACAAGAAGCACACACACAACAGCTTGAATCGCTGATTGGTTCACGCATGAAACAAGAAGCGTAAGCGAGAACATGGGTTTGTATTGAAATGATCAATGGGTTGCTTTGGTTTGACGATGGAGTGGTGGTAGATACTGCCTTCAGACGGATATTCGGGATTATCCTGAGACATAGGGACCTATCACGAAAGACATGACTCTAAAATAAACACACATGGCAATATGCAACAATATGATGCATGCTATGACATGGCAATATGGATGTGTGTTGGCCTAATGCAAGCTGAAACAAAAAAGGATGAACTCATTTGAATCAAAGATTCAAATGTTAGCTCATTTTAAAATAGCCCCAAAGGTGTATTATCCTATTCTGCTTAAAACAGCAAGGTTAACTTGTTTTATCATGCATTAAACTGTACCAATGATAATGGATTTTTTTTCCCGATCATTTTCATATATATAGATCTTTGCATTTGGAGTTACAGACACTTCTATGAATTTTTGAAGTTTGAACTATATTCGGAATTTCCTATAATAGAATAAATCCGATGAATTGATTTACTCGTCACAGCAATGCGTCTGTGGTGATGTCATAGTCAACGGGGACGCCTGTGTCAAACCTAAATCGATGGTCCACGTGACAAAGATAATTATTTAACTAAATATCGATTAAAACTAATCTTAATTAGTTAACGAGGGATGGGCCCCACCGCTCATCATAGACTCAACTTGAGAAATAACCAGGGCCTTCGCGTGGTAAAAGTCTGCAGTCGGCGTTGCATCAAGCGAAGTAGTCATTGCCATTCGAGCCACGCTGCTGGGCGGAGTGGTTTTGGCTGCCCGTTTACGCCAAATGGGTACAAGCCGCAGCTCTTGGTGGAGTTAGTTGGGGTGTCAGGGCGCCGAATGGCGCCATGAGACGCATGTGGTCACGGAGTTCGGAGTGGAGGCGAACTCAATGTTACGGTCTTAAAGGTGAGGTGCGTGGAAGAAAGTGGGTTAGGCCCTACGCCGATGTGGTGAGTCGCGATGGACACCGAGAGGTGGTCGGTGGATGGCCGGTTGAGCACGCCGAGCGATGCTTGAAGCTCCAAGGCTAGCGTCTTGGGAAGCATTGAGCTCCGTGGCGGTCACTACACAGCTCTCGGGAGCCAGAGAGGAAGGAGGAGAAGGTAGCTAGGCTCACGGGCACCGGAGAAGACACTCCGGCTGCAGACTTTCGGGACGGACTGATGGCTGAATCAAGTTGAAGGATCTCCAAGGCTCACGGGCCCAAGTGGGCCTGCAGTGGGTCTCAAGCACTCGGAGAGCACTCTCGGGCTCGGCTAGCTCGATCTAAGAGGAGGCGGCGAAAGCTCCTAGACACTACGAGGTGAGCTGGAGCACGATTTAAGGAGCGTGCGATCACTGTGACGGCGTGAAGCTGCAGTATGCCATTGCAGGCCCGAGGGAGCTGGGAGGGGCGAGGAGCTGGAAGAAGAGAGATGTCACTGAGTTCGGGGAGAGAGGGGAGGATCCAAGTGCCGGTCACCATGATGAGGGGGGAGCGACGAGTATGGCTACTCAGGTGCGTGGCACCCATGCGGTGCAAGTTTCTCGCCGAGCATTCCTGCCTTCACACTGGCCGGGCTCTGTCGAGCTAAGGCCACAGCTGCAGCAATGGGCTCAAGCCAAGTGGGCCATTGGGAGGCGCTGTAAGATTTCTATTCTGTTTTTTTTCTATTTCAGCAACTTTGTGGAGTTTTAAAAATACTTAAATAGTTCCAAAATTCACAAACTGCTTTCCTCGGTCCATAGTTGGAATATTTCCAACATGAAACATTTTTAGTTTGGGAATATTTGGGCATTTGAAATATTTATATAATTTTAAATGCCCAAACTCGAATACTTATGATTTAATTCAAAGACCTTAAGATGTCCTAGAAAATTGTACTGCACCACTTTTGGCAGAGGCTCAACCAAAGCAAAGGTGATGAGCATTTTAATAGAGTATCATTTCGGGTTCATTGAAAATAATTAGTAACCCTAGTTGATCTAAAAAGGGGGTTCTTCAGGGGTTCATTCTTCCCATTTCAAATTTCAAATGAAAGTTAAACATGATGCACACACTAATGCATGGACTAGCTAGGATGTGACAATTATTACCTCCATATCTTAAAACAAATATTAAGAATTAGATTTATATTAGTATTCTATCACTCAAAAGAAAGTTTCACATATCTCGAACACTAAGTATATTAACATTAAGCAAATTACCATGCTATTAATGACTCTCCAAATGATCTAAGTGAAGCATGAGAGATCAAGTTTCTTTAAAACAAATCCACCACCGTGCTCTAAAAGATCTAAGTGAAGTACTAGAGCAAAAATTATCACGCTCAAAAAGATATAAGTGAAGCACTATGAGCAAAACTATCAAGCTCAAAAGATATAAGTGAAGCACATAGAGTATTCTAACAAATTCCAAATCATGTATGGCTCTCTCAAAAGGTGTGTACAGCAAGGATGATTGTGGTAGACTAACAAGCAAAGACACAAATAATACAAGACGCTCCAAGCAAAACACATATCATGTTGGTGAATAAAAATATAGCTCCAAGTAAATTACCGATGGAAGTGGACAAAAGAGAGGATGCCTTCCGGGGCATCCCCAAGCTTTGACTTTTGGTGTCCTTGATTATCTTGGGGTGACATGGGCATCCCCAAGCTTAGGCTCTTTCCACTCCTTTTTCCATAATCCATCAAAAGAATTCACCCAAAACTTGAAAACTTCACAACACAAAACTCAATAGAAATCTCGTGAGCTCCGTTAGAGAAAGAAAACAAAATACTACTTTAAGGTACTGTAATGAAATAATTATTTATTTATATTGGTGTTAAACCTACTGTATTCCAACTTATCTATGGATCATAAACTATTTTACTAGCCATAGATTCATCAAAATAAGCAAACAACACACGCAAAACAGAATCTGTCAAAAACAGAACAGTCTGTAGTAATCTGTAACTAACGCAAACTTCTGGAACCCACAAAATTCTACCAAAATTATACGACCGGGGAAATTTGTTTATTGATCAGGAGCAATTGGAATCACTATTTTCTCATGTTCTGGTGATTTTTAACAATTCAGGCACTGAGCGCAAAGATTCTGGAAATTACAGCAAGATCACATAACTATCTTCCAAGAAGATCTAATAGGTTTAACTTGGCACAAACACTAATTAAAAGATAAAAACACATATAAACAGAATCTAGATGGATTATTTATTCCTAAGCAGAACCAAAAACAAAAAACACAAAATAAAATTGGGTTGCCTCCCAACAAGCGCTATCGTTTAACGCCCCTAGCTAGGCATAAAAGCAAGGATAGATCTAGCTATTGCCATCTTTGGTAGGCAATCCATAAGTGGCTCTCATGATAGTTTCAT
Organism: Aegilops bicornis; assembly: GCA_021605145.1. Taxonomy (NCBI): domain Eukaryota; kingdom Viridiplantae; phylum Streptophyta; class Magnoliopsida; order Poales; family Poaceae; genus Aegilops; species Aegilops bicornis. The sequence goes on from CM038669.1 coordinate 294,140,008, forward strand.
ATGGTAATTTTATTTTATTTATAGGAAAGTGTTCCATGCCCTTCTTTAAGGGGAATTGGAATCTAATATTTCCTTCCTTCATATCAATAATTGCACCAATCGTTCTAAGAAAGGGTCTACCAAGAATAATAGGACATGAAGGGTTACAATCTATATCAAGAACGATAAAATCTATGGGCAAATAATTCCTATTTGCAACAATAAGAACATCATTAATTCTTCCCATAGGTTTTTTAATAGTGGAAGCCGCAAGATGCAAGTTTAGAGAGCAATCATCAAAGTCACGGAAATCTAGTAAATCACACAAAGCTTTGGGGATAGTAGAGACACTAGCACCCAAATCACACAAAGCATGAAACTCATAATCTTTAATTTTAATTTTAATGGTAGGTTCCCACTCATCATGGAGTTTTCTAGGGATGGAAACTTTCAACTCAAGCTTTTCTTCATAAGATTGCATCAAGGCATCAACAATGTGTTCGGTAAAGGCCTGATTTTGACTATAAGCATGAGGAGAATTTAACACAGATTGCAACAAGGAAATACAATCAATTAAAGAGCAATTTTCATAATTAAATTCCTTGAGATCCAAAATAGTGGGTTTAGCAATATTTAGATTTTTATTTCTTTTGATCCCACTTTTATCAATTTCATCATCAAGATCTAAAAACTCAGAATTCTTAGAACGCCTTGAAGGTAAAGGAAGATCATAATCAGATTCATCAAGATTCATATTGCAAAACAAAGATTTAATAGGGGACACATAAATAACTTTCAGATCTTCATCTTGATTTTCATAGGAATTAGAAGAACACACTTTAATAAAGGCATCTTTGTAAGCACGCATCCTTGCGGTTCTTTCTTTGGACTCATCAATGGAAATTCTCATAGCTTTGAGAGACTCATTGATATGATGCTTAGGAGGAATAGATCTAAGCTTTAAAGAATCAACCTCAAGAGAAATTCTATCAACGTTCCTAGCCAAATCATCAACTTTAAGCAATTTCTCTTCATGTAAGGCACTAAAATTCTTTTGTGAATTCATAAACTCCTTAACACTACTCTCAAATTCAGAGGGCATCTTATTAAAATTTCCATAAGAGTTGTTGTAGGAATTTCCATAGTTATTAGAAGGATTACTAGGATAAGGCCTAGAATTAAAATTCCCTCTATACGCGTTGTTACCAAAACTATTCCTTCCAACAGAAATCACATCCATAGATTCATTATTATTCTCAAGCAAAGTAGATGAAGGCATATTATTGGGATCATAAAAAACACTCTTAACAAATAAATTCCTAAGTTCATCCATCTTTTCACTCAAAACATTGATTTCTTCTATAGAATGCACTTTTTTATTAGTAGATCTTTCAGTATGCCATTGAGAATAATTAACCATAATATTATCTAGGAGTTTAGTAGCATCTCCTAAAGTTATTTCCATAAAAGTGCCTCCATGGCCGAATCTAAAAAGATTTCTAGAAGCAAAATTCAATCCAGCATAATTTTTTTGTATAATCATCCATAAGTTCAAACCATGAGTAGGACAATTACGTAGCATTAAATTCATTCTCTCCCAAGCTTGTGCAACATGTTCATGGTCAAGTTGCTTAAAATTCATAATATCGTTTCTAAGAGAGCTAATCTTAGCGGGAGGAAAATACTTAGAGATAAAAGCATGTTTGCACTTGTTCCAAGAGTCAATACTATTTTTAGGCAAAGATGAAAACCATGCTTTAGCACGATCTCTAAGCGAAAAAGGAAATAGCTTCAATTTAACGACATCATTATCGACATCTTTTTTCTTTTGCATATCACATAAATCAACAAAGCTATTCAGATGAGTAGTGGCATCTTCACTAGGAAGGCGGCGAATTGATCTTTCATAACAAGGTTCAACAAAGCAGTATTGATTTCACAAGATTCAATATTGGCAAGAGGAGCAATCGGAGTGCTAAGGAAATCATTGTTATTGGTATTGGTGAAGTCACACAATTTGGTAGCATCTTGAGCCATCACGACAAGCAAGCAAACTAACACACAAGCAAACAAAAGGCAAAGGGAAAGAGAGGAGGAGATTGGGAAAGAGAGGGCAAATAAAACGGCAAGGGTGAAGTGGGGGAGAGGAAAATGAGAGGCAAATGGCAAATAATGTAATGCGAGAGATAGGGATTGTGATGGGTACTTGGTATGTTGACTTTTGCGTACGCCTCCAAGAACGGCGCCAGAAATCCTTCTTGCTATGTCTCGAGCTTATGCGTTGGTTTTCCCGAAGAGGAGGGGGTGATGCAGCACAAGAGCATAAGTATTTCCCTCGCTTTTGAGAACCAAGGTATCAATCCAAAGGAGGTCACGCAGCAAGTCCCTCGTACACTGCACAAAATGATAGCAACTCGCAACCAACGCTTAGGGGTTGTCAATCCCTTCACGGTCACTTACGAGAGTGAGATCTGATAGAGATAATATTTTTGGTATTTTTGGTATAAAGATGCAAAGTAAAAAGTAAAAGCAAAACAAGTAAATAAAGTGATGGAGATTGATATGATGAGAATAGACCCGGGGGCCATAGGTTTCACTTGTGGCTTCTCTCAAGAGCATAAGTATTCTATGGTGGGTGAACAAATTACTGTTGAGCAATTGATTGAATTGAGCATAATTATGAGGTTATCTAGGTATGATCATGTATATAGGCATCACGTCCGAGACAAGTAGATCGAAACGATTCTGCATCTACTACTATTACTCCACTCATCGACCACTACAGCATGCATCTAGAGTATTAAGTTAAAAACAGAGTAATGCCTTAAGCAAGATGACATGATGTAGAGGAATAAATTCATGCAATATGAAATACCCCATCCTGTTATCCTCGATGGCAACAATACAATACGTGCCTTGCAACTCTTTCTGTCACTGAGTAAGGACACCACAAGATTGAACCCAAAGCCATGCACTTCTCCCATTGCAAGAACTACCAATCTAGTTGGCCAAACCAGACGGATAATTCGAAGAGACTTGCAAAGATAACTCAATCATACATAAAATAATTCAGAGAAGATTCAAATATTATTCATAGATAAGTTGTATCATAAACCCACAATTCATCGGTCTCAACAAACACACCGCAAAAAGAAGATTACATCAAATAGATCTTCACGAGAGAGGGGGAGAACATTGTATTGAGATCCAAAAAGAGAGAAGAAGCCATCTAGCTACTAGCTAAGGACCCGAAGGTCTGAAGTAAACTACTCACACTATCGGAGGGGCTATGGTGTTGATGTAGAAGCCCTCCATGGTGGATGCCCTCTCCGTGAGCTCCTAACAGGCCCCAAGATGGGATCTCGTGGATACAGGATGTTGCGGCGGTGGAATTAGGTTTTTGGCCCGTATCTGGTCTATTGGGGGTACGAGGGTATATATAGGAGGAAGAAGTGCGTCGGTGGAGCTCCGAGGGGCCCACGAGGTGGGGCGTGCCTGTGGGGGCGCCCTCCACCCTCGTGACCTCCTCGGAAGCTTCTTGGAGAAGGTTCCAAGTCTCCTGGATCACGTTCGGTGAGAAGATCACGTTCCCGAAGGTTTCATTCCGTTTGGCATCCGTTTGATATTCTGTTTCTTCGAAACACTGAAATAGGCAAAAACAACAATTACGGGCTGGGCCTCCGGTTAATAGGTTAGTCCCAAAAATAATATAAAAGTGGAAAATAAAGCCCAATATAGTCCAAAACAGTAGATAAAGTAGCATGGAGCAATCAAAAATTATAGGTACGTTGGAGACGTATCACCGAGCAGGCGGCCAAGATCGTACCCTCAAACTTTGCACCCACATAACGGCGATGAGACGGGGCATGGCTACAGTGAAGCCTGCCACCCCCGAATCCCGGGGCATGCAGGGCCACAGTGCACCGTACGTGGCGGCCATCACCCGCCCGGCGCGACACTATTGCCATGTTGACCATGACGTCACCCACGACAAGCTGTCAGTACGGCCCGACGGGCCCCTTCAGCCAGAGAGACGCCCGAAGGCGGTCAGGCCTCCCCCAGTCGGCCTGGGATGTGGCCGGCTCCCAACAGCCGGCTTGCTCCCTCCCTCGAAGGAGGCACCCCATTAAGGAGACAAGACGAGGTAAGGCTATAGTGAGAGCCCGCCAGGCGGCGGCACTGTAGCCATGCTTACCTCGACAAAGCCCTCGTTATGAAGAGTGAGGCAACAGTAACCAGCCCCCGACAAGACCCCCAAGCGGTGGGACCAGCTTGTCGACCAGAGATGCAGCGGGCAGGACCCACCACCGGGCTGGTCCCGGCCATGGAGAAGACGGCGAACATAGACACTGTTGGGTAGGGCCCACGCCCAGCCGGATTACCATTGTACCCCTGGGGGTAGGCCGATATAAACCCCCAAGGGCACCCATGCAAAGGGTTGATCTCTCAGATAGTTTTAGACACCACATGAGGGAAGAAGAGAGCTAGCCCTGCCCTTCTTCCTCTCATCGAACAGCTCAAGGAGCCCCTTGTAGCCACTTGTTGATCTAGTGATCATGCGGAGACCCTGAGAGCAGCAGTAGGAATATTATCTCCCCGGAGAGCTCCGAAGCTGGGTAAGATCCGCTGGCGTGCATGTCTTCGCCTTATCCTGTTTCCAGGCACCGGCGATGTCTTATTGGCTCCCACAATGATAAGCCACCCATTGGCATATGTTGCACCTACCACCCGACATTTGGCGCCCACCTTGGGGCCAGGTGCACCATCGTCCGGAGATCTGCTCTGGACGGGAACCCTTTTCCTCCCCAAATGAAGCGTAGCCAGCCCGCAGACGCCCGATGGCGCTTGCCCGACATCGCAAGGCGTCGCTGACGATCGCTGGGCGAAGCTGCCTCGCCGATCTTCTTGGCGAGGCCCGCATCTCCGACGAGCCCGCATCCGACGCGGGCACAGATTGCCCCGAGAGCCGCCTCGTCAGCCTCCTTGATCAACTACACGTCTCCAGCGAGCCTGCTGCAGACATGGAGTCGGTTGGCTCCACCGACCCGATGCTTGTCGACTCCGACACGGCATCGCTTAACGCTTTCCCTAGCAACGTAGTGATCTTCGACGACCCTCTTCCTCGAGCCGACAGCGCCGGCAGCACCGTCACAGAGGTACTAGTCATCAGCCACCGCGTCGCCTCTGGTGAGAAAGCCCACGACACCCTGCAAGCGGCGCTGCACGTCTTGTCCGCCCCCATCCCGGCCGACGCCGACGCCGAGACACTGAAGGCACGCCGCCTCGCCCTCATTGCGGAGGGCCAGAAGATAGCCTCCATGAGACGCCTCACCGAGGCTCACCAGCGTGAAGTCGACCGCGCAGCCTTTGGCACGCCGCCTCCTGACGGGCCAAGCCGAGTCGGCGTCGTCAAGAAGCGCGGCGCGGCCATCGCCAACATGCTGGGAGCAGACCGCCCAGTCTATGCCATGCCCCTCGAGAACCTACGCGCCGCCCAGTCGGCCGTACACGAGCTGAATGGACTGGGGGCCGACGAGCTCCCCTACATGACCAGACGCATCCAGCAGTTGATCGATGCGGCCGTAGAGTGGCATGAAGCTGGCGTCCGCGCTGAAAGTCCTCCCCCACGCCGAGAGCACAGTGCGACGTTACGGACGCCGACTGCGGGCAACACCCGCGCAAGGCAAGAAAAGGAGTCGGCTGCTAGCCGCAGTCGGACTCGAATCTCCATTGAGCGCGACGCAGAAGGCCGACCCCGAGCTGTGGAACGACGAGGCAACCAACCTCCTCCTCCGCCTCGTGGGGAGAGATATCCCACCCCGCCGCCTGTCACGCATCCGACTCATAGTGGCTGACTAGTCTGCCGCGAGGGAGTCGGCGAGAATGACGCCCGCCATCGGATCGACCGCCTAGCGCGATCCCTGGCGCTAGAAGAAGAAGATGATGTCAGCCCGCCTTGCTTTGGCCCCCGCATCCGCGGCGAGCCCTTTCCCAAAGGGTTCTCACTCCCAAGAGACACGCCCAAGTACAACGGCTCCGTGAAGCCGGAAGACTGGTTGATCGACTACTCCACTGCAGTTCGTATAGCAAACGGCAGCAGGCGTGTTGCCGTGAAGTACGTCCCACTCATGCTCCAAGGCACGGCGCGCACCTGGCTCAACAGCCTCAAGCCTTACAGCGTCAACAGCTGGCTAGACTTCACAGAAGCCTTCATCCGCAACTTCACCAGCACATACAAACGGGCTCCCAAGCCCTGACAGCTCTCCTTGTGTGTTCAAGGGCCCAATGAATCAACTCGCGACTACCTCATGCGTTGGGCCGAGCTCCGCAACTCCTGCGAAGGGGTGCACGAGGTTCAAGCCATAGAGTACTTCACCGCCGGATGCCGAGAAGGCACCCTCCTCAAGCACTGACTCCTCTGTGACGAGCCGACTACCCTCGACGAGCTGCTGATCATAGCAGACAAGTACTCCACGGCCGACTCTTCGATGAAGACCGAGCTCCGCGTAGACGCCTCCGGGAAGGTGCTCACTCCGGCTCCCAAGACGCCGGTTGGAGACTCCAACCGACGCCCGTACCGGAACGACAACAAGCGCAAGGCCCCTATGCCGCCTTCCACCAGTCGAAAGGTGGCCACAGTCAAAGATGAACAACCCGAAGGGCGGCCCGCGCCCAAGAGGCAGAAGGGCGGCAGGCCGGCTTGGCAGCCGGCTTTCTCCTACGAACAAGCCCTTGATGCCCCTTGCAAGTTCAACAGTGGCGCGAAGCCGTCCAACCACACGACCCGGAAATGCCACTGGCTCACACGAATCTCCAAAGGCGAAGGGCGAGTGCCGCCTCCGCCTGCTGGTCAGCCGCCTCCGGCCCCTCAGCAGTCAGCCGCTCGACCAGCAGTCCGGGCTGTTCAAGACGAGTTCCCTGACGAGCATGCCGCCTACGTCGTCTTTACAAGCCAGCCCGAAGACCGGCGCAGCCGGCGCCGACAGCACCAAGAAGTCAACGTGGTCGCCTCCAACAACCCCGAGTTCATGCACTGGTCGGAAAGGCCTGTCAGTTGGAGCCGGGCCGACCACCCAGAGGTGATGCCGTCTCCCAGCTCTTACGCATTGGTCTTGGACGCCACCCTCACAACAGAAAGACGAGCTGCCCGTTTCTCCCGTGTGCTGATAGATGGCGGGAGCAGTATCAACATACTGTACCGTGACACCATGGAGAAGATGAACATCAAGAAAGCAGCTCATGCCTAGTCGGACTGTGTTCCATGGCATCGTACGCGTCCTGTCCTGCTCGCCAATCGGCAAGATCAAGATAGATGTCCTTTTTGGGGACAAGGATCATTTCCACCGAGAAGCAATATAGTTTGAAGTAGTGGACCTGGCGAGCCCTTACCATGCATTGCTTGGCCGACCTGCTCTGGCCAAGTTCATGGTTGTGCCCCACTACGCCTACCTCAAGATGAAGAGGCCGAGTTCCAAGTGCATCATCACAGTAGCCGGAGACTACAAGAAATCCTCCGAGTGTGCAGCGGCTAGCAGCCGGTTGGCCGAGTCCCTCGTAATGGCTGAAGAGAAGAAGATGCTGGATCGAGTCGTGGCCATGGCCGGCAAGCAGCCGGCCCTGTCCCCTGACCCCAAGGAATATGATGCCCAAGGTTCTTTCCATCCGGCCAAAGAAACAAAGACGATACTTCTGGACGCGGAGAACCCAGAAAGGTTTGCCGTCATTGGGGCAAACCTGGACAGCAAATAGGAAGGTGAGCTCGTCGATTTCCTCCGTGAGAATCGGGACATCTTCGCATGGTCCCCCAAGGACATGCCCGGTGTTCCGAAGGATTTCGCCGAGCACAAGTTGCACGTCCGAGAAGATGCAAAACCAGTCGAGCAGCCCCTCCGCCGACTGTCGGAGGAGAAGAGAAGGATTGTAGGAGAAGAGATAGCCCGGCTTCTGGCAGCTGGCTTCATTATGGAGGTGTTCTTTCCAGAGTGGCTTGCCAACCCGGTCCTCGTGTTGAAGAAGAATAACAAGTGGCGCATGTGTGTAGATTACACCAGCCTCAACAAAGCCTCCCCAAGGATCCATTTGCCTTACCTTGAATCGTCCAAGTGATAGACTCCACAGCGGGATGCGAGCTGTTGAGCTTCTTGGATGCTTATTCAGGCTACCACCAGATAAAGTTGGATCCGGCTGACCGCCTAAAGACCGCCTTCATCACACCATTCGGAGCTTTCTGCTACCTGACTATGACATTCGGCTTGAGAAATGTCGGTGCCACTTTTCAGCGTTGTATGCAGAAATGCCACCTCAAGCAGCTCGGCAGAAAATGCCCACGTCTATGTAGACGATATTGTGGTGAAGACGGAGAAGCGTGGCACATTGCTGGAAGACCTCAGAGAGACATTTGAAAACTTGCGCCGGTTTCAGATCAAGCTCAACCCCGAGAAATGCGTGTTCGGAGTACCAGCCGGCCAGCTTCTAGGCTTCCTCGTCTCCGAACGCGACATCGAATGCAACCCAGTGAAGATCAAGGCCATAGAGAGAATGGAGGTTCCTACCAAGCTACGAGACGTCCAAAAGTTTACTGGATGCCTGGCCTCCCTGAACCGCTTCATCAGCCGGCTAGGAGAGAAAGCCCTCCCCCTCTACCGACTCGTGAAGAAATCCACTCATTTCGAGTGGAGCGACCAAGCGGACCAAGCTTTCCACGAGCTAAAGAAGATTCTGGCCACGCCGCCTGTCTTGGCGGCACCGACTGAGAAAGAGCCCATGCTCCTTTACATTGCCGCCACTAGCCGGGTGGTCAGCACCATTATCGTGGTTCAGCGCCCAGAAGATGGCCGAGCTCAGCCAGTCCAGAGGCCGGTGTATTATTTGAGCGAAGTACTGTCCACCTCAAAGCAGAACTACCCGCACTACCAGAAGATGTGCTATGGTGTGTACTTTGCCGCCAAGAAGCTCAAGCCCTACTTTCAAGAGCACCCCATCACGGTCGTATGTACTGCCCCGCTCGCCGAGATCATAGGCAGCCGGGATGCATCCGGCCGGGTGCAAAAATGGGCCATTGCGCTAGCTCCTTACAAGATCTTCTACCAGCCTCGCACCACCATCAAGTCCCAGGCATTGGCCGACTTCCTTGTCGACTGGGCCGAGACCCAGTACCAGCCGCCGGCCCCCGACTCCACTCATTGGCGGATGCACCTCGATGGATCCAAGATGTGCACCGGCTTGGGAGCCGGCATCGTCCTCACCTCTCCCAAGGGCGACAAGCTCAGATACACATTGCAAATTCATTTCGCCGCCTCCAGCAATGTGGCCGAGTACAAGGCACTCATACACGGGCTCCGGCTAGCCAAAGAACTCGGCATCCGCCGGATCCTGTGCTATGGCGACTCGGACTTGGTAGTCCAGCAATCATCTGGCGACTGGGACGCCAAGGACGCAAACATGGCGAGCTACCGCTTCCTCGTCCAGCAAATCAGTGGATATTTTGAAGGATGCGAGTTCCTCCACGTGCCATGGGCCGACAACGAGCAAGCAGATGCCCTGGCACGAATAGGCTCCACCCGACAAGCTATACCAACCGGCGTCTCTCTCCAACGCCTCCTCAAGCCGTCTGTCAAGCCGTCTCCAGAGTCTGATTCCATCTTTGTACTGCCTGACCCCGACGTAGTCGGATCCGACTTGGGGAACCGAGCAGGCGGCTCGGGAACTTCGACAGGCGGCTCGGGGACTTCGATAGGAGGCCCGGGGACTGCCATAGTCGCACCCGGCCCGCGGACTTCAGAACCCGGCCCGCGGACTACGGCAGTCGGGCCGGGGACTGCATCGACACAACATGTGGTGGCCGACTCCAACTCTTCACCACCCAGCCAACCCGCCCTGGTCGCAGTAGCCGTATTGGCAATAGAAGAAGTCACAGCTCCATCATGGCCCCAGCCCATCCTCAACTTCCTCATAAACAGAGAGCTGCCGACTGACGAGATCTCGGCAAGGCAAGTCCAACACCGAGCCGGAGCATACATGATAACAAACCGAGAGCTAGTTAGGCGCAGCGTCACTGGAGTCTTCCAGCGCTATGTCGAGCCAGAGAAGGGCATAGCAATCCTCAAGGACATTCACCAAGGCGAATGCGGCCACCATGCGCCCTCAAGATCACTCGTCGCCAAAGCTTTCCGCCATGGATTCTTCAGGCCGACTGCTTTGGATGACGCTAAAGAATTAGTCAAATATTGCAAAGGGTGCCAAGTCTTCAGCTCCAAGCAACACCTGTCGGCTTCTGCACTCAAGACCATTCCTGTCACCTGGCCTTTTGCCGTCTGGGGACTGGACATGGTGGGCCCATTCAAGACGGCGCACGACGGCATGACACATCTGCTCGTCGCCGTGGATAAATTTACCAAGTGGATTGAAGTGAAGCCGATCAAGAAACTGAATGGGCCGACTGTCGTGACATTCATCGCAGATATCACAACCCGGTACGGCATACCACACAGCATCATCACCGACAACGGCACGAATTTTGCCAAGGGAGCACTGGCACGTTTCTGTGCGACGCAGGGCATTCGACTGGACCTAGCGTCCGTTGCCCACCCGCAGTCAAACGGCCAAGTCGAGCTAGCAAACGGCCTCATCCTCTCCGGCATCAAACCCCGATTGGTCGTGCATCGAGCGTTCGTCGGCGCTATTGGCTCGATGAGCTGCCGGCCGTCCTCTGGAGTTTGCGCACTACCCTGAACAAGTCAACCGGCTTCACCCCTTTCTTCCTTGTATATGGTGTCGAGGCTGTCATCCCAACTAACATCGAGTTCGACTCACCTCGGGTCACCATGTACACGGAGGCGGAGGCCAAGGAAGCACAAGAAGACGGCGTCGACCTCTTTGGAAGAAAGCCGGCTGTTAGCCCTCAGCCGTCCGCCATCTACCAGCAGGGTTTACGCCGCTACCACAGCCGGAAGGTCAAGCCAAGATCCTGCCAAGAGGGTGATCTTGTGCTCCGGCTGATCCACCGAACAGCCGGCCAGCACAAGCTCTCGGCCCCTTGGGAAGGCCCCTTCGTCATCAGCAAGGCCTTAGACAATGACTCCTACTACCTGATCGACACGCAGAAGCAAAAGGCACGCGAGAGAGATGATTCCGGCAAGGAGTCGGAACGACCATGGAACGCCAATCTCCTCCGAAGATTTTACAGCTAAAATACAGTATGTACCACCCCCCCTTTTCTATTAAGTACGAGACAACGGGCCCCCCGAGGAGCACTCGTGGACTACCCTCTTTTATCTATGAATGATGAGTATCATGCCTATGATTATGTTACTACATTTGTTTTCTCGTCCGGCACCGGGTTCGACCAGTCGGCCCGGGGACTTGCCGCCTTGAGTTATATTCAAGTTCTACCTGCAGTCAGACAAGTAGTGTGCCGACACCCAAGCCCTCTCTTGTCGAAAGTCGCAGCTCAAAGAATCGACTGTCCGGCTGGCAAGAGTCAAAGGCAGGAAAGGATGCCCACACGAGAAACGGCTAAGGACTAACGAACTTATATAACACAAGCCGGCCTCCCACCCCGCCAACCGGGTTGTCGAGAAGTTGGCTGGCGGCTTCCCTGCTCACCTTGCTACAATCAAAGAAAGCTCGAGTACTTGTCCTCCCAAACCGGCCAAGCCCTTCCCCAGCCACAGACTGCAGAGCAGCTGTCCGGCTGGGAAGGCGGTGACCAAGGGAGGGCGGCAAAGGAAACAGCCAAAAGGATGAAAAGCAAATATGAACGGAAGCCGAGCACATGCATAATTATATTTACACAAAAGCCTTTGAAAGGCCAGCATTCAACATAGTTTGAATACACCCCAAGTGGGTGGAACTGCGCAAATTTAATAAAAATTGTTCAAAGAAGTAACGAGCAGGAAAGCAAAGACGGCGGATCAGGCCAAGGGAGCAACAGGCGAGTCGGGCAGGTTGGTGGAGACTGCAGTGCTGGCTGGAGGGGTGGCCGGCTGGCGAGTCTCGGCGTGATCGTCACCTCTGGCAGGCGGCGCGCTTGCACGCGCCTTGTTGCTGGAGGCACGATCAAGCTGAGGCTGGTTGGTCGCTTCACCGTCTGGCACGATGTCTTCACCATCCTCCCCCTCTTCTTCTTCGCCCTCGTCGCTGGAAGCGATCTCCTCCGCCGAGTCTTCACCTTCTGCCGGGTTCAGCCCGAACCACTCCTCCGGCTGAGCGACGCCGTAATCATTTACTTCAGGGGAAAAGGCGCTGGTGTCGGTATAGTCGGCGATCGCCGAGGCGCACTTGATGATAGTCGGTCGCACCGCCTCCAGCTCCTCGTCGGCCTCCTGCTGCCAGGTGCTCAGCTGGGCCAAGTTCAGCCCAGGATACCAAGCTCGGACGAACTCTAGCGCCCGCCTAGCGCCGGACCGAGCCGCAGAAGCCTTCCAGGTCTCGAAGCGGCCGACTGCTACCTCCAGCCAATCAGCAGTCCGACTGGGGGTGCGGGGAACCGCCTCGCCGGGCCAGAGGGCGGCCAGCGCTGAAGACGGCGGAGCATGCGATGAGCCGGCTGCAGGAGGGCATGAATCGCCAGAAGCTGCTCCTCAAGTGACCGGCCAGCATCCGGTGCGATCTCAACCCCAGCCTGCCGTCGTGCATCGCGGTGGGCCTCGATGGCTTGGTTGGCGGCAACGGAGTAGCCAGGAAAGTAATCTGCACAAAGAAGAAAGAAGTAGCACAAAGTTAGAAGACTGACCAAACACCAGGGGCGAGCAAAGGGACGAAGAAGAAGGCGGCCTACCGCCAATTAAATCTTCAATCTGGCTATAGCCTCCGCTCAGCGCTTGCCTCGCCTTAGCCTAGCTCGCCGCCTCGGTCTCATATTCGGCTTTGAGGGCGGCCTCGCTATCCTGCGCCGTCTTCAGGGCCACCTTATGGCTCTCCTCCTGGTCGGCGAGTTCCTTGGCCAAGCGATCACGTTCCTGAGCCAAGGCGTTCCACTCGGCTTCCTTGGCGCGAAGGGCGGTCTGGACCCCACCCAGCTGGTCCCTCAAGTCGGCATTGGCCCCTGCAGATATGAAGAAGAAGAAAAAAGCAATAAGGAAGAAGTCATCAGGAAAGATCCGACCCGATTGCTCAGCAGTCGGCCCGAATCTCGGGGACTACACCCAGTGGGTGCGCTGACGCGCCCCAACATGAGATAAAAATTGAAGCACTTACTCCGGCTCTCGGTCAGATCAGTGGTCTTCTGGTTCATCTCCTGGGCCTGGGAGTTGAAAGCAGCCGCGCGAAGGTTGTGATATTCCTGCAAATAGGACGGAGGTGCGAATAAGAACAAGACAACAATCGAAGTCTACTAAGAAGTTCCAAGCCGCATGCTCAGCAGCCGACTCGGAACTCGGGGACTACACCCAGTGGGTTCGCTGACGCGCCCCCACGGAAGAAATCAAGAGCAATCGACGAAAAGCGGTAGGACTCACCCGAATGGCCGTCCGCGTCGCAAGAAACTCTTCGGTATACTGCCTCAGTGCGGCGGCCTGGGACTGAAGCCGGTTCCGGACATCCTGCGCCGCCACGTTCAGCACGGCCGTCCCACCGCCCGGCGTCCACCCAGGCGAGCTGGCGCTGGCCGTCTCCAGATCCTGGGCCGACGAGCTGAAGCCCGCGGCTTTCTGCGGCTCCGGCGCTGAAGTCGCCTTCCCCGCGCGCCGACGAGACGGCGACAGGACCACAAGATTCGCCCTCGCAGTCGGCTCGCCTCCAGCCGGCTGCTCAGGCGGCACTTTAGGCCGGCTGCCTTGACCCGTTCCAGTGGGAGATGGCAGTGCCGCCTCCCCCTCCAGGACGACTACGTCGCCCTCCTCCCTCTCCATCGATGACCGGTCGCAGTCGGTTTCCTCGGCGGTGAGCCTTTGGGATATTGAGGGCCCGCAGTGCGAAGGGGATGATGAGCTGCGGAGGCTGGTTACGCATGGCCTCCGCCGCCTTCTCCGCGGCCACTGCCTCCGCTTGAGCCTTGGCTGATGCGTCGGCTTGCGCCTCCGCCGACTCCTCCATCGTCTCCTGAAACACCCTGGCGACGACCGCCCTCTGCTCCTCCACCTCCCGCTCCTCTCGCGCCTCCCGCGCGTTCCACTCCGTCGCCGCTAGGAGATCGGCACGGGGATCCACGTGGCGGGCGCTCACAGACTCTCTCGCTGCTCCAACTATGGAGGCGGCAGGGGCCCGCTCGAGAGAAAGCGGAGCCCTGTTTGATAAGTCAAGGAAAAGGCTTAAAAGAATATCAACCGAAGAGAAAAAAGAAAGGCGTGAGAGAGTTGACACTTACGCTGAAACTACCTGTGGCTGCCTCACCACCTTGCAGAAGCGGGCTGCCTTCACGGCCGCCTCGTCCCGCTTGGTCGCTGCCGCAGTGCCCTTGGGCTTCTTCGGCCGACTGCCGAAGTGGGTCGGCCCGGCCTGGCGTTTTTGCGCGCCACCACGAACAACCCGGTAGCGCGGATGAGCCCGTGCCTTGATGATTGAACGCCGGCTGACGGTGCGGAATAACTTCGGCCTCGTCGTCATCCGGCCAGTCCCCGAAGCCGGCCCCGAGCCCGGGGCCGCCTGCCTCGCCGCCTCCCCCTATGACGTCGTCGTCTAAGGCGGCCGCCCCCCAAGTCGGGATCGTCCAGGTCGTCCGTCGGGCGGTCGGGGACGAACCGGCGCTCCACCCCCGCGGCTCCGGCTGCCGGTTGAATGAGGGGGCTCTGCTAAAAGCAAGCCGACTGATCAAGAGTTGGCCATTATAAACCCGGCAACAAGAGAAGAAGAAAAGAAGGGAAGCTTACCGAAGGCGGAGGATTGGCGCGAGAGTACGGCTCCTTGCCGTACTGCCACTCCTCGGTGAGCTTGCAGTTGGCGATATAGTTCACCATGTAAGATACCTCGTCATGAGGCATCTCCTTGGTGCTTAGCTGACTTGGGTCAAAGCGGCCGCTCATCTGGCAAATCATGTGAGGGCGGCCTTGGAGTGGGAGCACCCGGCACTCCATGAAGTCAGCTATCAGGTCAGCTCCGGTCAGGCCTTCCGACTGACCATCACCCAGAGTCGTGCAACGGCGGCAGCCCCAGCCGGAGACAGCGACCTGGCTCGGTAGGACCATGAAGGCCGCCTCCCAGCAGGCGGGCCGGCTATGTAAGCCGGCAGATTGACAAAGTCGCCTTGCGGAGCGACGTTCTTCACGTAGAAGTAAGATTTTTGACAGAGCTTCACCGACTGGATCAGCGCGATGGGTGGAAACGGATTGTCGCCGCTCGATCTCCACACGGTGATGAAGGCACCGCATGGGGCGAGCACGCCCACGACGAAGGTGCCGAGCTTAGACTGGAAGAATTCCCCCCAGAGTTCGAGGGTGGGGAGGACGCCAAGGAAGCCTTCACATAGAGTGACGAAGGCCGACAGTAGCATCACCGTGTTTGGAGTAAGGTGGTACGGCTGGAGCTGGTAAAACTCAAGAAAGGCGCGGAAGAATCCGCTCGCCGGCAGGCTGACGCCGCGCAGGCAGTGCCAGCGGAAGATTACCTGCTCATCCTCCTCCGGCACCGGCGAGATCTCCTTCTCCGGCGCGAGACGGACCCACACATAATCTGTGCCCGGCAACCGCCGCGTCTTGCGGAGGAACTCGACGTGGTCCTCGTGGACGTTGGAACCATCCCAGGAGATGGACAGAGCCATAAGGATGGAGAGGCGACGAGAAAAGCGCGGCGGCGGAGGGCGCGTGACCCAGCTGCGGCAGAGCTACGGCGCACCGAGAAGATTGGCGGAAGGGTAGCGCGACGGCGAGGAGCAGCGGCGACGGAGAGGAGGAATGAGAAGAAAATGGCGGAGCGAGGGCGAGCGTCTGCCGCTCCCCCCTCTCCCCCTACTTATAGCCTCATGCGATGAAGCCGAGGAGGCGAGGCGTGGGGGGACGTGGGATTACTGCGCCCATTCCCCCACGTCCCGCGATTATTACGCCCTAACAGCGTGCAGAAACTGCCGTCGGAAGGCGAGTGGCCCGCTCGGGCCACAGAAGATCCACACTTGGGCCGAGGTTTGGGAGTGGCTGGCTCCGGTCTGCGGCGACGACCCGTCGCGCGCGTGGGCTGGCAGGCCCTTCCAGCCGAAGGGTGCCATGTGGCGCGCAGGCGGCGAGCGGCCAGCCCGTAGCCTGGCTTGCGCACCGCCTGGTTCCCGCCTTCAAGCTTCAAAACCTCCCAAAAACGGCGCACCTAATCAAAGCCGGCTCCTAGCTGCCGGCTCCTCAAGATAGGAAGCTGATTGAGCTTCTCGTCCTCCCTTCAGCCTCGAAGACCAACCAGCTTTGGGGACTACTGTTGGAGTAAATGACCACGGGTAGCCTAGCCGGCTCCCCCTGGCTCTTTAGAAAAATTACAGGCTGATCGAGCCTCAAGCACCCTAGGCATAGGGCCGCCTACCCCTGGCCGGCTATCTCTCGGGCCGACTACCGGGAGGCGGCCCGGCCCTAAACCCTCACAGAGAAAGCCACGAAAGGGCCGACTCCAAGAAGCTGGCCACGAGAAGGCCGACTCCAAGAAGGCGGCCCCCAGCAGGCGGCCAAGATCGTACCCTCAAACTCTGCACCCACATAATGGCGATGAGACATGGCGTGGCTACAATGAAGCCTGCCACCCCCGAATCCCGGGGCACGCAGGGCCACAGTGCGTCGTACGGGGCGGCCATCACCCGCCCGGCGCGGCACTATTTCCATGTTGACCATGACGTTACCCACAACAAGCTGTCAGTACGGCCCGCAGGCGGCGGGCCCCTTCAGCCAGAGAGACGCCCGAAGGCGGCCAGGCCTCCCCCAGTCGGCCTGGGATGTGACCGGCTCCCAACAGCCGGCTTGCTCCCTCCCTCGAAGGAGGCGCCCCATTAAGGAGACAAGACGAGGTAAGGCTACAGTGAGAGCCAGCCAGGCGGCGGCACTGTAGCCATGCTTACCACGACAAAGCCCTCGTCATCAAGAGTGAGGCAACAGTAACCAGCCCCCGACAAGACCCCCAAGCGGTGGGACCAGCTTGTCGACCAGGAGGCCGGCAGCCGGCAGGACCCACCAGTCGGTGGGTCCCAGTGGCCGGCGGAGAAGCCGGCGAACATAGACACTGATGGCTAGGCCCCACGCCCAGCCGGATTACCATTGTACCCCGGGGGGTAGGCCTATATAAACCCCCCAGGCACCCATGCAAAGGGTTGATCTCTCAGATAGTTTTAGACACCACATCGAGGGAAGAAGAGAGCTAGCCCTGCCCTTCTCCTTCCTCTCATTGAACAGCTCAAGGAGCCCCTTGTAGCCACTTGTTGATCTAGTGATCATGCGGAGACCCCGCAGAGCAGCAGTAGGAGTATTATCTCCCCGGAGAGCTCTGAAGCTGAGTAAGATCCGCCGGCGTGCATGTCTTCACCTTATCCCATTTCCAGGCACCGGCGATGTCTTATTGGCTCCCACAATGATAAGCCACCCGATGGCATATGTCGCACCTACCACCCGACAGATGCGTAGGTAAGAACGGTTCTTGCTCAGCCCGTAGCAGCCACCTAAAACTTGCAACAACAAAGTAGAGGACGTCTAACTTGTTTTTGCAGGGCATGTTGTGATGTGATATGGTCAAGACATGATGCTAAATTTTATTGTATGAGATGATCATGTTTTGTAACCGAGTTATCGGCAACTGGTAGGCGCCTTATGGTTGTCGCTTTATTGTATGCAATGCAATGGCCCTGTAATCTCTTTACTTTATCACTAAGCGGTAGCGATAGTCATAGAAGCAATAGTTGGCGAGACGACAATGATGCTACGATGGAGATCAAGGTGTCACGCCGGTGACGATGGTGATCATGACCGTGCTTCGGAGATGGAGATCACAGGCAGAAGATGATGATGGCCATATCATATCACTTATATTGATTGCATGTGATGTTTATCTTTTATGCATCTTATTTTGCTTAGATCGTAGCATTATAAGATGATCTCTCACTAAATTTCAAGGTATAAGTGTTCTCCCTGAGTATGCACCGTTGCGAAAGTTCGTCATGCCGAGACACCACGTGATGATCGGGTGTGATAAGCTCTACGTTCACATAGAACGGGTGCAAGCCAGTTTTTGCACATGCATAAATACTCGGGTTAAACTTGACGAGCCTAGCATATGCAGATATGGCCTCGGAACACTGGAGACCGAAAGGTCGAACGTGAATCATATAGTAGATATGATCAACATAGTGATGTTCACCATTGAAAACTACTCCATCTCACGTGATGATCGAACATGGTTTAGTTGATTTGGATCACGTGATCATTTAGATGACTCGAGGGATGTCTATCTAAATGGGAGTTCATAAGTAATATGATTAATTGAACTTTAATTTATCATGAACTTAGTCCTGATAGTATTAGCATATCTCTGTTGTAGATCAATAGCTCGCGCTGTTGCTCGCCGTTTATGTTTTGATATGTTCCTAGAGAAAACTAAGTTGAAAAATCATAGCAATGATGCGGACTTGGTCCGTGATCTGAGGATTAACCTCATTGCTGCACAGAAGTATTATGTCCTTGATGCACCGCTAGGTGACAGAACTATTGGAGGAGCAGATGCAGACTTTATGAATGTTTGGCAAGCTTGATATGATGACTACTTGACAGTTTAAGTGCACCATGCTTTACGACTTAGAACCGGGACATCAAAAAATTGTTTTGAATGCCACGGAGCATATAAGATGTTCCAAGAGTTGAAATTGGTATTTCATACACTACCAAAAAAAGACACATCCGTGACATTTTGGGCCGAACAATTTTTTTCTGTCATACTTATGACACTTCTATGATGATAATTGTGAAAAAACACGGTACCATCATAGATGTGGTGGGTTCCTACTTCTATGAAAAAAATCATGACAGAAAATGGGATTTTTGTCCTGGGCAAGCCGGAGACGCAACTGCTTGACATTCTTTGGGCCGTCCATGACGGAAAAAAACCGTGGTAGAAGCGAGGGCGTGCAAAATATCGGGGTGTTCACGTTACGGTGGGTGGTCGGGGCTGAGCGATGCGCATTTCTCTCATACACGCACGCGCGTGGGTGCGAGGCATTGGGCTCTAACTGAGCCCGAGCGAAGCGTTGGGCTCTAACTGAACCCGAGCGATTGCACGGCACGCTACGCGTTACTGAACCCGAGCGATCGATCGATGGCTGTTAACTGAACCCGATCGAGCGATTCCTTCACTAATGCTGCTAACTGAAGCCGATCGATGCTGCCTCTTGATGAACAGTGAGCATTGCTGGGGGGAGCTTGGATGAACAATTCCCAGTGGGGGTGGGTGAACAGGACCCCGTGGTGTTGCCTCTGGATAAACAGGACCCCAATTGGTAGAGCTGGTTGGGGCTGGATGAACAGGACCCCGTGGAGGGCAGGATGAACAGGACCACCCCGTGGAGGGCAGGATGAACAGTAGATGGTGGAGGGCTGGATGAACAGTAGCCCGTGGAGGGGTGGTTGAACAGGAGCCCGTGGAGAGGGCTGGTTGAACAGTAGCCAGTGGAGTAGCGCGCGGTGGAGGCTGGATGAACAGGAGCCCGTGGATGAACAGTCGCAGGTGGAGGCTGGAGGAGGTCGACGGTGGATGAACAGTAGCCCATGGAGGCTGGAGGGTGTCGACGATGGAGATGAATAGTATCCCGTGGAGTCCCGTTTTGCGGTACGCCACACCCCTCCCGATGAACAGGACCCCCGTTTCGACCGTAGCGCTCCAACACAAGTCCGTTTCCTCTGTTTTGGGGTACGCCACACCCCTCCCGATCAACAGGACCCCCGTTTCGATCGTAGGAGGTCTGTTTCCTCCGTTTTGCGGTATGCCAGACCCCTCCCAATGAACAGGATCCTGTCTCGGACGTGGCCGGTCGAACACAAGGCTGTTTCCTCCATTCTGCGGTACGCCAGGCCTCGTTTCCATTGGTTGTTCCATCCAAGCCCTCCCGATGAACACGACGACGCATTCCGTCCCGACCCAGCCGGTTGGCTCCCCATGAACACGACGACGATGATGTTTCTTCGTTCCGACCCAGCCATGTACACGAGCCCTGGCCGTACGTATGAGCGAGTAGGCGTTCGAGACCCTGCCCGTATGTATGTATGTGGCCGTATTTTCTTTCTTGCACTGCTGGCCGTTATGCGTGCGTGTACACATGCTACGCGGCGCTACTAAATCGACCAGTATGTACGAACACGTTCGCGACCAGAATGACAACGCTACGTACGCTACGACCAGGTGGGTACCAATTGTCAGGCACTTCCTTGCCTGCGAAGATGTAGCTGGTGGGTCCCAGCAGTTAGGGGGGCGAATCGTTTTTTTTTTGCCCGGCCGCACTTCCTTGCATGCGAAGAAGTAGCTGGTGGGTCCCAGCAGTAAGGGGGAAACGTTTTTTCGCGAAATACGGTGGCCCGTCCGGTGGGTCCCCGCTATCAGGTAGAGGAATAATTATTTTGTGCGTAATAAGGAGGCACTTCCTTGCCGCGGCCGTGGGCCCAGCTGTCAGCCTCTCCACGTACAGTCCATGTCCGATGGAAGCCGTTCCTTGACCATGTTGACCACGCCGTGCCGAGAGCACCAGGGCGGTGTACGACGGAGAGGCCTAGGAAGGGGACGACACGGAGCCGGGGAAGACGCGGCAGTGGAAGCCCGCACGGAGAGGAGTACGAGGGTTCACTAGTTCGGTTGCGGTGTGTGGCTACCGTCGCTGCAGGGCCTGGCCAGCGGTGGGAATAGTAGGGGGCGGTGAGGCCTCCGCGGCAGCACAGCCGGCCACGGGAGGCAGGAGCATGCGGCATGACCGGCGCTGCTTTGGGCGGCTGGAGCAACAAGACCAGAGGTTGAAGAAGCACTACGGCCATTGGATGGACATCGTACGGTCACTGGAGCTAGAATCATTCATATTGACTAAGTTGACAAAGCACTCCGTCCCCGTCAACTTAGTAGGCCCACAAGTCAGCCTCCCACCAAGGTGGGTCCCAACCAGTAGGGGGAGTATTCATTTTCTTGTGCGTAATAAGGAGGCACTTCCGGTGGGTCCAAGCTAACAGCGGGGGGAACGTTTTTTCACGCAATACGGTGGCCCGTTCGGTGGGTCCCAGCAGTCAGGGCTGAAATGTCTTTTTCGCGAAATACAGTGGCCCGTCCGGTGGGTCCCTGCTGTCAGGTGGAGGAATCATTATTTTCCACGTAATAAGGAGGCACTTCCTTGCTCCCGTCGTGGACCAGTTGTCAACCTCTTCACGTATAGTCCACGTCCGATGGAAGCCGTTCCTTGACCACGTTGACCACACCGCGCCGAGAGCACCAGGGCGGTGGACGACGGCGAGGCCTAGGATGGGGAAGACGCAGAGCCGGGGAAGACGCGGCAGTGGAAGACCGCGCAGAGAGGAGTACGAGGGTTCACTGGTTCGGCTACGGTGTGAGGCTACCGTCGCCGCGGAATAACAGGGGGTGTGGGTGAGTAGAGGGATGGCCTGGCCAACGGTGGGAGTAGTAGGGGGCGGTGAGGCCTGCGCGGTAGCACAGCCGGCCACGGGAGGCAGGAGCAGGTGTCCTGACCGGCGCTGCTTTGGGCGGCTGGAGCAAGAAGACCAGAGGTTGAAGAAGCACGACGACCGTTGGATGGACATCGTACGATCACTGCAGCTCGAATCATTTATATTGACTAAGTTGACAAAGCCCTTGGTACAAGTCAACTTACTAGGCCCATAGGTCAGCTTCCGAAACGGTGCGCCCCAGATGTCAGGGGGAGGAATCATTTTTTGGGCGGGTGAAGCTAGAATATCCGAGATTGAAGAAGAAGCACGGCATCCGTTGGATGGACATCCAACGGCCACTGCTGCTAGAACCATGTGTTGACTATAAGTTGACAAAGCCTTGCATACGGGTCAACTCTCTTTTTTTAGGGGACGCGTCAACTTACTAAGGCCACAAGTGTGTGGCAGAGAACTTATAGCCCATTTCATATTTGTAAGAATGTGCAGCCAATTTTTGAGTTCTAATGGAATTTACTACAGCCCATTTACAGTTTGTTAAAAGTACAGTCCATTTCAACCAACCGTTCAAAAAAGAATTCAATAAAATTTCCCACATTTTGATGGGATCCGAAATATTTTTATCCCAAAATTTCTAGTCAGATTAAATAAAATTTCGATATAAATTTATATTACGTAAAAATCCAACAAAACATTGTGCTCGAAACAATTAATGAAATTAAAATTTTCAATATCCAAAAATATGTCCGCGATGGTCTGATACAGCGCCCGCTGCTCATTCGGGAAGCCAGGATCATAGGGCCACATGTCCGTGATGGCATTGTCGTTCGCTTGTTCACCGGTGCTTGTTGAGGAGACGGAGGTTGTAGCATAGGTCCTCCTGCGCTGGTAGCTCTTCCGCCATTGGGGCGTCGAAGTGCGGCCGCACCTGCTCTATGGTGAACACGGCATGAACCGGCTTGGACAAAGGCATCGCTCCCGGTCGGAAGCTACGTCCGTCGTCGATTGTCGCCGCCAGCTCGGGCGCCAGTGGTGAGCCAAAGATGTCCGACTGCTGGACCGACCCATCGCTAAGCACGAAGTCCGACCGCCTCGCCCACCTGCACCGCCTCCTCGCCTGCGACGCTTTCCGCCCAAAACGGTCAGCACCGCCCACCCCGCTTCCCGGTGCATGCGATTGCTCCGCCTTCAAACGACACAAGTGCCATCCATCCATCATTCTACCACCCATATTAATGATACGCGGTTGCCGAGGCGGCTACTTCGGCGCCACACGTCCTTCCCTCCGCCGCCCACCATTGCTATATAAACTGATGCGCCGGCCATAGCCGCAGTCATCCGCATCCGTTCCTATTCTCCTGTCCACACCACTACTGCCCACCATGGCTTCCTCGCACTCCAGCGCTCTTCGGGACGGGCGGATGACGGACCACAAGGAGATGGCAACCATTGCTGCCAACTGGCTGGCCGGCAGGCAGCCGGAGGACAACGATGTCCCAATGGAGAACATGGTAGTCGACGATCCGGCGCCAACCCCCTCCTCCGCGCCAACCTTGCCGGTGCATTACACCATGACCATCGGCGATGCCCGTGCCCAATATATGGACACAGTGAGGCAGAAGCGTGAGGAGCAGTTCCGGGAGGCGCAGACCGACGCCGCCTACAACCACCATCTCCTCCAGGAGCACCTGCAGGCGGAGGAGCAGATCGCAGTGGAGCGGTTGGAGCAGGAGGCTCTGCTCGACTCGTACCGCTCTGCCCGCGAGGGCCGCCTCGAGTGCTGGCGGTACCGCATGCGGGTGGCGGAGGCCGCGACCGCCTACAAAGAGGGCGATGAAGCGGGCGAGGCGTTGTTTGGTGAGACCAAGGACGAGGCAGAGGACAATGACGGCTCTGACGAGTCCCCGCTCCGCTGGCATCGACGAGGCACTGCTCCGTCAAGGCCCCGCGGTGCCAACAACGAGGCAGAGGACACAGCCGGCTCCGCCGAGGCCCCACCCTGCTGGCAACGAGGGGGACGATTTCCCCTGTTCCACCGAGGCGCCGCCCGCCGACAATGAGATAGAGGACATCACCGGCTCCGCCGAGGCCCCGCCCCGCTGCCAACGAGGCCGCGCCACACAGAAAACGAGGAAGAGTAGAACACGGTAGGTCGCCGCCGCTCGGGTCCAAGTAAGGCCACTGCTGCTACCCTCCGGTTCTTGGCACTCGAGTTGTACATCATGGAGCAATTCTATGATTACAGGATTATTGAAGAGCGCCGTGGTTGAGCAAGCTCATGAGATACTGATCATTTGCTAGAGAACTTGAGCACTTCAGTTGTATGCTACCGGACAAGTTTGTCGCCGGAGGTATCATCACTAAGCTTCCTCCTTCGTGGATCTCATTGGCACTCTTGATGTGGAAGAAAAGACGGGAGCAAAGGACACACGTGCTCGAGGAATTGAGGGGGGATCTAGTGCCAATCTGGTACAGAAGAAGAACTTCCGGCCCTACAAGTTCAAGAACAAGGGCAAGTTTGATGGTAAAGCAAAGTTTGATGGGAAGAACAAGGTTGTGCAACACACAAACTTCAAGAAGAAGAATGACAAGAAGAAAGGTGTTTGTCATGTGGGAATCCTGATCATTGGACTCCTAGTTGCCCTAATCACTAGGACAAGCTAGGCGGGTTGACCACTGACGGCCGGTTAGCTTCTTGGCGGCGACGTGGAGTCGAAGAGCTATGTTGGAGAAGGACGCTGCGCGATTGGTCGATCCGACACGTGGGCCCAACAGGCATCTGGGCCACATGTCGGGCCACGCAACTACACCTGCAGTTAAGTCACCGAAGCTTCTGCTCGGCTCAGCCGACATTGTGGGTAACTTCGGTTAATTAATTATACCTCCAAATAAGCACCTTTTAATTGAAGAATGTATGAAATGTAATGAAATCAGGCATGTTTATATGAAATCCGACCATGTATGAAAGAATTTATTTCGATTAGTTCGGATTCTTGTATCACTGGCATTGGATGAACATGCAAAACAATACGTACTAGCATTATTCCCAGGGTGATCACCTCGTTCGCGGCAGTTTCACATGTACTCCCTCCGGTCCTTTGTAGTCCGCATACAAGTTTTGTCTGCAGTCAAAGTATCTCTACTTTGACCAATTTTATAGAAAAAAGTATGCACTTTCACAATGTATGAAGTAAAAAGGAACAGAAGGAGTACAAAGGGTTTGAGCAGCTTTTTAGCGTTCCTGTACCTTCCAATCAAACACACAGGCCTGGCAATTCATAGAGAACATTCAAAACAATCGATGATTATGCATCTCAGCGATTCACATGTCAGAGCCAATATTTACTTCACAAATGAAGAATAAATAAAAAATGGATCGATGTTGCTGACAGCAAAAGGGCGTCCCATTCGAAAATATCAAACGCATGTCTTCTTGCTAAAATCAATGAGCAAAATTTGACAAGGTTTTCCCATTCCAAAATAACAAATGCCTACGATTGTGGAATGGGCAGGGTTTGCCATCAGTTCGGACATTCACATGGCACCTCGTGCTAAATAAACTAGCTGTTCTTTTTGTGCAGTTCCACCAAAATCAACCAAATTCACAGTAGCTTGTATGATTTCGCCCTTATATGTTGCAACACCTTGAACTTATCGGCACCTCCTTTCTTGTGGTGGAAATGAATGATTCGATGTATTCATGAACATTTTGTGCAGTTCCCATTGAAATCAAGCTGAGCACCCCTGTTTGCACAAATACAAAAAAGTGATTAGTATAAAGCAAACTGCACTATGAATTGACAGTTTAAACAGGCACCTACATGGTCCATGTAGAGCACACTTTTAGAAAAATGGAACTCAACAGAAAGAATCCTAGAACAACATTGTACTCGCGCATCACAGCAAGAAAATGGAGATTTGTCAGTCCTTCTGAGCTGAAGTTAGTTTGGTCTTGTGGAGGGTAATGTAACCATCCTTCAACTGCTCCTTCTGATGAGAAGATAGACAGGGCTTCTTCATCTTGGCATAATCGGAACTAGTCACTTCATGTAATCCATATTTTTCTTCAGAGGAGGATGATCCTGTTGTGCAAAGACAAGAGGATAACTAAATGCTAGCATCCCTGTTTGCTCAAAAAAAGGAAAGGAAATATTTAAAATAGCATAGATGAAGCACTTCTCAAGGACAATACCACTTTTTGATGACAGTATCTAAACAGTAGCACAACACCAATAGAGATGACAAAGCTCAATCATATGGATGAAATCAGTGGGCGAGTACCAACCTTTGTCAGGAGGCTTATTTTGTAGAGCATACAGATGAAGCACTTCTCTGGAACCATCTGTTGCTATCTAATGTGGTGGCCATGCTTACTAAGTTAATATATACTTCTCGATTAGATTAATGTTTCCAACATCTTCTTGTGCAGTTCCACTAAATTATATGGCATCTTCAAAGAAGATCCCTGTTTGCACAAGTAGAGATAATTACGTATTACATTAAAAGTGGCATCAAATCAGTGGCAAAACAATTGCCCGTTCCATCCATAGCAATAAATTAAGATGCAAAACTATATCATTACTTGTGTCATCATAGTTCCAGTGCTTCTTTACAGCACCAGGGGTTGATTTTTGTTTTTCTTCCGCTTGTTCTTCCCCTTCATCACTTGGTTCAATAACAGACAAGTTTCGCCTTCAATGTAAGATTTGGCATGTCAATTAGGTTGCACAAGAATAGCACTAAATAATAACATTAATTTTCTGATGAAAGTGGCAAAATACAGGCCAACAGTTGTGAAATATCCTTATCTTACCTCAATGGGATATTGCGGTGCACATACAAATTGGATGTCTTGTCTCCATTTGTGCAGTTCACTAAAATGAAGCAACATTACTGTAAAAGTAGCACAACATATGAAAGCACACTGCAGAATCATGTGAAAGAAGGCTAGTACTGACCTCTCATGACGCGGAATTCAAACAACTCACAAGAAGATGATCTGAACCAAATTTGCCAACACGGATAGGAAGTAAGATCTCCTCTTGTGCAGTTCCACTAAGATCAAGCAATCAAGCAACGTTGTCGGTGTGCCATTTTGGTTGAACTGCACAAAACACTCTTAAAACAAAAGTGTTTTGTGCAGTGCAACAAAAGGTCACAATGGCAACGAGGTCAACTAGATAACCCTGTTTAAACAGATGTGCAAAGGAAACAACTAGTGGTCAATAACGGTGGATGACACAGAAGGCAACAAAAAGAAGCATCTACCTTACCTAAATGGGAAAGAAAGCAAGATAGTAGCATTTCTCAAACGGTGGCATTGATTAATATTAACAAAGAGATTACATTAACAATAAAATTCGTTAAACATGTAATTTGCTTTTAAAGAAAGAAGACCCCGAGGGAGTCTTTTTGGGACTTTTTCCAACAGTTGCCCCTGCCACGCATCGCACCTTGTCTCTATTTGTTCATTACTAGGGGTAACATGGTCTTTTAGCATGTCATTTAATAACCTCTAGTCCATGTTCAGTCCCTGGAACCAAGCAGGTAGGGACTAGGGAGTTTTTAACCAAACAGGGCCTTAGATTAACAACAACTAAAGAGTTGCATGGGATAGTGGCCGCACCAGCACCATGTGCATCTACCGATGTACTGGGGTGATGCACATTATCTTGCAACAAAGAACAAACAACCAAGGCGCATATTTGTGTTGGTCCCAGTTTGGTTATCTTTAGACACCTTTCCCTATGTGAGCGCAGCAAATCTAGTCCTGCTCAAACAATACAGCCTTGTCCCCCAACACAAAAGATCAGTTTGTTACAGATGTGCGTACTACATTTGTCATTGTTTTCCCTTTTCGACCAACATAGGTGCTGGATAGCCAGTCTGTACTAGTACTTCCCCCACTTCCTTTCCTCTGTGAACCACGTCCTAGATTTATGCTATACAACTTTCCCCACTATTTCCCCCATTCCTGTCCTCTTTGAACCACGTCTTAGATTCATGCGATACAACTTTCCCCACTACTTTCCCCCTTCCTTTCCTTTTTGAACCACATCCTAGATTCATGCTATACAACTTTTCCCACTACTTTCCCCCATTCCTTTCCTCTTTGAACCACGTCCTAGATTCATGGTATGCAACTTTCCCCACTACTTTCCAGTTTGATCCAGCACCTAGATTTGAGTGCGGAAGCGGAAAAAGCCCACATGCAGCTAGAGCAATGCATGTGGAACAAGTAAATTATACCTTAAGGTTCTTGGGGTGTGGTTCGGTGGGCGACCGGAGGCCGTTCGACCCACACAATGTACGGCGGCGAAGAACAAGGGGTCGGAGGCCCTCCCGCGCCGCCGCTGGGTGAAAGTGAACAGCTGCGCCGGTAGTGGACTCCCTCCCTCGCCAACGGCGACAGCGTTAAGCCTTCTTCCCTTCCTGGACGGATCCTGCCGGCTCTTTGACTAGCAGTGAGGGGAGAGAGAGAGGCCAACGAAGTCTTGTTTAGATCTGGAGAGTTTGAGAGAGTGTGAAGAGAGCAACTATAAGCAGACCAGCAGTGAGGGGAGAGAGAGGCCAACGAAGTCTTGTTTAGATCTGGAGAGGGTGAGAGAGTGTGAAGAGAGCAACTACAAGCAGACCAACAGTGAGGGGAGAGAGAGAGAGGCCAACGAAGTCTTGTTTAGATCTGGAGAGGGTGAGAGAGAGTGAAGAGAGCAACTACAAGCGCTGAGGCTCCAGCGTGTATATATATACTGGAGAGAGTGTGAAGAGTGCAAACCCTAGAAAATAAGCGCCAAACCTGAGACCTCAAGTTTGATGAGCGAACAGGCTAACCAGCTTCACAACCCTCCTGTTATGTTCAACAAGAGGAAAATAACCTTTTATACATTCCTGCATTCGTGTGACAAGTATGCCGTATTTTTTTGTGTGTGTGGGAGTCATTGGGATTTAAATCATAATCGTGTCATGTGGCTTTGGTGGTAAGACTCTCCACAGTGGTGCATAAATAATGTAGCCTTAGTCACCTCACCTCTCTCCATGTAGTACGTTGGGTCCCACCAGTTAGAGGGTGAAACAAACAAATTAATACGAAAAATTAAAAGCGCCAGCGGTGTATCTTACCTCAGACATCTCGCTACTGCTCAGGAACACTGTCCAATTGATCCCTCTGTTCGCTCACGTACTATTTTAAGTGAATCCTTATTATAACATGCACACAATTTTGGGCACTTGTATTCGCCTAAGTCGGTGTGCCACCGTATCTCGCATTTACTCCCTCCGTCTAGGTGTAATAAGTCATGTTAGAAGGTGCAGCGGGACCAAGGTGCAAGCAGATTGGAGGAGAAGGAGAAACTTGACCGGTCATTCCTCCAATCAAAGCCCTGATTTCTGTCTCTAAACACAATAATTAATTCAAACAACTAAGAGATGACGTTTTAGCTACCATGCAGGGCCACGTATTAACTCGCATGCAAGCCGACTTTGATTTCTTGACTGAACAACGCGTAGTTGCGCTCCATGCATTGGGTTTCCGGGGGAGATAACAAGGTAGAGTAAGGAGCATTTGGTTACATTGCTTAGGCTGGTCATAGTGGTGAGTAACTTGGACTAGTACAACATGCATATGTTACTAGTCTATGTTACTACTACGCGAAGTTTGCCGTCAGAAGCGAGCCGATGTGGCTCTCATGAGCCAGCAAGGTTTTTCTAGCCCACCCAAGCTAGCTGGCCCACAAAAGCTAAAATATTTTAACAGTTCCAAATGCCTAACCTTGCCCAACTATGCTATAAGGTGTTCTTGCTAATGATCCAAACGCTCCCTACGTAACAACGCTCGCTAGCAATGAGGCCAGGAGGGGATTGAGATGCGAAGTTAATGGACGACGCCTAAACATTTCGGGAATATCTTATTTCCATAGGATGACTTAACACCTAGACGGAGGGAGTACTACTCCTCAGTCCAGGTTTGATGGAATATTCGTCACATCTTCTCTTCTTGTACGTACTCCATTTGTATCTCACTTCCTGTGGCTTCGCACTCGCACAATTTTCCTATTCTATGAACCTGTGTGTGCGTGTGCGTGTGTGTGTTTAACAGTATGTGTGTGTTAGAGAGAGCGACAGATCGACCACTCCTACAGAGAGATGGTGTGTAGTGTGTGATTTTAGCCGCAAGAGTCGGTGCATCCTCTCGTTTCCGGGCGTCCGTTAGGGACAGACGTACAGCTGCCATGCCCGCTCCTGACCAGCCTGGCCCACCCAAAGCCCCTCAATCGCCCGCGTGCCCTTTCCACCCGAAACGGTCAGCGCCGCTCCAAAGAATCGGTGCCGCATTCATGCCCGGGCAGAGCGGACGCGACCTCTCACTGGCGCCTGCGTTGAAGGGAGAAGCGGATTCAAGAGTGATGGTTGCTTCGTCCATCCAACTTACTACTGGGTCTATGTGATTTGACGGCTCATTGGTCATTATTACTGAGGTGGTAGGACTGTTGGATGTCCCACGCTTTCGGCGAAAGGAGGTACTACTAGATTACAATATTCTCCATTTTTACGGCAGAGGAGTGCAAGAGCAGTGAAAACACGCAGGCTCAGTGATTACATGGCCCGCCTCACACTATCACCATCTTTTCTGGACACCGTGCGACACCTAACTCTTTACATAGTACTCCCTCTATTCCTAAATATAAGTCTTTGTAGAGATTCCACTAGGTGGACTACATACGGAACAAAATGAATGAATCTACACTTAAAATGCATCTATATACATCTGTATGTGGTTCATGGTGAAATCTCTACAAAGACTTATATTTAGGAACGGAGGAAGTACTTGTATAGTACGTACTGTAATTTATCAGCGAGATAGTACAATGCTATGAAGCTTCCAGCTTCTGTTACATGTATCTTGCGTCCAAGGTTGCTCATTGCAACATTTCATCAAATACAAAGGAGACTAATATGCATGCTATTGCATCTCAATGATTGACAGATCATAGAAAATATGCACTCCCTCTGTTCCAAAATAAGTGTCTCAACTTTATGCTACATACGGAGCAAAATGAGTGAACCTACACTCTAAAATACGTCTATATACATCAGTGTTTGGAGTATGTACTAGTAGTTCATATTGAAATCTACTAAGGGAGATATATATTCCAAACAATATGATAATCTCTCTAACCAAGGTAGTAGGGACGAGGAGAAAAAAACGGAGGGAGTAGTAAAATTTTCTCCTCGTCCTGCAAGCCACCGCGCGCGTGGGCGAGGGAGCGGGCGTAAGGCGTACAATACTACTACTACTCATGCAGTCCCTAGCCATTGAAACAGAGACAGCTAAAGAAAAAAATGATCCATGCAGTCCCTAGCCCTTGAACCGTAAACCCTAACCAGGCTTTAATTTGCTGGCAACGTCGGCGCTTCCTAAGAAATGAAGTTTGCAACCCTTTGACCATCGGATCATTTTGTGCAGTTTCTCCAAAACCGAGATGAGCATCCC
The DNA here is from genome assembly GCA_021605145.1 of Aegilops bicornis. Lineage (NCBI taxonomy): Eukaryota > Viridiplantae > Streptophyta > Magnoliopsida > Poales > Poaceae > Aegilops > Aegilops bicornis. The sequence continues at coordinate 294,171,019 of CM038669.1, forward strand.
TATGGCAAAGAAATTGAAGAAGTGTGATAAGAATAAGATTACTGGAACTAGTTGATGAGACATAAACTCATCACAAATACAGTACATAGAAGCCAGTAGAGGTATGTGCGGGGCAAAGAAGTAGAGAAATATCCACATGGAGTGATGTGGGCAGCTGGAGCAGTGGTGCAAGCCGTCTGTAAAGGGAGTTGTACCTGAGGGATGTCGGGACATAGCTCAACCTAGAGGAGGGCGGCGAGAGGAGGCAACTACCTACGTCGTGGCAGTGAGCAATGGACGAAGGCAACCTCATCGGCTTTGTGAGAGAGAATGGCGGGGACCCCTGATCGGGACGTGCCGACAGTGGGTTTTCACCGTCGGCGACGGGGACCGCATCTACACTAAGCATCCACCTTCCCCGCGGACGTGACTCACGGGATGTTAGATATGTGGCCACAGTGGTTTTGTGCGAGAGAGTGTGAAAACTCAAGAGAGCAACCCCAAAGAAGCAACCGTGTAGGCTCGCCCCGCCTATGTATATAGTGGAGCGGTTTCCTTTTCTCTCCATATGAACCTATTTATATTGCGACGTGCATCAAGAAAAAAACTTTATTTATAAATGACATGTCACCTACTACTCGTTCTCCTATAAACCTTGCGCTTGGCATCTCCAAACTATTAACCTTGCGATTGGCTCTTCGCCTCTTCGGGAAGTCGAGCAATAATGGTACTACAAAGATATATCGCTCGGCTATATGAGACCGAATGAATTGCTGCATGTCCACCACGTGGCGAGGGTCGAGGGCAAGGGAGAGTGCGCATTATTACGTCCGCTTTCAATATGGACTACATATGAGCAAAATGAGTGAATCTACACTCTAAAATACGTCTATATACATCAGTGTTTGGAGTATGTACTAGTAGTTCATATTCAAATCTACTAAAGGACATATATTCCAAACAATATGATAATCTCTCTAACCAAGGTAGGGACGAGGATTAAACGGAGGGAGTGCTAGTAAAATTTTCTCCTCGTACTGCGAGCCACTGCACGCATGGACGAGGGAGCGGGCGTAAGGCGTAGTAAGCAAGCTTCACCTCATCCTGCGAGCCACCATGCCCGTGGGCGGGGGAGACGGCATACTAAGCAAGCTTCTCCTCATTCTGTGAGTTTGACGGGACACATCAAAAGTACTCTAGTGTATAGAGCCTTGCCTCTAAGGTAGGCCCCACATGGTTTGCCTCTTTTTTAACATAACGCGTCAAGTCGCAATTTGTTTGTTCACCCTTGGTAGACGATCCTCCCTCCATCTAGTGGACACCAGTACACGTGTCAAGTTACCACATGGGCTGCCTTTTCGTGTAGAAATGACCTCCACCGTGTACCCGCGCGGGTGTGGTTGGGAAAGAGACGGGAGTACGTGCGACGTGCGTGCACCTCTTCTCTTTGTGCACGTCCCCCACCTACATGGGTGTGTGTGAGAGATACAAACCTAGACAAATGGCTTGTGCGTTCGTGAGTGTTTTTTGTTTTGGGGAAGGGGGAGGTTGATTTCGTGAATGTATTTTGTGGGAATATGTGTCGATGACATCTCAAACAAAATGTTGCATGCAATGTGTGTGAAATGGAGGCCTATCCATATCATCTATAGAGGGTCGGGCGATCCACGAGAAGAGAGGGATGGGTCATAGATATCGATAGAGTCGAAGAGAGGATCAAGTGGGTGGGTGCGAGATCGATGAAGAGAGCCATCGAAATTGTGTGTGTGTGTGCAAGTCAAAGATATAGGGCGACTGATCTAGCTACCGGAATATCAGAGGGCACATGTCAAGTTTGTGTGTGGCAGGGAGACATGACTAGAGCGCTCAATATATCGGTGTGTGTGCGTGCGAGGGGGTGGGGGGGGGATAGGCAGAGGCCTAACTATAGAGGTAGAACGACTCGTATATATGTTGAGAAGGAGAGACCCAGCTATGTCTTGAGGGAGATCGGTCGACATCCATACATAACTGAAGGACGGGAAATAGGATGGGACAGAGAGAGAGAGAGAGAGAGAGAGAGAGAGAGAGAGAGAGAGAGAGAGAGAGAGAGAGAGAGAGGGAGGGAGAGGGGTAGAGTGTTGGATGGGTGATGGAGTTGCTTCTCAAAGATGGTGGGAGAGGCCTACCAGAAAAACTGAGGGTGGAACTGCAATATTATCAATAAGAGTGGGGATGTGTTTCTGTGTGTGCCTGTGCGTGATAGATCTGTCGGGACACATCCATGGATGATGAAGGGGAACCATGTGTTTGGTAAGCAAACCTAACTAGATCGATAGATCAATTGTTGTTTGTCGCAGGAAGGGAGAGACATAACTAATGAGGTAGATCGATCAATGTGTGGGGAAAAACGAGTTATAAGGACCTAGCTAGCTATATGTATGGCGGGAGATTGGTCGGTGTACGTCCATTTGTTATAAGGCCCGGCGAGACGGATAGACAGAGAGAACGGAGCTAGGAGGTGGTGCGAGAGGCCCAGCTACTAGCTAGATAGGGGGAGGAGTGTGCGGTTGTGAGATCGATGAAAAGAGGTGCAAGAGTTTACACATGTGTGGGACCGTATGAGAGACACGAGGCATTTGCCAAATATTGGCATGCCAACTTTTGGCATCAAACCGATCATGCTCTGAAGGTGCATGTGTATGTTCTAGGCAGACATCGCTGGAGAGGTTTATCTATATGTGTGTGTCGGAAAGTAGTTGTGGAGACTGTGGGAGAACGACCTAAAGAAAAAAAATCAATGTGCGCGATGGATAGAATGCTGAGGGAGGGGGAGGGCGAGGAGGGCATGTGCATGCACGTGAGAAAGTTAGTGGTAGCTACAAAGGTTAGAGGATTGTGTGGGTGTAAGAGACTAACAAAGATCATAATTTGGTATGAAAGTGGATTCATATATTTGAATAGCAGATCATAGTGTTTTAAACATATGCATGCATGAATATAGCGGTGATACGCGTGTTGTGGTTTTGCACATGTTATACCATAATGTGATAATGCATGGCGTTTGCAACTCACAGCTAAATGTCGAACAATCTAAACCATACTATACATCAAACAATCTCACATTTTATTTGAATTTGTGATAATGTGTGGCGTTTGCAGCTTACAACTAAATATCAAACAATCTAAATGATACTATATATCGAACATTCTCACATTTTATTTGAGTTTGTGGTAACGTGTGGTGTTTGCAACTCACATCTAAATACTTGTAGGCGTAGGGGGCGGGGCACCATACATAATGTGATAAACACATTATACATATGAGACATGGTTCAGTTTGTGAAGATCTAGCTAGAGCTTGAAATGTACTATGATTTGAAATCAACATAAAGTGGATTCAAAAAATCGAGTTCGAGTTCACATAGTACACATAGTTCATATGTAACTCGAGACTAATCATGTGGTGTGCTATGAAGATAATACATAAACGATGGTTTAACTTGACAATAATGACGATTTAGATCTTATTAAAACAGAGAAACTAATTCAAATGCTTTGACTTCACAACAATCATTATTGTAGATCTTATTCAAATAGAGAAACGAATTCAAATTTAGTTCATATTGAAGCGGTAGTATATACGTTTGGAATGCACTAAAACGTTCATTTGAGTACTAGGATGCATGCATTATAATGCCAGAATAAAAATATTTTAATTGAACATAACATGAATTCAAAGTTTTGAATGACATTTGTAGTGCGAATTGATTTGGTACAAGACACGATAGGCTTGTCCGAAATTTCAACCAGCGCCTTTGTTAGCCCGAAATATTTAATATATGTCTTTGTCTCGTTGTGCTCCGACAACTCCCTCCATCTCAACCCGCGCCTTGCTATTCCAAAATTACAACGCGCGCGAAAACTCCCACCTCCTGTGAAATCCCGACACGTGAAATGCCCGTGATACCCCTGAACCGAAAGAACCGCCTCAAATCGATGGGGGTACTTTTGTAACTTACCCACATTTCGGACAAGCGCGTCCCTAAGCCATGGTTCCCCACTCCCATCCCATCCGCCCACCCATTCATACACCGAGGCCGGCAAAACCCGCGAAGCCCCACAACCTCCTCCGTCCGTCACCCAGCCGGAGCCTCTTCCCCGACGATGTCGTCCACAGCAACACCTCGACGTCCCTCATCCACCATACCGGATGAGGTCCGTCATCGATCTAGTCGTCCCGCCGGTTCAGCCACCCCGTCCTTCACGTCCAAGGAGCTGCCCGATGTTCCCCTCGTCTTTCGCGCCACCTCCATTCCCACACCGCTGTCTTCACCTGCACCACCGGAAGAGCATCATCATCACTGTTTCCTCGGATGAAGCTGCGGCCTAATCGGCGCCACCAAAGAGGTTGTACACTAATCGCCGCATTTTCTTGTTGATTCGATCTCACGGTGCTGCCGGCGCTCGGTCCCGAGCCGACACGGCACGGCTCCATCCACAGCAGTGTCGCCGGCCACTTCCTCCATGACATCGCTCCCTCGGCGGCGACGTCCACATCAGTAGGAGCTGCTGTTGCTTTAGCTCTCGCTCGCATTGCTGCTCTGCTCTTGCTCTCGGTCCCCTGCCTGGTCTGCTCTTTCTCTCGCTCTTGCTCGCACTGCTGCTCTCGCTCTTGCTCTTGCTTGCGATGTTGCTCCGATTTAGCTACACTTGATCTGAATCGACTTTTGGGTCAGTCGATTTCCAGGGGGAGGGCTCGCTGGAGTTAAGGAAGAACCAGCCGCAGCGGGGAGGAGGGCTCGCCGGAGAAGTACCCCACTATCTATCTTAGGGTTCAGGGTGGGGTGGCAATCGCCGGTGGTGGTGGGGCGGTGGCGTGGGGATCGCCAAGAAAAAAGCTCGCCACGGGGGTGGGGGGCTAGAGGATGGCGGGCGTGCCGGACTTGTGGGGAGTTTTTTCGAGGCGGGCGGGGCGGCGGGGGGCGGCTGTTTGGCCGGTAGTGGCTGGCGGCTCAGGTGGGTGGAGGTTGAAGATGAACTACAGGCCCTTGATTTCGTATCCAGCAGCTGCAAAATCGACTGGCCAGAGATGAAAATGTCAGTCTACTGACGTGTAGCCTCACCTCTAGTGCATTCAGTTTCGACAGTAAAATTCAGTTTCGACAGCAAAATTAAGTTTCGATAGTTAAGTTCAGTTTCGACAGTTAAATTTAGTTTTGACAATTAAGTTCAGAGATGAGCGGCTGATGTATACATCTAGCACTTTGTGGTTATGTATTTTACGTCATCTATTGGAGATGCTATTAGAATTCCACTCAGGTTAATGTTGTCTCTATTGTCCTGCTTCAGCCTCGGCGTCGTACAACTCACCGGAGCTGCTCCAACGACAAAACCCTCCATCACAGCGGAGCAGTACCTTGGGCTCGATCTCCAGATGCCTTAGATCTTCTTCCCCTCCTCCGACAGCCAAGTCAGCCGGAGCATCCTCACCAGCCAACCCAATCACGCTGAGATCGACATGGCTTCGCCAAAGAGGTTGTACACTTCTTGTGGTTTGACTTAATCTCACCATGCTTCTTTGCATCCTGTGATCTTCCAATTCTTGTGAACCAAACACCCAGATTGGCAGAAATCCTGTGTTTTTAAATCTCTGTTTTGCACATGCATTCCTATCCTATTCCTGTCTATTTCTTATCCCTGCATTGTTAGAATTCTCAAATTCAAACAAGCCCTTACATAATTACTTCTATTACAGATATGTGTCAAAGAAAACCTTGTGTGGTTTGTCCTGCTCCTGCGGTGCTATGTTCCACCCCAGCTCAGCTGCTCCAACGAGGGAAGGGTTCACCACAGCAGGGATCCGCTCTCCAGACAGTCTTTCGCCGCCTCAGATCTTCTTCCCCACCGCCGGCAGCCACGACAACTCCATTACCATCATCAACTGAGTAGATGACCTTGAGGACTACACGGGTCCGCAAGAGAGGTCACACTCTTTTGTGTCTGCTTACGTTATGCATCGCTTAATATGATGACATGCTACTTTATCGTCGTGTTCACCTATTAGACTCCGACTCAGGTCTAAACTTATGTTAAACTTGAGTTTTTAAATGGTTGTGGGGTACATATTGGGGCAGCAATCGATTACTATCATCTACTATCTGGTTAATCTCGGGTGTCTACTATGAGTTTCATGTTGGGTGCAAACAAACATTAAAGGAGCTATTATTTGTATTTTTTAACTAAAGCTATTATCTGCCTGCTATCATTTGTTTGGGTCTGTCCACAGTTTGCTACCATCACTCTAGATTTGTGCATGCACTCCTTACATAATCTCACTATGTTTTATTCCTATGCATGTCAATTATTGTACACAATGGAACTGAACACGTATTGCAAAAGAGACGAGCCTTGCGTGGCAATAAAGTTTCATGCAGATGTTGCTCCATGGTGGGCGTAAAGGCAGCCCCCCCTCCACCCATTTCGGATCGTAATCAAGAGGAAGATAACTATTCTGAGGGGGATTCAGAAGCAGAAGACCACTCCTATTTACCCCATGAGGTCTTCGCTCTAACTTGGCATGCTGATGTTGGTAATGTCATGCATATGGTGCCTTGCATTGCTTACTGTATACATTAAAGATGTCATCTGCTTAGTTTAGACATGCTTTGTGTCAATGCCATCTGTTTAGTTTCTTTATCGTATATTCGAATTATGCAATGCCATCTTGTTTAGCCAGGAATCATATATGTGAATTTTGCAATCCCACCTTGGTTAGCCAGTCATCTTATATGTGAATTATATCATGACATCATTTTTTTATTACGTGTTAAATTTGTCAACAATTTTAGTACATTCAATTACTCTTCCTGTGCATCAGCCATTCGACACGGTCATGGAAAAATCTGGAGTGGAAACAAGGTCTTGAGCGCATAATGCTATCTTTACGAAGCGCATGTCTTGCTGGTTACAGATAGCTCCTCAGAGGAGGATTCAGAGACAGATGACCAGTCCTATTTCCCCCCGAGGTGCATGCTCTAACTTGGCAGGGTTATGATGCTCATATCATGCGTATGGTACCTTGAATTGCTATGTCATTTGCTTAGTTTAGACATGCTTTGTGTGAATGCCACCTGTTTAGTGTCTAATTACATATATGTGAATTATGCAATGCCATCTTGTTGCAAGACATAATATATGTGAATTATGCAATGCTATCTTGTTGCAAGGCATTATATATGTGAATTATGCAATGCCATGCTATTTAGCCAAGCGTCATATATGTGAATTATATCATGCCGTCCTTTTTTGTATTTCTCATTGCTTTTGTCGACAATGTTTGTATATTCAACTGCTCTTCCTGCATTAGCCATTTGAATTGGTGATGGAGAAATATGGAGTGAAAACAAGGTCTTCAGAGCGCATAATGCTACCCGGTGAAGCAGATATCTTCTTGGTTACGTATAGCTCTTCAGAGGAGGATTCAGAGGCAGATGACCAGTCCTATTATACCCCTGAGATGTATGCTCAAACTTGGCAGGGTTATATTACTCATACCATGCATATGTTGTATTGCAATGCTTAGTTTTTACATCATATACACGATATTGAATGCCATCTCCTTAGTTGACACATCATATATGCGATTGCCCTCTGCTCAATTCCTTAGTATATAAATCATATATTTGAATTATATCATGCCATGATGTTTACATAGACAGCATGTATCTGAATTATGGCATGCCAACCCATTTTATAAAGACATAATATAGTTATATCATCTCATACTGTTCACATAGTCATCATATTTTGAATTATGTCATTCTATCCGTGAATTATATCATGCCATCATGTTTCCATCGATGGCATGTTTGTGATTTATGGCATGCCAACCACTTTAATAGACACATCATATAGTTATATCATGTCATCCTGTTTAGATAGTCAACATATTTTGAAGTATGTCATTCTATCCTGTTTAGTTAGCCATCATACATGTGAACTTGTGTCATGCTATCCTGTTTAATTAGCCATCATATATGTGAAATTATGTCCTGCTATTCTGTTTGGTTAGACAACATAAATGTGAATTATTTCATGCCCTGTTTCTTCCCTACTATCCATTGCACCTGTCTATCTTACAATGTCTTTACATTCAATTACTTTTCTTGTTTATCAGCCATTTCAATTGGAGGGGGTGATGGCAGTATCTGTGGGATTAAAAACACAGTCTTCAGAAAAAATCGTGCTACCTGTCGATGGAGATAGAACCACGGTTGTACTTGCCCAAGAACCAGCGCCACCACACATAACCCAGACTCACGCAGATTGTACCCCTACCCAGTTGGACAGAGAACCAGCTACACCCCTTTTAACACCAACCCCAACAGATAGTAACCCAGTTCCCGTTGACACAGCACCGTCTCCACCACAGAGCACCCAAACACGAGCAGTTAGTAAGGCAACTGCAGTGCCCAAAGCACGAGGACCACCACTCTGAACCCCAAGTCAGCGCTTAAAGCAGAAGAAGAAATATTCTCAGGTCAGGTTCCGTAGCTATGGTTCATACTACTTTGCTCTTGCATCACTGTATTTGCTCATACCGACTAATTTTAAATTTGAAGGATGCAATTAAAACTCCAATGGCGCAACAGGTATGTTTTAAACCTATTTCTTTAACGTGTTTGCTGTTGTAACTTGCTCTATGTTGATTTCAGTTTCAATTGAATAAACAGTTATATTCTCATGCCATGCACCTTACAAGTGTTGTTATTGCTGTGTAGTTTCCCACACTTATATTCTGTGTAACCTACTTTGTCTTAAATAGATATGATTCGAACTGTATCTATCTTGATTTGGCAACATAAACTAGAATGATATAGACCATACAGTGACCATACTACATAGATATATGTTTGTTTCATGCTGTTATCCTGTCCACCTTACTACAGAACTGGTTTACCAAAATGAGTTTCATATACTACATTGTAAACCTGTGATGTGTTTGTTTGTTTCTCTCTTAGAATGCGGACAAAATATTGGAGAAGAGTACCCCATTATGCAATGGTACAGGAAGTAATGCAGATAAGGTTCACGATAGTGAGAGATCCCTGCTGGTCTCCAAGAAAGCTGACAAAAACTATATTGAAGACACTGAGACAACCCCAATGTCCTGTCTTGGTGTAGTGTTCGAGTTACTGGCTACTACTGCTAGCACCAGCTCCTCGAACTCGCTGCCTGAATCAGTTCGGCTTCTTGAGTCTCAACTTCAAGTTGAAAGACGTCGATCATATGTTACGCGACAGGAAGCTGAAGGACTAAGGAAGTCCCTGCAGAATTCAGATGCATACTTTACGTGCAACAAGCTGTTACCGGAGGATTTTAGCGCCAAACAAGAGAAAGTTAATAAGCTTGCTAAGCATCTTGCCAAAGATTATGGGTACCTGTGATATTGTTTCTTGAGCTCTTCTGAAGTGGTTTCAATTTTGGACTTGTTTTGCTGCGGCGTTTAGATGCTGCTTTGTTCCCTATATTTGCACTGGTGGCGAACTTTGATGCCCAGTGGATGTAATATGTGTATTAGCCGTGATAGCCTAGCGTAAGTTGCTTGCCTATTTATTTCCTTATTGTCTTGTTTATTTGTTTTCTTGTAGTCGGCAGTTCTTTTTCCGCGGTTTGCTAGTGGCGCAATAGCCTATTTTTAAAACTAGGCCACATTAACCATGGGCTACATATTTACTGTAGTTAACATGGGCCTCTCACGGGCCGTAGAAACAATGGGCCTTCTAAGGGCTGTAGAAACAGTGGGCCTTCTATGGGGCGTAGAAAAAATGGGCCTTATACGGGCCATAGACACAATGGGCCTTCTACGGGTCGTATCATCAATGGGCCTTCTACGGGCCGTATGATCGGTTCGCCAAACATGGGCCAATAATAGATCATATTATGGCCGTAAATGGGCTAGAGTTGAAATCGTCCATTCATGGGCCGACCATAATGGGCCGTCGTTAATCGGCCATATTTGATGACGCTATGAAAATGGCCCAACGTATTAACGGGCCACAAACGGGTCGACTGTAACCACAGGCTAAATTTGGCCCACAAGTAGAAAATGACAGTGACGGGCCGAAAGTAAACGAATGCTGGAAATGAGCCCAAGAATAAATGGGCCCTGAGAAGGCCGAAAGATAACATGGGCTGGAAACGACCCAAAGGAATAATGGGCCGTTAATATGTATAAAGTGATACACTGTTCATTACGGGCCAGTTTTACCACGGGTCGTTAATGGGCCGAGGGTTACTATGGGCCTCATATGGGCCGAAAGACGTCATGGGCCGTACATGGGCCGGAAGTTAAAACAGGCTGGAATTATATTGGATGGCCCAGATGACGCTACTGGGCCTAATTTGGATAGGCCATAAACGGGCCCTGGGTTAGCGGGCTGTAAATGGGCTATATACGAACAGGCCGTTAACAGGCTTGCCGTGGGCCGACCCGCCACCTGTTGACCATGTCAACCGGGCCGACCTTTTCACGGGCTCTGTTGGGCCGTGCCACGTGTCGACGTATCATAGGCGCTTTGGGTCCAATGAGTGGATGACATATGTCCCACCGGCGAGCCGACACGTGTTCCCTCCAGCCAATGATGATTTTACACGTGGAAAATCCCCATTGGTCAGGGCTGTTAACGGGTTATCGGATCCAAAACCAGACCCGATAGCTTAACGGCGTTCAGTTACGGTGGATGCCACGTGTCGGTCACCCTTGACGAAAGCACTTCTGTGACGTGCGATTTATCGTCATGATAGTTGACACTTCCATGATGATAATTTTGGTAATGTCATGGAACACTTCTACGATAGCACAGGTATGACTATCTTGATTCTGTCATAAAATTGTGATGGAAGTACATGCATGACAGAAAACGTGACCTACTGTGACAAACACGTATCATCCCGGAGGTGTATTTTTTTGTAGTGATACACAGGCTCATGTCGAGAGGTATGATACCTCTGACAGTACTTTGCCTATAAGATAGAGGAGAATAGCTCAACCAGTGAGCATGTGCTCAGATTGTCTGAGTACTACAATTACTTGATTCAAGTGGGAGTTAATCTTCTAGATAAGATAGTAATTGACAAAGTTCTCTAGTCACTATCACCAAGTTAATAGAACTTCATGATGAACTATAATATGCAAGGGATGACGAAAGTAATTCCTGAGCTCTTCGTGATGCTGAAATCTGCAAAGGTAGAAATCAAGAAAGAGCATCAAGTGTTGATGGTTAACAAGACCACTAGTTTCAAGGAAAAAGGGCAAAGGAAAGAAGGGAATTTCAAGAAGAACGGCAAGCAAGTTGTTGCTCAAGTGAAGAAGCCCAAGTTTGGACCTAAGCCTGAGACTTAGTGCTTATACTACAAAAGGACTGGTCACTTGAAGCGGAACTACCCTAGATACTTGACGGATAAGAAGGATAGAAAAGTGAACGAAGGTATATTGGATATACATGTTATTGATGTGTACTTTACTAGTGTTTATAGAAACTCCTCGGTATTTGATACTAGTTCAGTTGCTAAGATTAGTAACTCGAAACGGGAGTTGCAGAAGGAACAGAGACTAGTTAAGGGTGACGTGACGATGTGAGTTGGAAGTGGTTCCAAGATTGATATGATCATCATCGCACACTCCCTATACTTTCGGGATTAGTGCAGAACCTAAATAAGTGTTATTTGGTGTTTGCGTTGAGCATGAATATGATTTGATCATGTTTATTGCAATACGGTTATTCATTTAAGTTAGAGAATAATTGTTGTTCTGTTTACATGAATAAAACCTTCTATGGTTATACACCCAATGAAAATGCTTCATTGGATCTCGATCGTAGTGATACACATATTCATAATATTGAAGCCAAAAGATGCAAAGTTAATAATGATAGTGCAACTTATTTGTGGCACTGCCGTTTAGTTCATACTGGTGTAAAGCGCATGAAGAAACTCCATGCTAATGGGCTTTTGGAATCACTTGATTATGAATCACTTGATGCTTGCGAACCATGCCTCTTGGGCAAGATGACTAAAACGCCATTCTCCGGAACAATGGAGCAAGCAACATATTTATTGGAAATCATACATACTGATGTATGTGGTCCGATGAATATTGAGGCTCGCGGTGGGTATCGTTATTTTTTGACCTTCACAGATGATTTGAGCAGATATGGGTACATCTACTTGATGAAACATAAGTCTCAAAACATTTGAAAAGTTCATATAATTTCAGAGTGAAGTGGAAAATCATCGTAACAAAAAAATAAAGTTTCTACGATCTGATCGTGGAGGAGAATATTTGAGTTACGAGTTTGGTCTTCATTTGAAACAATGTGGAATAGTTTCGCAACTCACGCACCTGGAACACCACAGCATAATGGTGTGTCCGAACATCGTAACCGTACTTTATTAGATATGGTGCAATCTATGATATCTCTTACCGATTTACCACTATCGTTTTGGGGTTATGCATTAGAAACAGCTGCATTCACGTTTAATAGGGCACCATCTAAATCTGTTGAGACGACACCATTTGAACTGTGGTTTGGCAAGAAACCAAAGTTGTCGCTTCTTAAAGTTTGGGGTGATGCTTATATGAAAAAGTTTCATCCTGATAAGCTCAATCCAAATCGGAGAATTGTGTCTTCATAGGATACCCAAAGGAGACTATTGGGTACACCTTCTATCACAGATCCGAAGGCAAGATCTTTGTTGCTAAGAATGGATCCTTTCTAGAGAAGGAGTTTCTCTCGAAAGAAGTGAGTGGGAGGAAAGTAGAACTTGATGAGGTAACTGTACCTGCTCCCGTATTGGAAAGTATTTCATCACAGAAATCTGTTCCTGTGACTCCTCCACAAATTAGTGAGGAAGCTAATGATGATAATCATGTAACTTCAGATCAAGTTACTACCAAACCTCGTAGGTCAACCAAAGTAAGGTCCGCACCAGAGTGGTACAGAATCCTGTTCTGGAGGTCATGTTACTTGACCATGACGAACCTACAAACTATGAGGAAGCGATGATGAGCCCAGATTCCGCGAAATGGCTTGAGGCCATGAAATCTGAGATAGGATCCATGTATGAGAACAAAGTATGGACTTTGGTTGACTTGCCCGATGATCGGCAAGCCATAGAGAATAAAATGGATCTTCAAGAGGAAGACGGACGCTGATAGTAGTGTTACTATCTACAAAGCTCGAATTGTCGCAAAAGGTTTTCGACAAGTTCAAGGTGTTAACTACGATGAGTTTTTTCTCACTCGTAGCGATGCTTAAGTCTGTTCGAATCATGTTTGCAATTGCTGCATTTTATGAAATCTGGAAAATGGATTAACAAAACTGCATTCCATAATGGATTTCTTAAAGAAGAGTTGTATATGATGCAACCAGAAGGTTTTGTCGATCCTAAAGATGCTAACAAAGTGTGCAAAGCTCCAGCGATCCATCTTTGGACTGGTGCAAGCATCTCGGAGTTGGAATATACACTTTGATGAGTTAATCAATGCATATAGTGTTATACAGACTTGTGGTAAAGCCTGTATTTACAAGAAAGTGAGTGGGAGCACTACAACCTTTCTGATAAGTATATGTGAATGACATATCGCGGATCGAAAATGATGTAGAATTTTCTGGAAAGCATAAAGGAGTGTTTGAAAGGAGGTTTTCAAAGAAAGACCTCGGTGAAGCTGCTTACATATTGAGCATCAAGATCTATAGAGATAGATCAAGATGCTTGATAAGTTTTTCAATGAGTACATACCTTGACAAGTTTTTGAAGTAGTTCAAAATGGAACAGTCAAAGAAAGAGTTCTTGCCTGTGTTGCAAGGTGTGAAGTTGAGTAAGACTCAAAGCCCGATCACGGCAGAAGATAGAGAGAGAATGAAAGTCATTCCCTATGCCTCAGGCATAGGTTCTATAAAGTATGCTATGCTATGTACCATACCTATTATGTACCCTGCCCTGAGTTTGGCAAAGGAGTACAATTTTGATCTAGGAGTAGATCACTGGATAGTGGTCAAAATTATCCTTTGAAGACTAAGGAAATCTTTCTCGGTTATGGACGTGATAAAGAGTTCGTCGTAAAGAGTTACGTTGATGCAAGCTTTGACACCGATCTGGATGACTCTAAGTCACAATCCGGACACATATTGAAAAGTGGGAGAAATTAGCTAGAGTAGCTCCGTGCAGAGCATTGTAGACATAGAAATTTGCAAAATACATACGAATCTGAATGTGGCAGACCCGTTGACTAAATTTCTCTCACAAGCAAAACATGATCACACCTTAGTACTCTTTGGGTGTTAATCACATAGCTATGCAAACTAGATTATTGACTCTAGTAAACCCTTTGGGTGTTGGTTATATGACGATGTGAACTATGGGTGGTAATCACATGGTGATGTGAACTATTGATATTAAATCACATGGCGATGTGATCTAGAATATTGACTCTAGTGCAAGTGGGAGACTGAAGGAAATATGCCCTAGAGGCAATAATAAAGTTATTATTTATTTCCCTATTTCATGATAAATGTTTATTATTCATGCTAGAATTGTATTAACCGGAAACTTGATACATGTGTGAATACATAGACAAAACAGAGTGTCCCAAGTATGCCTCTACTTGACTAGCTTGTTTATCAAAGATGGTTATGTTCCCTGACCATAGACATGTGTTGTCATTTGATGAAAGGGATCACATCATTAGGAGAATGATGTGATGGACAAGACCCTTTCGTTAGCTTAGCACTATGATCGTTTAGTTTATTGCTATTGCTTTCTTCATGACTTATACATGTTCCTATGACTATGAGATTATGCAACTCCCGATTACCAGAGGAACACTTTGTGTGCTACCAAACGTCACAACGTAATTGGGTAATTATAAAGGTGCTCTACAGGTGTCTCCGGAGATACTTGTTGAGTTGGCATATATCAAGATTAGAATTTGTCACTCTGATTGTCGGAGAGGTATCTCAGGGCCCACTCAGTAATGCACATCACTATAAGCCTTGCAAGCATTGTCACTAATGAGTTAGTTGCGGGATGATTTATTACGGAATGAGTAAAGAGACTTGTCGGTAACGAGATTGAACTAGGTATTGAGATACCGACGATCGAATCTCGGGCAAGTAACATACCGACGACAAAGGGAACAACGTATGTTGTTATGCGGTTTGACCGATAAAGATCTTCGTAGAATATGTGGGAGCAAATATGAGCATCCAGGTTACGCTATTGGTTATTGACCGGAGACGAGTCTCGGTCATGTCTACATAGTTCTCGAACCCGTAGGTTCCGCACGCTTAAAGTTCGGTGACGATCGGTATTATGAGTTTTTGTGTTTTGATGTACCGAAGGTAGTTCGGAGTCCCGGATATGATCATGGACATGACGAGGAGTCTCGAAATGGTCGAGACGTAAAGATTGATATATTAGACGACTATATTCGGACACCAGAAGTGTTCCGGGTGGTTTCGGAGAAAACCGGAGTACCGGAGATTTACCGGACCCCCCCCCCCCCCGGGAGAAGTCATGGGCCTTAGGGGCCTTAATGGAGAGAGAGGGCTGGCATAGGGCAGGCCGCGCGCCCCGCCCCCTCTGGTCCGAATTGGACTAGGAGATGGGGCGGCGCCCCCCTTTCCTTCTCCCTCTCCTCCTTCCTTTCCCCCTCCTAGTAGGAGTAGGAAAGAGGGGAGTTTTACTCCTACTAGGAAGAGGACTCCTCCTCCTGGCGCGCCCCCTAGGGATGGCCCGCCTCCCCCTTGCTCCTTTATATATGGGGGCAGGGGGCACCTCTGCACACACAAGTTGATCATTGATCTCTTAGCCGTGTGCGGTGCCTCCCTTCACCATAATCCACCTCGGTCATATCGTTGCAGATCTTAGGCGAAGCCCTACACCGGTAGCTTCATCATCACCGTCATCACGCCGTCATGCTGACGAAACTCTCCCTCGACACTTTGCTGGATTGTGAGTTCGTGGGATGTCACCGAGCCAAACATGTGCAGATCGCGGAGGTGCCTTACTTTCGGTACTAGGATCGGTTGATCGTGAAGACGTACGACTACATCAACTGTGTTGTCATAACGCTTCCACTTTTAGTCTACGAGGGTACGTGGACAACACTCTGCCCTCTCGTTGCTATGCATCACCATTATCCTACGTGTGCGTCGGAATTGTTTTGAAATTACTACGTTCCCCAACAAGGATGTCCTGGCCTGGTTCAACACCCAAGGCGCCACTCTCTAGCAATCCATGCGGAAGTTCTTGGAAACGCGGCCGGCTGTCCGGGTACACTATTTGCTTCTTGTTTTTCAATTCTAGTGATCTTCCGTGGGGGCGCGCCAGCACACCCACTGGGTGTAGCCCCCGAGTTCCGGGCCGGCTGCTGAGCAGGCGGCTCGGAACTTCAAGGTGTGCTTTGAGTGCTGAGATCTTTTTTCTTCCATTGTCTTTGTTGCAGGACTACCACAACCTTCGTGTGGCCGCCTACAACTCCCAGAACCAGGAGCTGGCCAAGCGGACCACTGATCTGAATCAGAAACGAAGTAAGGTCTTCGTCTTCTTTTTTGCGGGGGCGCGTCAGTGCACCCGCTGGGTGTAGCCCCGAGATTCGGGCAGACTGCTGAGCAGCCAGGCCGGATCTCCCGGCAACTACTTGTTTTTGTTGGTGTTGACATTTTCTTTTTTCCTTGTCTTGGCAGATGCCGCCAGTGATCTATGAAAGCGCCTGGGCGAGGTTGAGTCCGCGCTCCACACCAAGGAGCAGGAGCGCAGCCTTGCCGCCTAGGAATGCGACCGACAGGCGAAGGAGCTGGTGGACTAGGCAGCGAAGCACCAGGCGTTCGTCTAGAAGCTGAAGGAGAGCGAGACCCTCCTCAAGGCCGAGTACGAGACTCAGCGCTCGAACTGGCCGAGAGGGAGAAGTTCATGTACGACGGCTATGGCTAAATCGAGGATATGATTGACGGTAATTTGCTTCCTCTTTTGCACATCTGTCGGCTACTACAGGAGCCGACTTCTGGCTTGTAATGCTCTTGGTTTTTCTTTTTGTGCATAATTATTTCCTGGTCATTCTGTCGCTGTCAGCCAGGCCATCGGGGCGCGACGTGACAAGTTGAGGAGGGCGGGCGTCGACATTCCGCCGAACATGCTGCGCAATCTTGGAGAGCAGCTTCTGGCTGTCAAAACGCGTCTGCAACTGGCTCATCTCACACTCCGCCGCCTGCAGCGTGTCGGGGAACATGTGTTAGCCACCCTCTGGCCGGACGCTCAGTCCCCCGTACCCCCAGCCGGACTGCTGACTGGCTGGTGGCGGCCATCGGGTGCTTCGAAGCTCGGAAGGGCGTCGCGGCTCGGACAGGCACTCGGACAGCCTTGGAGTTTGTGAAGGTTTGGTATCCGGGGCTGGATCTGGAACAGCTGGCCACCTTCCGGCAGGAGGCTGGGCCGGAGCTGTAGTCGGTGAGCCGCGATCTCACCCGTCGTGCGGCAGTAATCAATGAGTATGCCGACACCTCCATCTTCATCCCGTAGCTGGATGACGATGGTGCTGAGGGGCCACCCAACTAGTTTGGCGTGGACCTAGAGGTGGGGGAGGATTCGACGGAGGAGATCACCTCTAGCGACAAGGGCGAGGACGAAGAGGACGAGGACGACGAAGACATCGCACCGGACGACGAAACGAGCAGCCGGCCTCAGCCTGATCAGGCCTCGACCAGCGAGCTGTGAGATGCCGCGCCGACTACTGCCGGTGTCGACCAGGCCGAGACCCACCGGTCGGCCGCTCCACCACCCGGTGCCTCTGCCTCCACCGACCAGTCTGATCCGCCTGCTGCTCCTCTGGCCTAAGCTGCCATTTTATCCTTCCTGTTTTGTAATCTCTTGAACGAAAGTTAAATTCACACAGTTTCACCCGCTGGGGGTGTTATTTCAAACTCTGTTGAGTGTTGGCTATAAGCCTTTTGCTATGTACATAAATAATTCTCGCACAAGTTTGTGCTCTGCTGGGTTCTAGCTTGGTTTTGATTTTCTGTTCTTTTTGGCTTTTTCCTTTGCCACCTTCCTTTGGCGGCCGTCCTGCCAGTCGGACAACTGCTCTGCGGTCTCTGGCTGGGTCATGCACTTGGCCGTTTAGGATAGACAAGTACTTCGGCCACCTAAAACGTAGCTATTCAAGCGAGAAGCCGGCCGGCCGTCTGCTCAGCAACCAGATGGTGAGGCGAGGAGCCGGCTTGGCCTATGTTGATGTTTTTCCTTAGTCAGTTTTTGTGTGGACATCGTTTCCTGCCTTTAGCTCTTGCTAGCCAGACAGTCGCTCTGCGAGCTTTGGCTTAAGGCAAGAGAGGGCCTAGGTGTCGGCACAGTACTTGTCTGACTGCCGGTGGTATCAACATAGGACAAGGCGGCGAGCCCCCGGGCCGACTGGTCGGACCCGGTGCCGGGCGGAGGAATGAAATAATACATTCACAGCCATAATCTTATCATATATATATAAAGGGTAGCCCCCGAATGCTTCTCAGGGGACCCGTTGTCTTTTCTCTTAATACAAAAGGTAGCATGGTACATAATGCTTTAACTGTAAAATCTTCGGAGGAGATTTGCGTTCCATGGGCGCTCTGTTTCCCTGCCGGAATCGTCCCTCTTACGTGCCCTGGGCCTCTGTGCGTCGATGAGGTAGTAGGAGTCGTTGCCCAGGGCTTTGCTGATGATGAAGGGCCCTTCCCAAGGGGCCGAGAGCTTGTGCTGGTCGGCTGTTCGCTGGATCAGACGGAGCACAAGGTCCCCCTCACGGAAAGATCGTGTCTTGACCTTCCGACTGTGGTAGCGGCGCAGGCCCTGCTGGAAGATCATGGACCGGCTGAGTGCTAGCAGCCGACCCTCTTCCAGCAGGTCGACGCCGTCTTCTCACGCCTCCTTCGCCTCCGCCTCTGTGTACATGGTGACACGAGGCGAGTCAAACTCAATGTCTGTTGGGATGACGGCCTCGGCCCCATACACGAGGAAGAAGGGAGTGAAGTTGGTTGCTTTGTTTGGCATCGTACGGAGGCTCCGGAGGACGGCCGGCAGCTCTTCGATCCTTCAGCCGGCCGAGCGCTCCAGCGGCTCGACCGGTCGAGGCTTGATGCCGCACAAGATGAGGCAGTTTGCTCGCTCGACCTGGCCGTTTTACTGCGAATGAGCAACAGATGCTAAGTCCAGTTAGATGCCCCGCGTCGCGCAGAAATGGGCCAAGACGCCTTTGGAAAAGTTGTGCCATTGCCGGTAATGATGCTGTGCGGTACACCGTACCGGACAGTGATATATGCGATGAAGGTCACAGTGCTACCTCTTGAGCATGCGTTGGTTTTCCCTTGAAGTGGAAAGGTTGCTGCAGCAGAGTTGCGTACGTATTTCCCTCAGTTTTTGAGAACCAAGGTATCAATTTAGTAGGAGACTACGCACAAGTCACCTAGTACCTACACAAACAATCAAGAACCTTGCAACTAACGCGATAAAGGGGTTGTCAATCCCTTCACGGCCAATCACAAAAGCGAGATCTGATAAAGATAACAAGATAATATTTTGGCATTTTTGTTGTATAGATTGGAAAGTAAAGATTGCAAAATAAAATAAAAGGAAACTAAGATTGTAGATTGGAAACTTATATGATGGAAAATAGACCCGGGGGCCATAGGTTTCACTAGTGGCTTCTCGCAAGATACCATCTATTACGGTGGGTGAACAAATTACTGTCGAGCAATTGATAGAAAAGCGCATAATTATGAGAATATCTAGGCATGATAATGAACATAGGCGTCCCGTCCGTGTCAAGTAGACCGAAACGACTGCATCTACTATTGTTACTCCACACATCGACCGCTATCCAGCATGCATCTAGAGTATTAAGTTCATATGAACAGAGTAACGCATTAGGCAAGATGACATGATGTAGAGGGATAAACTCAAGCAATATGATATAAACCCCATCTTTTTATCCTCGATGGCAACAATACAATGCGTGCCTTGCTGCCCCTACTATCACTGGGAAAGGACACCGCAAGATTAAACCCAAAGCCATGCACTTCTCCCATTGCAAGAAAGATCAATCTAGTAGGTCAAACTAAACCGATAATTCGAAGAGATTTGCAAAGATATCAAATCATGCATATACGAATTCAATGAAAAATCAAATATTGTTCATAGATAAACTTGATCATAAATCCACAATTCATCGGGTCTCGACAAACACACCGCAAAAGAATATTACATCGAATAGATCTCCAAGAACAGCAAGGAGAACTTTGTATTGATAAACAAAGAGAGAGAAGAAGCCATCTAGCTAATAACTATGGACCCAAAGGTCTGAGGTAAACTACTCACGCTTCATCGGAGAGGCTATGGTGTTGATGTAGAAGCCCTCCGGCCGTGGTCGGTTCCCCCTCCGGCGAAGCGCCGGAAAAGGCCCCAAGATGGGATCTCACTCGTACAGAGAGCTGTGGCGGTGGAATATTGGTTTCGTGGCTCTGTATGATGGTTTTAGGGTATAAGGGTATATATAGGCAGAAGAAATAGTTTGATGGAGCTCCGTAGGGTCCACGAGGGTGGGGGGCGCGGCTACCCCCCTGGGCGCGCCCTCCTGCCTCGTGGCCGCCTCGCGGCGCTCTAGACTTCAAGTCCAAGTCTTCTGGATTCCTTTTTGTCCAAGAAAGATCCTTTCGGAAGTTTCATTCCATTTGGACTCCGTTTGATTTCCTTTTCTCCAAAACACTGAAATAGGCAAAAATAATAGAAACTGGCACTCGGCCTCCGGTTAATAGGTTAGTCCCAAAAATAATATAAAAGTGCATATTAAAGCCCATTAAACATCGAAAACAGATAATATAATATCATGGAACAATAAAGAATTATAGATACGTTGGAGACGTATCACACAGCAGTCAGACCGTTTAGCTTCTTTATTGGCTTTGCTTCAATCCACTTGGTGAATTTGTCCATGGCGACAAGCAGATGGGTCATGCCGCCGCTTGCGGTCTTGAATGGGACCACCATGTCCAGCCCCCAGACGGCAAACGGCCAAGTGAGGGGGATGGTCTTGAGCGCAGAAGCTGACAGGTGTTGCTTGGAGCTGAATCGTTTGCACACTTTGCACTTCTTGACCAAATCCTTGGCGTCGTCCAAAGCAATCGGCCAGAAGAATCCATGGCGCAAAGCTTTGGCGACAAGGGATCTGGAGGCCGCATGGTGGCCGCATTCGCCTTGGTGGATGTCTCTGAGGATTGCTCTGCCCTTCTCTGGCTCTATGCAGATCAGGAAGACGCTAGTCACGCTGCGCCTAACAAGCTCTCTGTTCACTATTGTGTATGCCGCTGCCCGGTGTTGCACTTGCCGAGCCAAAATCTCGTCGGATCGTAGTTCTCTGCTCACCAGAAAGTTGAGGATGGGCTGCGCCCAAGATGGTTCTTCTATCACTGTCATCACGGCAACTGGTACCAGGCGGTTGGGTTGGGAGGCGGCGGGTTAGAGTCGGCCGCCGCTTGTTGCATCGTTGAAGTCCCCGGGCTGACTGCCGCAGCCCCCGGGCCAGCTGCGACTCCTGCAGGCCCCGAGCTGCTTGCCGAAGTCCCCGGGCCGACTGCTGCCGCCCCTGGGCCGGGTTGTGAAGTCTCCGGGCCGGGTGCGACTGATGCAGTCGCTGGGCCGCCTGCCGAATTCCCTACGCCGACTGTAGCAGTCCCTAAGCCGTATCCGACTATTCCGGGGCCAGTCGGCACGAAGATGGACTCTGATTCCGGCGAAGGTTTGATAGATGGCTTGCGCAGGCACTGGAGGGAGAAGCCGGGTGGTATGGCCTGTCGGGTGGAGCCAATCCATGAGAGGGCATCTTCTTGCCCATGGCACGTGAAGGAACTCGCACCCGTCAAAGTACCCACTCATCTACTGGACGATTAAGCGGTAGCTTGCCATGTTTGCATCCTTGGTGTCCCAGTCGCCAGACGATTGCCGGACCACCAAGTCCGAGCCGCCATAGCATAGCCCTCGACGGATGCCAATTTCTTTGGCCAGTCGGAGTCCGTGGATGAGTGCCTCATACTCGGCCACATTGTTGGAGGCAGCAACGTGGATTAGCAGCGTGTATCTGAGCTTGTCGCCTTTGGGAGAGGTGAGGATGATGCCGGCTCCCAAATCGGTGCGCATCTCCGAGCCAACAAATCGCATCCGCCAATGGGTGGAATCTGGCGGTAGCGGCAGGTACTGGGTTTCAGCCCAGTCGACGAGGAAGTCAGCCAGCGCTTGGGACTTGATGGTAGTGCGGGGCTGGTGTGGGGAGCTAGCTCGATGGCCAACTTCACCACCTGGCCTGATGCATCTCTGTTGCCTATGATCTCGGCAAGTGGGGCAGTGCAGACGACCGTGATGGAGGGCTCTTGAAACTACTGCTTGACCTTGTTGGCGGCAAAGTACACGCCATAACACATCTTCTGGTAGTGGGGGTAGTTCTGCTTGGAGGCCGACAGTAGCTCACTCAGGTAGTAGACGGGCCTCTAGACTAGCTGTGCCTTGCCGTCTTCTGGGCGTTCGACCACGATCACGGTGCTGACCACCCGGCTGGTGGCGGCGATGTAGAGGAGCATGGGATCCTTAGCGGCCGGAGCCGCCAGGACAGGCGACGTGGTTTTCTTGAGCTGGATGAAGGCCTCATCCGCCTTGTCGTTCCACTTGAAGTGAGTGGTTTTCTTCATTAGCTGGTACAGGGGAAGAGCCTTCTCGCCCAGCCGACTGATGAACCGGCTGAGAGATGCCAAGCACTCGGTGAACTTCTGGACGTCGCGCAGCTGGGTGGGTCTCTTCATCCACTCGATGGCCTTGATCTTCACAGGATTGCACTCGATGTCGCGTTCAAAGAAAAGGAATCCAAGGAGCTGGCCGGCTGGGACTCTGAAGACACACTTCTATAGGTTGAGCTTGATTTGAAAACGGCGCAGATTATCAAAGGTCTCCTTGAGATCCTCCAGGAGGGTGCAGCGCTTCTCCGTCTTCACCACAATGTCGTCTACATAGACGTGGAAATTTCCGCCGAGTTGCTTGAGGAGGCCCTTCTGCATGCAACGCTGAAACATGGCACCGGCATTTCTAAAGCCAAACATCATGGTCAGGTAGCAGAAGGCTCCGAATGGTGTGATGAAGGCGGTCTTCAGCCGATCGGCCAGGTTCAGCTTGATCTGGTGGTAGCCAGAATAGGCATCAAGGAAGGACAGCAACTCGCATCCGGCTGTGGAGTCAATCACTTGATCTATCCGAGGCAAGGCAAACAGAACCTTGGGGCAAGCTTTGTTGAGGCTATTGTAGTCGATACACATGCGCCACTTGTTGTTCTTCTTCAATACAAGGAGTGGGTTGGCAAGCCAGTCCGGGTAGAACACCTCCATGATGAAGCCGGCTGCCAGAAGCCGGGCTATCTCTTCACCAACAATTCTTCTCTTCTCTTCTGACAGGCGGCGGAGGGGTTGCTTGACCGGCTTTGCTTCCGGCCTGACATGTAGCTTGTGCTCGGCAAAATCCGTCGGAACACCCGACATGTCTTTGGGAGACCATGCAAAGATGTCCCGATTCTCACCGAGGAAATCGACGAGCTCACTTTCCTATTTGCTGTCAAGGTTGGCCCCTATGGCAGCGTGCCTCTCCAGGTGCTTCGGGTCTAAGGGTATCTTCTTGGTCTCTTTGGCTGGCTGGAAGGAGCCATAGGCCTCCGACTCCTTGGGGTCTGGCGACATGTCCGGCTGCTTGCTGACCATGGCCACAACCCGGTCAAGAAGTTGCTTCTCTGTGGTGATGACGAGGGACTCGGCCAGTCGACTGCTGGCGGCAGCACATGCGGCCGACTTCTGGCAGTCGCCGACTATGGTGATGATGCCCTTGGTGCCCAGCATCTTCATCTTGAGGTAGGCGTAGTGCGGCACTGCCATGAACTTGGCCAGAGGAGGCCGGCCTAGGAGCGCGTGGTAGGGGCTTTCCAGATCGACCACCTCGAACCAGATTGGCTCACGTCGGAAGTGGTCCTTGTCGCCGAACACGACGTCTATCTTGATCTTGCCGATTGGAGAGCAGGAAAGTCGGGTACAATGCCATGAAAGACAGTCTGACTGGGCTGGAGCTATTTCTCTTTGATGCACAGCTTCTCCATGGTGTCGCGGTAAAGGATGTTGAAGCTGCTACCGCCGTCTATCAGGACTCAGGAGAAACGACAGGCTCGCCTCTCTATGCAGAAGGTGGCATCCAGCACCATGGCGTAGGAACCCGGAGAAGGCATCACATCCTAGTGGTCGGCATGGCTACAACTGATCGGCCTCTCGGACCAGTGCATGAACACTGGGACTTCAAAGGCGACATCATTCACCTCATGGTGCTGCTGACGCCGGCTGTGCCTGTCGTCAGCCCCATTGGTGAAGACGACGTAGGCTCCATGCTCTTCAGGGAATTCATCTTGGATTGCGGCGATTGGACGGGCCACTGGCTACTGAAGAGGCGGAGGAGGCGGGCCGACAGGCGGAGGCGGCAGTCCTTCGCCCATGGCAATTCGGGTGATCCAGTGGACTTCCGGGTGGTGTGGTTGGACAGCTTCGTGCCACTGTGGAACTTGCAGGGAGCATCAAGGGTTTTCTCGAAGGAGAAGGCGGGCAACCAAGCAGGCTTGCCGCCCTTCTGGCGCTTGGGGTCGGGCTGCCCCTCCGGCTACTGGTCTTCAACTATTGCCATCTGCCGGCTAGTGGAAGCCGGCTGCGGGGCCTTGCGCTTGTTGTCGTTCGGCTGCTGGCGCCGACTTGAGTCACCAGCCAGCATAGGAGGAGCTGGAGGGAGCACCTTCTCGGACGCGTCCACCCGACTTCATGGAAGAGTCCGCCGTGGCGTATTTTTCTGCTATGATCAGCAGCTCGTCGAGCATGGCCGGCTGGTCGCAGAGGAGCATGTGCTTGAGCAAGGTGCCTTCTCTGCACCCGGCGGTGAAGTATTCTATGGCCTGCACCTCGTGCACCCCCTCGCAGGAGTTGCGCAGCTCGGCCTAGCGCGTGAGGTAATCACGGGTGGACTCAGTCGGGCCTTGGACGCACAGGGAGAGCTGGCGGGGCTTGGGCGGCCGCTTGTATGTAACAGCCCCAAAATTGGGTTATCAATTTTTGTGTTGTTATTCCTTCTTGGCAATCATTTTTCAAATCTTTCTCCTGAGTTTGTTGGATGACTCTGAGATTTCTTGTCATTTCCAACTTTTCCAAAACCTTGCTCATGTCTTTGTCAGTGGGCAAGACCTCATTTGCATCATCTCAAACCCTCTCAAACCCTAATTCCAAATTTTTGGAATTTGGATATGTCCTTTGTGCTTACAAAGGAGCCATCATTTTCCTTGATCATTGATCCTCCCAATTGTTCCCAGAGATACTCCTATCTTTCTGAACCTTGGATATGCAAAAATATTGCTAAGTCCCATGCAACATTTTTGAATTGTGATTTATTCCTTTTCTTGCTTTTTCCTATTTATGAGGAATAAAATCCAAAGGCATAGCTAGCCATCTCCTAAATTCATGAGAATTGGTGGAGTTGATACTTATGCCTAATCCAAGCTCTGGCAAATATATTGACCATATTTAAATAAGGAAAATTGCCTTTTCCTATTTAATGCCAATATTGCATTTCTGCCATTTTCCAAAGGAACTACTATTTTTATAGCAGAGAAAATTCCCACATAAATTGTGGAGCTTCTCCTTGCTATATACTGACTAGTTCCATCCTAATCTCATGTTCCTCAGTTCAAAAATTTGGCACATGATCCAATGCAAGTTTCTGCCTTCTCTGAAATTTTGCAAAGGAAGTGCATTATTTCTAATTCCAATGGAGCTGCAATTAGGCAGGGTGATTAACCTTGATAAGTAACCCATGGATGCCAAATATGAGCTCAATCCATTCATCTAGCTCCCTGTGCAAATTTTCAAAATTTCTGACCAGAATGTAACTTTGTGAAGGAAGTACCTTCATAGAGTTTCCAAATGGGATGAAACATTTCCATCCTCTCAATTATCTCAAATCATTAGCCTCCACCTAAATTCAGTTCATTTCATTGAACTATGTGAGCACAGGAGCAATTCTTGGTTTCTGCCCAATTTTTCAGTCTGTGAAAATATTCCATTATGGCTGAAAATATTCCCAGGCTTTCCCCTATCTATATTAATCATCTCCACAAGATTTTGGCTCATTTCAATTAGCCATTTGCCCCGAGGATATTTCTCAAGTTTTTGGACAGAAATGATAGCTGTGAAGGAAGTACCAATTTGGCAAGTCCATTTGGTATGTAATTTTTACGGCATCATTGTATGTCCAAATCATCAAGCTTTGCCAAGTTTTAGCCCAATCCATCACTCCTAGTGAGTTCTTCTTGATTTAGTTTCTTCGTCGGATTTAGCAGTTGTACGACAACTATGCTAAATACTTGACCAAATGACCTCATAACCCCCAGGACAGTAGTCCTTGTTACCCTAAGCCTCCCAGACATCAGGTTTACCTTTTAACCTCTCTGGTTTTATCCCTAGAATGCGGTCAAGTTTGCAACAGCAAACTTGTGGAGCTTGGTTTACTCAGCTCAATTTGTCTCTGCCCGTTTCTTTACCGTAGTAACACTCTATCTTCGAAGGACTACGCGGTAGACATGAGCTGGCATCAGTAAAAACTCCAGAGCGCGCCTTGTCCGTGGTGACCACGAGGGAAGTCAGCCAAAATGGTGGTCTAGCCATTGTTCCCGTCGGCATCGCTGCTCCGACCGGCTCTGGTCACGCCATTAATGCCCAATAGTTCCCCCTCGATGTTGTCTTCCCCCTGGACCTCTTGCCCCCTCCTTTTTCCTCTCCGGTGAGCCGTGCCAACAAGCGAGCAGTGCGTGCCTGTGAGCTCGTATTCTTCCTCGCCCCTGTCCTCTTCCCCTCTCGTCTCCGTGACACTCTGGCGCTCATCCGCACCCTCCTCCTCGTCTTCCCCCTCCTCCCCGTGACAGCTGCGACCAGCAGAGCTATGGCCGGACACGCTCAGTGGTGCCCGGCTCGGGTGCCCTTGCCCCGGCTATAAATAGCCAGCCAGAGCCCTCTCCAAGGAAGCCAGCCCCCTCCCCTCTCCCTCTAGAGCCCTCTCACAACCGTGCTCGGCCGAATCCCTCGCTGGAGCCTGGCAATTTAGCCGGTGTTCGTCTCTGGCCTCCACCCTCAGCCCCATTCTCTGGTCGTCCCCTGCCCCGTCCAAGCTCATGGATGGACGCGCCACTCTCCAGCGACCGTCCCTAGCCTGTCGCCCGCCTCTTTCCCTCACCGGAGCCACCCAACCACCCGACCCCGCTGGCCTCTGCCTCCACTCGCTGCCACACTTCCAGTCATCCCCGTCGCCCGTGCTACCCGCCCGGGATGCGGTGCACTCCGGCGACCCCTTCTGCGCCGTCCCCCGGCTCTGCCGCTCGCCGGAGCACCGGGACCGCTCTGGAGTTGGACGCCCTCGTCCGTGCGTTAGGGAGAAGAGGAGAATAAGGAATAAGAAGGGAAGGAGGAAAGAGAAGGAGAGGTGGGACCCGTATGTCGGCGAGAGGAGGGAGTGGCCCCACTGGCCATGTCGCACAAGTGGACGCGCCCTCCCCTAAGCCATTTCCCCGCGCTGAAAACGTGTTCTTCCCGGAATACCTTTCCCAGGTTAGAAAGCGTATTCGTTTGTTCCTCTAGAGAAAAATGTGTTTTCTCTTCTCTGGAAACGTATTTTCTCAAATGCACTTTCTCTTTTTGAGCCTCGCCCACCGAAGTGCTTATTTTGTGAACGTTCACTGCTTTAGTTGCTTTTCTGCCTAAAAAGTTAACGGTCACAACTTTTCAACCGTAACTCCGATTGAGGTGATTCCAAAACTCACGTTCTCTGTTCGTCGAGATCTTTTTGTTGGTATCATTTTCATAATGTTTGCATACAGTGAAAATGACCATTTTGCCCTTGCCCGTAAACAGCCCCCTCCGGGAGAGAACTATTTCCGGCAAATCTTTTTGCGATGGTTCCACACTTTTTCCCGAAGTATTTGTCAACCCCCAGGCAAGCCAACCTCTTATAATGAGCCCCAAACTTGCATGTTGACTTTGCTTGCACCTTGTGTGGGTGTAGTTGAAGTTGTTTCTTATCATTTTCGTTTGCAGTCATTCCGTTATGCTTATCATGCATGCTTGTGTATTCATGATATCTTTTGCCATGCTAATTAGTATGATGTTATCGATAATGCCATGTCGTTACTCTACTTTATTTTCATGACATCATTATAAAATGCTATGATAATTGTGATGCACCACTGATATGCTAGTACTTGGTACTGTCATGTTCTTTATGCTATAGTTGTTCACTTGAGAAGCTCTGTATTTTATTAAAGCATTTGTATGATGCATGCTCATTGTTGCATTCATGTCCATGATGATGGAGAAGGTAATAAAGTGACTTAATAATAACAAACATCCTGTGTCATCGATGGGATCGAGCCATAGTGCCACCAAATCGAACTTTTTCAGTGCAGCCACACTTGCCTTTATGGGAAGGCCCTACTTCGATCTATTGTCATGCCTCTCGCCGATGCCTCCAAAAAGGGAATGTTATGGGCACGCGCTACCCTAATCAGGTAGGCTGACATAAGCCTTGTGCGCCCGGGTTTGGTTTTGAGCTCATGTCCCCGTTTGGGACTGTTTATGTTTTGCCATGACGGTGGCCGTTGGTGTCTTTGGTAGACACGGGGCCACCAAGGACTAGCCGAGTGGGGAGTGAGTCAGAGTGGCCGGGAGAGTGTCGTGGCAGTAGGTCGGTTTGTTCGAAACGCCGTTGGTCCACCCAAATGTGGTGTGGGTACAGTGCGCTACCTTTGCAGAGTGTTTATAAAGTCTATCGATAGCACACAGTTCGTAGTAGGTCACACTATCGGATCTTGGTTGAAATGGAGGATAAAACTAAAATAATTAAGTTACTTAATGTGGTAACAAGAATGTGATGACTTGGACTATGGGATAGTCGTGAGAAGTCATGGCGATGTGTTGTTATGATCACGAGACGAGGTCTCGGTGAGTGTTGAACCAAGTGTGGTTCCGTTTGTGATCCGTGAGTGATCACCGTTTGGTTACAAGGTAACCCGTTGAAACGAGTATGGTACCGTTTGTGATTCGTTCGGTGTCGAGGCAACCCATTGGTAAGAAAGTCTGAGGGACTCAATGCACAAGTTTGTTTGCATTGTTTGAGTAATATGTTGCATTTAAAGAACCATGGCAGAATCAGAGATTGTTGCATAAAGTTAACATGTTATGTCTGCTTTGAATATGACCGGTAGGTTGTGTGCAGCATAGTTTCATGATGCCATGCCATGCTTTGATTGATCTGTTAAATTATGCCATGATTAAGATGATATGCTATGTTTTTCTATTTCCATGTTAGAAGCATTTTTGATATGCCATGTCATTGTCATGTTAATAGATGCTATGATATGGTTCATGCCTAGTTGATCTATATCATGCCATGTTTAGTAATTGATATGAGAAAGGTTGTTGCATGCGCTTGGTTCCTGCTTGTTTGGATGCTATGTATTTGGTTGTCTTGCAAGTACATTCATTGTACTGACCTGGCGTGTCCTGCCAGTTTTGTAGGTCATGCCCAAATTGCTCGCTTGTTCCGTCGTGCTAGGCCGTAATCTTGCCAGTCCTGTGAGTTGTGGAGCCCAGCCAGAGTTGATGAGCCCAACGAGAGTTGATGAGCCACCAAACCAAGACTTCCACCGCCATGTAAATAGACTTCCGCTGCCATTTAAATAGCCTTAGGGCTATGCGAGATAATTGTATTCATCAATGATGTAATCTTATATACATATATTTGATGAATATTCTTGTACCTAGAATGTTGTATTATGGACCTGTCATGCGTCAGGTGTTATCCCGGGCTGACGTGCGAAGGCCCCTTGCTCCATGCGTATCGGGGTGCCACAGGACAAGGTATCAGAGAAGCCAGGCTGGCATAGGCTATACTAGCATTAGATCACCGCTAACATTAACCCGTAATCGCCCTAATAGATTTCATCCAATCCCTGGCGTCCGGCATGGGCACTATTGATCAACAGGTGGCGCAGTCGGGACTGACACGTCTTCACCCCGCTATCCCCGCCTAGATATCCGTGGTACGAATAGCAACCATATCCTTTCTGGTCGGTCGCACTGCTTGCCCTTCACCATTAAGTGAAAGGTGCGACACCATGCGTGCATGTCCCGCATAGTTGCCTATAAAATCCCTCTTTCTGCTAGCCATATCGCTCATCGCTCAGTAAGCCATGTCCCTGCAGAGAAGCATAGCTAGTACCACCCCAGCCATGGCTAGCACCCTCAAAGCTCCCAAGTTTTACACCCGCACCTTTGCCGTCAACCATACGAGCTTTCCACCTCTTCTTACTGAGATGCTCACCAAAGCCTTTGGCTGTAATGCTAGCCCCGATTACCTGGTGTTCTAATCGACACCCGTACCCCACCTTCACCCCTATGACGCAAGAGTGCACATCTGCCAAGGTCCCGCAGTAGATGGTCAGCCCTTGGTTTTTCAGGGCAGAGCCATGCCCACTACAGATTTGGCCATTCAGGCCGCTGCTGTGGAGGCTATCCTATACCTCGGAACCAAGTTCCCGCAAGTGGCAGAGAGGAGGGAGTTCTACTTTTCCCCCGTTGTGACAGAAGCAGGAATTCAACCTCCTATCACTGTTCCGGGAGATGACCCACCAATCGCTCACTTGGTGAAATACATCACCTCCCAGGGGATGATGATTGCCAAGATGCTTGTTGAGTTTAGAACTCTGTACAATGATGTAGTACGAGTTGTTAAGGAAGCTTATGGTGAGGCTCATAAATTCGCATCTCAAGTCATTCACCCCATGCCATCCGAACCAGTGTTACCATCTCAGCCTGTGTTGTGGCCTAGAACAAACATCGTCACCCTCGACAAGGCTCTTTACCGAATCCTCCAGCAGCATTTGCTTGGATCAATTTCGGCCACACTCTCAGCAGCCGAACACCAACCCATAGTGCTGTCAGACGATGAAGATGGAGATTGGCTCAGTCTTCGTCCTCCCGGAGAGCCCCAGCAAGGCCAGTCCTCTGCATGACCTCAGTCAAGCAGTGAGATGATCAGTCTGTCGGTTCATCCCCGATATGAGGATAGAACCATGTATCCCAGGTTGAGTTGTTTCTTTTAGCGCGTAGCGTGTTCGTGCTTTGTTGCATGCTTACACTGTTGTAACCAGTATGTTATGTATGTTTTCGTGCTTTTGTTTTCGTACTTTGTTTTTGTTTGTCTCTCTGTCAAGCGGACATGTTGACAGGGTCGGCAATATGTTGCTAACAAGATTTTAATTAGTAGATCACATACACTAAATAGCATTGACTCATCTCGAGTCTATAATAAAATGCGTGATGGTGTAGGTATATGTATGCCAGGAGTACTTATACGCACTAGCATTAAAACACTCTAGTATGATTTGTCTGGTGTGTTTCTCTGTTGCATGATTATTGCCTCTGTCTGTTTGCTAGTTTAGATTATACGGCATACTGCACGGATACCCGGTTCACCCACGAGCACATTCGGGCAGTACTCGGTGGAATGCAAAGTCACATGTCCCTATCTATCTGTGCATACACCGTGTGCCGGATTTTCAAATCTAGAACCTCCAAGAGGCATTTTCGTCTGGGAATTCCCCGTCCCTAATTCTTTTTCCCGATTTCATTTCTGGGGAAACACTGCCAACTTTATTTCCTCGATCCAGTACATCTACCCCGATACAAGTTTCAACTCGATTCTACCTCGACACCTACATTTCGTGGAGCTGTCCACGAAATTTTTCCGTACTCAGTGTGATTCTTGAGCTGGCGCAGCCACCTCACTTGCATCTGGACCCCACCACCACCGTCACTGCCTTGCGTGGCGCAGGTAGATCGCCACCACCGCTCCACGCAGCACGCGATTACTCCGCCGATGCAAAGCGACGGAGAATCAAGTATGGCGGATGACCACCCAGTGCGCCATCTTCTCCCGCATCTCGAGCCACCGCACCCAGCCGCGCGTTGTTCCGAGCTTGATCATTCCTGATGAGAATCAGCAGGAAGATCGACGAGCTGATTAGTCTGCCCCGTAAAGCTACGGGGAACAACCATAGCTCCACCAAGAACACCTCCTCGCCGAAGGAGCTCAGTTCAATCTCGCCCAAACTGAAGAGGTAGTAGAGCAGCATTGTGTTTTTGCATTGGAGGAGAGCCGTGCTGCCGTCTTTTATAGCCCAACCCCGGTGTACGGTGAGCGAGGTCCAGGAAAACCGCTCGTCGCCCGATCACCGGCGTCCAGGAGGCGAATCCGCGAGCAGTGCCGACAAGGTGCTGGCCCGCGACGTGAGTGCTCGCTGCACCGGCGCCGTGCACGCCGCGCACTATGGCTCTAGGGTCCTCATCGCCCTAGGAGCTAGATCTTGGCCGCTTGCGTGCCAAACGCCTGTGAGCAGCAGCATAGGAGAAGCAGCAAGCCGGAGGTAGAGGAAGGAGGCTACCAGTGGGCCTTGGACCCATGTGTCAGCAAGTGAAACCACTATTCATTGAGTGCATCTAGCATTTTTCGGGAGTTTGATCTCGAGAACCCCAAGCGGTGGATATATCCAGGTTTGCCATATCCCTCCCCGGGTGTACCAATTATCGGTGCCCCCAACTCGTTTGAATTTAACCAAACGGTTAGAATTAACCCAGAGGTTTTTCCCCGGAGTGGTTATATTTTCGATTGTGCTGTAACCCTAGGAATCTCGAGGACGAGGTTCTTTTAAGGGGGGAAGGTTTGTAACAGCCCAAAAATTGGGTTATCAATTTTTGTGATGTTATTCCTTCCTGGCAATCATTTTTCAAATCTTTCTCCTGAGTTTGTTGGATGACTCTGAGATTTCTTGTCATTTCCAACTTTTCCAAAACCTTGCTCATGTGTTTGTCAGTGGGCAAGACCTCATTTGCATCATCTCAAACCCTCTCAAACCATAATTCCAAAATTTTGGAATTTGGATATGTCCTTTGTGCTTACAAAGGAGCCATCATTTTCCTTGATCTGTTGATCCTCCCAATTGTTCCCAGAGATACTCCTATCTTTCTGAACCTTGGATATGCAAAAATATTGCTAAGTCCCATGCAACATTTTTGAATTGTGATTTATTCCTTTTCTTGCTTTTCTGAGGAATAAAATCCAAAGGCATAGCTAGCCATCTCCTAAATTCATGAGAATTGGTGGAATTGATACTTATGCCTAATCCAAGCTCTGGCAAATATATTGGCCATAATTAAATAAGGAAAATTGCCTTTTCCTATTTAATGCCAATATTGCATTTCTGCCATTTTCCAAAGGAACTACTATTTTTATAGCAGAGAAAATTCCCACATAAATTGTGGAGCTTGTCCTTGTTATATGTTCACTAGTTCCATCCTAATCTCATGTTCCTCAGTTCAAAAATTTGGCACATGATCCAATGCAAGTTTCTGCCTTCTCTGAAATTTTGCAAAGGAAGTGCTTTATTTATAATTCCAATGGAGCTGCAATTTGGTAGGGTGATTAACCTTGATAAGTAACCCATGGATGCCAAATATGAGCTCAATCCATTCATCCTAGCTCCCTGTGCAAATTTTCAAAATTTCTGACCAGAATGTAACTTGGTGAAGGAAGTACCTTCATAGAGTTTCCAAATGGGATGTAACTTTTCTATCCTCTCAAGTATCTCAGATCATTAGCCTCCACCTAAATTCAGTTCATTTCACTGAACTATGTAAGCACAAAAGCAATTTTTTGTTTCTGCCCAATTTTTCAGTTTGTGAAGCAAGTGTATCTTATCTTGCTCCATTATGGCTGAAAATATTCCCACGCTTTCTCCTATCTATATTATCCATCTCCACAAGATTTCGGCTCATTTAAATTAGCCATTTTCCCTAAGGATTTTTCTCAAGTTTTTGGACAGAAATGATAGCTGTGAAGGAAGTACCAATTTGGCAAGTCCATTTGGTATGAAATTTTTACAGCATCATTGTATGTCCAAATCATCAAGCTTTGCCAAGTTTTATCCCAATCCATCACTCCTAGTGAGTGCTTCTTCATTATTTGTTTTCTTGGTCAGACTTAGTAGTTGTACAACAACTATGGTAAATACTTGACCAAATGACCTCATAACTCCCAGGACAATAGTCCTTGTTACCCTAAGCCTCCCAGACATCAGGTTCACCTTTTAACCTCTCTGGTTTTATCTCTATCTTCGAAGGACTACGCGGTAGACATGAGCTCGCACCAGTAAAAACTCCAGACCGCACCTTGTCCGTGGTGACCACGAGGGAAGCCATCCAAAACGATGGTCTAGCCATTGTTCCCGCCGGCATCGCTGCTCCGACCGGCTCTGGTCTCGCCAATAATGCCCAATAGTTCCCACTTGACATCGTCTTCCCCCTGGACCTCTTGCCCCCTCCGTTTTCTTCTTCGGCGAGCCGTGCCAACGACCGAGCAGTGCGTGCCCGTGAGCTCGTCTTCTTCCTCGCCCCTGTGCTCTTCCCCCTCTCGTCCGCGAGCGTTGCTCGTCTCCGTGACACTCTGGCGCTCGTCCGCACCCTCCTCGTCGTCTTCCCCCTCCTCCCTGGGACTGCTGCAACCGGCAGAGCCGTGGCCGGATGCGCTCGGCGGTGCTCGTCTCGGGTGCCCTTGCCCCGACTATAAATAGCCAGCCCGATCCCTCTCCGAGCAAGCCAGCCCCTCCCCTCTCCCTCCGGAGCCCTCTCACAACCGTGCCCGGCCGAATCCCTCGCCGCACCCAGCAATTGAGCCGGAGTTCGTCCGCGGCCTCCGCGCTTAGCCCCACTCTCCGGCCGTCCCCTGCCCCGTCCGAGCTCATGGATGGACGCGCCACTCTCCGGCGACCGTCCCTAGCCTGCCGCCCGCCTCTTTCCCTCACCGGAGCCACCCAACCACCCGCGCCCGCCGCCCTCTACCTCCACTCGCTGCCACACTTCCAGTCATCCCCGCCGCCCGTGCTACCCGCCCTGGATGCGGTGCACTCCAGCGACCCCTTCCGCGCCATCGCCCGGCTCTGCAGCTCGCCGGGGCACCGGGAACGCGTCGGAGTTGGACGCCCTCGTCCGTGCATCAGGGACAAGAAGAGAAGAAGGAAGAAGAAGGGAAGGAGCAGAGAGAAGGAGAGGTGGGACCCGTATGTCAGCAAGAGGAGGGCGTGGCCGCGCTGGCCACGTTGGATAAGTGGACGCGCCCACCCCCGAAGCCGTTTCCCCGCGCTCAAAACGTATTCTTCCCGGAATACGTTTACAAGGTTAGAAAGCGTATTCGTTTGTTACTCTAGATAAAAATGTGTTTTCTCTTCTCTGCAAACATATTTTCTGAAATGCGCTTTCTCTTTTTCAGCCTCGCCCGCCGAAGTGCTTATTTTGTGAACGTTCACTGCTTTAGTTGCTTTTCTGCCTAAAAAGTGAACGGTCATAACTTTTCAACCGTAACTCCGATTCAGGTGATTCCAACACTCACTTTCTCTGTTCGTCGAGCTCTTTCCGTTGGTATCATTTTCATAATGTTTTCACATAGTGAAAATGACCATTTTACCCTTGCCCGTAAAGAGCCCCCTCCGGGAGAGAACTGTTTCCGGCAAATCTTTCCGCGATTGTTTCACACTTCTTCCCGAAGTATTTGTCGACCCCCATGCAAGCCAACCTCTTATCATGAGCCCCGAACTTGCATGTTGACTTTGCTTGCACCTTGTGTGGGTGTAGTTGCAGTTGTTTCTTATCATTTTTGTTTGCAGTCATTCTGTTATGCTTATCATGCATGCTTGTGTATTCATGATATCTTTTGCCATGCTAATTAGGATGATGATATTGATAATGCCCTGTCGCTACTCTACTTTGTTTTCATGACATCATTATAAAATGCTATGATGATTGTAATGCACCGTTGATATGCTAGTACTTGGTACTGTCATGTTCTTTATGCTATAGTTGTTCACTTGAGAAGCTCGGTATTTTATTAAAGAATTTGTATGATGCATGCTCATTGTTGCATTCATGTCCATGATGATGGAGCAGGTAATAAAATGACTTCATAATAACAAGCTTCCTCTGTCATCGATGGGATCGAGTCATAGTGCCACCAAATCAAACTTTTTCAGTGCAACCACATTTGCCTTTATGGGAAGGCCCTAATGCGATCTATTGCCATGCCTCTCGCCGGTGCCTCCAATGAGGGAAGGTTATGGGCGCGCGCTACCCTGATCAGGTAGGTGGACATAAGCCTTGTGTGCCCAGGTTTGGTTTTCAGCTCATGTCCCTGTGTGGGACCGTTTAAGTTTTGCCGCGATGGTGGCTGTTGGTGTCTTTGGTAGACACCGGGCCACCCAGGACTAGCCCAGTGGGGAGTGAGTCGGAGTGGCCGGGAGAGTGTCGTGGCAGTAGGTCAGTTTTGTCGGAACGCCATTGGTCCACCCGAATGGGAATGCGAGGCCATGGGTTCCGTGATGTGGGTATAGTGCGCTACCTCTGCAGAGTGTTTATAAAGTCTATCGATAGCACAGAGTTCGTAGTAGGCTACACTATCGGGTCCTGGTCGAAATGGAGGATAAACCTGAAATAATTAAGTTAATTAATGTGGTAACCAGAATATGGTGACTTCGACTATGGGATAGTCGTGAGAAGTCACGGCGATGTGTTGTTATGATCACAAGACGAGGTCTCGGTGAGTGTTGAACCAAGTGTGGTTCCGTTTGTGATCCGTAAGTGATCACCATTTGGTTACAAGGTAACCCATTAAACCGAGTATGGTTCCATTTGTGATTCGTTCGGTTGTGAGGCAACCCGTTGGTATGAAAGTCCGAGGGCCTCAGTGCACAAGTTTGGTTGCATTGTTTGAGTAATATGCTGCATTTAAAGAACCGTGGCAGAATCGGAGATGGTTGCATAAAGTTAACATGTTATGTCTGCTTTGAATATGACCGATAGGATTGTGTGCAGCATAGATTCATGATGCCATGCCATGCTTTGATTGATATGTTAAATTATGCCATGATTAAGATGATATGCTATGTTTTGCTATTGCCATGTGAGAAGCATGTTTTGATATGCCATGTCATTGTCATGTTAATAGATGTTATGATATGGTTCATTCCTAGTTGATCTATATCATGCCATGTTTAGTAATTGATATGAGAAAGGTTGTTGCATGCGCTTGGTTCCTGCTTTGTCTCCTGCTTGTTTGGATGCTATGTATTTGGTTGTTTTGCAAGTAGATTCAATGTACTGGCCTGGTGGTCATGCCAGTTTTGTAGGTCGTGCCCAAATTGCTCGCTTGTTCCGTTGTGCTAGGCCGTAATCTTGCCAGTCCTGTGAGTTTTGGAGCCCAGCCAGAGTTGATGAGCCCAGCCAGAGTTCATGAGCCGCCAAACCAAGAATTCCGCCGCCATGTAAATAGACTTGCGCTGCCATTTAAATAGCCTTAGGGGTATGCCAGATAATTGTATTCATCAATGATGTAATATTATATACATGTATTTGATGAATATTCTTGTACCTGGAATGCTGTATTATGGACCTGTCGTGTGTCAGGTGTTATCCTGGGCTGACGTGCGAAGGCCCCTTGCGACATGCAGATCGGGGTGGCACATTGTAGGTGTTGGTGAAGTTGCGGATGAAGACATTGGCGAAGTCTAGCCAGCTGTTGATGCTGTAAGTCCTGAGACTGTTCAGCCATGTCCGGGCCATGCCCTGGAGCATGAGCGAAATGTACTTCATGGCAATGCACTTGTTTCCGTTTGCTATGCTGACGGCGGTGGATTAGTCAACCAGCCAATCCTCCGGCTTCACGGAGTCGTTGTACTTTTGAGTGTCTCGAGGGAGCGAGAACCCTTTCGGGAAGGCCTTGTCGCGAATGAGGGGGCCAAAGCAGGCCGAGCCAATTGCATCTTCTTCTTATACCTCCAGGGACCGGGCTAGCCACTCCATCCGGTGGCGGGCGTCGTTCTCTCTGACTCCTTCACGGGGGCCTAGCCGGCCTTTGAGAGTGGGATGTTCAACAGGCGGCGGGGAGGCATGCCTCTCCCTGCGCGGGGGAGGCGGACGATCACCCCGCTGTTCGACTGCTCAAAGACGACAGTCTTGGTTGCGCTCGATGGTGATGTGGGTGGCCGCGTTCGACTGCCGCTAGCAGCCGACTCTTGATCTTGCTGATCGCGGGCACCGCCTGTCAGGGACCGGGAGGTCGCCCCGTGCTCTCGGGGGGGGGGAGGTTCTCGGCCTGCAACCCGGGTTCCACCATGCAGCGGCCGGCTTCTTGCTGCGCCGTCGAGGAGCTGCTGGACGCAATCCATCATGCAGCGACGCTCGTCGCCCTCCAGGTGATCCAGCTCATCTGCTGCCACCTAGGCGGCGCGCAGGTTCTCCATCGGGGTGGCGTAGACTGGGTGGTCGACTCCCAACATGCTGGTGATGGCCGCACTGCGCTGCCGAACCGTGCCCACACGGCTAGGTTTGCTAGCAGCCGGCGTGCCACAGACGACGCGGTCAATCTTGCGCTGGTAGGCTTCGGTGAGGCGTCTCATGGCTGCCAGCTTGTTGGCGCTATCGAGGAGCGAGACGCATAACGTTTCCAACGTTGCACCATCAGCGCCAGGCTCTATGGGAGCGGACAGGCCCCACATTGCCGCCTGTCGTGGGAACTAGTCTGATAATAAGAAGTAGGGGTACGTATGGAGAGGCAAGGCCCTAGCTACTGCGAGATTGTGCACGCAAGGTTTACGAGTTCAGATCCTTCTCGTAAGAAGTAACAACTCAACGTCTCGATGCCCGGAGGCTTGGTCGATTGGATTATGCGTGAAAGTTACAGGTGGTGCGAACACTTGTGCCAGTGGAGGGGGTGGCTTATATAGAGTGCGCAAGGACCCCAGCCTGCTCACGTTACAAGGGGTCCAATAATGAAGATACATAAATGATCATTAAGACTACGGAGTGAACGCCTGACCGACAGCGGTCGCGAGCAGCCTTGGCGTCCTTCAGCGCCGCCTCACGATCGGCCGCAGCTTTTGCGGTGGCCCGCTTCTCCTCCTCGGAGGCCGTCGCGGCCTGGTTCAGTGTCGCTCAAACCGCCGCATCAGAATGAAGCCAGCCGGAGGCCAGCTCCAGGCGCCCGGCCACCAGGCGCGGGTCCGCGCTCAGGAGATCTTCCCGCAGCTGGGCCATCTCCAAAAGGGCATGCTCCAAGACGACGGAGGAAGCAGAAGAACCTGGGGCCGGGAGCGCGACAGTAGGAGGATAGAGTTGGGATGGAGATGCAACGCCTGCAGCCCGTAGTGGTCGAGGACCTTATAAAAGAAATCCGAGAAGGGAGGAACCAACCCGGCGGTGATGCTGCTTGTGAATAAGGGGAAGAAGGTGCTTCCC
Organism: Aegilops bicornis; assembly: GCA_021605145.1. Taxonomy (NCBI): domain Eukaryota; kingdom Viridiplantae; phylum Streptophyta; class Magnoliopsida; order Poales; family Poaceae; genus Aegilops; species Aegilops bicornis. Next base: position 294,210,510 of record CM038669.1, read on the forward strand.
TCAGGCTCTGGCACGTCGGACGCAAGCCGGAGCTCCATCTTCCCCCATTGATTGCTCTCCCCCACCGTCAGCAAGCACGTGGAGGCGAGGCCCTTCTCCGAGACGTTGGGCGCATCGAGAGCAGGCGCGTACCAAGTCGGCGCCGAGGAGGACTTGACCTTGCGCTGCGCCATTGGTCCGAGATGCGGAGCAAGATTGGAGCAGATCTGGAGGCTTTGGCAGCGAGGAGCGAGAAATGGGATCTGAGGCAAGGCGAAAGGGAACAGTGAAGGCAAGCGTTGTCCGCGCCAGCCTTTTGTCAAGTCGGGCAGTTGCCGAGGCAGCATGGGGAAGCGGAGACACCCACGTCCAATCAACCGCCACGCGTTGACCAAGGCCGTAGGCTTTTGGGGCCTGCGGCGCTCCGCGCTTGACCTTTGGCTTCGCCTCGAAGCCAAGCCCGAGTGCGCCTTGTGCCCGGGGGCTACTGTCGGCGTTCTGGGAACGGGGATCCCCAGACTTGCTTGCCTACGGCCCACGGCGTGGCTGTGCTGTAGGCCTGTACGGCCCATCTTCATTAGCGAGACATTCAAGACCCTCGCGAGGGGCAAAGCCTCGCGAGGCGGACGACGCAAGACCTCTTCAGGGGCGGCCTCACCGGGATGCCTCGCGAGGAGCGGAGAAATCAAGGCAGGGCAAACCTCGTGAGGCTCTCGTGACGTGAGCCATGACGATCAAGATTAGGCGGGCGCCAGCACGTGCAGCGTCCTTGTTTCCTCCCTAGTGCTAAGGAGGCAAGCGCAGGCACGGAGTACCAATGCATCAAGCAAACGTTTCCATATCTGTGCAACGAGACCAAGACCAGTAGGACAGCAGGACAGAGGTCACCATGGAGCCCAAGACGGTGTCACCACCAGAGCCTTTCGCAGGCGAAGACCGCTTTTGTCAGGATAAGCTGTACTAGTTGTACCCTTTCAAATTGGCCGTTGTTGGCTCCCTTCCCGCTCAATATTTGGGGAGAGGACCAGGGCCTATATAAGTAGAGCTAGCCACCACCATAGGAAACAGCTCATTGAGAGGCTTCTCACCCACACAAGTTCGTCCAGCATAAGAACACCTCAACCTCAGGAGGTTGTTCTTCCCCTTGTACTGTTCACCATCAGCCCAAGAGGCAATCCGCCACCACCACACTAGAGTAGGGTATTACACCACAACGGTGGCCCAACCAGTATAATCTCGTGTCCTTCATGCTGTGAGTTCGTCGAGTTTGTCCGCGAGATCTTAGAGCGCTAGGGCGTGGATCTATAGGGAGGAAATCTTCGCGCGCACCCCAATGTTCGAACCTTGAGGGTTTTGCCAGAACCCGTGATCCGACACCTTCACCCTCGATTGAGTCCAAAAGCCCACTTCTTTGAAAGTAACTTCAACAGAAAAGGTGGAGGTGAACACGTTGGTCGAGGTATTTCTCAGTCGACGTATCCAACCACTCCAGGCCCGCGATTATCCCATGTGGAAGTACTCGGGTTTTGAAGACACCACTCTGATCCATCCAGAGGAAGTTGATGAGGAGACGGTGGCGCAATGGTTGCAGAGCATTACGGGAAACAAGGACAACCCCAAGGGGTCCAGGAGAGTTTCCCCGTGCAACGATGCCAACAAACCAGACAAGGTCTGTCTTTTCCAGTCGAGTGTCTCTTACTCTGATTTGCAATTGTTGTTGAATCTGATTGACCCTTATTCAATTCCTTATCTCACAGATGTACTCGATGCCCAACGGGGAGCAAGACCAGGAGGGAGAGGCGAGCGGAGGTGAAAGCGATTGGAAATATGATGGGGATGAAGAGGAGGAGAGCGAGGACTCCAGTAGCGGTGAGGAGGTCAACTCTCCACCTTTCCGTGAAAAGCGCTCCAAGCAAACCCATGATCCAGCAGGCGCCCGTGCCAAAGTGGTTGCACCAAGTGCGCCGACTTCAAACCGGACTCGGACGTCTTCACCAGCGCCGACTGGAAAGGCCTCGAAGCAACACAAGGTCATACCTTCAAAGCCCTAGAAGGCCTTGCCTAAGATCAAGGTTGACGTCCCTATCGCCTCCACGTAAGTGTCTTGTTTCCACCCTTTGCTCAAGGACTCTTGTTGTCGATTCATTCTCTGGCTTGACCGAGCAAGTTTTGTAACTTGTAGTGTTGCTACTTCTGGGACTTCTATTTACAAAGACGATGATGATGAGGAGACTGAAGATGCGGCTACTTCTGAAGCCGGTATAACTCTGCCATCTTGCTTTTATTTTGTCGACTGATTCTTTGGTCGACCGAATTTTGTGCGGTTGAGACTTTTGCAGTGCGGCCACATGTTATTGATCTTCCAGATGATGATGAGGAAATTCTTCAGAGGCCTGTGGAAAGGAGGGGCGGGACTTCGGGCAGGAGGGCGCCAGCCAGCAAGAAGCCTCAGACACATCAGTTCTAGAACCAGTGACCCAACAATCCAGAGACCTCAATCGGGCTTCTGTTACATTTGTTGATACCGTGTTGACTGGACGTACTTCAGCGTCGACTGCTCAAGTCCCTGTCTCGTCCGTGCAACCCCATGCTTCAGACCCTCAAGCTACTGCAACTGATCTGCCAACTCCGCTCTTCGCCACCCATCGTGTCCCAGAGGACCTAGCTAGAGCTGCCAAGGAAGCCATACGCCAAGCGGGCCTTATGATGGAGCAGATGAAGGTGGTGCATCAGGCCTGTCAGGCTGCTTAGGATGCCAGTTTAGCTCTTCAGACCAACTTCCAGGTTAGCTGATTACCGACTGATCTTTTAGCTTGACGCTTGTTCTGTTAGGATATGGCACCTAAAAAACTATTGCCTTATTATCCGTAAGATGTCCGTGGATGAGCGTTTTGGAACCTTTAATGTGCATCTATTGTTACTTTGCATCTTGTATCTGTACACCGACTGGGTGTTTCAATTTTTGCTGAGTAGTTTTTCCACTTGAGTCGACTAGGTCGCGTCGAGTGTGTCTTTGAACTAGTGGGGGCACGTAGAGTGCACCCACTGGGCGTAGTCCCCGAGGCCACCGTCGAATGTTTTGATTCGGCGGTGGTCTTTGAACAAATTTTTTTCTTGACCTTTCTTCCAATCGGTCTGGGCGGACCATGTCGAGTGGAATCTGAACCAGTGGGGGCACGCTGAGTGCACCCACTGGGTGTAGTCCCCAGGACCGTAGTCAACTGCGGGCAGTTGGCTATGGTCTGAAAATAACTGTTGTCTTCTTTTTCTTCTTTTTTGTCTTCTCTCGACTAGGCGGACCAAGTTGATTGAAAAATCAGCGAACCAGTGGGGGCACGCTAAGTGTACCCACTGGGTGTAGTCCCCGAGACTACTATTGAATGTTTGATTCGGCAGTAGTCTTAGAACTGTCTTTGTCGCATTTCATTGCTCGGAAGCAATCAATCTTTGTTCCTGTCGACTGACTATACACTGTGTGCAGAGATCTTGTGAGCTCGGGGCTCCATTTACTGACTTGGAGCAGAAACAGGCCCAGCTCAGTCTTGACCTAGCATTGACCAAAGAAAACTTGCAGAAGGCCAAGGATGAAGCTGCTGGTATAAGAGATAAAAAACCTGCTGACTGACTTCTTATGAACCGAGTGTTATTTCCTCCTTCTGAACCGAGTGTTACTTCTTTCAGATAAAATGAAGCAAGTTCTGGACCAGAAGGACCTTGATCTTGCCGTAGCATAGAAGATGGCGCAAGAAAAAAAACAGCCCTTGCCGACAACAAGCTGGCCTCGGTCGGGAAGTTAGAAGAAGAAAATGCCAAGCTGAAAACTGCTCTTGATGAAGCTAACAAGAAGGTGACGCGACTGAAGAAGGACAAGGGAGCTCTGACCGACAAAGTTGGTGATCTCACGAGAAAGAGGGACGAGCTGGAGGCCTATCTAGGAGGACTTGCCAAGAAACTGTTCCTCATGCTTGAAGGTACTTTCTCTTTTCGACTGGTTAGTTATTGTCGACTCGTCATATCGCCGTCGACTCACCCTTTATCTGTGTGTACAGAATTCTGCCAGAACTTCGAGGAGGAAATTGGGCAAATTGATACAAGCTTGGACCCCATCAATTCCCCAACTAAAGATGAAGCTGCCATGAACGTGCTATGATTACAGTCTCGTATTGCTAGTGAAATGGACTACCTCGCCCGACTGAAAGTGGCGGTGTCGTGAGTCGACACTGCGCTCTGGCCATAGGTGACATTCCAGAATGATCTTGAGTCTCTGATGACTCGACTCAATGAGATCCTTGGTCGAGTGAAGGAATGGAAGAAGTCGTCTACTCGCTGTGGCGCTGACGTGGCTCTGTCTCTGGTTCGCGTCCACTTCGAAGAGGCCAAGGAAGAGAAGCTAGCAGCAATCAAGGTCGCCAACACTAAGATGCTTCAATTCTAGACTTTCATGGAGACCTTCATCGAAGCAGCCACTCGGATTGCAGATGGAATTGACTTGGATGAGTTCGTTGAGCCTGCCAGCCCTCCTCCTGCGGAGTGAACAAACTTTATGTCTTGCTTAAATTTGCCACGGAATGCCGAGTGATTTTCTAACCATTAAACTCCTTCGGGCCTAATGCCCGAGCACTTTTATCTGCGGTTCTGAACCTTGCGAGATTTATCTGAACTTGGTTTTTCTTTGGTTACGGTTGCTTTGGCTTTACCATTTCTAGATCTCTTGTCTCCGAGTGGAACTTGTCCTTCTACTCGGAACAGATATTTGTAGGAGAAGGTCGCGGACGACCTACACCTCGTCGTCCTTGCAGATCGGGGTGGAGCGCCCATTGTATCTATGGCGCAGCTCTGAGGAGAAGGTCGCAGATGACCTGTACCTCGTCGTCCTTGTGGATCAGGATGGAGCGCAAGTTATACTTGTGGCATAGCTCTAAGGAGAAGGTCGCAGACGACCTGCACCTCGACGTCCTTGCAGATCGGGATGGAGCGTGCGGCCAAGTCCCCGAGCGAGTGGATCGCTCTTCACTCGGAGCGTCTTCTAACTTAGGCGAGTACGAGACTGCAGCTAAGCCCCCGAGTGAGAGGGTTACTCTTCACTCGGTGGGATTTTTTGAAACTTAGGCGAGTACGGGACTGCAGCTAAGCCCCCGAGTGGGAGGATTGTTCTTCACTCGGTAGGATTTTTAAATACTTAGGCGAGTATAGAACTGCAGCTAAGCCCCCGAGTGAGAGGGTTGCTCTTCACTCGGTGGGATTTTTTGAAACTTAGGTGAGTACAGAACTACAGCTAAGCCCTCGAGTGAGAGGATTGCTCTTCACTCGGTAGGATTTTTTCAACACTTAGGCGAATCGGATTCGCAGCTAAGCTCCCGAGTGGGAGGATTGCTCTTCACTCAGTAGGATTTTTAAATACTTAGGCGAGTACGGAACTATAGCTAAGCCCCCGAGTGAGAGGATTGCTCTTCACTCGGTAGGATTTTTAAATACTTAGGCGAGTATGAAACTACAGCTAAGCCCCCGAGTGAGAGGGTTGCTCTCCACTCGGTAGGATTTTTAAACACTTAGGCGAGTACGGAACTGTAGCTAAGCCTCCGAGTGAGAGGCTGGATCTTCACTCGATAGGATTTTTTCAACACTTAGGCGAATCGGATTCGCAATTAAGCTCCCGAGTGGGAGGATTCCTATTCACTCGGTAGGATTTTTAAATACTTAGGCGAGTACGGAACTACAACTAAGCCCCCGAGTAAGAGGGTTGCTCTTCACTCGGTGGGATTTTTTGAAACTTAGGCGAGTACGGAACTGCAGCTAAGCCCCCAAGTGAGAGGACTGCTCTTCACTCGGTAGGATTTTTAAATACTTAGGCGAGTATGGAACTGCAGCTAAGCCCCCGAGTGAGAGGGTTGTGCTTCACTCGGTAGGATTTTTAAACACTTAGGCGAGTACGGAACTGCAGCTAAGCCGCCGAGTGAGAGGTTGGCTCTTCACTTGATAGGATTTTTTCAACACTTAGGCGAATCGGATTCACAACTAAGCTCCCGAGTGAGAGGATTGCTCTTCAGTCAGAATTTGATTTTCTGAAACTTAGGCGAATCAGGTTCGCAGCTAAGCCACCCACTGGGGGATTTTGAACACATGCATATGTAACAACAGTCATTTAGGAGACTGTAAAACTGTGTCTTTGATAAACAAACTGAAAGGCACTTCTTATTACATCGCAACAGTCTAAAAGCTTATGTATAAAATCGGTGGAGCGGATCCGCATTCCAAGCACGCGGCTCGTCTTTATTCTAATCCACATTGTAGAGGTGATATGCCCCATAGTGGAGCACCTTGGTGATGATGAAGGGACCTTCCCAAGCGAGAGCAAGCTCGTGAGGCTGTTTCTGGTCAACTCGGAGCACAAGATCTCCTTCCTGGAAAGCTCGACCTCTCACGCTTCTGGCACGGAATCGACGAAGTTGTTCCTGATAAATGGTCGACCGGATCAAAGCCATCTCCCTTTCCTCCTCTAGAAGATCAACAGTGTCTTGTCTAGTCTGTTCTGCTTCAGCTTCTGAGAAAAGTTCTACTCGAGGCGCGTTGTGAAGCAAATCACTCGGAAGTACAGCTTCAGCCCCATAGACCATGAAGAAGGGAGTCCGTCCAGTCGACCGATTCGGTGTCGTTCTTAATCCCAACAGGACTGATGGTAACTCATCTACCCAAGCACCTGCCGCATGTTTGAGGTCACGCATCAATCGGGGTTTCAGCCCTTGGAGGATCAAACCATTTGCCCTTTCAGCTTGCCCATTCGACTACGGGTGAGCGACTGAAGCGTAGTCGACCCGAGTGCCTTGGGAAGCACAGAAAGCTTTGAACTCATCTGAATCAAAGTTTGAACCATTATCTGTGATGATGCTGTGCAGAACTCCATATCTGAATGTTAACTCTCTGGCGAAACTGACAGCGGTACTTGAGTCGAGATTTCTGATGGGTTTGGCTTCAATCCATTTAGTGAGCTGGTCGACTGCCACAAGCAGATGGGTGAAGCCACTCCTGCCAGTCCTGAGCGGTCCAACCATATCCAATCCCCAAACAGAAAAGGGCCAGACGAGTGGAAGGATCTTCAGGGCTAATGCAGGCTTGTGGGACATGTTAGAATAGAACTGACAGCCCGCACACTTGTCGACTATGTCTTTTGCCTTTTCATTCGCTCGTGACCAATAAAATCCTGCTCGGTATGCTTTGGCCACAATGGTCCGAGAGGACGCATGGTGACCACAGGTCCTCGAGTGAATATCATTGAGGATCATTCGACCTTCCTCTGGCGTGATACATTGCTGGGCGACACCGGTAACACTTTCTCTGAATAGTTGTCCACCTATCACAGTAAAAGCTTTGGATCGACGGACAATCTGACGGGCCTCTTCTTCGTCTTCTAGAAGTTCCTTCCTGAGAATATATGCAATATACGGTACTGTCCAATCGGGAATGACAACCAAAACCTCCATGATCAGGTCGACCACGGCTGGGATTTTGACTTCAGTCGGATCAGTAGAACTCTTAGGTTGTGGGGGCCCTTCTGTGAAGGGATCTTCTTGTACTGACGGGGTATGGAGATGCTCTAAGAACACATTGTCGGGAATTGGTTCTCGTTTGGAATCAATTTTTGCCAGCTCATCAGTTGCTTGATTTTTCAGTCGGGGTATATGATGGAGCTCCAACCCTTCAAACTTCTTCTCCAGCTTTCTCACTGCATTGCAATAGCCAGTCATAGCTGGACTCCGGATGTCCCACTCCTTCATCACTTGATTGACCACTAAATCTGAGTCGCTGTAAACCATTAGGCGCCGAACGCCGAGTGAAATGGCCATACGCAACCCATACAGAAGTGCCTCATATTCAGCTTCATTGTTGGAGGAGTCAAAGTGAATCTGGAGAACATAACTGAGCTTGTCACCTCAAGGGGATACCAGGACTACCCCAGCACCTGAACCATTCAACATCTTAGACCCATCAAAGAACATGGTCCAATGTTCAGATTGGGTCTGAGTCGGTAGCTGCTGTTCAATCCACTCGACGAAGAAGTCTGCTATTACTTGGCATTTGATGACTTTCTTTGCCTCAAACATGATATCCAGCGGAAGGAGTTCAATCGCCCACTTTGCCACTCGACCAGTTGCATCTCATTGTTCAAAATTTCTGACAACGGAGCGTCACTGACGATTGAAACTGAGTGATCTGAGAAATAGTGTGCAACCTTCTTTATGGTCAAGTAAATTCCATAGACAAGTTTCTGATGATGTGGATATCTCTGCTTGGATGGAGTTAAGACTTCAAAAATATTGTATACTGGGCGTTGAACCTTGTAGGCTTTGCCTTCTTCTTCCCGCTCGACCGTGAGCACTGTACTGACAACTTGTCCAGTGGCTGCAATGCAAAGCAGTAAAGGCTCTTTGCTAATTGGGGCAGCGAGCACCGGCTGGGTGGAAAGAAGGGCTTTGAGCTCTGCAAACGTTGCGTCAGCTTTAGGAGTCCACTCGAACTTGTCGGATTTCTTCATCAATTGGTAAAGAGGCAATGCCTTTTCACCGAGATGAGAGATGAATTGACTCAAAGCGGGCAAACAACCAGTAAGCTTCTGAACGTCATGTACACGCACATGGCGCTTCATTCAGAGAATTGCACCAACTTCCTCTGAGTTTGCATCGTTTCCTCGTTCGAAAACGAGAAAACCGAGTAACTTTCCACCTGGGACTCCGAATGTACACTTCGACGGATTAAGCTTGATATCATACCTTCTCATGTTGGCAAATGTTTCAGCATGGTCAGTCAGCAGGTCGGAACCTTTACGCGACTTAACCACGATGTCATCCCATGTATGCTTCCACATTCCGACTGATTTGAGTGAGCAGGCACTTCAGAATCATGCGCATGAATGTGGAACCAGCGTTCCTGAGACCAAAGGGCATGGTGACATAGCAAAAGCACCCAAATGGGGTGATAAAAGCTGTCTTTATTTCATTGGGTCCATACAGTCAAATCTGATGGTACCCGGAATAGGCGCCCAGAAAGGACAGACGCTCACACCCCGCAGTTGAGTCAACTATCTGGTCGATGCGGGGGAGAGGGAAGTGATCTTTCGGGCAGGCCCGTTTGATATGCTTGAAGCCAATACACATGCGAAGTGAATGATCCTTCTTGGGGACCATAACCGCATTGGCGAGCCACTCGGAGTGGTATATCTCTCGGATGAACTCAGCTGCCAGAAGCTGAGCCACCTCCTCACCAATTGCTTTTCTCTTCTCCACGATGGACCGACGGAGATGTTCCTTGACAGGTTTTTCTTTTGGATCGACTCGCAAACGGTGCTCAGCTAGTCCCCTGGGTACACCTGGCTTGTCAGAAGGCTTCCATGCAAAGATGTCCCAGTTCTCACGGAGGAACTGGATCAGCGCTTCTTCCTATTTGCTGTCGAGTGTTGTTGGGACATGAGTTGGAGCAGCATTAGGATCGGTCGGGTGAATATGAACTGATTTTGCTTCACCCGATGACTGAAATGCAGATTCTGAAGCAGCCTTCTTAGCTATCAAAAAATCACTCGGATCTGCAGTCTTCTTGTATTCTTCCATTTCTACTGTTGCCATTTGCTCATCAGCAATCTTTGAGCCCTTTTTGGAGGCACTCTTCTGCTCGCTGCCGACTACCAGTGACTGTGATCAGGCCCCTGGGGCCAGGCATCTTCAGTTTGAGGTACACGTAACACGGTCGAGCCATGAAACGAGCATATGCAGGTCTGCCCAGAATAGCATGATAGGCACTGTGAAAATCCACAACTTCAAATGTCAACTTCTCTTTACGTTAATTCTTTGAATCACCGAAAACCACGTCAAGAGTGATCTAGCCGAGTGAATCGGCTTTCTTTCCAGGGATGACACCATGGAATCGCATGTTGCTTTCGCTAAGCTTGGACATCGGAATGCCCATCCCTCGGAGGGTCTCAGCATACAAAATATTCAAGCCATTGCCGCCACCCATCAAGACTTTGGTCAGTCGGGTGCCCCCAACAACTGGTTCGGCCACTAACGGTTGCCTCCCGGGGGTGGCAACGTGCGGTGGGTGGTCGAACTGGTCGAATGTAATGGGGGTTTGAGACCACTTCAAATAGGTCGGTGTTGCCGGAGCAACCATATTCACGTCTGCAAAAATCACCAAAGTAGCATCAATATGGGGATAACCATCATCATCCTCTTTTTCCTCGTCTTTGTCAGCCTCTTTCTCTTACTCACTCGGCTGCTCCTCTCGGAACTGCTGAATCAGGAGCCGACACTATCGAGTGGTGTGTTTGGGATAAATCAGGTTTCCCTCTTCATCCTTTTTGGTATGAATATGGCATGGCAAATCCAACACATCATTTCCTGCTTGATCTTTCACTTTCTTAGGGGGTCCAAGGTCACTTAGGCTTTCCCTTGAACTTTCCTTGGGTCAAAACTGCGGCCTCGCCAGGACATGCGGGCTCGGCTTTGCGTTTCTGTTTCCGACAGGAATTCCCTCCTCCGATGTCCTGGCCGACTGGTTTGTTCTTGACACTGTGGAGTCGGTCCGCTTCCTTGTCGTTAGCGTACCAAGTGCCTATTTCCATCATTCAGGCCAGGGTGATATCTCCTGTCCGACCGAATTTTAGGTTAAGCTCTCTGTACCGCACACCCTCCTTGAAGGTGCAAACTACTTGATGTTCTGATACATTTTCCACTGTAGGATGCAAAGTGGTCCATCTCTGAATGTAATCCCTCAGCGTTTCATTCGGTTTCTGAACACAATGTTGCAACTTTGTCAAACCAGCAGGTCGTTCGCAAGTGCCCTCGAATGTTCTGACAAACATTTGAGCCAATTCTTCCCAGCTGAAGATACTGCCAGGAGCTAACTGATTCAGCCAAGCTCTAGCTGAACCTTCAAGCATCAGGGGGAGGTGCTCCATGGCCACATCATCATTTCCACCACCGATCCGCACCGCCACTCGGTAGTCTTCTAGCCAAGTGTCAGGATTCAACTCACCAGTGAACTTACTAACTCTAGTCGCCAACCTGAAGTTGGGAGGAATCTCTGCAGCTCTGATGGCTCTGCTAAAACACTCGGGACCAGAAACATGCACTCTGCTTCTAGTCGGGTGATCTCTATCCTACCCTTCTCTGTGTGCTCGGTTCCTGTCGACCAGACCTTGCACCAAAATTGACCTCGCATCAAACCCTGGCTCCCTTGGGTCGACTGGCATCCTCCGCTCATCGCTATACGCGGCCTGTCATCATAATGCCGGGGCACATATGATCCGCCCCTCAGAGGGGGCGTAGGCACTCGACGGCGATCATCTCGGCCGAGCCAATGATCGTACAGCTTGTGGTTCCAACCCAAGTACTGCTCTTGGCGATGCCCACGTCTCTCACACCACGGAGGTGATCTTGGGCTACGAGCCGACTGGACTGTGTCAACCACCACGGATCTTCTATGGATCCTGTTGCGCGACTGAGAAACTGCTATGTTTTGTTCACCGGCTGCTCGGAGCAGCATCCGGATCTGCAGTAAACCTCTTCCAGCCTTTGACTGGGACGGCTGAATCGACTCTGCTATGCGAGCTGCAGCTGTAAGATTCTGAATCAGTGTGCGGTATACCTGAGTTTCTGGTGGAAACAACTGCCGCTGCCGTCGACTGGATTCGGGAGCCAATCAACGGGCACAATCGTCGAGTGAGTGCTGAAGGTTCTCCAGACGTGCGCGCTCAGCCAAAGTGGCCAGACGCGCGGCTTCCAAGGCCCGAGCCTTTGAGGTCTCTTCGATGATAGGAGTGTGGAGCGCCTCCACGATGTGAAGGTGCAGCTCGTCCCTCTGCTCTGAAGTGAGAGCTTCGGGGTGATACTCGTCATGGCCGTGTGATGGACTGCCACCACCTCAGCTGCCTCCGCTGCGACGGAAACCAGGTGGGCCGCCTGGCGTGTCGACCATCAGGACTTCAGCCGTTGGGTCGCTACTGCCACACTCGGACAAGGTCTCAGTGGAACCATTCGACAGGTCGAATAGCCCGTAGAGAGATTCGTCGGGCTCGATTGCCGTGACTTGAGGGGTGGCCGACTGACGGGCCACCGCGTGCCTTACCCACTGCTGAAGCAGCGACCGACCAGATAGCTTGCGGCGGCGAGCAGCAGGAAGCGAAGACACCACGGGAGCTGGCCGATACTGAGTCGACGGCTGCCGCAGAAAGATGCCACGGACGCACGCGCGAAAGTGCGTTGCCCCGCGGATGGGGAGCACCTCAACATCGAGAGGGGCCTCATGGAGCCAAGCGGAGTTGCCGGCGATGAAAACAAGCGTGTCGGGACGGATCTCGCGGCCTTCAGCCAAACCGCCACCGGAAACCGTGATGAAGGGAATCGAAGAAATTGCAACCTCGCTGGAAGTCGCTAAGACGCTTTGCCCCAAGGTGGGCGCCAACTGTCGTGGGAACTAGTCTGACAGTAAGAAGCAGGGATACGTATGGATAGGCAAGGCCCTAGCTATGGTGAGACTGTGCATGCAAGTTTTACGAGTTCAGGCCCTTCTCGGAAGAAGTAACAGCCCTACGTCTCGGTGCCCATAGGCTTGGTCGATTGGATTATGCATGAAAGTTACAGGGGGTGCGAACCCTTGTGCCAGTGGAGGGGGTGGCTTATATAGAGTGCGCCAGGACCCCAGCCAGCCCATGTTACAAGGGGTTCAACGTACATTAAGACAGGGCGTTACTGGTAACGCCAATAATGAAGATACATAAATGATCAATAATACTACAGACTGAACGGCTGACCGTTGCCGTACTAAGTGACTTAGATCATCTGTACTCCAAGTGGTTTCTAGTATGGTCGAATGATTGTATTCTGGTCGAGTGGAATTGGGTTGTCCGAGTGGAACATCTGGTCGAGTGGGTTGCACTCCGAGGTTATATCAGCGGATAGAAACTGTTATACTTTTAATGTCCTTGACTTCTAGGGTAGTGTCCTTGGGGAGGGTACTTAGGTTAGGCCTATTACCCTACCCTAGGTACATACCCTCGTCACGACCTGCAGTGGGTTTTGGCCGGCTCCGTCAGAGGCTCTGTCGTGGCTAATGACCAGCACCTCCATGACGATGCTGGTGCTGGCGTTGCTAACCGCAGGAGGGAGCGGGTCGTCGATGATCACCATGTTGCTAGGGAAGGCATCAGTGGACGCCTAGTTGAAGTCGATGAGCATGTCGACGGGCGGGTCGGTGTATCCTACGGACTGCAGGTCGGAGGCAGGCTCGTTGGAGATGTGGAGCTTGCCAAGGAGGTCGACGAGGCAGCTCTCGGAGATGGCTGCACCCGCACCGGGTGCAGGATCGTCGGAGAGGCGGATCCCGGCGATGAGATTGGCGAGGCAGCTTGCGGCGAAAGTGGCTTCCGCGCTGCGCAGCGCATTGATGCAAATGCCATCAGGCGTGCCGGCTGGCTGCACTTGCCAGGAAGGAAGAGGGTTCTCATCCAGAAAGTGTTTCCGGACGATGGTGCACCTTGCCCCACGGTGGGCGCCAAATGTCGGGGATATCTAGCGACATATGCCAGGGGGTGGCTTATGATGGATGGGGACAAGAGTATATCGACGCGATCTAGAAGCGGGAGTGAGGGAGACCACACATGCCTGCGAATCTTACCTAGGGTCTGGGCTCTCCGTGGAGATAACACCCCTAGTCCTGCTCTGCGGGGTCTCTGCATGATGACTATCATCAATAGAGTAGCTACAAGATTGCTCCTTGAGCTGTTTCGGCTAGAGGAGGAGGAAGAGCAAGGCTAGCCCTAACTTCTCCTTCTATGAGTGTGTGTATGATGGCAAAGGTTCTGAACCCCTTGCATGGGGAAACCTGGGGTGTTATATAGGCCTACCCCCAGGGGTACAATGGTAATCCGGCCGGGTGTAGGACCTGGTCGTCAGTGTCTCTGGGCGCAGGCTTGTCCGCCGGCTACTGGGGCCTGCCGCTTGGTGGGTCCCGCTGGCTGCCGTGATCTCAGTCGACAAGAAGTGCCCGCCGCTTGCGGGCCATGCTGACTGCTTTATATTGTAGCCTTGCCCCTGATGACGGAGGCTTTGTTGGGGGGAGCGTGGCTACAGTCCTGCCGTCTGGCGGGCGCTCACTGTAGCCACACCCCGTCTCATCTGGTTAATGGCGCGCAGACTCCGAGGGGGAGGAGGGCCTCCTGATAGGAGTCGGCCAACCCTCTTCACCGCCTGCTTGGGGTTAGCCGCATTCTGGTGGCTCACAGACAGGTAGGGCCCACCGCCTGCGGGCTGTACCGACCGCCCATCATGGGAGCATGGCTCCCTCTGACGTAGGTGATGTCATGGGTTGCGTGGCAACAGTGCCGCGCCGGGCGAGGGTTTCCACTTGGTACACCCACACTATGGCCATGTTCCGTCCTGGATTCTGGGGTGGCAAGTCGCAATGTAGCCATGCCCCGTCTTGTCGCACTGTAGCCATGCCCCGTCTTGTCGCGGTAATGGGGTGCAAACTTATAGGGGACGAGGGCAGCCTCAAACCGCAGCCGAAGAAGTCAACCCTCGTACTCCCCTCCGCGTGGGCATCCACTGCTGCGTATTCCCCGGCTCTGAGTCGTTACCTTCCTAGGTCACACCATCGTCCACCACCTTGGTGCTCTCGGGCAATACAACGTCGTCAACGCGGTCAACGATCGACAACCATTAGAAGAGGACTGTAAGTGGAGAGGCTGACAGTTGGGTCCATGGCCGCATGAAAGGAAGTGCCTCCTTATTACGCGCAAAATAATGATTCCGGGACGTGACACCTCAGACCTACCGGAAGGGCCTCTGTATTTCGTGAAAAAAAAGTTCCCCCCTAACAGCTGGGATCCACCGGCTTTATCTTCGCACGGAAGGAACTGCCTTCTTACCCCCTGACAGCTGGGACCCACCAGGTTGAATCGAAGGTAGCGTTATCTGTCCAGCCGCGAACGTGTACGTACATAGCGGTCGATCGGTGTCTCTGCAGCGACCTACCATGGCCGATTAAGGAGCGGCACGTGATGAAGTAGAGGAGCCGATGTAGCATGTCACGCAGTCCCGTCTATATCGTTTACGCGTACGTATGACCATGCTGCAACATAGTAAATACGTCTACGTACGTACATAAGGGCGGGGTGTCTAACGCGTACAGCGACTAATCCTGTTCATCCGAAGCCGACCTGCTGGGTCGGAACAGAGAAATTGTGTCGTCGTGTTCATGGGGAGGCAACGGAATGTGTCGTGTTCATCGGGAGGCAATGGAATACGTCATGTTCATCGGGAGCCAACCGTCTTGTACGGAACAGCCGATCGAAACGAGGCCTGGCGTACCGCAGAACGGAGGAAATGGCCTTGTGTTCGACCGGCTATGGTCGAAACAGGGTCCTGTTGATCGGGAGGGGTCTGGCGTACCGCAAAACGGAGGAAACGATAAGTGCATCTAGTGCCTCTTAGTGATTTGTGTGTAGTGAAAACTTATAGGTTAAGGGACTAATGTGTTTATGAGTGTACACAGGTCTATAAGTCTATGAGGAGTTTGATATTTACAAAGAAAGACGACCCCTAAAACTGAAGTTCTTCGAGTGAAGACTTTGGATTTCTGAAGACTTTGAAAGTGAAGAAATTGGTGTGACCTTGAAGACTTGGTATTCATTCGAGGAACATGAAGCATGAAGACTTTTGTTTTCGTAGGTTCATTTTCTCTTTCTTGAGTCATAGGAAACACCGTACTATTAAAGGGGGTCGAGGAAATACTAAGGAAAAATTTCCATGTGATGCTCAACTCAAAATCCTACACCTACCAATCCCTTCAAGTGAAGCCATTGGAAATCTCATACAGTTCAGTCATATTCTTCAGTGACAGAGACGAAGTTCTTATGGTCTCTGAGGAATTTGTTCTGACTGAGGAGTTAGGAATTCGCCAGTGCGGATTGCCTACACAGTGAGGAACATGATAGCCCTGAGGAATTTGAGCCTCAAAATTCCGACCGTTGTTGTGCTACGCGCCAGCTATCCCAAAGTATCTACCCACCTAACGTTCATATCATTGAAGGGCATTTATGTCTTATCATGTCGGGCTGCTCCCTAGGCTATAAATAGCCCCCCCCCCCTACAACCACTAGCTGGTTGGCTGCTCCGAGAGAAACTGACACTTGTCATTTGAGAGCATCCCATCCTCCGAGGACTTTGAGCGAAAATCATCAAGTGAGGAAAACCCAAACCCAAACACCTACAAACCCAAAGTGATTGAGCATCACTAAAGAGATTGATCATGCATGGATCCGACGCTTGTTACCTTTGAATACTGTGCTTCTTCCAGACGGTTAGGCGTCATGGTCTAGAGCATCCAAGAGGAATTGTGGATCGCCGAGTGACCGAGTTTGTGAAGGTTCGGAAGTCACCTGAAGACTTACCACGAGTGATTGGGCGAGTTCTGTGTGACCTTAGCTCAAGGAAAATACGGTGAGGACTGTGTGTCCTCGGGTTTAAATACTTAGCCGCTCCAACCATATGTACAACTGAGACATCAGTTGGAACTGGTCTACCAATCATTGTCTTCACCAAGCCTACTGTTTCTATTACTGTGTAGTACGCTTGTTCATATCTGTGTTTGAAGACTTTGGCTGAAGACTTTCCCAATTTCCTCAGTTCAATTTCTTTAGTCTGTTTGTCTTCATCATGTGTTATCCTGTGTTTACGCTTTCTGTACTATGTGCTTGTCTTCATTTCATCATGATGAGCATGCTTGTATTCTGTTATGTTTACTTTTGAGTACTTATTCCGCTGCAAGTAGTTCTTCGCTAAGGAATTTCCTCACCGGTAAATTCCTCAGTGAAGAATTCATAAAAATCACCTATTCACCCCCCTCTAGTCGATATAACATACTTTCAATTGGTATCAGAGCAAGGTACTCCCTTGTTCTATGTGATTTTGGTTTAACCGCCTGGAGTTTTAGTTATGTCGACCACAGGAATGAAGACTGTGTCATGCCCCATCTTTGACAGTCACGAGTATCCCAAGTGGAAGGCCATGATGAAGAAGCACCTCATGGCGATGAACAGTGAACTGTGGACCGTCACTGAGATTGGTCTTACCGATCTATGCAAGATGGCGGAAGCTGATGACATTCGCAAGTACACTCTTCTCAACCTCACGGCGAAGGACGTCATCTGCTCCTGTCTGTCTCAAAATCAGTTCAGGAACATCATGCATCTCGATCATGCGAAGCATATCTGGGACCGTCTCTCTGAGGTCTATGAAGGTCAACGAACCCGTCTTGATCCTTCGTTTAAGGACTTCAAGGAATCTCTCAAAGCGATGACATTCGAACCAGAATCATCATCCTCTTCATCATGCCTTATGGCAAAAAGTGCTGAGGTAACTGAATGCTACCTATCCAAGTCTATTGATGATGAATTTGGACCCAGCTATCTTAAACTTGCTTCCCTTGCCACTAAACAACAAAGAGCTTTGGAAAAAGTTCAATACATGTTAAATAGGAGCGATGATATGTTGGGTGAAGAAATGGATCAGTCAAAAGCTTTGGCTGAAAGTCTTCAGAGACTTCATACTAAGTATGACTCCCTTCAAGATCAACAGAACACTCTCTTATCTGATCATGAGAAGCGTTCTTATGAATTTCTTCAAAGAAAGCAAGATCTTGAGAAGCTAAGAGTGAGTTATGAAGATGTTCAGAAGGAGCACAATTCATTACTTGCTCAATAAATCAGCGCTTCTTAGGAAGAATTTGTACCTCCATGTTTTAAATGCATTGAACGTGAATCTACTAATTCTTCACCTGAATGTTCAAATGCTTCTAATGTTACAAATTCTTCACCTGCCTCTGCTATCACTAATTCCTCATCTGAGGACATTGCTAGTATCACTGACGATGCAATTTGAAGGAATTGTACATGACGAGCATGTACAAAAAGCCTCAAAGGGCATCAGACTCTTTGTGATGTGCTTAAAAAGCAGATCCTCAACAGGAACCCTAGGAAAGAGGGTATTGCCTTTGAGAGGAAACTCAATGCTGATGGTACATATTGGAAGCCTGACAGTACCCCAAAACCTCATGGGTTGCTGCAAAGGGACCTCCAGTTGATCCATCCAATTTATCTGGCTTTACATGTGAATCTCCTCATTCTTTTGATGAGTCAATTGACTCCAACTATAAACTGTTCAAAAATCAGAATGTTGAAGTATTTGCTAGATATGTTGGTACTAACTGCAGGAATGGTTCCCCTATGAAGAAAATCTGGGTTCCCAAAAGATGCCTTGAAAGTCTTCAGGTGAATGTCCTCATGACACCATCGGTGAAGAATAGGAACCCCATATCAAATTCTTCATACAGACCAAATTCTTCATATGGATCCAAGTCCTCATACGGACCAAATTCCTCACGTGGATCAAATTCCTCAAAAGGATCAAACCCCTCATATGAATATCATTGTGCTAACAACTCTGTTTCGCAGGGAAGAGCTAAGGGCTATGAATATGAGCATTATTCTTCTAATCATTATGTTCATAAGTCCTTGAAGAATTTCTCTGCTTATTCATATGCTTATCCTAGCTCCTTTTATGTGAAACAAAATGGATTGATTTCTATGCCACCTTTCTCATATGGAGCTCGCAGAGTGATGAACTCTTTGCCACCCCTTTAGATGTGGGTGGTGAAGAAAAAGATCTAATCTCTTATGCAGGGTCAGGTCTCCAGACGTGCTCAAACGTCTGAAGAATTTGCTGGAGACCTGAGAGTGCCTGAAAGGACGCATGCTAATCATGAAGAAATGAACTCTCATTTCTCACGTCCTCATATTGCTTTATCTGTTCTATTGCTTGATGAAATTGATCTGCTGAATGGATGTCATATTCTTCACTGATGAAGTATATGAAGTTCGTAAGTTGCACTAATTCATCTGCAGGATGATCAACCCAAAGCCACTGAGTGGTTCCTCGATAGTGGATGTACAAATCACATGACTGGTGACAAGAATCTATTGATGGACGCACCCTTATCACCATCGCATCTGAAGCATATCATCTTCGCTGACAAAGGCAAAAGTCAGGTACTGGGTCTAGGTAAGGTTGCGATCACAAAGGATTGACACATGGACAAAGTCATGCTTGTCGAGTCCTTAGGATACAACCTCCTGTATGTCTCAATGCTTTGTGATCTTGATATGGTTGTTGTCTTTGGCAAGTATCGTTGTGTTGTGGTTATGGAAGCTGACAATTCCAAAGTCTTTGAAGGCTTTAGGAGAGGAGACTTGTATATTGTTGATTTCTCTATAGGACCGCAACCAACCGTGTGCCTACTTGCAAAAGCTTCAGAAGGCTGGCTATGGCATCGACGACTTGGTCATGCAGGCATGAGGAATTTGCTGCACGCTTGAAGAAGAAGCATGTCATTGGCATTGAAATGTCAAATTCCTCAAGTATCACTTATGCGAGGGCTGTATGAAATTTGGAAAGATGACAAAGGATAAGCATCCAGCAAAGAGTATCATGACTACTACTCGTCCATTTGAATTGCTTCATATGGATCTCTTCGGTCCTAACCATTATTCTGCAGTTTCAAATGATGCATCTCAATATGGCTTTGTTATTGTTGATGATTACTCTCGTTACACATGGGTACACATTGTTACTTACAAACATGAAGTGCGAAGTCTTCAAGCGATTTTCCTCGAGGGCTTCAACCAACTTTGGTGTGAAGATCAAGGCACATCGGCGAAGTGACAATGGAACCGAGTTCAAGAATTATGGTCTTGATGACTATCTTGATGAACTTGGTATTACTCATGAGTTATCTGCTCCTTATACTCCTCGTGAGAATGGCGTCGTTGGTTGAAGAACGGGACTCTTGCTTTGAGATGGCTCGCACTATGCTTGATGAATACAAATCGCCTCGTCATTTCTGGATTGATGCAATTGATACTGCTTGCCATATCATCAACAGAGTATATCTTCACAAATTCTTCAAGAAGACTGCCTATGAACTCCCCACTGACAAGAAACCCAATGTGAGTTATTTCAAAGTCTTGATGCTAAATGCTGGATTAGAGATCCTCATCACAACTCTAAATTTGCACCGAAAGCACATGTAGGTTTCATGCTTAGTTACGGAAAGGACTCGCACACCTACAGTAGTCTTCAGCGGCGTTCTTCACAAGGTTGTTGAAACTTGTATATATGTACGGTTCGATGAAACTAATGGCTCGCAAAGAGAGCACCTACCTTCTATGATAGAGTAACCCTTTTGAGGAATCTATCAAGTTCAAGGCTACCGAGGATGTCATTCCTACGAAGAATCTTGAAGAATTCATTCGAGAACATGAAGAACGCGTCGAGCTAATGCACCAAGAAAATAAGAAAATGGTGTCAAGAAAACGCCGATCAAATTTCTCGGCGACAACCAGCTCATCCTCGCGTTGCCAAAAAGAAGTTACAAGTCGAAAAGATCATCAATGATAGCACCTGTGTCCCTCTCACATGCTCAAAAGCTTCACATTTATCTAACTTTTGTGGGCACTGTGCTTTTGTCTCTACCACTGAGCCCACTAAGGTAGATGAAGCATTTCTGGAAGTGAGTGGATTCAGGCCATGCAAGAAGAATTACATCGGTCAGCTCAACAACGTCGAACTCGGTCAAAGCGTCGGATCTCGCAAGCACAATATCATTGGTGCAAAGTGGATCTACCGTAACAAAGCAAGATGAAAATGGCCTTGTGGTGAGGAATAAGGCATGGCTAGTAGCTCAAGGCTACACACGAGTTGAAGGAATTAATTTGATGAAACATTTGCACTGTTGCTAGACATGAGGCTATTCAAGCATATTACTTGCTTATGCTAACCATCAAGATATCACTTTATATCAAATGGATGAAAAGTGCATTCCTCAATGGTAAGCCCGAGGAAGAAGTATATGTTGCTCAACCCCCGTGTTTTGAAGATCCAAAGAATCGACAAAGTCTTCGGACTCAATAAGGCCCTCTATGGCCTCAAGCGAACCCCTCGTGCGTGGTATGATAGTTTGAAGGAATTCCTCATGAAGAAAGGCTTCAAACCCGGTTCACTTTCGACCCTACTCTTTTCACTAAATCGTATGATGGTGAACTGCTTGTGTGCCAAATATATGTTGATGATATTATCTTTGGTATCTTGACCAAACGTTATATTGATGAATTTGCCTATATGATGAGTGAAGAATATCAAGTTTCTATTATGGGAGAATTGAAATTCTTCTTAGGTCTTCAAATTCGTCAACAGCGCAATGGCATATTCATATCTCAGAGAGAAATACCTCAATGATGTACTTACGAAATTCGGCATGCAAGATTGCAAAGGCGTCAAAATTCCTATGCCCACTAATGGTCATCTGTGCACTGATGAAAATGGTATTGACTTCGATCATAAGGTATACCACTCCATGATTGGTTCTTTATTGTACTTATGTGCATCTAGGCCAGATATTATGCCGATTGTTTGCATGTGTGCCCGATTTCCAAGCCATACATCAAGGAATCACACCATAAGGTCTGTGAAACATATTCTTTGATATCTAGCTCACACCAACACTTGGATTATGGTACCCCAAGGGCTCGGCTTTTGATATCATAGGATATTCTGACTCTGACTATGCTGGTGATCGTGTGGACCGCAAGTCAACATCTGGTACATGTCATTTCCTCGGAAGATCTTTGGTCTGTTGGTCCTTGAAGAAATAGAACTGCGTGTCACCTCACTCCGGTGAGTACATTGCTGCTTTGGTTCTTGTTGTGCTCAATTGCTTTGTGGATGAAGCAAACTCTCAAGGACTACGGCGTCAACGTGAAGAATGTGCCTCTCTTCTGTGACAATGAGAGTGCCATCAAGATTGCTCACAACCAAGTTCAGCACTCGAAGACAAAGGACATTCAGATTCATCGTCATTTTCTTCGTGATCATGTGTTGAAGGGCGATATTTCTATTGGGCATGTGAAGACTGAAGAACAACTAGCCGATATCCTCACAAACCCTTGGATGAGAAGCGATTTAGCAATTTGCGGTGTGAGCTAAATATCTTAGAATTTTCGAATGTTCTTTGAATAGGACTCTCATCCTAACACTTATGCATAAATTGATGACTTAGATGTGCAATACATGAAGAAACGTTTTTCTTCAATCAATGAAGAATAACACTCTAAGTGTGAAGAAATTAAAAAATAATTTGATTCTCGTAACCCTCACGGTTTGTAATTATGTCCGAAATCATCATCCTTATCTGATTGAGTCACGCCACCACCAAAAGTTTAAATCTTCAATTTGAGTTTTTCCTCAGTTTTGAAATTCCTCAGTTGTTCATGTTCTTCAACTTTGCATTGTCTTCACTGTTTCCGTTGTTTTTCTTCATTGGCTAATTCTTCAAGTTGTTTCTTCTGCTAAGTGAATGTGATCGGACCCTATCCCCTCTATGCTAAACTCAACCCAATCTATTCACAAATTCTTCATGTGCGTTCTATTTGATACTCGTTCAAAATCTTCACTGTGTCCTTGTCACCTGAAGAATTTGCGAACGGAACGTTAAAACTTATCTTATCCAAATTTTTGTCTTTGCCGCTCAAACCGGTCCATATCCCACGAAATACTTATCTATTCACCCACGATCTCACACGATCTCCACTTCTCAGTACGTGGGTGACACATGTCAGCGTAATGAGAAGATTGAGAGGCACGTTCGTCCAAATTCTGGGCGAACAATTTTTTCACCGTGGCTATAAATACCCCCCTCCCCTTCCTCACTTCCTTTACTCCGCTTTCGACCTCTCTCATTTCTCGAGCTTCTCTCAAACCCCTAAGCGCCACCGCTACTTCATCATCGCCGGTGAGGAAGAGCTTCACTTCCTTGACCTCGTCGCCGTCGTACTCGCACCGGCCGCGGAAGTCTTCGCTCCGCCGCTGCCATAGTTGTCTTCCTTCACCGAGTTAGGGCGTGGAAGATCTGCATAGACGAACTTCTCATCTCTACCTCACAGTTCGTCGTGTTCTTCGTCCAGGGTAATTAAAAGTTACTTTTACTGCCCTCTTTGATTCAAATGATTTCTACAAAATCTTCAAAGGTGTTTTTCTTCAAATCCTCACACACTAACCACCTCACATGTTATCTGCTCTGATTCATTTCTGGAGCTATACTTTTCTTCAAGATTCCTCAATTGTGTGGATCTTGATCTATACAACTCGGAACCTAAGACAAAGAACGCTTAGTGAAATTCTTCAAGACTCATCCGTCAAATTCCTCAAACTTGTTCTTTTTACAAAACCTTCGAGAACGCATATGACCTCTCCATATTCCTCGCAACTATACTCTGTTCATGTGTACTCATGTCCAACTGAATCCCTAGGTTCTCATCAACTTAACTCATTTGCAGCATTCCTCGAAGAAAAGTTGCATACTTCTTCAGAGAATTCAATTGTTCTAATACCTCATCTGAATAAAATGGCTGATGGCAAGAAGCCATAGAAAGGAGGAAAGAGGCCTGAAATCAATACTGCTTTTGAAATCCTTGATGATATATACAAGAATTATTGCACTCTTGATGAGGCCAAATTTGGAAAAGAGGACAAGAATCAGCACAAGGTGCGCATCCAAAGGATAGAGAGGAGATGGGCAAGAGAATGGAGGGAGTACAAATATGTTACTCCCAAATACATGAAGAAATTCGCACTCAATCCTCCATGCCCAAGACCACCATTGGCACCTGGCCAAGAAGTAGATCCCACTAGCCTCAAGCGCGTGAGGATTATCCCGATGAATGGGCCAAGCACAGCTGTGCCAAGTTGGCTAGACAAGCCAGAAGAAGGAGGAAATTCAACAAAGACTCTCTTGGCCCATTGCTGCTTTGAGGGCCTCTGTCCAAGCCTAAGAAGGCCATGTCAAAGAAGCCTGCGCACAAGCCAAGTGCTTCTCCTTCAGTGTCTTCAAGACCAAGTTCCTCAGCTATGCCCTCACGGCCAGAATCCTCAAAGCCCTCACGGCCAATTCCTCACGCTGCTCCTGCTCCTCAAAAATCCTCAGCTCCTCCTCCAAAGTCCTCAGCACCTGTGCATCTTGCCACGTGCCAAAGGACGACATGCATCTCTATTGCCTCTGGGCTTACGCTAGGTTCTCGGTGCACCAAACTCTTCTAACGGGACCTCTCTGCAATAAGACAAAGGCCATCACTGACGAGGCACTAGGCAAATCCTCTCACAAGAAGCAGTCGCCTTTCAAGTGCCGTCGATGAAGAGGTTGATGATGAAGAACTTGCTGAAATCATCGTGAGAGGCAGAGACAAGTGAAGGCCGCAGAGCCAAAGGCAAATAATGCCATTACTTCGGATCCAAAGCTGATCCTAGAATTCATTGACTTATGGCACAAGGATCCCAACACGCCCTTGCCGGAGATGAACCTCACTCCTGGTCAAAGTCTTGTTTTGACTGCCTTCATTAAAGAAGAAAAGTGGAAATTTGAATCAGGAAGAAGAGTGAAGAAAGTGCGGTACAAGAAAGAATGCTTTCTGAAGCAAAATGTCCTGAAGCTTTCACTTGAAGAACTCGTTGCCTTGCAAGCTGAGATCAAGCAACTAAGTGATGAATTTGATCGTTACTATGGTGACTGGCTTGTAGCCAAAGTCAGATTTGTCAAGATAACTGAAAAGTTCACGTCCAATGTTGCAGCCCCATCGCAACAAGAAATTCCTCAGGCTGAAGCATCTGCTCCAGCCGACTAAAGAATATGCCAGACCACTGATGACATTGCAAGAAAATGTGAGTTCCAGGTGGCGCATTCCAGCCGATGAAATTGCCGGGACATCCACTAGTGGTGCGCCTGAAGAAAATGAAGAGGTCAGGGCAATTGCATCAGTTGTGCCTGAAGAAAATCAACCACATTCCTCTGCTCCTCCTGCGCCTACCCCAACTCCAATCCTTCCATATGCTTCAGATGTAAAGAAGACTAAGGCTGCAGAGCATGCTGTTGAAGATGAAAAGGAAGGCATCAAACTTCTTGATTCTTGACTCCGAAGAAGATGAAGTCTCGACTACTCATTTGCAAATCCCATTGATGTTGTTCCTATCCCAACCATGCCATCAAAGGACATTGTTCCTTATGATGAAGAATATGTGATTCCTAGCGAATTCGATGAAGAGACTTCTTCTGCTGCTTCGTCAGAGCAGTTGGATGAAGAAATTGAAGTGGATGAAATCCCTTCAACACTAGTTGTCTCCTCGCCTATGCCTCGATTTTTCTTGAAGAGGTTTCGGCGTTGAAGAAATGGAAGATGAAGATGTGGACATTGGTTGTACCACACCCAAGTGCTAAATGATGACTTTTGGGGAAAGTCGCACCCCAACTCTCCACTCTTCACACCATTGCAACAAATTCCTCGGGTCCCCAAAGAACTACAGTACAAATGGGATCGATGAACCACATGCCACACCGTCTATCCATGAAGAAATTCCAGCCACTAGTGTCTTTGAAGAAAATGAAAATGAAGAATTGAAGACCAGTGCATCCTTTGAGAAGCGGCTGAAATTCCTCGACTGAATCAAGAACTTGAGATTGCGATTCTCGAGGTGATAATGCAATTGATAGACACTCCTGTTAAGCCAAAGGATCCATTCTCAAAGAAGCGTAAATTCAAGGTGATGATTTCTTCGGGAGCACGTGTTCTTCGCGACTACAATCCCTATGATTCTCGCTTTCGTCTTAGAAGGAAGCGCTTACGGACCTTGACCACCAGCAAACTTCTATTCCTCAAAGGTGCTCTTCAACAAGGACAAAGTCTTCACCACGAGCATATTCCTCATGTGGACATGGAATCAACTGCCATGCTTCACACCTGTCCTTAGTGTGCTTCATGAAACAGGCCTCCTCAACTTTTGCCTGAGACATAGTTGATTGGAATGAAGAACTCATTCTTCAATTCCTACTGCAACATTGCACATCATGTGAGATCTCAACGATGTGAACTCCTGGGTCTTGGACTAGAAGACCGAAAACACTCACTACAAAGCACTGGCCTCTGAATTACTTCATGCCCTGCCCATCAGTCCTCCACCTGAAGGAGCTCGTTGCATGTACCAAGAGCCTGAGCTTACAGATCACTATATGCAAGTCTTGAGGAAGCCATTGAAACCCGGTCAAGCCTCAAGGACAAAATTCTTCGTGAAGGAATTGCGGTATGTACCAAGGATGCTTCCTATCGATTACAGCGACGAAGACTATGAGTCCAATCAAAGGCCACCACTCATCTGATGAGGAAATTGTTGGCATCATGAAGAATCTGGTATTCAACATCATTCATGGCATACCCGTCAACTATCATGATTTCTTCATGAGGACTCTGGAAAATGTTGCACTTTCTCCATTTGAGCTGAAGCCTTATGCACCTTGGATTATGAGATTCCTCAGGATAAGGTCTTCACTCAACTACAAGGCTGATTTTCGTAATCACTCTACTTGCCCCGATCAAGTCCTCAAGCGGACCGATTCCTCGGTGATGAAAAGGGCAAGGCTCTGCTGTCATTGATGAAGGCATTCGTCCATTGGATGGTCAATTTCGCAAAAGGCTGCATCTTATTCCACCAATGATGACTCGCCACTCATGATTCTCGCTGCCCATGCCTCAAGCCAAATCCTCAAGCCACTACTCCTCGTGTGATGGTATGACCGTGAGCTTCTAAGTCTTCACCGGAAAGGTGGATCGAAACCATAAATGGGTTAAGTGTCAGTTTGGTTCAATTCCTTTACAACATGACTACTACACATAATGCGGTGAAGAAAAATCATTACTACCTCCTCAAGTCTTGATGCGACTGGCTATTCTCATCACATGTATATGGTGAAGAAGATCTGAAGAACATGGGTCTCGAGGAGGATTTTGATGGTACACTCCACCGAAGAAATACAAGAAGGTCAAGGTTCCTTCCTTGGTGGCTAGCTCATATTCTTCATCACGCGACACCGGCGAAAGCATGAAGACTTGGATGACTTCTTGGCAGGCCCTACATCAACAAACGGCCTTTAACAACGTACCGCTCCTTCATCAACTTGATATACTTCGAGCGTTAGTCCTCATTTTTCGATCCTTTTGGTCATTCGATGACAAAGGGGAGAAATTTGAGTTAGTCTTCAGCCGGGTCTATATCTATATGGGCGTTTTTGCTAAGTTACAACTCTCGTTCTTCCGAGACTTTATTGGATCGAGTTGTAAACTTAAACCTATGGTGGCACGATACTTTTTGCTCGGTTTTTCGTGATGCTTATTCCTCATTATCGTTTATGCACGCATGCTGAATTACATCAGTCACCATATTTCATCATGCATTTCAAATTCTTCATATTATATGTCAAATGCATGTATAAATTACAAGATATAGGGGGAGATCTCCATGATTCAACTCTTCAAGTGAGTTCTTCTATATCTTGCAATCAAATTCCTCAATATCAGTATTACACTTCATATGGTTATCCCCGTTGAAAACTTAACCTATATTGTCATCAATCAACAAAAAGGGGGAGATTGTAAGTGCATCTAGTACCCCATAGTGATTTTGGTGTATTGAAGACATATATGTGAAGGGACTAATGTGTTTATGAGTGTACACAGGTCTATAAGTCTATGAGGAGTTTGATATTTACAGAGAAAGTCGACCCTAAAAATGAAGTTCTTCGACTGATGACTTTGGATTTCTCAAGACTTTACGAAGACTTTGAAAGTGAAGAAATTGGTGTGACCTTGAAGACTTGGTATTCATTCGAGGAACATGAAGCGTGAAGACTTTTTGTTTCGTGGTTTCATTTTCTCTTTCTTGAGTCATAAAACACTGTCGTTAAAGGGGGGCTCAGGAAATTAAGGAAAAATTTCCATGTGATGCTCAACTCAAAATCCTACACCTACCAATCCCTTGAGTGAAGCCATTGGAAATCTCATGGTTCAGGTCATATTCTTGATGTAGAAGTTCTTCTCGATCTCCGAGAATTTGTTCTGACCCGAGGAGTTAGGAATTCGCCAGTTACGGATTGCCTACGATGAGGAACATGATAGCCTCGAGGAATTTGAGCCTCAAATTCTGACCGTTCTTTGTGCAACGCATATCCCAAAATATCTACCCACCCAATTCGATCATATCATTGAAGGGCATTTATGTCTTATCATGTTGGGCTGCTCTATAAATAGACACCTCTACAACCACTAGTGGTTGGTCGCTCGAGAGAACTGACACTTGTCATTTGAGAGCATCCCATCCTCCGAGGACTTTGAGCGAAAATCATCAAGTGAGGAAAACCCAAACCCAAACACCTACACACCCAAAGAGATTGAGCATCACTAAAGAGATTGATCCTGTGTGGATCCGACGCTTGTTACCTTTCAAGACTGTGCTTCTTCCAGACGGTTAGGCGTCATGGTCTAGAGCATCCAAGAGGAATTGTGGATCGCCGAGTGACCGAGTTTGTGAAGGTTTGGAAGTCACCAAGACTTACCACGAGTGATTGGGCGGTCTGTCGACCTTAGATCAAGGAGAATACTGCGAGGCATGCGTTCCTCGGGGTTTAATACCTAGCCGGTCCAACCAGATGTACAACTAAGACAGCAGTTGGAACTGGTCTACCAAATCATTGTTTTCACCAAGCCTACTGGTTCTATTTCCTCAACTTTCTATTTTCCTCATTACTGTGTTGTACACTTGTTCATATATGTGTTTGAAGACATTGACTGAAGACATTCCCAATTTCCTCAGTTCAATTTCTTCAGTCTGTTTGTCTTCATCCTGTGTTATCTTGTGTTTACGCTTTCTGTACTCTGTGCTTGTCTTCATTTCATCATGATGACCATGCTTGTATTCTGTTATGTTACTTTTGAGTACTTATTCCGCTGCAAGTAGTACTTCGCGAAGGAATTTACTCACCGGCAAATTCCCCAGTGAAGAATTCATAAAACTCACCTATTCACCCCGCCTCTAGTCGATATAACGCACTTTCAGAAACAGACTTGTGTTGGAGAGCTACGGTCAAAACGGGGGTCTTGTTCATCGGGAGGGGTGTGGCGTACCGCAAAACGAGACTCCATGGGATACTTTTCATCTCCACCGTCGACCTCCTCCAGCCTCCACGGGCTACTGTTCATCCACCGTTGACCTCCTCCAGCCTCTAGCTACGACTGTTCATCCACGACGTCCCCCCTCCTGCCTCCACCAGCCACAGTTCATCCATGGGCTCCTGTTCATCCAGCCTCCACCGCTCATCCACCGGCTACTGTTCAACTAGCCCTCTCCACGGGGTCCTGTTCAACCACCCCTCCACGGGTTACTGTTCATCCAGCCCTCCACCGGCTACTGTTCAACCATCCCTTCACGGGGTCCTGTTCATCCAGCCCTCCACGGGGTTCTGTTCTTCCACCCCCAACCGGCTCGGTCGGGGTCCTGTTCATCTAGCGGCAATGACCTCTACTACCACGGGGTCCTGTTCATCCACCCCCCCCCCCCACCGGGAAATGTTCATCCAACCCCCCCAACAACGCCATCGCTCATCAAGAGGCAGCAGGTTGATCGGCTTGATTAGCGATAGCAAAGGAATCGCTTGATCGGGTTGATTATCAGCCATCCCGATCGCTTCGGGTTCGATAACGCGAGCTCGCAGTGTAATCGCTACCGGTTCAGATGGCGAATGCCTCGCCGGGTTCGATTAGAGCCCAACGCCGCACTCCACTTTCGCAGACGTGTATCGAGAAGCGATGCATCGCTGACGACCACCCACCGTAAGTGGGAACTCCCCGATATTTTTACTCGCCTACCACGCAGTTTTTCCATCATGGACGGCCCAAAGAATGTCATGCAGTGCCGGGCCGCCCTGGGGACCAAAAAGCCCATTTTCTGTCATGATTTGTTGTCATAGAAGTAGGAGCCCACCACATCTATGATGATACCGGGTTGTGTCACAATTAGCATCATAGAAGTGTCATAAGCATGACAGAAAAAAGTTCGTTCGGCCCAAAATGTCATGGATGTGTCTTTTTTTTGTAGTGTAATCTGCAATGTGGTGAGAAACAAAGTCAAAATTTATTGATGGTTCTGGGCCTACAAAGCCCCGTTTCTGTTTTTCTATCTCATCGCAAACAATTCTTTTGGATAACAATATGCCACGCATCGGAAGCCGAAACATGGGCCCTTGTTCTCGGATGTACGTGTACGTGTTTGCCCACTATCACACATGGTCATGATCAATATCACCATCGTGTCCTATGGATGCGCCGTCGCGTCTCCCATGGGGTGCCAGAAGGTTCACTACGTGGTTTCTCGCCGTTGAGGCAGCCGCGGCACGTCTGCTTGCGTCCGTCCGTGTGTTTTGCTCACCATTGAGGCAGCTGTGGCACGCTCCGCTCTGGCATCCCTCCGCGCGCTCTGCTCACCGTTGAGGCAAATTTACAATGGCAACGGTTAATAGTTGTCTTACATATTCAGGATAATTTAAAATGCCACATGCGGCAAGGCCCAAAACACTCAGGACCTACTTATGCATACAATTATAATAAAATATAGGCTAAAAGGCTGAGCCGGCGGCCTTCCGACGATGGTCTTCTCAGACTCCACGGTCAGCATATCACCCTTGCGGCCGTTCATTATGTGTACTTACTAATCATCGCACATGAGTACGCGTAGACGCATCGTGTGCGATACTCCTAGCCACCGCAAGCAACTAGTTTGCATTTTTCAAAGTTTTTTGTACGAATAGAATCGCACACGAACTTACTATAGTAACCATTTGTGTTAGAATTTCTCATCGCAAACAGTTCATCCGAGTGGGTTGTTTGCTGCGTATCACACACATCTTGTTTACACGAATTGTGTTCTTTTGGCTCATCGCAAACGCCGCATATCACACACATCTTGTTAAGTTGAATCGTTTCTGTTCTCTTCCCTAATCCAAAACAGTTTGTCCGAGTGAACCTTATGCCGTATATCACACACACCTTGATCTGGCTTACCGTTTATGTTGCATTCCCTAATAGCACACAGTTCATCAGAGCGAATTGTATGCCGTATATCGCACACACATTGATATGACTGCCCATTTTTGTTGTTCTGCCTCATCACAAACAGTTCTGCTGGATCAACCGTATGCCAAGCATCGCACGCGTAACTAAAATATGAACCGTGTTTGATGTCTCCATCATCGCAAATGTTTTGCATATTTTTTGGCGGTTTTTTACATCCCTGTTTGCGATTAATGCATCACACACAATTTCGTCAAAGGGTCTCTGATCGTAGTGTCGCGTTAGCAGCATCCTGCAGTAGTGATAGAGTTCTCGAACCCGTAGGGTCTGCATGCTTGACGTTCGCTGATGATATAGTATTATATGAGTTATATGATTTGGTGACCGAATTTTGTTCGGAGTCCCGAATGATATCACGGACATGACGAGGAGTCTCTAAATGGATGAGAGGTAAAGATTGATATATAGGACAATGATATTTGGACACCGGAAGTGTTTCTGGACGTACCGGGAAGGAATCGGGTCACCGGAAGGGGTTCCGGGCACCCCCCCCCCCCCCCCCGGGAAGATATGGGCCTTATGGGCCAAAGGAGGGAACAGACCAGCGCACAAGGGGGCTGGTGCGCACCTCCCTTGTTTGGCCAGCCCTAGGGAAGGAAAAGGGGGAGGGCTAGCCCCTCCTTCCTTTCCCTCTCATGGGAGAAAAGAAAAAGGGGGTGAGGGCACCACCTTCCCCTTCCTTTCCCCGCACTCCAAATAAGCAAAGGGCTGCGCGGTTTGGGAGGGACCCCAAGTAGGATTCCTCCTACTTGGGCGCCTCCTTTAGCTGCTCCTCCCTCCCTCCCACCTATATATATCTGGGAGGGGGTGCCTAGCACACAACAGACAATTGCGTAGTCGTGTGCGGTGCCCCCCTCCACCGTTTACACCCCCCGTCATACTTTCTTAGTTCTTAGGCAAAGCCCTACGGAGATCATTTCACCATCACCGTCACCATGCGCTCGTGCTTCCGAAACTCATCTACTACCTCACCGTCTTGCTGGATCAAGAAGGCGGAGGACGTCACCGAGCTGAACGTGTGCAGAACACGGAGGTGCCGTACGTTTGGTAGTTGATTGGTTGGAGCGCGAAGAAGTTTGACTACATCAACCGCGTTGTCAAACGCTTCCACTTACGGTGTACGAGGGTACATAGACACACTCTCCCCCTCGTTGCTATGCATCTCCGTCGATAGATCATTGCCTGTGCGTAGAATTTTTTTTGTTTTCCATGCAACATTTCCCAACATACATGTCATCACAATAATCATCATAGATTGCAACTTTGTTGTCATAATCAATTGAAACCTCTTCCCAAATAGTGGACTCGTCACTAAATAAAGTCATGACTGAGGGAGTCCTGGATTAGGGGGTCCTCGGGTGTCCGCGCTGTGTAGCATGTGTTGGACTGATGGGCCATGATGATACAAGATAGAAGGCCTTCCCCTGTGTCCGGATGGGACTCTCCTTTGCATGGATGGCAAGCTTAACAACCGGATGTGTAGTTTCCTTTCTCTGTAAACAGACTCTGTACACCCCTAGGCCCCTCCGATGTCTATATAAACCGGAGGGCTTAGTCCGTAGAGGTTATCAGAATTTGCATAGGCTAGACAGCTAGGGTTTAGCCATTACGATCTCGAGGTAGATCAACTCTTGTAACCCCTACACTTATCAAAGTCAATCAACCAGGAAGTAGCATATTACCTCCATTAAGAGGGCCCAAAACTGGGTAAACATAGTGTCCCCTTTCTCCACTTACCTTTGATCTTCAGACGCACAGTTCAAGACCCCCTCCCCGAGATCGGCCGGTTTTGACACCGACATTGGTGCTTTCATTGAGAGTTCCACTGTGTCGTCGACGACAGGATCGATGGCTCGCCTTGTCATTAACAACAACATTAGCTCTGGAAGGACCCTAGCTCCAGGATAGGTCCTCCAGCTCGGCGTTTTCACCATTGGCACCCGGGCGGCCGTTAAGCCAAAGGCAGCCCTCGAAATCGCTAAACATCGTCTTTGCATCGGCCTTGAACACCCCGAAAAGATGGATCTAGCAGATGTCTCGTCCTTAAACGAGCTACTAGATCGCATCGCCGCCCTGGGAGTCACAATAGACTATGATCAGATTGGTCTTAAACCCGATCAGAGGGAAATCAGGTTCCCGTCGATCACCCATCTGGTAGCGGTCATGGAGGAACAAGCCGAGAATACTTCTCCCCCTAAGTTAAAAACAAGCTATGTTCGGATTTCTGAGTCCTGCGAGCCGGATACCCATCTTCGGGAAGAGTGTAACTCCCCGAGTCCGATGCGCCAGGTGTCTTCCAGTTATTCGCCGTCGTTGCCATGTCCTTTGCTTGCGTGTTGCATTTTGCCATGTCATCATGTGCTTTGCATCTGCATGTTTTTCAAAACTTGCATTCGTCTAGGTCTCCCAGTTCTCTCTGTTGTCCGTTCTGAGCCCAGACACACTCGCATGCACCCGCCTCACCTCCCAGATCTTGTTTCGTGGGCGGGAGAAAAACATTCTCGGAATGGACCGAGATTTGTCGAGTGGCCTTGGTACATCACCGGTAGGCCTCCTGTCAAATTTCGTTCCATTCTGAGGTCGTTTGATGCCCCAACGGTTAACTGTGTAACCGTCGAAACCTCTCTCTCTTTGCAGCCCAGCACCCCTCCACAACAGCCCACTAGCCCAACTAAACCCCATCCATGCTCTTCGCCGTTGGATCACGATCATGTGGGCGAAAACCGCACCTCAATAGCCCTCTCCTAGCTCCCTCTACCTATAAAAACGTCCCACCCCCCTCCATTTTCGGGCAAAATCCTAGCATCCTCCTCCTCGTGCCACCGGACATGTCCACCCTACCGCCGGACGCGTCCACCGCCACCAGCCACATTGCCCGGCCAATCCCGGGGCGCCACGTCATCGCCACTGCCACCCCGAGCCACTCTGCGGGCGCCACGTCGCCGCTTGCCGCTTCTCCACCACAGCGCGCCGAGGCCGCCAAGCCCATCGCGGGCCAGCACGGCCCATCCACCACCGCCCGCTCGCCCGAGCCTCGCGCCTCCCACTCCCGATCTGGATCAGGTCGCCGCCTCCGCCTCGGCCCGCCGGACTCCTCCGCCGCCGTCGAGCGCCGCCACTTTGCCCTGGCCTTGCCCCGTTGCCGCTCCGGCCAACAGTTTCGCTTGAGCGGCCCGCCAGCGCCGTTGCCTTCCGCCCCACCGCCCGAGCTCCTCCCGCCTCGAATCCGGCCCCGCCGCGACGCCGTGCTCACCGGCGGAGCTCGCCCGTCGCCGGATCCGGGCTCTGCCCTGCCGGATCTCCCCTCCCTTTGCCTCCTCGCTGTCTCCGATGAACCCCGTCACCGGATCCGCCATGGCCTCGGGCCTCCTCTGCCGGCGCCAGCATGCCGGCGTCCCGGGATGTCGTCATCCCCCGATCCAAGCAGAAGCCTGCTCCGCGCCACCCCGATCCATCCCGTCCCATGTTCCTAAGGTTGTAATTTTCTTTAGTCCCAGAATTTTTCATCTCATGTGTGCCCCTTTACCATGTCATAACTCCATGCATATTGCTCTGTTTCACGTGTGTGATGTGTAAAAATGTCCATCTCTTGCTGCTCTACATGCTAGTGTCATTTGCACCATGTTACTGTTCATTTTGATGCCTTAATCATTGTTACAAAAGTGCTAAATGACATAACCTGCTGAAAACTGTTGTAACTTGCCGATTTGCCTTTTTCATAGCATTTTGTGTGTTTATCTCTTGTGCATTATGTCAACATGTTTTAGGAGAATATTCATGCCATCCTTACAGTGGTGCAATCCGTGTATTTTTATGTGCCTTGTGGTGAGTGCATCAAGCTTGTGAAGTGAGATACTTGTTGTTGCTGATTTCAGTGACAATGATTTCTGCTCAGTCTGTAACTGTTACATTATGTTGCCATGTTAACTTGATGCGACAAGTGAATCCATGCATAATCTGGAGATGCTCATTAAGGATTTTTTTTAGATCTTGTTATGCTCTATCCATCCATGCCAATGTTTGCAATTATGGGCTGCCCACAAATTACTAAATAATGTTGCTGTCAATCTGTTAACAGTAAGTTCATTCTTTCCATGTGAATAGCTAGTGTTCTATGCATCATATGGCCATGATCTTGCCATGAGTATCTGCAAAAATATGTCTTCTTGCTGTTGGTTACATTCAATTGCCGTGAAATGCCTTGAGATGAGTTGCATAATCTTGCAAACATGTCTACTTGTAGATGTTTCTGCCATGTTCACTAAATTCCACCCGTGTCTGTGAATCTGTTATCATTTGCATTCTTGCCATGATGTTTTGAACATGTTCTATTGGTTTCTAGCAGTAGCTCAGTGATCATGTTTTGTAGTGCTCTATCTGTACATGCTTTACATGCCCTTTGATGCCATGATATGTTCTTGTAGCATATACTTTTGTTGTCTCAAAGTATGCATCATGACTCTGTTTTCAGCCTTACTCTATTTTTCACCAAGTCTGATAATCTATTATGACTTGCAATCTTGTCTTGATGAATACCATTGATCTAGAGGTCATATGGAGATGCTTAGAAATAATCTTTTGCCATGTTTAACCTGTACTTTACTGCCTGCTTTTACTTGTTATGTTCTTGCAATGTAGCCTCATAGTTTCATGCCTCCAACATGTCAACATGTTATTTCTGGTCACATGTATGCCCTGTTTTTAACTAAGTCATAGTCTGTGTTATAAAGTTGCTTTTTGCATTGATCATAATGGATTAATCCTGATTCCTATGAACATGAACCTTGATGTTATTTGAAGCATGTAACCTGGACTTTGAGTGCATATCAAGTTTGTGTCCATATGTTTCCTGTAGCATGTTGTTTCCTTGATTGCAAAGTTCTTAGTTGCTGTTTTGGGCAGATTGTGTTTGAAACTTGTATTGAGTGTATGTGTTGAACCGTTGCTTCGTCTTGAGCATGCTCTATATGAAAATTGCTTGGTTTTGCATGTAGTTTAATCATGCCATGTTGCATTCATGTTTCGGAGTGTTTGTGGTTGTGTTTTGCTTGCATTTGCATCAATGCCATGTTTTACTTGTTTTGCTCATATCTTCTAGGTCGTAGCTCTGAATTAAATGAACTTTATATGCGTAGATCATCTTGGTGCACTTTAACTTGATGTTTAACAACTTTAACTTAATGTTTTGTTCAGATCTGGACCAATTTCGAAATTTGCATATGGGGAGTTTTTCGAAATTGTTATGTGTTGTTTCCAGCCTCATTTAAACTTGCCTTGATGTGTTGTTCTTGTATGCATCATCTCTTGCCATGAGTAGCATCATGTAGCCTTGTCATGCATCATACTTGGATGAGCATCATGTCATGATATGTGTTGTGTGTTTATCATGTTGTTTGCTTCTTTCTGGTTGTGCTCCTTGTCGGTGTCAAAACCGGCGGATCTCGGGTAGGGGGTCCCGATCTGTGCGTCTAGGCTGATGGTAACAGGAAGCAAGGGACACAGATGTTTACCTAGGTTCGGGCCCTCTCGATGGAGGTAAAACCCTACTTCAAGCTTGATAATATTGAAGATATGGGTAGTACAAGATTAGATCTACCACAAGATCATAGAGGCTGAACCCTAGAAGCTAGCCTATGATGGTATGATTGTAATTGTGATCGGCCTTCTAAGGACCAACCTCTCCGGTTTATATAGGCACCGGAGAGGGCTAGGGTTTACATGGAGTCGGTTACAAGGAAGGAAACATAATATCCGGATTGCCTAGCTTGCCTTCTACGCCAAGGAGAGTTCCATCCGGACACGGGACGAAGTCTTGAGTCTT
The DNA here is from genome assembly GCA_021605145.1 of Aegilops bicornis. Classification (NCBI taxonomy): domain Eukaryota; kingdom Viridiplantae; phylum Streptophyta; class Magnoliopsida; order Poales; family Poaceae; genus Aegilops; species Aegilops bicornis. The sequence goes on from CM038669.1 coordinate 294,247,409, forward strand.
GTATCTTCACGCTTCAATAGTCCGGACGATGTATACAGTCCGGCTATCCGGATACCCCCTAATCCAGGACTCCCTCAGTAGCCCCTGAACCAGGCTTCAATGACGATGAGTCCGGCGTGCAGTCTTGTCTTCGGCATTGCAGGGCGGGTTCCTTCTCCGAGTACTCCAAAGTAATTATCGAACACTTGAACCGTGTCCGGATCCACAAAATTATCTTCGCATGCCACCATAGAGAGAATGGTATTTCACAAATGCAATCTGCTGATAACTTTTTAGGCGACGCGACGTGTCATTACGGTCGGGTAATTATTCGAACCGTTTTCCCACAACCAGCCACAGCGCATATTGCGAGGCGGTTTCCTTGACACGTCTTGTCAAAGCAGAGATCATGTCCCCTTATCACGGGATTCTCATCAATACGGGTACGGGTAATCCCATCTCACCATCAATCGTGGCGCTTGGGAAGCAAGCGATTCCCAACGGGCAAGTGGGGAAGCGCACGGCTTTTGTCGCCTCTATAAAGGGATAAGAGTTCCCCATTTTTACCCACGCTTTCTTCCTCCTTTGCCCGCTTTTGCCCCCTCGAGCTCCAGCGCCCAAGCACAAGTCTTCTCCACACAGCTAAACATGTCCGGAGAAGGAGGCAAGTGGGTGGCTTCCACCGTCAAGGAGAAGCATATCGGGAATCTTCGGGCGGCCGGATACTTGGACGCAGACATAGCGCACCAGCTACCAGACGTCGGGCAGGTCATTCCGACCCCAGGACCCCACGAGAGGGTCGTGTTCGCCGCCCACTTCGTCCGTGGACTGGGATTTGCACTTCACCCCTTCGTCCGCGGGCTCATGTTCTACTATGGGCTAGATTTCCATGATCTAGCCTCAATTTAAATCCTCAACATCTCGGCATTCATCGTCGTATGCGAGGCCTTCCTCCGCATCCGGCCTCACTTCATCCTGTGGCTGCAAATCTTCTGTGTGAAGCCGAAGATTGTAAGCGGCCAGCAAGCGGAGTGCGGAGGAGCCATGGTGGGCAAGATGCCTAACGTCACCTGGCTGGACGGCTCCTTTGCAGAGACCATAAAAGGGTGGCAATCGGGTGGTTCTACATCACCGAGCCGTGCGGTGCCAACTAGGCGGCGGCCCCCGAGTTCCGATCCGGAGACCCCATGCGGCTCACCTCCTGGGAAAAGAAGGGCCTGACTTGGGGCGAACCTACAGAGCTGACCGGACACCAAACCTGCATCAAGAGCATGAAGGCAAGACCATCAAGCTTGTCAATGTGATCCAGGTCATGCTCGTTCGCCAGATTCTGCCGTGCCAAAGGCAGGCATTCAATCTGTGGGAGTTCGTCCCGGCCGAACACCAGACGCTTCAGAGGCTCTATGGCATGAAGCACAAAGACGCGTGGAAGGCATTGTTCAAGGCCTCCGAAGTACCTCCTCCTAGCCAGGTGAGTTTTCAGGCAACCACCAGATTTGGTTCTTCCCAATATATTCATCGGGGGAGCCTTAAGTAATTGTGCATATTTGTTCAGGATTATGTGGAGACAGCGGAGCAAATTGACTGTCCGGCTCTGCTACCAGAACGCCCAGCTGATGCTCTCCTGACGGAAATGCTAGTCCCGGCGCCCTACAAAGTGCCGGAGAAGAAGGCCAAAAAGAAGGCTCCGGGGGTCCGAAAGGGTCTCCGGCGTAAGGTTGTGCCAGAAGCCTCGTCCGAGGACGACGAGGCGCACTCCTCCCACGAAGGGGAGGAAGAAGAAGAAGCCGCCCCATCCGAAAAGGATGAGGGGCCTTGGGAGGCGGACCAGGGGGCAGAAAAGGCCCTCGGTGCAAGGCCGTCATACCCATGTCGTCTGATGACGACGAGACAGATTCCTCCCGCGGAGGCGGGGGGAAGCAAGAAGAAACTCTACCTCCCCGCATTGGGGAGGAGAAAAAGAGAAAAGCCACCCCGGTGGGGGGGGCGGGCTGGGACGCCCAAGAAGGGAAAGACGTCCCTTCCGGACTACTCCACCACGGCCGCTCATAGCGAGGAAGGGTGGCTGCCCAGGGGGAAGCCCCCGGCGCGATCGTAAGTGTCCGCACTCTATCGTGATTTACTTCATAGTTGTTTAATAACGCCGAACATATATGCAGTCCGGCCAGGGCTCATCCGGAGGTGTCGTCTTCGGATGGGTCTCTGAGCGCTTCAGAGATGAACTCGCTCCCGACGGCCACCACTCCTCAGCCTGCGTATGACACGGAGGTGTCGTCCCAAAGGTTCCCAGAGCAGGGGGAGGTGACCCTGGAGACGCCCAGGGCGGAGTTCCAGATGTCGGACAATTGGGGTTCAAGATCCCCACGGATCGCGTCGATGAGAGCCGCAACAAGGCGGACTCTCGACCGAACACTGCTCCCGAACCCTCGACGGTTCCGGACTTAGGCGGGCAGCTCCTCTTCAGGGAGGGCGAGCCGTTCGTGCCGAGGACTTCCGTTGCGTCAACGGCGCCGGATAGTCTGGTGGAAGCGCTTCGAGGCGCTTCCATAGATGACGAGCACCATACTCTTATGAGTGCGGTGATTCAAAAGGTTCTGTCCGCCCAAAGCGACTAATCAAGCCTCGCATGCTCTTCCGACGGGCTTCGAGGTAAGTAATAAAAATGTGTGAAATTACCACCCGATAGGTAGTAGCCCCTGAGACTCTGTTTGGTGTTCGGAAAGAAAAGCCAAACGGAGGGTCAATTATAATCTACAGGAGTCTAATAAGCGTTTATGTGAATAAGTAGGCCGTGTTGCTTGCCGCTGCTGCCCGCACAGCCGATGTTGCCGAACTAAAGCGGGATCTGGAGCAGGTGCAGGGAGAGCTTGACCTCACGAAGAGGCAGCTCAAAGAGAGCAAAGGTGAGTGATTCTCCGCTCTTATGTATGTAAAGATAGATAAAATTATTTAGTCCGACAACGAAGCGTCGTGACTGTGTGACAGGGTCCACCGCCGAAGTGGCGTCCCTGAAGAAAGCGCTATCCGAGGCCGAAGACAAGGCGGCCTTGGAATGCAAGGAGCGCGAGAAGCAAAGTGCTAGAGTGGGCGAGGTACAGGAAAAGCTCCAGGACCTCGGCAAGAAGTTCGAGTCCGTGGAGCATGATCTAAAGATGAAAGAGGCCGAGCTTGCGAAGGCCCTTGTGAGTATGAGAGACGCCAAGGCCGAAGCCGAGAAGGCACAGCAGGAGATCCAGGAGGCCAAAAAGATAACGGCGGGTAAGAAATTCTTTATGCAAAGCAAACATGTGGAGTTGGCGTTTCTTTTACTTACCCGAATTCGGAGCTCTCCAGGGGCATTCGCAGATGTGCCACGCAGCGTCTCAGACACCGTGGAGTTCTATCGTGCCGAGGAGGGGAGCTCAACGGAGAAGCTGTTCTGGTCCCAGTATGTTGGGGCCGAACACCCAATGCCTCTGAGTGACCAGCTGAAGCAGTTGGTCGAACTCCACAGGGCGGCCGAAGTGGCTATGAAAGATTTCATAGTCCGGATGTGGCCTAGTGAGCCCCTGCCCACTATCTACTTCGGCCTGATCAAGCGGATGGTGAATGCTTGTCCGCGAGTTGAAGTAATCAAGCGATCCGTTTGCATTGAGGGTGCCCGCCGGGCCTTTGCCCGCGCGAAGGTGCATTGGGGCAAGCTGGATGCGGAGAAGCTGGTGAAGGACGGTCTGCCAGAAGGCAAGGAGCATCACCGTCCCGAGAAGTACTATGATGGCGTTGTGAAGGGTGCTCGTCTCGTGGCCGACGAATTTTCTAAAGACAAGATCTTTGACTAAATGTACCTCTGCCGCTGTTGTAATATAAAGACGAAGTTACTTGTGCTATGTAGCACTGTTTGATTTAAAATATTACCTTTTGTGCGGCTATTTAGAGAATACTGAAAGTAGGCCAGTCATCGGCTTCCGCCCCCATGCAACTAGTGCCGGGGTGTTCCTGGAAAAACCCGGATACTCTTTATCCAAATGTTTGGTCCCTTAAGGAGGTATCCGGCGCAGCGAACAAGGCAATCGGACTATGCGGCTTTATAACTTTCACTTAGCCATAGAAGTCTACAATTTTAAATTTAGTGAAGCCCCTAGAATCCGGAAGGCCGAATTGGGGCGCTATATACGCCTAGATCGGACGAAGCCGATTTATCGCCTAAAGCGGAAAATCTTTAAGGATTTTAAGACCTCTCGAACAGCGATCAGCTCTCGCCACATGATACCGGTCAGTTTTCGGCTTTCTCTACTGAGGTGCTCGTCCGGAAGAACCGGTACACAATCGCAGTAGTTCTCCCTGCGCTACCTTAGCCGATATAATGGAACATAAGGTACCAAAACAAGGGAGCTGGGCTAACCCAACTGTAGACCCAAGACGCGATTCGGAGCGGATGCATATAGTGCTATAAGTTCGGGGTGCCGCACTGTTTAAAGTGTTCGGACTTTAGTTGCCGTAGAACGGGGCACCATAGGAAGCCCCTGGCAAACGGACCGTACCAAAGTGTACGGATGCAATATCAAAGAAACATTTGTAAGAAAAATGTTCAAATAATAACGCTATATATAATCTGCCATTGATGAATAATATGTTTAAGCGTATGTTTACAATGAATGCATTAAGCGGAGATAAATAGGACTATTTAACATGTCCTATCCAGGGGCAGGTCGCGTATGGATATATAAAACAGGTACAACGATCGTAAATAGATTCCACACAGGTGTTTCCTTCGTCTTGTGAAGCTGTTGCCTCCTTAGTTTTCTCTCCTATGTAAGTCCGACAATTCGGCTCTTCTGAAGAGGCTGCTCTAAAGAAATGTCCTGAAAAAGAAGAAGGACAGGTTATGAAGGTATGTGGCTGTTGACTGAGTCATTTTTGCGCCTCCGCCTACGCCCATGGTATCTTGAGTGGGTAATGGTGTACGCGTGGCACGAATGCTGCTTTGATGGGGATTAAGCAGAGGCCGGACTGCTAGTCGCGCTCGTGGCGTGCCTGATGATCCTGTTGCGGGGCGCTCCGGACTCCCTTGACGGTGCTTGACGTTGTTGTTGCTGGATTAGTTTGTCGGAAGAGGCCGCATTGTACTTCCGCCGCGAGGGCTGCAGTATGCTCTTCTGTTCGTAGAGAGTGGTCCATATTTCCGTTCACTGTTATGACCCCGCGTGGTACTGGCATCTTGAGCTTGAGGTATGCATAGTGTGGTACCGCATTGAATCTAGCGAATGCGGTTCATCCGAGCAGTGCGTGGTAACCACAGCGGAAAGGGACGATATCGAAGATTAACTCTTCGCTTCGGAAGTTATCCAGAGATCCGAAGACCACTTCCAATGTTATAGAGCCCGTGCAACGGGCCTCTACTCCAGGAATCACACCTTTAAAGGTGGTTTTGGTGGCCTTGATCCTTGAAGGGTCAATGCCCATTTTGCGCACTGTGTCCTGATAAAGCAGGTTCAGGTTGCTGGCACCGTCCATGAGGACGCGCGTGAGGTGGAATCCATCGATGATTGGGTCTAGGACCAATGCGGCCGAGCCGCCGTGACGGATGCTAGTAGGGTGATCCCTACGATCAAAGGTGAACAGACAAGCTGACCATGGGTTGAATTTGGGGGCGACTGGCTCCATCGCATAGACGTCCCGTAGTGCCCGCTTCCGTTCCCGCTTGGGGATGTGCGTGGCGTAGATCATGTTGACCGTTTTCACCTGGGGGGAATTTCTTCTGTCCCCCCGTGTTCGGACGCCGGGGCTCCTCGTCATCGTTGCTGTGCAGCCCCTTGTCCTTGTTTTCGGCGTTTATTTTGCTGGCCTATTTGAACACCCAGCAATCTCTATTGGTGTGGTTGGATGGCTTGTCCGGGGTGCCATGAATTTGGCACGAGCGCTCCAGTATGCGGTCCAGACTGGATGGTCCTTGATTATTTCTTTTGAACGGCTTCTTCCGCTGACCGGGCTTGGATCCGCTGAATCCGGCGTTATACGTCGTGTCTTGATCTTGTCGCCGTTGTTCCGTCGCTTATGTCTATTACGCCGTGGCTTGCCGTTATTGTTGCGGCCATCCGAAGTGCCAGAATGTGGCGTGGTGCTGCTGCGAGCCAACCAGCTGTCCTCGCCCGCACAAAAGCGGGTCATTAGTGTTGTGAGAGCTGCCATGGACTTGGGTTTTTCCTGGCCGAGGTGTCGAGCGAGCCACTAAATCACGGATATTATGCTTAAAAGCCGCCAGGCTTCGGCGTCCGGAGATTCGACTATTTGGTTCTTTTTAGTTAGGAACCGAGTCCGAAATTTCTGGCTGACTCTCCGGGCTGTTGAGTAATGTGGCTCAAGTCATCGGCGTCCGGTGGTCGCACGCGTATGTGCCCCGGAAGTTGTCGAGGAATGCGTCTTCCAGGTTTTCCCAACTGCCAATGGAATTTGCTGGTAGGCTGTTTAGCCAGTGTCGGGCTGGTCCTTTGAGCTTAAGGGGAAGATACTTGATGGCATGTAGATCGTCTCTGCGGGCCATGTGAATGTGGAGAAGGAAATCTTCGATCCATGCTGCGGGGTCTGTTGTGCCATCGTATGATTCAATGTTTACGGGTTTGAACCCTTCTGGGAATTCATGATCCATTACTTCGTCAGTGAAGCAGAGGGGGTGCGCGGCGCCTCTGTGCCGGGCTATGTGGCTACGCAGTTCGAATTGCTCTGGGTGGCTATGTTCGGCCCGGCCGGACTTGTTGAAGGTGTATCCGGTGTGACGGTCGTCGTCGCGTGCTGAGGCGCGCCCTCGCGATCCGTAGATCGATCTTGGTTGTCCTGCTCTGTTGCCCCGGGTCGTAGTATGTTGGCGTGGGGGTGTTGGCTGGTATGCAGGCTGATATGCCGTTTTATCCCGGCCACGAGGTGGCCGGTCAGCCGTATGGCGCTCGAGTTCGTATTCCTCGGCTGCCAGGACTTCAGTCCATCTGTCTGTGAGTAGGTCAGCTTGGAGTTGCTGCTGATTCCTTTTCAGGCTCCTCGCAGTGGCTATAAGCCGATGCTTGAAGCTCTCCTGCTCTACGAGATCTTCAGGCACGCCGAACTCGTCGTTGCCGAGGCTAAGCTCGTCTTCGGAGGGGGGCATGTAGTTGTCCTCCTCCGGGTATTCGTCCGTCGCTTTGTTCTTACAGGCTGACCTGCTCATCCTCCTGCTCGGACTGCTTTCGAAGGCGGGCTGATCAGGGTTGTATTCTTCTTCGGCACCATTCAGATTGTTTTCGTCTCTGGGCGGTATTGTTGTATAAGCGGGGCTTGGAGTGGCGCCGACGATGCCCATTCTTTGCTTTTTTCCCTGAGGTTTTATCCTCTGTTGCCTCATCGCCATTTGTTTCCTTCGGAGTGTCCACCATATATATATCATAGGAAGAGGTGGCTGTCCACCACCCGGTGAGCGGTGGTTCGTGTTCTTCTCCTGCATCGTCGTCCATACCGTCGATGCCTTCGGAGTCGAAGTCCAGTACCTCAGTTAAATCATCGACCGTGGCGATGAAGTGGGTGGTGGGTGGGTAACGAATTCCTTCATCGCCTGCCTCCCACTCGAGCCGGACATAGTTCGGCCAAGAGCCTCCTGACAAAGAGAGAGACTTTAATGAGTCCAGCACGTCGCCAAAGGGTGAGTGCTGGAAGATATCCGCAGCGGTGAACTCCATTACCGGAGCCCAACCTGGCTCGGCTGGCTCGGGAGTGCGCGGACTGGAACCAACGTCCGGATACGAATCCGGGGGTCCAGAGTCACAGGTCACCACATAGGTAAGACCCGTGTTCGGCTCCACCGCCGATGAGTGTGCGACCTGCGGGGCGGGGTCCATCCCTCCGTCCTTAGGCAGCGCAGCCTGCTCCGTATTTAGGTCCGGGGCTACTGCGGGGGTGATACCCCGAGCTTTATCTGACGGCAAGTCTAAGCCGTGCTCGTCGTGACTTTCCGGTGCTCCTGGAATAGGCCCGAATCCGTCAAAGATCAAGTCTCCGCGAATGTCCGCCGTGTAGTTCAGGTTTCCGAACCTGATCTAGTGGCCAGGGGCGTAGTTGTCGATCTGCTCCAAATGGCCAAGCGAGTTGGCCCGCAGGGTGAAGCCGCCGAACACGAAGATTTGTCCGGGGAGGAAGGTCTCACCTAGGATTGTGTTGTTGATGATGACTGGAGGAACCATCGAGCCCTGTAGCGACGACACAGAGGAACTCTCAATGAAAGCACCAATGTCGGTGTCAAAACCGGCGGATCTCGGGTAGGGGGTCCCGATCTCTGCGTCTAGGCTGATGGTAACAGGAAGCAAGGGACACATATGTTTACCCAGGTTCGGGCCCTCTCGATGGAGGTAAAACCCTACTTCAAGCTTGATAATATTGAAGATATGGGTAGTACAAGATTAGATCTACCACAAGATCATAGAGGCTGAACCCTAGAAGCTAGCCTATGATGGTATGATTGTAATTGTGATCGGCCTTCTAAGGACCAACCTCTCCGGTTTATATAGGCACCGGAGAGGGCTAGGGTTTACATGGAGCCGGTTAGAAGGAAGGAAACATAATATCCGGATCACCTAGCTTGCCTTCCACGCCAAAGAGAGTTCCATCCGGACACGGGACGAAGTCTTGTGTCTTGTATCTTCACGCTTCAATAGTCCGAACGTTGTATACAGTCCGGCTGTCCGGATACCCCCTAATCCAGGACTCCCTCACTCCTCCTTGATAGTTCCTGTTTTGTTGCGATTGTGAGGATTTGTTCGACTACGTGGGATCCTATTTTTCATGGACTCGTTCTTCTTCCTAGCGAGATTTCAGGCAAGATGACCGTCACCTTGGATCTCACTACTATCTTTGCTATGCTAGTTGTCTCGATGCTATCGCTATGTCGCGCTACCTACCACTTGTTTATTAAGCCTCCCAAATAGCCATGATAGTTTGTAAACTTTTTACCCTTCCTAGGAAACCGTTGTTTGGCTATGTTACCGCTTTGCTCAGCCCCTCTTATAGCATTGCTAGTTGCAGGTGCAGTTGCAGGTTGTTCCATGTTGGGACATGCATATCATGGGATATCACAGTATCTCTTATTTATTAATGCATCTATATACTTGGTAAAGTGGAAGGCTCGGCCTTATGCCTGGTGTTTTGTTCCACTATTGCCGCCCTAGTTTCCGTCATACCGGTGTTATGTTCCTTGATTTTGCGTCCCTACACAGTGAGGGTTTATGGGTCCCTCTTGATAGTTCGCTTTGAATAAAACATTTCCAGCAAGGCCAAACATAGGTTTTAACATTTGCCATAATAATATTTAACTAAATAATTAATTGGCATAGGGCGTCATGAACCCGAGGATTCTTTCTACATAAACAAGGGGGTGGTGTTGGTCCCAAACAGGTAGCCTGCGGGGCCACCTCGTGGAAACTCGAGGGCTAGTTTTACTCATAGCTTGTCCCATCCGGTCGTGGCCAGAGAAGAGATACGCACGGCTACTATCAGGGTGTCGGCACGCCGGGAGGTCTTGCTGGATTAGTTTTACCATTGTCGAAATGTCTTGTGCACCGAGATTCCGAGTCTGATTGGAGGGTCCCGCGATGGAGGATTATCTCCACGGATCGTGAGCTTGTCATGGGCTAAGTTGGGAAACCCCTACAGGGTTTAAACTATCGAGAGCCGTGCCCGCGATTATGTGGCAGATGGGAATTTGTTAATATCCGGTTGTAGTGAACTTGAAGTAAACTCAATTAAAATACATCAACCGCGTGCGTAACCGTGACTGTCTCTTTTCGGGGAAGTTTGAGAGGAGAACACGGTTGGGTTATGTTTGAACGTAAGTAGTTCATGATCACTTATTTATCATTATTAGTGCGACCGTTTGCGTAGTTTCTCATCTTACTCTTGTACTCGTAAGTTAGCCACCATACATTGCTTAGTCACTTGCTGCAACCTCACCACTTATCCTTTCCATACCCATTAAGCTTTGCTAGTCTTGATACCCATGGTAATGGGATTGCTAAGTCCTCGTGGCTCACAGATTACTACAACAATAGTTGCAGGTGCAGGTAATGCGATGATCTGACGCGAGAGCGATGCTTGCTTGTTTTGGAGTTCTTCTTCTTCTTCGTTGATCTTGGGCAAGGTTCCTGGTCGGCTGCCTGGGCTAGCAGGGTGGATGTCATTTCAGTTTCTGTTTATGTTGCATCTGTAGTCGGATGTTGTTCTCATGTATGATGTTTGATGTATTCTTGCGGCATTTGTATGCCTTGTATGTATCCCCAACTATTATGTAATGGTACGATGTAATGATATCCACCTTGCAAAAGTGTCTCCAATACGCGCTTCTATCCTTGGTGGGACCTTCGAGTTCCTTTAGGATAGGGTCGCATATTGGGCGTGACAAAGAGACCTCATGTCCTCCGAACATAAGACCGGGCGTTGAGTCCAAAAGCCACCACGACACTCCGAATCCTGGGTTGGTGACCTCAGAAATTATTCAAACTCCGGATGCAATAGTGAGTCAGGATTCGGATTTTAACCCACCCACCCACCAAAAGCAATATTCCCCAAGCAATTCAGGTCCTCCAGATGTATGTGACCTAATATATGTACTGTAGCAACCTGAGGAAACAGTCCATCACTTTTGGAAAAGATTCCTCCTTGTTAAAAACAACATTAAAGATTGATGTGAGATCGACGCGGTTTTAGTATTTTGCTGCAACTGTATAGGCGAGGGAATCCTCAACACCCTCAACCGGCACCGCATACTGCACTTTGCAGATTTGGCACACATCATACAGAAGTAATGCGCAATGGAAAGCGCCTGGAGGGCCCAGACAGCCCGGTGGGAACCGCCTGCCTTTAAGCAGCCCACCAGACGGACAAAAAGGATGCACCCTTACGGGGCACCCGATCATCATCTCATGGACAAAAAGATCAATCCCTTCACAGGACACAGAACTGTCCTTGACGACCTTCTTGAAAAACCCTGTCAAATACATATGACGCTGAATACCGAACCAAACACAGCCTTCGGGCATGTTGGTACTCTGGCAAGTGGCGAAGAGCGGCAAGGCCATCCTCACCAAAATCACTCCTGAGAGGCACTCTTCGGAGGATGCTGATCTTAATGTCTTTATGGTCTTCGAGACCTTTTCTTCCAACAACCGGCGCAAAAGGGCATTACGCGACCTTGCCGAAGTCAACCAGGTAGCCGCAATAAATCCTTGGAATGACATGGCGATAACTTTCACCGCCGATGACGAGCCAAGGGCCAGATTAGTCCGAGCACCAGCCGCCTTGGTCTTAAACCCAATAGTGGATGGCTTTCGGCTCACCTAAGTGCTCATGGACCGCGGCAGTGGACTGAACCTCATCTATGATGATACGATCCAAAAAATGCAGATGGACGAAAGTCGTATTGAGCAAGGCGGCACCACTTTCCGAGGCATCATCCCTAGTCGAGAAGCATGAAGCTCGGGGAAGATCAAACTCGACGTCGTATTCGGCATGCCAGAGAACTACAAGTCTGAAGAGTTGCTCTTCCATGTGGCACCTTTCAACAGCGGATATCACGCCCTGTTAGGGAGAGACGCATTCACATGCTTTCAAGCCATACCCCATTACGGGTACATGAACCTCAAAATGCCAGGGCCCAGCGGATTTATCACCATCACTAGTGACCCGAATATAGCACTCTGTGCCGAAAACAAAACCGCATCCCTGGCCCTCTAGGTGCTATTTGAGGCCCACGCGGCCGAGGAACTAACCACTCTGCGCTCTACAGTGGACAAGGATGATGTAATCCTCAACAAGAGGCCCAAATCCATTTCCTTCAAGCCAACAGACGAAATAGTCAATTTTCAAGTACACCCAACAGATCCTAATAAAACAACAGCCATTGGAGCACAGCTGGATCCAACGATCGACGCCGCTCTAAGAGCGTTCTTGCGCGAGAATTGAGACATCTTTGCCTGGCATCCTTCAGATATGCCTGGAATCCCATGCACACTGCCCAAATATAGCCTCAATATAATAAAGGGGTTCAAACTAGTCAAGCAAACACTGTGGCTAGTTTCTGAACCCAAGCTATGGGGGAGGAGCTAGCCGAACTACTTGAAGCCGGGTTCATCAGAGAGATCAAACACCCAGACTGGCTAGCAAACCTGGTTATGGTGTCAAAGAAGGATAAATCCTGGCGCCTTTGTGTCAATTTCAAAGACCTCAACAAGGCCTGCGCTAAGGACCCCTTCCCGCTGCCCCACATTGACCAAATCATTGACGCGACTACAGGAAACGATTCACTATGCTACCTCGACGCATACTCCGGATACCATCAAATTAAGATGAAGGAATCCGATCAAGCCGCAACGTCATTCATTACTCCGTACGGGCCTTTCTGCTTCAACACTATGCCTTTCGGACTCACAAACACCGGCGCTACATACCAACGCATGATTCAAACATGCCTGGAAAAACAAATTGGCAAAACGGTGGAGGCATATGTAGATGATGTAGTTATCAAAACTAAACATGTCGAATCATTGGTGGACGACTTGCGCCTTACATTCGACAACCTCCGAACATATGACATACAACTCAATCTGAAAAAAATGCATTTTCGGCGTTCCAGCTAGAAAGCTCCTCGGGTTCATTGTTTCCAATAGAGGAATCGAAGCAAATCCAGCCAAAATCCAAGCCCTGGCACAATTGGAAACGCCAACAGACCTAAAGCAGGTCCAAAAACTAGATGGGTGTCTGGCAGCCTTGAGCAGCTTTATCTCCAGGTTGGGAGAAAAGGCACTGCCGCTTTATCGCCTACTCCGACGTTGTCGGCGTTCTTGGACCAAGGGTGCCTAGACTTGCCTGCTTGCGGCCCGCGGTGTGGCTCCATCAACGGCCCGGTACGGCCCAGCTCCAGCAGCAACAATTCAAGACCCTCGCGAGGGGCCAAGCCTCGCGAAGCGGACGACACCAAGACCTCACTGGGGGTGGCCTCACTAGGCTAGCTCTAGAGGAGCAGAGATATCTATGCAAGGGGCACCTCGCGAGGTTCACATGACGTGAGCCATGACGACCAAGGCCAGGCGAGCGCGAGCGGGTGCAGTGTACCAGTTGCCTCTTTGGTGCTAAGGAGGCAAGCGCAGGCGAGGAGTCCCGAGGCATCGGACAAAGGTTTCCATATCGGTGCAACAAGACCAAGACCAGCAGGACGGCAGAACGTAGGTCATTGTGGAGCCCACAGCAGCGTCACCACCAGAGCCTTTGGCAGGCGAAGACTAGTTTTGTCAGGATAGCTTGTACTAGTTGTCCCCTTCAAACTTGGCTGTTGTGGGATCCCTTCCCGCCTAAACATTTGGGAAGAGGACCAAGGACACTATAAATAGGACCTAGCCACCACCGTAGCGAGGGATGGATCATTCAGACCATCCTCACACTCACCAGCTCATCGAGCTCAAGAACACCTCACCTCTTGAGGCTGTTCATCCACTATACTAGTTCATCCTCAGCCTCTCGAGGCAATCCACCACACACTGGAGTAGGGTATTGCACCGCGAGGTGGCCCGAACCAGTATAAACCCATGTGTCTCTTGTTCTTTGGGTTCATCGAGCTAGGCCGTGGGATCATTGAGCAAGCGAGCTAGGGAGAGAGAGTTCTTCGTGAGCACCCCAGAGTTCGAACGTCTCAAGGGTCCGCGGAACCCATAATCCGACATTTGGCGCGCCAGGTAGGGGTGCGCCGAAACCTCTCTTCCGTTGATTGACGCCCCACTGCTCCACCGCTTCCATGGCTGATGCTCTTCGAGCCCGTGCTGAGCGCCAAGCCACTCTCAATGCTCAGGTCGCCCAGACGTCACCCGTCGGTGGGCCTCCCCATCGTTCTCCATCACCTGCTGCCAACACCGCCACCGGCCCGGCGGGGAACGAGCAGCAAGCCTCATCGCTGCACCCCTTCATGTGGCGGGACAGACGCATCGCCACCCCGTCGTTGACTCCGGCCGGCTCATCATCCCATGCTCGCCGTGGGCCCACGGACGCGCAAGCTGCATTGCTCATGGAGCGTGAGCTCCTACGCTACTGCCCCGTTGACAACCTCTGCGAGGATTGGCTGGACCGCATCACCGAGCTCATCAGCGCCGCAGGGGGCTCTCTTGCACCGTCCCTCTCGCTGCCTCGCCCGCCTCCTGCAGCGGGCAATGTAGCCCATGGAGCACCTCCGCCACCTCCACATCAAGACGTCGCCCTCGCACCAAGACACGCGGCCCCGCAGCGCGACCCACCGCGCAGGGCGCCCGCGTGTGAAGAAGGAAGCTGCCAGGAAATCCCGCAGATGCAAGAAGATGCCCCTGCACTTCCAGCACCACCACGCCAAGACCGTGCACTACCTGCAGCGGTGGCGCGTGGGTACCAAGACCAGGCTCCACATCCACGACGGGCTCCAGTGACCATAGCGGGCTATCGCGCCTTCACCCCGAGCTGCTCAGCGTTGTCTGGGCCGACAAGTTCAAGACCGACCTACCTCCGCGCTACGACGGCACCCCCGACCCTGCTGAGTTCTTGCTGCTCTACGAGCTGAGCATCGAGGCGGCCAATGGCGACGAGAAGGTCATGGCAAACTGGTTTCCCATGGCTCTCAAAGACGGTGCACGCTCATGGCTTCCAAACCTGCCCGCGGGATCGATCTCTTCCTGGGGCGAGATGCGCGAGCGTTTCTTCTCCAGCTTCCAGGGCACTCGCGACCGCCCGCCTGCTGCGGGTGACCTTCGGCGCATCAAGTAGCAGCCAGGGGAAACCCTGCAGAAGTACATCCAATGCTTCAATAGTGTTTGCCTCAAGATTCCCAAGGTAACGGACGAGGCTATCATCTAGGCATTCTCTGATGGCGTCCGCGATGTAAAAATGAAGGAGGAACTCGCCATACACGAGGACCTGTGCACGGCTCTGGAGATGTTCAACATGGCAACCAAGTGTGCTAGAGATTGGAGGGACATATCTCCCTCCTCGAGCTTCCAGCTACCGACCCAGAAGACAAGAAGGCCAAGACCAAGGACGTGAAGCGCAAGGGAGCGGTCATGCTCGCAACTGAACCAGAGATGAAGCGTGGCTCCGACCACCCTGAGTCCTCCAAGGGCAGCCGCCCGTTCTGCGCCTTCCGCAATGTACACAGCTACAACACCATCGACTGTCAGGAGCTCAGGGCCATCCGCGACAAGCACTTCGGTCGGTGCCCCGAGCTCAACGACCGAGTCTATGGCCGCAGAGGAGGCAGAGGTGCAGGACGATGGGACGACCGCGGCCCCCGCCAGGAGTGGCGCGACCAGCCTCGCGAGGACCGCTGGCAAGACCAGGCTCGTGAGGGTGGTTAGGGGACCAGCCTCGTGAGTACCGTCCTCAGGGCAAGGCTGGGCTCCCCCCGCTGCCACCGCCACCAAGGAGGAACGAAGACCATCACCAGGACGAGGGAGCTGGTGGCTTCCAGCAACCGTGCGCCATCGCCTGCATCTTGGGCGGCGCTCATGCCCAAGCCTCCCAGCGCATCTTCGAGCAGTTTTCTCGCGAGGTGAACGCTGCCCTCCCCGGGCTCGGGGCCACGCGCCCGCTCAGGTCATCCAATTGCACCATTACCTTTAGCACGTCCGACCGGCTCAAGTGCGCGGCAACTGCCGGCGCCCTCCTGATGCTCTGCTCGCCCATCATCAGCAACATTCTCATCACCAAGACCCTCATTGATGGCAGTGCGGGCTCAATGTCCTTTCCGTCGAAACGTCTGACTGCCTCCAAGTGTCATATGATTAGCTACAGCCAACCAAGCCCTTCTCAGGAGTGACTGATGGCTCCACCACCCCGATAGGGCAGATCCGCCTCCCTGTCACCTTCAGCAAGCGCGACAACTAACGCACTGAGCTCATCGACTTCGATGTCGCCCACATTCATCTTCCATACAACGCCATCCTTGGGTATCCGGCCCTAGCCAAGTTCATGGCGGTGACTCATCATGGTTACAATGTCCTCAAGATGCCTGGGAGCTGCGGCGTCATCACGGTCGCTTGCGAGGAGAAGGACGCGGTGTGCTCTCTCGAGCGCGCCTACCAAGCTGCGGTGGCCGAAGACCTAGACAATGAAGGTGCCATCTACCCTCCCGAGGCTGTCCCCAAGAAGAAGAAGCAGTTGCTCTGCCAAGGGCCTCAGGAGAGTGGTGTCTCCAGCGGCACCACCTCAGGACTTGCGCCCATGGATGGGGCTCCTCCCTCCCTTGCATAGGAAGGCGCGCCCGGCGCCCTCCTCAGGCTGGGCTCGCAGGCTCTCCTTCAGAGGGCCTCTGACTTAGCCAATGTCACGAGGGAGGCGCTCGGGCACCACGTGGAGGCGTGCTTCACCGCACGCTTCCCTCACGAGGGCACAAGGCATGGAATGCCTGGTGCTCAGGAGTCCATCACCAAGGCGACCGAGGAGCTTCAAGAGGCGAGAGCCACGCGCCGCGACCGCCGCCAACCTCCTGGCGCAGCTCCTTGTCCTAGCGAGGACGACGAGCTGCGCATCTGCATCAACATTCTAAGGCACAACAAAGCCGCATCTTAGGAGCGCTTCTTGCCTTCGCACGTTGGTCGGTGCGGGGGTCCCCCTCACAGCTACGTTCGCATGCCCCTCGGCCTGCCGAACGCAGCAATTACCTTCCAGCGCCACCTACGGAGTGTTCTGGCTGCCTAGGAGGCCAGACATCATGCAGTCCTGGTGGAGATGGCGACGGTTCTTCATGATCCTCTAGGGCCCCCAAAGCCTCCCGAGGCTCAGGACCCAAGTGACTCATGAGGAGCAACTTCTTCAACATGCATCTTCAGCTACTTCAACACCTCTTCAGCAACGGTGCCAGGTGACATTTTCTGGTTTATTTCAGTTGGGCCGCATCATCCCTTGGGCCGCATCATCCCCAAGTCGCACGGGCTTGTCCCTGCAATGTGTATCCTTTGTGTCATTAGCTTACTCTATTAGGGGCGCCCCTCGGGCTGCATCATCCCAGACCGCATGGGTCTGTCCCGTGGCATGTATCGTTCTTGCATCTACCTGAACTAGCTCGTCTCTTTCCATGAGTACCTTATGATTATCACTTGCTAGTTTGGCACTTTGATGCCATGAAGGTCGTGCGCCCTTGCGAACCCACCCACGACCGCCTCATGATTAAGGGCCGGCACGACGTCTATTCTCGGCTCCGTCCCTGTAGCGTTGCTAAATCCAAGTGGCCGAGCTCTGGTTCGCGGGCTAGCCCCCGTGTACATCACCTCCCATGGCCCTTGGTGTTTGGTTCTCGCATGAGCTAATTGCAGGTGGATGAGCTAGGGCGCACGACCCGGTGCCTCGCCACCACGGGAGTCGCGTGCTGGCTGTCTTTCTTTAGGATTTTTCGCATGAGAAGACTGGGCATGGCGTTTGTGCTCGGGTCCATCCCTGCAGCGTCGATAAACCCAACGACTGAGCTCTGTCTGGCGGGCCGGCCCCATTCATGTCACCTCCTGGGGTCGTTGGTGTTTGACCTTCTCATGTGATCGCCTCAGGAGATTCATTCGGCGCAGGTTGTCTAACCATCTCGCAGGACCACCGTAGCTGACAAGAATCAAGTTCAGGCACAACCCGCCTTGAGGTAGGGCTTTGTGAGTCCAGCGCTGGCTCACGAATGCCCAGATACACCTCGTCTAGCTCTGCCGTGCAAGCCACGTGTCAGGGCGGGGCTGTACACGCCCAGGGGGCTCCACTCAGAGGGAGCCCTCACCCACGCACCAGTGGAAGCACCATGCTCTATGCTGGCAGTCGAGATGGTCAAGAAGCAGCTATGCACGTGCAAGTGCGGAAGCGCTATGCTACGTGCTGGTGATAAACAACTGTGGGTGGCCGCATGGCCGCATCAACCTTAGGGAGCCACCAGGCTCAGTGTCCAGCCTCATCGCAACACTTTCCCCTCGAGAGAGTCGCGCGAGGGGGCTGGGCATGGGGGGCTACGCTCAGGTCACCCCTAGCATACACCACCCTGCCAGGTCCCTCGGACCTGGTCGTCGTGCACACCTCCCAAGCGGGACCTCAGCGAGGACATGTATGAAGGTCCGTTCGTACATCAAGGGGGACTTCTGAGCATCACGACTTATGAGCCTAACTGGTCACGTATCCCCTCACCCCTTGGTCTCGTCCTGGCGATCCGAATGACCCAACAGTGGCTGAGGAATGCGTGGGGCCGGGCCCTACCGATGCAGAACGCTAAGGCCTACTTTCACATTACTTTCCCAGGGGTTGTTTGTACGTCAAGGGGGACTCCTGAGCATCGCGACTCAGGAGCCTAACTCGTCACGTAGCCCCTCACCCCTTGGTCTCGTCTTGGCGATCCGGACGATCCAAGGATCCAGCTGACGCAGAACACTAAAGCAACGAGAAGGAAATCGCGAAACCTTAACAAATTATTACAAGACATATTGTTCTTCAAATACCAAACACAAGTTTTAACGCCTCCACGAGGCACGGTGCATGTTGCAGGGAATAAAAGTGGAAGCAAGCGCCGCCAGCAAGCCTTCTCTTCAGCCCTGGCGCTGCCATCACCTGCAAGGAGTGCCGCTTCGTCGACAACGTTGCCGTCGCCCGTGCCGTCTGCCGGGACCGCAGGGTCGGAGGCACCATCAGTCGGGGGCACGGGGTCGATGGTGAGGAATTTCTCCAGCAGGGCCTCCACCCGGTCCTTCACGGCTTCGGCAGCAGCCTCACAGTGCCCCTCGTCCACGGGCTCGAGCAGGGCGCCGAGGTCGACGCTGGGGTCACGAAGATAAAGATGACTGAAGACGCGCGTCAGAGCTGAAGCAGAGAGCGCGCGGGCTTCCCCCTCCACCATGGGGCTGATACCATTAACGATGCCCTCGAGCGTCGTGACAAGCTGGGGGAGTAGCTTGGCGGGGCCTTCCTGGTTAGTCACCAACGGCTTCTTCAAGCCCTTCCCGTAGAGCTCTCGCAGTGCTTCGCGGGACTTCAGCTCAAGGGATTTGAAGGCCGCACGATCTTCAACAAGAACCTTCGCCTTGCTTCCAGCTGGGACTTCTCTGCCTCCACCTTCTTCCCTAGTTACTCCAGGTGGCTGTGCTCCGCCGCCTGCGCCCACGTCGACTACTCTAGCTCGGTGTCATGACCGGCGACCGCGTCTTCTCGAGCCTTCATCTTCTCCTCCCACGCCTCACGCTGACGAGCCTCGACGGTGCGCTCATTGCATAGGGTCTCCAGCTCGGCCTCCACCACCCGACAACGCTCCTTGGCAGCCTCGAAATCCTTCAGCATTGCGTCGCGGGCGACCGTGGCCAGGCCGGCGACCCGTTCACCCTGATGGACGCGTCAGACCGCAGCGACCCTGAGATCAACTTCAGACGCCAGGCGGCGGTCGGCACCTTGAAGGTCGTCCCGAAGCTGGGTCAGCGCGGAAAGAGACTCCTCCAGAGCGTCAGGCGAAGCAGGGGGATCACGGCCCAGAGGCACGACGGGAAGAGGAGCAGGCAGCATCGGCGCCAGGGCCTGCAGGTTGGCGGCGGCAGAAGGGCCCGGGGGTTCCTAAGCCTTCGTGACCTCAGTAGGCGAGCTGGGGGCTGGCGCCTCTGGAGCCGTCTTGGCAACAGAGGTGACCTTCTCCCGAGGCTGGGCCTCCAGACCTTGCGGGGACGACCCGTTCGCCGAGGCTCGAGGGCCATCACCGTCCTTCTAGACCAGAGGAGGCACGGCCGCGGCAGGCTGCTGGGTCTCAGAAATTGAGGATGCCCCCTTCTTTTTCATTACCGGCGATGGCCTAACAGTACAAGGGGAAGGCATCAAGAAGCTACGGCAAGAACGGGGACAAAATATCAAGATGGTGCGCTTACTGGTCCACGGCGGCGTACTCCCTCACCCTCTTCTGGAGCACCAATGGCTTCGCAGGCTAGGGCACCGGCGTGCGAGCCCCAGGAGCGGACAAGGGCACGGTGGCCGGATCCGCGGCAACGCCGGCCGGCGACGAAGTGGAGGCACCGCCTCGGGAGATGAGCGTCGATCTGCCCCTCTTTGGGACCTCGTCCTGCGTCTTCTTCAGGGGGGTGCCCTTCGACCTCGTGGTGACCCCGGCGGAGTGCGGTGACTCCCTCACCGGATGCTCGTCGGTGTCATCGACATCAGGGAAGGTGCGGAGGAGATCGGCCACTCACGGAGGAGAAGTCTCCCCCTCCCCCTCCCGGGTTGCCTCCGGGTACGACCCCTCCTCCTCGCCGAACTCGCTGGAGGACACCACCACCGGAGCCTCGCTGGGCGCCGGCGGGATGAGCCCTCGCTCGTTGAAGACAGGCATGGCGGCGGCGACCTCTGCCCCATCTGGGCGGCGGTACAGTGGAATATGGGTGTCTGGCAGGTACCCATGGTCCTCCCCAACTAGGAAATGGATGGTCTTGTCCAGCTCCTCGTCAGACAAGGCGTCCGGGCGCAGGCAGAGGTCGCCTCCCTCTTTCATGAGCCTCCACAAGGGGCGGGAACGCGCCTAGAGCGGGGCCAAGCGCTGCGACAGAAACTCCTTGATGATCATGGCCCCCGTCAGCCTCTCCTCCTTCGGGTCATCTGGCTTCAGGCCGGCCGCCATCTTCTCTAGCACCAGCTTCGCCCGGTGGTCGGTGAGCTTCGTGCTGAGCCATCCCTCATGAGGCAAAGGCATCCCCGTCGGCAGCGCTAGCTGAGGATAGGAGCTCTTGGCGTCCATGAGGACCCACTTGTTCCTGGAGCTCTCGACCTTCTTCCCGGCTCTTGAGATTGCATTGGTTCCGTTGGCCGCGACGAAGCTGGCGCACCCGGAGCACTGGCCCTCCTTGTTCCGGAGGTAGAAGAAATGGCAGAGCAGCGCCACAGAGGGGATTACCCCCACAAATGCCTCGCAGTAAAAGGCAAAGATCAACAGGAGGAGGACGGAATTGGGATGAAGATGGTGGGCGTGGAGATTATAATGGCTAAGGACAGCATAGAAGAAATCAAAGAAAGGGGGGACCAGCCCCGAGAAGACGTTGTGCCAGAAGAAGGGATAGAAGGTACTGCTCGAGGCCTCCGGCTTGGCGGAGCCAACCCGAAGTGCAGTCTCTCCCCCCTCATTGCCATTGCCCGCCGTCACCAGCAGCATGGCGACAAGGTTCTTCTCCGAGACCGTAGCGCTCAAGGAAGGCTCATACCAGGAGGGCGAGCTCGTGATACGTCCATTTTGCATCATGCTTTTATATCAATATTTATTGCATTATGAGATGTTATTACACATTACTAGACCATGATGGCGCGCGTTGCTGCGCCCGTCTATTTTGTCACTAAAATAGTAGTGATTGATGTAAATATATGATTGGATTAAAGTTAGTAACAAAACCAAGCTGTATAGTATTTAACGACAAAAGAAAACTGAAGATTAGAAAATAAAGCACCAGTAATTGTGCTTAGGAGACTGCAGCTATAAAATCAGCCATCGAATTCATGCATTGTTTATTACGACAACACAACAACAAATCTATAGTCCAATTCAAAGAAAATACAATAAATCTACAAATATATGAGAAATCCCATAAGGTACAGTATTCCTCGGATAGATGCACGTTAGCATGGTCCATGGCAAGCGCAACATGCCATCGATAGCAAATAGCCAAAAAACATTGTGCTACTTTTCTCAATCATTATGTGCGAGCCTTAGAACCCTTTGAAACGAAAGCATAAATAGGAGAGAAAGCACACGGTGTAGATCAACATGGTATGGTATTGGAATCCAAATGGTTTATTATCTCTAGTGACATCAACTACCTTCTGTAGAACACAATGATGAAGATGTCGATATTATTTTACAAAAAAAATGTAATGCAAATAGAATGTGTGCAGACGGGAAAACTCTGGTCTTAGTCCATTGAACATTAAAAATGTGCAAGTCGCGGCAAACATGCTTCACCTTATAATTGTTGTTATAACAGGTAGTTATGTATGGAATGCAATGGCATGTTAAGCTAAGGAAAATAATGTGGACAATTATAGAATTGTATAGATAATGTAATCAAACATATATGTAAGAAGCATGATCCAAATAGTACCAATGTATTGGTCATCTTTTGGCTTACGTTTTATTTGATTTTCAATATCTTTTTTTAGTAGGATTGTAAGTTGGTGTATGATTTCTTCTAATACAGGTTAACTAAAATCTGCAAAGCAGGGTAATGGTACTGATCTGCAATAGCATCGAATATAAGGTTTTGACACCAATTGTTACGATTTTAGTAAACTAAAATATTAGAAAGAAGGGTGAACCCATGAATATACCAAACGTGCAAGGTGGGAAATAAAGAAAAGAATCACCAGAGACAATGGAAAACTGCACGTATGAGTAGACCCCTCTGACATGCAACATCGCCAGTCAATGTGTGATGTCAATGACAACCCAAATACTACCTCTGTAAGCTAATATAAGACGTTTTAGATCACCAAAGTAGTAGCGACGACCGATGCCGTCACTCCAATTCTGAAAATGATATACATGGCATTCAAATTGGAAGTTAACTTATTAGATGTCAAACCTAAAATTATGGCACCTGGATAGATAGGACGGTCGTATGTAGGAAATTTCATGGCAAAGCAAACAAATGAGTGTTTGCTGCAAAAGATTAGCCAAATTATGCACTAAATGTAACCTCAAATGCCCTATACAAGAGGACTTCAACACAAAGCGAGAGGAAAATTACGCACTTTTGTTTTCTTTAAAACTGTCCATGAGTGTATTTTGCCAATAATTTGAAAAAATTGCGGTGCCTAATTTTATCAAATTCAGTCTCAAATATTGGAGTGAGAAGACATGTTACCGTGCTCATCCTCGAGTGCAAAAAAGTCTCTTACTCAATCTCTTTACTTTCAATCAACTAAATTTCAGCTTCAAGACTACATAATTTTTTATATCCGCAAAAGTTAAGCAGATAGAAAAGCTGAGCTGACCTCCAACCATGCAGCAAACTCCTAATGAAGACGTTCATATACGGTACCAAGCAGCGAGTGCAAGACATCTCCTCCTTTTACAACACTTCCTCCTTGTATAATTATAGCTGTGACTACAACTTTGCGTAAGTATTTTTTGCTGAATCAAGCCCAACCAAGATAGTTCAGAACTCTATACTAGATATCAAATAATATAATTACATGGTCCCAAGTGATGGAACATACCACTCCATTCTATTTTCATCTAAAAAGGCATGACACAATATAACTACACTTGAGAATCCATGAACATGAGAATTTAATGGAGAGGCAACGCACCACAAGGACATACCAAAAGGTAGACTCACGACACTTAAATTGATGCATCTGCCATAAAAAATACTAACTGTCAAGTTCATCAGTAAACCAATTGTTTTCACTCCATTCTCCAGTTCATGGATAATATCACAATATCACGCCCATAATCGAAATCAAGAACGGACTAGCGACCTAGCAATGTCATGCAATAGAGCAGTTAGTTCCATCAAAAGCAATCACACTGTAGTAGAGCGGTCAGTTCCACCTAGAGCAATCAAACCATAAAATATGAAATTGCATCGCAAGATAATTAACCTGAGGCATAATAGTGCACGAGAACTTACACATTTGTTAGCCATTGGAGCTTCACAGAATCTCTTTGGAAGGTAGAAAACAACCCGAAGAAAAGCGGCAGACCAAGTAATATGGAGCTCGAATTTGTCCTCCTAGAGCACGAGGATTCATTTCTAATTATGTTACCATAAAGCACAATTGTTGGGGAAACATAATTACATTTTGAGCACATCTCGCTTAATATGAACCGCTTGAAGATAGAAAATTGAGGATATAGAAGGCACTACATATGGGTCTTGCTCCTGCGACTAAACGTGACATGGAATTTATAAGAAGAAAGCGGATGCTTGTGCTATAAAAGATTCAAAAGTAACACTAAATAGAAAAAATAATTAAACATAAAATGGCAAGTAATGTCTTGTACAATTCGATGAATACTGAAAATTAATTTATGAGTGTGATTATTGTGGTTTCTTGAGAGGTAGTGGAGCGTGATGGCAAAGGGCCTAAAGGGTAGGAGCACGTTGATCTTAGCCACGAAGATGATTATGTGACTGCTTTTGCTCATGAGCGCCATCCACCGCTAGGTTTTGGGCAATAGTGACTCATCGACCCATGATTTAGTCGATATGAACAAACAGGAGTGCCCATGTTTTCCTGGTCGAAGGAGCGGTGCTGGCCACCATCTCTTCCTCCACCTCCTCGAGCCCTCGCTCAGAATTTTCCACCTCCACCATCTGCACAAATCAAGACCAATCTGAGTCAAGACGCGGCACTTATTTGTGCAATCCAGCGATGAAACATCATTCCCACCTCTAGCCTTGAGACGAACAAATCATGGACTAAGACCTTGCGGCGACCTGGTGACAAAGAACAACTTGAATAAAAAATCCATGCAGAATTTGGTGGCCATGGGAGGAGGACGAGGAGCCACGGGAGGGTAAGAGAGGAGGCCACAGGAGAGGGAAGAGATGAGTTTCTTCTCGGTTGGATTCAGAGTCAGGGAAAGGGAAGATGGAGGAGGCGGTATCACTCCCCTGCATCACTTGATGGTGAGGACGAGGGCGGCGAGATGACGTCATTTGGAAGGCAGGCGGCGGTGTGGGATTGAACACATGCTACGGTGGCGCTAATCCGCGATGGTGAGAGAGAGAGAGAGAGAGAGAGATCATGTGCACAACAGATCTCACCTGGAGGTGGAGGCACTTCACCGCTACTGCCGCCTGTCGCGCTACAGATCTCACCTGAAAGGGGGAGGCACTTCACCGCCGCCGCCACCCAAGCACGGTTAGAATGAGGAGGGGCTGAGAGAGAGAAGTCGAGACGAAGGGAGGGGGCATCGACCGAAGGGAGTTTCCAATGGGCTTCCTGCGAGAACGAGCCCAATAAACCATGTTACAGCAATTTTGCTGCGGGAGCTGCCCTTGACATGTTAGCGGTCCGTATTAGCGAACGGAGCTGGATTAGGTGTGACTCACAGCTAATCTAATGGTCTGAAAGCCTCAACAGTCACGATCAAACGGTTGGAAAGGCTTGTGGCCTGAGAGGGCTGGAAAAGTGCTCAGTTATAATGTATTTAAATGTCATAATACTTATGCCTATTCTCTCTTATTTTACAAGGTTTACATGAAGAGGGAGAATGCTTGGAATGCAGAATTCTGGAAAAGGAGCAAATATTAGAGACCTATTCTACACAGCTCCAGAAGTCCTGAAACTTCATGGAAGTTATTTTTGGAATTAATAGAAAATACTGGCGAAGGAATCCATCAGAGGGGGCCCACACCCTGGCCACAAGGGTGGGGGCGCGCCCTACCCCCTTGGCGCGCCCCTTGGCAGGCCTCCGGTGCCCATCTTCTGCTATCTGAAGTCTTTCGTCCGAGAAAAAATCATAAGCAAGCTTTCGGGAAGAAAATCCGCCGCCACGAGGTGGAACCTTGGCGGAACCAATCTAGGGCTCCGGCGGAGCTGTTCTGCCGAGGAAACTTCCCTCCGAGAGGGGGAAATCATCGCCATCGCCATCACCAACGATCCTCTCACTGGGAGGGGGTCAATCTTCATCAACATCTTCACCAGCACCATCTCCTCTCAAAACCTAGTTCATCTCTTGTATCCAATCTTTGTATCCAAACCTCAGATTGGTACCTGTAGGTTGCTAGTAGTGTTGATTACTCCATGTAGTATATGCTAGTTGGTTTACTTGGTGGAAGATCATATGTTCAGATCCATTATGCATATTAATACCGCTCTGATTATGAACATGAATATGATTTGTGAGTAGTTACGTTTGTTCCAGAGGACACTGGAGAAGTCTTGCTATAAGTAGTCATGTGAATTTGGTATTCGTTCGATATTTTGATGAGATGTATGTTGTCTTTCCTCTAGTGGTGTTATGTGAACGTCGACTACATGACACTTCACCATTGTTTGGGCCTAGAGGAAGGCATTGGGAAGTAATAAGTAGATGATGGGTTGCTAGAGTGATGAAGCTTAAACCCTAGTTTATGCGTTGCTTCGTAAGGGGCTGATTTGGATCCATATGTTTCATGCTATGGTTAGGTTTACCTTAATACTTATTTTGTAGTTGCGGATGCTTGCAATAGGAGTTAATCATAAGTGGGATGCTTGTCCAAGTAAGGACAGCGCCCAAGCACCGGTCCACCCACATATCAAATTATCAAAGTACCGAACGCGAATCATATGAACGTGATGAAAACTAGCTTGACGATAATTCCCATGTGTCCTCAGGAGCACTTTTCTCCATATAAGAGTTTGTCCAGGCTTGTCCTTTGCTACAAAAAGGATTGAGCCATCTTGCTGCACTTTATTTACACTTGTTACTTGTTACCCGTTACAAATTACCTTATCACAAAACTATCTGTTACCTATAATTTCAGTACTTGCATAGAATACCTTGCTGAAAACCGCTTGTCATTTCCTTTTGCTCCTTGTTGGGTTCGACACACTTACTTATCAAAAGGACTATGATAGATCCCCTACACTTGTGGGTTATCAGCACGCGGCCTTCACCTTGCCGGACACCATCGGCTGTAGGCTCGGAGAGGAGTTCAGGCGGATCTGGAGACTCTTGGGGCAAGAACAGGAAAGGGGATCCGGAGCAAGATGAAGGAAGGCCGTGAAGGCTCCATAGTGTGCGCCAGCCATTTGTCAGACGAGAATGGTTACCGAGGCAGCATGGGGAAATGGAGGCACCCACATCCCATCAATCGCCATGCGTCGATCAAGGTCGCAGGCGGTTGGGGCCCGCGGTGCTCCGCACTTTCCCTTTGGCTTCACCTCGAAGGCAAGTTCGAGCGCGCCTTGGGCCCGGGGGCTACTGGCATTCTGGGACCGGGGGTGCCCAGACTTGCCTGCCTGCGTCCTGCGGCGTGGCTCCATCAACGGCCCGGTACGGCCCAGCTCTAGCAGCAACAACTCAAGACCCTCGCGAGGGGCCAAGCCTCGCGAGGCGGACTACACCAAGACCTCCCCGGGGGTGGCCTCACTAGGCTGGCTCCTGAGGAGCGGAGATATCTATGCAAGGGGCACCTTGCGAGGTTCACATGACGTGAGCCATGACGACCAAGGCCAGACAGGAGCCACCGGGCACCGTGTACTAGTTGCCTCTTTGGTGCTAAGGAGGCAGGCACAGGCGAGGAGTCCCGAGGCATCAGGCAAAGGTTTCCATATGGGTGCAACAAGACCAAGACCAGCAGGACGGCAGGACGGAGGTCATTGCGGAGCCCATAGTAGCGTCACCACCAGAGCCTTTGGCATCCGAAGACTACTTTTTTCAGGATAGTTTGTACTAGTTGTCCCCCTTCAAACTTGGCCGTTGTGGGATCCCTTCCCGCATAAACATTTGGGAAGAGGACCAAGGCCACTATAAATAGGACCTAGCCACCACCGTAGCGAGGGACGGATCATTCAGACCATCCTCACACTCACCAGCTCATCGAGCTCAAGAACACCTCACCTCTTGAGGCTGTTCATCCACCACACACTGGAGTAGGGTATTACACCGCGAGGTGGCCTGAACCAGTATAAACCCCACTGTCTCTTGTTCTTTGGGTTCATCGAGCTAGGTCGTGGGATCGTTAAGCAAGCGAGCTGGGGAGAGAGAGTTCTTCATGCGCACCCCAGAGTTCGAACCTCTCAAGGGTCTGTGGAACCCGTAATCCGACAGACATACCGACCACTTTGAGTGGACGGATGCAGCAACAGCCGGGTCGGAAGAAATACAAACTTTGTTAGCAAACAACCCAATCCTTGCCGCACCAAACGTCGGCGAACCTATGCTGTTGTACATATCTGCAACTCACCAGGTGGTGAGCGATGTGCTCGTCGAATGAGAGGAAGAGGGACACAAATTTCCACTCCAAAAACCAGTATACTATGTATCGGTGGTTCTTACACCATGCAAATCTCGATACCCGCACTATCATAAGATAGCGTATGCGGTCTTCATGGCATCTCGGAAGCTGCGGTAATACTTTGAAGAGTGCTCGATCACAGTGGCTTCCGACGTACCCCTCAATGACATCATAAACAATCAAGATGCCACCGGCCGCATTGCCAAATGGGCTATCGAGCTATTACCATTTGAAATAACATACAAGCCACGTCAAGCTATTAAATCTCAGGTGTTGGCCGACTTTGTTGCGGAATGGACAGAAGTTAAACTCCCTAAAGAGTAAAGCACATACTCCAAATGGGTGATGTACTTCGACGGCTCCAAAATGTTAGCCGGATTGGGGGCTGGTGTCGTCCTCACATCCTCTATAGGGGACACAGTTCGTTATGTATTACAAATCATGTATACGGACTCCAATAACGCGGCCAAATATGAGGCACTACTGCATGGTCTCCGGATGGCTATTTCTATGACCATACAATGCCTCAAGGTGCGTGGGGATTCGAACCTCGCGATATTTCAAATAAATGGAGAATTCGATGCAAAAGATCCAAAGATGGCGGCCTACCACAAGGCCGTACTCAAAATATCAACTCAGTTTGAGGGGCTCGAGTTTCATCATGTGGCTCGAGACAGTAATCAAGCAGCGGACATCCTTGCTCGAATGGGCACTAAACACTAGCCTGTCCCGCCTAACACCTTTGTGGAAAAGCTTTTCAAGCCATCCGTGGTATGGCAGGATGAAAGCGGAAATACCAGTCCGGCACCGATTACACCCCCGGGTGCTGAACACGATTTGGATATCATCAGGGGCTCAGGCACCGAACCAACAACTTCCGGCCATGTAATCATGGTGGTAATCGCTCCATGGACCGGACCCTTCTTAGCCTACCTTATTAGGCAGGAGCTCCCTAATGACCAGAACGAGGCCCGTCGCATAGTTCGACGTTCCAAAGCCTACAAAGTTCATGAAGGAGAACTCTACAATAAAATCACTACTAGAGTTCTTCAGAGATGTAGCTCCGAAGAGGAGGGGCGGCAGCTTTTGGCCGAAATACATGCTGGCCTCGGCGGCCATCACGCCGCAGCTCGGGCCCTCGTAAGCAAGGCCATCTCTATAGGTTTCTTCTGGCTCTCAGCCCGAGCAGATGCACAGGCCCTTGTACAGCGCTGTGTCAGATGCCAGCTCTTTGCCAATCAAATCCATATGCCGCCCACTGCCCTAAGAACAATCCCCATTACCTGGCCTTTCATGGTCTGGGGGCTAGACATGGTTGGACCCCTTAAAGGGGGAAGCCATAAGAAGAAATATTTACTGGTTATGGTGGATAAATTCACTAAGTGGATAGAGGCCAAACCGGTAAAAATGGTTGAAGCCGGACCAGTGATAGATTTTATATCCAGTGTCGTACACCGTTATGGTGTCCCGCACAGCATTATTACTGACAACGGCTCTAACTTCACAACCGATGAGGTGAAAAATTGGTGTGCTAACCTGGGCATCAAGCTCAATTACGCCTCCATATATCACCCTCAAACAAACGATCAGGTCAAATGGGATAATGGCCTAATAATGAGTGGCATCAAACCCAGACTAGTGCGATCCCTAAAGGAGTCGTATAAACACTGGGTCGAGGAACTCGATTCCGTAATTTGGGGGCTGCGGACCATGCCCAATCGCATGATCGGATACACACCGTTCTTCATGGTGTGCGACGCAGAGGTTGTCTTGCCCTGCAACATTATTCATGACTCACCTCGGGTGCGCATGTATAAAGAGAGAGAGGCCGAGCTCGATCGGCAGGATGACTTAGATGGCCTACAGGAGGAGCGCGATGTCGCAAAAGCCCGTTCCGCATTCTATCAACGCCATATCATCAAGCTCGGAGATACCAAAGCAGACAAGTGCGGGCAAAGACTTATAAAGTCGGTGAGCTAATTATACGCCTCCCAGAGAAGATAAAGGACAAACTCAAACCAAAATGGGAAGGTCCCTTCATTATAGATGAAGTTCTCACTAGAGGAGCCTACCACCTTCGCAATGCATGGGATAATCGCTTAGAGCCGAACCCTTGGAACGCTACCCGGCTCCCAAGATTCTACGCATAAGTCCGACCATGCTTCTTATTCGTTATTTTGTCTCCTTATCAATTTTTTCCTTTTTCCGTCTTTATACGTTTCCCATGGTGTGTTCGGATAAGCCGAACACTTGAGGGGTACACATTCTTAAATGTACACAACCCACCATGACTGTGGGCTTCTGAAAGTAGAAGCTCATTATTATACCAAGCCTAGAGCTCACAATATATGTGTTGTTTGCGGATATACATCCTTTTTGCCATTATATGCACCTCTATGACTTAAGTTTTTGCCAAGCTGGGTTGCCTTGCTCCTGTGCTTATGCCCTACGTTCCCGATTGTTCAGCTAGGGCATCAAGGGAGCACCTCTGTGATTGTTACAACCGGGTTATCCGGATATGTACCTCAGACGGGTGAAGCCGAAAGCAAGCATTCTTAAGGGAATAATTGGTCGGCACTAAACGACAGATTGTTGCCGTATTGCAACTATTTCAAGCAATGCGAGACAGTTTTTCCGTATTACGGACCACACACCCCAGCACGTGTAATCATAATATGTCGACCCAAGGAAAGGAACCCTTAGCGGAAATATTTTCCTTGGAAGATGTTTCTTACATACTTAATATAACATACATCCCGAACTTGAATTTTTTGTCTGTTCGAGCACTATGACTGGGTTGCCTGGTTTCCGGATAAATACTTCCTTTTGTCTTAAGTATCCGGAAACACTCCACCATTTTGGTCCGGAGGTTAAAGCCGAAAGCCTGCGATGACAAAATCATTTCACATGTTCGGATCAAACCAAAGGTTGATCATAAATGTACATTCATACATTAAGTCAAAAACCTATTCCTTCTCTATTCCGTCTATAAGGCTATCTAATCTACAGTATTCCTGCGAATATTTTGCAGCGATCATTACTTGATCATAGACCAAATTTAAAGGGATTTCCTTCCCATCTGGTCCCTGTGGTCCTACTCGGGCCATATGATTTGGGTCCAGTTCAGTGAAGCGTGTCTTAACCATGGCCAGGCTTCTCGTGTGCCTTCACGGCAGGCAGATATCTTCCATAGCTCGAACCGGCGTCGGGCACCTTTGAACAGGTTTGCCAGGCCCTCCATACTTTCTGGAGGGGTATCAGATGGCCATAACGCCTTCACCATACTCCTCATGGCTTTTAGGGCCCGAGCATGCATGATGGACAACTCCTTTAGCAGGCCGCCTTGAAATCTGGATACTTCCTCTTCCGGCCGACCAGTTAACAGACCTGCAGCAACGAAGTCATGATATTCCGCATTCTGGACTAAACATGAGCACCTATGGTGGTTCTAAATAATAGTGGAAGACATACTGAACATGCCGCCCTTCGGTTTTTCATTTTCCTACTGAACGGCCGATAGTTGAGCCTTCAAGCTCTCTATATCTTTGGATTGTTTGTCCTTTTCCTCCTCAAGTTTTTTATCCATAGATGCACCTGTCGCGGTCTCTTTCAATTCCGCTAGTTTGGCGGTGACCGCATTCAGTTGCTTCTGGTTTCTGTTCAGCTCCTGGGCTAGCATGTGTTCTTTTCTTTTAGAACCTGCAAAAGTTATCGATCCTTAAATTGGTTTGCTTCACCGTTTCAAGTCTCGGGGGCTACTGGCATATGACCATATAAATTGCATCAAATTTTACCTGTATATCCTTCGAGAACAGCTGAATGACTCCGGCAAGTCTGTCTCGAGTGGCTCGGATATATGCATCTACCAAACTCAGTGCGGAAAACTCTTGTTTGGAAAAGGCCAGAGTGCACATAGCTTCTTTTAATCAACGATGATTCATCACGCTCTTCACTTCGGAATTCGTGACTGATATGTCATCCAAATCGTCTTGAGGAGGCGGAATGGGCATTGCGTTGGCTCGCGTCCTAGTTGACGAGTCCGGCACCGGATCAGTGTACATTTGGCTAATCGGGCGTCTTCCCACCGTCTGCCGCATACTCCTCCTGATGTCAAGGATAAAAAGGGAGACTTTTAACAACCCAAACTCATGCATAGGCATATATTAAAGCACACATACCTCTTGAAAGATTGTGAGGTCTCTGTAGTACTCCTGGCCCCTTTTCATTTTGAACGATGGCCTTGTGTAGGAGCAGCCCTTGGGGAGATACGATCTCTAGAGCGCCGATCTTGTTAAAATACCGGCTCAGTACAACGGGTAAGGATGCAGATAAGGATCTCCTTTTAAGAAGCCTCCGGATACTCACGATGAAGAAGGGATAAAGGCGAGGGTAGTCAGCGGTGATAGCCACTTCCAAACCATCAAGGCTCGCGTGATAGAATACCCCATCATCGAATTCTATATATATGTCCGGATCGTCGCAAAAGCCAGGATCTTTATCACGATTATGATCCTCTGGCTAGGGAGCAGGACAGTGGACGTCCTCGATCATCCTCCTCCATGACTGTTGGTGACAACAAAGAGTAAGCTTGATTAGTGTGTGCAATGCAATGAAATAAGCACAGATGATCGAGATCTTGCCCATTCAATAGGGGACTAAATAGAATAAGCCTCCCGGCAGTTTAGCCAGAGAAAATCTTCTTTTTCGCCCTTATACAGATCAGCCAAAATTGAGGCCAGTTCGGCTGGGGTATCCGGACCCTTCCGTCCGTAGCGGGACGCGTCGTCTTCTCAGTTGTAGCACCATAAGCAAGTTACTCTGGATTGAAGAGATTGGATACACCTCTTTATTGCAATGGCCATGACTTCAACTATCGAGAGCTCGGTATGGGCTAGCAACCTGACCTTGCTGACCAACCACTTTATCTCCGCACTGTCCTCTTCCGTGGGACTGCGGGGACGCTAGTTGAGGCACTTCCTTAAAGGAGCATTGGAAAATTCAGGGAGACCATGCCGAACTGGGTCCGGCAGCGGGACATCATCCATATAAAACCATTCTGAGGACCACTGCGGCTACGCCTCTTTAGGTCTTCCTACACGGTATCCGGATGTGGCTATACGCCATACTTCGGCACCACCTATTTCAAATATGAAACCTCCTAGGTGGCGGGGAACGAGGCAAAAGAATTTCCTCCATAATCCAAAATGGGCCTCGATGCCTAAGAATAACTCGCGGAGGGCAACAAAACCTGAGATGTGCAGAATCGAACCTGGGGTGAGGTTGTGTAGTTGGATGCCGTAAAATTCCAATGACCCCCGGAGGAAGGGATGGATTGGAAATCCCAGGCCCCGCAACAGAAATGGGGCGAAGCACACTCGAACGGGGAAGTTCTCGGCCATCGCGTCATTGCCGATTGAATACAAGCCCGCTCGAACGGGGACTATATCTGCGAGGGGGAGGTAACCCTGCGTCTGGAGTCGGCACAGCTGAAGATGAGGCACGGAACAACTCTGCCAATCACCCTCTTGAGGGCCATGGGGCGCGAAGAGGAGCCTGGGGCACTGGCCATGATGGAAGGCTTTGCTCGTGGCTGAACTTGGTGGTTTTCCTTCTGTGCGATGTGAGATGACATTTGGAGATCTACGTCTCCTTATATAGGTGCCATCCAACGTAATAAGGAGCTTATTTGCAAAAAAAGGCATAAACCGCTCATATTCGCCTGATGCACAAAAATTGAAGCGTCGACAGGGGGGAATCGCAAAAGACATCGAGGTTATCACCGGATTGTCATTGGTCCGGATTGTAATGAAGACCTCGCCTTACAAAGCCGAAGACATGAGCCGAATACTACATCATCATTGAAGGTAACTTCAGGGGCTACTGAGGGAGTCCTGGATTACGGGGTCCTCGGGTGTCCGGGCTGTGTAGCATGGGCGTGACTAATGGGCCATGAAGATACAAGATAGAAGGCCTTCCCCCGTGTCCGGATGGGAGACTCCTTTGCGTGGATGGCAAGCTTGACGACCGGATGTGTAGTTTCCTTTCTCTGTAAACCGACTCTATAAATCCCTAGGCCCCTCCGGTGTCTATATAAACCAGAGGGTTTAGTCCATAGAGGCTATCAGAATTTGCATAGGCTAGACAGCTAGGGTTTAGACATTACGATCTCGAGGTAGATCAACTCTGGTAACCCCTATACACATCAAAGTCAATCAAGCAGGAAGCAGGGTATTACCTCCATTAAGAGGGCCCAAACCTGTGTAAACATTGTGTCCCCTTGTCTCCTGTTACCTTCGATCTTTAGATGCATAGTTCAGGACCCCCTACCCTAGATCGGCCGGTTTTGACATCGACAATGACCTCTCCAAATCCACTTTCATAATTATTACAATAAGATTCAACACCCTCCAAAATAGTGGGATCAATACTGCCTAGAGTTGACAATCTTCCAAACCCACTTTCATGAGTATAATCATCATAAATAGGAGGCATGCTTTCATCATAATAAATTTTCTCATCAAAACTTGGGGGACTAAAAATATCATCTTCATCAAACATAGCATTCCCAAGCTTATGGCTTTGCATATCACTAGCATCATGGATATTCAAAGAATTCATACTAGCAACATTGCAATCATGCTTATCATTCATGGATTTTATGCCAAATATTTTATCGAATTCTTCTTCTATCAATTGAGCACAATTTTCCGATCCATCATTTTCGCGAAAGACATTATAAAGATGAATAATACGAGGGAACGTCAATTCCATTTTTTGTAGTTTTCTTTTATAAAAAAACTAGTGATAAAACAAGAAACTAAAATATTCAATTGCAAGATCTAAAGATATATCTTCAAGCACTCACCTCCCTGGCAACGACGCCTGAAAAGAGCTTGATGTCTATTACAAAACTTATTCTTATAGACTCGTGTTGGGCCTCCAAGCGCAGAGTTTTGTAGGATAGTAGCAATTTTCTCTCAAGTGGATGACCTAAGGTTTATCAATTCATGGGAGGCGTAGGATGAAGATGGTCTCTCTCAAAACCCTGCAACCAAATACAAGAAATCTCTTGTGTCCCCATCACACTCAATAGAATGGTAAACTGTATAGGTGCACTAGTTCGGCAAAGAGATGGTGATACAAGTGTAGTATGGATAGTAGATATAGGTTTTTGTAATATGAAAATATAAAAACATCAAGGTAGCAAGTGATAAGACAGAGCACAAATGGTATTTCAATGCTTAGAAACAAGGCCTAGGGTTCATACTTTCACAAATGCAATATCTCCACAACGCTAACATAATTGAATCATATAACAATCCCTCAACGTGTGACAAAGAATCACTACAAAGTGCTTATCTAGCAGAGAACATAAGATGAAATTGTTTGTAGGGTACGAAACCACCTCAAAGTTATTCTTTTCGATCAATCTGTTGAGCTATTCCTGTAAGTGTCACGAACAACCCTAGAGTTGGTACTAAAATAACACTGTATGATACACATCAACCAACTCTAATGTCACCTAGATACCCCAATGTCACCACAAGTATGCGTGAGTCAATTATACGATACACATTAAATAACTTTAGATTCATAGTATTCAATCCAATAGAAAGAACTTCAAAGAGTTCCCCAAGATTTCTACCGGAGAAAGTAGGACGAAAACGTGCATCAACCCCTATGCATAGATTACCCCAATGTCACCTTAGGAATCCATGAGTTGACTGCCAAAACATATATCAAGTGAATCAATATAATACCCCATTATGACCACGTTTATTCATATGCAAGACATACATCAAGTGTTCTCAAATCCATAAAAGTATTTAGTCCGATAATAGTGAAACCTCAAAGGTAAAAACTCAATTCATCACAACAAGATAGAGAGGGGGAAAACACCATATGATCCAACTATATTAACAAAGCTCGCAGTACATCAAGCCCATGCCAAATCAAGAACACGAGAGAGATAAAACAAATAACTACTTGTACATACCCCTAGCCTCGAGGGTGAACTACTCCCTCCTCGTCATGGTGGCCGCCGGGATGATGAATATGGCTGCAGGTGATGATTTCCCCCTCCGGCAGGGTGTCACAACAGGGCTCCAGATGGTATTTCGAAGGTACAGAGGCTTGCGGTGGCGGAGTCGATGTTCTATGGTTATTTCTGGGAGTTTCTCTATTTGTAGGATTTTTTGGCGCCGGTCTCACGTCAAGATGGGCTAAGATGGGCCCACGAGGCACCACAACACCATCACCCCCCTGGGCGTGCCCTGGTGCCTCGTGGGCACCTCGTGGCTCTTCTGGTCATCCCACGATGCTTCGGGGGTCTCTTTTATTCCAAAAAAATCATCAAGAAGTTTCAGCCCATTCCGAGAACTTTTATTTATGCAGAAAAAACAACACCACGGTAGTTCTGCGGAAAACAACGTCAGTCCGGGTTAGTTCCATTCAAATCATACTAAAACCATATAAAATTGTTGTAAACATGGCATGCATACTTCATAAATTGTAGTTATGTTGGAGATGTATCAACTATATGTTTCTACTGCAAAGAGAAAGGACATTGGAAGCAAAATTGCTTGAAATATCTGGCGGATATATAAGAACACATCTTCTCGTAAAGATATAAAAGTTATACAAGTTAATGTTATTGATATTCTACTTGCTGAAAATTCCAAGTCATGAGTATTTGATACCGAATATGTTGCTCATATTTGCAACATGATGCAGGGACTGCGGAAGATTCGGAAGCAGAAAAGAAATGAAGTCAAGATGCGTGTCGGCAATGGTGATGGGATTGCTGGTCAAGCCGTCAGTGTCATCTTTAGGTTTACCTCCGTGATTTATCTTATAACTAAGTAATTGTTATTTTGTTCTGAAGTTATGTAAGAACATTATCTCTAGATCATGTTTGATAAATGACGGTTATTATTATAAATATGAGAAGAATAGTTGTTCAATATATTATAAGAATATGTTTTATGGATTTGCACCCATGGTTGGTGGCTTATTATTATTGTATCTTCAACATGAAAAATATATCTATAACATTAATGCTAAACATCTTAATGTAACATCCCAAAATTCTAAATTTTGGAATGTTATATTAATTAAATAAATTTTATTGTTTATTTTGATTGATTGACTGAGAGTGAGTGAAATTTGAAACTTTTGAAAGTTGAATGAGAGGGAATAAAAGGACTTTCCCAAAACTTTCATCTTTACTTTTGATCTCGGATGAATTCAAATTCGTTTCATCACAAAACCCTGGAGTGAAGAAAATATGACTTCTTCCATCTAAAGAAATGAAAAGGGATTTGAAATGATTTGAATTCCATCTTAAAATATTTCAAATTCAGAAACTTTAAGCAACTCAAAGAGTTTCATGAGAGAAGATAGAATGACTTCTTCAAATTTAAAGAAAGAGAGTTGAAAGTTTCAAAAAATCATTTGGAAAGTCATTCTGAAGTTATTTAAATTTCCAAAATTCAAATTCTCTGAAAGTTATTAAAAATGAGAGAAGTCATATGACACTTCAAAAATTCAGAGCCATTTGAAATATAATTTGAATGAGGAAAAACAGAAAAGATTTGGTAGTGGTTTGAAATTCAAATTCAAAACCATTTAGGAGTTATTTGGCTTTTATTCAAATTATTTTTATCCTAAAACTAAATAAATGGAAATTAGGGTAAAATGATTAAATTCAATGGAAAGTTGGAGAAAATAAATTTGAAATCATTTTCATATTTTAAAAATGATTCTTATTAGGTTTTATTGCAACAGTAGCTCTGTTTGCCTCATTTGAATTTTCGTATACTTCATTTGACCATGAGAAAATGTTCATAACTTAGGATTTCTTTTTATGAATGTTATGATATATTATATTACTATAAAATATTTTATTTTAATTTGTTCTTTGGTTTTTCATTTCTATCCGTGAAAACAAAACTTTTTGGCCGAAGCCCAGATGCCCCAGGGGCTAGCCGCCGGCCCACCTTGCCGAACAGGCCCACGGCCACCTCCCTGCACCGAAGCACTTTGCCTCGGTCGCCCGCTGCTCAATCATCTGCCCTCTCCTGCAGACGTCCTGGGCCCACGTCTTCTTCTTCCCCTCGCACCCGACGTGCCATCCAGAGCACGCACGCCGCTGCACTGCGTCCGATCTTCACGGGATCACATCCCTGAGGCTTTCCCCTCGTCCATGACAGCATCCTATAAATACTCTAGGTCTCCCTCTACCGGCCCCCCT
The DNA here is from genome assembly GCA_021605145.1 of Aegilops bicornis. Lineage (NCBI taxonomy): Eukaryota > Viridiplantae > Streptophyta > Magnoliopsida > Poales > Poaceae > Aegilops > Aegilops bicornis. Next base: position 294,285,569 of record CM038669.1, read on the forward strand.
TTAAACTAGGGATGAAAATGGAGTGGAAACTTTCCGTTTTTCTGGAGGAAAAATGGAAATGGAGAGGAAATATGAAAACGGAAACGGAAATTTGCAAAATGGAAGTGGAAATGGAATTTTTTATGCGGAAACGGAAGCAAAAACGGAATGGTGTTTTCCGGTGGAACATGCATGAAAATGGAACTTTACGTTTCCGTGAATATGGAATTTCAGTTTTTACTATAGACCTATAGCTGCTTTGTAGCCCAACCACCAAAGAGAACACAATGACACACTTAGTAGAATGGATCTAAGGCCCAACTTCTACTACCACACATGTACTTAGCTTGACCCTATACGCAATTGTCCGGTACTACTACAATACTACGCTAAGTTGTTAACATAATGATATTATTTTGTAGCCATGTTACAACTCATTAAATTTGTTTGTTTTGTGTGTATTTCTCTATGATTCAACGGGTTTTTAAGTTACGATCAATGCCTATTTTTGTTTCTGTATCCACTTTGTATTCGCTTCTTGTCCGTTTTCGTTTCCGTATTCATTTCCGGGGTTTCTGTATTCGTTTCTGCTTCTGCAAAAAAATATGAAAACAAATATGATAGCAATCAGTTCCGTCCATTTCCGCTCCGTTTTCATCCCAACTTTAAACCCTCGCCCAAGTCCATCTATACTGCACCCACACGCCGTTTGGATCTCCACCGGAGCCAAAGCCTTGTTCCATTTGTTTCGGTGCTGGTGAGCCTCCCCTTGCCCCCTCTTTCTGCCAAGTGGGTCACCTCGTCACCCCGCTTCATTTTGACACATTTTGGTGCCCCCAATCCATCTACAGGGAGCTGCACGACCTCGCTCGAACTACGCCGGAGCGGCAGATCATCCGAGCCTGACGACGTCGCTTCGCTCACTTCCTTCGTCCCCGACCTCCATCTCCTCCACCTCAGGATCCACCTCGCCGAGCCGCTTCCGCCGAACACCACCTCCGGCACCCACGACCACCGGAGCCATCGCCATCTTCACCACCGACGCCATTGCCGGAGCCGAAGCTCTCAGAGCTTGCCACGCCGCCATCCGTCATCCTCGACCGCTACCTCCCCACCCCTGGACACTCCACTCCCTGCCCGACCGACATTACCGGCACCTTCTGCGACCACCGGAGCATCTCAGTCGACCGCCCCGAGCCACCCGCTGCATCGACCTCGCTGGCGTCCGCCCGCTGTAATCCTGACTCATCCCCTTCGTTCGATCTTCTTTCAATGGTTTAGATTAGATCCAGACTAACAGTTAAGTTTTATTTATTAGTCTGGTTTGGTGCGGTTTTATTTGCGGTTTAGATAGGTTCAGACTGAACCGGGCCCCTCCGGTTTTCTGTTTTAGCCGCACACTCACGTTTATGTTAAAAATCGACCGAGCGTCGTTTAGCTTCGGATAACCCACCTCCCTGGCCCAATAGCAGTAGGCCACATAGCTAGCTC